>JASDDO010000031.1:247943314-249196346 GCA_030015575.1 Agapanthus africanus | reverse complement strand
AGGAAGTTGAACTTTCAGAACTCCTCAACATGCTGAGGAGTGCAGAAGGCACCCTACAGAAAGGTAAGGAAACATCCACTTTGTTTGTAGGAGGATCTTCCTCTTCTAGGTCCAAGGCGAAAGCCAAGGGAAAGAAGAAGAAAACCCCCGCCAAACCAAGGGGCGGTGTTAGTAAGGTGGATACGAAGGGAAAGGCAAAAGCAACAAAGGAAGCGGGAAAGCTTGTGGGAAAGGAAGAATGCTTTTACTGTCACAAGAGTGGACACTGAAAGAAAGATTGCAGGGCTTCGAAGGCCAGAACACAGGATCTGAAGCATGTTGCGGCTTCAGCTTCAGGTGTGTATGTTATTGAAAAATGTCTAACAATAAATTCTACTTCCTGGGTATTGGATACCGGATCAGGATCTCATATCTGTAATTCTTTGCAGGACTTGAGAAACCGTAGGGTTTTGAAGGCAGGTGTTATGACCCTCAGAGTTGCAAACGGAGCTGGCATGGATGCTGAGTCCGTGGGGGACTATCACCTGGGGTTGTCAGATGGACACGTTTTGGTTTTCCGTAATTGTTATTTTGTACCCAATTCAACTTGTAATATCATTTCTGTATCTTTAATATCTAAAGAAGGTTTTGAATTTGCATTTGTAAGCAATGTTGTAAACATTCACCTTAATCAAGTTCTGAATGGGTCTGGTACATTAAACAATGGAATATACGTATTAAACCAACCACAGATTTTCAATGTCCAGAATAAACACAAAAGAAAGTCTCCGGATTCAAATCAGGCTTTCTTATGGCATTGTAGACTGGGTCACATCAATGAGAGAAGGTTGACGAAGTTACATACAGAAGGATATTTGGATCCGTTCGAATATCAATCATATGCAACTTGTCAATCCTGTCTCAAAGGAAAGTTGACAAAGACTACGTTCACTGGACACGGAGTAAGAGCGAGCGAGCTCTTGGGACTCGTACACAGCGACGTGTGCGGTCCAATGTCTTCGCATGCACGAAGCGGTTATTCTTACTTCATTACTTTTACAGATGACTTTTCAAGGTACGGTTATGTCTTCTTAATGAAACATAAATCTGAAGCCTTTGGAAAATTCCAGGAATATAAGAATGAAGTGGAAAAAAAAACAGGCAAAAGTATCAAGACACCAAGGTCTGATCGAGGTGGTGAATACTTGAGTGCCGAGTTCCTGGATTACTTAAAAGAGAATGGAATTCTCTCTCAGCTTACTCCTCCATACACTCCGCAACATAACGGTGTATCGGAGAGACGGAACCGAACCATATTGGATATGGTACGGTCCATGATGAGTAACGCTGAGTTACCCCGATCATTCTACGGATATGCACTAGAATCAGCTGCATACCTTTTGAACCGAGTTCCAACTAAGACTGTGCCTACTACACCATATCAGATGTGGTGTGGGAAGAGACCCTATCTTAATCACATTAAGGCATGGGGATGTCCAGTTTTTGTCAAAAAGTAGCATGCGGACAAGCTCGAGGCACGCTCAGTACAGTGCAAGTTTGTGGGATATCCAAAGAACTCCAAGGGATATTTCTTCCATTACGAAGAGGAACAAAAGGTTTTTGTTTCTCGTCATGCCCACTTCTTGGAAACTGAGTTTTTGGAAAATCAGATAAGTGGGAGCGCAATAGAACTAGAAGAAATTCCGAAACCACGGGCTATTACTGAAAGCTTAGTAGAACCAGAGGGTTCGAAAGATCAGGACATTACTACGCCGCTCCGCAGAAGTAGTAGGCAGTCTCATCCGCCCGAGAGATACTACGGTTTTCTCATAGACGGGGATCGAGAGGATTGCATCATTGATAGTGATGAGCCTACTATCTTCCAGCAGGCCATTCAGAGCGTTGACTCGGTAAAATGGCTGGATGCAATGCGGACCGAAATGGAGTCCATGTACACCAACAAAGTATGGACGTTGGAAATTGCTCCAGATGGGGTAAAACCCGTTGGATGCAAGTGGATCTTCAAAAGGAAGATTGGCGTAGATGGACAGGTTGAGACCTATAAAGCTAGACTTGTTGCAAAGGGTTTTCGTCAAAGACCTGGCTTGGAATATGACGAAACCTTTTCTCCAGTGGCTATGCTGAAATCCATTCGGATCTTTCTTGCCATTGCTGCCTTCCACGATTATGAGATCTGGCAGATGGACGTAAAGACCGCTTTTCTAAATGGAAATTTAGAGGAGTGTGTCTATATGGACCAGCCAGAGAGTTTCATTCAGAGTGAGAGCAGCGGAAAGGTGTGCAAGTTGCTGAAGTCCATTTATGGACTGAAGCAGGCATCGCGGAGTTGGAACATCTGTTTTGATGAGACGGTCAAAGATTTTGGCTTTATCAAAAATCCAGATGAACCATGCATCTATAGTAGATTTTTATACGTGGATGACATTCTCTTGATAGGAAATGACATTCCTATGCTACAATCTTTCAAAGGGTTCTTGTTACACAGGTTCTCCATGAAAGACCTGGGTGATGCCTCTTACATTCTGGGGATCCGGATCTATCGTGACAGATCCAAGACGATATTAGGACTTTCACAGTCCAGGTACATCGACACCATACTGAAAAGATTCAGTATGGAAGATTCCAAGCGCGGTAATCTACCGGCTTGTCACGGGATCACCCTCTCCAAAGAGATGTCTCCCAAGATTGATTTGGAAATGGATCGCATGTCTATTATACCCTACGCTTCTGCGGTAGTCTCTATATTGTATGCGATGTTGTGTACCAGACCTGATGTAGCTTATGCACTGAGTGTGGTAAGCAGGTATCAGTCAAACCCTTGGGAGAAATACTGGATAGCGGTAAAGAACATTCTCAAGTACCTGAGAAGGACTAAGGAGATGTTCTTGGTGTATGGTGGAAAAGACCTCCAGATCGAGGCCTTTGCTGACTCCAGCTTCCAGAGTGACAAGGATGATTCCATGTCCATATCGGGTTATGTCTTTACCCCCAATGGAGGGGCGGTGTGTTGGAAAAGTTCCAAACAGGAAACCGTTGCTGACTCGACGAAGGAAGCGGAATATATTGCTGCATCTGATGCCGCAAAAGAAGCAGTCTGGATGAGGAAGATCTTGATAGAACTTCAGGTGGTTCCGTCCATTGTTGATCCAATACCTCTGTATTGCGACAACAACGGGGCTATAGCTTTATCAAAGGAACCCAGGTCCCATCAGAAGTCCAGGCACATCTTAAGGCGGTATCACCTGATCAGGGAGATCGTGGGTCGCCAGGAGATCGAGGTTCGGAGAGTTGCTATGGAAGATAACACTGCTGATCCATTCACAAAGGCCTTACCCCAGACTCAGTTCGAGCGGCTGATCGAGATGATAGGTCTTCGATACGCCAGTACATGGCCTTAGTGCAAGTGGGAGATTGTTAATGTATATGCCCTAGAGGCCATTACTGTATCATACTAGTTTGTATATTACTTGATCGAAGATTGGGATATTCACCTTGTATATATAATCTTGCTCAATATAGTAGTATGCTACTTGGTTTGTTTCTGCTTTAATGTGTGCATGTGTTTCTTTTAGCATATCGCCTTTACACATTAGTGGAGCCCTTAGGATCTTTGCTTGATTACCAGCGTTGTGATGGCAGTCACTCTCGTGGGGGCTGGGTAATCCACAAGCATATCCTTATGCAGGTCCCTAGTAATAGGACTATCGAGACAGGGCATCGATACTCCGGAGTAGGCTAGCGTATGCGCTTCTCATCCCAGCTTGGGAGACGGTCTGTCCCACAGCCGTCAGTACGCCGTACTTGAGATAGTATGCGGGTGCTCGTTAGGTTACGAGTACACTGGACAGGACTCGTCAGGAACTGTTGGTTGGTAATATACCTATCGTCAGTTATCAGTTCCCAAGTGACATGAGTACAGCTTAGTCCGTTGAATTGACACAGTCACTTACCCTCGAGTGTGTTCCCACTTTACTTTGATTACTACCCTACCACGGCTCAAAGGAGTCGTGCAAACAGGTAGTTTTTGGGTGCAGTCCCGAAGCACTTGGAGGCAGTGACGGTTAGACAGGATTTTTCTCTCCCGGTATTGGGGGCTGATATCGCGTTGTGTCTAGGAGTGCCATTACACAAAGTCCCTGGCCAGGGCAAGCGAGATAGACTGGTAGGTTTCCAGTGTTATCTCAGGTGTTCTAGGCTACACTTCGACATGACTTGTACCGCTAGTAGCGGACTGACGTTTACCGCCCCCTAGGCCCGCCTTGCGATATAATCAGACGAACAGACCAGACTGTACGGAGATTGTGACATTCAGGCTCAGTAGGAGTTCAGATGGGTTTCACCTCGTCCGTCTTCTTATCGGCATCTACCTGGGGACCGTTACGTACAGCTAGTGCCACTTGCGGTCTGTGGTTAAACCCACTGCCAGCGTAGTGTCGAGTCTTTAGAGTCCCACACAGAGGGTTATTCGCCTTTGGGCAAAACAGAGTAGTGGTCGCATGGTTTTACGACAGGGTTTGTTCACATCCGCGCACTTGTGCACGTTTGGTGTCCGGACAGTTTTTACTAGCGGGCTCTGGTTTGAGCCAGATCCTAGTATATGCTTTGGGGTTAGTTTTATCTCATAGTATTCGTGCTCCTTGGAACACGAATGCGGGTGTGTATGCAGAGTTGATTGAGGATGAGGGAGAGGATTCTCATTAGGGTTTTGGTACGGGTGTGTATGCACAGTTGACGGTTGTCGTTTTCTAAACCCTAATGAATATGTGTAATATCAATTGATAATGTTATTTAAATGAAATTGTGTCATGGTTCGGTTTGTTGACTTGTTGACCAAGGTTGACTAGTTGACCATGGTTGAAACATTGACCATTATCATTTCTTTTCAACATGCTCTTTGATCTTTGCAAAATCATTTAATATGAATGATAATGGTCTTATCAAACCAACCATCACCTTTTTCATTTTGGATTAATATTATTAATTTGATAATTCACATATATTGTTATGGTTGTAAAAACTATTCTCATTCTATCATAACCATTCTCTCTCCTCCATTTTGCTCTTCCTCTTCCTCTAGTTCAAGGAGAATCATTCTCATGAGTTGAGAAACCTTTCCTTGGAGATTAAACACCCAAAGCCACTCTCTACTCATCCTAAGGTTGAAGGTCTAGCAAGTCAGATAATTTAGTTTTCTCAAGTTCGAGAAAGAAGCTCAAGGAAGAGACCGTCAGGTGGATCCATCTTCGGCAAGAGAAGGAGACGAGGAACGGACCATCCGACGACCATCAAGAGTCCAAGAGAAGGAGTTCAAGTTGAGGTATAACCCCTAACTCAGTAGCAATAGCTCTTGTTTGTTGCTAGTATGTAGTTTAGAAAAGATCCGTGTTTGATAGTCCATGTTACCATGACCCGAAAAATCGTTTTTCATCATTTCCGCAAGCCCGAAAGAACCGGGAGAGGTAACGTGGACTTACCCTTCCCACTCCACATCTGATATGGTATGGTAGGCACAGTCTTGGTAGGAACCATATTCAAAAGATATGCAGCTTATTCTAGTACATAACTTCAGAAGGATCGCGGCAACTCAGCGTTACTCATCATGGAATGAACAATATCCAATAGGGTTCTATTCCGCCTTTCCTATACACCATTATGTTGTGGTTTGTATGGAGGAGTAAGCTGAGAGAGAATTTCATTCTCTTTTAAGTAATCTAGGAACTCGGCAATTTAAGTATTCACCACATCGATCGGATATTAGTGTCTTGATACTTTTTCCTGTTTTTTTTTTCCATATCATTTTTATATTCTCGGAATTTTTCATAGGGTCTCAGATTTCTTCTTCATCAAGAAGACATGTCCTAACCTAGAGAAATTATCCATAATAGTAATGAGATAGCAATAACCACTTCATGCATCTGTAGATATTAGACTACACACGTCGCTGTGTATGTGTCCCAAGAGCTCGCTTGCTCTTACTCCGTGTCCAGTGAATGGAGTCTTTGTCATCTTTCGTATGAGACAAGATTGACAAGTTGCATAAGATTGATATTCGAACAGATCTAAATATCCCTCTCTATGTAACTTCGACAACCATGTTTCATTAATGTGACCCTGACTACAATGCCATAAGAAAGTTTTATTTACCTATGGAGACTTTTTTTAGGTGTGTTCTGCACGTTGAAAACCAGAGCTTGATTCAATATATACTATCCTCTAGTGTACCTGAACCAATAAAACTTTGATTTAGGTGGATACGAACCACATCGCTTTCAAACTACTCTTGGCAAACACAAACAGTTACGTAGAATCAATATCTGCCCACTTGTCAATTCTATGTGATATACCCTACGGATACAGCGTCCACGCTCATTCCGTTAGCATCCCTGAGAGTCATATAACCTGCCCTAATAACTCTACGGTTTCTCAAAGCCATTAATGAATTACAAATATGAGATCCTGATCCGGTATCTTGTATCCAGGAAGTAGAGTTAATTGACAGACAGTTTCCAATCATTAGCACACCCGAAGTCGAAGCCATAACATGCTTCAGATCCTGGATTCTGGCTTTCCAAGCCCTGCTTCCCTTCTGCCAATGCCCTTTTACCGTAACAATAGGAACATCCCTCCCTCCTTACTGTTAACCCAGAAACTTTTTCCTTTCCCTGTCCCTTTACCTTATCGACACCGCCTATCGTCTTTGTGGAGGTCTTCTTCTTCCCACCCTTGATATCTGCCTTAGATCGAGTTGAGGAAGATTCCCCGATAAGCAGAGTGGGTGTCTTCCTAGTTTCCTTCAGGGTGCCCTCAACTGGAAGTATAACTTTCTTCCCTTGGGCGTAAGTAGGAGATAGGGACTATAGAATAATGTCAGTACTTGACTCGTTTCTCCAACGTGGTCTCGAGGTCCGTGAGCTATTTGATATAGTTAATCATTGTAGGGACGTGGTCCCCTACAGATGATCTGACAGCCAACCTCGCTTGAAGCAATTCCTTCAAGGTCTCATATCTTGCGATATAAGATTGCTCTCCATATAAAACTTTGTTATGGAGGAAGATAGAAACAAAGTCCATCTTCTCGTGGTGCCTCTGGTATTCACCATCAACTGAGGCCAACTCGAGGCACTTGGCATTCGCACAGTCTTTTTCCCTTATCTTACGGATATCAAAAACCCTGACGGTGGAAACTGGGACTGGGACGACGGGGGCTTGAGTAGTAATGAGGTGGTCCAGCTTGCCATAGGTAATGGACATTTGGACAAACCTTTGCCAGTCAATATAGTATAGTTCAGTTATTTTATTATCTATCTGTAAACTAATCTGGTCACCTGGTCGCTGCAATTAGGAGAGAGAGAATAATACACTCAGCATGATGCTCTTGCAAGTTTAAATTGGTTTATAATTTATCTAAACAGAATGGCTCCCACTGTTTCTCAAACCCTTCCTTAAACCATAAAAGAAGAATTAGTCAGGATTGATCTCACCGTACAATACTTGCTTAACCGTTCGGCCAAGCTAGTGTCGGTACTTTGAGGAAGGTTTTCCAACGCTTTTGCGAAGTTCCTTAATTACAAAACCTCTTTTCCCTGGAGGCGTAGCCCCGCTAACACTGTTCTAGACACCTACTTGGTTTATAGCATTGATCGTTAAGTGAAGATTCTCCCGAGGAGTAGCGGATACTCACAGTAGGATCGGAATCCAAATATCATTGTGTGATAATCATCAAGGAATCCTACAAAAATTATCACACTCCAAATGGTATGCAGCACTAGCAAGTTTCAGTTTCTTTAGAAACTCCCGATGTAGATTTTTGCCCCATGCTCTTATGACCTTGACGAAGGCCAACATATCATAAGTCACATGTCAAGTTCTACCCGTCATTGTCCAGGTTAATTTGAACCTACCTACACATACCCTTGACGAAGGCCAAAATAGTAGTACGACTGTCCCAAACCAACACATCTATCTATGCTACAGATAAATATCCAGCAACTACCAAACATTATGCCTTGGTGAAGGTCAAAATACATGGCTTGAATACTACTGACTATTCATATGAAATGACGGAGGGCTACGAATGGTTTTGGCACAACCGTGAACGTAGTGAACTTGATATAATCGAAGGAACCTGATAGATTTGAAAAGGAGCGGTTTAAGCTCCGCATTTCAAAGTCTCCTGTTTTAAAATAACCGAGTGGATTTTAAAATTCGTTCCAACGATTCAGCTTTGGTTTGTTTTCTTTGCATTAATGTATTGCAGTCCCATCAATTAACCAACCATTGCAGAAAACAACGAAAATACAACATACGCTTATGCCATCCGCATTCGCCACGGTGCCCTGTCATCACCCGTTAGGTCACTTAACTAACGACAGAGCGGGGGTTGGACTAGCGCGGATGCAAAACATAAGCAACGTCTATTATATAATACATAAATAATAATATCCATTAGACAGACGGAATGATAGACATTCCAGATCACAGATGAACATATTGGATATACTCGGAATTCCACATTTCGTTGAGCCTGTAATGAAAGACGGATTCCACGGTCGTGATGAATAGCCAAACCCCACCCTAGACCCCTACGGGAGTGGCAAACTACCCACAAAATACCCTAAGTGAAGCAACCTTCCTCAACAAAGTGAGTAGACCACTCGGCACTTCAAAGCACCCGGTAGTTTGTGCACCCTACCTTGGGTCCATCCTAGGAGAAAAAACAGTAAAATAAATAATACAACGGTGGCTACAAGCTCAACCAGGATGTGCCCCGCAAACATAATATTACATCACTTTACAAATTTATACATCAAATGAAAGAATGAAAACCCTCATCTCACATCCCCGGCTATTCATCCACGACGATCCAACAAGTTCATATACACAAACCATCACAACAACATCACAGATATGTGCAACCCCGAATAATCGTCGTATAGAAATTAATCGACGTTTCCAAACACATATATTCATCACAAAGCTTGTAAAGTAACTACGGCATTGGAATTCCACACGCAATTAGCAAACTTAAACAATTTTGGACGACTCGAAAATCCAGTGAGCTAAAGTTCCAAAACATAAAGTTTTGAGCCAATCCGGGAGTCGAAATGAACTCGAAACCCGTCTGAATCTTCGCGGAGGTGAAGATTCATGATAATACGTCGAATGGGAGGCCTCGGGGGGGGGGTACCCACCCCTAGGGGCCACCATGAGGTGGCCCTCAAAGGTGGGCAGACCCGAGAGCACCAATTTCTGGTGCTCTCTGGTCACCAGCCCCAAAGGCCACCAAATGGTGATCTTAGGGGGTGGTCCCGGCCATTGGTGCCCCCCAAGGTGTCCCTGGGGTGCGCACACTTCACCCCGCAGGTTCTTGGTTCAAACCGTGATCCCTCGGGGTGTGCAAACAACTCAGAACCTCACTTTTGAAAACTGTTATTCGGCAGTTTTTGCACGACAAAAATGGCGGAATTCTAATATCGCTACAAGCTATCTAAGGTTTATGAGAGGCTCTGATGCAACTTTAAGTCGATGTCGCGCACACCCACATGTTCGCGAGGAGGAGGAATTTGCAAAAAAATATTTTTACGAGCTTCGCAACACCGACTAGAACCTAGGATCGTTCATAAACTTTAGCTAGCAAACTACTTGAGGTTTAACTACTCGGATACGAAGTTATACCTCATGATACATGTCCTTCGGGTCTTAATCGCTGTCCTCCTCATCGTTGTAGGATCCAAGGATCGATCCGGATCGTAGTTTCTTCAACGGCCACCTCGAGTCAAAGACGATCCACCCGAGAGTCTATAGTCCGAGCTCCACCTCAAAACCGAGGTAACTATGGCAACAAGCTTGATAAACTTGATGTCTTAGGTGATGTAGAGTTTGAAGATGGATTTATTTGTCTCTTGAAACCCTAATTTACTCAACTCATGAGACATTAAGGGTTTGTGTTGAGAGGAAGAAGAAAAGAGCTCACTTTAGGAAATAGAAAGTATTTTCACGAATGATAATTTTCAATGAAAATTGATATGGCTACCTTGACATGACAACTATCATGGAATCAAAATATCTCACAAAAATATCTAGGTCAAAGAGTCAACACAAGTCAAGTGGTCAAGCCAAGTCAAATGATCAAGTAAAGTCAAGTAGTCAAAACTAGTAGTCATGTCTCAATTATCATTAACAAAAATAACAAACACTTTCCTCCACCTCAGAATTGTTTTAATCAATTAAATGGTCAAAACCTAATGAGGTGTCTCCTTCTGTGCTCCTCTCATCCGTATATACATACCCGCATTCGTATTCCGAGAAACACGAATACAAAGAGACGAAACAGATCCATCAGTATAATACTAGGATCTGGCTTAAACCAAAGTCCACTAGTATTATCCGCCCGAACATCATACGCGCACAAGTGTACGTAAGTGATCGAAGCCCTTCCGTAAAACCATACGGCCTCTACACCTTTTGCCCAGTGCAGGGAAACTCTCTGTGTAGGACTCTAAAGACTCGACACTACGCTGGCAGTGGTTTTAACCACAGGCCGCAAGCGGTACTAGCTGCATGTAACGGTCCCCAGGTAGATGTCGATAAGAAGGCCGATGAGGAAACCCCATCCGAACTCCTACTGAGCGTGAATGTGACAATCTCTTTACAATCCGGTCTGTTCGTCTAAGAGTATCACATATTGGGCCTAGGGGGCGGTAATCGTCAGAACTCTAATAGCGCAATAAGTCGTGTCGGAGAGTAGCCCAATACACCCTGAGAAACTACTGGAATACCTACCAGTAAATCTCGCTTGCCTTGGCCAAGGACTTTGTGTAATGGCCTTCCGAACATAGCGTGATATCAACCCCCAATACCGGGAGAGACGAATTCTATCTAACCGCTACTGCCTCCAAGTGCTTCGGGACTGCACCTAACTATTACATGTTTGCACAACTCCATTGAGCCGTGGTAGGGTAGTAATCAAAGTACAGTGGGAACATACTTCAGGCGAAGTAGCAGTGTCAAGTAGACGGACTAAGCTGTACTTGCTGGGTTACTAGGCACACTAACGAGGCTCTACAAGGCATCGACCATGCAAAAATTAAATTTTTATGTGCCGAATAACACTAAGCAAGATCGTTAACTAGAGTTTAGGAAAATCATATAGCAAGTAAACAACTTTACACTAAAGGGAACGTGATATACAACCTTTGTAGATCGGTCCTCCACTTCATTTGCTCCTTGTTGAAGTCCCTTCGCTGCGACCAAGGTTCTCCCGGGCTCTTGCATGGCTTCACGACGCGAAGGATGCGACCTTGCTTGAAGTCTTCGAGGCCGAAGATGATCTACGTCGAGGGAATTCCGACTCAAGCTCCTACTTCACTAACTAGAGAATTATTGAAGCAAACACCCTATACTAAAGTGCAAATCTAGTAGAGGATGGAGAAATAGGAAGTGGGTTCTCTTTAGAATTTTGTTTCTCACAAGGATTCTCACTTTGGATCAAACCCTAGCTTGCTTTTCTCTTTCTCAATGAAGAAGAAGATGATGAACAAAAGAAAAGATATGAGGATAATGATTAATTGAGTTATCTAACCATGGTGAGTGAGTATCATATACTAACTCTTGTAGAGCCATAACCATAGCTAACACTTATGGTTGGGTTAAGAAATATCTATGGTAAAAACAAACTCAAGTGGACTTAGTCAATGCATCCACAAGCTTCATGTATTGATCTAATCCTCCACTTGATTTTGTAATTACATAAAATATAAAAACCCAACATAATATGTAGCATGGTGTAAGTCTCATACATCCAAGTCTAGTGTATCATCAACCATGATACAAAAGAAAATACTTTAATATATATCACACGTATATATATATATACAAGTGTTCACATGTGAGAAAAACCCTAAAGTGAATAAGTGTTAGCAAATGTAAATTAGTATATCTAATATACAATTATACACTTAATTATTAAATCAACACTTGACTTAATAATCCGGTCATATCTCATATAACCGGCTAACATCCATCGTATCGACTTATAGAATCAACACTTGATTCGGTAACCAGGTCATATCATATATGACCGACCGATACTTAAAGTAGTGAGAATAGAATACGGTATCACATACACGCATTTATTCTCGATCTCACACATATCTCATACGTGCTCCTATTTCGTTTCGCCTGAGCCAGTAAAACCTCTGTGTAGGACTCTAAAGACTCGTCAATACGCCGGTAGTAGGCGATGATCACATCACGCACCCAATAGCCGTCAACGATACTAGCTGGACGTAACGGCTACCCGGGTATTGAGCGATCAGAAGATCAGCAAGCAAGCCCGCTCCAACTCCTGTGAAAGCTTGCATGTAACACTTCCCGTACAGTCCGGTCTCCTCGTCTGATATGTCGCATATCAAGTCTAGGGGTGGTAAACGTCAGACCCCAATAACCGATAAGTCGTGCCGATGTGAGGCTCATAACGGGTCGAGAAACTACTGGTAAAACTTACCAGTAAATCTCTGAATCAGCCCTGGCCAGGGACTTCCCTGTTACGGCCAATCGAGCACAGCGCAACATCAACCCCCAATACCGGGAGAGACGAAACCCCTCCTATCGCTCATTGCCTCCATGCGACTCGGGACTGTACCTAAAGACCACCGTTTTGCATGACCTGATGTACGTGGTAAGGTGGAAATCAAAGCACAGTGGGAATCACACAAGAATCTATGACGATCTCGGGTCTACAGACTAACCTGCACAAGTGTCACTAGAGAACTGCCATTTGACGTGAGGTATAATACCATCTGGGAGTTCTCGGCGAGTCCGTCCAGTGTACCCAGTCTCCACTGAGCACCCGTATACCATCTCTGATGTCAAACACCAATGGATATGGGATCATCCATCGCCCATCTCATGGGACGAGAAGCATATACGCTAGTCTACACTGGTATATCGATGCCCCGTCTCGATACACCCTCGACTAGGGACCTTGAAGGATGTACTTATGGACTACCATGTCCCCACTAGTATGATCCGCATCATAGTCCAGGTAGTCAAGTACACATCCTAAGGGCTTTACCAACATGTAACTATAAGACAGTATAAAGAGACAAGTATACATGTTAAAGCAAAGAGCAACCAGATAGCAGACTATCATGACGAGCAAGAAAGTCCTCTCTATATATGTCCAAGCATCCAATATAATATACATCATTTGTACAATACTGGCCTCTAGGGCATACATACAACTAACAATCTCCCGCTTGCACTAGGGCCAGCTGCTGTAGTATCGCATACCGAGCATCCAGAAGAGTCTCTCAAACTGTATCTGGGGAATGGTCTTCGTGAGTGGATCTTCTGTGTTATTCTTCGTGTCAACCCTCCTGACCTCGATCTCCCGGCGATCAACTATCTCCCGGATCAGGTGATACCGCCTCAGAATATGCCAGGATCGCTGATGGGACCTGGGTTCCTTGGCCAAAGCCACCGCTCCATTGTTATCGCAATACAAAGGTATTGGATGCTCAATGGATGGAACCACTCCAAGTTCAGTAATGAACTTCTTGATCCAGACAACCTCTTTGGCAGCATCGTTGGCAGCGATGTATTCAGCCTCCATCGTAGAGTCTGCCACGGTTTCTTGCTTGGAACTCTTCCAGCTAACCGCCCCTCCGTAAAGGGTAAAGACAAAACCCGACTGCGACTTAGAGTCGTCCTTATCACTCTGGAAGCTCGAATCGGTAAAGGACTCCACTTAGAGTTCTCTGTTACCATACACCAAGAGCATCTCTTTAGTCCTTCGTAAGTACTTGAGAATGCTCTTCACAGCTGTCTAGTGACTCTCTCCAGGACCAGCTTGATACCTACTCACTACACTTAGTGAGTATGCTACATTGGGTATGGTACATAGCATCGCGTACATGATAGAGCCTACTGCAGAAGCATAGGGTATCCCTTGCATGCTAGCTCTCTCCAAATCAGTCTTGGGAGACTTCTCTTTGGAGAGAGTGAGCCCTGAGATCGTGGGTAAAAACCCACGTTTGGACTCTTCCATACTAAACCTCTTTAGTATGGTGTCAATATACCTAGATTGGGACAATCCCAATATTCGTTTAGATCTATCTCTATAGATCATAATTCCTAATATGCAGGAGGCATCACCAAGATCTTTCATTGAGAATCTTTGTGATAAGAAGAGCTTCACCAATTGCAGCATAGGAATGTCATTTCCTATCAAGAGTATGTCGTCTACGTACAATACGAGGAAGACAACCTTACTCTCTGCCACCTTCTTGTAGATACAAGGTTCATCTACGTTTTTGACGAAATCAAACTCTTTGATAACGACGTCAAAGCAGATGTTCCAACTCCGCGATGATTGCTTCAATCCATAAATGGATTTAAGTGTCTTGTACACCTTCCCGCTGCTCCCACTATCTACGAAGCCCTCTGGCTGAGTCATGTACACGCACTGTTCTAAACCACCGTTTAGAAAGGCGGTCTTAACATCCATTTGCCAGATTTCGTAGTCATGATATGCAGCGATGGGAAGCATGATCCGGATGGATTTAAGCATAGCCACAGGGGAAAAGGTTTCGTCATAGTCCACACCTGGTCTTTGACGAAAACCTTTTGCAACAAGTCTAGCTTTGAAAGTCTCCACTTTCCCATCTACACCAAGTTTTTTCTTGAATATCCACTTGCTCCCAATGGGTTTTACCCCTTCAGGAGCAACTTCCAAAGACCATACTTTATTGGTCTACATGGATTCCATCTCGGACCGCATTGCATCCAGCCATTTCACTGAGTCCCCACTCGTGATGGCCTGCTCGAAGCTAGTTGGGTCATCATCAACCATGATGCAATCCTTGCTCCCACCATCTATGAGAAAACCGTAGTATCTCTCAGGTGGGTGAGGAACCCTACTAGATCGGCGGAGTGGCTGGGGTTCATCGGGAACTACCGAATCCTCTGGTTCTACCAAGTCTTCTGTTGTGGTTTGTGTTGCTGGAACCTCTTCCAGTTCTACCTCAATGCCACTAAACAGTTTCATAAGAAAACCTTTTTCTAAGAAAGTGGCATGTCGAGAAACAAACACCTTTTGTTCCTCGGGATGGTAGAAGATATACCCTTGTGAATTCTTGGGATATCCTACAAAGTTACATAAGACTGATCTTGCCTCGAGTTTGTCCGGATTTTGTCTTTTGACATAGGCCGGACAACCCCATATCTTAATATAATTAAGATGTGGTCTCTTCCCTTTCCATATCTCATAAGGAGTGGTAGGCACAGATTTGGTAGGAACTCTATTCAATAGGTCTATGGCTGTTTCAAGCGCATATCCCCAGAAGAAAATAGGTAACTCAGCTGTATTCATCATTGAGCGCACCATATCTAATAGGGTGCGGTTCCTCCGTTCAGATACTCCGTTGTGCTGTGGTGTATATGGAGGAGTCAGCTGAGAGAGAATCCCATTCTCTTTTAGGAAGTCCAGGAATTCATTGCTTAAGTATTCACCTCCTCGATCAGATCGTAGGATTTTAATTCTTTTCCCGGTTTGGTTCTCGGCTTCTTGTTTATATTCTCTAAATTTCTCAAAAGCTTCTGGTTTGTGTTTCATCAAGAACACATATCCGAATCTAGAGAGATCGTCAGTGAATGTAAAGAAGTACGAAGAACCATCGCTGGCATGTGTAGACATGGGACCGCATACATCACTATGTACCAGTCCCAAGAGTTCTGTAACTCTTTCTCCGTGTCCCGTAAACGGAGTTTTGGTCATCTTGCCTTTGAGACATGACTGGCAAGTGTCATAAGATGAAAATTCAAATGGATTTAAATATCCATCCTTATGCAACTTAGCTAGTCGTTTCGCATTAATGTGACCCAGTCTACAATGCCACAAGAAGGATTCGTTCAGTTCTGAACTCTTCCTCTTGTGTGTGTTTGTTATGCTCAGAACTGTTGATTGATTTAGAACATAAATGCCATTGCACAACGTGCCTGATCCAACCAACTTTTGGTTACGGGAAATGTTCATAACATTATCCTATAGTACAAAATTATATCCCTCTATACTCAACAAAGAAACCGATATAATGTTGCATATCAGGTTCGGCATGTAATAGCATTCGTTCAGAATCAATGTATTACCTGTTGGCAATACAAGGTGACATTCCCCGACGGTTTTAGCTGCAACAATTGCACCATTTCCAACCCTTATGTCTTTATCACCTTCTCCAAGTTCTCTACCTTTCCTAAGCCCATGTAACTGATTACATATATGGGATCCTGACCCGGTATCTAATATCCAGGACGCAGAGAAAATGGAGAAACAGTTCTTTGTAACGAACACACCCGAAGAAAATGCATCAGCATGTACTTTCTTCATTCGGGTGGCATGAGAATCCTGGTATTCCCCTATATCCTGTTCAGTCTTATAACTCTTATAAGAAAGAACGGAACCAACGTTCCCCAGCACAGTATAACATGCGGGTTCGGTCAATACATCCATATTATCTTTATTAAGGCATGATATGGTCGCTACCTGGAGAGAGAGAGAAGAAAACACTTTAGCGTATGCTCTTGCAAGATCAGATTGGTTATTATCTTATCTAATCAGGATGGCTCCCACTGTTTTTTATCAAATTTTCCTTCAAACCCTCAAAGGAAAGACTAGCCGGGATTAATTACACCCTACAACTTCGCCAATCTTTCAGCCAGGCCAGTGTCGGTACTTTGAGGGAGGTTCCCCGTGCTTTCGCACGGACCTAATTAAAGTAAACCTCGTTTTCCCAGAGGCGTAACCCCGTGTACACCTTTCTAGACACCTGCTTGATCGGCTAATTGTCCTGTGTAAAGCTCTCCCGGGAGTAACAATTACTCGCAGTGGGAATCGGGATCCAACTATCTCATAGAAGTTATGCAATCTCATTGCAAATCTCAACACTTGAAATTCCCGATAATATTTTGCCCCTAGCGTGCTATGACCTTGACGCATGTCAAACAACCCATAGTCCGCTAGTCAAGTTCAACCCGTACAATTCGTGATTGAATTAAACCCACCCATACGACCCTTGACGCAAGCCAAACAACGCCGTACGGATACCCTAATCCAATCGCATCTCATGCTACATATAAGTAATAATCAGCTACCGTACACTATGTCTTGACGCATGCCAAACTACCGCAGCACGAATACTAAATATTACTTATCAGAATTGACGGAGGGCTACGCAGGTTTTTCAGAAAACCATGAGCGTAAAGAACTTGATATCGTCGTAGAATCGAGTGAATTTTGAAATGGAGTGATTTTGAGGCTTTCATTAGTTTTGCTAAAGAGGTCACTCCCGGTGAAGGTATCTCGGCTCTTTCCTTATGGAATAAGGTGCAGGATATATCATATACATCACTATGCAAAGCAAAACTGTAGCTACCCCTTTTATGTGAAAATTTGATTCTACAACATCTTTTAGGTTTCTTTTCTTTCATTAATCACATTAATGAAGTCCCATCATTTAAGTTACCTAAACATCACAGATAAATACGACGTACACTTATGCCATCCGCATTCGCCTCGATGTCCCCTCGTGCACCGTTAGGTTAGGTAACTAACGGCAGAGCAGGGCAGGGCTAGCGCGGGTGTAAAACATGAGTAACGTCTATATAATATATCATATATACTATATATAGTATCTATCACAGCACATCACATGATCACGTCACAGATATCGCAGCAGAAGAAACATATGAAACATTGGATATACTAGGACGTCCGTGTTTTATTTTGAGCCTCTATAAAACACGGATTCCACGGTCGCGATGAATAGCCAAACCCACACCCCTAGACCCCTACGAGAGAGGCAAGCAACCCTACCAATTCTAGAGTTAGGAGACCCGGACTCGACTCCTCGAGTTGGTCTCCCATTGGACCCTAGAACCCGGTTACTTGTGCTTTCCTCTTTGGGTCTATCTTAGTGCGGAAAAGTAAATAATATACAAAAGGTGACATCAACCTCGACCCGGAAGTGCCCCAATAAAAGAATATTACATACAATTAAATTTTACATGAATGAAAATAAAAACTCTCTTCTCACATAAAAAAACCAGGCTATTCAGAACGCGACGATCCAATATAACATATCCAGCAACACAGAACATCACATGTCATCAACGTAAGTAAATATGCGAATCCCAATTGTCGTTGACATATAGCAACGAAACCGGCGATATCACATATTACACTTACGGTCACATAAACGAAAGTGTAAAACTACAACATTTGGAATCCACAATCTCTTTAGACATCGTAAATCCGAAATATCACATATTCCGCATTTCATGCCTAACTGTATGAATTCCACATATTGTATCACATTCCAGATAAATAGACAATATTAAACTTTCTGATCGAATAATCAAATACTCAAGATTTCCATAATAGCTCAACACTTGAGCGGAGTTTAAAGATTCCAGAATACGTCACAGTAGCAACGGTCCAGCCGTAGAAGGGTCAAGCCAACGCCTCACATGTGGCACGCCGTACTTCCCCAAACCCTAAGGTTCGAAGGGCAGTTCAAGACAGTCACATAATCGAGTTAAGGTTTGTTGTCTTCTAGACGGTCCGTCACATCACATGCACGTTTTTCCGAAAGATTTAAACCCGATAAAAATTCAACACTTCAATGTTTTTCGTGCCGGGAAAAAATTGAGTTAATGATATCCGTTCGAACATTTTAATACTTTCTAAATTATCCGGAAAAACATAACAAAATTAAATTCTCCGATAGAATCAGCGATTTCAAAATAAACCCCAAAATACTCAACACTTGAGTCAGATAAAAATGCCCAGAAAAATATCAGGGAATTGAATAGGAACATTACTGTTGAAACAGTTAAACGTGACGTCCCAATATGGCCGCGGAACCGCCGCACGTGCCATGCTCGTGCCGCGGATCCGCGGCGCTTTGGGCTCTAAACAGTGTCGTTTTGCACAGTATTCCTTATATTTTCCTGCTGATTTTTTTAAGCATTTTTAATTTGGACAAATCCCAGATTTTAAAAATTGTACAGAGAGGGTTTGATTTCTACGTGTTCGGGTTCGTTCGGAGTTTTAACTTCGTTAACACATTGCCTAATGCTCTAGCTAGGCTCTGATACCACTGTAGGGTTACTAGGCAGACTAACGAGGCTCTACAAGGTATCGACCATGCCAAAATTAAATTTTTATGTGCCGAATAACACTAAGCAAGATCGTAAACTAGAGTTTAGGCGAATCATATAGCAAGTAAACAACTTTACACTAAAGGGAACGCGATATAGAACCTTTGTAGATCGGTCCTCCACTTCATTTGCTCCTTGTTGAAGTCCCTTCGCTGCGACCAAGGTTCTCCCGGGCTCTTGCATGGCTTCACGACGCGAAGGATGCGACCTTGTTTGAAGTCTCCGAGGGAGAAGATGATCTACGTCGAGGGAATTCCGACTCAAGCTCCTACTTCACTAACTAGAGAATTAGTGAAGCAAACACCCTATACTAAAATGCTAATCTAGTAGAGAATGGAGAAATAGAAAGTGGGTTCTCTTTAGAATTTTGTTTCTCACAAGGATTATCACTTTGGATCAAACCCTAGCTTGCTTTTCTTTTGCTCAATGATGAAGAAGATGATGAACAAAAGAAAAGATATGAGGATAATGATTAAGTGATTTATCTAACCATGGTGAGTGAGTAGCATATACTAACTCTTGTAGAGCCATAACCATAGCTAACACTTATGGTTGGGTTAAGAAATATCTATGGTAAAAACAAACTCAAGTGGACTTAGTCAATGCATCCACAAGCTTCCACAAGCTTCATGCATTGATCTAATCCTCCACTTGATTTTGTAATTACTTAAAATATAAAAACCCAACATAATATGTAGCATGGTGTAAGTCTCATACATCCAAGTCCAGTATATCATCAACCATGATACAAAAGAAAACCCTTTAATATATATATCACACACACATATATATATATATACAAGTGTTCACATGTGAGAAAAATCTTAAAGTGAATAAGTGTTAGCAAGTGTAAATTAGTATATCTAATATACAATTATACACTAGATTATTAAATCAACACTTGACTTAATAATCCGGTCATATCTCATATAACCGGCTAACATCCAACGTATCGACTTATCGAATCAACACTTGATTCGGTAACCCGGTCATATCATATATGACCGACCGATACTTAAAGTAGCGAGAATAGAATACGGTATCACATACATGCATTTATTCTCGGTCTCGCACATATATCAAGTAAGTCCATGCTACCTCTCCCGGTACTTTCGGGCATGCGGAATTTGGTAAAAAACGATTTTAATAGAGGTGGTAACATGGACTTATAACCCGGATCTTTGTTAAACATCTAACTAACAACCTAACTAAGAGTTGCTAACTACTCGGTTAGGGGGTTATACCTTGCTTGTCTTGAACTCCTTCGTCTTCAAACTCCGATGGTGGTCCGGATCGGCTTCTTCCTGTCTCCGTACGCCGAAGATAGATCCACCTGAAAGCTCCAACCTTTGGCTCCTTCTTCGAACTTTGAAGAAACTAGTTCACTCGGTTTGCCAAACCTTGTGAACTAGAGTGAGTAGAGAAGAGTTTGTATGGGATTTTATCTATGGTTCTTGATTCTCAACTCATGAGACAAGTGAACCAAAGAGTCAAGAGAGGGAGCAAGAGGAAGAGGGTGAGAGCAAAAACAAGAGAGAGAATCAGCTAGTAAGAATGAGCCTCTCTTTTGCCTTTCACCCTCTCATAATCCAAAACAATGATAACTCATCATACCAATCAAGTGTTATGTGATGGTTGAAGCAACCATAACCATATCATTTCATGCACTCATTTTACACAAATGAGCAAGCAAGCAAAAGTCTTTGCCATGAAATGATGGCTATGGTTATCATGATGGTCAACTAGTCAAGCCTAGTCAACCGGTCAACAAAGTCAACAAGTCAACAAAAGTCAACAAGTCAACAAAGTCAACAAGTCAACAACCATGTCACCATAATACTTAATTAATATAATTGTTAATCATATATCATATTCTCATTAGGGTTGAGCAAAAAGTCAAATAGTGAACGGTCAACTGTCAACAACCCTAATGAGAATCCGCTGCCTCTGTCTCCCCGTCAACTGTGCATACACACCCGCATCCGCGTTCCGAGGAACACGAATACAAACTGGATAAATCCAATCCCAATACGTACACTAGGATCCGGCTTAAACCAAAGCCCGCTAGTGCAAGCTGTCCAGACACTGTACGTGCACAAGTGCACGGATGTGACCGAACCCTGTCGCAAAACCATGCGACCTGTCGCAAAACCATGCGACCTCTACTCTTTTGCCTAAAGACGAAAAGCTTTCTGTGTGGGACTTTAAAGACTCGACACTACACCGGCAGTGGGTTTAACCACAGACCGCAAGCGGCACTAGCTGTGCGTAACGGTCCCCAGGTAATGCCGACAAGAAGACTGACGAGGCGAAACCCATCTGAACTCCTACTGAGCCTGAATGTGGCAATCTCGGTACAGTCCGGTCTGTTAGTCTAATACATCGCATGGCGGGCCTAGAGGGCGGTAAACGTCAGTCCACCAATAGCGGTACAAGTCGTGTCGGAGTGAAGCCCAAAACACCCTTAGATAACACTGGAAGCCTACCAGTATATCTCGTTTGCCCTGGCCAGGGACTACTCGTGTAATGGCTCTCCTAGACACAGCGCGATGTCAACCCCCAATACCGGGAGAGACGAATCCTGTCTAACCGTCACTGCCTCCAAGTGCTTCGGGACTGCACCCAACTACCACCTGTTTGCACGACTCCTTTGAGCCGTGGTAGGGTAGTAATCAAAGTACAGTGGGAACACACTCGAGGCGAAGTGACAGTGTCACGTCAGCAGACTAAGCTGTACTCATGTCACCTGGGAACTGATAACTGACGATAGGCATAATACCAACTAGTCAGTTCCCGACGAGTCATGTCCAGTGTACTCATAACCCAACGAGCACCCGCATACTCTCTCAAGTACGACGTACTGATGGCTGTGGGACAGACCATCTCCCACACTGGGATGAGAAGCGCACACGCTAGTCTACTCCGGAGTATCAATGCCCTGTCTCGATAGTCCTGCGACCAGGGACCTGCATAAGGATGTGCTTATAGATTACCCAGCCCCACTAGTGTGACTGCCATCACAACGCTGGTAATCAAGCAAAGATCCTAAGAGCTCCACTAATGTGTATAGGCGATATACTAAAATAAACACATGTACAGATTGAAGTAGAAACAAACAAAGTAGCATACTACTATTTTGAGCAAGATTGTTTATACAAGGTGAATATCCCAAGCTTCCAATAAGTAATATACAAACTAGTATGATACAGTAATGGCCTCTAGGTCATATACACTAACAATCTCCCACTTGCACTAAGGCTATGTACTGGCGTATCGAAGACCTATCATCTCGATCAGCCGCTCGAACTGAGTCTGGGGCGAGGCCTTGGTGAATGGATCTGCAGTGTTATCTTCTGAGGCGACTCTCCGAACCTCGATCTCCTGGCGATCCACGATCTCCCTGATCAGGTGATACCGCCACAAGATGTGTCTGGATCTCTGATGGGACCTGGGTTCCTTCGCTAAAGCTATAGCCCCGTTGTTGTCGCAATACAAAGGTATTAGATCAACAATGGACGGAACCACCTGAAGCTCTTTCAAGAACTTCCTTATCCAGACAGCTTCTTTTGCGGAATCAGATGCAGCGATGTATTCCGCTTCCATCGTCGAGTCTGCAACGGTTTTTGGTTTGGAACTCTTCCAACACACCGCCCCTCCATTGATGGTAAAGACAAAACCCTACATGGACTTGGAATCATCCTTGTCACTCTGGAAGCTGGAGTCAGCAAAGGCCTCGATCTGGAGGTCTTTTCCGCCATACACCAAGAACATCTCCTTAGTCCTTCTCAGGTACTTGAGAATGTTCTTTACCGCTATCCAGTGTTTCTTCCCAGGGTTTGACTAATACCGGCTTACCACACTCACTCACTGCATAAGCTACATCCGGTCTGGTACACAACATCGCATACATTATAGAGCCTACCGCAGAAGCGTAGGGTATAATAGACATGCGATCCCTCTCCAAATCAGTCTTGGGAGACATCTCTTTAGAGAGGGTGATCCCGAGACAAGCCGGTAGGTTACCGCGCTTGGAATCTTCCATACTGAATCTTTTCAGTATGGTGTCGATGTACATGGACTGTGAAAGTCCTAATATCCTTTTGGATCTGTCACGGTAGATCCGGATACCCAGAATGTATGAGGCATCACCCAGGTCTTTCATGGAGAACCTGTGTGACAAGAACCCCTTGACAGATTGTAGCATAGGAATGTCATTTCCTATTTAGAGAATGTCATCCACGTATAAAACGAGG
Organism: Agapanthus africanus; assembly: GCA_030015575.1. NCBI lineage: Eukaryota > Viridiplantae > Streptophyta > Magnoliopsida > Asparagales > Amaryllidaceae > Agapanthus > Agapanthus africanus. The sequence goes on along the minus strand of JASDDO010000031.1, from coordinate 249,172,875 downwards.
AATACTACAGTTCTCGCTACAAATCTACTATAGATGCATGGTTCATCTGGATTTTTGATAAAGCCAAATTCCTTGACCGTCTCATCAAAACAGATGTTCCAACTCCGCGATGCCTGCTTTAGTCCGTAAATGGATTTAAGCAAATTGCACACCTTTCCGCTGCTCCCACTCTGAATGAAACCCTCTGGCTGGTCCATATAGACACACTCCTCTAAATTTCCATTTAGAAAAGCGGTCTTTACGTCCATTTGCCAGATCTCATAATCGTGGAAGGCAGCAATGGCAAGAAGGATCCGAATGGATTTCAGCATAGCCACTGGAGAAAAGGTTTCGTCATAGTCCAAACCTGGTCTTTGACGAAAACCCTTTGCTACAAGTCTAGCTTTATAGGTCTCAACCTGTCCATCTACACCAATCTTCGTTTTGAAGATCCACTTGCATCCTACGGGTTTTACCCCGTCTGGAGCAATGTCCAACGTCCATACTTTGTTGGTGTACATGGACTCCCTTTCGGTCCGCATTGCATCCAGCCATTTTACCGAGTCGACGCTCTGAAAGGCTTGCTGGAAGCTAGTAGGCTCATCATAATCTATGATGCAATCCTCTCTATCCCCGTCTATGAGAAAACCGTAGTATCTCTCGGGCGGATGAGACTGCCTACTACTTCTGCGGAGCGGCGTAGGAATGTCCTGTTCTTTTGAACCCTCTGGTTCCACTAAGCTTTCAGTAATAGTCTGTGGTTCTGGAATTTCTTCCAGTTCTACGGCGCTCCCACTTATTTCCTTTTCTAAGAACTGGTGTTCTAGAAAGTGGGCATTACGAGAAACAAGGACTTTTCGTTCCTCTGCGTGGTAGAAAAGATACCCCCTGGTGTTTTTTGGGTATCCCACAAACTTGCACAGTACTGAGCGTGCCTCGAGCTTGTCCGCATGCTGCTTTTTGACAAAAGCCGGACATCCCCAGATCTTCAGATATTGAAGATAGGGTTTCTTCCCACTCCACATTTCATATGGTGTGGTAGGCACAATCTTAGTCGGAACTCGGTTCAAAAGGTATGCAGCTGATTCTAGCGCATACCCCTAGAATGATCGCGGTAACTCAGTGTTACTCATCATGGACCGAACCATATCCAATAGGGTTCGGTTCCGTCTCTCCGATACACCGTTATGTTGCGGAGTGTATGGAGGAGTAAGCTGAGAGAGAATTCCGTTCTCTTTTAAATAATCCAGGAACTCGGCACTTAAGTATTCTCCAGCTCGATCCGATCTTAGAATCTTGATACTTTTGCCGGTATGTTTTTCTACTTCATTCTTATATTCCTGGAACTTTCCAAAGGCTTCGGACTTATGTTTCATTAAGAAGACATAACCGTACCTTGAAAAGTCAACCGTAAAAGTGATGAAGTACGAATAACCGCTTCGCGCATGCGTAGACATTCGACCGCACACGTCGCTGTGTACGAGTCCCAAGAGCTCGCTCGCTCTTACTCCGTGTCTAGTGAACGGAGTCTTTTTCATCTTTCCTTTGAGACAGGATTGACAAGTGGCATACGATTGATATTCGAACGGATTCAAATATCCTTCTGTATGTAACTTCGTCAACCTTCTCTCATTGATGTGACCCAGTCTACAATGCCATAAGAAAGTCTGATTTATTTCCGGAGACTTTCTTTTGTGTGTATTCTGGACGTTGAAAATCTGTGGTTGGTTTAATACGTATATACCATTACTCAATGTACCTGACCCAATCAAAACTTGATTAAGATGAATGTTTAAAACATTACTTACAAACGCAAATTCATAACCTTCTTTAGAAACTAAAGATACAGAAATGATATTACTAGTTGCGTTGGGTACAAAAAAGCAATTACGCAAAACCAAAACATGTCCATCTGACATTCCCAGGTGATAATCCCCCACAGCTTTAGCATCCATGCTAGCTCCGTTCGCAACTCTGAGGGTCATGTCACCTGCCTTCAAAACCCTACGGTTTCACAACGCCTGCAAAGAATTACAGATATGAGATCCTGATCCGGTATCCAATACCCAGGAAGTAGAGTTTATTGAAAGACAGTTTTCAATAACATACACCTGAAGCTGAAGCTGCAACCTGCTTCAATTCCTGTGTTCTGGCCTTCCAGGCCCTGCAATCATTCTTCCAGTGTCCTTTCTTATGACAATAGAAGCATTCTTCCTTATCCACAAGCTTCCCCGCTATCTTTGTTGCTTTAGCTTTTCCCTTCGTATCCACTTTACTAACACCGCCCCTTGGTTTGGCGGGGGCTTTCTTCTTCTTTCCCTTCGCTTTCGCCTTGGACCTAGAAGAAGATGATACTCATACAAACAAAGTGGATGTTTCCCTACCTTTCTGTAGGGTGCCCTCTGCGCTCCTCAGCATGTTGAGGAGCTTTGAAAGTTCAACCTCTTTTTCTTGTAGGTTGAAGTTCAGTATAAACTGGGCGTAAGTGGAAGGAAGGGACTGGAGAACTAAGTGTGTATTGAGCTCACTCTCCAATGTGGTCCCTAGGTCCGCGAGCTCCTCAATATAGCCGATCATCTTAAGCACGTGTTCTGCTACTGATGATCCGACGGCCATCCTTGCCGAAAATAACTTTTTCGACGCTTCGTATCTTGCGATACGAGATTGCTCTCCATACAGTTCTTTTGTATGGAGAAATATGGATTCAAGGTCCATATTCTCGTGCCTCCTCTGATGTTCGTTGTCCATCGAGGCAAGTACGAGGCACTTGGCCTTCGCGCTATCAATCTCCCAAGTCTTACGGATTTCCTTATCCGCGACGCTGGAAGTGGGACCAGGGACAGGGGGAGCTTTGGTAGTAAGAAGATACCCCAGCTTGTCGTAAGTGATTGCCATCTTGACATTCCTGAGCCAATCTTTGTAGTTTGGCCCTGTCAGTATGTTTTTATCTAGAAGTAACTTAAGTCCAGTCATTTCGATTGGTCCCTGCAATTAGGAGAGAGAAAAAGAAACACTTAGCATGATGCTCTTCAAGTTTAGAGTGGTTTTTAGTTTGTCTAAACAGGATGGCTCCCACTGTTTCTCGAATCCCTTCTTAAAACCAAAAAGGAAGAATTAGTCAGGATCAATCTCACCGTACAATACTTGCTTAACCGTTCGGCCAGGCTGGTGTCGGTACTTCGAGGGAGGTTTTCCAACGCTTTCGCGATGTTCCTTAATTTAAGAACCTCTTTTCCCTGGGGGCGTAGCCCCGCTAACACCTTTCTAGACACCTACTAGGTTTATAGCATTGATCGTTAAGTGAGAAATTTCCCGAGGAGTAGCATATACTCACAGTAGGATCGGGATCCAAATATCATCGCGTGACGAAACTGAAGGAATCCTACCAGAATCATCACACTCCAAATGGTATGCAACACTAGCAAGTTTCAGTTCTTTTGAAACTCCCGATGTGGATTTTTGCCTCATGCTCTTATGACCTTGGCGTGAGGTCAAAATATCATAAGTCACATGTCAAGTTCTTCCCATCATTATCCAGGTTAATTTGAATCCACCCGTACCTACCCTTGACGTAGGCCAAAATGGTAGTACGGCTGTCCCAAACCAACGCATTCTATCTATGCAACAGATAAATATCCGGCAGCTACCAATCACTATGCCTTGGCGTGAGGTCAAAATACATAGCTTGAATACTACAGAATATTTAACTGAAATGATGGAGGGCTACGAATGGTTTTGGCAAAACCGTGAACGTAGTGATCTTAATTTAGTCGATGGAACGAGATAACTTTTAAATGGAGTGGCTCAAACTCCGCATTTTAAAAGTTTGTTTTGAAAAGAACCGAGTGGTTTTTCGAAAGTGTTCCAACGACTTTTACTTGGTTTATTTTCTTGCATTAGTTCTTTTAATGCGTGATATTCTTGCATTAGTTCTTTTAATGCGTCCCATCATTTAATCCTACCATTGCAGAAAACAACCAAAATATGACGTACGCTTATGCCATTCGCATTCGCCACGGGGCCCCGTCATTACCCGTTAGGTTACTTAACTAACGACAGAGCGGGGGCTGGGCTAGCGCGGCTGTAAAACATAAGCAACGCCTAAATAATATCATATATAGATATACTGCAATGATAAACATTTCAGATCACAGATGAACACATTGGATATACTAGGAACCTGTAATTCGTACGAGCTTGTAACGAAAGGCAGATTACACGGTCGCGGTGAATAGCCAATACCCCACCCAAGACCCCTACGGGTGCGGCAAACTACCCGCCATGTACCCGAAGCGAAGCAACCTCCCTCATCCCCGTGAGTAGGCCACTCGGCACTTCGGCATACCCGGTAGTTTGTGCACCCCTCCATGGGTCTATCCTAGGAGCAAAAACAGTAAAAAGAAATTATACAATGACGGCTACAACCCCGACCCGGTTGTGCGGCCATACAAATAATTATTAGATCAATTTACAAATTTACATGAATTGAAAGAAAAGAAAACTCTCGTCTCACAACCCCCGGCTATTCACCCGCGACAATCCAACATATTCATATACACATTCCAACAACATTACAGATCACAGATTTGTATAACCCCCACTAATCGACATATAGCGATTAGTAGATGTTCAATACAAATATCATATTACAAAAAAACCCGTCAGCTAAAGTCTTTTAGAAGTTCGATCAAAAATACGGATTTATAGGCCCCAAAAATAAAATTTTCGTTCTGGAAAATCTGGGCAGAAAATATATATTCCAAAAATCCCAAAACAACCCCAGAATAACACTGCACCAAACTTGGACCTCGACCGAGTCAACTCGGCAGCGGATCCGCGGCGGGAGCGTGCTCCCGCCGCGTTTCCGCGGCGCTTTGACACGATCGTTGGACCAAATTTGGTGGGTGATCACATAAAAGCCTGAGCCGATTTTTGGTGTATATCATAATGGTTTTCCGGCACTTTTAAAATCGACAGAAAGTTCGAATTTCGGGGTTCATATCGGGACTTTTCTTTGATCGATCTTCTAGCTACTTTGCTAACATGTTAGATAGAGTTTAACTAGGCTCTGATACCACTGTAAGTCCATGCTACCTCTCCCGGTACTTTCGGGCATGCGGAATTTGGTAAAAAACGATTTTAATAGAGGTGGTAACATGGACTTATAACCCGGATCTTTGTTAAACATCTAACTAACAACCTAACTACGAGTTGCTAACTACTCGGTTATGGGGTTATACCTTGCTTGTCTTGAACTCTTTCGTCTTCAAACTCCGATGGTGGTCCGGATCGGCTTCTTCCCGTCGTCTCCGTACGCCGAAGATAGATCCACCTGAAAGCTCCAACCTTTGGCTCCTTCTTCGAACTTTGAAGAAACTAGTTCACTCGGTTTGCCAAACCTTGTGAACTAGAGTGAGTAGAGAAGAGTTTGTATGGGATTTTATCTATGGTTCTTGATTCTCAACTCATGAGACAAGAGAACCAAAGAGTCAAGAGAGGGAGCAAGAGGAAGAGGGTGAGAGCAAAAACAAGAGAGAGAATCAGCTAGTAAGAATGAGCCTCTCTTTTGCCTTTCACCCTCTCATAATCCAAAACAATGATAACTCATCATACCAATCAAGTGTTATGTGATGGTTGAAGCAACCATAACCATATCATTTCATGCACTCATTTTACACAAATGAGCAAGCAAGCAAAAGTCTTTGCCATGAAATGATGGCTATGGTTATCATGATGGTCAACTAGTCAAGCCTAGTCAACCGGTCAACAAAGTCAACAAGTCAACAAGTCAACAAAAGTCAACAAGTCAACAACCATGTCACCATAATACTTAATTAATATAATTGTTAATCATATATCATATTCTCATTAGGGTTGAGCAAAAAGTCAAATAGTCAACGGTCAACTGTCAACAACCCTAATGAGAATCTGCTGCCTCTGTCTCCCCGTCAACTGTGCATACACACCCGCATCCGCGTTCCGAGGAACACGAATACAAACTGGATAAATTCAATCCCAATACGTACACTAGGATCCGGCTTAAACCAAAGCCCGCTAGTGCAAACTGTCCGGACACTGTACGTGCACAAGTGTACGGATGTGACCGAACCCTGTCGCAAAACCATGCGACCTGTCGCAAAACCATGCGACCTCTACTCTTTTGCCTAAAGGCGAAAAGCTTTCTGTGTGGGACTCTAAAGACTCGACAATACACCGGCAGTGGGTTTAACCACAGACCGCAAGCGGCACTAGCTGTGCGTAACGGTCCCAAGGTAATGCCGACAAGAAGATTGACGAGGCGAAACCCATCTGAACTCCTACTGAGCCTGAATGTGACAATCTCGGTACAGTCCGGTCTGTTCGTCTAATACATCGCATGGTGGGCCTAGGGGCGGTAAACGTCAGTCCCCCAATAGCGGTACAAGTCGTGTCGGAGTGAAGCCCAAAACACCCTGAGATAACACTCGAAGCCTACCAGTATATCTCGTTTGCCCTGGCCAGGGACTACTCGTGTAATGGCTCTCTTAGACACTGCGCGATGTCAACCCCCAATACCGGGAGAGACGAATCCTGTCTAACCGTCACTGCCTCCAAGTGCTTCGGGACTGCACCCAACTACCACCTGTTTGCACGACTCCTTTGAGCCATGGTAGGGTAGTAATCAAAGTACAGTGGGAACACACTCGAGGCGAAGTGACAGTGTCAAGTCAGCGGACTAAGCTGTACTCATGTCACCTGGGAACTGATAACTGACTATAGGCATAATATCAACTAGTCAGTTCCCGACGAGTCCTGTCCAGTGTACTCATAACCCAACGAGCACCCGCATACTCTCTCAAGTACGACGTACTGATGGCTGTGGGACAGACCATCTCCCACACTGGGATGAGAAGCGCACACGCTAGTCTTCTCCGGAGTATCGATGCCCTGTCTGGATAGTGCTGCGACTAGGGACCTGCATAAGGATGTGCTTATAGATTACCCAGCCCCACTAGTGTGACTGCCATCACAACTCTGGTAATCAAGCAAAGATCCTAAGAGCTCCACTAATGTGTATAGGCGATATACTAAAATAAACACATGTACACATTGAAGTAGAAACAAACCAAGTAGCATACTACTATTTTGAGCAAGATTGTTTATACAAGGTGAATATCCCAAGCTTCCATTAAGTAATATACAAACTAGTATGATACAGTAATGGCCTCTAGGGCATATACACTAACATCTCATACGTGCTCCTATTTCGTTTCGCCTGAGCCAGTAAAACCTCTGTGTAGGACTCTAAAGACTCGTCAATACGCCGGCAGTAGGCGATGATCACATCACGCACCCACAAGCCGTCAGCGGTACTAGCTGGACGTAACAGCTACCCGGGTATTAAGCGATCTGAAGATCGGCATGCAGGCACGCTCCAACTCCTGTGAAAGCCTGCCGGTAACACTTCCCGTACAGTCCGGTCTCCTCGTCTGATATGTCGCATATCAAGTCTAGGGGTGGTAAACGTCAGACCCCTATAACTGATAAGTAGTGCCGATGTGAGGCTCATAACGGGTCGAGAAACTACTGGTAACACTTACCATTAAATCTCTGAATCAGCCCTGGCCAGGGACTTCCCTGTTACGGCCAATCGAGCACAGCGCAACATCAACCCCCAATACCTGGAGAGACGAAACCCCTCCTATCGCTCATTGCCTCCATGCGACTCGGGACTGTACCCAAAGACCACTATTTTGCACGCTCTCATGGACGTGGTAAGGTGGAAATCAAAGAACAGTGGGAATCACACAAGACTCTATGACGATCTCGGGTCTACATACTAACCTGCACAAGTGTCAGCAGAGAACTGCTATCTGACGTGAGGTAAAATACCATCTGGGAGTTCTCGGCGAGTCCGTCCAGTGTACCCTGTCTCCACTGAGCACCCGTATAACATCTCTGATGTCAAACACCAATGGATATGGGATCATCCATCGCCTATCTCATAGGACGAGAAGCATATATGCTAGTCTACACTGGTATATCGATGTCCCGTCTCGATACACCCTCGACTAGGGACCTTGAAAGATGTACTTATGGACTACCATGTCCCCACTAGTATGATCCGCATCATAGTCCAGGTAGTCAAGTACACATCCTAAGGGCTTTACCAACATGTAACTATAAGACAGTATAAAGAGACAAGTATACATGTTAAAGTAAAGAGCAACCAGAAAGCATACTATCATGACGAGCAAGAAAGTCCTCTCTATGTATGTCCAAGCATCCAATATAATATACATCATCTGTACAATACTGGCCTCTAGGGCATACATACAACTAACAGTACTCATGTCACCTGGGAACTTATACCCGACGACAGGTATAATACCTACCAACAGTTCCCGACGAGTCCTGTCCAGTGTACTCACAACCTAATGAGCACCTGCATACTATCTCCAGCACGACGTACCGATGGCTGAGGGACAGACCATCTCCCCTGCTGGGATGAGAAGCGTATACACTAGTCTACTGTGGAGTATCGATGTCCTGTCTCGATAATCCTACATCTAGGGACCTATATAGGATGTGCTTATAGACTACCCAGCTGTAAGTCCATGTTGCCCACGCCGGTGCTTGCGGGGAGGCGGAAACGTTATGAAAATCTGATTTTTACAACACTGGGCAACATGGACTAACCAAAGGAGGGATCTTTGCTAAACAAAACTAACTACCAAAGCTAAAAGAGTTTAGCTACTCGAAAGGGGGTTATACCTAGGTCTTCAAGTCCATCTCTTCTTTCTCCTTGGAGTGAAAGAATGGGTTCTCCTTGTTGCCTTCTCTTGCCGAAGAAAGATCCACCCGAGGGCCTCAACCTTTGGTTTCAACTTCAAACTAGAAGTAACTAAGGTGCTTGGTGTGCTAGACCTAGGACCTTAGAAAGCGTAGAGAGTGTTTTTGAAGGGACTATCTCAAGCTCAAAATGGTTCTCAACTCATGAGAGGGGAGAGCTAGAGAGAGAGGAAGAGGAGGAGAGAGAATGAAAATTATCAAGTGAGAAGAATAATGCAACCCTTCTCTTATATATGTGATTTTTGAAAATTAGATAATTAGCTAAAGATAATTGTCATGGTTAATCAAGAAATGACCATTATCATTTCACATTAAATGCTTTTGCAAGGATCAAAGAGCATCTTTCATATGGAATGATGATGGTCAACTTGTCCACCTAGGTCAACAAGTCAAGTATAGTCAAATGGTCAACAACCCTAACCATGCACAATTATAATTAGCTAATATTAATAAATCATAATTCACACATAAACATTAGGGTTAAGAAAATGACAATGGTCATCAACCCTAAACAAAGTCTTCTGCCACTGTCTCAATCAACTGTGCATACACACCCGTATCCGTGTTCCGAGGAACACGAAAACAATGAGATAAAACCAATCCAAAATCATATACTAGGATCCGGCTTAAACCAAAGCCCGCTAGTATAAGTTGTCCGGACACCAAACGTGCATAAGTGCGCGGATGTGAACGAACCCTGTTGCAAAACCATGCGACCTCTACTCATTTTGCCTAAAGGCGAATAACCCTCTGTGTGGGACTCTAAAGACTAGACACTACGCTGGTAGTGGGTTTAACCACAGACCGCAAGCGGCACTAGCTGTACGTAACGGTCCCCAGGTAGATGCTGATAAGAAGACTAACGAGGTAAACCCCATCTGAACTCCTACTGATCCTGAATGTGACAGTCTCCGTACAGTCCGGACTGTTCGTCTAAGAAAATCGCATGGCGGGCCAAGGGGGGTGGTAAACGTCAGTCCCCTACTAGCGGTACAAGTCGTGCCGGAGTGTAGCCCAGAACACCTGAGATAATACTGAAAACCTACCAGTCTATCTCGCTTGCCCTGCCAGGGACTTTGTGTAATGGCTCTCCTAGACACAGCGCGATATCAATCCCCAATACCGGGAGAGATGAATCCTGTCTAACTGTCACTGCCTCCAAGTGCTTCGAGACTGCACCCAAAAACTACCTGTTTGCACGACTCCTTTGAGCCATGGTAGGGTAGTAATCAAAGTACTGTGGCAACACACTCGAGGCGAAGTGACAGTATCAAGTCAACGGACTAAGGTGTACTCATGTCACCTGGGAACTGATAACTGACGATAGGTATAATACCAATCACCAGTTCTCGACGAGTCCTGTCCAGTGTACTCGTAACCTAACGAGCACACGCATACTATTTCAAGTACGACGTACTGACGGCTGTAAGACAGACTGTCTCCCAAGATGGGATAAGAAGCGCACACGCTAGTCTACTCCGGAGTATCGATGCCCTGTCTCGATAGTCCTGCGACTAGGGACCTGCATAATGATGTGCTTATGGATTACCCAGCTCCCACGAGTGTGTCTGCCATCACAACGCTGGTAATCAAGCAAAGATCCTAAGGGCTCCACTAATGTGTAAAGGCGATATGCTAAAAGAAACACATGCACACATTAAAGCAGAAACAAAACAAGTAAAATAATACCATTTTAAGCAAAAATTTCAATACAAGGTGAATATCCTAAGCTTCCATCAAGTAATATACAATCTAGTATGATACAGTAATGGCCTCTAGGGCATATACACTAACAATCTCCCACATGCACTAAGGCCATGTACTGGCGTATCGAAGACCTATCATCTCGATCAGCCGCTCGAACTGAGTCTGGGGTAAGGCCTTCGTGAATGGATCAGTAGTGTTATCTTCCGTAGTAACTCTCCGAAACTCGATTTCCTGGCGACCCACGATCTTCCTGATCAGGTGATACCGCCTCAAGATGTGTCTGGACTTCTGATTGGACTTGGGTTCCTTCTCTAAAGCTATAGCCCCGTTGTTGTCGCAATACAGAGGTACTGGATCAACAATGGACGGAACCACCTGAAGTTCTGTTAGGAACTTCCTTATCCAGACGGCTTCTTTTGCGGCATCTTCAGCAGCGATATATTCCGCATCCATCATCGAGTCAGCAACGGTTTCCTGTTTGGAACTCTTCCAACACACCGCCCCTCCATAGAGGGTAAAGACATAACCCGACATGGACTTGGAATCATCCTTGTCACTTTGGAAGCTGGAGTCAGCAAAGGCCTCGATCTGGAGGTCTTTTCCTCCATACACCAAGAACATCTCCTTAGTCCTTCTTAGGTACTTAAGAATGTTCTTTACCGCTATCCAGTGTTTCTCCCCAGGGTTTGACAGATACCGGTTTACCACACTCAGTGCATAAGCTACATCTGGTCTGGTACACAACATCGCATACATTATAGAGCCTACCGCAGAAGCGTAGGGTATAATATACATGCGATCCCTTTCCAAATCTGTCTTGGGAGACATCTCTTTGGAGAGGGTGATCCCGTGACAAGCCGGTAGATTACCGCGCTTGGAATCTTCCATACTAAATCTTTTCAGTATGGTTTCGATGTACCTGGACTGTGAGAGTCCTAATATCCTCTTGGATCTGTCACGGTAGATCCGGATCCCCAGAGTGTATGAGGCATCACCCAGGTTTTTCATGGAGAACCTGTGTGACAAGAACCCTTTGACAGATTGTAGCATAGGAATATCATTTCCTATCAAGAGAATGTCATCCATGTATAAAACGAGGAATACTACAGCTCTCGCTACAAATCTACTATAGATGCATGGTTCATCTGGATTTTTGATAAAGCCAAATTCATTGACCGTCTCATCAAAACAGATGTTCCAACTCCGCGATGCCTGCTTTAGTGCATAGATGGACTTAAGCAACTTGCACACCTTTCCGCTGCTCCCACTCTGAATGAAACCCTCTGGCTGGTCCATATAGACACACTCCTCTAAATTTCCATTTAGAAAAGCGGTTTTTACGTCCATTTGCCAGATCTCATAAACGTGGAAGGCAGCAATGGCAAGAAGGATCCGAATGGATTTCAGCATAGCCACAGGAGAAAAGGTTTCGTCGTAGTCCAAGCCAGGTCTTTGACGGAAACCCTTTGCAACAAGTCTAGCTTTATAGGTCTCAACCTGTCCATCTACACCAATCTTCCTTTTGAAGATCCACTTGCATCCTATGGGTTTTACCCCATCTGGAGCAATGTCCAACGTCCATACTTTGTTGGTGTACATGGACTCCATTTCGGTCCGCATTGCATCCAGCCATTTTACCGAGTCTACGCTCTGAATGGCCTGCTGGAAGCTAGTCGGCTCATCACTATCAATGATGCAATCCTCTCTATCCCCGTCTATGAGAAAACCGTAGTATCTCTCGGGCGGATGAGACTGCCTACTACTTCTGCGGAGCGGCATAGGAATGTCCTGATCTTTCGAACCCTCTGGTTCTACTAAGCTTTCAGTAATAGCTCGTGGTTCTGGAATTTCTTCCAGTTCTACTGTGCTCCCACTTATCTGATTTTCCAAAAACTCAGTTTCCAAGAAGTGGGCATGACGAGAAACAAAAACCTTTTGTTCTTCTTCGCAATAGAAGAAATATCCCTTGGAGTTCTTTGGATATCCCACAAACTTGCACTGTACTGAGCGTGCCTCGAGCTTGTCCGCATGCTGCTTTTTGACAAAAGCTGGACATCCCCATGTCTTAATTTGATTAAGATAGGGTCTCTTCCCACACCACATCTGATATGGTGTAGTAGGAACAGTCTTAGTTGGAACTTGGTTCAAAAGGTATGCAGCTGATTCTAGTGCATATCCCCAGAATGATCGCGGTAACTCAGCGTTACTCATCATGGACCGTACCATATCCATTAGGGTTCGGTTCCGTCTCTCTGATACACCGTTATGTTGCGGAGTGTATGGAGGAGTAAGCTGAGAGAGAATTCCATTCTCTTTTAAGTAATCCAGTAACTCGGCACTCAAGTATTCACCACAGCGATCAGATCTCAGTGTCTTGATACTTTTGCCTATTTGTTTTTCTACTTCATTATTATATTCCTGGAATTTTCCAAAGGCTTTTTATTTATGTTTCATTAAGAAGACATAACCGTACCTTGAAAAGTCATCCATAAAAGTAATGAAGTAAGAATAACCTCTTCGTGCATGCGTAGACATTGGACCGCATACGTCGCTGTATACGAGTCCCAAGATCTCGCTCGCTCTTACTCCGTATCCAGTGAACGGAGTCTTTGTCATCTTTCCTTTGAGACAAGATTGACAAGTTCGATATGATTGATATTCGAACGGATCCAAATATCCTTCTGTATGTAACTTCGTCAACCTTCTATCATTGATGTGACCCAGTCTACAATGCCATAAGAAAGTATGATTTGTTTCCGGAGACTTTCTTTTGTGTGTATTCTGGACATTGAAAATCTGTGGTTGGTTTTATACGTATATACCATTGCTCAATGTACCTGACCCAATCAGAACTTGATTAAGGTGAATGTTTACAACATTACTTACAAACGCAAATTCATAACCTTCTTTAGAAACTAAAGATACAGAAATGATATTACAAGTTGCATTGGGTACAAAAAAGCAATTACGTAAAACCAATACATGTCCATCTGACATTCCCAGGTGATAGTCCCCTACGGCCTCAGCATCCATGCTAGCTCCGTTTGCAACTTTGAGGGTCATATCACCTGCCTTCATAAACGTACGCTTTCTCAATGCCTGCAAAGAATTACAGATATGAGATCCTGACCCAGTATCCAATACCCAGGAAGTAGAGTTTATTGATAGACAGTTTTCAATAACATATACACCTGAAGCTGAAGCCGCAACTTGCTTCAGATCCTGGGTTCTGGCCTTCCAAGCCCCGCAATCTTTCTTCCAGTGTCCACTCTTATGAAAATAAAAGCATTCTTCCTTCCCCACAAGCTTTCCTGCTACCTTTGTTGCTTTTGCCTTTCCCTTCGTATCCACCTTACTAACACCGCCCCTTGGTTTGGCGGGGGTATTCTTCTTCTTTCCCTTGGCTTTCGCCTTGGACCTAGAAGAGGAAGATCCTCCTACAAATAAATTGGATGTTTCCCTACCTTTCTGTAGGGTCCCCTCTGCACTCCTCAGCATGTTGAGTAGTTCTGAAAGTTCAACTTCCTTTTCTTGCAAGTTGAAGTTCAGGATAAACTGGGCGTAAGTGGAAGGAAGGGACTGGAGAATCAAGTCCGTATAGAGCTCATTCTCCAACGTGGTCCCAAGGTCCGCGAGCTTCTCTATGTAGCTAATTATCTTAAGCACGTGTTCCGCTACCGATGATCCGATGGCCAATCTCGCCGAAAACAACTTCTTCGACACTTCCTATCTGGCGATACGGGATTGCTCTCCATACAGTTCTTTTGTATGGAGAAATATGGATTCGAGGTCCATATTCTCATGCCTCCTCTGATGTTCATTGTCCATAGAGGCAAGCACGAGACACTTGGCCTTCGCGCAGTCGATTTCCTAGGTTTTGCGGATTTCCCTATCCACGACACTGGTTTTGGGACCTGGGACAGGGGGAGCTTTGGTGGTAAGAAGATACCCCAACTTGTCATAAGTGATTGCCATTTTGACATTCCTGAGCCAATCTTTGTAGTTTGGCCCTGTCAGTATGTTTTTATCTAGAAGTAACTTAAGTACAGTCATGATAAATGGTCGCTGCAACTAGGAGAGAGAGAAGAAACACTTTAGCATGATGCTCTTGCAAGTTTAGAGTGGTTTTTAGTTTGTCTAAACAGGATGGCTCCCACTGTTTCTCGAATCCCTCCTTAAAACCAAAAAGGAAGAATTAGTCAGGATCAATCTCACCGTACAATACTTGCTTAACCGTTCGGCCAGGCTGGTGTCGGTACTTCGAGGGAGGTTTTCCAACGCTTTCGCGAAGTTCCTTAATTTAAGAACCTCTTTTCCCTAGGGGTGTAGCCCCGCTAACACCTTTCTAGACACCTACTAGGTTTATAGCATTGATCGTTAAGTGAGAAATTTCCCGAGGAGTAGCATATACTCACAGTAGGATCGGGATCCAAATATCATTGCGTGATAAAACTGAAGGAATCCTACAAGAATTATCACACTCCAAATGGTATGCAGCACTAGCAAGTTTCAGTTCTTTTGAAACTCCCGATGTGGATTTTTGCCCCATGCTCTTATGACCTTGGCTTTGGCCAACAAATCATAAGTCACATGTCAAGTTCTACCCGTCATTCTGTAACATTTCAAAATAATAAAATACCATTTTTGGGAAATTTTATAATTTAATATTACTTTATTGAATATTTTAAAAATTCGGTATAATTAAATACAAATAAATGGAGAAAAATTTGGAAAAATTATGGAAAATTCTAAAATAAGGTAATTTAGAGAATTATGCCATTTTTTAAAGTTGTTATGAATAGTTATAAGCTAATTTAGTGCTAATCGCGATCAAAAATCGCTAATCGGGTGTTCGGGCAATTTTGTGCAAAACATGCACATATCATTTCCTACACTTGTGTTGCATTTTTCTTGCCATGGTTGTTCTTTGGGGTTCACTATTTGAGTGAGAAGGAATTTGAGGGAAAAGAAAAGAAGTGAAAAAGGAAAAGGATTATAATATGGTGGTAGGTGGATGAGAGAGAGAAAAGAGAGGTGGTAGCTTTGACTTAGCCATTTCCCTTCACTTCCTCAACTCACTTTCTCTCTCCCTCTTCCCCTTCAGCTGCTGTCGCTGCCCCTCATCTCCCTCTCCTCTTCAAGCCCCAAAACATCTCACAAACAACACCAAAACCCTACCACCATTTCATTAAATGTGTGCACAAGCTCAAGAGCTATAGGATGGACCAAGAAAGCTTTCATTTTGGCGCTGTTGAGGATTCTTGGGGGTCTTATGAGGTAATTCCTTCACAATTAGAGTGGTATTTCTTGTGCTTAAGCTTCGATTCAAGTTTCATATCGATATTGTTTGATTTTGTGGACTTGACGAAAACCTAGTTAGGGTTTGAGGGAAATTGTGTAATAATGGGAAATTGAGCTCAGTAGAGGTTAGATAAACACCCTAGTGCGTGAATTGAGACCCCAACCTGAGAGTTGAAACCCGAAATACGGATTTAGAAACCGATATCGGAAAAGTTATGAAATCTGGGAAGCTTTTATGAGATCTGCTATCACCCGAGACATCCTAAAATAAAATTGAGTGGACAGTGATATGTGCAAGCACCCTGGAAGCTAACACCAAGACCATAGCACCTAACTCCATGACCCGGCCGCCAATTAATTCCCTCTGGCCGCAAATTGCGGCCAGACCTGCACCCAGGAATCTACCACTTTAAGTCCACGTTGCCCATCCCGGTGCTTGCAGGGAGGCGGAAACGTTATGAAAAATCTGATTTTTACAACACTAGGCAACATGGACTTACCAAAGGAGGGATCTTTGCTAAACAAAACTAATTACCAAAGCTAAAAGAGTTTAGCTACTCGAAAGGGGGTTATACCTAGGTCTTCAAGTCCTTCTCTTCTTGCTCCTTGGAGTGAAAGAATGGGTTCTCCTTGTCGCCTTCTCTTGCCGAAGAAAGATCCACCCGAGGGCCTCAACCTTTGGCTTCAACCTTAAACTAGAAGTAACTAAGGTGCTTTGTGTGCTATACCTAGGACCTTAGAAACAGTAGAGAGTGTTTTTGAAGGGATTATCTCAAGCTCAAAATGGTTCTCAACTCATGAGAGTGGAAAACTAGAGAGAGAGGAAGAGGACGAGAGAGAATGAAAATTATCAAGTGAGAAGAATAATGCAACCCTTCTCACATATATGTGATTTATGAAAATTAGATAATTAGCTAAAGATAATTGTGTTGGTTAATCAAGAAATGACCATTACCATTTCACATTAAATGCTTTTGCAAGGATCAAAGAGCATCTTTCATATGGAATGATGACGGTCAACTTATCAACCTAGGTCAACAAGTCAAGTATAGTCAAATGGTCAACAACCCTAACCATGCACAATTATAATTAGCTAATATTAATAAATCATAATTCACACATAAACATTAGGGTTAAGAAAATGACAATGGTCATCAACCCTAATCAAAGTCCTCTGCCTATGTCTCAGTCAACTGTGTATACACACCCGTATCCGTGTTCTGAGGAACACGAATACAATGAGATAAAACCAATCCCAAATCATATACTAGGATCCGGCTTAAAACAAAGCCCGCTAGTATAAGCTGTCCGGACACCAAACGTGCATAAGTGCGTGGATGTGAACGAACCCTGTCGCAAAACCATGCGACCTCTACTCATTTTGCCTAAAGGCGAAATGACCCTCTGTGTGGGACTCTGAAGACTCGACACTACGCTGGCAGTGGGTTTAACCACAGACCACAAGCGGCACTAGCTGTACGTAACGGTCCCCATGTAGATGCCGATGAGAAGACTGACGAGGTAAACCCCATCTGAACTCCTACTGAGCCTGAATGTGACATTCTCCGTACAGTCCGGTATGTTCGTCTAAGAACATCGCATGGCGGGCCTACGGGGGCGGTAAATGTCAGTCCCCTACTAGCGGTACAAGTCGTGCCGGTGTATAGCCCAGAACACCTGAGATAACACTGGAAACCTACCAGTCTATCTCGCTTGCCCTGGTCAGGGACTTTGTGTAATGGCTCTCCTAGACACAGCGCGATATCAACCCCCAATACCGGAGAGACGAATCCTGTCTAACCGTCACTGCCTCCAAGTGCTTCGGGACTGCACCCAAAAACTACCTATTTCCATGACTCCTTTGAGCCGTGGAGGGTAGTAATCAAAGTACAGTGGGAACACACTCGAGGCGAAGTGACAGTGTCAAGTCAACGGACTAAGCTGTACTCATGTCACCTGGGAACTGATAACTGACGATAGGTATAATACCAACCACCAGTTCCCGACGAGTCTTGTCCAGTGTACTCGTAACCTAAGGAGCATCCGCATACTATCTCAAGTACGACGTACTGACGGCTGTGGGACAGACCGTCTCCCAAGCTGGGATAAGAAGCGCATACGCTAGTCTACTCCGGAGTATCGATGCCCTGTCTCGATATTCCTGCGACTAGGGACCTGCATAAGTATGTGCTTATGGATTACCCAGCTCCCACGAGTGTGACTGCCATCACAACGCTGGTAATCAAGCAAAGATCATAAGGTCTCCACTAATGTGTAAAGGCGATATGCTAAAAGAAACACATGCACACATTAAAGCAGAAACAAACCAAGTAGCATACTACCATTTTGAGCAAGAATGTCAATACAAGGTGAATATCCCAAGCTTCCATGAAGTAATATACAATCTAGTATGATACAGTAATGGCCTCTAGGGCATATATACTAACACCAGCCCCTATTAGTGTGACTGCCATCACAACGCTGGTAATCAAGAAAAGATCCTAAGGGCTCTACCAATATGTATAAGCGATATGCTATGGAAACACATGCACATATTGAGGTAGAAACAAACCAGGTAGCATACTACCATTTCGAGCATGACTGTTACTATATCCGAGTATATCCCAAGCTTTCATTAAGTAATATACAATCCAGTATGATACAACAATGGCCACTTGGGCATATATCACTAACAATTATTTGTAATGGGTACTATGGATATGTATATATTAGGATATATATGTTCCCTATAGTCCATTATTTGTAATGGATACTATGGATATGTATATGTGTGTGTATGGCAATCTTGCTCGAAATGATAGTATGCTATCTGGTTTGAATTTATCTTAACATGTGCGTATGTTCTACTTGTTATTACGTATTACTTATGTTGGATATATATGCCTTAGAGGACTGCATTGTATAGGATGCTAGGGATGTGTATGTACATGACAATCTTGCTCAGTTATATATAGTATATTATTTGATTTGTCTTTATCTTGATGTGTGTATTTCTTTCTATTGATGCTTAATATTGCTTGCATATATTGATAAAGACTCAATACAGTAGTATACTATTATGGTTTGAATTTATCCTAACATGTGCATATGTTATACTCTATATAACATATGGCGTTTACATGTAGATAAAGCCCGTAGGATTTTTCTTGACTACCAGCGTTATGATGGCGATCATACTTGTGGAAGCTGGGTAGTCCATAAGAACATCCTTAAAGGTCTTTAGTCGCAGGATTATCGAGACCGGGCATCGATACTCCAGAGTAGACTTGTGTATATGTTTCTAAACCCCGACGAGGGGCGGTGGTTGGTCCCACAGCCATTGGTGTGATCACCTAATATTGTATACAGGTAGTCACTGGGGTGATTATACTGGACGGAGTCGCTGAGAACCTCAAGATGGTATTATTACTATTGTCAGATAGCGGTTCTCAGCTGACATGCATATAAGTTAGTCTTAAGACCTGAGATCGTCATTTGTCTCGTATGTGTTCCCACCGTGCTTGATCACTACCCTACCACGGCTCCATTGAGTCGTGCAAACAGGTTTTGGTTGGATACAGTCCTGAGCCACATGGAGGCTGTGAGTGATTGTCAGGGATTCGTCTCTCCGGGTATTGGGAGTCGATATCGCACTATGTCCGGTTGTCTAGAACCATAAGACTTTGGCCAAGGTAGTTGAGAACTACTGATGGTTAGAGCAGTAGTTTCTCAGATTGGTCCTAAGCCAATTCGACATGACTTATCGGGTCAGTAAGGTTCTGACGTTTACCACCCACTAGACCCGGTATGCGATACTCTTAGACGAAGAGACCAAACTGTACGAAGATTGTTACGGATAAGCTCTGTAGGGGTCCGGATGAGATTGCCCGTCCGCCTTCTTTTCGATAGGTGCCTGGGTAGTTGTTACGTACAGCTAGTGTCGCTGACGTGCTTGTGGTAAACCTACTGTCAGCGTACTGTAGAGCCTTTAGAGTCCCACACAGAGGGTTTCTCTGACTCAGGCTAAACGATGTGGTGGCTGTATGTTTATACGTGTAGGGTTTCGATCGAATGATAATACTAGCCGGCTTAGGATTAAGCTGGATTATTAAATCAGGTATTGATTTGATAATTTACATATAGGCATTTCGATGTATATATTCTAATTTCATCTAGGTTTTTCAATCGAGTAGGGTTCCGATCGAATGGCAATACTAGCCGGCTTAGGATTAAGCCGGATTATTAAATCAGGTATTGATTTAATAATATACGTGTACTTATTTCGATATGTATATTCTTGTGTTATCCAGATTTTCGATCGGACGGTTGATAATACTGGTGGGATTAGGATTAAGCCGGTTCATTAAATCGTATATTGATTTAATGCTAGTATTATTTTAGTGGTATTATTTTATCTCTTAGGTATTCGTATTTTGGTATGAATACGGGTATGTATATACGGTAGAAAGTATTTTGTATTTATACAAAATACCTTCTAGAAGATGACACCTCATCAGGTTTATTTTTCTAATTCTTGAAAATAGAAAATGAGGTGGTTAAGGGAGGCATGGCATGAAGCATGGCTTGGCTATTTATTGCTAGCACTCTTGAAGTATGGTTGTATTTTTAAATGAAGAAAAATACTTCATACAAAATAGCCTACCATTCTCATATGTTGAGAGACAAGGGTACATCACCACTATACATCACCACATCAACTAAGAAAGTTAGATTAGCAAACTAGTTTGCCTAGTTTACATCTTTTTAGAGGTAAGAGCTTGAATCAAGAACCTTCAGATGGATCTTCTAGGAACGAGAAGGCCGACCATCAAGTTTTATCAAGATCAGCTAAGGAGCTTAAAAAGAGGAGT
This sequence comes from Agapanthus africanus, assembly GCA_030015575.1. NCBI lineage: Eukaryota > Viridiplantae > Streptophyta > Magnoliopsida > Asparagales > Amaryllidaceae > Agapanthus > Agapanthus africanus. Next base: position 249,152,185 of record JASDDO010000031.1, on the reverse strand, counting down.
AAAGACCCGAAGGACACGAGTCTCTGGCTATAACTCCTTATCACAGTAGCTAGATATCTTTAGCTAGCTAGTTTCGGTGTATGGTTAGATTCTACGATGTGTTTTCTGGCATCGGAATTTTAAAAGCCAAAGTTTTTCGTTCCGCAACGGCCGCGGTAGAAGGCCAGAGTGCCAGGAAACCCAACATGGTATCAGAGCCGGTCCATAAAGCATGACTAGCTAATTTGAACTAATTTAGAACTTCGATCGACAAAATTATCCGAATCACATTTCCAAAAACCTTACTCGCTGTTCGAATTTTAAAGTTGTTCAAAAAATATTTTCATTCATATTAAAATTATGTGCATGCTTATTTATAAAAAAGAAAAAATTTTGAGCACCCGTTCACCAAATTAAACCACTAATCCGTAGCCAAATAGGTAATTTGGCCACGGATCCGCGGCCCAATTATGTCTACGGTGCTCCAAAATTTTTCTGGGGTTTAAGTTTATGGAAATGTGATTTTTGGTACATTTGGTTTTTGCCCAGATTTATTTGTGTACTGGTTTGTATATGGGGGTAAATGCAGAATGTTTTAATAGATCGACATTCTAAATTCTTGCTTTTCTGTGTATTTTTATCTGAAACCGTGAATAACATTGCGCGGTATAACCCGACTGATTGCTATATGTACAATCAGACGGGTTTCCGAACATGATATTCGCGTTGATATTCTGTGTTGCACCGATGTTATGGATGGATTGTCGTGGTGGATAGCCTAGTGCAATGGTAGTTGTACAATTCAGATTCATTTGTATATTCCTTATCGTGGTGCGAGCATCCGATATGCGGACTGTCGTTTCTTCCAGATTGTATATTCTTTTATTGGGGCACGACCGTGTTGAGGTCGATGTCGTCGTCGTATATATATTTCTTTTCAGTACTAGGATTAACCCACGGAGGAGTGCTCGAATAGCTGGGTTCTAGAAGGAAACGAGCCCGCATCTCATGGCATTGAGACGGAGGGGGCCTTACTCTAGAATTGGCGGGCTATTCGCCGCATTCGTAGAGAGTATAGGATGACCCATAGAGGGGTGATCAAGTTACTGGATTCCGTGAAGTACTGGTTGGCCCATTCACTTTGTTGATTGGAGTAGCCTCACTCCTGGGATTGGCGAGTAACTTGCCACGCTCATAGGGGTCAAGGTTTTTCATTGCACAGGCTATCCACACGACCGGGAACGTCGGGTCTCATTTGCGGCTCAAATGAAACCCAAGGCACCAAGATTATCCGCTATTTCATATTGCTTATTGTTCTTCTGTGATGTTGCTTATATCATGCCTGGGATGAATGGTTATATATATATATATATTTATGAATACTTGTAGATGTTGTATATGTTTTTCATCCGCGCTAGTCTTGCCCCCGCTCCGCTGGTAGTTAAATAACCTAACGGTGCATGACGGGGCCCCATGGCGAATGCGGATGGCATAAACGTACATTTTATTTTCGTTCTTTTCTGGGGTGATAGGAATTAATTGATGGGACTGTATTGATTTTGATTAATGCAAAAAAAAGAAACCTAGAAGATGTTTTAGGAACAAATTTCGAGAAACTATAGTCATACTCTTTCGCTTTGCATAGTGGTATTCGGTTAGGAATATCCAGCTCCTCATTCGAGGAGGCAAGAGCCTAGATCACTTTACGGGGAGTGACCTCTTGAGCAAAAGTTTATGCTACTATAGATTATTCGTTTTTCTTCAAAACCACTAGTTTTCAAAAGCGAAGCCTGTTTCCCCTAATCAGAGAAAAGCTCTGTTTTGAATTTAAAAATTCAAAAATTGAAGCAACGCTTCAGATCCAACGCTCTGCGCTGCGCGCCACGTGTCAAACACAGATGGGCTAGCGCCAGAAGTACTGTGCCCTAGGCAGCGCACCCCCAATCAGAGCAAAGCTCTGTCTCAAATATTAAAAATTCAAAAGTTGAAGCAGCGCTTCAGATCCAGCGCTCTGCTCTGCGCTGCGCCACGTGTCAAACACGGGTGCGCTAGGGCAGTTGCACTGCGCTGTGCGCTGCGCGCCACGTGTCAAACACGGGTGCGCTAGCGCAGTTGCGCTGCGCTCTGCGCGCCACGTGTCAAACGTAGGTGCGCTCGCACAAGGTGCGCCAGCGCTGGAGTTAAAAATTCCCCCACCGTCAGATCAAAAGATCTAATAATAATAAATTATTAATTAATCAGAATTAAAATTCGGTTATGGAAAGATCTTTCCAATCTTGTTAAAAACAAGAAAATTGTCTTCTGTAAAACAGAAGCCCTAGGATCAAAGATCCAACGGTGGAGAAACATCCCCAAATCAATCAGAGAAAGATCTCTTTAACTGATTTAACAAATCAACTTGCCCTATAAAAAGGCTCCTAGACTTCAAGTCTCAAGGAGATACAGAGCGAAACATAGGGAGACCCCCCTACAAACTTTGAGAAAACTCAAAAGAAAAAGAGTAAGCTCTTGGAAGAAGATCATTTCTTCATGGTAAGAAGAATGCTTCTTGAAAAAAAAAGATGAAATCATCTCATTAAAACAGAAGAATTATCTTCTTAAAAGATCATATATCTACAAAAGACCAAGGTCTTTGATAAAAAGAAAAAAATATCAAAATATCTATTTATAAAAAATTAAAAGAAGTATTTTATTTCATTCACAGATCCTTGATCTACAAAAGCAGAGACCTTTTATAAATAAGAACTTTTGTTCTTGAATCTTGAGGCAAACCCTCCTTTAAGAAGAACATAAAATTTGTTCTTTAATCTTAAAATTGATCAGATGCGCTTTGCGCTATTGAAAAGTGCCTTGCACTCATGAGCTGCGCTTTTGCGTTCATTGGACCGGCGCTCAGCGCCAAAAACATGCCACGTGTCAACCAAAGACACAATCTGCGCTTTGCGCTTCTGAAACAGCACACTGCGCTCATGGGCTGGCGCTCAGCGCCAAGTGCGCCACGTGTCACTCGCTGGCGTGCCAACAGACTAGCGCAAAGCGCTCATAAATTAAAAGCACAATGCGCTAATGAATTAGCGCATAGCGCTAAGCGCGACACATATCCTCTTCGTGTGCGCTACCTGATAGAAGCGCAATGCGCTCTTTAACTGGCGCAAAGCGCCTGGCGCATTGTCAGAACACAGTTTTTTCTGATGAAGACAAAAGATGTCAGAACCAAATGCTTAGCATTATTAAAAGGGCCGAGCCCAAATAAAGGCTTAATAGCCAGAACAAAAAAGGCGTTAAACATTTTAGTTGGAGTTAGCCCAATTCTAACCATAAGTCCTCAACTTATCTTAAACTGAGCACATCTGCTCTTTCAACCAACTCACCTTGGTTCAAGGGTACATCTCTTCACTCCTTTGATATTTGTCGTTGTAATTCCTTAACGTCTTCAAAGAGGTGACGGGTCCCGACAGCCACACATTTCATAGACTATGACGTCTCTAAACACCGGACGGTTGGGTCCTTAAACCCATGGACTATGACGTCCTTAACCTCGACCGTGATGTATTTAAACTAACATCGGACTGTGGAGTCCTTAAATTCACGGACTATGATGTCCTTAACCTCGACCGTGATGTCTTTAAACTATCATCGGACTGTGGAGTCCTTAAATTCACGGACTATGATGTCCATAACCTCGACCGTGATGTCTTTAAACTAACATCGGACTGTGGAGTCCTTAAATTCACGGACTATGATGTCCTTAACCTCGACCGTGGTGTCTTTAAACTAACATCGGATTGTGGAGTCTTTAAATTCACGGACTATGATGTCCTTAACCTCGACCGTGATTTCTTTAAACTAACATCAGATTGTGGAGTCCTTAAATCCACGGACTATGATGTCCTTAACCTGGACCGAGATGTCCTTAATTTAACAATGGACCGAGATGTCCTTAAACTAACATTGGACCGAGATGTCCTTAAACTAACCATGGACCGCAATGTCCTTAAACTAACCGACCGCAATGTCCTTAAACTAAACATTAGAGTCCAATTGCTCTTTTTCGGATCTAAACGATCCCGTTAAGTTGATCTTAGTCTAAAATTAGACTAACGTATCCTTAACAAACATTTAAGTTGATCTTAGTTTCAAATGAGGCTAACGTATCCTTAAACCCAACCCCAAAACCAAAATCTAAGAAAAGATACGGATTTAGACTAGTCCACGCCCTACGGGCGACAGCATAAATTAGTCTCCGTATGCAATCCACGGGCAACCACAAACAAAACAAACACCCACGACACGAAGTGACCATCTGGAGAAGGAGAAAGTGGTTACCGCTATGCGGTAGCGTAATTAACTGCAAGGGCTTGCGCTTGCAGGGAAGAGCGTCCCTACAATCAAAAACCCCTCAAACGAGGGGGAATCTGACGAAGTCTGCTACATCGCCCGCATCCGTGTAAACCTTCGATATACGGTGCCATAAATCAACTTGGGATCTTCGGAGAGGTGGACGGATAGCACCAATTAGCATCTGCCCTCGTAATTCAGGCCCCGACGTCCCTGACGTCCCAGTCGCGTCTTTCCGGCGAGGAACAGATTCCGGCACGCCTGGTGGGACCTTTTCCTCTTTCCACTCCGCACTTCGTGTGTCGTGTTCGCGAACGAATCGCGGTTTGCTAATGGTTTCTCTTGGGTTCGAGATACTAAGATTTGGCGTCTTGCTTGGTGCAGGAAGCGAAGGATCAATGGCGTCTACTTGCGCGAAGTGTTCCAACTGCAACTGCAATTCACGCTCCACCTCATTTGGAGGCATAGCTTACGGGCCCCAAGCTTCTTCTCTGTTCACAATGCCGGTGGACCAGGTGACTCAGGCCACCACTGGACTGTTTTTCGGTACCATGCTCCCACCGATGAGATTCGGTGCTCCTATACCACCTTAAGAAGCTCCCAAGAAGTCGGTCTTCGATCGACTTACTACTACAGCGACCCCCTTCAATGGGTCGTCCAGCTCCAGCGCCTCATTCTTCGCCAGATTGGGCCAAAGTTCATGTGGGCCCATGATGAAGCCTGCAATTCCAGAACAGGTTATTCCGAAGAGGATAGCCATCCTTGCACCCGAAGTCGTCAAGGCGGCTTCTCCTACCAAAGGGTCAGTCTTCACAAGACTGACTGTCCCTGCTCCCATTCCCACTCCCGCTCCTTCTCCAAGGTCTGTCTTTAACTGATTAAACACTACTACTCAATGGACATCAGTCTTCAAGAGGCTGACGCCGCAGCAGCGCCTCGCCTGAATAGGGGACATGACAAAGTCACCCTTCAAGCTGAAACAATCCCAACGGCTCGACACGCTCGACGTCGCCATTGGCGCCGAGTAAGGAAAGCTCGGGGCAATTCCCCGTCTGGGCTTACTCCGTCAGCCCCAATGGTGGAAGTCAATGCTGCTGTTCCAACTGGGAACAGCTTTGAATTGCTGAACAAGGTGCGCAGGAACTCTCCTACCACCGTACAGAAAAGATCTCCTCCATCAGTGGAGAATGTTGCGGAAACAAAGCCGAAGCAGTCCCCTCAGTGGCTGTCCTCCAAAATCTACAAAGTCTGGAGACAGGTTCGGGACACAGTAATTGATCAAGATTACCCTCGCTGAGAGAAAAAGTCGAAAGTTCAGCAAGAAGATAACCATCCTGCCAAGCCACAAAAGGCTATCTGTGTTCCCGCTGCGATGCCCCCCTCAACGTTAACCACTCAGAAGAGAAGGAGGCCAGAGAAAGCCCCTGTGACTACGGCAGACCACAAAGACGCTGAGCCCAAACGCCCCAAGTCTGGGGGTATTATGGTACATACCGTTTATATGGCTTCCGGAAAAGAGGAGAGTCGTGCTTCTACGTGCTATCGACCACTTAACCCGGTCAATAACGAAGGATCAGGAACAACAACAGCAGAAGCTTCAAGAGATGCTGATGGCAATGGCTGCACTCACTGGGCCAAAAGAAAATCCAGAGACCTCAGATCAACGTCAAGAACATGAAACTGATACTGAGTTCCTCCGAAGAATGCTCGAGAGGAAAAAAAAAAGAGGCAGCGGAAAAATCTGCCAACATAAAACGAATGACGTGCTTATTCCAAGACATGGCCGGGATAATGTTACAGCCGGAACCTCCAGCTGAAGACCCCCCGATAATCATTGAAGATGGCAGAGGGGAGACATCGAACCCTCCTCCGGCTCTTTCAACAGCCAAAGAGGAAACCATTCCCAAGGCCGCTCTGGATGACAATATTGCTCAGCAAATACGAGCTCACCAAGCGAATGAAGTGTCCGGCCAAGTTGTTAAAACTGGGCGACCATATCCAGGCTGGTATGACTAGATAAAGTACCCGCCGGGATATACCATCCATAAATTTCATGTATACAAAGGGACGGTAAATCCGCACCAGCATGTCGCTCAGTTTAAGACTCTTTGCGGCAACGCCGGGGGTGATGATAATATTTTGCTCCGCCAATTCGTCGGTAACCTGACGGAGACGGCATTTGAGTGGTACTCCGAACTTCCAAACGACTCCGTCAAGACTTTCGCAGAAATGGAGTTGTTATTCACCCTGTGATTCCAGAGTGCTAGTGAACGCACCCCAATAATGGCATTGATCTATGCAAGGGTGAAGCCAGGAGAGACGTGGCTTCAATACGCAATCCGATGGCGAAATTTATGGTCAAAATTGAGCAGCGTATCGAGGAAGCGCCGGCAGTGGGCATGTTCGTGGGCACCCTAGACCCTCATGCAACTATTTCGCCATTCATGATGTTCTTCAAACCGACCATGTTCCAAGCCTTGATCGACAGGCTAGACCAGATGGACCAGATGGGTCATAGACCGTCTCCTCCGAAGCCGGAGCCGCGGAACGAAAAGAGTAAAGGGAAGGCGACATTCGTTTCGAATACTCAACAACAGCGCAGTGCCCCAAAACTAACGGATCAACTGGAAGAGAGACGGCGCTATTATAATGAAAAAATAAAGCGTCCTTATTCGTTCCCTCGGGAAAAAATGAAGAGACTGTTCGAACTGGCGATGCACAACAGGCTCATCAATCTGCCAAATCCTAAGCGACCCCTGCAACCCGGCGAGGCTAATAGTTCCAATTATTGCCCTTACCATCAAACGGTAAGCCATCCAATTGAAGATTGCTTCGTCTTTAAGGGATGGATCGAGGACCAATACTAGCAAGGCATGTTTGCACTGTTTGAGAAGTGGAAAGTAAGCCCACCGCAACCGCACACTCCTAAGAAGACGGACACACCCAGGGCATCGTGCTCTTTTGTTGAGGAAGCTCCATGGGAGGTCGCTCTTTCAGCAAAAACTAAAAGAATGTTGAAGAATCTCCAAACATGCCCGGCAATCAGGTGGAAGAATCCACTGGAACCCGAGATTATTGAGGGAATGCTGAAGCCAAGTCCAACTCCAAAAATCAGTGGTGATAGCCAAAGTACTCCCACCCAGCTGTCAGAATCTTCGAAGAAGAAGAAGAAACCTAAGAGGCTCGTGAAGCCTGGTGACAGGCGCACGGACCTGCAGAAGCAGATTGACACGCTAGAAGAGTATAATCAAAAAGCGCGGACTCCAATCACACTCCAAGAATTTCTCAGCCATGTCCTTATGGACAGAGATGACGACAACGAAGGAGACTCGTCGGATGAGCCTGAATATTATGTGTCAAGCTGCCATGTGATCTCTCACCCGTTAATAAACGATGAAGAAGCTTTTTACGCAGAGAAACTAGGGGTAGATCCTGAGCCGGAACATCTAGGACCATCAGACGAAATGATTGATGCATTCCTGAATGAAGCCCGTCTTAAAAGCAAAGCTGATCGAGAGCGTGAGATGGCCATATTTGAAAAGGCCAAACGCCGGCGACTGGACGAAAGGGTTAAAACACCCTCCCAGATCGAACCACTTCATCTACCGCAAAATAAAAGAAGGTTCAAGACGAGGAAAAGGTTCGCCAAAGCCATATCGTTGGGAATGAAGCTGCCCTCTTTTAGAGAAAATTCTCCTGGCAATATACGCCTTAATGATGAGGATGTGCATCCTAATTACTGTTTATATCATCAGAAGATCGCACACCCTACTGAAGACTGCAACGCCTTTAAAAATTGGTGGAAAGGATATATCACTCACAGGCACCACTTCAAGAGGACAAAGCGTGAAGCACGTCGACAGCAAAAAAATGCGACAGATGAGCGTAAAAGAATTGCCAGCAACTGTTATAGGGTTGATCCCGAGGGATCGCGAGTTCTCACCATCGGGAGAGACTCCGACGAAGAAATAGCCCTCGGCCCTCTCTTCAAGAATCCATCTCTGAAAAGAAAGAACCGAGAAGTTACGAAAATAGTCAGCTGCGCAATCGCACGCTACCCGAAAAGAATTTCGGACCCGCAAACAAGGGATCAAGCAAAAATGAAAAAGGGAAAGGAAAAGCGACCTTTGTCGCCAATACTCAACAACAGCCGAGCAACTTACAGACGGTTGTTCGCCAAAACAATGTGCGTCCACGCCCATCCCTCGAGGAGAGACTGGGGCGTCCTTACTCGTTTCCATGGGATAAAACGAGGAGACTGTTCGAGCTGGCAGTGCGCAATAGACTCATCAATCTGCCGGATCCAAAACGTCCGTTGCAGCAAGGCGATGTCAACAATCTTAATTACTGTAAGTGCACGGCGGCGCCCCGGCCGTCAACCCGACGGCCGAATGCGGAAACGGTGATAAACTTTAATTTTGCGGACTTAGCAAACCGGCACCACCGCGCACTAAACCCCGGATCAGGCCATTAAACTAGATCTAGCTAACAACAAGACGGGTTAGAGATATTCCGAGTGATCCGAGTCCTCCGGTCTTCTCGTCGTCGTCCCGATCTCCTGCGGAAACTCCGGTCGTCGCCTCCTCGCCGGAAGGGCACCACATTGCCTGCGTCTTTTACGGGCTCCCGCCTCTATACCGAGGCAACTCGGGCGCGAAGTTGGCTGCCCGACGCGTCCAAGATTTGCTGTAGAATAGTGTAGCAAGCGGGTCTCTTTGGTGTTTATGAGGAGTTGCCATGATGGAGAAATTGAGCATGCAAAGGAAATGAAAATGGAGCCTCCATCAAAGATTGAGCTCGACCACTACTGAGAAAGCTCACTGGAAAAAATTAAGCAAGCTCCCTGGGAATAAGTGTGAAGAGTGTATCAATTAATCTCAAGCAAAAGGAAATTAAAACCCTTCACAGCACACACACACATCCAAAGAGGGGGCCCACTAAAAATGCATGAAATGAAGCAAGCTATCTCTTTAGCACAAAGTAGCCACATTATTAATTAATCCCAAACTCACAAAAAAACTCCTGCACACTCAACCTCACAACAGTGGCCGACCCCCCCCATTCCCAAATCACATCAAAACCCATACCCAACACACTAATCATCAACAACCATGATGCTTACATAGTCAAGCCATCATGAAGTGATCAAGTCAAAAAGGTCAAGGTATGGTGCTCATCATGAAAACCATCATGATGCAACAAGATGCAAAGAACCCCCTCCACTAATGCCTATTTGCAACAATGCAAATAAACCCTCCTCCACCAATCTTCGGCCAATGAACGATACAAAGGAAATCGGCCGAAACTAAAAGCAAACTGGCAACTCCAGAAAACTGGTCCCGTAATAAATTACAGGAAAACCCCAATACTGTGCATACACACCCGCATCTGTATTTCGACCGAAATACAAATGCAAAGAGACAAAATCTACACTGTACTATACTCGGATTTGGCTTATACTAAAGCCGGCTAGTAATATACGTTCGATCCTGATCCGTGCAATACCGCACGTATCTGATCGAACCCTGCCATATCTCCATACGGCATCTACAGTGTTTCGCCCGAAAGCTTGAGTAACTGAAAGTGTGGTGGACTCTAAAAACTCATCAATTCTATGGCTGTGGATTTAACCACTAGCACGTCAGAGGTATAAGCCAATACGTGACGGGCCACCAGCTATTGACTAAAAGGGACGTCGATGAGCGAACTCATCCTGACGCCCTACTGAGCCTGTCAGTGACAATATCCGTACAGTCCGGTCCGTTCGTCTATGAGCATCGCATGGCGGGCCTAGGGGGTTGGTAAAAGTCAGACCCCCAAAAGCGGTACAAGTCGTGTCGGAGTGTAGCCCAGAACACCCTGAGATACTACTGGAATACCTACCAGTAAATCTCCTTGCCTTGGCCAAGGACTTCGTGTAATGGCTCTCCTAGACACAGCACGACCTCACCCCCAATACCGGGAGAGACGAACCCCTGAAGATACGCTCATTGCCTCCATGTGGCTCGGGACTGTACCCAACTAAAACCTGTTTGCACGACTCCTTTGAGCCGTGGTAGGGTAGTAATCAAAGTACAGTGGGAACTCACACGAGACAAATGACGATCCCCAGGTCGATGAACTAACCTGCACACATGTCACAAGGGAACTGCCATCTGACGTCTGGTATATGACCAACTAGCATGTTCCCGGCGAGTCCTGTCCGGTGTACTCATAACCTAATGAGCACCTGTATACATCTTAGGTGATCCAACTGACACCAGTGGCTTGTGAGACCGGCCACCGCCCCTCGTCGGGGTCTCGACTGTATACACTAGTCTACTATGGAGTATCGATGCCCTGTCTCGAAACTCACACGACTAGGGACCATTTAAGAATATGCTTATAGACCCCAGCTCCCACTTATATGATCGCCCTCATACTGCTGGTGGTCAAGCAAGAATCCTAGGGGCTCTATCAACGTGTAATAGCGACTTGTCAGGTCACCTAAAACAGTACACGATGATAAAGGTAAACCAGATAGCATACTATCATCTCGAGTAAGACTGTCCTACCGGGATAGGTCCTCCATCAATCATTGCAATCACGTACCTGTGATCCAATAATTGACTCTGAGGGCATTATCTCCAACAATCTCCCACTTTCACTCAAGGCTAATTATTGCGATGTCGCATACTCACAGCCCGTGTGATACCGAACACCCAACTCCTCTACTAGTCAGTCTCACAAAGCTCGTTTGCGAAACTATTGCGTTCGAGGAATAGCCTCAGTGAGTGGATCCGCCTTGATGTCTCTTTCTATGTCTCTCTATATCTCAAGTTCGCGGAGAAACTCATCTCCCGAAATGAGCAATACCTGTCTTAGAATGTGTCTGGATGTCTGATGGGACATAGCTCATAAATGAACTCCAAATCCAAACTTCTTAGACTGTATCGTCAACTGAACTTAATCAGTATCCTGCGCCATGCCTCCCTCAGTATTGCCTTGGACCACCTGTCCAAAATACCGCCCCTCGTCAGAGGGAAAATTATAACTCTGACAACCTCCTTGTCGTCCATGTCACCTTGGAAGCCTGGAATGATAACTGTCTCCCAAATGAGGCTGTCGTTATCAGATCCCTAGAACATCCACTTATGTTCTAAAACTGCTTCCGACTGTTTCTCCTGGATTGGATCAATGTCAACTTATTGCATCTAGTGCAAGAACAACATCTGGTGTGGTACTTGATATCTCATGATTGACTCAATTGCCTAAGCAAGTGATCTGCCAATCATGCACATCCTTCTCTACTTTAGTCTATAAGACACCTTTAGAGAGGGTGACTCCATCACCTGCAGGTACACCACCGTGCCAGGAGTCGTCCATTCTAAATACTCTTAGAATGTTGTCTAAGTACCCAGATTGGGAGACTACCCAAATCTAGATCTAAAACCATAGATCTAGTAACCAGTATGTCTGATATAAAATCCATTTCCTTTGTGGAGAAACGACTGTGTGACGACCAAAGTATGACCGATTGTAGTATAGGAGTTTCTTTTCCTACTCTGTGTATGTCATCCAAATACCAGAACATCATACCCTACTACCTTCTCAACAGATCCATCCCCTATTCTGATGAAGTCAAACCCATGACTGTCACATCAGAAATAGATGATCTATATCCGCTACATCCGCTTTAGTCTATAAATAGACATAAGCAACCTGTCCACCAATGCTTCCGTTGCTCCCACTGACTACGACAACCCTCTGGCAGAGTCATATACGCGTACACTTCTGAAGCGAGTTCAGAACGACGCTATACTCATCCTCCTGCCGGGTCTCACAGTCTGGAACAACAGCAATGGTAAGTGTGGGTAAACAAGAACTTCCCTGTCACCGTCCTTGAGGCTACCGTAGTACCTCTCGGGTGCCTGAAGTTACCCACTTTATCTGCGGAGTGGCCAATGGAATGTCAATCCAGATTGAATCTTTAGGTTCCTTATCAAATCTTCAGTAATTGTTTGTGGTTCTGGAATCACTTCCAGTTCTACCATACTCCCACTACTGTTTTCTGAAAAAATCCATTTTTAATAAAACTGTGGCGAGTCTAGAACAATATTGCTATTGTTCATCCAGATGGTAGAAAGCCAACCCTCGTCATAGCCTGGGTCAACCCACAAACAGCCATTACAGAAACGTGCCTTGAGTTGTCCAGTGTCTGGTTTTAATCATAAGCCGGACAACTCCCCGTACCTTAACATCGTTAAGATACGAACTGTTCTATATCCCATATAGGACCAGAGGCACTGATTTAATTGAACCAGATTCAAATCATGCAGCTGTCTCCAGTGCATGTCAACTAAATGGAAGGAGGCCGATCAGCGTTACTCAACTTAGGAATACTTCCAATTGTGAGTAACCTGAAAGAGAAGCAAAATCTCTTATCATTACTATCAACTGAATACCATACACAAGTATCTACATCTTCGATCTCTTTGAAGAATCCTGATACTTGCTATATCTGGTTCTCTACTTTATTCAAATACCTACAACTTCTCAAAATTCAGACCCTGTGTTTCGAAGAAACACCTGTCTAAAAAGTAGAGAAGTCATAAGTAAACCGAATATAGTACGAGGACCAACCCCTCTGTCCTGATGGACCCTGGACAACATACAATACTCTGTATAAGTCCCTTGAGTCTGATAACTCATTCACTGTGTGTCGTAGGTTGAAAACTGTACCTTTGGTTATGAAGAATTACACCGCTGTTCAATGCTCCTTACCTAACCATCCACTGATATAGGTAAATGTCATAGACATAATTTCAAAAAGTATGTCTCACTCTATGAAAATAGACGTACAGATATATCGATTTGAAATTGGTGCATAACAGCGGATATTCAAAACCAAATATTTGCCGACCGGCAAACAACCCAGGTGATTTCCTCAAATATCACCGATTACAACGAATCCCGATACAATGAGGATGACCACCCAATTCCCAATAACTTACTCCCACTCATCATCTGTAAAACCATACAGATGTGAGAATCATACATGGTAAATACATACCCTGGAGCAAGTATCTAATCGGGAAATTAGTTTTCTTTTAACATTACACAGTGAAATTGAAACATTGAAATATTTCGATGGGGTATCTCGGTATTCCTAGTAATGCCTCTTCCAGATTCACGACTGTAACCGTATAGTTCTTTGCCACCTCTCCAAATCCCTTCATATGCCTTTAGTCTTTACCTTCTGTACACCCTTTTAGGCCAAATGGTTTTCTTCCTTCCCTATCGTTCGGCACCAGCCTATGGTTTGGAAGAAGACTATCCAATAAGCATAATGGGTGTACTGTCCTAATCCTAGGAATACTCGAAAAGCGAGAGAAGGTGAAGATAAAAGACAACCGAATAAACCTTATTCCTATTTCTCCTGAGCCAGAATCCATCCCCGAACTGGAACAAGTTCCTTTCGAGTTCGTATATAACCATACGATGGAGTATCCAATAAACTGTGGATCTTCGTAGTGATACGGAGTGTTCTGGAGAAATACAAAGGTGATTTAAGATTGGCGAAGGAATACTTGGTTTGGTCGTGAATATCTGTTGCAATTTACTTTGCCCTCTTACTAATCCCTTACTTTGTCTTAACTCAATACCTTCTGTACACCATCGTTAGGCTAATTGGTTTTCTTCATTCCCTACCGGTTGGCACCAGCCTATGGTTTGGAAGAAGACAATCCAATTTGCGTAATAGGTGTACTACCCCTAAACCAAGGAGTACTCGTAACCTGAGAGAGGGTAAAAAGGAAAAGACAACTGAATAGTCCTATCCGTTTTCTCCAGAACCTGAAACCATCCTCGAATAAATTCTTTCGAGTTCGTATCTAACCATACGATGGTTTTGTCCAATGGAAGTGGACGTTCGTAGCAATACGGGGTGTCCTGGAGAAAAAGGTAAAAGTAGGAGTGGCAATGAGGTTTGCAACTCTGACAATCCAAAAGCCAGTGTTAAGAAGGTTCGGTCATCTTGGTCACTAAGTCATAGTCTTAGGGTCAGGTCAATGGTCGCTGCCAGAGAGAGAGAAAAGAAACACTCAGCGTGCACTCTAACCTAGATCAGAATGGTTACCAATTTATCTAATCTGGAATCCTACCAATGTACCTCAAATTCTCCTCCAAACCTGAAAGAAGAATTAGTCGGGGTTACCCGAGGAGTAAACTAACTCATCAGTGGGAATCGGGATCCAACTATCATCGCATGATAACGTGACAGAATCCGCTCACATCATCACACTCCAGAAGGTATGCGCATATCTGGCAAGTTTCAGTACTTTTGAAACTCCCGATGTGATTTCTGCCCCATGCTCTTATGACCTTGACGAAGGCCAACAAATCATAAGTCACATGTCAAGTTCTACCCGTCATTCTCCAGGTTAATTTGAATCCACCCGCACAAGCCCTTGACGAAGGCCAACAAGGCTATACGACTGTCCCAAACCAACGCATCTATCTATGCTGCAGAAAGGCAACAAGCAGCTACCATACACTATGCCTTGACGAAGGCCAACAAACATAGCATGAATACTACGTGCTACCCGTCTGAAATGACGGAGGGCTACGAATGGTTTCTGGCGAAAACCTTTAACGTAAAGAACTTGATATCGTTGAAGGGACTAATAGCTTTTTAAAATATAGTGAAGAAAACCGTTGCTAAAGAGGTCACTCCCGGTGAAGGGATCTCGGCTCTTTCCCCGTAGAATGGGGTGCAGGATATTCAAACTGAATACCACGGTGCAAAGCAAAAGTAATCGGCTCTAGTGAAGTTAATGCCCTGACTCAAACTTTTTGTCCAAGGGGTCACTCCCGGTGAAGGGATCTCGGCCCTTGCCTCGTCGACTGAGGAGCAGGATATTCCAACTGAATACCACGATGCAAAACAAAAGTGAACGTCCTTGCAATAACAGCTTTTTGAAAAGTGTTCCAACAACATCAGATTAGGTTTGTTTTTAACTTGCATTGATCCGAATCAATGCAGTCCCATCAAGTGATCACACCACAAAGAACGAAAATATACTGATGTACGTATATGCCATCCGCATTCGCCACTGGGTCCCGTCATTACCCGTTAGGTTAGCTAACTAACGACAGAGCGGGGACTGGACTAGCGCGGATGTAAAACATATACAACATCTACTAATATATATACCAATATATTATATTTCGCTCAAGGCGTGAAAAGAAATGCAACATCACAGAAAATGTACAGCATCACAGAAACAATACAGATATCTGGGATCCCCGGGTTTCACAGAGCCACTGCTGAAACCCGACGTTCCCCTGGTCGTGTGGATAGCCTGTGCAATGAAATCCTAGACCCCTACGGGCGCGGCAAGTCACCCGCCAAAACCTGAAGCGAGGCAGCCCCCTTCAGTACCGTGAATGGACCACCCAGCACTTCACGGAATCCGGCAACTTGGGCACCCCTCCTGGGTCAACCTGTGCCCCCTACGAGTGCGGCGAATAGCCCGCCAATCCAAGAGTGAGGCCCCCTCCGTTGCCCTCTGGAACCCGGCTATCCGTGCACCCCGCCGCAGGGTAATCCTAGTACAGAAAGTAAAATATACATACACCGGGTACAACGACCGCAACCTGGCCGTGCCCCAAAATAATAATACAATCAGGCAATGACAGCAGTCCACATGTCGGACGCTCGCCCCGCAATATCAAATGTACATAATACAACCACAACTATACTAGCATTGCATCCAGGCTTTCCCCCACGACCGATCCGCAACATCACAGCAAAAACAGAACATCAACGTGAAAGTCACGTTCGCAAATCCGTCTAACCGGGCTATAGCAGTTAGACCGGATTTACCGATCGAGTGACATTCACGGTCGCAGATATAATGTAAATACTGTGAAATAATGTGTTTAAAATATCCGATCGATCAAAAATTAACAAGTGGGCCCCCAATCAAAACTGTAGCACTCACAGAAAACCTGGGCCCAAATTTAATATTCCAAAACCCCTAAAATTAACGCAGAAGCCCACTGGAAAAACCTGGCCCATTGATCCTTTCATGTTGCGGCGGAACCGCGGCCCAAAGGGGGTATTGGCCGCGGTTCCGCGCTCTTGATGAAAGATCAATGACTCGGATTTCTGCAGTTGTCTTAGGTTTTCAAGTACATCACATTTTTGCAACCTGAAAAATTTTTCGAGACCAAAAATTTCCAACAGAAAACTGATGTGATCAAAAATGCGATTTTGGAATTTTTGATCGATCGGAAATGCAAACACATTACACAAAGCTAGACTAAGTTAATGGCGAGGCTTTGATACCACTGTAAGTGCACGGCGGCGCCCCGGCCGTCAACCCGACGGCCGAATGCGGAAACGGTGATAAACTTTAATTTTGCGGACTTAGCAAACCGGCACCACCGCGCACTAAACCCCGGATCAGGCCATTAAACTAGATCTAGCTAACAACAAGACGGGTTAGAGATATACCGAGTGATCCGAGTGATCCGAGTCCTCCGGTCTTCTCGTCGTCGTCCCGATCTCCTGCGGAAACTCCGGTCGTCGCCTCCTCGCCGGAAGGGCACCACATTGCCTGCGTCTTTTACGGGCTCCCGCCTCTATACCGAGGCAACTCGGGCGCGAAGTTGGCTGCCCGACGCGTCCAAGATTTGCTGTAGAATAGTGTAGCAAGCGGGTCTCTTTGGGGTTTATGAGGAGTTGCCATGATGGAGAAATTGAGCATGCAAAGGAAATGAAAATGGAGCCTCCATCAAAGATTGAGCTCGGCCACTATTGAGAAAGCTCATTGGAAAAAATTAAGCAAGCTCCCTGGGAATAAGTGTGAAGAGTGTATCAATTAATCTCAAGCAAAAGGAAATTAAAACCCTTCACAGCACACACACACACCCAAAGAGGGGGCCCACTAAAAATGCATGAAATGAAGCAAGCTATCTCTTTAGCACAAAGTAGCCACATTATTAATTAATCCCAAACTCACAAAAAAACTCCTGCACACTCAACCTCACAACAGTGGCCGGCCCCCCCATTCCCAAATCACATCAAAACCCATACCCAACACACTAATCATCAACAACCATGATGCTTACAAAGTCAAGCCATCATGAAGTGATCAAGTCAAAAAGGTCAAGGTATGGTGCTCATCATGAAAACCATCATGATGCAACAAGATGCAAAGAACCCCCTCCACTAATGCCTATTTGCAACAATGCAAATAAACCCTCCTCCACCAATCTTCGGCCAATGAACGATACAAAGGAAATCGGCCGAAACTAAAAGCAAACTAAAAGAAAACCCCAATACTGTGCATACACACCCGCATCTGTATTTCGACCGAAATACAAATGCAAAGAGACAAAATCTACACTGTACTATACAAGGATCCGGCTTATACTAAAGCCGGCTAGTAATATCCGTTCGATCCTGATCCGTGCAATACCGCACGTATCTGATCGAACCCTGCCATATCTCCATATGGCATCTACAGCGTTTCGCCCGAAAGCTTGAGTAACTGAAAGTGTGGTGGACTCTAAAAACTCGTCAATACTATGGCTGTGGATTTAACCACTAGCACGTCAGAGGTATAAGCCAATATGTGACGGGCCACCAGCTATTGACTAAAAGGGACGTCGATGAGCGAACTCATCCTGACGCCCTACTGAGCCTGTCAGTGACAATATCCGTACAGTCCGGTCCGTTCGTCTATGAGCATCGCATGGCGGGCCTAGGGGGTTGGTAAAAGTCAGACCCCCAAAAGCGGTACAAGTCGTGTCGGAGTGTAGCCCAGAACACCTTGAGATACTACTGGAATACCTACCAGTAAATCTCCTTGCCTTGGCCAAGGACTTCGTGTAATGGCTTTCCAAGACACAGCACGACCTCACCCCCAATACCGGGAGAGACGAACCCCTGAAGATACGCTCACTGCCTCCATGTGGCTCGGGACTGTACCCAACTAAAACCTGTTTGCACGACTCCTTTGAGCCGTGGTAGGGTAGTAATCAAAGTACAGTGGGAACTCACACGAGACAAATGACGATCCCCAGGTCGATGAACTAACCTGCACACATGTCACAAGGGAACTGTCATCTGACGTCTGGTATATGACCAACTAGCATGTTCCCGGCGAGTCCTGTCCGGTGTACTCATAACCCAATGAGCACCTGTATACATCTTAGGTGATCCAACTGACACCAGTGGCTTATGAGACCGGCCACCGCCCCTCGTCGGGGTCTCGACTGTATACACTAGTCTACTATGGAGTATCGATGCCCTGTCTCGAAACTCACACGACTAGGGACCATTTAAGGATATGCTTATAGACCCCAGCTCCCACTTATATGATCGCTCTCATACTGCTGGTGGTCAAGAAAGAATCCTAGGGGCTCTATCAACGTGTAATAGCGACTTGTCAGGTCACCTAAAACAGTACACGATGATAAAGGTAAACCAGATAGCATACTATCATCTCGAGTAAGACTGTCCTACCGGGATAGGTCCTCCATCAATCATTGCAATCACGTACCTGTGATCCAATAATTGACTCTGAGGGCATTATCTCCAACAATTACTGCCCTTATCACCAAGCAGTAAGCCATAAAATCGAAGATTGCTTCGTCTTCAATCGATGGATAGAGGATCAATACCAACAAGCAAAGTTCGCATTATCCGAAAACTGGAAGATGAACCCGCAATAACCATATGATCCGAAAAAGATGGGCATGTCGGGGGCATCATGCTCGTTCATATAGAAAGCTCCATGGACCAAAAATGTCACGACCCGCAGGGTACGGAACGTGACTGGCACTTAAGTTTACGAAACGTCTCAAGACGTCCGTAAAATAAGTAAGCCAAAGCCCAGAAACCAAAACCAAATAAGAAAAATAGTGAAGAAAACCCAATCAATTGAAAGCGAGTTTATCAATTAAGTCACGTGAAACCCTTTTTAAAAACAATATCAATTTTTTCGAAAATTTCGGCAGAGTCTCCTTTGTAAATACTGGCCCCCAAAATGGGTACAACAAGAATATATATGAATCCAACAAATAAGGCATCCCCAAGCGGGAGCTAGCTCTTCGCCACAAGGCGGTCACAAATCCCACGCAATAAAAAGCAACAACATGCGAAATAATCATTAAGAAGCATGAGAAAAACAGCATGTCGACTCAAGTGAGCTCGACCCCAAAATACAGCATAAAAGTCCACAAACCTCAAAGTCTCATCTCTAGGTCAATATACAATAATACTGGTAGATACAGTAGATGGAGTACACTAGATACAAAGAATATACTAGGTGGTGGAAAAATAATCATATAACCTACCTAAGAGCAAAACCTCGAGTCCAGGCAAAAGAGGCAAAAGAAGCAAGCGCACCCGCCGCTACTGTACTGACGGAGCGGACCTGGAAGAGGCTGTGGCACAACGGGGGTGAGTTGCCAACTCGTGAGTAATAAATAACATCTACACAGGCTATCGTATGCATACACACAAGTATTCTAGCATCTCTAATACTGGTAAAGCAGGACATAATAGCAGGTAGGTATGCAATATGAATATACTAGCATGTATGAATGCAATGCGAATCAACTCATGATCTGAATGTGTAAGTATAAGAATCATGTTTTTCCTTTAGGAACCTTTTTTGAAATACCAGCATAATACCACTAGAATCAACAAGAACCTGTGTCCAGCAACGACACCTCAAAACTATCACAAATCTCATATATCCATGTCATAGTATCTCTGGCCTCAGCCATCCGGCTGACCCAGCTCAATATCAAAATCTCATCATCTCGCGGCCACGGTCGGTATCCTCTGGATATCCGCCGTGCCAAACAGTCACCGGTAGGTAATCCGTCCCCTGCCAGGCTCAACGTCAACACCATATTCATCTTGCCCCGGGGTACCATACCGGGCCCACCATGTACCCGTGACGGTTCCTCCACTCCTCGACATGGATCTCGAAAACCACAGCAAACTCATGGTGGACGACACTTTACATCACTAGAAAACCGCAATTACATATTTTAAAAACATAATAAGTTTAGAAATTTTGCGGCTTTCCCCCGAAATCCAGAAATATCATAAAATCTCAAGAAACCCTCATAAGTGCATATATCAATGGTGATGAATGCATATGTTATCAATAATTAAGCTACGATGTATGATTAATAGACTAGGCATGAACAAATAATATGATGAGGTACATGCACATGAATAGCAATCCTACGATTTCATTTTTAGGAATTAAAGGCAATAGCACAGGTTTAAGCATCAATTAGTAAAAGGTTTCAATTTAAAGGTTATCCAGTGTGGTGGCATGGCAATTACCAGGGTGTGTGTGTAAGCATGAATAGTGCTCGTGCTGCATATAAAAACCCTGGAAATGGTGCAGGTGTCCTATAGAATGGGTTCGTATATGTATGTCAATATAAGGAATGAATGTAGCAAATAATCATACGAGTATTACACCCCTAATTACTAATATTACTTAGAATCCTTTTAATCTACTAAAACTATCGGGCGACTTGCTCCATCCAACGATAGTCCCCCGTAGATGTTACATCTACTCACCGGAATCCCTAGCTAGTCACGTCCAATCACCGCTTTCCCCTTTCGAGCCGCGTCTGACGTCTCCGCGACCGAACCTGGAATTTACATCAATACCAAACATAAGGTTACATATCAAGAACGACGCAAAACCCAAACGGAAATACTAACGTTCACAAGCTAGGTACAACGTGCACAAGGTGCGCGGAACACACGCGAAAATCGCAAAAACTGCAAAAATCGCCGATTTGGTCGCCCGGCAAAACTAAAACCCGATTACTCAAAAATCCGCACTCACACATCCTAAAAGTCATAGGATATGCGAACAATATAATCTAGATATCTCAATTAATTCATCACAATATATAATGAAAACCTAGTAAGCTAGAATTTTGCAAATTTGGTGCAAACATCGACAATTAGCGACAAAATTAACACAATCCAACACAACAATCCAAACTAACCCACTAGCTAGCCATTACACTAATTTTAAACCATTAACTATGCATCAAACCATAATTCCAACACAAACCCTTCTCTTGATTTTTGGCAATTAGCAACAACAATGAAAAATTCACACAAGTTAACTTAGATTAGCATAACATCAAACCACTTAAGCAAAGTAACCATTTAGGTTGGTTAAGTAACAACTAGATTTATTAAAAGATTTAATAAACTAAAACATGATTTCAAGAAACCCTAGTTAACTCAACCATTAACTATAAACAAAACTAGAATGAAAATAGCACTAAATTAACACTAAAACAACTAAATTAAAGAATTCTAACCATATTAACTTAAAAGAGTAGAAATTATACCTCAAAAGATCAATCCCTATGTTGCTAAAACCTCCCAAGATGCCATATTTCTCCAAGATTTGAACCAATTTGGGTTTGAGGAGAGAGGGAATAAGGTTTTGTGTTGAAAAAGTGAAGGATTTGTTGATTTTTTATTGAATTTTGATGCAATCTTTTTGAAGAAAAAGAGAGAAAAGAGAAGGAAAATAATGGAATGGGGGGCGGGGGGGGGGTCTGCTCTCGGCCAGTAGAAGGGAGAGGGGATGGTGTGGGGTGTGTGGAAAAAATCACTTAGTCAAACCCACTCAAAGTCAATACACCATACTTCCAAATACTATATTTTAATAAATTCTCAAAACAATCCATTTCATCACATGAATAAAGTCAAAGTGAGGCAAGCAATTTTCTGGACCTGCACATGGTGGGGCCGGCCTAGGGCTGAAGGAAGAGAGAGAGGGGTTTACAAAAGAAATTTTATGCAAAAAGAACCCCTACAAGTCCAAAATTGCAAGTTTTAGCTTAAAATTCAATAAATTTCGTTTTCTATAATAAAAATTAGTTAAAAATCAAAATAAAATACTAAAAATTTATGTTACAACTAGATTTTAATTAAAATAATTTTAAAGATTAAAATTAGCCCAGAAAAATTTGTATTTATTGCTAATTTAATTTATTTTCTTACCGGCTTAAAATAATATTAAAAGATTGAAAAATTAGGGAAAAATTTTAAACGACCAGAATTTCATAATTAACTCATTTGCTACTAAAAACTAGCAATTACCTATCCAAATTAGGTATAATTAGTCCTAAACTGCAAAATAACAAAAAGGACAGTTTTCGGAAAAATACCGAATTTTCACCGATTTTCAGGAAAACACCAAAACGACTTTTCAAGGCGTTACAATCTTTCCCCCTTAAAGAAATTCGGTCCCCGAATTTAAAAAAAATAACTACGCGTACCTTCAATGAGATGGGGATATTTCTTCCTCATCTCGCCTTCGGTCTCCCAGGTAACCTCCTCGCTGCTCGGGCTACGCCAAAGGACCTTGACGGTTGGTATAATCTTCGATCTCAACTTCTTCACCTGCCGATCCAGGATGGCCACCGGCTGCTCTGCAAACGAAAGGTCGCGCTCCAACTGGGCTGTCGGGTGCTGAATCGCATGTGAAGGGTCGTGAAGGTACTTGAGGAGTATCGAAACATGGAAGACGGGGTGAACATCGGGAAAGCTGGGTGGAAGGGCCAAACGATATGCAACTGCGCCGACACGCTCAAGAATCTCGAAGGGACCCACAAATCTGGGACTAAGCTTCCCCTTTCGCCCAAAACGCATCACTCCCTTCATCGGAGAGACTCTCAGAAAAACATGGTCGCCAACTGCGAACTCTAATCTGCGACGGCGCCTGTCCGCATACGATTTCTGCCTGCTCTGAGCCGCTCTCATCCAGTCTCGGATCAACTGTATCTTCACTGTCGTCTCCTCAACAAGCTGCGGCCCCAAAAAGCTGCTCTCGCTGAGCTCTGTCCAACAGACGGGCGATCTGCATCTCCTCCCATACAATGCCTCGAAAGGTGCCATCTGAATAGTATCCTGGAAGCTGTTGTTGTAGGAGAACTCCACTAGAGGTAAATGACGATCCCAGCTACCGTCGATGTCTAAAACGCACGCTCTGAGCATGTCCTCGAGAGTCTGAATGGTCCGCTCTGACTGTCCGTCGGTCTGCGGATGAAACGTTGTGCTGAAGCTCAAACGAGTGCCCAAAGCCTCCTGAAGTCTCTGCCAAAGTCGGCTGGTGAGCTGGGTACCTCGATCTGACACGATACAAGTCCGTACGCCATGTAACCGCATGATCTCGTCGATGTAAAGCTGGGCATACTGAGCGAAGCTGAAAGTGGTCTTCACTGGCAGGAAGTGAGCCGCTTTCGTCAATCGATCTACGATCACCCAGATGGAGTCGTACCCTCGACTGGTCCTGGGTAGACCCACAACGAAATCCATCGAAATCTGCTCCCATTTCCACTCCGGAATGGGTAACGGCTGTAGCTCTCCTGCGGGCCTCTGGTGCTCGACCTTGACTTGCTGACAAGTCAGGCATCTCGATACAAACTCCGCAATGTCCCTCTTCATCCCGTCCCACCAGTAGGTCTCTCTCATATCATGGTACATCTTGGTGGAACCGGGGTGGACACTATATACTGATCGGTGTGCCTCCTCAAGAATGTCGCGCCGCAATCCATCAGCATCTGGTACGCACAGTCTAGATCCATAGCGTAAAATCCCCTGATCGTCAATCACGAACTCGGAAAATCTGCCCTGTCCCATCTGTGCCATGATCTCTAAGCAACGGTCGTCACTGCACTGTGCCTCATATATACGGTCAAGCAACTGTGGGCGTGCACGAACATGCGCGAGCTGTCCCCCTGTCTGAGTGAACTCGAACTCAACTCGGCTGTCGCATAACATCTGCCAATCTGCTGACGACTGCCTCTGCACTGTGCGCAAAAAGGATAGACTACCCCCGGGCCTCCTACTCAACGCATCCGCCACTACATTTGCCTTTCCTGGGTGATATAAGATCTCGCAGTCGCAGTCTTTCACCAACTCCATCCAACGACGCTGTCTGAGATTCAGGTCTCGCTGCTGAAATATGTATTTTAAGCTCTTGTGGTCTGTGAATATTTGGCACGACTCGCCATATAGGTAATGTCGCCAAATCTTCAATGCAAAGACCACTGCAGCCATCTCCAAATCATGAGTGGGGTAGTTCTGTTCATGCTTCTTCAACTGTCGAGAAGCATATGCGATCACCCGGCCATGCTGCATCAATACGCATCCTAACCCCACTCGCGAAGCATCACAGTAGACCACAAATCCGCCTGATCCCGAAGGCAAAGATAATACCGGCGCCGTAGTCAAACATGTCCGCAGCTGCTGAAAACTGCGCTCGCACTCCTTCGTCCAGACGAAAGGAACTCCCTTCCGGGTCAAACCGGTCAAAGGTGCAGCTATACGGGAGAAATCCTGAACAAAACGCCTGTAGTAGCCCGCCAGACCTAGAAAACTACGAATCTCAGTAACCGATGTAGGTCGGGGCCACTGCTGAACAGCCTCAATCTTCTTCGGGTCCACACAAATGCCGTCTCTCGTAACCACGTGACCCATGAATCCGACGCTGTCCAGCCAGAAAGCACACTTGGAGAACTTTGCGAACAGTTGGTGCTCCCTCAGAGTCTGTAACGTAATCTGCAAGTGCTGCTCGTGCTCCTCTCTGCTCCGGGAGTACACCAAGATATCGTCGATAAACACGATGATGAACAAGTCAAGATACGGCCTGAATGTACGGTTCATCAAATCCATGAATGCTGCTGGGGCGTTGGTGAGTCCGAACGACATCACCAAAAACTCGTAGTGGCCGTAGCGCGTGCGGAAAGCTGTCCTCGGTATATCCTCCTGTCGAACTCGCAGCTGATGGTATCCTGATCGCAAGTCGATCCTCGAAAAATACCCCGCACCCTGAAGCTGGTCGAACAAATCATCAATGCGTGGCAACAGATATCTGTTCCGAACGGTAACTTTGTTCAGCTGGCGGTAGTCGATACATAAGCGCAAACATCCATCCTTCTTCTTGACAAACAGGACTGGAGCACCCCACGGAGAAACACTAGGTCGAATAAGCCCCTTATCTAACAATTCCTGCAATTGATCCTTCAGCTCTCGAAGCTCTGCCGGGAATCAAATCGATGCAGAACTCAACGTCGCGCTCAGGTGGTAGCCAAGGTAGCTCATCAGGGAACTCACAAACAACCGGGACCCGGTCCAACGGAACCTCTGCAGCTCGAGTATCACAAATATACGCTAAGAATCCCTGACATCCCTTCCGCAAGAGCTGACCAGCGCGAAGAGACGAAATCAAGCTTGGAAGGGTGACGCTGCGGTCTCCCTGAATAACAAGGACTGGCTCTCCCAGAAAGCTAAATCTGACTGCCTTCTCACGGCAGTCCACCGAAGCATAACAAGTGGCTAGCCAATCCATGCCCAGAAGCACATCAAAGTCCAACATATCGAGGAGAATCAAATCAACCGATGAATCCCTCTCCCCGATACGAACGGAACACAAACGAAATACAAAACGAGCGACAAACGACTCGCCTACTGGAGTAACAACAACAAGCGGATGATCTAACGACGAAGACTCACGGCCCAACATCGGTGCAAAGTGTGTAGAGACGTACGAATGTGTGGAACCTGGGTCAAATAACACACGTGCGTCAAAAGAACAAACTGGCAAGGTACCTGTCACAACGGCATTGGATGCCTGCGCATCCTGCGGTGTCAAAGCAAAAACTCGGTCCTGTCCTCCACCGATAGCGGGCTGACCTCAACCTCGGCCTCTGCCTCCTCGTCCTCTCTGAACAGGACCACCGCGTCCACGGCCTCTGGGTGCACCTAACTGGCGTGGAGCATCGCCGGTGGTAGGAAGTAGGGCTCTCTGGGGAGGGGGTGGTGATGGTGGTAGGGTCACATGCGGAACTGTCGCTGCTCCCTGTCGTCTCGCCGGACAGTCTCTGACAAGATGGTGCGGACTCCTGCACCCAAAACCCCCTGGCGACGGCTGTTGTCCCTGGGGATATGAACCATATAACTGTCCCCGACCAAATCCTCTGCCAGGCCTATCTCTCGGAAAAAATTTGGCGCGCTGCCTCTGAGACGGTACATCGGTGCGAATCCTCTTCGGCCCAGAAACGGCCGAAGTGTGTGATATGCGTGCCTCCATCCGTAATGCCGTATCCATAGCAGCTGAATAAGTGTCGTAGTGCTGGGCGCCAATGGCAAGATATAGCTGGGCATCAAGTCCCTGTACGAACCTCTTCACCATCTTCTCTTCGGTATCCACCAAATACGGAGCATATCGGGATAACTGTGTAAACTGGATGTCATACTCAGACACCGTCATCCCAGGTGTCTTGATTAAGGCCTCGAAGCTACGAGCTCTGGCATCACGAACGCTCTCTGGGAAGAAACGAGCTAGAAAGACCGCTGTAAACTCGGCCCACGTCATAGGCGGTAGACCTGCAGCTCGACCTCTCAAGACTGACTCCCACCATGTCTGCGCGAGACCCTCTAGTCGGAAACTCGCAAGCTCTACCCATCGATCATCCGAACATCTCAGCGAACGGCAGATCCTGGCTAAACTGTCAAGGAACGTCTGTGGGTCCTCCGCTGCCTCGGTGCCGGTGAATACTGGAGGTCTCAACCTCATGAAATCCTGTAGAGAAACCGGGATGGTCACGGTATTGGTAGTAGGAGTAGGTATCATGGTCGTCTGTGATGTAGTAGGTGCGTCGTCCGGTCTCGGTGTACGACTGGCTGCAACTAGGGATCCTACCATCTGACGTAGCTCCTGCATACCCCCCATCATCTGTCGCAACTCCTCCATACCAGTCTCGAGCCTATCCATACGGCCTGGGGAAGGTGGATCGGTCTGTCCCTGCGGCGTAGGCATACCACCCTGCTCAGTCCTAGTCACGGACGAGCCAGCTCGAATCTCGTCTCGGGCGGCAGCCCTCTGTGCCCTCGTAGCCTTCGGCGGCATAGTGGCTGTTACAGGAAAACGGATAGTAAGAACAGTGCAATAGGATCATAGGATACACGGAATTGAAGAAGGAATTTTCAAGCAAGTATATCCTAAAATCACTTAGGCGGAGTACCGTATCACAAGTATGCCGCGGACATACACACGCTACGTTACCCTACTTAAGTCACTTACTCCGTCTACCAAGGGTCATCCTACACTCAAAAAGGTAAAACCTATCGCTCTGATACCAACTTTGTCACGACCCGCAGGGTATGGAACGTGACTGGCACTTAAGTTTACGAAACGTCTCAAGACGTCCGTAAAATAAGTAAGCCAAAGCCCAGAAACCAAAACCAAATAAGCAAAAGAGTGAAGAAAACCCAATCAATTGAAAGCGAGTTTATCAATTAAGTCACGTGAAACCCTTTTTAAAAACAATATCAATTTTTCCGAAAATTTCGGCAGAGTCTCCTTTGTAAATACTGGCCCCCAAAATGGGTACAACAAGAATATATATGAATCCAACAAATAAGGCATCCCCAAGCGGGAGCTAGCTCTTCGCCACAAGGCGGTCACAAATCCCACGCAATAAAAAGCATCAACATGCGAAATAATCATTAAGAAGCATGAGAAAAACAGCATGTCGACTCAAGTGAGCTCGACCCCAAAATACAGCATAAAAGTCCACAAACCTCACAGTCTCATATCTAGGTCAATATACAATAATACTGGTAGATACAGTGGATGGAGTACGCTAGATACAAGAATATATAAGGTGGTGCAAAAATAATCAGATAACCCACCTAAGAGCAAAACCTCGAGTCCAGGCAAAAGAGGCAAAAGAAGCAAGCGCACCCGCCGCTACTGTACTGACGGAGCGGACCTGGAAGAGGCTGTGGCACAACGGGGGTGAGTTACCAACTCGTGAGTAATAAATAACATCTACACAGGCTATCGTATGCATGCACACAAGTATTCTAGCATCTCTAATACAGGTAAGGCAGGACATAATAGCAGGTAGGTATGCAATATGAATATACTAGCATGTATGAATGCAATGCGAATCAACTCATGATCTGAATGTGTAAGTATAAGAATCATGTTTTTCCTTTAGGAACCTTTTTTGAAATACCAGTATAATACCACTAGAATCAACAAGAACCTGTGTCCAGCAACGACACCTCAAAACTATCACAAATCTCATATATCCATGTCATAGTATCTCTGGCCTCAGCCATCCGGCTGACCCAGCTCAATATCAAAATCTCATCATCTCGCGGCCACGGTCGGTATCCTCTGGATATCCGCCGTGCCAAACAGTCACCGGTAGGTAATCCGTCCCCTGCCAGGCTCAACGTCAACACCACATTCATCTTGCCCCGGGGTACCATACCGGGCCCACCATGTACCCGTGACGGTTCCTCCACTCCTCGACACGGATCTCGAAAACCACAGCAAACTCATGGTGGACGACACTTTACATCACTAGAAAACCGCAATTACATATTTTAAAAACATAATAACTTTAGAAATTTTGCGGCTTTCCCCCGAAATCCAGAAATATCATAAAATCTCAAGAAACCCTCATAAGTGCATATATCAATGGTGATGAATGCATATGGTATAAATAATTAAGCTACGATGTATGATTAATAGACTAGGCATGAACAAATAATATGATGAGGTACATGCACATGAATAGCAATCCTACGATTTCATTTTTAGGAATTAAAGGCAATAGCACAGGTTTAAGCATCAATTAGTAAAAGGTTTCAATTTAAAGGTTATCCAGTGTGGTGGCATGGCAATTACCAGGGTGTGTGTGTAAGCATGAATAGTGCTCGTGCTGCATTTAAAAACCCTGGCAATGGTGCAGGTGTCCTATAGAATGGGTTCGTATATGTATGTCAATATAAGGAATGAATGTAGCAAATAATCATACGAGTATTACACCCCTAATTACTAATATTACTAAGAATCCTTTTAAGCTACTAAAACTATCGGGCGACTTGCGCCATCCAACGATAGTCCCCCGTAGATGTTACATCTACTCACCGGAATCCCTAGCTAGTCACGTCCAATCACCGCTTTCCCCTTTCGAGCCGCGTCTGACGTCTCCGCGACCGAACCTGGAATTTACATCAATACCAAACATAAGGTTACATATCAAGAACGACGCAAAACCCAAACGGAAATACTAACGTTCACAAGCTAGGTACAACGTGCACAAGGTGCGCGGAACACCCGCGAAAATCGCAAAAACTGCAAAAATCGCCGATTTGGTCGCCCGGCAAAACTAAAACCCGATTACTCAAAAATCCGCACTCACACATCCTAAAAGTCATAGGATATGCGAACAATATAATCTAGATATCGCAATTAATTCATCACAATATATAATGAAAACCTAGTAAGCTAGAAGTTTGCAAATTTGGTGCAAACATCGACAATTAGCGACAAAATTAACACAATCCAATACAACAATCCAAACTAACCCACTAGCTAGCCATTACACTAATTTTAAACCATTAACTATGCATCAAACCATAATTCCAACACAAACCCTTCTCTTGATTTTCGGCAATTAGCAACAATAATGAAAAATTCACACAAGTTAACTTAGATTAGCATAACATCAAGCCACTTAAGCAATGTAACCATTTAGGTTGGTTAAGTAACAACTAAATTAATTAAAATAATTTTAAAGATTAAAATTAGCCCAGAAAAATTTGTATTTATTGCTAATTTAATGTATTTTCTTACCGGCTTAAAATAATATTAAAAAATTGAAAAATTAGGGAAAAATTTTAAACGACCAGAATTTCATAATTAACTCATTTGCTACTAAAAACTAGCAATTACCTATCCAAATTAGGTATAATTAGTCCTAAACTGCAAAATAACAA
Organism: Agapanthus africanus; assembly: GCA_030015575.1. Taxonomy (NCBI): domain Eukaryota; kingdom Viridiplantae; phylum Streptophyta; class Magnoliopsida; order Asparagales; family Amaryllidaceae; genus Agapanthus; species Agapanthus africanus. The sequence continues at coordinate 249,122,013 of JASDDO010000031.1, read as the reverse complement.
AAATGACGGTTTTCGGAAAAATACCGAATTTTCACTGATTTTCAGGAAAACACCAAAACGACTTTTCAAGGCGTTACAAAAAAGTCCGTAAACTAGAAACTCGCCTCAAATATGGCAACGAAAGGACCGAAACGTCGTTAAACTAAAAATGGACCGCAATGTCCTAAAACTTGCAACGGACCGAAACGTCGTTAAACTAACAATGGACCGCAATGTCCTAAAACTTGCAATTGATTGAAACGCATATAAACTACTACAGACCGCAACATCCTAAGGCTGACGAAAAAAAATGGTACGTCCATAAGCAAGATGGGCACGGATGAAAACCCGAAAGGGCTCCGTGAGTAAAAACAGCAGGACTATCGACGATGTTTGTGAAAACCCGAAAGGGCACAACCTCGTTAAAAAAAAAGGGTACGTGCACAAGCAAGATGGGCACGGATGAAAATCCAAAAGGGCTCCGTTAGTAAAAACAGCAGGGCTACCGGCGAGTATTGTGAAAACACGAAAGGGCGCAAGCTCGTTAAAAGACACTTGCAAGGTCCTCTCGACCTTGTAAGGAGAAACCACCTGCGTGAGATCATTACGACTCACAACGGAGCAACACACTTAGGAATCCCCACGACTCCTAAGGAGAAAACACACTTACAAGATCCTCACGACTCGTAAGAAGAATTCCCCTTTGAGACCCTCATATCTCATAGGATTCAAAAGCCTTAAGCTATAGGGATATGAACCTGTTCTCAAGCCATCACAACCTCCAATACTGCCCTACAAGCGGCTCAATACTGTGTTAGTGTATATGCCCTAGAGGCCATTACTGTATCATACTAGTTTGTATATTACTTAATGGAATCTTGGGATATTCACCTTGTATTGACAATCTTGCTCAAAATAGTAGTATGCTACTTGGTTTGTTTCCACTTTAATGTGTGCATGTGTTTCTTTTAGCATATCGCCTTTACACATTAGTGGAGCCCTTAGGATCTTTGCTTGATTACCAGCATTGTGATGGCAGTCACACTCGTGGGGGCTGGGTAATCCACAAGCACATCCTTATGCAAGTCCTTAGTCGTAGGACTATCGAGACAGGGCATCGATACTCCGCAGTAGACTAGCGTATGTGCTTCTCATCCCAGCTTCGGAGACGGTCTGTCCTACAGCCGTCAGTACGTCGTGTAGGGTTCCTAGGCACACTAATGAGGTCTCACAAGGCATCAAGCATGCCAAATTCAAAAATTTCCTGTGCCGAGAAACCCTAATGCGATCGTTGACTAGAGATTAGGCGAAACAAAAAAACAAGTAGATAACAATTATTACTAAGGGAAGGGAAATACAACCTTTGTAGATCCGGTCCTCCACCTCTCTAGCTCCGTGTTGACGTCCCTCCGCTGCGATCATCGGAATCCTGGACTCTCACGGTGGTTTCATCGATGAAATGATCGGGCTAGGTCGATGACTTCGATGCCGAAGATGATCTACGTCAAGGCGACTCTAACTCGAGCTCCAACTTCACCAAGTCATGAAACTTGTAAAGAAAACACCCTATACTACATGGCAAGTGGTAGAGAATGAAGAAATAGGAAGTGGGTTCACTTTGGATTTGGATTTCTCACTTGATTTCATCACTTGACATTTTTGTAGAATGCTTTTCATTCTTCATCAAGAAGAAGAAGAAGAAAGAAATGAAAAATGAATTATTATCCCAAAAAGAAAAATGAAGTGATATCTATCATCTTGCAACCATGGGTTAGCTAAACACATGTAGAGAATGTAAGTCCATGCTACCTCTCCCGGTAATTTCGGGCATGCGGAATTTGATGAAAAACAATTTTCTAGAGGTGGTAACATGGACTCAAAACCGGATCTTTGTTAAACATAGCTACCTAACAACCTAACTAAGAGTTGTTAACTACTCGGTTAGGGGGTTATACCTTTCTTTCTTGAACTCCTTCGTCTTCTACACTTGATGGTTGTCCGGATCGGCTTCACCCCGTCGTCACCTTGCGCCGAAGATCGATCCACCCGAAAGCTTCTACCTTTGGCTTCTTCTTCGAGCTTTGAAGAAACTAGTTCACTCGGTTTGCTAAACCTTGTGAATTAGAGTGAGTAGAGGAGAGTGTGTTGGGATTTTTCTCTATGGTTCTTGGTTCTCAACACATGAGACAAGTGAACCATAGACTAAAGAGAGGGAGAGCAAGAGGAAGAGGATGAGAGCTCAAGAACACAAGAGAGAGAAAGGAAATGAAAGAATGAGAAAGACTTTTCTCTCTTGGCTCTCATAATCCAAAGCCATCATCACAAATCATAGCAATCAAGTATCATGTGATGGTTTAAGCTACAATAGCCATATCATTTCATACACTCATTTTTCACAAGAGAACAAGCAAGCAAAAAGTCTTTGCCATGAAATGATAGCCATTGTCATCATGATGGTCAACTAATCCAACCTAGTCAACCGGTCAACAAAATCAACAAGTCAACAAAGTCAACCCCTCAACAACCATGTCACCATAATACTTAATTAATATTATTTTTAATCATATATCATATTCTCATTAGTGTTGAGCAAAAAGTCAATAGTCAACAGTCAACAGTCAACAACCCTAATGAGAATTGTTCATATCAGAAAATTGCATTCTAATACCGCTCATTCATTATCTAATTGTTGTATTTATCGGTATTATTGACAAGTGTCTGCTCAGCATTACAGATTACAGGTATCCATGACAAAATACTGGAAATGCATCCAACAGCACGGATATATCACTCGAGGGAAGACACTACAACCAGAAACGCTAACCGACCGATACTTCAGGAGTTCCTTTACGCAACAAGTTGTGTACACATTTTTTTTCTAAATGGTCCAACACAACAAGTGTGTACACAAGACTTTTAAGCACATGTGGATATGATTTTTTATGCAATCAAGGATATGATTCTATATGCAATCAAGGATATGATTCTATATGCAATCATCAAGGATATGATTCTATATGCAATCAAGGATATGATTTTATATGCAATCATCAAAGATACGATTTTATATGCAATCAAGGATATGATTTTATATGCATATGATATTATATGCATTCAAGACTAAAAAGCATGTGTTCAAATCAAAGGCAATCAAACAAATCAGCATGAGCCATAATGGGACAGATATGAATATTTCTTTCTGAGCCTATAAATAGAGACCAGAGGCAAGAGGAAAGGGTATCTTTTTCTTTAGTTCTATCTTAGAATTCTTATAATTTTTCTTTTCATTCTTAAGCTCTTGCCCCTTTGTCTTGACCTTGCAACTTCTCATTTAGAACTTGCAAGCTTAAGGCTTAAGTTCTTGACTTCAAGATCTCTTGTAACAAGTTTGTTCTTCAATAAAAGTTCGTATTTTTATTACATGTCTTGTTCCACTTTACATGATTTCAATTGTGAAATTCATGCTTTGCTTTGATCTTGCAACCTCTTAAGTGAGCTTGCAACCTTAAAGCTTGGTATTTGGATCTCACACGTTGCCGGGGATTGAACACTGGGAGATAAAACGCTTGAACTCATCGGTTCTCTTTTCCTCTTTATTTCATTGCATGTTTTTATGTATCTTCTTTTTTCTTTCTTGTTAATTTGTAAATATGTGTGAGTAATCTTTTCACTTGTTAAGGGTGTAATATGTTAGATCGTATTCGAAGATTTTCTTTGTCCAAACTTTAAAACCTAAAACTTGCCTATTGAAACTTCGTGCAAATCACCCGCAACTCCGCTAACTAGGCATCCTATCCTACCCCGATAGTGATGATTCCTAATCATGACCGGATTGCCCGTGGTTTGCCGAAGGCTAAAGTGAAGAGATAACAACGGAAGAACAAGGGACAAGGAAAACGGATTTAGCGAAATACCGCAAATACCGTATTTCAAGTTCCCTAATCCGCGTTGTTACCTATTGCTTTAGTATCAATACCAAGTCGGGGCTATAAGGAATTGGCAAACATCACCTTCATATAATCTAACTTATTACTACCCTTAACAAGTCCTTTTTATTCATATCTTTGTTACGACAATTAGTTAACCAACAAATCAAAACACGGTATTAACTCGTTAAAACAAGATATAAAAAACTTACCATCTCCCTGCGGACGACCCGTATTCATCGCGGATCGCTACAAGCGACACCGTTTTGATTGCGGTAATTTCAGAATTCTTTTTAAACACGACACAGTTAGATCGTGACAATCAAATGGCGCCGTTGCCGGGGAGACGGTAACGCTTTTTATACTTGTAGTTTCGGGTTAAATTTGTGCATATTCTGTATAAAACTAACTTCTAACACATTCAAACAAATAACCATTCTTTTTGAAACCAACCACAAACACAAATAAAATTCTTTTCTTCTCTGGATTTGAATTCTGCTAACACTCTGATTTTTTTATTATTTGTGTTTAGAATTGTGGTTGTTAATATTGCTTTTTGGCTCAAATATCCGTATTTTTCCAACATATGCAGATTTGACGGATTTTGAGCAGCGATCATACGGAACAAAGGGGCATTTTCAAGTGCAAAGGAGGGTGAACACTCAGTGCCAAAGATCCGGGTAGTTAGACCCGCGCAAGCGAACCATTCGACCACACGAAGGCAATATCGACACGAGTTTCTGAAACTCGATACTTTTTGGTACGTATTTTTCTAAACTTCCCCTCTCAAACCCGACGCTCCAATATTCTTGTCTTTGCAGGATTCTTAGCAAAAATCGCCGCAAAAAGCCAAAAAAAAACTAACCGTATTTGTTGCAGCGCCGCATTAAAAGTAAAAAACGATAACTGATTGCTTGAAAACAAAACTTGGTTGAATTTTGCGCATTGCATCATTTAATACGGACTTAAGGGGCTCTAACACCAATCCAGATTGGGTGGGGATTTCATCACCTTTCCTAAGACCCCGGAAATCACTAATTGCATAAGTGTCACCTCAAGTTTAATAAAAAATATTTAGACTCAGGCCACTAAGGACTTGTCGCGCTCAATAAGACAAAGGAAGATTGTGGGCATTCAATCGTTTATCTAAACATGACTCTTGTGGTGCCTAGGCAAGACAAGTGAGGAGGTAACTTTAAAAGGCCCGTCTCACGGTGGTTCGTGAGCGGATCCCTCCATACCTCACTTGTGCTTACCTGGCCACAACTGGCTGTGAAGAGGCGATCTGAGGGTTATCTCACAATTTGTCGCTTTGGAACAGTTAGGAGCAGGTCTAGTAGACTTAGAGGACCCTAGTCTAGGTATTGATTGTGCATTTGTGACTGTGCATTTGTGATTGTGTTTGTTGAACAATCGTTTCATTTTCCCATTCTTTTGAAACAAACAAAAAAAAATTGTCATTTTTACCACCATCACCCAATTTTTCTCCACTTTCGTTTTCTTACCCTCACATTCTACGCTTTGACTACACTAAACTCGTTTAGTGTATGTCCGCTTGGACTAGGGACCCTAGTTCCCGTTTAGTCCGCGTTTCATTAGTCCCTACGGACTACGCGATACACAACCTTTCCCGCCGAAAATCCCTCCACCCTTTTATCACCTTTACCTTTGCCGGTCAACTCCGACGTTGACCGAGATTCTGTTCATACATCTTCACCTTCTTTATCACCAAATTCTTCTTCTGAGATGTCAGGATTTAATCCTAACATCCCTCCACCTGCCCAGGGACTGACTCCACCTAATCTGGGTGCGAATAACCCGAATCAACCGCCTGTTGAAGCGCCCACACGAGTCGCGCTCCAGGATCTCTTCTACCCTGTCCGCACCTCTTTACCTACCTGTCTTTCACCCCCACTGGCAAATAGGGACAATTTTGAAATAAAACCCCACTTCATCAATATGCTGCCAAAATTTCATGGATTGGAATCCGAAGATGCGTATATTTTTATCAATAAATTCCAAAATGTTTGCGCTATGATGAAAACAACCCAATTAAGTGATGACGCTATAAGGCTAAGGGTCATTTCTTTCACCTTATGTGACCTAGCCGAGAAGTGGCTATACAGCACCGCATCACATTCAATTAGAAATTGGGACGAGTTTGTGAAAGCTTTTCTTAAAAAGTTCTATCCTCATCACAAAACTGCTAGAATCCGTAATGAGATTATACAATTTTCACAGCTTCCTTCCGAACCATTTGGGAAGTGTTTTGAAAGATTCAAAGACCTACTCGTTCAATGCCCTCACCATGGGATCGAAAGTTGGCAACTTTGCCAAACATTATACGAGGGATTGAACCCGGCAACGAAGCAGTTGCTAGAAACCATTTGTCAAGGTCACTTTCTATCCAAATCTAGTGAAGAAGCGTGGCAGTTCCTTGAGGACCTTAGTGAACAAACAATTCAGTAGGAGAGCACCAAGACCACATCATCTTCTTCTAGTGGTCAGTCTAGGGCAGGCATACATCAATTAGAGATGTCGATTGCTATGAAGGCCGAGATGGCCGCTCTTACGAAAAAGCTAGAAGCGATTGAGACCAAAATCTCATCGCCTTCTCCTGCCCCTGTTGTTCTTCCACGAACTGTTTGTGCTTGCTGTTCGGATCCATCACATCTCACCGAAGAGTGTCCTTACAATGCATCTACTCAAGGACAGGATCAAGTCAATGCTGCCTTTCAGCAACGACAAAGAAACGATCCATACTCTTCTACATACAATCCGGGTTGGAGGAGTCACCCAAATTTCGCTTAGAACCAAAATCAACAATTCCAAGGAAATAACAATTTTCAAAGGCCTCCTCCTCCACAACAACAAGCACCTCCACAAACTCAATTTCAACAACTTTTCCAACAGCAACCTTACCCTAATCAAGTGAACAATTTTGTGCCTAACACTGCTTACCCGCCAAACAATTTTGTTCAACCTAATAATGACAAGGTTAGCTCGCTCGAAAGAAGTCTAGATGCGTTCCTAAAGCAATCTACACAATCTACAGCAAGATTAGAGACTTCTATTCAATCTTTGGTGCAAAATAGTGCCTCACACGATCAAAGCATCAAATCTATTGAGGCACAAATTGCACAACTAAATGCAGCATTGAGCGAGCGAGAAAAAGGAAAGCTCCCATCTCAACCACTGCCAAATCCCGGTCACGCACATGCTGCATATCAACAGCAAAATCATAACGTAAATGCTGTGACCACGTTGAGATCAGGAAAAGTGTTGCAAAACAAGGTGGGTATTAACAATGACACCCCTGCTGGTGGCCCTTCTTCATCTTCTTCACCTTCTTCTTCTTCTTCGTTAGATCCTATTCTTCATCCTTCACACGGCTCTACCTCTTCTAGCTCGAACGGACCCACTTCTCACAACATGAACACATCTACACGGGGTTCCGTTCCAACTCAACAATCTGATCCGCAAAAATTGGACTCAACAACTTTTCAAAACGTTCCTTTTCCAAACCGGTTGAGATCCAATAAACCAACTCCACAAATGGAGAAGATTGTCGAGTTGTTCAAACAGGTTAGCATAAATATCCCTCTTTTGGATGCAATCCAACAAGTTCCTTCATATGCAAAAATCTTAAAGGACTTATGCACCAAAAGAGGAAGTCACAAGTACCAAAGAAAGTTTTTGTGGCTAGTGCTATTAGCGATGCTCTTGTCAATTCTTTACCCCAAAAGCAAAAGGACCCCGGTTGTCCTACTATTTCGATAACAATTGGGGACAAGAACATCAATAGAGCACTACTAGATCTTGGTGCTAGTGTCAATTTGCTACCTTATTCTGTGTACGAGCAATTAGGCATTGGAGAGCTTAAGCCCACTCACTGTACTCTCCAAATGGTTGATCGATCAATCACCCATCCAAGGGGTGAGCTAGAGGATGTTTTGATCAAAGTTGGGGAGTTCATATTCCCAGTTGGTTTTATTGTTATGGACACACAACCTGTTGCTAACTCACGGAACCAAATTCCGGTGATCCCCGGTCGACCATTTTTGGCCACTTCCAATGCCGTAATAAACTGTCGCAATGGCTCCATGACTCTATCCTTCGGGAAGACGTCTAGTGAGTTCAATATTTACAAGTTAGGAAGTCTGCCCCCCCCGTGCCTAATACTAGTACACGAGAAGTTTGCTCTATTCACGAAATCACGCAGGAGGACTGCGAGTTTGAAAGATTCTTGTTTGATGAGAACAGTTTTGACGCCACTAGTGCGTCCCTCCTTGAGCCTACCACCGTTGACACAACCGATATGGATTATGAATGTTTCACTTTTTCGGATGATGACGACTCACAACCCGAATATGAGTCTTTTGAATTTTTGGATGACTTAGTTGAACCATCCGAATCGGTTGTTAGCAGTGATTTCGAACCTGTGTTGGAGTCCTTTGAGTTCGAGGTAGATTCCCCAATTTTGCCTATGATTCTTTTGCCTCCGAAACTCGAACTCATGCCCTTGCCGTCTCACATTAAATATGCTTACATAGGTGAGAATGAGACCTTTCCCGTTATCATATCGGCCTCTCTAGCCCTCGAGCAAGAGAACGCCCTTTTAATGATCTTACAAGATAGGCGGCAAGCTCTCGGCTGGAATATGGCGGACATCGAGGAGATTAGTTCCCTCATAATTGAATATCATATGCATATGATGGATGATGCCAAGTCGATGAAGGATCCACAGAGATATCTTGTGGATAGTGTGGTTAGTCAACCTTCTCCTTTGGAAGTTGAACCACCCCCATTTTTTTTAATAAGTTACGAGAATGCCAATACTCCACTGATTGCTGATCATTCGCATTCTCGTTTTGATTCATCACCACCTCCTGTCTATTCACTTCCACACTTTCCATACCACCTCTTCTATCTTCCCCAATTCTTTTTGGATTGGTACAACATATTCTTCCACCAACCGATACTCTTTACAGATAAATTTTTCAACTGGTTGATGTTGACATTTGGTCTATGCAAAGTTTGGCAGTAATGTCTAACATTGTTTAAATGAAGTTTGGGGGGGCCTTTCTGTATATATATTTGTTTTAACAATAAAACAAAAAATAAATAAATAAACAGGGAAGTGCCGGCATTTTAACCTTCTTGGTATAGCATGACAGTGAGGACACTGTCAAGTTTAAGTTTGGGGGTATGCTCGGTACGTCTTCTTCATTCGCATTCATTTGTACATATTTTTGCATTTGCATACTTATTTTAAAAACTCATAAAAATTGAAAATTTTCAAAAATTATAAAAATTATTGTATTCAATTTTGGTCATATTTAACTTGAGTTTGACAAATAGGTTAACTGGCCACGAACAACTAGATCTTAGACTTAGTAAATTAAAAACCCTAAAAATAACCTTCCTTAAAGTTTATCGGTAGAAAGTATATGTCTTTGTAGTTTATTTAGAAATATGCAAATTTTTGGTTCACTTCTTGGGCTAAGTTGAAATAAAGGAAAAAGTATTGATTATTATTAGAGTATAAGTTTGAAAAATAATTCTTGGCTTAAGTATAGATTCTGAAAATGTATACCCTACAAAATTGCACAATCACGCACCTTGAAGCTTGGAATAGTAGAGGAGACCTTGAAATGCTCTTGTCTAAAAGTCCTTAGTACGAAGAAAATGAAAAATACAAAAGTGAATAAAAAAAAATGAACACTGGTTTTGTGATTACTTAAGGCTAAAAATAGAAAAATATTTAGCGAGGGTGCTTCATCACCTAGTGCCTTAGACCAACTGGTTTGGAAGACACTGCTAAAAGCCTTGGGTGTTACAAGACTGGGAAGTACACTTTAAAAGTGCAAACGCATCTTGTAATCGGTCGTTGGTACCTCAAGAAGTATTAACGGTCGCATGAAGGATGTGTAAGCAAAACTCACCAATTAATAAGTGCTTTGGACAACGGACAAGGGTATGATTGCTTGATTTGAATTTCCAAGTGTAGGGGTGATTTATACACACACGTAGGGATATGTGATTAGAGTTTAGATAAGAGAAAGGAATGAAGAATAGAACTTGTATCTTTAGTAGAGTTGATAAAAATTCCTAAGTGGAGATGGAACCTTTGAAGGAAAACTTAAGAAATGCCAAAAGCTAAGTAAGTCTATAGAACATATATAATCTTAAGTTAAATGATGAGGAAGCGTGAAGAATGTGGGAGGATAATTTACAAGTAAAAGATAATAGAGTTCCTCGTTAGAAAACCTAATTGGAGAATAAAAGTCGATAAGCCAAATTGACGAGATTTTGTGGGTAGTATCCGCTTAAAACCCTCAGGAGACAACACTCCTCCTACTAGGGACACCTAGAGGTTAAACGGCTTGTTGTACATGCTCAGTGCAATCGCGTTCCCTGCGAAAGTGCAGTTAGGATTTTCGTTTGTGAATAAAAGGTTTTGCTCGGGACGAGCAATAGATAAGTTTGGGGGTATTTGTTCATATCAGAAAATTACATTCTAATACCGCTCATTCATTATCTAATTGTTGTATTTATCGGTATTATTGACCAGTGTCTGCTCAACATTACAGATTATAGGTATCCATGACAAAATACTAGAAATGCATCCAACAGCACGGATATATCACTCGAGGGAAGACACTGCGACCAGAAACGCTAACCGACCGATACTTCAGGAGTTCCTTTACGCAACAAGTTGTGTACACATTTTTTTTCTAAATGGTCCAACACAACAAGTGTGTACACAAGACTTTTAAGCACATGTGGATATGATTTTTTATGCAATCAAGGATATGATTCTATATGCAATCAAGGATATGATTCTATATGCAATCATCAAGGATATGATTCTATATGCAATCAAGGATATGATTCTATATGCAATCATCAAGGATATGATTCTATATGCAATCAAGGATATGATTCTATATGCAATCAAGGATATGATTTTATATGCAATCATCAAGGATACGATTTTATATGCAATCAAGGATATGATTTTATATGCATATGATATTATATGCATTCAAGACTAAAAAGCATGTGTTCAAATCAAAGGCAATCAAACAAATCAGCATGGGCCATAATGGGACAGATATGAATATTTCTTTCTGAGCCTATAAATAGAGACCAGAGGCAAGAGGAAAGGGTAGCTTTTTCTTTAGTTCTATCTAAGAATTCTTGTAATTTTTCTTTTCATTCTTGAGCTCTTTCCCCTTTGTCTTGACCTTGCAACTTCTCATTTAGAACTTGCAAGCTTAAGGCTTAGGTTCTTGACTTCAAGATCTCTTGTAACAAGTTTGTTCTTCAATAAAAGTTCGTATTTTTATTACATGTCTTGTTCCACTTTACATGATTTCAATTCTGAAATTCATGCTTTGCTTTGATCTTGCAACCTCTTAAGTGAGCTTGCAACCTTAAAGCTTGGTATTTGGATCTCACACATTGCCGGGGATTGAACACTGGGAGATGAAACGCTTGAACTCATCGGTTCTCTTTTCCTCTTTATTTCATTGAATGTTTTTATGTATCTTCTTTTTTCTTTCTTGTTAATTTGTAAATATGTGTGAGTAATCTTTTCACTTGTTAAGGGTGTAATATGTTAGATCGTATTCGAAGATTTTCTTTGTCCAAACTTTAAAACCTAAAACTTGCCTATTGAAACTTCGTGCAAATCACCCGCAACTCCGCTCACTAGGCATCCTATCCTACCCCGATAGTGATGATTCCTAATCATCACCGGATTGCCCGTGGTTTGCCGAAGGCTAAAGTGAAGAGATAACAACGGAAGGACAAGGGACAAGGAAAACGGATTTAGCGAAATACCGCAAATACCGGATTTCAAGTTCCCTAATCCGCGTTGTTACCTATTGCTTTAGTATCAATACCAAGTCGGGGCTATAAGGAATTGGCAAACATCACCTTCATATAATCTAACTTATTACTACCCTTAACAAGTCCTTTTTATTCATATCTTTGTTACGACAATTAGTTAACCAACAAATCAAAACACGGTATTAACTCGTTAAAACAAGATATAAAAAACTTACCATCTCCCTGCGGACGACCCGTATTCATCGCGGATCGCTACAAGCGACACCATTTTGATTGCAGTAATTTCAGAATTCTTTTTAAACACAACACAGTTAGATCGTGACAATCAAGAATCCTCTGCCTCTGTCTCTCCGTCAACTGTGCATATACACCCGCATCCGCGTTCCGAGGAACACGAATACATACTGGATAAAACCAATCCCAAAACGTACACTAGGATCTGGCTTAAACCAAAGCCCCCTAGTGTTAACTGTCCGGACACTGTACGTGCACAAGTGCACGGATGTGAACGAACCATGTCGCAAAACCATGCGACCTGTCGCAAAACCATGTGACCTCTACCCTTTTGCCTAAAGGCGAATAGCTTTCTGTGTGGGACTCTAAAGACTCGATACTACGCTGGCAGTGGGTTTAACCACAGACCGAAAGCGGCACTAGCTGTGCGTAACGGTCCCCAGGTAGATGCCGACAAGAAGACTGACGAGGTGAAACCCATCTGAACTGCTACTGAGCCTGAATGTGATAGTCTCCGTACAGTCTGGTCTGTTCGTCTGATACATCGCATGGCGGGCCTAGGGGGCGGTAAACGTCAGTCCCCTAATAGCGGTACAAGCCGTGTCGGGGTGAAGCCCAAAACACCCTGAGATAACACTGGAAGCCTACTAATATATTTCGCTTGCCCTGGCCAGGGACTACTCGTGTAATGGCTCTCCTAGACACAGCGCGATGTCAACCTCCAATACAGGGAGAGACGAATCCTGTCTAACCGTCACTGCCTCTAAGTGCTTCGGGACTGCACCCAACTACTACCTGTTTGCACGACTCCTTTGAGCCGTGGTAGGGTAGTAATCAAAGTACAGTGGGAACACACTCGAGGCGAAGTGACAGTGTCAAGTCAGCGGACTAAGCTGTACTCATGTCACCTGGGAACTGATAACTGACGATAGGTATAATACCAACTGGTCAGTTCCCGACGAGTCCTGTCCAGTGTACTCGTAACCTAACGAGCACCCGCATACTATCTCCAGTACGACGTACTGATGGATGTGGGACAGACCATCTCCCACTCTGGGATGAGAAGCGCATACGCTAGTCTACTCTGGAGTATCGATGCCATGTCTCGATAGTCCTGCGACTAGGGACCTGCATAAGGATGTGCTTATAGATTACCCAGCCCCCACTAGTGTGACTGCCATCACAACGCTAGTAATCAAGCAAAGATCCTAAGGGCTCCACTAATGTGTATAGGTGATATACTAAAATAAACACATGTACACATTTAAGTAGAAACAAACGAAGTAGCATACTACTATTTTGAGCAAGATTGTATATACAAGGTGAATATCCCAAGCTTCCATTAAGTAATATACAAACTAGTATGATACAGTAATGGCCTCTAGGGCATATACACTAACAGAGAATAAACTAGGGTTAAGGAAATGTTTAGGGTTAAGGAAAGAAACAAAATGGTCAAAGTCTTTCAAAGCTTCATGAAGCTTCAAGAAAATCCAAAGTTAGCCACCATTTTATTTCTTTCACAAATGAATAAATAAATAAATGAATAAGTAAATAAAGCAAATGAAACCCTAACCATTAACTAACCATGGTTTAAATCAAACACAACCAAGTTTGCATGTATCATCAAACATTATACAAACTTGTGCACAAAAATATATCACATATACAATGTGCACTATCAAGTGAGAAAATCATCTTAAGTGAACCGATATTTGTTAATGTAAAGTAATATATCAAATATATAATTATACATTAAACCATTAAATCAACACTTGATTTAACGATCTGGTCATATCGCATATAACCGACTAATATCAATAGTAACAACTTATCGAATCAACACTTGATCCGATAACCCGGTTATATCGCATATAACCGATCACTGTCACAAATCGCGAGAATCGAATACAGTATCACATACTGTTATTATTCTCGGTCCCGCACATATCTCATATGCGCTCCTATTTCGTTTCGCTTGAGCCAGGAAACCTCTGTGTAGGACTCTAAAGACTCGTCAATACGCCGGCAGCAGATGATGATCATATCAAGCACCCACAAGCCGCAAGCGGTCTGCTAAACGTAACGGCCACACGGGTATTGAACGATCAGAAGATCAACGAGCAAGCCCGATCACACTCCTGTGAATTCAACCAGTAACACTTACCGTACAGTCCGGTTTGATCGTCTGATATGTCGCATATCTCGCCTAGGGGTGGTAAACGTCAGACCCCAGTAGCTCGATAAGTCGTGTCGATATGAGGTCTATAACAGTATGAGAAACTACTGGTAACACTTACCAGTAAATCTCAGTAACCCTGGCCAGGGATTTCCGGTTATAGCCAATCGAACACAGTGCAACATCAACTCCCTATACCGGGAGAGACGAATCCCCTCCTATCGCTCATTGCCTCCATGTGACTCGGGACTGTACCCAAAAACCACCGTTTTCCATGCCCTCTTGGACGTGGTAAGGTGGAAATCAAAGCACAGTGGGAATCATACATGACTCTATGACGATCTCGGGTCTACAGACTAACCTGTACCAGTGTCACCAGAGAACTGCCATCTGACGTATGGTATAATACCATCTGGGAGTTCTCGGCGAGTCAGTACAGTGTACCCAGTCTCCACTGAGCACCCGTATATCATCTCTGATGTCAAACACCAATGGATATGGGATAATCCATCGCCCATCTGTATGGGTCGAGAAGGTATACACTAGTCTACTCTGGTATATCAATGCCCCGTCTCGATATACCCACGACAAGGGACCTTGAAGGATGTACTTATGGACTACCATGTCCCCACTAGTATGATCTGCATCATAGTCCAGGTAGTCAAGTACACATCCTAAGGGCTTTACCAACATGTAACAGAGAGACATACAGTATACATGTTAAGGCAAAGAGTAACCAGATAGCATACTATCATGTCGAGCAAGAAAATCCTCCCTATATATGTCCCATCATCCACTACAATATACATCTTATGTACAGTAATAGCCTCTAGGGCATACATATAACTAACAATCTCCCACTTGCACTAGGGCCATCTGTAGCAGTGGTTGTAGTATCTCATACTCAACCATCCCATAGAAGTCTCTCTTTGGGAAAAGGCATTTGTGAGTGGATCCGCCGTGTTGTCCTCTGAGTCTACTCTCCTAACCTCGATCACCCTGGAGATCAACTATCTCCATGATCAGGTGATGCTGCCTTAGAATATATCTGGATCACTGACGGGACGGGCGTTCCTTGGCATAAACCACAACTCCATTGTCTTACAATGGTATGAACGAAGTTCTTCTCATGAACCAATATACACTCAGACTTCCTCTTTGGTAGCATCTTAAGTAGCGATGTATCCAGCCTTTATCATCTAGTATGCCACGGTATCTAGCTTGGAACTCTTCCAACATACCGTCCCTTTACTGAGGGTAAAGACAATGCCTGTGACTGACATTCAGTCGTCCTTATCACCCTGGATCCTTTCCAGTGATTCTCCCCAGGATTAATTGATACCAACTCACTACGACTAGTGAGTATCCTAACATCCAATTAGATGTATCTCATAGATCCAAAATCCAGGATTTAGTAGGTATCACTTTGATCTTATATGGAGAATCATTGTGATAAGCGGAGATTGACCGAGCGTAGCAAAGGAAACTCCTTCCTTTTCAAGAGTATGTCATCCACGTACTCTACGAGGATCACCACCATACTCCCTACTACCTTTTTGTATATACAAGGTTCATCTACCATTTTGATGATGTCAAACTCTTTGACTACCACATCAAAACAGATGTTCCAACTCCGCGACGCCAGCTTTAATCTGTAAAGCAACCTGCACATGTTTCCGCTGCTCCCACTGTTTACGAAGCCCTCTGGCTGTGTACTTATAGACGTTCTCTTCTAAATCAGTATTTAGAAAAGCAGCCATGACACCCAACCGCCAGATATCGTAGTCATGGTATGCAGCCGTGGCTGGTAGAATCTGGATGGACTTAAGCATAGGCACTGGAAAGGGTTTCATCATTATCCACGCCTGGTCAATAACGAAAACCTTTAACAAGTCTAGCTTTGAAAGTCTCAACCTTTCCATCTACACCAAGTAATCTTCTCAAGATATACTTTCTCCTGATGGGGATTTAACCCTTCAGATAAAGCAACTAAAGTCCATACTTTGTTGGTGTATAAGGATTCCATCTCAGATCGCTAAGCATCCAGCCATTCTTACAGAGTCCCACTCCTGATGGCCAGCTCGAAACTAGTTGGGTCATCATCTCATGATGCATTCCTCGCTCCCACTGTCATAGAGAAACAGAAGTATCTCTCAGGTGGGTGAGGAACCGTACTAGATCGGCGGAGAGGCTGAGGTTCGTTGGAAACAATTGAATCCTTTGGTTCTACCAAATCATCAGCTGCAGTTTGTATAGCTGGAACCTTTCCAGTTCTACATAACTGTCCTTGCCTCGAGCTTGTCCGGATTTTGCTTTTAGACATAGGCCGGACAACCCTAAATCTTAACAAACTTAAGATATGGGCTCTTCCCTTTCCATATCACATATGAAGTGGTAGGCAACCGATTTGATTTGAACCCTATTCAATAGATATGCAGCTTCTTAAGTGCATAACTCCAAAAAGGAAATAGGTAACTCAGTATTACTCATCATAGAGCACACCATATCACATAGGGTGCTATTGCTCCGCCTCGATATACAATCGTGCTATGGTGTATACGGAGGAGTAATTCTGAGAGAGAATCTCATTCTCCTTTAGAATAGTCCAGGATTTCCGTGCTCAAGTATTCTCCTCCTCAATCACATCAAAGGATATAATACTTATACCAGTATTTTGGTTCTCTACTTCTAAATCATATTCCGTGAATATCTCAAAAGGTTTGGACTTGTGTTTCAACAGGAACATATGTCTGAATCTTAGGAGATCATCAGAGAATGTTATGAAGTACAAAGAACCTGTCTTGGCATGTGCAGACAGGGGACCTACATACATCAACATGTATCATCCCAAGAGTTCACTAACTCTTTCTCTGTTTCAATAAACAGAGCTATGGTCATCTAATCTTTATGATATGACTGGCAAGTTTCACAAGATGTAAATTCAAATTAATTTAAATATGCATCTAAATGTAACTTCAGCCAGTCGGGTCGCATTGATATGACCTAGTCTACAATGCCTCAAGAAGGATTCGTTCATTTCTGAACTCTTCCTCTTGTGTGTGTTCCGTATACTAAGAACCGTAGTTTGATTTAGAACATCAATGCTTTTAGATAACGTGCCTGAACCGATCAACTTTTGATATAGGAAATGTTCAAAACATTATCCAACAATACAAAATTTTATCATTTCTTTACTTATAAAGAGAGTGATATGATTTTGTATATCAGGTTCGGTATCTAATAACATCCGTTCAGAATCAATGTATTTGTAATACAGGGTGACAGTGACCAACAGACTTGGCTGCAACACTTGCCCCGTTTTCTGCCTCATGAAACTTATCACCCGTTCTCAGTTCTTTACCTTTATGTAGCCCATGTAATAGATTACATATGCGGGATCCTGATGCGGTATCATATACCCAGGACGTAAAGGACATTTGAGAAACTGTTCTCTGTAATGAACACACCCGAAGATGATGCATCAACATGCACTTTCTTCGTTTGGGCAGCACGGGAAATCTGGTATTCCCCAATTTCCTGCTCTGTCTTATAACTATTATAAGTTGGAGCGGGACCAACGTTCCTCAGCTCAGTATAACAAGCGGGTTCGGTCAATATATCCATTTTATTATCTTGATTAAGGCGTGATATGGTCGCTGCCTAGAGAGAGAGAGAAGAAAACACTCTGCGTGCGCTCTTGCAAGATCAGATTGGTTATTATTTTATCTAATCAGGATGGCTCCCACTGTTTTTATCAAATCATCCTTCAAACCCTAAAAGGAAAGACTAGCCGGGATTAATTACACGCTACAAGTTCGCCAATCTTTCAGCCAGGCCAGTGTCGGTACTTTGAGGGAGGTTCCCCGTGCTTTCGCACGGACCTAATTACAGTAAACCTCGTTTTCCCAGAGGCGTAACCCCGTTGAAACCTTTCAAGACACCTACTTGATCGGCTAATTGTAATGTGTAAAACTCTCCCAGGAGTAACAATTACTCGCAGTGGGTATCGGGATCCAACTATCTCATAGAAGGTATGCAATCTCATTGCAAATTTCAACACTTGAAATTCCCGTTAATATTTTGCCCCTAGCGTGCTATGACCTTGACGTATGCCAAACAACCCACAGTCCGCTAGTCAAGTTCAACCCGTACATTTCCTGATTGAATTAAACCCACCCGCACGACCCTTGACGCATGCCAAACAACGCCGTGCGAATACCCTAATCCAATCGCATCGTATGCAAGCAGATAAGCACTAGTTAGCTACCGTACAATACGCCTTGACGCATACCAAACTACCGCAGCACGAATACTAACTAGTACTTATCTGAAATGACGGAGGGCTACGACAGGTTTTTCTGAAAACCTATTGCGTAATGAACTTGATATCGTTGTAGAATCAAATGATTTTAAAATGGAGTGTTTCTGAGGCTTTTCTAGTTTTGCTAAAGGGGTCACTCCCGGTGAAGGGATCGTCGGCCCTTTCCTCGTCGAATGAGGTGCGGGATATATCATATATATCACTGTGCAAAGCAGAAACTATAGAAGCAATCAAAAGACAAACCGATGGTTGTAGCATCTGTCAGTTATTGCTAAAGGAGGCACTTCCGGTGAAGGGATCTCGGTCCATTCCTTATCGAATAAGGTGCTGGATGTTCTACAAGGAACACCGCGATGCAAAGCAAGAACTGTAGCTACTTGTTTTATTTAGAAATTCGATTCCACAACATCTTAGGTTTCTTTTCTTTCATTAATCACATTAATGAAGTCACATCATTTAAGTTACCTAAACATCACAGATAAATACGACGTACACTTTTGCTATCCGCATTCGCCTCGATGTCCCCTCGTGCACCGTTAGGTTAGGTAACTAACGGCAGAGTAGGGCAGGGCTAGCGCGGGTGTAAAACATAAGTAACGTCTATATAATACATCATATATACTATATATAGTATCTATCAGAGAATATCAAATGATCACATCACAGATATCGCAGCAGAAGAAACATATGAAACATTGGATATACTAGGACGTCCGTGTTTTCAATACGAGCCAGTATAAAACACGGATTCCACGGTCGTGATGAATAGCCAAACCCACACCCCTAGACCCCTACGAGAGCGGCAAGCAACCCTACCAATTCTATAGTTAGGAGACCCGGATTCGACTCCTCGAGTTGGTCTCCCACTGGACTCCAGAACCTGGTTACTTGTGCCCTCCTCCTTGGGTCTATCCTAGTGCGGAAAAGTAAATAATATACAAAAAGCGACATCTTCCGCAACCTGGAAGTGCCCCAATAAAAGAATATTACATACAAGTTTTTACATGAATGAAAATGAAAAACACTCATCTCACATAACCCCCCCCCGCTATTCAAACACGACGATCCAATATAACATATCCAGCAACACATAACATCACATGTCATCAACGTAAGTAAATATGCGCATCCCAATTGTCGTTGACATATAGCAACGAAACCGGCGATATCACATATTACACTTACGGTCACAGAAAAGAAAGTGTAAAACTACAACAGTTGGAATCCGCAAACTCATTAGACATCGCATGCCTAACCAAATGAATTCCTTAGACATCGCATGCCTAACAATTATAAACACCGCATTTTAGTCTCATTATCGAAAACACTTTTCAATACCAAGTTGGGCAATTCAACAAGATTACCGGCATCCAGATCGAATGCTCGTCGCAAACTTCAGTAGACGGCCGCACCCCCGATGCCGTCGACGAAGTGCACCAAGGCGGAACACCGCTGCCGCGAGCACCCGAACGGATGCTTTCTGCGACGGGGTTCTCCTACAGTCACTTGGTCGGGGCTATGGGGCGTGGCTATCTATTAAGTTTACCGGCGAGTATCCGCGTACGCTTCGAGATTGCGACGGACTTTTGATCACATCAAAATTCCGTGGCAACCGATCAAGTGAGACTAAAATGCTATGTTTATAACATCCAATCAGTTATCTCATAACTACTTGTGAATTCCAATTATTGTATCACATTCCAGATAAATAGAAAATGTTAAACTTTCCGATCGAACAATCGAACACCCAAGTTTTCCCGAAACAGCGCAACACATGAAAAAAGTTTAAAAACATCCAGTTCATGCCTCAGTACCAACGGTCCAGCCGTAGAACGGTCAAGCCAACGCCTCACATGTGGCACGCCGTACTGCCCCAAACCCTAAGGTTCAAAGGGCAGTTCAAGACGGTCACATAATCGAGTTAAGGTTTGTTGTCTTCTAGAGGGTCCATCGCGTTACTTGCACAACATAGAACGTTCTTAAAACTACGGAAAGATCCAACACTTGGAAATTTCCCGGCAGGGGAAAAAGTGGGTATTTATATCCGGTCGAGCTTTTTAACAGTTTTTAAAATATCCGGAAAAACATAAACGAAGTTAAATTATCCGATCAAATTAACGAGTCCCCAATAAAACCCTAGAATACTCAACATTTGAGTGGAATTAAAAAATTCCCATAAAAAATTGCCAAGAAAGGACCTAAGAATGAATATATGAAATTTCAGGGACTAAGTCCAAATTTTGGCCGCGGAACCGCCGCAAAACCCATGGTTTCGCTGCGGTTCCGCGGTCAAATTATTGATTTAGTGGACCGTACTTCACAGTAATTCTTATTTTTTCTTACTTAATTTTTTAAGAATTTTTAATTCACAAAAATCCACTGTTTGAAAAATTTTACAGAGAGGGTTGAAATCTGGGGATATCGGGTTCGATCGGACTTCTACCTTCCTCTACACATCGCCTAAAGCTCTAGCTAGGCTCTGATACCACTGTAGGGTTCCTAGGCACACTAATGAGGTCTCACAAGGTATCAACCATGCAAAATTCAAAAATTTCCGGTGCCGAGAAACCCTAATGCGATCGTTGACTAGAGATTAGGCGAAACAAAAAAACAAGTAGATAACAATTATCACTAAGGGAAGGGAAATACAACCTTTGTACATCCGGTCCTCCACCTCTCTAGCTCCGTGTTGACGTCCCTCCGCTGCGATCATCGGAATCACGGACTCTCACGGTGGTTTCATCGAAGAAATGATCGGGCTAGGTCGATGACTTCGATGCCGAAGATGATCTACGTCGAGGCGATTCTAACTCGAGCTCCAACTTCACCAAGTCATGAAACTTGTGAAGAAAACACCCTATACTACATGGCAAGTGGTAGAGGATGAAGAAATAGGAAGTGGGTTCACTTTGGATTTGGATTTCTCACTTGATTTCATCACTTGACATTTATGTAGAATGCTTATCTTTCTTCATCAAGAAGAAAATGAAGAAAGAAATGAAAAATGAATTATTATCCCAAAATGAAAAATGAAGTGATATCTATCATCTTGCGACCATGGGTTAGCTAAACACATGTAGAGAATAAACTAGGGTTAAGTAAATGGTTAGGGTTAAGGAAAGAAACAAAATGGTCAAAGTCTTTCAAAGCTTCATGAAGTTTCAACAAAATCCGAAGTTATCAACCATTTTATTTCTTTCACAAATGAATAAATAAATAAATGTCCAAGTAAATAAAGAAAATGAACCCCTAACCATTAACTAACCATGGTTTAAATCAAACACACCCAAGTATGTATGTATCATCAAACATGATACAAACTTGTGCACAAAAATATATCACATATACGATGTCCACTATCAAGTGAGAAAATCATCTTAAGTGAACCAATATTAGTTAATGTAAAGTAATATATCAAATATATAATTATACATTAAATCATTAAATCAACACATGATTTAACGATCCGGTCATATCGCATATAACCGACTAATATCAATAGTAACAACTTATCGAATCAACACTTGATCCGATAACCCGGTTATATCGCATATAACGGATCACTGTCACAAATCGCGAGAATCGAATACAGTATCACATACTGGTATTATTCTCGGTCCCGCACATATCTCATATGCGCTCCTATTTCGTTTCGCTTGAGCCAGGAAACCTCTGTGTAAGACTCTAAAGACTCGTCAATACGCCGGCAGAAGATGATGATCATATCAAACACCCACAAGCCGCAAGCGGTCTGCTAAACGTAACGGCCACCCGGGTATTGAACGATCAGAAGATCAACGAGCAAGCCCGATCACACTCCTGTGAATCCAACCAGTAACACTTACCGTACAGTGCGGTCTGATCGTCTGATATGTCGCATATCTCGCCTAGGGGTGGTAAACGTCAGACCCCAGTAACTCGATAAGTCGTGTCGATATGAGGTCTATAACAGTACGAGAAACTACTGGTAACACTTACCAGTAAATCTCAGCAACCCTGGCCAGGGATTTCCGGTTATAGCCAATCGAACACAGTGCAACATCAACTCCCAATACCGGGAGAGACGAATCCCCTCCTATCGCTCATTGCCTCCATGTGACTCGGGACTGTACCCAAAAACCACCGTTTTGCACGCCCTCTTGGACGTGGTAAGGTGGAAATCAAAGCATAGTGGGAATCACACAAGACTCTATGACGATCTCGGGTCTACAGTCTACCTGTACCAGTGTCACCAGAGAACTGCCATCTGACGTAAGGTATAATACAATCTGGGAGTTCTCGGCGAGTCCGTCCAGTGTACCCAGTCTCCACTGAGCACCCGTATATCATCTCTGGTGTCAAACACCAATGGATATGGGATCATCTATCGCCCATCTGTATTGGTCGAGAAGGTATACACTAGTCTACTCTGGTATATCGATACCCAATCACGATATACCCACGACTAGGGACCTTGAAGGATGTACTTATGGACTACCATGTCCCTGTTGGAGATAGTGCCCTCAGAGTCAATTATTGGATGGCAGGCCGTGATTGCAATGATTGAGGGAGGACCTATCCCGGTAGGACAGTCTTACTCAAGATGATAGTATGCTATCTGGTTTACTTTTATCATCGTGTACTACTTTAGGTGACCTTACGAGTCGCTATTACACGTTGATAGAGCCCCTAGGATTCTTGCTTGACTACTAGCAGTATGAGGGCGATCATATACGTGGGGGCTGGGGTCTATAAGCACATCCTTAAAAGGACCCTAGTCGTGGGAGTTTCGAGACTGGGCATCGATACTCCATTAGTAGACTAGTGTATACAGTCGAGACCCCGACGAGGGGCGGTGGCCGGTCTCACAAGCCATTGGTGTCAGTTGGTTCACCTAAGATGTATACAGGTGCTCATTGTGTTATGAGTACTCCGGACAGGACTCGCCGAGAACCTGCTAGTTGGGATTATACCAGACATCAGATAGTAGTTCCCTGGTGACATGTGTACATGTTAGTTCATCGACCTGAGATCGTCATTTGTCTCGTGTGAGTTCCCACTATACTTTGATTAATACCCTACCACGGCTCAAAGGAGTCGTGCAAACAGGTTTTAGTTGGGTACAGTCCCGAGCCACATGGAGGCAGTGAGCGGATCTGCAGGGGTTCGTCTCTCCCGGTATTAGGGGTGAGGTCGTGCTGTGTCTAGGAGAGCCATTACACAAAGCCCTCGGCCGAGGCAGGAGATTTACTGGTAGGTATTCCAGTAGTATCTCAGGGTGTTCTGGGCTACTCTCTGACATGACTTGTACCGCTTTTGGGGGTCTGACTTTTACCAACTCCCTAGGCCCGCCATGCGATGCTCATAGACGTACGGACCGGACTGTACGGATATTGTCACTGACAGGCTCAGTAGGGTGTCAGGATGAGTTCGCTCATCGACGTCCCTTTTGGTCAATAGCTGGTAGCCCATCACGTATGGCTAATACCTCTGACGTGCTTGTGGTTAAATCCACAGCCATAGTATTGACGAGTCTTTAGAGTCCACCACACTCAGTTACTCAAGTTTCGGGCGAAACGCTGTAGAGGTCGTATGGAGATATGGCAGGGTTCGATCAGATACGTGCGGTATTGCACGGATCGTGATCGGACGGTTTTTACTAGCCGGCTTTGGCTTAAGCCGGATCCTAGTATTGGATAGTATAGTTTTTGTCTCTTTGCATTTGTATTCAGTGGGAATACAAATGCGGGCTTGTATGTGCAGTAGCGAGGTTTTCCTGTAATTTATTACAGGACCAATTTTTTAAAGTTGCCGGTTTGCATTCCGTTCCGGCCGTTTTTCCTTTGTTCCTTCACGGCCGGGCTTTCCGATGGAATGGGTTATTTGCAAGTTTGCAAATAACTTGTTGTGGAGGGGTTTCTTGCTTATTGGTGGCATCATGATGGGTACTAGTATCATTAGATTCTATTTCCATCTCTTTCTTGATTTGAATGGATTAAGAGTTGATGTGAGGTTTACTTTGGATGTGGTCACCTTCTACTTTTACTACAATCACCTCCCTTGATGTTGTTGTTCATTCCTCCACCATATTTCCCAAGGGGGGGACCGGCCACAATGGGAGAAGAAAAAAAGAGAGGTTCATTTTGAGTGTAGGAAAATATACATCTCTCATTTTTCATGCTTGAAAAATATACACCATTCTTCTCCCAAAGTTCTTTTGATTCCTCCACACCATCAAGGCAACTTCATACCCGCATCAAGACATGCTTTCTACACTACACCCACAGTACCCTTGGATGCGTCGGCTAGCCAACTTCGCGCCCGAGTTTCCTCGGTCCAGAGGTGGGAGCCCGTAAAAGAATCCGGCTACGTGGTGCCCCTTTTCCGGCGAGGAGATGAAGATCGGAGATTCCGCGGGAGATCGGGACGACGACGAGAAGACCGGAGGACACGGATCACTCGGTATATCTCTCACCCTTTCTCTTGATAGCTAGGATTAGGTTAATGGTTACGATCCGGGTTTTATTGTCCGCTGTAGCGCCAGTTTAAACGTTAAGAAAAATTTTGATTCCGCATTTTAGCCTCAAGTAGACTGCTGGGGCGCTGCCGTGGCGCAACATGGTATCAGAGCCACGCCATTAACTTAGCCTAGCTTGCTCTAACATGTTTAGAACTCGATCGAACAAAAAAATCCCCAAAAACCGTATTTTCATTTGCACAGTTTTCTGTCGAAATTTTTTTTGCTCCAAAATTTTTTCAGGTTGTTGCAGAATACTGTGCATGGAAATTTAAGCAATCTGTGAAAATTTGGTCGCGAGATCTCACCATACCGCCGCGGAACCGCGGCCAAACCCATGCTTGGGCCGTGGTTCCGCCGCGCTTTTAACTGTTCAGAGTGCCAAATTTTTCCAGAGGGCTTTAGACTTGGAAATAGGGGTTTTGGAATATTATTTTTGGGCCCAAATTTTCTGTAAGTGCTACAGTACTGCTTGGGGCCCACTTGATAAAATTTGATCGATCGGATATTTTAAACATGCTAGTTCACAGTATTTACATTATATCTGCGACCGTGAATGTCACTTGATCGGTAAATCCTGTATAACTGCTATAGCCCGGTTAGACGGATTTGCGAACGTGACATTCACGTTGATGTTCTGTATTGTGCTGTGATGTTGCGGATCGGTCGTGGGGGATAGCCTGGTTGCAGTGGTAGTACAGTTTTGTTTTATATGTACATTTGATATTGCGGGGCGAGCGTCCGACAGGTGGACTGCCGTCACTGCCTGTTTGTATTATTCTTTTGGGGCACGACCAGGTCGAGGTCGATGTACCCGTTGTATGTATATTTTACTTTCTGTACTAGGATTACCCCGCGGAGGGGTGCACGGATAGCCGGGTTCTAGAGGGCAACGGGCCCGCATCTCATGGCATTGAGACGGAGGGGGCTTTACTCTAGAATTGGCAGGGCTATTCGCCGCACTCGTAGGGGGTGCAGGTTGACCCAGGAGGGGTGCCCAAGTTACCGGATTCCGTGAAGTGCTGGGTGGTCCATTCACGTTGCTGAAGGGGGCTGCCTCACTTCAGGTTTTGGCGGGTAACTTGCCGCGCCCGTAGGGGTCTAGGATTTCATTGCACAGGCTATCCACACGACCAGGGTGTAAGTCCGCGGCGGCGCCCCGGCTGTCGATCCGACACCGGAAACGCGGAAACGAAAACTTTCAAAAACTTGAAACCGGCACCACCGCGCACTAAATACCCGGATCGGGCTATTAACCTAGCTACTAGCAAACTAAAATACGGGTAGAGAGTTATACTAAGCGATCCGTGTCCTTCGGTCTTCGTCTCCACTCCGATCTCCCCCGGAATCTCCGTTCATCTCCTCCTCGTCGGAAAGGGCACCACGTAGCCGGAATCTTTTACGGGCTCCCACCACTTGACCGAGGCAACTCGGGAGCGAAGTTGGCTAGCCGACGCATCCAAGATGTGATGTAGAATAGTGTAGTAGCCATGTCTCTTTGGGGTTTAGTTGCCATGGAGGATGGAGGTGCAAAATCAGAATGAGCTATGGAGAGTTGTGTGGAATTATTGCAAGCAAGCCAAAGAGAAAATGAGATGAATAAATTCCCACCATAACAAAAATGAATCCTCTCCTCTCTTCTCCAATGAAGTGGCCGGCCCTCTATTGAAATGGGTGTGGGTGAATGAATCAAATAATGCAAGGAAGGAATAATAGAAGAGAAAAAAATGGTCACACCAAATCTAATCTCATCCAATCTCAAAAATGCAAAGGATTGATTCAAAGGGAATCTCATCATGAGAAATCAATCATAATGAAGCCACAAATGCAATGAACCCCCTCCACAAAATGTTATTTGCAAACTGCAAATAACACCCTCCAACGATAAAGTCCGGCCGTGAAGGAATAAAGGAAAACCGGCCGGAACGGAATGCAAACAGGCAACTTCAGAAAACTGATCCCGTAATAAATTACAGGAAAACCCCGCTACTGCAAATACATGCCCGCATTTGTATTCCCACTGAATACAAATGCAAAGAGACAAAATCTACACTATCTAATACTAGGATCCGGCTTAAGCCAAAGCCGGCTAGTAAAAACCGTCCGATCACGATCCGTGCAATACCGCACGTATCTGATCGAACCCTGCCATATCTCCATACGGCCTCTACAGCGTTTCGCCCGAAACCGGAGTAACTGTGTGTGTGGTGGACTCTAAAGACTCGTCAATACTATGGCTGTGGATTGAACCACTAGCACGTCAGAGGTATTAGCCATACGTGACGGGCCACCAGCTATTGACCAAAAGGGACGTCGATGAGCGAACTCATCCTGACACCCTACTGAGCCTGTCAGTGACAATATCCTTACAGTCCGGTCCGTTCATCTATGAGCATCGCATGGCGGGCCTAGGGGGTTGGTAAAAGTCAGACCCCCAAAAGAGGTACAAGTCGTGTCGGAGTGCAGCCCAGACCACCCTGAGATACTACTGGAATACCTACCAGCAAATCTCCTGTCTTGGCCAAGGACTTTTCATGTTCTGGCTCTCCTAGACACAACGCGAACTCACCACCAATACCGGGAGAGACGAACCCCTGTAGATCCGCTCACTGCCTCCATGTGGCTCGGGACTGTACCCAACTAAAACCTGTTTGCACGTTTCCTTTGAGCGTGGTAGGGTAGTAATCAAAGCACAGTGGGAACTCACACGAGACAAATGACGATCTCAGGTCGATGAACTAACATGTACACATGTCACCAGGGAACTGCTATCTGACATCAGGTATAATCCCAACTAGCAGGTTCCCGGCGAGTCCTGTCCGGTGTACTCATAACCCAATGAGCACCTGTAAACATCTTAGGTGAACCAACTGACACCAGTGGCTTGTGATACCGGCCACCGCCCCTCGTCGGGGTCTCGACTGTATACACTAGTCTACTCCGGAGTATCGATGCCCTGTCTCGAAACTCCCACGACTAGGGACCTTTTAAGGATGTGCTTATAGACTCCAGCTCTCACTTATATGATCGCCCTGATACTGCTGGTAGTCAAGCAAGAATCCTAGGGGCTCTATCAACGTGTAATAGCGACTCGTAAGGTCACCTAAAGCAGTACACGATGATAAAGATAAACCAGATAGCATACTATCATCTTGAGTAAGACTGTCCTACCGGGATAGGTCCTCCCTCAATCATTGCAATCACGTGCCTATGATCCAATAATTGACTTTGATGGCACTATCTCCAACAATCTCCCACTTGCACTCGAGGCTAATTATTGCGATGTCGCATACTCATAGCCCGTGTGATACCGAACACCCAAATCCTCTACTAGTCAGTCTTACAAAGCTCGTTTGCGAAACTATTGCGTTCGAGGAATAGCCTCAGTGAGTGGATCCGCTCTGATGTTTCTTTCTATGTCTCTTTTTATCTCAAGTTCGCGGAGAAAGCCATCTCCCGAAATGAGCAATACCTGTCTTAGAATGCGTCTGGATGTCTGATGGGACCTAGCTCATATGTGAACTTCAAATCCAAACTTCTTAGACTGTATCGTCAACTGAACTTAATCAGTATCCTGCGCCATGCCTTCCCTCAGTATCCACCTGGACCACCTGTCCAAAATACTGCCCCTCGTCAGAGGGAAAACTATAACTCTGACAGCCTCTCTGCCATCCAGGTCACCGTGGAAGCCTGGAATGATAACTGTCTCCCGAAGGAGGCTGCCATTATCATTTCCCTAGAACATCCACTTATGTTCTAAAACTGCTTCCTATTGTTTCCCCAGGATTGGATCAATATCAACTTATTGCATCTACTGCAAGAACAACATCTGGTGTGGTACTTGACATATCATGATCGACCCAATTGCCTAAGCAAGTGATCTGCCAATCATGCACATCCCTCTCCTCTTTATTCTGTAAGACACCTTCAGAGATGGTGACTCCATCACCTGCAGGTACACTACCGTGCCAGGAGTCGTCCATTCTAAATACTCTTAGAATGCTGTCTAAGTACCCAGATTGGGTAACCACCCAAATCTAGATCTAAAACCATAGATCTAATGACCAGAATGTCTGATATAATATCCAACTCCTATGTGGAGAAACTACTATGTGACGACCAAAGTATAACCGATCGTAGTATAGGAATATTACTTCCTACTCTGTGTATGTCATCCAAATACCAGGACATCACACCCTACTACCTTCTTAACAGATCCATCCCCTATTCTGATGAAGTCAAACCTATGACTGTCACATCAGAAATAGATGATCTATCTCCGCTATATCTGCTTTAGTCTATGAATAGACATGAGCTAACTGTCCACCAATGATTCCGCTGTTCCCACTGACTACGACAACCCTCTGGCAGAGTCATATACACGTTCACTTCTAAAGCTAGTTTAGAACGACGCTATACTCATCCTCCTGCCGGGTCTCACAGTCTGGAACAACAGCAATGGCAAGTCAGGGTAAACAAGAACCTCCCTGCCACCGTCCTTGAGCATACCGAAGTACCTCTCGAGCGCCTGAGGTTACCCACCATATCTGCGGAGTGGCCAATGGAATGTCAAACCAGATTGAATCTTTAGGTTCTTATCAAATCTTCAATAATCGTTTGCGGTTCTGGAATCACTTCCAGTTCTACCATACTCCCACTACTGTTTTCTGAAAAAATCCATTTTTAAATAAAACTGTGGCGAGTTAAGAACAATATCGCTATTGATCTTCCAGATGTTAGAAAGTCAACCCTCGTCATAGCCCGGGTCAACCCACAAACAGTCATTACAGAAACGTGCCTTGAGTTGTCCAGTGTCTGGTTTTAAGCAAAAGCCGGACAACTCCCCGTACTTTAACAATGTCAAGATATGAACTGTTCTATATCGAATATAGAAACAGAGGCACTGATTTAATTGAACCAGATTCAAATCATGCAGCTGTCTCCAGTGCACGTCAACTAAATGGAAAGAGGTCGATCAGCGTTATTCAACTTAGGAATACTTCCAATTATGAGTAACCTGAAAGAGAATCAAGTTCTCTTAACCATTACTATCAACTGAGTACCATATACAAGTATCTATATCTTCGATCACTTTGAAGAATCCCGATACTTGCAATATCTGGTTCTCTACTTTATTCTTATACCTATAACTTCTCAAAACTTCGACCTTGTGTTTCTACGAAACACCTGTCTAAGAACTAGAGAAGTTATAAGTAAGCCGAATATTGTACGAGGACCAACCCCTCTGTCCTAACGGACACTGGACAATATACAATACTCTGTATAAGTCCCCTGAGTCGAGTGACTCATTCACTGTGTGTCGCAGGTTGAAAACTGTACTATGGTTATGAAGAATTACACCGCTGTTCAATGCTCCTGACCTAACCATCCACTGATATAGGTAAATGTCATAGACATAATTTCAAATGGTATATCTCACTCTATAAAAATAGACGTATAGATATATTAATTTGAAATTGGTGCATAACAACGGATATTCAAAACCAGATATTTGCCGACCGGCAAACAACCCAGGTGACTTCCTCAAATATCACCAATTACAACGAATCCCGATATAATGAGGATGGTCACCTAATTTCCAATAACTTACTCCGACCCATCATCTGTAAAACCATACAGATGTGAGAATCATACCTGGTAAATACATACCCTGGAGCAAGTGTCTAATCGGGAAATCAGTTTTCTTTTAACAGTACACAGTGAACCTGAAACATTGAAATGTTTCGATGGGGTATCCTGGTATTCCTAGTAATGCCTCTTCCATTATCCAGATTCACAACTGTAACCGTATAATTCTTTGCCATCTCTCCAAATCCATTTATATGTCTTTAGTCATTACCTTCTGTACACCCCTTTAGGCCAAATGGTTTTCTTCCTTCCCTACCGTTCGGCACCGGCCTATGGCTTGGAAGAAGACTATCCAATAGGCATAATGGGTGTACTGTCCTAATCCTAGGAGCACTCGCAACGCGAGAGAAGGTGAAGATAAAAGACACCTGAATGAACCTTATTCCTATTTCTCCTGAACCAGGATCCATCCCCGAACTGGAACAAGTTCCTTTCGAGTTCGTATATAACCATACGATGGATTATCCAATAAACTTGGGATCTTCGCAGTGATACGGAGTGTCCTGGAGAAATACAAAGGCGATTTAGGATTGGCGAAGAAATACTTGGTTTGGTCGTGAATAGCAGTCGCAATTTACTTTGCCTTCTTACTAATCCCTTTCTTTGTCTTTACTTAATACCTTCTGTACACCGTTTAGGCTAATTGGTTTTCTTCATTCCCTACCGGTCGGCACCTGCCTATGGTTTGGAAGAAGACTATCCAATTTGCGTAATAGGTGTACTATCTCCTAAGCCAAGGAGTACTCGCAATCTGAGAGAGAAGGTAAAAGGAAAAGACAACTGAATAGTCCTATTCGTTTTCTCCAGAACCGGAAACCATCCTCGAATCCCTTCGAGTTCGTATATAACCATACAATGGTTTTGTCCAATGGAAGTGGATGTTCGTAGTAATACGGGGTGTCCTGGAAAAAAGGGTAAAAGTAGGAGTGGTAATGAGGTTTGCAACTCTGACAATCCAAAAACCAGTGTTAAGAAGGTTCAGACAACTTGGCCACCGAGTCATAGTCTAGGGTCGGGTCAATGGTCGCTGCCAAAGAGAGAGAGAAAAGAAATACTCTGCGTGCACTCTAACCTAGATCAGAATGGTTATCACTTTATCTAATCTGGAAACCTCCCACTATAACGTCAAATTCTTCCCCAAACCTGAAAGAAGATTTAGCCGGGATCACCCGAGGAGTAAACCAACTCATCATTGGGAATCGGGATCCAACTATCATCGCATGATAACATGACGAAATCCGCTCACGTTATCACACTCCAGATGGTATGCGTATATCTGGCAAGTTTCAGTTCTTTTGAAACTCCCGATGTGGATTTTTGCCCCATGCTCTTATGACCTTGATGAAGGTCAACAAATCATAAGTCACATGTCAAGTTCTACCCGTCATTATCCAGGTTAATTTGAACCCACCCGTACAAGCCCTTGACGAAGGTCAACAAGGCTATACGACTGTCCCAAACCAACGCATCTATCTATGCAGCAGAAAGGCAACAAGCAGCTACCATACACTATGCCTTGACGAAGGCCAACAAACATAGCATGAATACTACGTGCTACCCGTCTGAAATGACGGAGGGCTACGAATGGTTTCTGGCGAAAACCTTTAACGTAATGAACTTGATATCGTTGAAGGAACTGCATAGCTTTTTATAAAAATATAGTGACGAAAACCTTTGCTAAAGAGGTCACTCCCGGTGAAGGGATCTCGGCTCTTTCCCCGTAGAATGAGGTGCGGGATATTCCAACTGAATACCACGATGCAAAGCAAAAGTAATCGGCTATAGTGAAGTTATTTCCCTGATGCAAACTTTTGTCCAAGGGGTCACTCCCGGTGAAGGGATCTCGGCCGTTTCCTCGTCGACTGAGGAGCAGGATATTCCAACTGAATACCACGGTGCAAAACAAAAGAGAACGCCCTTGCAACAACAGCTTTTTGAAAAATGTTCCAACAACATCAGAATAGGTTTGTTTATCTTGCATTGATCCAAATCAACGCGGTCCCATCAATTGATCACACCACAAAAGAACGAAAATAATGATGTACGTATATGCCATCCGCATTCTCCACTGGGTCCCGTCATCACCCGTTAGGTTACTTAACTAATGACAGAGCGGGGACGGACTAGCGCGGATGCAAAACATATACAACATCTACTAGTATATATATAATATATAATTTTTGCTCAAGGCGTGATAAAATGCAACATCACAGAAATGTACAGCATCACAGAACAATACAGATATCTGGGATCCCCGGGTTTCATAGAGCCGCTACTGAAACCCGACATTCCCCTGGTCGTATGGATAGCATGTGCAATGAAAATCCTAGACCCCTACGGGCGCGGTAGGTTACCCGCCAAAACCTGAAGTGAGGCAGCCCCCTTCAGCAACGTGAATGGACCACCCAGCACTTCACGGAATCCGGTAACTTGGCCACCCCTCCTTGGGTCAACCTATACCCCTACGAGTGCGGCGAATAGCCCGCCAATTCTAGAGTAAAGCCCCCTCCATCTCAATGCCATGAGATGCGGGCTCGTTTCCCTCTAGAACCCGGCTATCCGTGCACCCCTCCGCGGGATAATCCTAGTACAGAAAGTAAAATATACATACAACGGGAACATCGACCGCAACCTGGTCGTGCCCCAAAAGAATAATACAAACAGGCAGTGACGACGGTCCACATGTCGGACGCTCGCCCCGCAATATCAAATATTCATATAAAACAAAACTGCACTACCACTGCATCGAGGCTATCCCCCACGACCAATCCGCAACATCACATCACAACACAGAACATCAACGTGAATGTCACGTTCGCAAATCCGTCTAAAAGGGCTATAGCAGT
Source organism: Agapanthus africanus (assembly GCA_030015575.1). Taxonomy (NCBI): domain Eukaryota; kingdom Viridiplantae; phylum Streptophyta; class Magnoliopsida; order Asparagales; family Amaryllidaceae; genus Agapanthus; species Agapanthus africanus. The sequence continues at coordinate 249,088,526 of JASDDO010000031.1, read as the reverse complement.
TAGACAGGATTTACCGATCAAATGACATTCACGGTCGCAGATATAATGTAAATATTGTGAACTAGCATGTTTAAAATATCCGATCGAACAAATTTTATCAAGTGGGCCCCCAAGCATTACTGTAGCACATAAAGAAAATCTGGGCCCAAAAATAATATCCCAAAACCCCCATTTTGAACTCAGGAGCACTCTGCAAAAATTTGGTCAAATGAGGAGTCAAAAGCGCGGCGGAACCGCGGCCCAAGCATGGGTTTGGCCGCGGTTCCGCGGTCGTATAGTGAGATCACATGACCAATTTTTCACAGATTGCTTAGAATTCCCTGCACAACATTCTGAAACACCCTGAAAAATTTTTAGACTCCAAAAAAATTTCGATAGAAACTGTGCACACAAAATCGGGTTTTCGGGATTTTTGTTCGATCGAGGATGTAAACACACTAGACCATGCTAGGCTAAGTTAATGGTGTGGCTCTGATACCATTGTAAGTCCGCGGCGGCGCCCCGGCCGTCGATCCGACGCCGGAAACGCGGAAACGAAAACTTTCAAAAACTTGAAACCGGCACCACCGCGCACTAAATACCCGGATCGGGCCATTAACCTAGCTACTAGCAAACTAAAATACGGGTAGAGAGTAATACCACGCGATCCGTGTCTTTCGGTCTTCGTCTCCACTCCGATCTCCCGCGGAATCTCCGTTCATCTCCTCCTCGTCGGAAAGGGCACCACGTAGCCGGAATCTTTTACGGGCTCCCACCTCTTGACCGAGGCAACTCGGGCGCGAAGTTGGCTAGCCGACGCGTCCAAGATGTGATGTAGAATAGTGTAGTAGCCATGTCTCTTTGGGGTTTAGTTGCCATGGAGGATGGAGGTGGAAAATCAAAATGAGCTATGGAGAGTTGTGTGGAATTTTTGCAAGCAAGCCAAAGAGAAAATGAGATGAATAAATTCCCACCACAACAAAAATGAATCCTCTCCTCTCTTCTCCAATGAAGTGGCCGGCCCTCTATTGAAATGGGTGTGGGTGAATGAATCAAATAATGCAAGGAAGGAATAATAGAAGAGGAAAAAATGGTCACACCAAATCTAATCTCATCCAATCTCATAAATGCAAAGGATTGATTCAAAGGGAATCTCATCATGAGAAATCAATCATAATGAAGCCACAAATGCAATGAACCCCTCCACAAAATGTTATTTGCAAACTACAAATAACACCCTCCAACGATAAAGTCCGGCCGTGAAGGAATAAAGGAAAACCGGCCGGAACAGAATGCAAACAGGCAACTTCAGAAAACTGATCGCGTAATAAATTATAGGAAAACCCCGCTACTGCAAATACATGCCCGCATTTGTATTCCCACTGAATACAAATGCAAAGAGTCAAAATCTACACTATCTAATACTAGGATCCGGCTTAAGCCAAAGCCGGCTAGTAAAAACTGTCCGATCACGATCCGTGCAATACCGCACGTATTTGATCGAACCCTGCCATATCTCCATACGGCCTCTACAGTGTTTCGCCCGAAACCGGAGTAACTGTGTGTGTGGTGGACTCTAAAGACTCGTCAATACTATGGCTGTGGATTTAACCACTAGCACGTCAGAGGTATTAGCCATACGTGACAGGCCACCAGCTATTGACCAAAAGGGACGTCGATGAGCGAACTCATCCTGACACCCTACTGAGCCTGTCAGTGACAATATCCGTACAGTCCGGTCCGTTCGTCTATGAGCATCGCATGGCGGGCCTAGGGGTTGGTAAAAGTCAGACCCCTAAAAGCGATACAAGTCGTGTCGGAGTGCAGCCCAGAACACCCTGAGATACTACTGGAATACCTACCAGCAAATCTCCTGCCTTGGCCAAGGACTTTTCATGTTCTGGCTCTCCTAGACACAGCGCGACCTCACCCCCAATACCGGGAGAGACGAACCCCTGTAGATCCGCTCACTGCCTCCATGTGGCTCGGGACTGTACCCAACTAAAACCTGTTTGCACGTCTCCTTTGAGCGTGGTAGGGTAGTAATCAAAGCACAGTGGGAACTCACACGAAACAAATGACGATCACAGGTCGATGAACTAACCTGTACACATGTCACCAGGGAACTGCTATCTGACATCAGGTTTAATCCCAACTAGCAGGTTCCCTGCGAGTCATGTCCGGTGTACTCATAACCCAATGAGCACCTGTATACATCTTAGGTGAACCAACTGACACCAGTGGCTTGTGAGACTGGCCACCGCCCCTCGTCGGGGTCTCGACTGTATACACTAGTCTACTCCGGAGTATCGATGCCCTGTCTCGAAACTCCAACGACTAGGGTCCTTTTAAGGATGTGCTTATAGACTCCAGCTCTCACTTATATGATCGCCCTCATACTGCTGGTAGTCAAGCAAGAATCCTAGGGGCTCTATCAACGTGTAATAGCGACTCGTAAGGTCACCTAAAGCAGTATACGATGATAAAGATAAACCAAATAGCATGCTATCATCTTGAGTAAGACTGTCCTACCGGGATAGGTCATCCCTCAATCATTGCAATCATGTGCCTGTGATCCAATAATTGACTCTGAGGGCACTATCTCCAACACAGGGGAACGTCGGGTTTCAGTAGCGGCTCTGTGAAACCCGGGGATCCCAGTTATCTGTATTATTCTGTGATGCTGGTTAAATTTCTGTGATGTTGCATTTTATCACGCCTTGAGCGAAAATTATATATTATATATATACTGGTAGATGATGTATATGTTTTGCATCCGCGCTTGTCCAGTCCCCGCTCTGTCGTTTGGTAAGTAACTTAACGGGTGATGACGGGACCCAGTGGCGAATGCGGATGGCATATACGTACATCATTATTTTCATTCTTTTGTGGTGTGATCAATTGATGTGATTGCGTTGATTCGGATCAATGCAAGATAAACAAACCTATTCTGATGTTGTTGGAACACATTTTGAAAAAGCTGTTATTGCAAGGGCGTTCTCTTTTGTTTTGCATCGTGGTATTCAGTTGGAATATCCTGCTCCTCAGTCGACGAAGCAAGGGCCGAGATCCCTTCACCGGGAGTGACCCCTTGGACAAAAGTTTGCGTCAGGGCGATAAATTTACTATAGCCGATTACTTTTGCTTTGCATCGTGGTATTCAGTTGGAATATCCTGCACCTCATTCTACGGGGAAAGAGCCGAGATCCCTTCACCGGGAGTGACCTCTTTAGCAAAGGTTTTCGCCACTATATTTTTATAAAAAGCTATGCAGTTCCTTCAACGATATCAAGTTCATTACGTTTAAGGTTTTTCACCAAAAACCAGTCGTAGCCCTCCGTCATTTCCTACAGGTATTATTTAGTATTCGTGCTGCGTTTGTAGACCTAGTCAAGACGTAGTGTTCGGTAGCTAAGTGATACTTGTTTGTTGCATAAGTGGGATTGGTTAGGACAGTCGTGCGGCCTTGTTGACCTAGTCAAGGGCACGTACGGGTGGGTTTAATGCAATCCAGAATAATGACGTGTTGAACTTGACAAGCGGTTTATGGTTTGTTGACCTAGTCAAGGTCATAAACCGCTTGGGGGTGAAAATCACATCGGGAGTTTCTAAAGAAACTGAAACTTGCCCGGCATGCGCATACCTTCTGGAGTGTGGTGACTTGAGTGGATTCCGTCAAGTTATCATGCGATGATAGTTGGATCCCGATTCCCTCTGATGAGTTGGTTTACTCCTCGGGTGATCCCGACTAATTCTTCTTTCAGGTTTGGAGAAGAATTTGAGGTTACAGTGGGAGGTTTCCAGATTAGATAAAGTGATAACCATTCTGATCTAGGTTAGAGTGCACGCTGAGTGTTTCTTTTCTCTCTCTCTTTGGCAGCGACCATTGACCCGACCCTAGACTATGACTCAGTGACCAAGTTGACCGAACCTTCTTATAAGACTGGCCTTTGGATTGTCAGAGTTGCAAACCTCATTGCCACTCCTACTTTTACCCTTTTCTCCAGGACACCCCATATTACTACGAACGTCCCCTTCCATTGGACAAAACCATCGTATGGTTATATACGAACTCGAAGGAATTCGAGGATGGTTTCTGGTTCTGGAGAAAACGAATAGGATTATTCAGTTGTCTTTTCCTTTTACCTTCTCTCAGGTTGCGAGTACTCCTTGGCTTAGGAGATAGTACACCTATTACGCAAATTGGATAGTCTTCTTCCAAACCATAGGCTGGTGCCGAACGGTGGGGAATGAAGAAAACCAATTAGCCTAAACGGTGTACAGAAGGTATTAAGTTAAGACAAAGAAAGGGATTAGTAAGAGGGCAAAGTAAATTGCGACTGCTATTCACGAGCAAACCAAGTATTTCTTGGCCAATCCTAAATCACCTTTGTATTTCTCCAGGACACTCCGTATCACTACGAAGATCCACAGTTTATTGGATACTCCATCGTATGGTTATATACTAACTCGAAAGGAACTTGTTCCAGTTCGGGGATGGATCCTGGTTCAGGAGAAATAGGAATAAGGTTTATTCGGTTGTCTTTTATCTTCACCTTCTCTCGCATTGCGAGTGCTCTTAGGATTAGGACAGTACACCCATTATGCTTATTGGATAGTCTTCTTCCAAACCATAGGCTGGTGCCGAACGGTAGGGAAGGAAGAAAACCATTTGGCCTAAAGGGTGTACAGAAGGTAATGACTAAAGACATATAAAGGGATTTGGAGAAATGACAAAGAAATACACGGTTACAGTTGTGAATCTGGATAATGGAAGTGGCATTACTTGGATTACCAGGATACCCCATCGAAACATTTCAATGTTTTAGTTCAAATGTGTACTGTTAAAAAAAACTGATTTCCCGATTAGACACTTGCTCCAGGGTATGTATTTACCAGGTATGATTCTCACATCTGTATGGTTTTACAGATGATGATTGGGAGTAAGTTATTGGGAATTAGGTGATCGTCCTCATTATATCGGAATTCGTTGTAATTGGCGATATTTGAGGAAGTCACCTGGGTTGTTTGCCGGACGGAAAATATTTGGTTTTGAATATCCGTTGTTATGCACCAATTTCAAATTGATATATCTGTATGTCTATTTTCATAGAGTGAGATATAACTTTTTGAAATTATGTCCATGACATTTACCTATATCAGTGGATGGTTAGGTAAGGAGCATTAAACAGCGGTGTAATTCTTCTTAACCATAAGTACAGTTTTCAACCTACGACACACAGTGAATGAGTTATTAGACTCAGAGGACTTATATAGAGTATTGTATATTGTCCAGTGTCCATTAGGACAGAGGGGATGGTCCTCGTACTATATTCTATTTACTTACGACTTCTCTAGTTTTAGACAAGTGTTTCGTAGAACACAAGGTCTGAGTTTTGAGAAGTTATAGGTATATGAATAAAGTAGAGAACCATGTGTTGCAAGTATAGGGATTCTTCAAGGTGATCGAAGATGTAGATACTTGTGTACGGTATTCAGTTGATAGTAATGATTAAGGGAACATGCTTCTCTTTCAGGTTACTCATAATTGGAAGTACTCCTAAGTTGAGTAACGCTGATCGGCCTCTCTCCATTTAGTCGACATGCACTGGAGACAGCTGCATGATTTGAATCTGGTTCAATTAAACCAGTGCCTCTGTTTCTATATTGGATATTGAACAGTTCATTTCTTGACATTGTTAAGGTACGGGGAGTTGTCCGGCTTATGCTTAAAACCAGACTCCGGATAACTCAAGGCACATTTCTGTAATGGCTGTTTGTAGGTGGACCCGGGCTATGACGAGGGTTGACTTTCTACCATCTGGAAGATCAATAGTGATATTGTTCTTGACTCGCAACAGTTTTAATAAAAATGTATTTTTTCAGAAAACAGTAGTGGGAGTATGGTAGAACTGGAAGTGATTCCAGAACCGCAAACGATTACTGAAGATTTGATAAGAACCTAAAGATTCAATCTGGTTTGACATTCCATTAACCACTCCGCACATATGGTGGGTAACCTCAGGCACCCGAAAGGTACTTCGGTATGCTCAAGGACGGTGGCAGGGAGGTTCTTGTTTACCCAGACTTGCCATTGCTGTTGTTCCAGAATGTGAGACCCGGCAGGAGGATGAGTATAGCGTCGTTCTGAACTATCTTTAGAAGTGTACGTCTATATGACTCTACCAGAGGGTTTTCGTAGTCAGTGGGAGCAGCGGAAGCATAGTGGACAAGTGGCTTATGTCTATTCATAGACTTAAGCAGATATAGCGGAGATAGATCATCTATTTCTGATGTGACAGTCATCGGTTTTGACTTCATCGGAATAGGGGATAGATCTGTTAAGAAGGTAGTAGGGTGTGATGTCCTGGTATTTGATGACATACATAGAGTAGGAAGTGATATTCCTATACTACGATCGGTTATACTTTGGTTGTCACACAGTAGTTTCTCCACATAGGACATGGATATTATATCAGACATTCTGGTTACTAGATCTATGGTTTTAGATCTAGATTTGGGTGGTTTCCTAATCTGGGTACCTTGACAACATTCTATGAGTATTTAGAATGGACGACTCCTGGCACGGTAGTATACCTGCAGGTAATGGAGTCACCCTCTCTAAAGGTGTCTTACAGACTAAAGGGGAGAGGGATACGCATGATTGACAGATCACTTGCATAGGCAATTGAGTTAATCATGAGATGTCAAGTACCACACCAGATGTTGTTTTTGCAGTAGATGCAATAAGTTGACATTGATCCAATCCTGGAGAAACATTCGGAAGCAGTTTTAGAACATAAGTTGATGTTCTAGGGATTTGATAGCAGCTTTCTCCTTCGGGAGACAGTTATCATTCCAGACTTCCAAGGTGATCTGGATGGCAGAGTGGCTGTCAGAGTTATAGTTTTCCCTCTGACGAGGGGCAGTATTTTGGACAGGTGGTCCAGGCGGATACTGAGGGAGGCATGGCACTGGATACTGATTAAGTTCAGTTGACGATACAGTCTAAGAAGTTTGGATTTGGAGTTCATTTATGAACTAGGTCCCATCAGATATCCAGACAAACTCTAAGACAGGTATTGCTCATTTCGGGAGATGGCTTTCTCCGTGAACTTAAGATATAGAGAGACATAGAAAGAAACATCACAGCGGATCCACTCACTAAGGCTATTCCTCGAACGCAATAGTTTCGCAAACGAGCTTTGTGAGACTGACTAGTAGAGGAGTTGGGTGTTCGGTATCACACGGTCTGTGAGTATGCGACATCGCAATAATTAGCCTTGAGTGCAAGTCGGAGATTGTTGGAGATAATGCCCTCAGAGTCAATTATTGGATGGCAGGCACGTCATTGAAATGATTGAGGGAGGACCTATCCCGGTAGGACAGTCTTACTCAAGATGATAGTATGCTATCAGGTTTACCTTTATCATCGTGTACTGCTTCAGGTGACCTTACGAGTCACTATTACACGTTGATAGAGCCCCTAGGATTCTTGCTTTACTACCAGCAGTATGAGGGCGATCATATACGTGGGAGCTAGGGTCTATAAGCACATCCTTAAAAGGTCCCTAGTCGTGGGAGTTTCGAGACTGGGCATCGATACTCCATTAGTAGACTAGTGTACATAGTCTAGACCCCGACGAGGGGCGGTAGCCGGTCTCACAAGACATTGGTGTCAGTTGGTTGACCTAAGATGTATACAGGTGCTCATTGGGTTATGAGTACACAGGACAGGACTCGCCGGGAACCTGCTAGTTGGGATTATACCAGACGTCAGATAGCAGTTCCCTGGTGACATGTGTACATGTTAGTTCATCGACCTGAGATCGTCATTTGTCTCGTGTAAGTTCCCACTGTACTTTGATTACTACCCTACCACGGCTCAAAGGAGTCGTGCAAACAGGTTTTAGTTGGGTACAGTCCCGAGCCACATGGAGGCAGTGAGCGGATCTGCAGGGGTTCGTCTCTCTCGGTATTGGGGGTGAGGTCGCGCTGTGTCTAGGAAAGCCATTACACAAATCCCTCGGCCGAGGCAGGAGATTTACTTGTAGGTATTCCAGTAGTATCTCAGGGTGTTCTGGACTACACTCCGACACGACTTGTACCGCTTTTGGGGGTCTGACTTTTACCAACCCCTAGGCCCGCCTTGCGATGCTCATAGACGAACGGACCGGACTGTACGGATATTGTCACTGACAGGATCAGTAAGGTGTCAGGATGAGTTCGCTTATCGAAGTCCCTTTTAGTCAATAGCTGGTAGCCCGTCACGTATGGCTAATACCTCTGACGTGCTTGTGGTTAAATCCACTGCCATAGTATTGACGAGTCTTTAGAGTCCACCACACTCAGTTACTCAAGTTTCGGGCGAAACGCAGTAGAGGCCGTATGGAGATATGGCAGGGTTCGATCAGATACGTGCGGTATTGCACGGATCGTGATCGGACGGTTTTTACTAGCCGGCTTTGGCTTAAGCCGGATCCTAGTATTGGATAGTGTAGTTTTTGTCTCTTTGCATTTGTATTCAGTAGGAATACAAATGCGGGCATGTATGTGCAGTAGCGGGGTTTTCCTGTAATTTATTACAGGACCAGTTTTCTAAAGTTGCCGGTTTGCATTCCGTTCCGGCCGTTTTTCCTTTGTTCCTTCATGGCCGGGCTTTCCGATGGAGGGGGTTATTTGCAAGTTTGCAAATAACTTGTTGTGGAGGGGTTTCTTGCTTATTGGTGGCATCATGATGGTTACTAGTATCATTAGATTCTATTTCCATCTCTTTCTTGATTTGAATGGATTAAGAGTTGATGTGAGGTTTACTTTGGATGTGGTCACCTTCTACTTTTACTACAATCACCTCCCTTGATGTTGTTGTTCATTCCTCCACAATATTTCCCAAGGGGAGGGGGGCGGCCACAATGGGAGAAGAAAAAAAGAGAGGTTCATTTTGAGTGTGGGAAAATATACATCTCTCATTTTTCATGCTTGAAAAATATACACCATTCTTCTCCCAAAGTTCTTTTGATTCCTCCACACCATCAAGGCAACTTCATACCCGCATCGAGACATGCTTTCTACACTACACCTACAGTATCCTTGGACGCATCGGCTAGCCAACTTCGCGCCCGAGTCACCTCGGTCCAGAGGTGGGAGCCCGTAAAAGAATCCGGCTATGTGGTGCCCCTTTTCCGGCGTGGAGATGACGATCGGAGATTCCGCGGGAGATCGGGACGACGACGAGAAGACCGGAGGACACGGATCACTCGGTATATCTCTCACCCTTTCTCTTGATAGCTAGGATTAGGTTGATGGTTACGATCCTGGTTTTATTGTCCGCGGTAGTGCTAGTTTAAAAGTTAAGAAAAATTTTGATTCCGCATTTTTGCCTCAAGTAGACGGCCGGGGCGCTGCCGTGGCGCAACAGTCCCCACTAGTATGGTCCGCATCATAGTCCAGGTAGTCAAGTACACATCCTAAGGTCTTTACCAACATGTAACAGAGAGACATACAGTATACATGTTAAGGCAAAGAGTAACCAGATAGCATACTATCATGTCGAGCAAGAAAGTCCTCCCTATATATGTCTCAGCATCCACTACAATATACATCCTATGTACAGTAATGGCCTCTAGGGCATACATATAACTAACACGTCGTACTTGAGAAAGAATGCGGGTGCTCGTTAGGTTACGAGTACACTGGACAGGACTCGTCGGGAACTGTTGGTTGGTATTATACCTATCGTCAGTTATCAGTTCCCTGGTGACATGAGTACAACTTAGTCCGTTGACTTGACACTGTCACTTCATCTCGAGTGTGTTCCCACTGTTCTTAGATTGCTACCCTAACAGGGCTCAAAGGAGTCGTGCAAACAGGTAGCAGTTGGTGCAGTCCCGAAGCACTTGGAGGCAGTGACGGTTAGATAGGATTCGTCTCTCCCGGTATTGGGGGTTGATATCACGCTGTGTCTAGGAGAGCCATTACACAAAGTCCCTGGCCAGGGCAAGCGAGATAGACTGGTAGGTTTCCAGTGTTATCTCAGGGTGTTCTGGGCTACACTCTGACACGACTTGTACTGCTATTATGGGACTGACGTTTACCCCCCCTAGGCCCGCCATACGATACTCTTAGACGAACAGACCGGACTGTACGGAGACTGTCACATTCAGGCTCAGTAGGAGTTCAGATGGGTTTACCTCGTCAGTCTTCTTATCGGCATTTACCTGGGGACCGTTACGTATAACTAGTGCCGCTTGCGGTCTGTGGTTAAACCCACTGCCAGCGTAGTGTCGAGTCTTTAGAGTCCCACACAGAGGGTTATTTGCCTTTAGGCAAAACGAGTAGAGGTCGCATGGATTAGCGACGGGGTTCGTTCACATCCACGCACTTGTGCACGTTTGGTGTCCAGACAACTTATACTAGCGGGCTCTGGTTTAAGCCAGATCCTAGTATATGTTTTGGGATTGGTTTTATCTCATTGTATTTGTGTTCGTCGGAACACGGATACGGGTGTGTATGCACAGTTGACTGAGGCAGAGGCAGAGGATTTTCATTAGGGTTACTGACCATTGTCATTTTCTTAACCCTAATGTTTATGTATGAATTATGATTATTAATATTAGTTAATTATAATAGTGTTATGGTTAGGGTTGTTGACCATTTGACTATGGTTGACATGTTGACCTATGTTGACAATTTGACCATCATCATTTCATATGAAAGATGCTCATTGATTCTAACAAAAGTAATTAATGTGAAATGATAATGGTCATTTCAAGATTAACCATCACAATTATCTTTAGCTAATTATTTATTTATTATAATTCACATATATGTGAGAAGGTTGTCAATATCTTCTCATTATATGATTCCCATTCTCTCTCATCCTCTTCCTCTCTCTCAAAGCTCTCCCCTCTCATGAGTTGAGAACCATTTGAGCTTGAGACAAAACCTTCAAAATTACTCTCTACTCTTTCTAAGGTTCTAGGTTTAGCACACCAAGCACCTTAGTTACTTCTAGTTTGAGGTTGGAGCCAAAGGTAGAGGCCCTCGGGTGGATCTTTCTTCGGCAAGAGAAGGCGACGAGGAGAACCCGTTCATCACACTCTAAGGAGCAAGAAGAGAAGGACTTCAAGACTTAGGTATAAGCCCTTAACCGAGTAGCTAACTCTTTTAGCATGGTAGTTAGTTTATGTTTAGCAAAGATCCCTCCTTTGGTGTAGTCCATGTTGCCTAGTGTTGTAAAAATCGAATTTTTCATAACGTTTCCGCCTCCCCGTAAGAACCGGGGTGGGCAACGTGGACTTACAGTGGTATCAGAGCCTAGCTAAACACAAACTAACTAGTTAGCAAAGTATCTAGAACTTCGATCGGAAAAAATCGCAAAACACGTTTTCTAAAACCCAAGTTTCTGCCGATTTTTATTTCTGCACCAAAAATAATAAATCATGTACTAAAAATCGGCTCAGGCTTTTGTTAGAACAGGCAAGAAAAAAGATCCAGTGAGTCAACCAACTCACCGCGGTTCCGCGGCAAGAGCTTGCTCCTGCCGCGGATCCGCGGCCGAGTTGACTCGGCTGTGGATCGTTTCTCCTGAAGTTTTCTTCTGCTGGTGTTTTGTGATTTTTGAGATGGTTTGTTTCTGCCCAGAATTTCCAGAGAACAAGTTAGTTTTTGGGGTGGTCACAAATCCGTATATTGATCGAACTTCTTTACATTTTGGCTAATGGGTTATATCTGTGATGTGTTATATGTATTGAACGTCTGCTAATCGCTATACGTCGATTAGTGGGGTTATACATATATGTGATCTGTAATGTTGATGGTTTGTGTATATGAATTCGTTGGATTGTCGCGGATGAATAGCCGGGGGTTGTGAGATGAGAGTTTTCTTTTTCTTTCAATTCTTGTAATATGTAAATTGATGTAATATTATTTGTATGGCCGCACAACCGGGTTGGGGTTGTAGCCGTCATTGTATAATTTCTTTTCTTGTTTTTGCTCCTAGGATAGACCCAAGGTGGGGTGCACAAACTACCGGGTATCTCGAAATGCCGAGTGGCCTACTCACGGTGTTGAGGGAGGTTGCTTCGCTTCGGGTACTTGGCGGGTAGTTTGCCGCACCCGTAGGGGTCTAGGGTGGGGTTTGGCTATTCATCGCGACCGTGTAATCCGCTCTTCGTTACAGGCTCATACGAAATGCGGATTCCTTGTATATCCAATGTGTTCATCTGTGATCTGGAATGGCTATCATTGCATGTGACGAATGTATATATCTATATATGATATCTATTTAGGCGTTGCTTATGTTTTGCATCCACGCTAGTCCAGCCCCCGCTCTGTCGTTAGTTAAGTAACCTAACGGGTGATGACGGGACCCCGTGGCGAATGCAGATGGCATAAGCGTACGTCATATTTTCGTTGTTTTCTGTACTGGTAGGATTAATTGATGGGACGCATTAAAATTAATGCAAGAAAAATAAACCAAGTAAAAGTCGTTGGAACACTTTCAAAACCACTCGGTTCTTTTTAAAACCAACTTTTAAATGCGGAGCTTGAACCACTCCTTTTGAAAGCTATCTCGTTCCTTCGATTATATCAAGTTCACTACGTTCACGGTTTCGCCAAAACCATTCGTAGCCCTCCGTCATTTCACATGGATGGTCAATAAGTATTCAAGCTATGTTTGTTGGCCAAAGTCAAGGCATAGTGATTGGTAGCTATTGGGTATTCATGTGCAGCATAGATAGATGTGTTGGTTTGGGACAGTCGTTCTACCTTGTTGGCCAAAGTCAAGGGTATGTGCTGGTGGGTTCAAATTAACCTGGAGAATGACGGGTAGAACTTGACATGTGACTTATGATTTGTTGGCCAAAGTCAAGGTCATAAGAGCATGGGGCAAAAATCCACATCGAGAGTTTCAAAAGAAACTGAAACTTGCTAGCGCTGCATACCGTTTGGAGTGTGATGATTTTGGTAGGATTCCTTCAGTTTTGTCACGCGATGATATTTGGATCCTGATCCTACTGTGAGTATATGCTACTCCTCCGGAACTTTCTCACTTAACGATCAATGCTATAAACCAAGTAGGTGTCTAGAAAGGTGTTAGCGGGGCTACTTCCACAGGGAAAAGAGGTTATTTAATTAAGGAACTTCGCGAAAGCGTTGGAAAACCTCCCTTGAAGTACCGACACTGGCCTGGCTGAACGGTTAAGCAAGAATTGTACGGTGAGATTGATCTCGACTAATTCTTCCTTTATGGTTTGAGGAGGGATTCGAGAGACAGTGAGAGCTATCCTGTTTAGACAAATTAAAAACCACTCTAAACTTGCAAGAGCATCATGCTAAAGTGTTTCTTCTCTCTCCCCTAATTGCAGCGACCAAATATCATGACTGGACTTAAGTTACTTCTAGATAAAAACATACTGATAGAGCCAAACTACAAAGATTGGCTCAGGAATGTCAAAATGGCAATCACTTATGACAAGTTAGGGTATCTCCTTACCACCAAAGCTCCGCCTGTCCCAGGTCCCAAAACCAACGTCGCGGATAGGGAAATCCGTAAGACCTGGGAAATCGACTGCGCGAAGGCCAAGTGCCTCGTGCTTGCCTCTATGGACAATGAACATCAGAGGAGGCACGAGAATATGGACCTCGAATCCATATTTCTCTATACAAAAGAACTGTATGGAGAGCAATCCCGTATCGCCAGATACGAAGTGTCGAAAAAGCTATTTTCGGCGAGATTGGCCGTCGGATCATCGGTAGCGGAACACGTGCTTAAGATGATTGGCTACATAGAGGAGCTCGCGGACCTTGGGACCACGTTGGAGAATGAGCTCTATACGGACTTGATTCTCCAGTCCCTTCCTTCCACTTACGCCCAGTTTATCCTGAACTTCAACTTGCAAGAAAAGGAAGTTGAACTTTCAGAACTCCTCAACATGCTGAGGAGTGCAGAGGGGACCTTACAGAAAGGTAGGGAAACATCCAATTTATTTGTAGGAGGATCTTCCTCTTCTAGGTCCAAGGCGAAATCCAAGGGAAAGAAGAAGAATACCCCCGCCAAACCAAGGGGCGGTGTTAGTAAGGTGGATACGAAGGGAAAGGCAAAAGCAACAAAGGTAGCAGGAAAGCTTGTGGGGAAGGAAGAATGCTTTTACTTTCATAAGATTGGACACTGGAAGAAAGATTGCAGGGCTTGGAAGGCCAGAACCTAGGATCTGAAGCAAGTTGCGGCTTCAGCTTCAGGTGTGTATGTTATTGAAAACTGTCTATCAATAAACTCTACTTCCCGGGTATTGGATACCGGGTCAGGATCTCATATCTGTAATTCTTTCCAGGCATTGAGAAAGCGTAGGTTTATGAAGGCAGGTGATATGACCCTCAAAGTTGCAAACGGAGCTAGCATGGATGCTGAGGTCGTGGGGGACTATCACCTGGGAATGTCAGTTGGACATGTATTGGTTTTACGTAATTGCTTTTTTGTACCCAATGCAACTTGTAATATCATTTCTGTATCTTTAGTTTCTAAAGAAGGTTATGAATTTGCGTTTGTAAGTAATGTTGTAAACATTCACCTTAATCAAGTTCTGATTGGGTCAGGTACATTGAGCAATGGTATATACGTATAAAACCAACCACAGATTTTCAATGTAAAGAATACACACAAAAGAAAGTCTCCGGAAACAAATCATACTTTCTTATGGCATTGTAGACTGGGTCACATCAATGATAGAAGGTTGACGAAGTTACATACAGAAGGATACTTGGATACGTTCGAATATCAATCATATGCAACTTGTCAATCCTGTCTCAAAGGAAAGATGACAAAGACTCCGTTCACTAGACACGGAGTAAGAGCGAGCGAGCTCTTGGGACTCGTACACAGCGACGTATGCGGTCCAATGTCTACGCATGCACGAAGAGGTTATTCTTACTTCATTACTTTTATGGATGACTTTTCAAGGTACGGTTATGTCTTCTTAATGAAACATAAATCAGAAGCCTTTGGAAAATTCCAGGAATATAAGAATGAAGTAGAAAAACAAACAGGCAAAAGTATCAAGACACTGAGATCTGATCGAGGTGGTGAATACTTGAGTGCCGAATTCCTGGATTACTTAAAAGAGAATGGAATTCTCTCTCAGCTTACTCCTCCATACAATCCGCAACATAACGGTGTATCAGAGAGATGGAACCGAACCCTATTGGATATGGTACGGTCCATGATTAGTAACGCTGAGTTACCGCGATCATTCTAGGGATATGCACGTGAATCAGCTGCATACCTTTTGAACCGAGTTCTAACTAAGACTGTGCCTACTACACCATATCAGATATGGTGTAGGAAGAGACCATATCTTAATCACATTAAGACATGGGGATGTCCAGCTTTTGTCAAAAAGCAGCATGCGCACAAACTCGAGGCACGCTCAGTACCGTGCAAGTTTGTGGGATATCCAAAGAACTCCAAAGGATATTTCTTCTATTGTGAAGAGGAACAGAAGTTTTTTGTTTCCCTTCATGCCCACTTCTGGGAAACTGAGTTTTTGGAAAATCAGATAAGTGGGAGCGCAATAGAACTGGAAAAAATTCCAGAACCACGAGCTATTACTGAAAGCTTAGTAGAACCAGAGGGTTCGAAAGATCAGGACATTCCTGCGCCGCTTCGCAAAAGTAGTAGGCAGTCTCATCCGCCCGAGAGATACAACGGTTTTATCATGGATGGGGATAGAGAGGATTGCATCATTGAAAGTGATGAGCCGACTAGCTTCCAGTAGGCCATTCAGAGCGTCAACTCGGTAAAATGGCTGGATGCAATGCGGACCGAAATGGAGTCCATGTACACCAACAAAGTATGTACATTGGACGTTGCTCCAGATGGGGTAAAACATGTAGGATGCAAGTGGATCTTCAAAAGGAAGATTGGTGTAGATGGACAGGTTGAGACCTATAAGGCTAGACTTGTTGCAAAGGGTTTCCGTCAAAGACCTGGCTTGGACTATGACGAAACCTTTTCTGCAATGGCTATGCTGACATCCATTCGGATCCTTCTTGCCATTGCTGCCTTCCACGATTATGAGATCTGGCAGATGGACGTAAAGACCGCTTTTCTAAATGGAAATTTAGAGGAGTGTGTCTATATGGACCAGCCAGAGTGTTTCATTCAGAGTGGGAGAAGTGGAAAGGTGCACAAGTTGCTTAAGTCCATCTATGGACTAAAGGAGGCATCGCGAAGTTGGAACATCTGTTTTGACGAGACGGTCAAAGAATTTGGCTTTATCAAAAATCCAGATGAACCATGCATCTATAGTAGATTTGTAGCAAGAACTGTAGTATTCATCGTTTTATACGTCGATGACATTCTCTTGATCGGAAATGACATTCCTAAGCTACAATCTGTCAAAGGGTTATTGTTACACAGGTTCTCCATGAATGACCTGGGTGATGCCTCTTACATTCTGGGGATCCGGATCTATCGTGACAGATCCAAGAGGATATTAGGACTTTCAAAGTCCAGGTACATCGACACCATACTGAAGAGATTCAGTATTGAAGATTCCAAGTGCGGTAATCTACCGGCTTTTCACGGGATCACCCTCTCCAAAGAGATGTCTCTCAAGACTGATTTGGAAAGGGATCACATGTCTATTATACCCTACGCTTCTGCGGTAAGCTCTATAATGTATGCGATGTTGTGTACCAGACCAGATGTAGCTTATGCACTGAGTGTAGTAAGCCGGTATCAGTCAAACCCTGGGCAGAAACACTGGATAGCGGTAAAGAACATTCTCAAGTACCTGAGAAGGACTAAGGAGATGTTATTGGTGTATGGCGGAAAAGACCTCGAGAACGAGGCCTTTGCTGACTCCAGCTTCCAGAGTGACAAGGATGATTCCAAGTCCATGTCGGGTTATGTCTTTACCCTCTATGGAGGGGCGGTGTGTTGGAAGAGTTCCAAATAGGAAACCGTTGCTGACTCGACGATGGAAGAGGAATATATCGCTGCTGCAGATGCCGCAAAAGAAGCCGTCTGGATAAGGAAGTTCTTGACAGAACTTCAGGTGGTTCCGACCATTGTTGATCCAGTACCTCTGTATTGCGACAAAAACGGGGCTATAGCTTTAGCGAAGGAACCCAGGTCCCATCAGAAGTCCAGACAAATCTTGAGGCGGTATCACCTGATCAGGGAGATCGTGGGTCGCCAGGAGATCGAGGTTCGGAGAGTTTCTACGGAAGATAACACTGCTGATCTATTAACAAAGGCCTTACCCCAGACTCAGTTCAAGCGGCTGATCGAGATGATAGGTCTTCGATACGCCAGTACATAGCCTTAGTGCAAGTGGGAGATTGTTAGTGTATATGCCCTAGAGGCCATTACTGTATCATACTAGTTTGTATATTACTTAATGGAAGCTTGGGATATTCACCTTGTATTGACAATCTTGCTCAAAATAATAGTATGCTACTTGGTTTGTTTCAACTTTAATGTGTGCATGTGTATCTTTTAGCATATCGCCTTTACACATTAGTGGAGCCTTTAGGATATTTTCTTGATTACCAGCGTTGTGATGGCAGTCACATTCGTGGGGGCTGGGTAATCTACAAGCACATCCTTATGCAGGTCCCTAGTCGTAGTACTATCGAGACAGGGCA
Organism: Agapanthus africanus; assembly: GCA_030015575.1. Lineage (NCBI taxonomy): Eukaryota > Viridiplantae > Streptophyta > Magnoliopsida > Asparagales > Amaryllidaceae > Agapanthus > Agapanthus africanus. Next base: position 249,070,895 of record JASDDO010000031.1, on the reverse strand, counting down.
TCGATACTCTGGAGTAGACTAGCGTATGCGGTTCTCATCTCAGCTTGGGAGACGGTCTGTCCCACAGCCGTCAGTAAGTCGTACTTGAGATAGTATGTGGGTGCTCGTTAGGTTACGAGTACATTGGACAGGACTCGTCGGGAACTGTTGGTTGGTATTATACCTATCGTCAGTTATCAGTTCCCAGGTGACATGAGTACAGCTTAGTCCGTTGACTTGACACTGTCACTTCGCCTCGAGTGTGTTCCCACTTTTCTTAGATTGCTATCCTACCACGGCTCAAAGGAGTCGTGTAAACAGGTAGCAGTTGGGTGCATTCCCGAAGCACTTGGAGGCAGTGACGGTTAGACAGGATTCGTCTCTCCAAGTATTGGGGGTTGATATCGCGCTGTGTCTAGGAGAGCCATTACACAAAGTCCCTGGCCAGGGAAAGCGAGATAGACTGGTAGGTTTCCAGTGTTATCTCAGGGTGTTCTGGGCTACACTCCAACACGACTTGTACCGCTATTAGGGGACTGACGTTTACCGCCCCCTAGGCCCGCCATGCGATACTCTTAGACGAACAGACCGGACTGTACGGAGACTGTCACATTTAGGCTCAGTAGGAGTTCAGATGGGTTTACCTCGTTAGTCTTCTTATCGGCATCTACCCGTTGACCGTTACGTACAGCTAGTGCCGCTTGCGGTCTGTGGTTAAACCCACTGCCAGCATAGTGTCGAGTCGTTAGAGTCCCACACAGAAGGTTATTCTCCTTTAGGCAAAACGAATAGAGGTCGCATGGTTATGCGACGGGGTTCGTTCACATCCGCGCACTTATGCACGTTTGGTGTCCGAACAGCTTTTACTAGCGGGCTTTGGTTTAACCCAGATGCTAGTATATGTTTTGGGATTGGTTTTATCTCATTGTATTCGTGTTCCTCGGAACACGGATACGGGTGTGTATGCACAGTTGACTGAGGCAGAGGCAGAGGACTTTCATTAGGGTTGCTGACCATTGTCATTTTCTTAACCCTAATGTTTATGTGTGAATTATGATTATTAATATTAGTTAATTATAATTGTGTTATGGTTATGGTTGTTGACCATTTGACTATGGTTGACATGTTGACCTATGTTGACAATTTGACCATCATCATTTCATATGAAAGATGCTCTTTGATTCTTGCAAAAGTAATTAATGTGAAATGATAATGGTCATTTCAAGATTAACCATCACAATTATCTTTAGCTAATTATTTATTTATCATAATTCACATATATGTGAGAAGGTTGTCATTATCTTCTCATTCTCTCTCATCCTCTTCCTCTCTCTCAATGCTCTCCCCTCTCATGAGTTGAGAACCATTTGAGCTTGAGACAAAACCTTCAAAATTACTCTCTACTCTTTCTAAGGTTCTAGGTTTAGCACACCAAGCACCTTAGTTACTTCTAGTTTGAGGTTGGAGCGAAAGGTAGAGGCCCTCGGGTGGATCTTTCTTCGGCAAAAGAAGGCGACGAGGAGAACCCGTTCAACACACTCCAAGGAGCAAGAAGAGAAGGACTTCAAGACTTAGGTATAACCCCTTAACGGAGTAGCTAACTCTTTTAGCTTGGTAGTTAGTTTATGTTTAGCAAAGATCCCTCCTTTGGTGTAGTCCATGTTGCCTAGTGTTGTAAAAATCGAATTTTTCATAACGTTTCTGCCTCCCCGAAAGCACCGGGGTGGGCAACGTGGACTTACATACTGACCCTTGTTTACAATCCACGGGCGCGAATAAACATTTCCCTAACAAAGACCCATCTGTGACTAGGGATATGTTTGCACTGTGAACAACCCTTGTGAGTCCTCTCGACTTATAAGGAGAAAACACTCTTGTAAGATCCTTACGACTTATAAGAGGCTATGCATCTAGGGATTCTCACGATTCCTAGAGAGAAAATACACCTACGAGATCCTCACGACTCACAGGGTGAAATACCTTTATGAGACCCTTATGGCTCATGAAGTCAAAAATCCTTAGTCGACAGGATCTTAACCCGGTTTGCTAAGCCACCTTTGTTCGACATCGACAAAGGCAAATGATGATTTGCTCCTGGCAATATCCCAGTTGTAGCGGTGCTGATGCTTAAATCGGCGTCTAATTCCAACCTTGCAGCGAAAAGCGAGTGAGCACACATGCATACGAAATAGCCGAATTGATGGGGCAACTTGCAATCAAAATCAGCAAGTAAAAAAGTATGCATGCAATATAGCCGAAATGATTGGGCAACTCGCAATAAAAAACAGCGAGTAAAAATAAAATAAATAGCCAAAATGATTGGGCACCGCGAAAAATAGCCGAAATGTTTGGGCAATCACGACTTTCGTGATAAAAAGGCTTAAATGATAGAGCATCGCGGAAAGAAATAAAATAATAATAAAAAAAAATTCTGAAAGAATGAAATTTATGCCCTACAGGCGATATCGCATCAATACCTGTATACAATCTAGGGGCGCAAGCAAAGAAGGAATCAAACCTTCCCTCCCCAGGCTTCATCAGAAGAAAAAGCCAAATCTCAACGGTTCACAGATAGCTTGGAGATCGTCTCAACATTCGTCTCATTACAACGGACACAACATCAAGCAAAGCGGAACTGCGGCAACCCCCGGTTCCATGACTCGGCGGTACACAGATAACCGAGAGTCAAACCCTGACTCCGTGAAATGCGGACAAAAGTCAACCCTTCCTGGTTATGTGGAACACGGCTTACGTCAAATCATGACCCTGTGTGAAGCATCCAGAGCGGAGCCTGGTCCTCCCAGAACACGGCAGTGAACCCGTGGGAAGCATCCAGAGCAAAATTTCTGGTTACGTGGAACGCGGCTTACGTCAAATCCTGACCCCGTGTGAAGCATCCAGAGGGGAGCCTTATCCTCGCAGAACACGGCAATGACCCCGTGGGAAGAATCCAGAGCAAAATTCCTGGTCACGTGGAATGCGGCTTAAGTCAATGCTGACCACGGGGAAAACGTCTAGAGCGGATCGTGGTCCTCGCAGAGCACGGCAATGACCCCGTGGGAAGCGTCCAGAGCAAAATTCCTAGTCACGTGGAACGCGGCTTAAGTCAATCCTGACCCCGTGGGAAACGTCCAAAGCGGATCCTGGTCCTCGCAGAGCACGGCAATGACCCCGTATGAAGCATCCAGAGCGGAGCCTGGTCCTCGCGGAAGACGGCAATGACCCCGTGGGAAGCATCCAGAGCAAAATTCCTGGTCACGTGGAACGCGGCTTAAGTCAATCCTGACCCCGTGGGAAACGTCCAGAGCGGAGCCTGGTCCTAGCAGAACACGGCAATGACCCTGTGGGAAGCATCTAGAGCAAAATTCCTGGTTACGTGGAACGCGGCTTACGTCAATCCTGACCCCATGGGAAACGTCCAGAGTGGATCCTAGTCCTCGCAGAGCACGGCAATGACCCCGTGTGAAGCATCCAGAGCGGAGCCTGGTCCTCGCAGAACACGGCAGTGAACCCATGGGAAGCATCCAGAGCAAAATTTCTGGTTACGTGGAACGCGGCTTACGTCAAATCCTGACCCCGTGTGAAGCATCCAGAGGGGGGCCTTGTCCTCGCAGAACACGGCAATGACCCCGTGGGAAGAATCCAGAGCAAAATTCCTGGTCACGTGGAATGCGGCTTAAGTCAATGCTGACCACGGGGAAAACGTCTAGAGCGGATCGTGGTCCTCGCAGAGCACGGCAATGACCCCGTGGGAAGCGTCCAGAGCAAAATTCCTAGTCACGTGGAACGCGGCTTAAGTCAATCCTGACCCCGTGGGAAACGTCCAAAGCGGATCATGGTCCTCGCAGAGCACGGCAATGACCCCGTATGAAGCATCCAGAGCGGAGCCTGGTCCTCGCAGAAGACGGCAATGACCCCGTGGGAAGCATCCAGAGCAAAATTCCTGGTCACGTGGAACGTGGCTTAAGTCAATCCTGACCCCGTGGGAAACGTCCAGAGCGGAGCCTGGTCCTAGCAGAACACGGCAATGACCCTGTGGGAAGCATCTAGAGCAAAATTCCTGGTTACGTGGAACGCGGCTTACGTCAATCCTGACCCCATGGGAAACGTCCAGAGTGGATCCTAGTCCTCGCAGAGCACGGCAATGACCCCGTGTGAAGCATCCAGAGCGGAGCCTGGTCCTCGCAGAACACGGCAGTGAACCCGTGGGAAGCATCCAGGGAAAAAATTCCTGGTTACGTGGAACGCGACTTACGTCAATCCTGACCCCGTGGGAAACGTCCAGAGCAGATCCTGGTCCTCGCAGAGTACGACAATGACCCCATGTGAAGTATCCAGAGCAGAGCCTGGTCCTCGTAGAACACGGCAGTGAACCCGTGGGAAGCATCTAGAGCAAAAATTCCTGATTACGTGGAACGCGGCTTACGTTAATCCTGACCCCGTGGGAAACGTCCAGAGCGGATCCTGGTCCTCGCAGAGCATGGCAATGACCCCGTGTGAAGCATCTAGAGCAGCGCCTGGTCCTCGCAGAACACGGCAGTGAACCCGTGGGAAGCATGCAGAGCAAAAATTCCTGGTTAAGTGGAACGCGGCTTACGTCAATCCTGACCCCGTGGGAAACGTCCAGAGCAGATCCTGGTCCTCGCAGAGCACGGCAATGACCCCGTGTGAAGCATCCAGAGCGGAGCCTGGTCCTCGCAGAATACTGCAGTGAACCCGTGAGAAGCATCCAGAGCAAAATTCCTGGTCACGTGGAACGCGGCTTAAGTCAATCAAGACCCCGTGTAAACCATCCAGAGCGGAGCCTGGTCCTCGCAGAACACGGCTATGACCCCGTGGGAAGCATCCAGAGCAACTCCTGATTCCGTGAAATGCGGATAACGTCAATCTCATTAAACACATAAGGGTCCTCTCGATTCATAAGGAAGAAAACTTTCTTATAAGATCCTTACGACTTATGAGGGAAAATGTACTTAGGAATCCTCACGATTCCTAAGGATAAAATACACATACGAGATCCTCTCGACTCGTAGGGAGAAAAGTCTTTATGAGACTCCCACGGCTTATAAAGTTTAAAAGTCTTAGGTAACAGATCTGAACCTGCTTCCTAAGCCATCACTACCTCTCGAAGAAGCCAAAACAAGATGCTCACTCTATCATCCGCAAGCTATGCTTACTAAAGCGACATGCTGACAACAAAGAAGGGAAGAAAGCAGAGAGATGCAACATGACATTGTAAGAAAAATGTGTATCTTTTATTCATGAATTCGGTTGGGTACAAAATACATCATATGAAAGAATAAAAGAATGAATACATTTTGTACAAAATTACAAATGGTAAAAAAAATTATTGAGAGGAAAGCGCTTTCCATAATCCAATCAACCGCTCGCGCACTTCCCTCAGCCCTTATTCTTGATCAGCTGTCGCGGCCAACTCTGCTTCGACCTGGGCTCGCTGCTGCAAGTAAGACGAAAGTTGTTCCTCGATGAACCGCTGAGCTGCTTCACGATCTCGTGCATCCCGCTCAACGACGTCGAGCTTCTGCCTCAGTGTTAACCCATCAAAAATGCATTGCAGAAGGCTGTCGAAGAGAGCTTTCAACTGGGCAGCATTCGCATCAACCTGAGCACGCAGTCGAGCAGATTCGCTTGAAGTTTCTTTACATTCCTTCTGCTTTAAAGCCACTTCTTGTTCAAGATGGTGGAAGTAAGAAGTGCTCTTCTCGATCCACGCAGCCCGTTGAGTGCTCACATCCAGAATCTCAGGAGGGGGACGCCTAAGCTCAAGCTCATACAGGCAAGCCTCGACTTCCCCGCAGCGATTAACCCAAGACTCAACGACGCCCTCACCATGGAATTTTACAAGCGTCGCCAGCATTGGATTGACCTCGGCAGTGAAATCTTCTGAAGATATAGGAGCCTCCACGTCAAGCTCCTCGACATATTCGCTCAGCATGTGCAGACCGGTCCCAGCACCTTTGGAGGATGGGCGTCTGGAAAAAGGCCCAGCCGGCATCATAATGAGAGACTCGAACGGGGCTGGAGTCGATGTGACTGCTGCAAAATAGATCATAATCAGATGTCGGCCCAGGAAATAAAAAAAAATACACAAAAAATAGTGTCTACTATACCAGCTGCAACAGGGGGCAAAGCTGGTGTAGGGTGTTTTCCGTCACCCCATTGAGATAGGAATACGCGTGCGCTTGTCAGGCGTACTACAGATTCCCCCTGCCTAGGGTAGGCCGGGGTTTAATGATTTTGGGGATCCGAATCTCCGGCAGCCGCGGACTAAGCTGCCGTTAATTACCCCTCGCCTTTGGGGCGAGGGAACCTCCGATTAACGGGTTAAAATGGTCATGCGAATTCCATGTGCAGTGTACGTGTGTTGTTGTTTTGAAAGGGGGTTTTGGATATATCGGGAGCCACGCAGAGTTTTTACGGGGGTCCCGCTACCCGGATAGCGGGCCGGGGGTCAAGGGGGCTAGCAGCCCCCTTGCAGGGTACGGGGCAGCGCCCCGACCCTAAAATTTTTGAGGAAGACAGTATTGTGGAGTGTGTGCGTATCTATACATGTGTATGCATATGTTATATATATAAAATAAATTAAAAAAAAAAGGAAAAAGGCATCCAAAGGATGCGTGGGGCAGCACTTTGGGCGCTGTGCGCTTAGGTGTTGTGCGCTCAGGCACAAGCGCGCCACGTGTCGGCACGTGGGCGCTTTGCGCATGAGCGCTGCGCGCAGGAGCGCAAGCGCGCGCGCCACGTGTCGGCACGTGGGCGCTTTGTGCATGAGCGCTGCGCGCTGGAGCGCAAGTGCACGCGCCACGTGTCGGCACGTGGGCGCTTTGCGCATGAGCACTGCGCGCTGGAGCGCAAGCGCGCGCGCCACGTGTCGGCACGTGAGCGCTTTGCACATGAACGCTGCGCGCAGGAGCGCAAGCGCGCAGGAGCGCAAGCAAGCGCGCCACGTGTCGGCACGTGGGCGCTTTGCGCATGAGTGCTGCGCGCTGGAGCGCAAGCGCGGGCGCCACGTGTCGGCACGTGGGCGCTTTGCGCTCGGGCGCAGTGCGCTGGAGAGGAAAAGAGGGCTTTTAGCCCCAAAAACTCTTGGAAGAGAAATTAGTGGAGTTAAACTCCTGAAAAAAAAAGATGAATGTTTTGGTTGGGGAAATGGGTTCTTCTTCTTCCTCCTCTGTTGGCTGGCTCAAGGGATGTGAGATCCAAAAATCTCTTCTTTTTGAGATCTAATGGAAGATCTGAGTTCCCCTTTATGGGTTTTGTGGTGGAAAATTATTTAGTTTTGAAAAAGGAAGAGTAAAACTCTTGATTTAATTCAAAAGAAAGAAGAAGGTTTTGGAACCTTGAAAAAGAAAGAAAGAGCTCAGCTCTGAAACTTTTTTAGAGAGAGAAAAAGTTGTTGGGATATTTCATTATCCTTGCTTTTATAGGCTATACACTTTACACATAGCCCCTTGGGCTTCACAAAATGGCATTTTGCCTATCCCATGGCTCATGTGCCATTTCTTTTTGCACATAAGCCATGGGCTTTACAAAAATTTGGCTTTATGCCTATTTTTCTTACATTTATCCAAAAATAAAATAAAAGAAATACAACAAAATTATTTATTACAAAATTTTTATCTTGGCATGGGGGAGGCCGGCCGCTTCATGTTCGGGCTCGACCCGGGCATGGGCCCACTTGGCTTGGGGTTGACTTTGATTTTTACTTGGTCAACCGGGGTGTAAATTTTTACCCCAACAAATTGCCCCCCATCAATAAATGCACACCACATATGTGGGTCGTGTGCATGAAATTGATGGATCTTCTTTCACGTGGAGGCGACTTGATTTGGTTCCCGCTTTTTGGGAAGCTGGCACTGCCCTTTTTACGACATGGACGGTCGTTGATTGACATGTCTCCGAGACGGAGTGTCCGTGATAGACGTTTTCCCTGGCCCGGAGTGATCTGGTTCCCGCTTAGTAGGAATCCTGCGCTGCCCTTTTTACTACGTGGACGGTTGGTGCTGCCCTTTTTGCGACTTGGACGGTCGTTGCTGCCCTTTTAGCGACGTGGACGGTCGATGCTACCATTTTAACGACTTGGACGGTCGGTGCTGCCCTTTTTACGACTTTGACGGTCGGTGCTGCCATTTTAGCGACTTGGACGGTCGTTTCTGCCCTTTTTGCGACGTGGACGGTCCGTGCTGCCATTTTAGCGACGTGGACGGTCGGTGCTGCCATTTTAGCGACGTGGACGGTCAATGCTGTCATTTTAACGACTTGGACGGTCGGTGCTGCCCTTTTTGCGACTTGGACGGTCGGTGCTGCCATTTTAGCGACTTGGACGGTCGATGCCGCCCTTTTAGCGACGTGGACGGTCGGTTCTGCCCTTTTTGCGACTTGGACGGTCGGTGCTGCCCTTTTAGCGACGTGGACGGTCGATGCTGCCCTTTTAGCGACGTGGACGGTCGATGCTTCCCTTTTTGCGACCTGGACGGTCGGTGCTTGATTTGACTTGCTCTGCTTCTTGCAGTGTCAGGGGTAGACTTGACTTGCTCCGCTTCTTGCGGTGTCGAGATTGGATTCTGACTCGCTCCGCTTTCTGCGGTGTCGGAGTGGAAGTTGACTTGTTGATTTTGATTTAGGTTGACACCAGCATCGCTATACTGGAATATGGTACCAGGAGCGAATCATCATCTGTCATTGAGAGGATTCTGGGATTTTGGTTTTTGTTTGGCATCTGCATTGCTGCACTGGAATAATGCCAGGAGCAACTCATCATTTGCCCCGAGAGAATCTGAGAATTGATGGCTTAGGAGGCAGGTTTAGCTCCCTATCACCTAAGACTTTTCAATTTTATAGGCCGTGAGGGTCCCATAAAAGCATTTTCTCCCTACGAGTCAAAAGGATCTCGTAGGTGTATTTTCTCCATAGGAGTCGTGGGGACTCCTAAGTGTGTTGCTCCTTTGTGAGTCGTAAGGATCTCACGCGGGAATTTTCTCCTCTCAAAGTCGAGAGGACTTTGAGAGTGCATTTCATCTCCTTTTCACGAGTTTGCGCCCTTTCAGTTTTTCACAAACTCGTCGTCAGTCCTGCTGTTTTTACTCACGAAGCCCTTTCGGGTTTTCCCCCGTGCCCATTTTGCTTGTGGACATACCCCCCCTTTTGTTTATATATATATTTTTTTAGTGGGACTTTGAATGTGGTCTCACCGGTAGGACTTAGGAGAGATTGGGATTGTTTTACGCCCGTGGATTGTATACGGTTTTGCAGGATGTATGATCCATACCGTAGGGCCGGAAAGATTTCAAGGATTTGTTGGCGTCTGCATCGCTGCACTGGAATGTGGTACCAGGAGCGACTCATCATTCACCGTTGGGGTATGGGATTTAGAATTTGGTTGGCGTCTGCATCGCTACACTGGAATATGATACCAGGAGCGACTCATCATTCGCCGTTTGGTGTATGGGATTTGGAATTTGGTTGGCGTCTACATCGCTACACTGGAATATGATACCAGGAGCGACTCATCATTCGCCGTTTGGGGACTTAGAATTTGGATCTTGTTTGGTATCAGCATTGCTGCACTGGAATAATGCCAGGAGCAACTCATCATTTGCCTTGGGGGGACTTGGGATTTGGGTTTTTGGTCGGCATCAGCACCGCTAACACTGAAGCGAAATGCCAGGAGCGACTCATCATTTGCCGTTGCCCATTGGGGAACGATGGCTTAGGAGATAGGTTTGGGTCCCTACCACCTAAGGATTTTCAATTTTATGGGCCGTGAGGGTCCCATAAAAGCATTTTCTCCCTACGAGTCGTAAGGATCCCGCAGGTGTATTTTCTCCTTAGGAATCGTGAGGATTCCTAAATGTGTTGCTGCTTTGTGAGTCGTAAGGATCTCACGCAAGGATTTTCTCCTCACAAGGTCGAGAGGACTTTGTGAGTGTACTTCATCTCATTTCACGAGTTCGCGCCCTTTCGGGTTTTCACAGACTCGCCGGTAGTCCTGCTGTTTTTACTCACGAAGCCCTTTCGGGTTTTCATCCGTGCCCATTTTGCTTGTGGACATACCGTTTATTTCTTCTTCTTTCTTTTCTTTTTCTTCTTTTTTTTCTCTTTTTTTTTTGCCACTGGTGGGACTTTAAAGTAGTCTCGCCGGCAGGATTTGGGAGAAATATGGGTCATTTACGCCCGTGGATTGTATACGGTTTTGCAGGATGTCTGATCCAGACCGTAGGGCTGATGTGCTCAATTCGCCTGCGACTTGGAGCATTCATGTGTAGTATTTCTTGAGATATCGTCCATTAATGGGTGGCATGGGCCTTTCTCCCTCTGCACTTATTAGTTGGTAGGATCCTCCGTCGAACAATTTCTCGATGACGTATGGTCCTTCCCAGTTTGGCTCGAATTTTCCCTTTGCATGTCGATTGGGGATAATCAGTCTTTTGAGGACCAACACCAATTCACCTTTCTTGAAAGCGCGGAGACGGGTTATCTTGTCATAGGCCCGTGACATTTGGGCTCGGTATAGCTCCAGACTTTGCTGCACCGCGAGCCTCTTTTCTTCGAGGGCATCGAGTTCTTCAAGTCGAAGGAGCACGTTTTCCTCCTCCGTCAACTCATGCTGAACGGCCATTCTTAAACTTGGAACTTCTACTTCGAGGGGGAGGACCGCCTCCACTCCGAAGAGCAATGAGTATGGAGTGGACTAAGTTGGAGTACGGTGCGTGGTACGATATGCCCACAATGCCTCGTGAAGTTTGAGATTCCAGTCTCTCTTGTTGGCTAAAGCATTTTTCCTCAGGAGCTTGCAGAGAGTCTTATTGAAGGCTTCGGCTAGCCCATTGGCTCTTGGATTATAGATGGAGGAATATCTCCAGTCTATCTTTTGCTGAGTAGCGAACCTTGAGACGTTGAAGCTCTTGAAAGAAGGCCCGTTGTCAGAAATGATTCTTCTTGGTGTACCGAAGCGGTATAGAATATTATGCTGGAAGAATGTCAGAATATATTTTGTCTTGACTTCTTTTAGCGGGACAGCTTCAGCCCACCTGGAGAAGTAGTCTGTCGCGGCCAGTATGAACCGGTGACCTTTAGATGACGGAGGATCAATTGGGCCAACAATGTCGGTGCCCCAAACTTCGAAGGGCCACGACGCCACTGTAGGATGCAATGGGTTGGGATGCTTGTGAATAAAATCACCGTGAATTTGACAGATATAACATTACTTTGCATGCTCTCCGCAATCCCGTATCATGGTGGGCCAGTAATACCCAAGCCGTTTGATTTGAAGTCGCATCTTGGGGCCAGATTGGTGAGCACCGCAAACGCCCGAGTGGACATCTTTCATGACCTTCTGGGTTTCGGCCAATGACAGACACCTGAGCCAGAGTTGGTCATATGACCTACGGTATAACGTGTCATTTACAAACACATATCGGAGAGCTCTTTTCTTCAGCTGAATCCTCGCAGATTTTTCTTCGGGCAGCTTGTCGTATCGGAGGTACTCTATGAAGGGTTCTCTCCAATCGGGCTCGTCTTGGATGATCGAAGCTTCTTCCGCAGGACTGCTCTTCTGTTCCGCGCTTTCCTCTTCTCGTAGAGAGACTGGCGGCAGAATTTGCCGGCTCCTGACTGTGATCAGAATTTCATCCATGTCAGGATCAGCCAGCTCCTTGGCCAAGCGAGCGAGTACATCAGCCTTTCCGTTCAACGCTCTAGGGACTCTCGTTAGTTCAATATGAGTGAACCATTTCATGAGTTCCATCACTCGACCTCTGTACCGAGCTAACTCGGGTTTGTATATCTTATAGTCACCGCTTACTTGGTTGACGACAAGCTGGGAGTCACCGTAGACTCGTAGCCGACGGATTTCCATTTCTATGGCAAGCTCCAAACCAGCTATCAGAGCTTCATACTCAGCTTCATTGTTTGTCCGAGGCTCGGTGAGAGCAAAAGAACGCCGTAGGGTTCCCATTGATGGTGTGATGAACACCAATCCTATCCCTGCTTTTATCTCCGGGACGCTTGATTTACTGGAGGTCCTTATTGACGAGGATCCATCGAAGTAGAGCTCCCAACATGGCTCATCTTCCTCGAGGTGCAGCACTTGTTCATCGGGTAACTCACAATTTAGCGGCGACCCTTCTGGTATGGGATGAGCGGCGAGAAAGTCTGCAATAGCTTGCCCTTTTACTGCTTTCTGAGGGGTATAAACTATGTCAAACTCCAGTAGCATGACAGCCCATCTCGCCATTCTGCCGGCTAGGCTTGCTTTGGTCATCAAATATTTGTGCGGGTCGACCTTGGAGATCAGCATAACCCGATGAGTGAGCAAATAGTGCCCCAGCTTCTTCACAGCAAATATTAGAGCCAGGCATTGCTTTTCGATTGGGGAGTAGTTGTGTTCCGCCCCGACTAGAGTTCGACTGAGGTAGTAGAGGGCATTTTCTTTTCCCTCCTCGTTATTCTGCGCAAGGAGCGCACCGAGTGACTCGTCCAGCGCGGCAGTGTAGAGAATCGGCGGTTTATTTGGAATGGGAGCGGCCAGTACTGGACGGTGCAACAAGTAATGTTTGATGCTTTCGAACGCTGCTTGACATTCGGCATCCCAGATAAAAGGAGCTCCTTTCTTCATGAGCTTTGAGAAGGGCCTACATCTCCCTGATAAATTTGAGATAAACCTCCGTATATAAGCAAGCTTGCCTTGAAAAGATCTTAGTTGCGTCAGACTCTTCGGAGGGGGCATCTCCATGATGGCCTTTATCTTTGATGGGTCAACTTCGATCCCTCGATGTCGGACTATGAAGCCCAGGAATTTTCCCGATGACACGCCAAAAGCGCACTTCAGAGGATTCATCTTCAGATCGTATTCCCTCAGTCTGGTGAGAATGGTCCTGAGATCTTGGATATGATCGGCCATGGCTTTAGTCTTGACGACCAGATCATCAACATAACATTCGACGACTTTATAGATTAGGTCATCAAAGATATTAGTCATTGCCCTTTTATATGTAGCACCTGCGTTCTTTAGTCCGAATGGCATTACCTTGTAGAAATATATTCCGATCGGGGTTCGAAATGCTGTGTGCTTCTCATACTCAGGCGACATCTTGATCTGATTATATCCAGACGAGCCATCCATAAAGGTGAACAGTTCGTAATTTGAGGTGTCATCGACCATCATTTCCATGACCGGTAGCGGGAAGTCGTCTTTAGGACATGCCTTGTTGAGGTCCCTAAAATCGACACAAACTCGGATCTGCCCATTTTTCTTCTTCACTGGGACTATGCATGCGATCCAGTCTGCATATTTCTCTTCCCTGATGAAGCCGGCATCGATGAGTTTCTTGGTTTCCTCGATGACCTTTTCTTCCAACTCCCTTCTCATTCTTCGAGGAGCTTGTTTGACTGGCTTAGCATCAGGAGATATAGCTAGCTTATACACGGCTACCTCAGGGGAAAGGCCAGGCATTTCTTTGTACGTCCACGCGAAGCAGTCGACGAACTCACGCAGCACGGCAATTATCTGCTCTTTCATTTCCTCCGACAAGAGTGAGCTGATGTAGGTCGGCCTTGGATAATCGGGCGTTCCTAAGTCAATCTCGGTTAGCTCATCAAAGGTTGCTTGTCCGCCATCTTCGAGCTCTTGAGGAGCTTCTTCTGGCTCGGCTATCTCGTCATCATCATTTGATCTTTCGCTTGTCTCACCAACATGGATCATGTAGCACGCTTTGGAATCAGGTTGAATGTAGCCTATGCCCCGTCTATCTGGAATTCGTCCATCGATGAGTGCTCGGACCTGGGGCGGATACCATAGCCCTTCGTAAAACTTTGCTTCGGACTCCGTTTGATATAACCGGCATCCGCACTTCTTAAAGTACTCCCGCATCTCGGGCGCATAGTATCTGGGATTGAGGACGGCTCTTATGCCTCTCTCATAGGCAAGGCACACGATAGAAAGGTCGTCCGTGTGCACAACGGGGTTTGACCTGTAAAACAGGATGCCCTTCTGTCCATTTTTCCTTCCGGGCACGTAGAAAGTTTTCAGCTGGTCCACGGTAGAGACTGACAATGCGTCGAGCTCTTTGCACATCCGTTCCGGCACCCTTGTGATGGCCAGGGACCCTTCTGCGACTTCGAAGGTCTCTCGTAGTTTCGTTTGCTGCATGGGGGGCCGATCTGCACAGCTGTTGTACGGCAGGTCCTCTTCTTCTGACTCTTCAGTGTCACTGCCAAGATGAGGGTGGACTTTGCTGCTAAATAGGCCTTCAGTAACAGATTCGTCCGTATCGCTGCCGAAATGAGGGCGAGTTTTGCGGAAGGACGGGCTTCCAGAGTCGGACTCATCAGTGTCGCTGCCGAAATGCGGGCGCACTTGGGTATTTTTGCTTTTGAAAGTGATAGCCAGCGCAGATTTGCTTTTGAGTCTTGGGGCCGTTCTATACTCAGTCAGTTGTGGCTTAGCATTTTGGTGGTTCGTAAAGTACCGAGAATCTTCATATCGGACTTCATGCACACCGAACGGTTGGATGTCTCCATCAATGCGTCTTTCTTCGCCATTTTTAGTATACTTCATGCATTGATGGAGAGTTGACGGAATGATGCCGTAATCGTGGAGCCACGGCCGCCCCAAGAGAATCTTATAAGATGTGTCAGCGTCGATCACGTATATCTTAGCTTCAGTTTGCAGATCCCCAAATTTGATTGGCAAAGCTATAGACCCCAGAACTTGCTGGCAATTTTGGTTGAAGCCTTGAATGACAATACTTTCCCATGACAGGTGTCGGACGTCCATTGACAAACTCTTCAGAGTTCGCAAGTTCATGATGTTCACTGAGGACCCCGAATCAATCAATATACGACTAATTCGATCTCCGTCGCTGTACCCGGTCACGTAAAGCGGCCGATTATGCTCAGCCGTTCCCAGCAGCAAGTCTTCATCCTTAAATGTGACTGCGACGGCATGCAAAGCGTGCTGGGCTTCTTTCATATTAATTTCCGCAAAGTGAGCCTGATACCGCTCGGGGTTTTGTAGAGCGTGAATGAGAACATCTCTAAGCTTCATAGATAGGACCAAGGCGTCGTAGACGCTCAGGAGAGACGGAAGCTTCTGGAGATGCGCCAAGACATTATAGTCCACCGAGGAAGGGCTTATGTTTTCATCGGCCGGTTCTCTGCCATCTTCTTCATTAGCGACATGTTTTTCCTTCCCTTTTAGGGCGTTTCCCTGTTTTTGCGGTAGAGCCTTGCCGTTTCTGAGCTGGATTTGATTGGCCTTTGTGGTGAGCTCCTCCTCCTCTTCCGGAAAACAGAGATCATCCTCGGAGTCGCTGCCAAGATGGATGGCATAGCAGGTCACTACTGGGATCTCTTCATTTGAGTCTTCTTCTAACTCCTCCAGAATTTCAGCCGCTTGTACAGGGAAGAACTCCTTCAATTGAATCAATGTTCTTTCCTTTTGTTCATATTCTTCGAGGGAATCGATATATTTTTGAATGGTCGATCTCCCTGCAGACTCTTTTTCGCGCCGAGCTGCACTTTTCTTCTTCTTGAGCTTCTTGGATTTTGAGCCTGATGGAGCCGCATTGGCAGCTGGAGTGGTAGGCTTCTTCTGTCCTTCCCATTCCATCCTGGGCTCTTTCTGAAGTAGCATTAGCATCTTCTTCGTCTTATTAGATATGTGCATACTCCATGGAGGCCGCGATGAGTCAGTTTCTTTTTTCAGGGCAGCAGGTTCAGCTGTCTGCTCCCAGAAGGCTTCAACTTCTGTCTGTATAAAGTTGGCGGTTGCAACTTGATTGTTCACCAACATGCTTTTGGACAGCTCGATCTCTCCAGTCTTGTACTGCTTCTCGACCCAGTCTTTGAAGATATAGCAATCCTCGATCGCATGGCTCACTACTCGGTGGTACGGGCAATACAGAGGATTGTCGGTCATCTTTGCTTCTTGGGGTCTTTTCGACTCCGGCAATTGTAGGCCATTGTTCAAGGCATCTTTAAATATCTTGCGGACCTTGTCCTTTCTGAAAGAGTAAACCTTGTTCTTTTTCTCCTCTAGGGAAGGCCCATCTCCTCCCAGTAATAACTTTCGAGACCGGTTGGTTTTGGATTCGCCCGCCCTTCGCTTTTCTTCATTGTCGGAGGCATTGAAGACATTGGTACTGCTGGAACTCCCGCTTCTACGGTTGTCGTCCCGCTTGCTTTTCCAGGTTTTGCCTCTCTGAGAGTCCGGCGGGGACTCTTGCTTCGAGCGTTCTAGCATTTGGACTTTCATGGTTAGCTCCTGAAATGTCTTGAGGCCCGCTGTACACAAGAATGGGACCATCCAATTGCTGAGGTTTCCAATGAGAAGGCTGACGGACTGGTCCTGCTCCAGCGGTGGTTCGCACTTGACTGTGAGATTACGCCATCGGACGATAAAGTCGGTGTTGCTTTCATTCTTCCCCGGCTTTGTCCTCACAAGGTCGGAAATGGAGATTTTATCACTGACACTCATGAACCTTTGCCGAAACAGGGACTCCATTTGGGCAAAGGTAATGACGGACCCGTCCGGTATACTCGCATACCAGTCGAAGGCGACGCCAGTCAGGCTGTTGACAAACTGACGAAGAAGGAGCGCGTCATTGCCCCCTGTATTTCCGCACGATGCTTTGAAGTGGGCGACGTGCTGGTTTGCATTCCCCGTTCCATCAAATCTTCCGAACTTAGGAATGGCGTAGCCGCTTGGGAACTCAATCAGATCGTACTGTGCGGGATATGGCCGTCCACTACTGCCGATTTCTTTCTGAGCTTCAGCTTCGGCCACCAATGTTTTAACCTTGCTGGTGACCAAATCCATTATCCGATCCTGTGTTAGCGGGATGGTGCTATCTGGGGCCAAGGCGTCCCCAGAAGCGGAATGCGGCCGGCTTTCATGCGGCTCGACCAGTCTTGGTCCCAAAGGAACAGGCATTGGCTGCCTCGGATTGTCATCACCCGGCTGATTAGTAGCGGTTTGTGTCTGATTGGGAGGCGCTCGAGCAATTTGAGCAGTAAGCTGCATCACCACGTTCGTTAAGTCATCAATCTTCGAATAGAGCTTGGCCATCTCTTTATCTTTGCTCCTGAGGTGTTTTCGAAGCTCTTGAAGCATCTCATGCTCCGCAGTCCTGGGGAGGAAAGTCGGCTCTTCCTCGCTGTCCGAGCTTGACTCTGCATGGATCGAGGGGTCTATCTGCCTATCATCCTCATCGAGAGGGTTTTCTTCATCCAGCGGGGGCGGCTGTTCTTGGGCTGCGGCAACCACATTCAGGCTAGATTGGGCTTGGGATGTGGTGGCCCCGTCCTTGCTTTTGCTGCGAAGTTTGTCGCTAGGGCGCCCGCCCGCCATATAGACCGTATGGGTGATATATCTGGCCGTCTTTCTATCATTGGCGGCTGATTTCACGGATCGCTGTCTTGACCCCCTTGCTTCGGTAGCTGGTAGTCGATTGAAGGCGGCTGGCCTAACCAGGTTCTTGAATGGTGCTGGCGCTTCTTTTCTGGGTTTGCCCCGCTGCTTTCGTGCGGCACAGAGTGCTTGATAGACTCTTGAAGAGATAGTGTCGTACTTTTTATGTTGGAGCCGGGACACGTCTCTTTGTGGCACTGTTCGGACCGCTGTCTTCTTGATTCTGGCGGTCATGGAATTTTTCTGAACCCACTTTAGAGGCTCGAAGGAATTGCTGATTCTTACGTCCGACTCAGCCGTCTTCGCGAGGCAACCCTGCACTTGGAACTTCACAGGATTCCATTTGGCCGAAGCCTTGGCCCTTTTGTTGGCTCGATACCTGAGCCGCTTCTGCCTTAACTTTTCTGTTCTAAGCACCTGGCGGACTTCGGCTCTTTGGGAAGACGCCGCAGACTGGTTGATGGAGGGCCTTAGAAATACGCCCGATTGTGCATTTGTTGGAGTCATCGCCTGAGCTCGTACGCAACATTTAATGTTGCCCTTCACATCGGAAGTCTTGCCCCCCGCTGGAGTACCAGAGAATCGTTCAGATACCGTCTTAAGTTTCGGTTGTGGTGCCTTGGCGAGAACGACATTCGGCCTCTTACCCCTTGAGACCGGCTTGGCCACCTTTTCCGCCGGGATTTTTGCCAGATGAGCGCTTCCGGCAGGGTAGATGATGACGGAACCAAACTGGCGGGGTGGTTCCTCCCACTGTCGACTGAGGCTTGCGGGGAGAACCACACGAGCGTTGATCTTGACCACGTACGGAATTGGGGTCGCTTTGGAAGTTGAATTCGTCTGGGGAGACATTGTCGTCGAAGGTTGATTGCTGCACGGAAAAAAGAACATCATTTCAGTATAGGCAATCGATATGAATATTGATTGAGTTCCATGAACGTTTAACCCGAAATATGGGAGGAGAGAAGGGTCCCAACGGGCGTTCCAGAATCTGTAGGGTGTTTTTCATCACCCCATTGAGATAGGAATACGCGCGCGCTTGTCAGGCGTACTACAGATTCCCCCTGCCTAGGGTAGGCCGGGGTTTAATGATTGGGGGGATCCAAATCTCCGGCAGCCGCGGACTAAGCTGCCGTTAATTACCCCTCGCCTTTGGGGCGAGGGAACCTCCGATTAACGGGTTAAAATGGTCATGCGAACTCCATGTGCAGTGTACGTGTGCTGTTGTTTTGAAAGGGGGTTTTGGATATATCGGGAGCCACGGAGAGTTTTTACGGAGTGTGTGCGTATCTATACATGTGTATGCATATGTTATATATATAAAAAAAATAAAAAAAGGAAAAAGGCATCCAAAGGATGCGTGGGGCAGCACCTTGGGCGCTGTGCGCTTAGGTGCTGTGCGCTCAGGCGCAAGCGCGCCACGTGTCGGCACGTGGGCGCTTTGCGCATGAGCGCTGCGCGTAGGAGCGTAAGCGCGCGCGCCACGTGTCGGCATGTGGGCGCTTTGCGCATGAGCGCTGCGCGCTGGAGCGCAAGCGCGCGCGCCACGTGTCGGCACGTGGGCGCTTTGCTCATGAACGCTGCGCGCTGGAGCGCAAGCGCGCGCGCCACGTGTCGGCACGTGGGCGCTTTGCGCATGAACGCTGCGCGCTGGAGCGCAAGCGCGCAGGAGTGCAAGCAAGCGCGCCACGTGTCGGCACGTAGGCGCTTTGCGCATGAGTGCTGCGCCCTGGAGCGCAAGCGCGCGCGCCACGTGTCGGCACGTGGGCGCTTTGCGCTCGGGCGCAGTGCGCTGGAGAGGAAAAGAGGGCTTTTTGACCTAAAAACTCTCGGAAGAGAAATAAGTGGAGTTAAACTCCTGAAAAAAAAAGAAGAATGTTTTGGTTGGGGAAATGGGTTCTTCTTCTTCCTCCTCTGTTGGCTGGCTCAAGGGACGTGAGATCCAAAAATCTCTTCTTTTTGAGATCTAATGGAAGATCTGAGTTCCCCTTTATGGGTTTTGTGGTGGAAAACTATTTAGTTTTGAAAAAGGAAGAGTAAAACTCTTGATTTAATTCAAAAAAAAGAAGAAGCTTTTGGAACCTTGAAGAAGGAAGAAAGAGCTCAGCTCTGAAACTTTTTTGGAGAGAGAAAAAGTTGTTGGGATATTTCATTATCCTTGCCTTTATAGGCTATACACTTTACACATAGCCCCATGGGCTTCACAAAATGGCATTTTGCCTATCCCATGGCTCATGTGCCATTTCTTTTTGCACATAAGCCATGGGCTTTACAAAAATTTGGCTTTATGCCTATTTTTCTTACATTTATCCAAAAATAAAATAAAAGAAATACAACAAAATTATTTATTACAAAATTTTTATCTTGGCATGGGGGGAGGCCCGCCGCTTCATGTTCGGGCTCGACCCGGGCATGGGCCCACTGGATCTGGGCTTGGGCCCACACTTGGCTTGGGGTTGACTTTGATTTTGACTTTGTCAACCGGGGTGTAAATTTTTACCCCAACAGCTGGGAGTGCTGGTGGCGCAATGACAGCCTCGTCCCATCCTTCAATTCGTGAGGCTACAAGCAATATAAAGAAGAGTTAGCAGTAATGCGACTGCCAGTTAAAGAAAAGGACGCCGTTTAGAGAAAATACTCTCCGACACCAGCAGGCGGACTAATCTCTGACAAGAAGGAGAAGTTTGGGTGCAGCGCCTGATACAGGTGGTCGAAAATGACTCCTGCAAGGATGCGGTAATGCAACATAAGTACATAAGTTACATAACTTTTAAAAAAATTAGACTGATGGGTCATGAATCCGCACCTTCTAACATCTGAGATGGTATAAGAGAGGGTAGAGGTGGTGTCACCGTCAAAGCAGTAGCTGATGGCGCTGCCTCAGGTAGCGCGACCTCAGCGCTCGCCACGCCTGCATTAGAAGCGAGATAAATACTGTCAGGAAAGATTGAAAAGGATTGCAGAATAAAAAAAAGCAATGACCCAAAATCTACCTGATGAGTCGCCAGTCGGAGCCACGACGAGGGCGTCACTTGATACAGCGACTACTCCATCCTCTACCATCGGGATTGTCTCACCTCCTGTCGCCTCATCCCCGGAAACTACGAGTGCCGTCGTAACGCTTGCGACGCCAGGAGATGGCAAAGAGCCGCAGGCGGAAAGAGCGATGATTGGAGCGGTGCCCGACTCTTGAGAGGGAGCAGCTAATTCGGGCTTAGTAATTGTGGCTATCTCATCCATCGCCACCTCGGGATCGGCAGTGGTGGTCATCTCACCTACCGCCATCTCAGGCTCGGCAATCGTGACTGTCTCACCAGTCACTTCCTCAAGACCGGCAACTGCAGCCACCTCGCCTACCGCCGCCCCGGGTTCCGCAATCACAGCTGCCTCCTCCACCGCTACCTCTGGCTCAGCGGTCGCCGCCACCTCTTCGGGAAGACTCGGCCCTACAAGATGAGATATATGAGAATTGATACTTAAAACATTGACAACGGAACCCCGTGTCACATTACCTTGGGTTGGTCTTCCGACCGCTCCCCGAGCCGCACGTGCTGCTCGTCTATAGGAAGTAGACATGGCAGCCGGGGACTCCTCTGAAGGAGTAGCGGCAGGGGTAGCGGTGCTCGAGCCCATGCCTACGGCTAAGGCAGCACTACGCTCCCTTACCACGTGCACTCGGCGCTCCTTTTCTGCCCGGCCAGTCGAAGCGGACCTTCGAGACAATTCCACCAACAGGACGTCATCGTCCACACCGAGGGTTACCTCTGGAGCCGTCAAGGCTTCCGTCATCGGTCGTTTGAGTAGGGCCTCTTTCGGCAATGCCGAAAAGGCCGAGACTTCGGTGGCCGGCCCGGGAAGAATTTCAGCATCACTTTCCGGGATCGGCATTGTGGTCCCTGCGATAAGATAAAGAAGGGGTCAGATCGTCTATAAGAAACGAGAATGAAGATGCAATAAGCCAAGATATACCAATTCCCAACAAAGCACGATTCCTCTCCTCCTCCTCGAAGGTTTTGAGGGAAGCCGTGAGAGCCTCTTCAGTGGTAAAGCCTGTTACAAAAGAAAAGTGTCAGTCAAGACATGGTAATAAAAATAAAGATATAGTGCCATAACAAGGTGCGACTGATGTTTACTTGATCGCGAGAGGATAGCCAACTCCTCTTCGTGGCTGGCTAGTTGCTTAGAAGCTGCAATGGCAGCCGCCAGATCAGTGTCATCTGGCGGCATGAATAAGCCTTCGTTTTTCCCAAACTCGCTCAGGCCCTCCTTATAAGGAGCCTGAGGCTCCAAGCTGAGTACGGCATCTAGGGACAGAACCGACTTCTTCTTCCTCTTCTTCGTTCGATCTCCTGTCGCAGCAAGTACAAGCTTATGCTGAGTGGGCACTTTGTGGCGATGAGTCCCGATGTCTGAGCCCACGCCCGATTCGGGGGAAGCTACATTTACCATCTCTGCTGGAGCATGAGGAACCAATGGTACATCCACTGTCTCTACAGGAGCATGGGGCAACCCGCGCGTAGAGCTTAGCACACGTGGAGGCACAACTGCAGGGACTTCTCTTAGCGGAGGGGGGACAATGGTCCTCCGCATCAAAAGGACGTTGCGATTTCTGGTGGGAGGCGCACTTTTGTGATCGAGCAGCAACAACCTTTCTTCTTTAATGACGGTGCCCATCGAATGCTAGTACAACGGCGTATACACATTAAGGATCCTCGGAACGCAACTCGGCTAACTGATAAAAAAGTGAGAGCCCGTATTCAAGCGCATGAAGTGATGCAGCGCGTTCCGCATCCCCTCTTTAGTGGCAGTGGGTTCTAGCAAGAAAGCCTCCAGCGGCACTCCCTGATTATAGCTCAATTGTTGGGGAAAACGATACGGATTGTATCTCATGAAAAGCGCCGCATCATTTTGCCTAAACACTAAGAAGCCCGGTCTGATACAATATAAATGAAGGGTCTCCCGAGCTTTCAGAACCGAGGCTCCGATTTTAAAAATATCCTGCAATGGCCGCACCGTTGTGGCGGACTCTTTTCTGATGGTTACAACCTTGTCGGTAAATGTCATGCCGTCTCCAACCGTGCGGGGACGAAGGAGCAGACCTCTAGCATCCCGCGGTGACGGATTTACAATTGATGCGCCGACTAATTGCATAATACGGGGGAAGCTGCACCCGTCATAAAATGAAGGCCCTTTGTGAATACAAAAAACGCCAAGTGCATGTAGCTCGAGCCATGACAAGAAGTAATGGATCGAGAAGTTCACGTGCTGTACTCCGGGTTCGGTAGTATCCAGCGCTTGACTAAGGCTGTAATACAAATGGGCTAAGCCGACGACTCCGACAGCCACTTTCACCCCAATAGTCATTCAGTGAGTCGGATAAAAGGCAGACGGCCTCATACGGCGAAGGTGCATCGGGAGCGCGAACCAGCTCAACCATAGCCTAAGAAATCCCAAAAAGAATGCTTCCTCATCCATCCCAGGAACTGCAATCACCGCAAAAGGAACAACTGGAGAGTTGGGAAGGAAGAAACTCTTCTGATCTACCTCCGTCGTTGGCAGGTTGACCAAGCCTAAGCTAAAAGGGCCTTCAAGCGTAGAAAATTTAACGGCCTCCTTCGAGAGTGCTTTTGGGTGAAGGAAGCGAGCGATGAAATCCTCGAAACTAACCCCGCGGCTCCCAGATTCGAGGAAAGGACCCTCGTAGATGTCCAACAACTTGATCAAACTAGGAAATTGGTGTTGAACGGCATTCACCGGAATCAGGCCCGTCATCACTGGCTTAGCACCGAAAACATATTCGTCCGTAGGAAGTAGCTCCTCATATTCTCCCCTATGACCGGTAAGCCAGAAACTTCTGCAAATTCCTCTAAAGAGATTGACACTTCTCGGTCCAGCGAAAGAAAGGTATGGGTAGGAATGTTCCACTGCTTCAGAAATGCCTTAACCCACCAGGTGGGAAGCGTAGGATACGGAAGAGGGAAGCATAAACGGTGGGATACAACCCAAGCCTCAACAACTGTGATTTCTTCGCTGACAGAATGTAGCGGGCCCATTGCAGATAACCGGTCGGGTGATGAGGAATCAGACCGATGTTATATGGCTGCCCCCACGGCCGCGCCTCGCCTTGACAAATACGGCGTCCTAAGGTATCTAAAGCCATGGGAGGCTGAACGGGAATCGAAGCTATAGCGGGCTGAAGAAGGCCTTCTAAATTCCAATTAGCCATCTCCACGACATAGTTCACCGGGGGTGACTTGGCGTAGTGGATCGCCATGATGGGCTTCGAGGGTACCGTGCACGAAAAGCTTTGTCGACCCCTAATAATCTTATTGTACCATGTCCCCTAGAGGTGAAGTTTCTTATGTTCTGGGTCATGATCTTTGATCAAAGCTAGGACTTCCTGGTCTAAAGGCGCTCCAGGGAATCCTCCTTCTGAGCGGACGAACAGTAACGAAGTATCGAAAGACATGTCGCCTACAAAGGGGACAGAAGTCAACTATCAGTACTATAGTTTAATTCTAAATTTTGACGTTACTTTGAAAGTTGTACCACACTGCAATGCAGTGGAAAAGGGGACCAAAGGGGGACCCAAAAAATCCAGATGACAATACATCAATTAATAAAACAGCCTCATCATTGGATGAGACTATTAATTAAAAGAGGAAATCCTCAAGATATTCTCATTGAATGAGAAATCCCTCGGGAAAAGGAGAAAATCTCCCTTTGAGAGCAATGCTCAAAGACAGAGTGACTCTTGTCAAACTCTGATCATGAAGGAATAAAATTCCTTAAAGAGCCTGGCTCTATAATGATCCATCAAGGATTAATTAAAATTAAATTCTTATGAATTAAAAAATTCTGGGATCTTCAAGATCCATAAAAAAAACTCTTAAGAGTTATTCATCATAGATTAAGAAATCTACAAATGATTTAAAAGAGCAAGGCTCTATGCATGGGCTAAGAAACCCCAAGAAAAGATCTCTTTAGATCTATGGGTTCAAGAGAGCAAGGCTCTATTAATGAAAACCTAAAAAGGTTTTCTTTAGATCAAGGATCTATGAAGAGTAAGGCTCCGTTAATGGGTGAAACCCCAATTTATTAAAAGTTTTAATTTTTACCTAAAATTTTAACAGAGTTTTTGCTCTTGAAGAAGTTCTTAAACAGGAGAGCAAGGGTCTGAGTGAAAATTCTCAAGAGGAAGATGATAATCATCTAGAGGACCAAAGGTCCTATTTATAGGCGCTCAGTCGCCTCTTCAACTTCTGAGTTGATCCAAGAGCTCAGAGGTTGCCACCGCTGCGCTCACGTGTTGGCCATGTAAGAGCAACTGTGGGGGGGCATTTGTTTCCCCCAATCAGAGCAAAGCTCTGTTTTGAATTTCAAAATTCAAAAATTGAAGCAACGCTTCAGATCCAGCGCTCCGCGTTGCGCGCCACGTGTCAAACACAGATGGGTTAGCGCCAGGAGCGCTGCGCCCTAGGCAGCGCACCCCCAATCAGAGCAAAGCTCTGTCTCAAATTTTAAAAATTCAAAAGTTGAAGAAGCGCTTCAGATCCAGCGCTCTGCGCTGCGCGCCATATGTCAAACAGGGGTGCGCTAGCGCAGTTGCGCTGCGCTCTGCGTTAGCCCAGTTACGTTGCGCTCTGCGCTGCACGGTACGTGTCAAACACGGGTGTGCTAGCGCAGTAGCAATGCGCTCTGCGCTGCGCGCCTCGTGTCGAACGTAGGTGCGCTAGCGGAAGGTGCGCCAGTGCTGGAATTAATAATTCCCCACCGTCAGATCAAAAGATCTAATAATAATAAATTATTAATTAATCAGAATTAAAATTCTGTTATGGAAAGATCGTTCCAATCTTGTTAAAAACAAGAAAATTGTCTTCTGTAAAACAGAAGCCCTAGGATCAAAGATCCAACGGTGGGGAAACATCCCCAAATTAATCAGAGAAAGATTTCTTTAACAGATTTAACAAATCAATTTGCCCTATAAAAAGGCCCCTAGACTTCAAGTCTCAAGGAGATACAGAGGGAAACATAGAGAGACCCCCCTACAAACTTTGAGAAAGCTCAAAAGAACGAGAGCAAGCTCTTGGAAGAAGATTATTTCTTCAAGGTAAGAAGAATTCTTCTTGAAAAAAAAAGATGAAATCATCTCATTAAAACAGAAGAATTATCTTCTTAAAAGATCATAGATCTACAAAAGACCAAGGTCTTTGATAAAAAGAAAAAAGATCAAAAGATCTAATTAGAAAAAATTAAAAGAAGTATTTTACTTCATTCACCGATCCGTGATCTACAAAGGCAGAGCCCTTTTATAAATAACAACTTTTGTTCTTGAATCTTGAGGCAAAGCCTCCTTTAAGAAGAACATAAAATTTGTTCTTTGATCTTAAAATTGATCAGATGCGCTTTGCGCTATTGAAAAGTGTCTTGCACTCATGAGCTGCGCTTTTGCGCTCATTGGACCGGCGCTCAGCGCCAAAAACCTGCCACGTGTCAACCAAATACACAATCTGCGCTTTGCGCTTCTGAAACAGCGCACTGCGCTCATGAGCTGGCGATCAGCACTAAGTACGCCACGTGTCACTCGCTGGCGCGCCAAGAGACTAGCGCAAAGCGCTCATAAATTAAAAGCGCAATGCGCTAATGAACTAGCGCTTAGCGCTAAGCGCGACACGTGTCCTCTTCCTGTGCGCTACCTGATAGAAGCGCAATGCGCTCTTTAACTGGCACAAAGCGCCTGGCGCGCCACGTGGCGCATTGTGAGAACACAGTTTGTTCTGATGAAGACAAAAGATGTCAGAACCCAATGCTTAGCATTATTAAAAGGGCCGAGCTCAAATAAAGGCTTAATAGCCAGAACAAAAAATGTGTTAAACATTTTAATTGGACTTAGCCCAATTCTGGCCATAAGTCCTCAATTTATCTTAAACTGAGCACATCTGCTCTTTCAACCAACTCACCTTGGTTCAAGGGTACATCTCTTCACTCCTTTGATATTTGTCATTGTAATTCCTCAACGTCTTCAAAGAGGTGACGGGTCCCGACAGCCACACATTTCATAGACTATGACGTCTTTAAACACCGGACTGTGGGGTCCTTAAACCCATGGACTATGATGTCCTTAACCTCGACCGTGATGTCTTTAAACTAACATCGGACTGTGGAGTCCTTAAATTCACGGACTATGATGTCCTTAACCTCGACCGTGATGTCTTTAAACTATCATCAGACTGTGGAGTCCTTAAATTCACGGACTATGATGTCCTTAACCTCGACCGTGATGTCTTTAAACTAACATCGGACTGTGGAGTCCTTAAATTCACGGACTATGATGTCGTTAACCTCGACCGTGATGTCTTTAAACTAACATCGGATTGTGGAGTCCTTAAATTCATGGAGTATGATGTCCTTAACGTCGATCGTGATGTCTTTAAACTAACATCGGATTGTGGAGTGCTTAAATCCACGGACTATGATGTCCTTAACCAGGACCGAGATATCCTTAAACTAACAATGGACCGAGATGTACTTAAACTAACGTTGGACCGAGATGTCCTTAAACTAACGATGGACCGTAATGTCCTTAAACTAACTGACCGCAATGTCCTTAAACTAAACATTAGAGTCCAATTGCTCTTTTGTTGGATCTAAACGATCCCGTTAAGTTGATCTTAGTCTAAAATTAGACTAACGTATCCATAACAAACATTTAAGTTAATCTTAGTCTCAAATGAGGCTAACGTATCCTTAAACCCAACCCCCAAACCCAAATCTAAGAAAAGATACGGATTCAAACTAGTCCACGCCCTACGGGAGACAACATAAATTAGTCACCATATACAATCCACGAGCAACTACAAACAAAACAAACACCCACGACATGTAGTGACCATCTGGAGAAGGAGAAAGTGGTTACCGCGATGCGGTAGCGTAATTAACTGCGGGGGCTTGCGCCTGCAGGGAAGAGCGTCCCCACAATAAAAAACCCCTCAAGCGAGGGGGAATCTGACGAAGTCTGCTACATCGGCCGCACCCGTGTAAACTTTCGATATGTGGTGCCATAAATCAACTTGGCATCTTCGGAGAGGTGGACGGATAGCACCAATTAGCATCTGCCCTCGGAATTCAGTCCCCGGCGTCCCGGTCGCATCTTTCCGGCGGGGAACAAAGCCTAAACCACTCTTTTTCAAAACTACTTGGTTCCTTCAACGATATCAAGTTCATTACGTTAAAAGGTTTTTCGCCAAAAACCTAGCCGTAGACCTCCGTCATTTCAGATAATTACTACTTAGTATTCGTGTTGCGTTTGTTGATTATTCTTCAAGGCGTAGTGTATGGTAGCTAAGTGATAATTGTCTGTAGCATAGATAAATGCGATTGGTTATGACGGTCGTGTGACTTTGTTGATCATTCATCAAGGGTCATGTGGGTGGCTCTAATGCAATTTTGGATAATGATGGGTTGAACTTGATTAGGACCTTTTGATTTGTTGATTATTCATCAAGGTCACTTGGGTCCTAGGGGAAAAAACCACATCGGGAGTTTCAAATACATAGGAAACTTGCTAATGTTGCAAACCTACTGGTGTGTGGTGACTAGAGTAGCATCCATCTAGGTTATCACGCGATAATAATTGGATCCCGATCCCACTGATGAGTAGGATTACTCTTGGGAGATATTTTTCACTTCACAATTAGCTAACCTATTAGGTGTCTAGAAAAGTGTTAATGGGGCTACGCGTCTGCGGAAACGATGTTTATTTTAATTAGATCCGTGCGAGGGCACTGGGAATCTCCCTGTAACATTTCTAGAAAATAAAATATTATTTTCGGAAATTAAATAATTAAATAATAAATAATATAGAGATTTTAAAAGTATGGAGATTGGTTTGAATGAAATGGTATAACTATATACCGATAGTTTGGAAAATATTTGGAATATTAATATGAATATTGATTTTGAAAGAATTTATATGATTTAGACATTTTACAATTTATTATACAATTAATTGTATATAAATTAATATTAAACTCGATTAATATTTTGCTAATTATGTAATTATCTTTCTTAAGTATGTGACATGCAACATGTTGCAAAACACTTGTTACATATTTAAAACCATGCTTCATTTCATTTAAATGGTTTGTTTGTTTTAAAAAAAATAGATAAAGGTGAGAGAGAAAGTGAAGGGACTTGTGTCATGAGTGAGAGAGAGAGAGAGGGGGGGAGAAACTTCTACACACATGGCTCATATTTCTTTTCTTCCTCCTTCTCTTCTTCATTCTTCGTCTCATCTTCTTCCTCTCCTTCACCTTCATGTCTCCACCTCCTCTACCACCCATAAAACACCCCAACAACTTATCCAAAATCTCACACTCCCTTCACTAAAAATGATCACAAACACCATGGTGGAATCAAGTTTGGACATTGAGCACTTTTGGCAACCCAAGAATTTTCTTGAGTTGACAAATGAAGTAAATCCTATATCTTTAGTTATGTTTTTAGATTTTCTATTATCCTAGTGTAATTTAGAATGAAACTAATGAGGTTTAGTGAAGTTAGAATTTTCCAAGATAAGGTTTAGGGTATGTTTTGACTTGTGATGGTATAATTAGTGACCACAACCTCTGTAGTGTTAGAATTGGACTAGTCCCGAGTTTTGAACCCCAAATACTGAACTTGGAAATCCCCGAAATCAGATTTTATGGATATTGTGATGACTTTTTGAGATGTGCTGCTACCATGGGAGTCTGAAAATTATTTAGCGGTCACTGAGAGATGTGAAGGTGATTGTGAGTGTACCCTAAAGACCCGGGACCCAAAACCCAAACTTTGGCCGCAAATAAATCTATTATAGACACTATTTCCGGCCAGGACTTGGCTTCTGGGCTTCGTGCTTGGTTAGTGTCTTCTATATCAGTTAAATAGACCTATCTTATGTGCAAAATTGGCTAATTTCACCTGAGGCAAAATCTGGAGATGTTTTCCTATGTTTCTGGTATCGTTTTGCGAGTTTTTCTTACTTAGATTTTTTAATTGGTTTTTGTCTCGGCCGATTGACATTCGTACGTCGATATCGAGAATTGTTTGGTTATTCTTACATGCGTAGACCATAAGTTCTAACCTATGTGCGCTTGGTGTGCCACTTTGGTTTTCGTGTTTGATTCTGTTTACGATACTACGTGTTGTAAACTGTAGGTACCTCGCGTGGACTTCGTACGACAAGGGAGAGCATGGTGTCATCGACTTCGGCCAGTGAGGATCAAGGTGAGTAGATGTATATCTACGGAGGTAGTCGGGTGGATGGCGTGTAGCACCCCCGCAATCGTAGAATAGGATATCCTATATTACTTATATTATGTTCACGTAATATATGAATACCTAGAAATTAGGGTTTCTAGGAGACCTTAGGTTATATTAGGCGTAATCACAGGAAGACCTGCCCTTAGTGTTATTACCGTAGTTATGAATCATAGGTTATGTGTTGTTTCACACCCACACAAACACACACACTTGCACTTGGTATTTGGGTGTATATGTATGTGTATGTATGTGTATGTATGTTTTATACACACACACACACATATACACGTTAGATGAGGATAGTACATGTTGTAAGGATATGAGTCGATATGATCGGGTATGGTGTCGTGAGGTTGATATGTGATTGAGTCTAAACACCTTAAACGATATGATATATTAAAGGATCGTTTGGAGATATATACAAAACATGCGATAACATGTGACTTGATGAAATAATAGATTGTACGAGACTGTAGATCTCTACCCTGATTATGATATTGTACGACGATTGATACCGTACGAACTATATGATATATATATGATGTTTGACCTGTACCCTCGATTTTGAGGATGCCGTACGATGGGTATTACCGTACGAGGTATATATGATGATTGATCCACACTCTTGACTCGAGGATGCCGTACGATATATTATACCGTACGTGATGCTATGAGGCTGGATCGCCGAATACTAGATATATCGATTCAGAATATGTTTAGATTTTCTTATCACTCCGACTAGTTTCTTAGTTTAGTCTTTTACTTGTTTAGGTAGATGCTAGACTAGGCTCGAGTCATACCTATTTTCGAAACTAACGAATTTTGAGTATTTTCAAAAGACAATCTGAGGCTACG
The DNA here is from genome assembly GCA_030015575.1 of Agapanthus africanus. Classification (NCBI taxonomy): domain Eukaryota; kingdom Viridiplantae; phylum Streptophyta; class Magnoliopsida; order Asparagales; family Amaryllidaceae; genus Agapanthus; species Agapanthus africanus. The sequence goes on along the minus strand of JASDDO010000031.1, from coordinate 249,040,327 downwards.
GATTTTCAAAGGACATATCTTTTCTCAAAAACACCGTAGCCCCTACTTTCCTAAAAACAACAATTTGTGCTATTTCAAACACTAAAACTGTATGACTCGTATACATGTATGTATATTTTATAATGTTGCTCTTACTATTCACCCTTCTGTTATATGCATATTGCTCTCATTGCATTGCATATATACATGTGTTTTCTTTAGCTATTATGATCTTGTCTGCTAGGACACCTGCACCATTACCGATGATGCGTATGTTGCACGTACACTTGCTTGCCGGCTCACACACATCATCATCGGTAATTGCCATGCCACGTACACACTAGAAAACTTTTACTCCATTCAAATAATCTGACAATCTGTAGGAGTAGTATTGTTTTACATTCATGATCTTAAATGCTAGTGTAGACCTTGTATTTCATACTTAGATACCACATGCATTTGCATCCATACATTCTAGTTATGCATTGATCATTGGCATTACGTCGGTATTTACTATTTAATTATATACTCATAGATTGTGATTCGTTTGGAGATTTCCGTGTTCATGTGATTTCTGGATTTGAGGAAACCGCAAGTGATATTTATAAACTCAGGATTGTATTTTATTAAAAGAAAATGTTGTTTCTTGTGATATGATGTGTGTGGCGTCCACCATGAGTTATCTCGGTTCTTGAGCCACGTGTGTACACATACCCGATTCGAGGAGATAAGAGGCACCGTCTGCGGGTAAATGGTGGACCCAGTGCGGTACCTCGGGGCATGAAGATTGTATAGAGAGACGTTGAGTCCGGCAGGGGAGCATTACCTACCAGTGAAATTTGGCTCGACGGACATCCGGAGGATATCGACCAAAGTCGTGAGATTTGATGATATGGGGCCAATCCGGAAAGACGTAGACTGAGATATGAGATTATGTTTCGCTGATGGGCACGGTTTTTCTTGATGTTTTCGAGTGTCGATGTTTGGCACTCAGGTTTATCATGATTTTTGTATGTCGATGTTGGACATACCCATTGATGATGCATTCATGCATAACATTTAGCTACTTTATGACAAGGACACGAGTACTTGAGCTTACACATCGACCTATATGATTACTCATACTGCTATTCGCTGTTACAGTGTTATTATTATTATTGTATTTTACTGTATGACCTAGGAGACAGTCATACATTCGGTATCTACTCGGTTGTAACGTTTTAGAAATCGTTATGCGAATTTTTCCGTTTTAGGGTAAAATAGTCGGTATTTTCCATTTTAACCCGATTGTGATAAAACTTCTATATAAAAATGACGGCACCTAGTTTAGCTAGAATGAAGCTAGTTTGCGTTTTTTGGGGGTCAATTGGAAGTTTTCGTTCACATGGAATTTTTCCCTAATTAAATATTATTTTAATGTGTTATTTATGCACTTAATTAGTGGTAATTACATTTTGGGTTGGGTTAATTACTTCAAATTTGAATCATTGCTAAACTAATCAAGTTTAAGTTAAACAAAACCATCCATCCAATATCTAGATATTTTTGTGGCAAAAGGATTTAATTTTTTAAAGAAAAGAAAAGAAAGAAAATGTGGCAATTTGCAATTAATGATGCATTTATTGTTTTGTGCTAGAATTTTCGTCACTCTTTACACAAAACCCCCTCCCTCTTGCTTTTCGCCGAGCCCCCCCAAGTCTGCTCATTTTATTTGCCTTGCTCATTTCTTCATCTTCTAGCTTTCTAAGTTCATCAAAAATCCTAAAATAAATCCACAAATTCATAAATAAAACATAACACATCATTTCCCTTCACAAAACTAGCTTGGATCTTCAAGAAAAACATGATTTTTTGAGGCAAAAGATGATGAATCTAGTTGCTTTGGTGTGTTCTTGAAGTGGTATAATTTCAAATTCAAATCTTTAATTTGTTGTATTAAATCACTTAGCTAGCTAATTAATTGATTAATATTGTCACGACCCGCAGGGTACGGAACGTGACTGGCACTTAAGTTTACGAAACGTCTAAAGGCGTCCGTAAAATAAGTAAGCCAAAGCCCAGAAAACAAAACCAATTAAGCAAAAGAGTGAAGAAAACCCAACATTTGAAAGCAAGTTTATCAAATAAGTCATGTGAAACACTTTTTAAAAACAATACCAACATTTCCCGAAAATTTCGGCAGAGTCTCCTTTGTAAATACTGGCCCCCAAAATGGGTACAACAAAATATATATGAATCCAACAAAATAGGGCATCCCCAAGCGGGAGCTAGCTCTTCGCCACAAGGCGGTCACAAATCCCACGCAATGTAAATGACAACAAGCATAATAAAGCATAAGGAAGCATGAAAAAGTAGCATGTCGGCTCAAGTGAGCTCGACCCCAAAATACAGCATAAAATTCACAAACCTCACTGTCTCATCTCTAGGTCAATATACAATAATCTGGTGGAAACAGTAGATGGAGTACACTAGATACAAAGAATATACAAGGTGGTACAAAATAATAACATAACCCATCTATGAGCAAATCTCGAGCTCAGGCAAAAAAAGCAAAAGCACAAGTGCGCCCGCCGCTACTGAACTGACGGAGCGGACCTGCAAAAGACTGTGGCACAACGGGGGTGAGTTGCCAACTCGTGAGTAATAAATAGCATCTACAAAGGCTATCGTATGCATGCACACAAGCATCCTAGCATCTAAAATACAGGTATGACTGGATGCACTAGCAGGTGTGTATACAACATCAGTGTGCTAATATGTATGCAACATGGAAATCTGGGGTCTCAATAGGTATATATAAGAAATATTTTATCTCTTTTTGTTCTTGAAACTCTTTTAGAATGCCAGCATAATGTCAATGAATCGACGAAAATCGGTGTCCAGCAACGACACCCAAAAGCTGTCTCAAATCTCATAAATCCATGTCATAGTGTCTCTGGCCTCAGCCATCCGGCTGACCCAACTCAGTATCAATATATCATCCTCTCGCGGCCCCGGTCGGTACCCTCTGGATATCCGCCGTGCCCAATGAAGTCACCGGTAGGTAATCCGTCCCCTGCCAGGCTCAACGTCATCACCACATTCCTCTTGCCCCGGGGTACCTTACCGGGCCCACCATGTACCCGTGCCGGTTCCTCCACTCCTCGACACGGATTTCCAAATCCACAGCAAACTCATGGTGGACGACACTTACATCACTAGAAAACCGCAATTTACATATTTTAAAAATATAATAAGTTTAGAAATTTTGCGGCTTTCCCCCGAAATCCAGCAATATCATAAAATCCCAAGAAATCCTCATAAGTGCATATATCAATGATAATGAATGCGTATGATATCAATAATCAAGATGCGATGTGTGATTAATGTATTAAGCATGAACAATTAATATGATGAAGTACATGCACATGACTAGCAATACTACGGTTTCATTTTTAAGGAATTAAAGGCAATAGTACCAGTTTAAGTACCAATTAGTAAAAGGTTTCAATTTAAAAGTTATTTAGTGTGGTGGCATGGCAATTACCAGGGTGTGTGTGTAAACATGAATAGTGCTCGTGCTGCATATAAAACCTGGTAATGGTGCATGTGTCCTACAATTGAGTTTGCATATATGGGTATAACATATTGATCTAATTGCAGCAATTATCATGCCAGTATTATTATTCTAATGTCACAAGTGATTATCCAATTTACTATTTTCCAGTTTACTAAATCTATCGGGCGACTTGCGCCATCCAAACGATCGTCCCCCGTAGATGTTAAATCTACTCACCGGGATCCCTGGCTAGCTGTGTCCAATCACCGCCTTTCCCTTTCGCGCCGCGTCTGACATTTCCGCGACCGAACCTGGAATTTACATCAATACCAAATATAAGGTTACACATTCAAGAACGACGCAAAACCCCCAACGAAACTACTAAAGTTCGCTAGCTAGGTACAACGTGCACAAAGTGCGCGGAACACACGCGAAAATCGCAAAAACTGCCAAAAAACGCCGATTTGGTCGCCCGGCAAAACTAAAACCCGACTACCCAAAAACCGCACTCACGCATCCTAAAAGTCGTAGGACAAGCCATTACAATCATCAAGATATCAAAAATAGTCCATTACGTAATTTATATAAAAATCTAGTAAGCATAGCGTCCCAAAATCGGTGCAAAAATCGCCGATTTGCGACAAAACGACTACAATAAAGCATACTCACCCAAGCACACTACAAGCAATCCACACCCTCTAATTACAACACATTAACCATGCTCCAAAACCTATATTCCACAACCAAACCCTTTCTTGATTTTTATAAATAGCAATTGCAAATCAAAATCCACACTTGAAAAACTTAATTAACACTAATTTCAAACCCAATTAGCAAGTTCACCTCTTAGATTTAGGTTAGCAAAATACTAGATAACAAATTAGGTTTAACCAACTAAATAATGGTTTCTAAAACTTAATCAACTCACTAATCATGTTTCAAATACCATTTCCATACAAAATCCTTTTCTTGAAAATCCCAAAAAGCAATTTCACACTTCTAAATTTAACCAAATTAGCATAATTGGAAACTATATCAACAAGATAACTATATAGGTTAGTTCATTAACAACTAACTTAACTATAAACAACTTAATTAACCACCATGGTTCAAAACCCTAGTTTAGACAAACTACTTCTTTTAAACTAGATTAGAAATAAGCTAACTTTTAACACTAACCATACAATTAAAAGAATTTTTAGCAAAAGAAAGCAACTTGATGAGAATTATACCTCTTGATCAATGGATCAAGCAAGAGAATTTGCTCCAAAAATGCCTCCTTTCCACATGTTTTCAACTATAATAGGCTTGAGAAGAGGTAGCACAAGGATTTGTTTTGGTTTTGTAAACAAATTTGTGGATTTAAATGGATTTTTGTAGCAATTTTGATGAAATTTTGGAGGAAATGAAAAGAGGAAGGTGAAGGGGGAGGACTGCTGGAATTTTCGACCAGAAGAGGGATGGGGGAGGGTGTGGGCAAGTGGGGAAGGTCATGGGTCAAGTCTCCAAGTCAATGTATCATACTTTATTCAATTAAATTAAAATAAACCCAAAAAAAAACCCTTAAATCAACTCAAGAAACAACTAAAGAAAAGAGATCAGAATTTTCTGGACTTGGTCATGGTTGGGCTGTCCTAGGGCTGAGGGAAATGAGAGGGGGGTTTTACAAAAGAAATTTTATGCAAAAAGGCCCCCTACAACTCAAAAATTGCAAGTTTTAGCCCAAAAATTCAATAAATTCGTTTAAATTCATAAAAATTTGAAAAAAATCAAAATAAATTACTAAAAATTCATGTTATCACTAGAATATAATTATCATAATTTTAGAGATTAAAATTAGCCCGGAAAAATTTGTATTTATCGCTTATTTAATGTATTTTCTTACCGGCTTAAAATAATATTAAAAAAATGAAAAATAGGGAAAAATTTTTAAATGACCAAAATTTCATAATTAACTCATTAGCTACTAAAAACAAGTAATTACCTATCCATTTAAGGTATAATTAGCCCTAAACTGCAAAATATCGAGAAAGACGGTTTTCGGAAAAATACCGAATTTTCACCGAATTTCAAGAAAACACCAAAACGACTTTTCAAGACGCTACAAATATAGTTTTAAACTCATGTGTAATTCATTCATAATAATTTTAAAGAAGTTCAAGTTAGGGTTTAAACTTGATGAATGGGTTAATTGTTAATTGAAGATTAGGAAAACTTAACCTAGTAAGAAATATGATAATTGTTAATTTCTAATTTGTCTAATAGAGTTTTTATCCTACTAGGTTTTATTGAAACATAATTGGGCGAGTTTAAAATTATGGAAGTGGTTTGGATAACTTAGTTTAGTTGTTTTAAGATGTTTGATATCGCTAGAATTGTGTTAGCTTAAGACTTGTGCGAAATTATGCGATAAGTTGCTTACTAGGTTTCGGTGTATTTTGGACGTGGGTTCAATTGGTCGTTGCGAGGTTATATTTATTATCTTCCTCGTATTTTATTGTGTTGTGTTTGCGCGATCGGGACGATCGGAGTCTATACTTGGTGTTGCGTAGTTTAGCGACCCTAGTTAGGGTTTTTGCCGATGTCGTGCGCGTTTTGTGCGCTAGGTGCGCAGTGTAATTTTCTGGGTATTATCCTTGTGTTTCGTTATCTTTGCGTCGGCGTAGGATATTAAGCTTATGTGATGTGTTTGTGAAATTTTAGGATCGCAAGCGGGGACTTCGGACGCTGCGAACAAGGGGAAGCAGGTGGTCGGATTTTCATAGCTCGAGACCATCGGTTAGTAGATTTAATATCTACGGGGAAATCGCCCATATGACGTTATGCGTCAGGGCTGGATTATGATACGATAGTTGCATGTTATTCGCATATGAGTTGATTTCATATGAACGTCATTGTATAGTATTACCTGTTGTACCTTGACTTGTACCTTTTGGACACAACACCATTATTGACGGTTCATGTTGCACGAGCACTAATTTATATGCTACACCCACACCGTCGGTAGTTGCCATGACACGCACAACCCATATACATACGTGATATTGTATTGGACAGGGATAGTTGAGATAGTGACCCTTATTCCATTTCATATATAACTTGCTATAGCTACTTGTACATTATGCATACATATTGACATGTACACCCACATACTTGGTTACAACTACATGTACATCATGCATACCTACTGACATGTACACCCACATATCTTTCTATAGCTGCATATACCCTAGGTGGTATTGTATTGACATGTGATATTGAGACTTTGGTTATTGTGCTATTGCGCTTATGAAATGCATCCTACATACTTCCTTACAGGTAGATACTTATACCTTGCTACAATTACATGTACACCTCATATGATGTTGCACTTGATTTCGGAGGATTCGGGAACCGCATGATAAATTTTAAAGCTTGATTCATTTAAAAGAGCGGTTTTCCCTTAATATGCTCGTATTTCGGTTTTATGTTTCATATATCAGTTTTCATGGATTACGCATTTAGATATGGATTTCATGTGATTTATCGATTTGAGAACCGTGGGGGTATTTCAAGAAAACTAAGTATTGTTTGAAAACCCGGTTTCTTTTGATATGATATTTCAGTGCGTCCACCATGTGATTTCTTGGATCTGAGATTTGTGATATATACCCGATGCGAGGAGTGTACTGGGCCGTGTGCAGGTACATGGTGGAGCCCGGTATGTTCCCCTCGACAAGAAGTTCGCAGATGATAGGCGATCAGCCTGGAAGGCTGGGCAAGTACCTACCGGCGATTGTATTTAGAATCGGCGGTTATCTTGGGGATACCGACCGGAGTGATGTACGACATATCATCAGGGCCAGTCGTGGTGACAGCGCCTTAGATATGAGGATTTACGTGTCGATGCTGGACACGGGTTTCATGATGTTCGAGTGTCAGTGTTAGACACTCAGGTTCCATGATTTTTATGTATCGTCGGTGGACATACGTGTTTTATATCCTTATACATATATGTAGAATTACTAGGCACACTCACAAGGTTCTACAAGGCATAAACCATACCCGATTTAAAATTTAGACGTGCCGAACAACCCAAAGCGAGGATCTTTGCTAGATAATTAGGGTTAAACATCTTTACAACTAAGAGTGAGGGATTACAACCTTTGTAGTCCGCTCCTTCGCTTCGTAAGCTCTGAGTAGTAGTCCCTTCGCCGCGATCCATGATCTCCCGGACTCAAGAGAGGTTCCACAACCCGAATGATCCATGCTTGCTTGTAGTCTTCCTTTTCAAAGATGATCTACCTTGAAGTTTCTTTAACTTAATCTCTCACTCACTAATCAAGTATTAATGATGTGAACACCCAAATGTAATTGGCTAGATTAGATGAGGATGACGAGGTAGGAATTTGGCTCTCATTTGTTTTCATAATCTCACACAAAATCATCACAAAACACAAAGCTAGAAAGCTTTGCAAGAAGGAAGAAGAAGATGAACTCATTTGTGATGAATAATGAATTATAATAATAATTACAAACGCAACCATGGTTTACATAAGAAAGGGCTAACCATTGTAGAGAGTTAACTTGGGTTAAGGATTTGGGTTGGGTTTAAAAAAATCTCACAAAATATCAACATATAATATCTTAGCTCAAAACAAAATAAAAGCTTCTAGAAGCTACAAGAAAGAGCTAACCCAAATCAAACCCTAACCATGTTTAATCTCCACTAATCATGTTACATTAGTAATCATAACTTGTTACAATATTATATATCACATATATAATATATTTTTGTAACAAAAGAAAATAATACAATTAACATATATCGCATATATATCAATGTATTACCCGGTGAGAAAATGAATCAATAAAGCGAGCCAATATTAGATAATGTAATGTAATATATCACATATATAATTATACATTAAATTATCGAATCAACACTTGATCCGACAATCCGGCTATTTCTCAAATAACCGACTAATATATATATCTGTACCGATTCATCGAATTAACACTTGATCCGATGACCCGGCTGATATCAAATATCGCGAGAACAGAATACGGTATCTCATATCGCATTATCCTCAGTCATGCACACATCACATATGTTCTCCAACTCCGTTTTACCTGAGTCAAGAAACCTCTGTGTAGGACTCTAAAGAATCGTCAATACGACGGCAGTAGGTGATGATCATATCAAACACCCATAAGCTGCTAGCGATCAGCTAAACGTAACAGCCACCCAGGTATTGAGCGATCAGAAGATCAACAAGCAAGCCTGTACATTCTCCTTTGAATCCAATCAGTAACACTCACGTACAGTCCGGTCTCTTCGTCTGATATGTTGCATATCTAGTCTAGGGGTGGTATACGTCAGACCCCAGTAACCGATAAGTCGTGTCGATGTGAGGCTCATAATAGGTCAAGAACCTACTGATAACACTTACCAGTAGTACTCAATATCCGCCCTGGCCAGGGACATCCAGTTATAGCCAATTGAACACAGCACAACATCAACTCCCTATACCGGGAGAGACGAAACCCCTCCTATCGCTCATTGCCTCCATGTGATTCGAGACTGTACCCAAAAACCACCGTTTTGCATGCTTTCTTGGACATGGTATGATGAAAATCAAAACACAGTGGGAATCACACAAGACTCTATGACTATCTCGGGTCTACAGACTAACCTGTACCAGTGTCACCAGAGAACTGCCATCTGACGTGGGGTATAATACCATCTGGGAGTTCTCGGCGAGTCCATCCAGTGTACCCAGTCTCCACTGAGCACCCGTACACTATCTTTGATGTCAAACACCGATGGATATGTGATCATCCATCGCCCATCATATGGGTCAAGATGCGTATACGCTAGTCTACTTTGGTGTATCGATGCCCTATCTCGACAAACCCTCGACTAGGAAAAGTTATAGGATGTACTCGTTGACTACCCTGGCCCCACTAGTATGATCTCATCATAGTCCCATTAGTCGAGTACATATCCTAAGGGCTTTATCAACATGTGAGAACAAGACGGTAAACTAATACATGTCAACATGTTAAGATAAAGTGAAACCAAATAGCATACTATCATGACGAGCAAGAAAGTCCTCTCTCTATATATATCCAAGCATCCATTATAATATATATCATAGTACAACAATGGCCTCTAGGGCATATATATAACTAACAATCTCCAACTTGCACTAAGGCCGGCTGTTGTAGTATCTCATACCCAGCATCCTGAAGAGCCTCTCAAACTGTGTCTGGGGAATGGCCTTCATGAGTGGATCCGCAGTGTTGTCCTTCGTATCAACTCTCCAGACCTCGATCTCCCTGCGGTCAACTATCTCTCGGATCAGGTGATACCACCTCAGAATATATCTGGACTTCTGATGGGACCTGGGTTCCTTGGCCAAAGCCACAGCTCCATTGTTATCGCAATACAAAGGTATTGGATGCTCAATGGACTGAAACAAACAAAGTTCAGTAATTAACTTCTTTATCCAGACAGCCTCTTTGGTAGCATCGTTGGCAGCGATGTATTCAGCCTCCATCGTCGAGTCTGCAACGGTATCCTTTTTGGAACTCTTCCAACACACTGCCCTTCCATTGAGGGTAAAGACAAATCACGAGTGCGACTTAGAGTCGTCCTTATCACTTTGGAAGCTTGAATCGGTAAAAGACTCCACCTGGAGTTCTTCGTTACCATACACCAAGAACATCTCTTTAGTTTTTCTCAAGTACTTGAGAATGTACTTCACAGCTATCTAGTGACTCTCTCCGGGATCTGCTTGATACCTACTCACTACACTTAGTGAGTATGCTACATCGGGTCTGGTACATAGCATCGCATACATGATAGAGCCTACTGCTGAAGCATAGGGTATCCCTTGCATGCGAGCTCTCTCCAAATCAGTCTTGGGAGATATTTCTTTGGAGAGAGTGAGTCCAGAGATCGTGGGTCGGTTCCGACGCTTGGATTCATCCATACTAAACCTCTTTAGTATGGTGTCAATGTACCTGGATTGGGACAATCCCAGTATCCATTTAGATCTATCTCTATAGATCATAATTCCCAGTATGCAGGAGGCATCACCTAGATCTTTCATTGAGAATCTTTGTGATAAGAAGAGCTTGACCGATTGCAGCATATGAACATCATTTCCTATCAAGAGTATGTCATCTACGTATAATACGACGAAGACGACCTTACTCTCTGCAATCTTCTTGTAAATACAAGGTTCATCTACGTTCTTGATGAAGTCAAACTCTTTGACTACAACATCAAAGCAGATGTTCCAACTCCGCGATGCTTTCTTTAAACCATAAATGGATTTAAGCAGCTTGCACACCTTTCCACTGCTCCCACTAACTACGAAGCCCTCTGGCTGAGTCATGTACATGCATTCTTCTAAATCACCATTTAGAAAGGCGTTCTTAACATCCATCTGCCAGATTTCATAGTCATGGTATGCAGCAATGCCAAGTAAGATCCGGATGGACTTAAGCATAGGCACTGGAGAAAAGGTTTCGTCATAATCCATACATGGTCGTTGACAAAAACCCTTTGCAACAAGTCTAGCTTTGAAAGTCTCAACCTTTCCATCTACACCAAGTTTTTCTTAAAGATCCATTTGCTCCCAATGGGTTTTACCCCTTCAGGAGCAACTTCCAAAGTCCATACTTTGTTGGTGTACATGGATTCCATCTCAGATCGCATTGCATCCAGCCATTTCACAGAGTCACCACTCTTGATGGCCTGCTCGAAACTATTCGGGTCATCATCTTCTATGATACAATCCTTACTTCCACCATCGATGAGAAAACCGTAGTATCTCTCAGGTGGATGAGAAACCTTACTAGATCGGCGGAGAGGCTGGGGTTCGTCGGGAACTACTGAATCCTCTGGTTCCACTAAATCTTCTATTGTAGTTTGTTCTGCTGGAACTTCTTCCAGTTCTACCTCAGAGCCACTAATCTCTTTTGCAAGAAATTCCTTTTCTAAAAAGGTGGCATGTTGAGCAACAAACACCCTTTGTTCCTCACTATGGTAGAAGATATACCCTCGCAAATGCTTGGGATATCCAACAAACTTACAAAAAACAGATCTTGCCTCGAGTTTGTTCGGTTTTTGTCTTTTGACATAGGCCGGGCAACCCCATATCTTAACAAAATTATGATACGGTCTCTTCCCTTCCAATATCTCATATGGAGTGGTAGGCACAGATTTGGTAGGAACTTTATTCAGTAGGTATGCCGCTGTCTCAAGCGCATATCCCCAGAAGGAAATAGGTAACTCAGTATTGTTCATCATAGAGCGCACCATATCTAATAGGGTGCGATTCCTCCGCTCCGATACACCGTTGTGCTGTGGTGTATAAGGAGGAGTAAGCTGAGAGAGAATCCCATTCACTTTTAGATAGTCCAGGAACTCATAGCTTAAGTATTCTCATCCTCGATCAGATCGAAGGATCTTAATACTTTTGCCCGTGTGCTTCTCTACTTCATTCTTATATTCTCTGAATTTCTCAAAAGCTTCAGACTTGTGTTTCATCAGGAACACATGTCCGTATCTAGAAAGATCATCAGTGAATGTAATAAAGTAGGAAGAACCGTTCCTGGCTTGTGTAGACATGGGACCGCATACATCACTATGTACCAGTCCTAAGAGTTCCTCAGCTCTTTCTGCGTGTCCACTAAACAGAGTTTTGGTCATTTTACCTTTGAGACATGAATGGCAAGTATCATAAGATGATAATTCGAACGGATTCAAATATCCATCCTTATGTAACTTAGCTAGCCGTGTCGCATTGATATGACCAAGTCTACAATGCCACATGAAAGATTCGTTCATTTCTGAACTCTTCCTCTTGTGTGTGTTTTGTATATTAAGGACAGTATTTTGATTGAGAATGAATATGCCATTTTGTAACGAGCCTGATCCAATCAACTTTTGATTTAGGAAGATGTTCATAACATTATCCTGTATTACAAAATTATACCCTTCTTTACGTAATAAAGAAACTGATATAATGTTGCACATCATGTTCGGTATATAATAGCACTCATTCAGAATCAATGTATTACTACTTGGTAATACAAGGTGATATTCGCCAACTGCTCTGGATGCAATATTTGTACCATTCCCTACTTGTACGGAATGATCACCCTTTCCCAGTTCTCTACCTTTACGCAGCCCACATAACAATTTACATATGTGGGATCCCGATCCGTTATCTAATACCCAGGACGTAGGGTGAACTGAGAAACAGTTCTCAATAACTAACACACCCGAAGAAGATGCATCAACATGCTTGTTCTTCGTTTGGGCGGCGAGAGAATCCAGATATTTCTCCTATTTCCTGCTCAGTCTTATAACATTTATAAGAAAGAACGGGACCAACGTTCCCCTGTTCAGTATAATAAGAGGGTTCAGTCAATACATCAATATTATTATCTTGATTAAGGCCTGACATGGTCGCTTCCTGGAGAGAGAGAGAAGGAAACACTTTAGCGTATGCTCTTGCAAGATTAGATTGGTTATTTTCTTATCTAATCAGGATGTCTCCCACTGTTTTTATCAAATCTCCCCTCAAACCTTAAAAGGTAGGATTAGCTGGGATTAATTACACCCTACAATTTCATCAATCTTTCAGCCAGATCAGTGTTGGTACTTTGAGGGAGGTTCCCGTGCTTTCGCACGGACCTAATTAAAATAAACCTCGTTTTCCCAGAGGTATAACCCTATTAACACCTTTCTAGACACCTACTTGATTGGCTAATTATCCTGTGTAAAATTCTCCCAGGAGTAACTCTTACTCGTAGTGGGTATCAGGATCCATCTATCTCATAGAAGGTATGCAATCTCATTGCGAATTTCAACATTTGAAATTCCCGATAATATTTTGCCCCAAGCATCCCATGACCTTGACGGAGGTCAACAAATCATAGGGTGTAAGTCAAGTTCAACCTGTCATTTCTTGATTAAATCAGACCCACCCGCACGACCCTTGACGGAGGTCAACAAGGTCGTACGACTACCCTAATCCAATCTGCATCATATGCATTTAAGCAGATAAATACTAGTTAGCTACCGCACACCACGCCTTGATGGAGGTCAACAAACGTAGTACGAATACTAAGTAGGACTTATCTGAAATGACGGAGGGCTGCGTCAGGTGTTTCTGAAAACCTATTGCGTAATGAACTTGATATCGTTGTAGAAACAAGTGATTTTGAAAAGGAGTGTCTTTGAGGCTTTTCCAGTTTTGCTAAAGAGGTCACTTCCGGTGAAGGAATCTCGGCTCTTTCCTCATCGAATAAGGTGCAGAGTATATCTTATATACCGCTGTGCAAAGCAAGAACTATAGAAGCTGTCAAAAACAAAACCGTGAGTATGTAGCATCTGCCAGTTTAGCTAAAGAGGCCACACCCGTTGAAGGTATCTCGGCTCTTTCCTCATCGAATAAGGTGCATGATATATCTTATATACCGCTATGCAAAGCAAAACTGTAGCTACCTTTTTTATAAAGTTTTGATTCTACAACATCTTTTAGGTTTCTTTTCTTTTATTAATCTCATTAATAAAAATCCCATCAATTAATGCTTCTGTAACATTTTAAAAAATTATAAAAAACTATTTTTTGGGAATTTTTATAATTTAATATTATTTTATTGAATATTTTAATATTTCGGTATAATTAAATAACGATAAATGAGTAAAATTTTGGAAAAATTATGGAAAATTCTAAAATAGGGTATTTTACGGAATTATGCCATTTCTAAGTTTTTATAATTAAATATATGCTAAATTAGTGCTAATCGCGATTAAAAATAGCTAATCGGATTTTGGGGGTGTTTTGTGCAAAACATGCACATATATTTTTTTTTACACTTGTACATTTTACCATGGTCTGTTTTGGGTTTACTATTGAAGTGAGAAGGGTTTTAAGAAAAGAAAAGAAAAGGAAAATGGGAATAAGATATTAGGTATGGTGGGAGAGAGAAAATGGGGTTTACCTTTGACTTGTTTTGAACCATCCCTCTTCATCCTTCACTCATTTCTCTCCCTCTCCCTCATGCTGCTGCTGCTGCTCCTCCTGCTCCTCACTCCCTCCCCTCTTCAACTCCTCAAATCACCTCATAAAACAACTCAAAACCCCACTCCCATTTCGCAAAAAGTGTGAACAAGCTCAAGACAAACACATTGGATCAAGAAAGCAAGAATTTTTGCCACTTGGGGCAACTCAAGAAAATTCTTGAGTTGCCAAATGAGGTATTCACTAAACCATTAGCTTAGTTTTTGCATTAATTTTACCCCCATGCTAGATTAGAACCGATATTGTGTGAATTGGGGGACTTGGGAAAAACCTACTTAGGGTTCTGGAAATTTTGAGTTGTGGTGAGCAATTGAGCTCAGTAGAGGCTGCACAATCACCTTAGTGCTTTAATCAAGACCCAAACCTGAGACTTGAAACCCGAAATACGGATTTAGAAGCCGATATCTGAAAAACTGTGGTTTCTTTGAAGGTTATATGAGATCTGTTATCACCCTGAGACTCTGAATTTTTTTTTGGATTGACAGTGAGATGTGCAGGCACCCAGAAAGCTATCACCAAAACCCTAGCCCCTACACCCCCAACTAAGCCACAGATTTAATCTGTTTGGCCACAATTTGCGGCCTGTGTCCCACCATTTTGGTTCGTTTTGGTTCTGTAGCCCTACACCTATAGATTAGACCCCTGGCACGTGCAAAATTGTCCAATTTGACCTAGGGTGAAATCCGGGACCCTTTTCTCTAGTTGCTGTTTTGGATTTGTGTTTCCGTATTGCGTATTTTGAATTCTGGAATTGTGTATCCTTGTTTTACCTCGATCACTTGACGTTTGTACGACGAGATCGAGGGTTGTTTGATGGTTTTGAAAGCGGAGTCTATAAGTTCTAACCTATAGGCATTAGCATGTCGTTTTGGGTATTCCCGATGTTATTTTAATACGTGTTCCGATTATGTTATCTATGTAGGTACCATCATGTGGATTCCATACGATGAAGAAGACAAAGGCGACATCGACATCGACACGTAGGACACAATGTGAGTAGATTATATCTACGGGGGAAGTCGGGTGGATGGCGTATAGCACCCCCGCAGTTCGATGTCTAGTATAATGTATATACTATATATATGATAGCTTATTGCGTGACATGGAGATCATAGATGTGGTAGGTGTACTATGGATAATTAGGGTTGGAAGTAAACTAGAGTAGTTCCTAGTCGCGAACCCTAGAACAGGTTTACACCCACCCGCACACACATACTTGCATACATTCTTTCTTTCACGTGTGCGTATATGGGAATATGTATATATGTGTTCACATGGGTATGAGGCTATGTGTACATATACGGGGTTATGAGGATAGTATTGGGGATTTGAGATGAGTCGATGAGATTCGATTGAGGTCGTGAGATCGGTGATATGACAGGGTTTGTATTTGAGATACGACATGATGTTTTAGCGGGTCTTTTGACGAAGTGTTTCATACACGTGCATGCATACATATATGGTATCGGCATTGTACTAGACGTAGATCAGCACCCCGAATTATAATCTTTGATAAGAGGATACCAAATGAATAATGTGATGAATGTGATATTGACCCGTACCCAGATTTGGGGATGCCATACGACAGATTTACGTACGAGCTATATATTGATGATAGATCCGCACTCTTGACTTGAGGATGTCATATTATAGATATTGTATCGTATGTGATACTATTGAGGCGGGATCACCGACTAATATATATATATATATATTTATATATATATACATATATATATATCGACTCGGATTTAGGTGGTTTCCATACCCCTTCACGTTTGACTTGTTAGTTAGATCTATAGTTTGCATAGCAGATGTTAGACTAGACCCGAGTCATACCTATTTCAAAACTAACGAATCGGGAATATTTTGAAGACGGGCAAGGGATTCTACGAACATTTTCAAAAGACGCATCTTTTCTTAAAATCACCGTAGCCCTTATTTTATTAAAACCCCGATTCGTCTTATTTCAAATGGCAAAGCTGCATGATATATACATGGTTGTAGATTCTTCACTGTTGCGTTGATTATTCGATTTCTGCATATTCTTGTTATTCGCATCGCATTGCATGTGTTTATTGCTATACTACAACCATGTTGTTAGGACACCAGCACCATTATCGATGATGCATATGTTCCACATACACTTGCTTGCCGGCTCACACACTTTATCATCGATAATTGCCATGTCACTACACTGTAGTACTGTTGCATTCAGGATATGACCCTTGCATAGCATACTTGGGTACCTATATACTATATACTCATACTTGTGCACATACCTATTGTACACACATACGTATTCGCACATACATAGATGATTCTGGATTGATTAGAGATTTGAGAACCGCAAGATACTCTTTAAAACTGATTCCTTTTAAAAGTGCAGTTTCCCTCAATATGTGCATATTTCTTTTACACGTCGCATATACCATGCTTTTTGAATTACGCATTGTGATATGTTGTCTCCATGATATTTCTGGATTTGGGAACCGTGGGTATTTCAAAAAGAGTATGTAATTGTTTTAAAAGCCCGGTTACCCTTGATATGATATTTCAGTGCGTCCACCATGTGTTTTCTCGGTGCTGAGAGCGACATGTGAAACCCGATTCGAGGAGTTGGATGATCCGTTTGCGGGTACATGGTGGACCAGGTATGGTTCCCCAGGGCGAGAAATGTTTTTCATGGAGCAGACGATGAGCCTAGCAGGGTGGCGAGTACCTACCGGTGATTGGTCGGACCTGGCGGTTATCCAGAGGATACTGACCGGAGTCGATTGATGGATATGGGACGACCTGTACTGCCGGGGCCGAGGGCCGATTCAGCAGACGGAGTCCGATATATGAGGATTTACGTGCCGATGATAGGCACGGGTTTCATGATATTTTCGAGTGTCGATGCTTGACACTCAGGTTCCATGATTCGATATGTCGCGAGCGACACCGGTTGATTTACATTCTCATACTTCCATGCATATGTTGGTGATATTTACATGCATGATGCTTATTGTCATTGGGTGACGAGTGGACGGGATCCACACACATACAGACATGATTACATTGATCATACCTCATATTTATGATATGTTATTACCTGAGGTATTGGCACGAGCACTTGGCACTACACTCATGTATTGAGGTTACATTGCCACTTTAGCATGCTTCAGACTTATTTATATGAGGTTTATATATATCTGATCGTGTTGACCTAGGACGAGTAATACATACGATTTCTGCTCTGTGATGTTTTCTACTCACGAGTTGGCAACTCACCCCCGTTGTGCCACAGTTCTTGCAGGTTTTGCCGTACAGGTTTCATTGCGGCTTTTCTGGCGTACTGCTTCCCTTACGGTTGACTTTCTTTGGTAGGTGGGTTCTTTTGCATCAGAACCGCCATTGTACATGTATTATACAGATCTATCTAGTAATTCCATCAACCAAACTTGTATATTGTTTCAGACTTAGAAAATCAGTTATGTATTATTTCGACCTTAGAGTCGCGTGTGTAGTATTACGGTTTTCATGCTGTTTTGAGTTTTTTTTTGAGTTTTGATCCTCGCCCTTCGGCGTTGTATATTATATTGCTTGCGTGGTTGTGACCGTCGATTGAAGAAGAGATAGCTCCCGCTTGGGGATGCCTTTTATCATTATAGATATATTATTCTTGTTGTACCCCCGTTCGGGGCCAGTATTTACAAAGGAAACTCTGACGAAATTTTCAGAAAAGACAATACATTTTAAAAACGCATATTCAGATTATTTATTTAAAAACCTTGTTTTCAAAACATGTTTTCTTTACTTCTTAAAAACCAGTCTTCTTATTTACTCCTTAAAATGGTTTTAGATTTCTGGGCTTTTAGCTTTCTTGGATTAGATATGGTCCTATAGCCTTCATATGATTGAAGTACCAGTCACGGGCTATTTCGGGTCGTGACAAAGTTGGTATCAAAGCGCTAGGTTAACCTTGGTTTGAGTCTATGTTTGACTATGCGGAGCCTAGAGCGTTTATATATATACGGAACTTAGGCTTGACCTTACGGAACTTAGACTTAGTCGAGGGGGTATTATACCCGAACTTTCGTCGCATAGGATGACCTTTGGTTGATGGAGTAGGTAGCTTGAGTAGAGTGACGTACCGTACGTATGTTCCGCGGCATATTTACGATACGCTACTCCGCTTAAGAAACCTTAGGATGTACATTTCCTTGCACAGTATTATATTCATTCCTATGATCTATCCTCATCGATACTGGTTATGAGTTTGCTGCCACGATTACACGGGCAGAGAGAGCTACGGCTAGAGTTGCGTCAGCTTGAGCTCGTCACGGACGAGGACTGACCAGGGCATGATTCTAGAGACATACGATTGCATATGGAGGCGTCGTCTTATTGTGTTTTCGCTCCATGAGCGTTTGACGGATCGCTTCTACGAGATTTCTCGGACGTGCCGATCGGTACCAGAGGTTCAGGCTACTGCTAGAGGCCAGCCAGGATGTGATGACATTGATATATCGCTTATTCATGATGATTGAGGCGATGTTTAGCGTACAGACGAATAAGCCAGTTGCTGCTGCAAATGACGAGATATCTCCCAGATGATTGGAGCTACTGCAGCAGGAGTATATGCTTAGAGATATGATGGTGAGTCGCTAGTCACCCGAGGGTGAATGACTAGGGCTTGCGGTTCGTTCACTTACCCCGATACGAGGTCATCTGATAGATTGATTTCCAGCTAGAGACGACTTCAAGCAGATTCGTTGAGAGTCGATAGAGACGATCGAATGTCAGAAACCCATATTCCAAGTTTAAAGTATTCGGAAGGATATGCAAGCGATTCTATGGACCCTCTAGAAGAATGAAACCCTAACTCGACATAATGACCGTGTGAAAGCCTTTGAACCTTAGGGTTTGCGGCAGTTCCGCGACGCCATTAGTGAGGCTTGGGTTTGCCCTTCTACGGCTGGACCACCGATGCTGTGGTATGTACTCGATACTATTAAATTGTACCCAAGATGTTGAGCTCTTGTGGGATTATGAGGTTTTGACAAATCAATTGGATGGTTCGACATCTTTCGAATATCATGTGATGGGATACATTGATTGGGAGACTCCAGACATGAGTATAGCCGTTGGAGCACAGTCCATGCAGCCACGAGAAGACGAGTCCGAATCAGTCGACATTGGAGCAGAGTGGAGTAAAGAGTTCGCACGAGATTTCGACGAGATGACGTTCTACTCAGCCAACATCAGAGATGTGATACGCATGAAGAGGCGTTGATTATGGATATATCTTCCAGAAGGAGTCGCATGAGTATGCAGCCGTTCCAGAACAAGAAATAGCTTTAGTAAAGGACAATGACTTTCGGGCAATTCGGCAGAAAAGAGATTTGAGTGAGGATTCGACAGGACCTTTCTGGAATACTATACGAGATGACTTGGACCCAGGAGCGGTCATATTGCGCACACCCAGTAGGCCAGAATTCGGCATCGTCGACGACATAGTTGACCAGGTTAGGATAGAGGGCCTCACCCAGATGCGTTGTGAATTGATCAAGAATGGACGAGAATGGAGTATACCTCTGCAGGTTGGGACGAGTTCCTGAGGACGTGTTTGGCCAGATATCTTCTACAGAGTGATGAAGACACCGAGTTCGTGATTTTGAGTCCGTGTGAGAGACTTCCGATTGACCATAGCCGAGAACATTTGCAGTGCGCAGATAGATACGTGACATCGGAGTAGACGATGGCATAAACAAGTGGGACCAGAGGTTCGTGCGAGACGCTGACGAGCTGTTGTTACTCCCCGTTAAGTTTAAAGGTCGGATATGTGTACAGAGGCGTTGGGATGCGAGCAGTTTCCGAGAAAATGTTGTGCTGAGGACACAGATGTTTAGAGAGAGAGAAAAGATTATGCAAGAGTACCAGCCTCCGTATAGTTCGGATTAGGCGAGATCGGAAGAGACCTTGAGCAGGATTCCTTCCAGGACACTGCTGCAATAAGATTTGCACCAAGAGCAGATGTGTGATGTGCATTCAGAGGACCAGAGGTCGATGCCAATGACGTGCTTCTTTACGAGTGGTCGTGAGGATTGACCGAGAGATGACCAGAGAAGTGCCAGGACGGAATCGTTCCCGTTAGCACACCCGACAGGGTCGATGAGCCGAAGGATTGCGAGAAGGTAATCCGCAGAGAAGATAAGGACCCAGAGACAGAGGACGCCAGACTGTGAGCAAGAGGTAAGTAGAGACCTTGCGCTGCTGGCATTAGATGCACCGACACCTTCCCGACTTTGAAGGAGGATATATCAACGACGGTATTTATGATTTGTGATTTGGCGATTTGATTATCACGTATCTGCCACCTTGGACTTCGGTATTTTGGGCGATCTATTTGTATGATTTAGTCTTGATGACTGAGTTCTATGATATTCGTTTTCATGCACCATGGTT
Organism: Agapanthus africanus; assembly: GCA_030015575.1. Lineage (NCBI taxonomy): Eukaryota > Viridiplantae > Streptophyta > Magnoliopsida > Asparagales > Amaryllidaceae > Agapanthus > Agapanthus africanus. The sequence goes on along the minus strand of JASDDO010000031.1, from coordinate 249,019,273 downwards.
GCACCTACTGGGTATTCATATTTTGTGCATAGTTATTACGCTTGAGGTATTGATTATGAGTTCATGCACTTTTGGTGTTTAGATGTGATTTATGCACGCTGATGCACATGGTTGTGAGATTATATACCGCGGTATACCTGATTTGGATTGAGCCGTATTGTATACAGTCGACTTTGATTCTGATTTTGATGTTGATTTGGTGAATTCGTGCATGATGGATGCACCGATTTGGATTTTCGCACATGTTGGGCGCATGTGTTGAGATACGATTTTTGTGCATACCAGATGCACTAAATCGAGATTCTTCGTGCATGTCAGATGCACCTGATTTTGCTGTCAGGCACACACGTTGCCTATGACAGATGTTTCGTGCACACCCGTTGCACCTAGATGTTGTTTTGTGCACCTGTATGGCACATATATGAATTTTGATTTCCGTGCGCACCAGACGCACAGGGTATTCTTATATACATTTTTGGGTTTGATTCCATATGAAGCAGTACATTTTTATGATATTTTCTATGAGTTTTCGTACTGAGCAGGACTAGTCAAAGGACAGTACCTGGATATATTTTGCATGCATTGGTAGTTATCGAAGGGATTTCCAAAAAGAGAGCTATAGTCTCAGTATATACCTACGTGTCCGATATGACACGAAACGTTTAAAACAAGGAAACCCTTCTAAATTGTTTTCAAAACGGCGGAACGTGCATATTAAACAAAAGATATATACATATATGGTTATTTTCTTATATTAGACGTCCGCCACTATGCAGTGTTATGCGCATCGCACAACGACTTAAAAATGTTTGGCATGCATTTACTTCAGCTATTTACATGTATAGATTTGATGCCTACATGTATAGTTCTGATTTATATCATATTTGTTTTATTTTGGATTTGACATTTGTGTCTTTATCTTGACTCCGATGATTGCGGGATGGTTGACGGAGTTTCTATTTTGAGTTATCTGCTCATTACTTATGCGCATGCATTGTGCTATGATGCGTTTTATGTTTTGATGATTTCGGAGCCCCGACGACTTGGATTTTTACTGAAATGTTTTAGTATTTTGGGGTTTAAATTTAAATTCGGGGACCGAATTTCTTTAAGGGGGGAAGATTGTAACATTTAAAAAAAAATTAATTTTTGGGAATTTTTATAATTTAATATTATTTTATTTAATATTTTAATATTTCGGTATAATTAAATACCGATAAATGGGTAAAATTTTGGAAAAATTATGGAAAAATCTAAAATAGGGTATTCTATGGATTTATGCCATTTTAAAGATTTTATGATTAATTATATTCTATATTAGTGCTAATCGCGATTAAAAATTGCTAATCAGATTTTGGGTGTGTTATGTGCAAAACATGCACATATCTTTTTTTTACACTTGTACATTTTATCATGATTTGTTTTGGGTTTACTATTGATGTGAGAAGGGTTTTAAGAAAAGAAAAGGAAAAAGGGAATAAGATATTAGGTATGGTGGGAGAGAGAAAAATGGGGTTTACCTTTGGCTTGTTTTGAACCATCCCTCTTCATCCTTCACTCATTTCTCTCTCTCGCCCTTGTGTTGCTGCTGCTGCTCCTGCTCCTCACTCCCTCCCCTCTTCAACTCCTCAAATCACCTCATAAAAGAACTCAAAACCCCACTCCCATTTCACAAAAAGTGTGCACAAGCTCAAGACAAACACATTGGACCAAGAAAGCAAGGATTTTGGCCACTTGGGGCAACTCAAGAAAATTCTTGAGTTGCCAAATGAGGTATTTACTGAACCATTAGCTTATTTTTTGCATTACTTTTACCCCCATGCTAGATTTGAACCGATATTGTGTGAATTGGGGGACTTAGGAAAAACCTAGTTAGGGTTCTAGAAATTTTAAGTTGTGGTGAGCAATTGAGCTCAGCAGAGGCTGCACAATCACCCTAGTGCTTGAATTAAGACCCAAACCTGAGACTTGAAACCCGAAATACGGATTTAGAAGCCGATATCAGAAAAACTGTGATTTCTGTGAAGGTTATATGAGATCTGCTATCACCCCGAGACTCTGAAAAATCTCTTGGATTGACAGTGAGAGGTGCAGGCACCCAGAAAGCTATCACCAAAACTCTAGCCCCTACCTCCCCAACCAGGCTGCAGATTTAATCTGTTTGGCCGCAATTTGTGGCCTGGGTCCCACCATTTTGGTTCGTTTTGGTTCTGTAGGTCCTACACCTATAGATTAAAATTGTCCAATTTGTCCTACGGTGAAATCTGGGACCCTTTTCTCTAGTTGTTGTTTTGTATTTGTGTTTCCGTATTGCGTATTTTGAATTCTGGAATTGTGTATCCGTGTTTTACCTCGATCACTTGACGTTTGTACGATGAGATCGAGGGTTGTTTGATGGTTTTGAAAGCGGAGTCTATAGGTTCTAACCTATAGGCATTAGCGTGTCGTTTTGGGTATTCCCGATGAGATTTTAATACACGTTCCGATTATGTTATCTATATAGGTACCATCATGTGGATTCGATACGATGAAGAAGACGAAGACGACATCGACACACAGGATACAATGTGAGTAGATTATATCTACGGGGGAAGTCGGGTGGATGGCGTATAGCACCCCCTCAGTTCGATGTCTAGTATACTGTATATACTATATATATATGATAGCTTATTGAGTGATATGGAGATCATAGATGTGGATGTGTACTATGGATAATTAGGGTTGGAAGTAAACTAGTGTAGTTCCTAGTCGCGAACCCCAGAACAGGTTTACACCCACACGCAGACACATACTTGCATACATTATTTCTTTCACGTGTGCATATATGGGAATATGTATATATGTGTTCACATGGGTATGGGACTATATGTACATATACTGGGTTATGAGGATAGTACTGGGGATTTGAGATGAGTCGATGAGATTCGATTTGAGGCCGTGAGATCGGTGATATGACAGGGTTCGTATTTGAGATATGACATGATGTGTTAGCGGATCCTTTGACGAAGTGTTTCATACACGTGCATGCATACATAGATGGTATCTGCATTGTTCTAGGCGTAGATCAGTACCCCTGATTATAATCTTTGATAAGAGGATACCAAATGAGTAATGTGATGAATGTGATATTGACCCGTACCCAGATTTGGGGATGTCGTATGACGGATTTACGTACAAGCTATATATTGATGATAGATCCGCACACATGACTTGAGGATGTCATATTATAGATATTGTATCGTATGTGATACTATTGAGGCGGGATCACCGACTAATATATATATATATATATATATATATATATATATATATATATATATCGACTCAGATTTAGGTGGTTTCCATACCCCTTCCTATTTGACTTGTTAGTAAGATCTATAGTTTGCATACCAGATGTTAGACTAGACCCGAGTCATACCTATTTCAAAACTAACGAATCGGGAATATTTTAAAGACGGGCAAGGGATTCTACGGACATTTTCAAAAGACGCATTTTTTCTTAAAAACACCGTAGCCCTTATTTTATTAAAAACCCCGATTCGTCTTTATTTCAAATGGCAAAGCTGCATGATATATACATGGTTGTAGATTCTTCACTGTTGCGTTGATTATTCGATTTCTGCATATTCTTATTATTCCCATCGCATTGCATGTGTTTATTGCTATACTACAACCATGCTGTTAGGACACAAGCATCATTATCGATGATGCATATGTTCCACGTACACTTGCTTGCCGACTCACACTTCATCATCGATAATTGCCATGTCACTACACTGTAGTACTGTTGCATTCAGGATATGACCCTTGCATAGCATACTTGTGTACCTATATACTATATACTCATACTTGTGCACATACCTATTGTACACACATACGTATTCGCACATACATAGATAATTCTGGCTTGATTAGAGATTTGAGAACCGCAAGATACTCTTTAAAACTGATTCCTTTTAAAAGAGCGGTTTCCCTCAATATATGCATATTTCTTTTACATGTCGCATATATCTTGCTTTTTGATTATACGCATTGAGATATGTTGTTTCCATGATATTTCTGGATTTGGGAACCGTGGGTATTTCAAAAAGAGTATGTAATTGTTTTAAAAGCCATGTTACCCTTGATATGATATTTCAGTGCGTCCACCATGTGTTTTCTCTGTGCTGAGAGCGACATGTGAAACCCGATTCGAGGAGTTGCATGATCCGTTTGCGGGTACATGGTGGACCCGGTATGGTTCCCCGGGGCGAGAAATGTTTTTCGTGATGCAGACGATGAGCCTAGCAGGGTGGAGAGTACCTACCGGCGATTGGTTGGACCTGGCGGTTATCCGGAAGATACTGACCGTTGGAGATAGTGCCCTCAGAGTCAATTATTGGATCACAGGCACGTGATTGCAATGATTGAGGGTGAACCTATGCCGGTAGGACGGTCTTAATCAAGATGATAGTATGCTATCTGGTTTATCTTTATCATCGTGTAGTACTTTAGGTGACATTACCGATCACTATTGCACGTTGATAGAGCCCCTAGGATTCTTGCTTGACGGCCAGCAGTATGATGGCGATCATATACGTGGGAGCTGGGGTCTATAAGCACATCCTTAAAAGGTCCCTAGTCGTGGGAGTTTTCGAGACAGGGCATCGTTACTCCAGAATAGACTAGTGTATACAGTCGAGACCCCGACGAGGGGCGGCGGCCGGTCTCACAAGCCACTAGTGTCAGTTGGTTCACCTAAGATGTATACATGTGCTCATTGGGTTATGAGTACATCGGACATGACTCGCCGGGAACATGCTAGTTGGTATTATACCTGACGTCAGATAGTAGTTCCCTGGTGACATGTGTACAGGTTAGTTCATCGACCTGAGATCGTCATTTGTCTCGTGTGAGTTCCCACTGTGCTTTGATTACTACCCTACCACGGCTCAAAGGAGTCATGCAAACAGGTTTTAGTTGGGTACAGTCCCGAGCCATATGGAGGCAGTGAGAGGATCTGCAGGGGTTCGTCTCTCTCGGTATTGGGGGTGAGGTCGCACTGTGTCTAGGAGAGCCATTACATGAAGTCCTTGGCCAAGGCAGGAGATTTAACGGTAGGTATTCCAGTAGTATCTCAGGGTCCGACACGACTTATACCGCTTTTGGGGGTCTGACTTTTACCAACCCCTAGGCCCGCCATGCGATGCTCATAGAAGAACGGACCGGACTATACAGATATTGTCGCTGACAGGATCAGTAGGGTGTCAGGATGAGTTCGCTTATCGACGTCCCTTTTGGTCAATACCTGGTAGCCTGTTACGTATGGCTAATACCTCTGACGTGCTTTTGGTTAAATCCACAGCCAAAGTGTTGACGAGTCTTTAGAGTCCCCCACAGACCGTTTCTCTAGTTTCGGGCGAAACGCTGTAGAGGCCGTATGGAGATATGGCTGGGTTCGATCATATACGTGCGGTATTGCACGGATCATGATCGGACGGATAACACTAGCGGGCTTTGGTTTAAACCGGATCCTAGTGTTGTACTGTGTAGATTTTTTCTCAATGCATTTGTATTCGTTCAGAATACAAATGCGGGTATGTATATACAGTCGCGGGGTTTTCCTGTAATTTATTACGGGATCGGTTTTTTGAAGTTGCCAGTTTGCATTCTGTTTCGGCCATTTTCCTTTGTTTCTTTCCTTGGCTGAAAATTGGTGGAGGAGGGCTTATTTGCAAATGTGCAAATTAGCATTGTGGATGGTGGTCTTTGCATATTGATGCTTCATGATGGTTCCACCATACATTGATTTCTTGGTTTATGATTGTTCATGATTGCTTGACTTATGGGATATGATTAGGTGATGGAGTGGAGACTTTTGTTGTGATCATTTTATTCTCTTATCATCACTAGCTTGCATTATTGCTTTCCCCCCACCCCTTGTCTTTGCTCTCTCTCCTTTCACCAAGCATGGCCGGCCACATTTGAAGGGGCTGTCCCAATTTTTTGGGTCGGAAAAATTGTTCTATTGGCTTGCACAAAATACTTTTAGCTCATCTCCAAAACCCCATTCCTCCACCTTCATAAAATGGCAACTTCTAGCAACCCCATGAGACCTAGTGTTCTACACTTAGCCTATAACATCCTTGTACACGTCGACTCGCCAACTTCGTGCCCGAGTTGCCTCGGTCCAGAGGTGGGAGCCCGTAAAAGAACCCGGCTATGTGGTGCCCTTCCGACGAGGAGATGAAGACCGGAGATTCCGCGGGGAGATCGTGATGACGACGAGAAGACCGAAGGACACGGATCGCTCGGTATATCTCTCTACCCCTTCTCTAGTTAGCTAGGATTAGGTTAATGGCCCGATCCGGGTTTTTAGTACTCGGTAGCGCCGTTTTTAAAAGTTAAAAAAAAGTATCGTTTCCACATTTTGGCCTCGGGATGACGGCCGGGGCGCTGCCGTGCACTTACACTGATATCAGAGCCACGCCATTAACCTAGTCTAGCTTGCTCTAACGTGTTTACATGTTCGATCGAACGGATTTTCCATAATCCGCGTTTTCATGTCCAGTTTCTGTCGAATTTTTCCTCTGCTCTAAAAATTATTTGATATATTGGAAAAATACGTGTAGGGTTTTTTACGAGTTCTGTGAAAATTTGGTGCTCTGATATTACTGTTCCACCGCCGAACCGCGGCCAAACCCATGCATTGGCCGCGGTTCCGCGGCCTTTATGACTCCTCTCGGCACCAAATTTTTACAGAGGGTCTTAGACTTGGAAATAGGGGTTTTGTTATATTCTGTTTGGGCCCAGATTTTCTTTGAGTGCTACAGTTGTGCTTGGGGCCCACTTCGGTAAATTTAGTCGGTCGAAAATTTTAAACATGTTAGTTCACAGTATTTACATTATATCTGCGACCGTGAATGTCATTTGATCGGTAAATCCTGTCTATCTGCTATAGCCCTTTTAGACGGATTTGGGAACGTGACATTCACGTTGATGTTCTATGTTGTGCTGTGATGTTGCGGATTTGTCATGGTGGATAGCCTGGATGCAATGGTAGTACAGTTTGGTTTTTTATGTACATTTGATATTGCGGGGCGAGCGTCCGACATGTGGACTGCCGTTACTGCCTGTTTGTATATTATTCTTTTGTGGCACGACCGGGCTGAGGTCGATGCACCCGTTGTATGTATATTTTACTTTCTGTACTAGGATTACCCCGCGGTGGGGTGCACGGATAGCCGGGTTCTAGAGGGCAACGGGCCCGCATCTCATGGCGTTGAGACGGAGGGGGCTTCACTCTAGAATTGGCGGGCTATTCACCGCACTCATAGGGGGTACAGGTTGACCTAAGGAGGGGTGCCCAAGTTACCGGATTCCGTGAAGTGCTGGGTGGTCCATTCACATTGTTGAAGGGGGCTGCCTCGCTTCAGGTTTTGGCCGGTAACTTGCCGCGCCCGTCACGGTCTAGGATTTCATTGCACAGGCTATCCACACGACCAGGGGAACGTCGGGTTTCAGTAGCGGCTCTATGAAACCCGGGGATCCCAGATATCTGTATTGTTCTGTGATACTTATTACATTTCTGTGGTGTTGCATTTTATCACGCCTTGAGCGAATATTATATATTGATATATATACTAGTAGATGTTGTATATGTTTTGCATCCGCGCTAGTCCAGTCCCCGCTCTGTCGTTAGTTAAGTAACCTAACGGGTAATGACGGGACCCAATGGAGAATGCGGATGGCATATACGTACATCATTATTTTCGTTCTTTATTGGTGTGATCAATTGATGGGACTGCGTTGATTCGGATCAATGCAAGTTAAACAAACCTATTCTGATGTTGTTGGAATATTTTTCAAAAAGCTGTTATTTCAAGGGCGTTCTCTTTCGTTTTGCACAGTGGTATTTGGTTATGAATATCCAGCACTTCAGTCGACGAGGCAAGGGCCGAGATCCCTTCACCGGGAGTGACCCCTTGGACAAAAGTTTGCGTCAGGGCAATAACTTCATTATAGTCGTTTACTTTTGCTTTGCATCGTGGTATTCAGTTGGAATATCCTGCACCTCATTCTATAGGGAAAGAGCCGAGATCCCTTCACCGGGAGTGACCTCTTTAGCAAAGGTTTTCACCACTATATTTTTATAAAAGCTATCCGGTTCCTTTAACGATATCAAGTTCATTACGTTAAAGGTTTTTCGCCAAAAACCATTCGTAGCCCTCCGTCATTTCATATGGATAGTCAATAGTATTCAAGCTGTGTTTGTTGGCCAAAGTCAAGGCACAGTGATTGGTAGCTATTGGATATTCATATGCAGCATAGATAGATGCGTTAGTTTGGGACAGTCGTACTGCCTTGTTGGCCAAAGTCAAGGGTAGGTATGGGTGGGTTCAAATTAGCCTGGACAATGACGGGTAGAACTTGACATGTGACTTATGATTTGTTGGCCAAAGTCAAGGTCATAAGACCATGGGGAAAAAATCACATCGGGAGTTTCTAAAGAAACTGAAACTTGCCAGATATGCGCATACCTTCTGGAGTATGATAACGTGAGTGGATTCCATCACGTTATCATGCGATGATAGTTAGATCCCGATTCCCACTGATGAGTTGGTTTACTCCTCGGGTGATCCCGACTAATTCTTCTTTCAGGTTTGGAGGAGATTTTAACGTTACAGTGGGAGGTTTCCTGATTAGATAAATTGGTAACCATTCTGATCTAGGTTTGAGTGCACGCTGAGTGTTTCTTTTCTCTCTCTCTTTGGCAGCGACCATGGCCCGACCCTTGACTATGACTCAGTGACCAAGATTAACCGAACATTCTTAAACACTGGCTTTGGATTGTCAGAGTTGCAAACCTCTTTGCCACTCCTACTATTACTCTTTTCTCCAGAACACCCCGTATTACTACGAACGTCCACTTCCATTGGATAAAACCATCATATGGTTATATACGAACTCGAAGGAGTTTATTCGAGGATGGTTTCTAGTTCTTGAGAAAACGAATAGGACTATTCCGTTGTCTTTTTCTTTTACCTTCTCTCAGGTTGCGAGTGCTCCTTGTATTAGGACGGTACACCTATTACGCTAATTGGATAGTCTTCTTCCAAACCATAGGATGGTGTCGAAAGGTAGGGAATGAAGAAAACCATTTAGCCTAAACGGTGTGCAGAAGGTATTAACTAAAGACAAATAAAGGGATTAGTAAGAGGGCAAAGTAAATTGCGACTGCTATTTACGACCAAACCAAGTATTTCATTACCACTCCCACTTCACCTTTGTATTTCTCCAGGACACTCCGTATCACTACGAAGATCCACAGTTATTTGGATGCTCCATCGTATGGTTATATACGAACTCGAATGGAACTTGTTCCAGTTCGGGGATGGATTCTGGTTCAGGAGAAATAGGAATAAGGTTTATTCGGTTGTCTTTTATCTTCACCTTCTCTCGCATTGCGAGTGTTCCTAGGATTAGGAGAGTACACCCATTATGCTTATTGGATAGTCTTCTTCCAAACCATAGGTTGGTGCCGAACGGTAGGGAAGGAAGAAAACCATTTAGCCTAAAGGGGTGTGTAGAAGGTAATGACTAAAGACATATAAAGGGATTTGGAGAGATGGCAAAGAAATATACGGTTATAGTTGTGAATCGGATAATGGAAGAGGCATTACTAGGAATACCCGGATACCCCTACGAAACATTTCAATGTTTCAGTATTCACTGTGTACTGTTAAAAGAAAACTGATTTACCAATTAGTCCTTGCACCAGGGTATGTATTTACCAGGTTTGATTCTCACATCTGTATGGTTTTACAGATGACGAGTGGGAGTAAGTTATTGGGAATTAGGTGATCATCCTCATTATATCGGAAATCGTTGTAATTTGTGATTTTTGAGGAAATCGCCTGGGTTGTTTGCCGGACGGCAAATATTTGGTTTTGAATATCCGTCGTTGTGCACCAATTTCAAATTGATATATCTATACGTCTATATTTATAGAGTGAGATATACCTTTTTGAAATTATGTCTATGACATTTACCTATATCAGTGGATGGTTAGGTAAGGAGCATTGAACAGCGGTGTAATTCTTCTTAACCATAAGTACAGTTTTCAACCTACGACACATAGGAAATGAGTTATTTGACCCACAGGACTTATACAGAGTATTGTATGTTGTCCAGTGTCCATTAAGACAGAGGGGTTGGTCCTCGCACTATATTCGGTTTACTTATGACTTCTCTAGTTTTTTGACATGTGTTTCGTAGAAACACAAGGTCTGTGTTTTGAGAAGTTATAGGTATATGAATAAAGTAGAGGACCAGGTATTGCAAGTATCAGGATTCTTCAAGGTGATCGAAGATGTAGATACTTGTGAATGGTATTCAATTGATAGTAATGATTAAGAGAACTTTCTTCTCTTTCAGGTTATTCATAATTGGAAGCACTCCTAAGTTGAGTAATGCTGATCGGCCTCTTACTATTTAGTTGACATGCACTGGAGACAGCTGCATGATTTGAATCTGTTTCAATTAAATCAGTGCCTCTGTTTCTGTATTGGATATAGAACAGTTCATATCTTAACGATGTTAAGGTACAGGGAGTTGTCCGGCTTATGCTTAAAACCAGACTCTGGATAACTCAAGGCACGTTTCTGTAATGGATGTCGTTAGTTGTATGTATGCCCTAGAGGCCAGTATTGTACAGATGATGTATATTATATTGGATGCTTGGACATATATAGAGATGACTTTTTGCACGATATGATAGTATGCTATCTGGTTGCTCTTTATCTTAACATGTATACTAGTCTCTTTAAACTGTCTTATAGTTACATGTTGGTAAAGCCCTTAGGATGTGTACTTAACTACCTGGACTATGATGCAGATCATACTAGTGGGGACATGGTAGTCCATAAGTACATCCTTCAAGGTCCCTAGTCGTAGGTGTATCGAGACGGGGCATCGATATACCAGTGTAGAATAGCGTATACGCTTCTCGACCCATGAGATGGGCGATGGATGATCCCATATCCATTGGTGTTTGACATCAGAGATGGTATACGGGTGCTCAGTGGACACTGGGTACACCGGACGGACTCGCCGAGAACTCCCAGATGGTATTATACCTCACGTCAGATGGCAGTTCTCAGGTGACACTTGTGCAGGTTAGTCTGTAGACCCGAGATCGTCACAGAGTCTTGTCTGATTCCCACTGTGCTTTTATTTCCACCTTACCACGTCCATGAGGGCGTGCAAAACGGTGGTTTTTGGGTATAGTCCCGAGTCATATGGAGGAAATGAGCGATAGGAGGGGTTTCGTCTCTCCCGGTATTGGGGGTTGATGTTGCATTGTGCTCGATTGGCCGTAACAGGGAAGTCCCTGGCCAGGGCTGAATGGAGATTTACTGGTAAGTGTTACCAGTAGTTTCTCGACCCGTTATGAGCCTCACATCGGCACGACTTATCGGTTGTTGGGGTCTGACGTTTACCACCCCTAGACTTGATATGCGACATATCAGACGAGGAGACCGAACTGTACGGGAAGTGTTGCCGGTTGGCTCGACGGGAGTTGTAGCAGGTTCGCTTGTTCTCTTCTGATCGTTCAATACCCGTGTGGCCGTTACGTTTAGCTGACCGCTTGCGGCTTGGGGGTGCTTGATATGATCATCACCCACTGCCGGCGTATTGACGAGTCTTAGAGCCCTACAATGGAGTTACCTAGTCCAGGCGAAACGTTGTGGTGCGCGTATGCGATATGCGCATGGACCCGATTAAAATGCGTGTATAGGATACCGTATATTGATCGGGCGGCTTGCTTTTGGTTAGGGTCATATGTGATATGGCCGGATTGATAAATCAAGTGTTGATTTATCATTTAACCATTAGTTTCTCACTAGAAATCCTTTCTTGTGTTGGATGGATGTATGCATGCATGTATGTTTTCTTTCTTTCTAGTTTCATGCACATATGGATGTGTATACATACATACATACATACATACACCATCTATCATGGTTGCTTATACAAAGAAAATGGTGGCAATATAAGACTCACACCATGGTTTTAATTATATATATTATTATTATTGAATTTGATTTAAAACAAAAGAAAAGGAAAGGATAATTCATGGAAGCTTTCTACACTCTTCTTGACCTAACCATTCTCACCCACCATTTGACCATGGATTACTTTTCCTTTTGTATTTTTAACTCAAGTTCAATAATATCCTAACCATGGTTTGATATGAGAAGTGGAAAATATATATTGATATATTTTCTATTCTTCTTTCATGAGTTATTCTTATCTTCTTCTCAAATAGTCATCATCTTCTTCCTCCTTCTTCACTTGCTCTCTAGACTTTTGTAGTGAGAAAATTACATAACAAGATTGGATTTTTAAGTGAGAATAAGAACCACAACATCATTCTATACAAGTTTAGCCCACTTGTTTAGAGTGTTATCTTCATTCATTCTCTTGATCGGGTGAAGTTGCGAGATTGGACTAGGAACTTCGGGTGGATCGTCGTGGACGTGAGAGGACTTCAAGAGGACCTTCCTCCAACACCCAAGAGGCCGAGGAGTCTAGCGTAGGGAGCTACAAAGGTTGTACTCTCTAAACCCTAGCTTTTCTTTCATGAGATGATGTGAAAATTTTGAAACCCTAATTTTTCTAGGATAGATCCTTTGTAAGTTTACTTAGCACCATAAAAACTTAATCTTTGGTACATGTGATGCTTCCAAACCCTTCATGAGGTGCTAGGTAAACCTTTCATTGGTATCAGAGCCGACCTAGAACATTAGGCGATGCTTTAACGAAGTTAAAACTCCGATCGAACCGAAAATACGGATTTTTGAGTGCTCTCTGGAAATTTTCTAAAATCTGACATTTTTCAGAATTAAAAATATGTAAAAAATTCAGCAGGAAAATATAAGAATTACGGTATGAAAAAAATGCGATGAACAGTGAATATTGCCGCGGAAACGCGGTCTAAGCTTGCTTAGGCCGCGGTTCCGCGGCCGTACGTATCAATCAATGCATAAATTTTATACAGTAATTTTTGATTATGCTTTTATATTTTTTAGGGTATTTTTAATCTGAACTTAGTGCTGAAAAATTCTGGAGATGGTTTTGGACTCGCCGATTCGATCGGAATTTTGATTTCGTTACTTTTCCGGATAAATTAGAATGTATTGAAGTGTTTGAACGAGTATCATTTGCTCACTTTTCACGGGGTTTAAAATCTTTCGGAAATACGTGCAAGTTTGTTTGTGGTGGACCCTCTAGAAGACAACAAACCTTAACTCGATTATGTGACCGTCTTGAACTGCCCTTTGAACCTTAGGGTTTGGGGCAGTACGGCGTGCCACATGTGAGGCGTTGGCTTGACCCTTCTACGGCTGGACCGCTACCACTGTGTCAAACTCCGGGTTTTTTGAACTCCGCTCAAGTGTTAAGCTTTAGCGAATCTTGGGTATTTGATCGTTCGTTCAAAAATTTTAATACCGTCTATTTATATGGAATGTGATGCAATATCTGGAATTCATATAGTTGGACATGAAATACGAAGTATGTGATATTTCGCATTTACGATGTCTAAAGAGAATGTGGATTCCAAATATTGCAGTTTTACACTTTCTTTTCTGTGACCGTAAGTGTAGTATGTCGATATCGCCGTTTTCGTTGTTATACATCAACGACAATTGGGGTACACATATTTACTTACGTTGATGATATATGATATTATGTGTTGCTGAGATATGATGTGCAGGATTGTCGCAATTGAATAGCCGTGGGGTTTTATGTGAGATGAGAGTTTTATATTTTCATTCATGTAAATTCAAATGTAATGTAATATTATTTTATTTGGGGCACTTCCGGGTTGAGTTCGTTGCCACCTGTGTTGTATATTATTTACTTTTCCACATTAGGATGGACCCAAGGAGGGGAGCACGGGTGACCGGGTTCTGGGGTTCAGTGGGAGGCCATCTCGAGGAGTCGAGACCGGGTCTCCTAAACTCCAGAATTGGTAGGGTCGCTTGCCGCTCTCGTAGGGGTCCAGGGTGTGGGCTTGGCTATTCATCGCGACTGTGGAATCCGTATTTTCTATTGCTGGCTAAATAATAAATACGGACGTCCTAGTATATCCCACATTATATCTATGTTTCTGCTGCAATATCTGTGATGTGATCATTTGATATGTTCTGATTGATACTGTATATAGTATATATGAAATATTATATAGATGTTACTTATGTTTTGCACCCGCACTAGCCCTGCCCAGCTCTGTCGTTAGTTACCTAACCTAACGGTGCACGAGGGGACATCGAGGCGAATGCGGATGGCATAAGTGTACGTCGTATTTATCTGTGATGTTTAGGTGACTTAAATGATGGGACTTCATTAATGTGATTAATGAAAGAAAAGAAACCTAATAGATGTTGTAGAATCAAAATTTTAAAATAAAAGGGTAGCTACAGTTTTGCTTTGCATAGCGGTATATATGATATAACCTCCACCTTATTCGATGAGGAAAGGGCCGAGATCCCTTCACCGGGAGTGACCCCTTTAGCAATAACTGGCAGTTGCTACACACTCGGTTTGACTTTTGATTGCTTCTATAGTTTCTGCTTTGCACAGTGATATATATGATATATCCTGCACCTCATTCGACGAGGAAAGGGCCGACGATCCCTTCACCGGGAGTGACCCCTTTAGAAAAACTAGAAAATCCTCAAAATCACTCCATTTCAAAACTTCACTTGATTCTACAACGATATCAAGTTCATTACGCAATAGGTTTTCAGAAAAACCTGACGTAGCCCTCCGTCATTTCAGATAAATCCTACTTAGTATTCGTGCTACGTTTGTTGACTTCCGTCAAGGCGTAGTGTGCGGTAGCTAACTTGTATTTATCTGCTTATGCATGTGATGCAGATTGGATTAGTGTAGTCGTACGACCTTGTTGACCTCCGTCAAGGGTCGTGCGGGTGGATTTGATTCAATCAAGAAATGACGGGTTGAACTTGACTTGCACCCTGTGGTTTGTTGACCTCCGTCAAGGTCATAGGATGCTTGGGGCAAAATATTATCGGGAATTTCAAGTGTTGAAATTTGCAATGAGATTGCATACCTTCTATGAGATAGTTGGACCTCGATACCCACTGCGAGTAAGAGTTACTCCTCGGAGAGTTTTACACATTACAATTAGCCGATCAAGTAGGTGTCTAGAAAGGTGTCAACGGAGTTACGCCTCTGGGAAAACGAGGTTTACTTTAATTAGGTCCGTGCGAAAGCACGGGGAACCTCCCTCAAAGTACCGACACTGGCCTGGCTGAAAGATTGGCGAAGTTGTAGGGTGTAATTAATCCCGGCTAGTCTTTCCTTTTAGGGTTTGAAAGAAGATTTGATAAAACCAGTGGGAGCCATCTTGATTAGATAAGATAATAACCAATCTGATCTTGCAAGAGCATACGCTAAAGTGTTTTCTTCTCTCTCTCTCCAGGTAGCGACCATGTCATGCCCTAATAAAGATAATAATATGGATGTATTAACTGAACCCGCATGTTATACTGTGCTGGGGAACGTTGGTTCCGTTCTTTCTTATAAGAGTTATAGAAATGAACAGGACATAGGGAATACCAGGATTCCCAAGCCACCCGAATGAAGAAAGTACATGTTGATGCATTTTCTTCGGGTGTGTTCGTTACAGAGAACTGTTTCTCCATCTGCCCTACGTCCTGGGTATTAGATACCGGGTCAGGATCCCATATATGTAATCAGTTACATGGGCTCAGGAAAGGTAGAGAACTTGGAGAAGGTGATAAATACATTAGAGTTGGAAATGGTGCAATTATTGCAGCTAAGACTGTCGGGGAATATCACCTTGCATTACCAACTGGTAATACATTGGTTCTGAACGAATGCTATTACATGCCGAACCTGATATGCAACATTATATCGGTTTCTTTGTTGAGTAAAGAGGGATATAATTTTGTATTACAGAATAATGTTATGAACATTTTCCGTAACCAAAAGTTGGTTGGATCAGGCACGTTGTGCAATGGCATTTATGTTCTAAATCAATCAACAGTTCTGAGCATAACAAACACACACAAGAGGAAGAGTTCAGAACTGAACGAATCCTTCTTATGGCATTGTAGACTGGGTCACATCAATGCGACACGACTGGCTAAGTTACATAAGGATGGATATTTGAATCCGTTTGAATTTTCATCTTATGACACTTGCCAGTCATGTCTCAAAGGCAAGATGACCAAAACTCCGTTTACGGGACACGGAGAAAGAGTTACTGAACTCTTGGGACTGATACATAGTGATGTATGCGGTCCTATGTCTACACATGCCAGGGATGGTTCTTCATACTTCATTACATTCACTGACGATCTCTCTAGGTTCGGGTATGTGTTCCTGATGAATCACAAATCAGAAGCTTTTGAGAAATTTAGAGAATATAAACAAGAAGTTGAGAACCAAACCGGAAAAAGTATTAAAATCCTACGATCTGATCGAGGAGGTGAATAAGTGTGCATTGAATTCTTGGACTTCCTAAAAGAGAATGGGATTCTCTCTCAGCTAACTCCTCCATATACACCACAGCACAACGGTGTATCAGAAAGGAGGAACCGCACCCTATTAGATATGGTGCGCTCTATGATGAGCACAGCTGAGTTACCTATTTCCTTCTGGGGATATGCGCTGGAGATAGCAGCATACCTACTGAATAGGGTTCCTACCAAATTTGTGCTTACCACACCATATGAGATATGGGGGGGGAAGAGACCATATCTTAATTTTATAAAGATATGGGGTTGCCCGGCCTATGTCAAAAGACAAAAACCGGACAAACTCGAGGCAAGTTCTGTTTTGTGCAAATTTGTTGGATATCCCAAGCATTCGTGAGGGTATATCTTCTACCACAGTGAGGAACAAAGAGTATTTGTTGCTCAACATGCCACCTTTTTAGAAAAGGAATTTCTTGCAAAAGAGATTAGTGGCTCTGAGGTAGAATTGGAAGAGGTTCCAGCTGAACAAAACACAACAAAAGATTTAGTGGAACCAGAGGATTCAGTAGCTCCCAACGAACCTCAGCCTCTCCGCCGATCTAGTAGGGTTCCTCGCCAACCTGAGAGATACTACGGTTTTCTCATGGATGGTGGGAGCGAGGATTGCATCATGGAGGATGATGACCCAACTAGCTTCGAGCAGGCCATCACGAGTAGGGACTCAGTGAAATGGCCGGATGCTATGCGGTCCGAGATGGAATCCATGTACACCAACAAAGTATGGACTTTGGAAGTTGCTCCTAAAGGGGTAAAACCCATTTGGAGCAAGTGGATCTTCAAGAAAAAACTTGGTGTAGATGGGAAAGTGGAGACTTTCAAAGCTAGACTTGTTGCAAAGGGTTTTCGTCAAAGAACAGGTGTGGACTATGACGAAACCTTTTCTCCAGTGGCTATGCTTAAATCCATCCGGATCATGCTTGCCATCGCTGCATATCATGATTACGAAATCTGGCAAATGGATGTTAAGACCGCCTTTCTAAACGGTGATTTAGAAGAGTGCGTGTACATGACTCAGCCAGAGGGCTTCGTAGACAGTGGGAGCAGCGGGAAGGTGTGCAAGCTGCTTAAATCCATTTATGGATTAAAGCTAGCATTGCAGAGTTAGAACATCTGCTTTGACATCGTTATCAAAGAGTTTGATTTCGTCAAAAACCCAGATGAACCTTGTATCTACAAGAAGGTGGCAGAGAATAAGGTTGTCTTCCTCGTATTGTACGTGGACGACATACTCTTGATAGGAAATGATATTCCTATGCTGCAATCGGTCAAGCTTTTCTTATTACAAAGATTCTCAATGAAAGATCTTGGTGATGCCTCCTGCATATTGGGAATTAGGATCTATAGAGATAGATCCAAACGGATATTGGGATTGTCCCAATCCAGGTACATTGACACCATACTAAAGAGGTTTAGTATGGAAGAATCCAAGCGTGGGAACTTGCCCACGATCTCTGGAGTCACTCTCTCCAAAGAGATGTCTCCCAAGACTGATTTGGAGAGAACTCGCATGCAAGGGATACCCTATGCTTCGGCTGTAGGCTCTATCATGTACGCGATGCTATGTACCAGACCCGATGTAGCATACTCACTAAGTGTAGTGAGTAGGTATCAAGCTGATCCTGGAGAGAGTCACTGGACAGCTGTGAAGAGCATTCTCAAGTACTTGCGAAGGACTAAAGAGATGCTCTTAGTGTATGGTAATGGAGAACTCCAAGTGGAGTCCTTTACCGATTCGAGCTTCCGGAGTGATAAGGACGACTCTAAGTCGCAGTCGGGATTTTTCTTTACCCTTTACGGAGGGGCGGTTAGCTGGAAGAGTTCCAAGCAGGAAACCGTGGCAGACTCGACGATGGAGGCTGAATACATCGCTGCCAACGATGCTGCTAAAGAGGCTGTCTGGATCAAGAAGTTCATTACTGAACTTGGAGTGGTTCCATCCATTGAGCATCCAATACCTTTGTATTGCGATAACAATGGAGCAGTGGCTTTGGCCAAGGAACCCAGGTCCCATCAGCGATCCAGGCATATTCTGAGGCGGTATCACCTGATCCGAGAGATAGTTGATCGCCGGGAGATCGAGGTCAGGAGGGTTGACACGAAGAACAACACGGTGGATCCACTCACGAAGGCCATTCCCTAGATACAGTTTGAGAGACTCTTCGGGATGCTCGGTATGCGATACTACAGCAGCTGGCCCTAGTGCAAGTGGGAGATTATTAGTTGTATGTATGCCCTAGAGGCCAGTATTGTACAGATGATGCATATTATATTGGATGCTTGGACATATATAGAGATGACTTTCATGCTCGATATGATTGTATGCTATCTGGTTGCTCTTTATCTTAACATGTATACTAGTCTCTTTAAACTGTCTTATAGTTACATGTTGGTAAAGCCCTTAGGATGTGTACTTGACTACCTGGACTATGATGCAGATCATACTAGTGGGGACATGGTAGTCCATAAGTACATCCTTCAAGGTCCCTAGTCATAGGTGTATCGAGACGGGGAATCGATATACCAGTGTAGACTAGCGTATACTCTTCTCGACCAATGAGATGGGCGATGGATGATCCCATATCCATTGGTGTTTGACATCAGAGATGGTATACGGGTGCTCAATGGAGACTGGGTAGACTGGACGGACTCGCCGAGAACTCCCAGATGGTATTATACCTCACGTCAGATGGCAGTTCTCAGGTGACACTTGTGCAGGTTAGTCTATAGACCCGAGATCGTCATAGAGTCTTGTGTGATTCCCACTGTGCTTTGATTTCCACCTTACCACGTCCATGAGGGCGTGCAAAACTATGGTTTTTCGGTACAGTCCCGAGTCATATGGAGGCAATGAGCGATTGGAGGGGTTTCGTCTCTCCCGGTATTGGGGGTTGATGTTGCACTATGCTCGATTGGCCGTAACAGGGAAGTCCCTGGCCAGGGCTGAAAGGAGATTTACTGGTAAGTGTTACCAGTAGTTTCTCGACCCGTTATGAGCCTCACATCGGCACGACTTATCGGTTATTGGGGTCTGACGTTTACCACCCCTAGACTTGATACGCGACATATCAGACGAGGAGACCAGACTGTACGGGAAGTGTTGCCGGTTGGCTCGACGGGAGTTGTAGAAGGTTCGCTTGTTCTCTTCTGATCGTTCAATACCCGGGTGGCCGTTACGTTTAGTTCACCCACTGCCGGCGTATTGACGAGTCTTAGAGCCCCACAATGGAATTACCTAGTCCAGGCGAAACGTTGTGGTGCGCGTATGCGATATGCGCATGGACCCGATTAAAATGCGTGTATAGGATACCGTATATTGATCGGGCGGCTTGCTTTTGGTTAGGGTCGTATGTGATATGGCCGGATTGATAAATCAAGTGTTGATTTATCATTTAACCATTAGTTTCTCACTAGAAATCCTTTCTTATGTTGGATGGATTTATGCCTGCATGTATGTTTTTCTTTCTTTCTAGTTTCATGCACATATGGATGTGTATACATACATACATACACCATCTATCATGGTTGCTTATACAAAGAAAATTGTGGCAATATAAGACTCACACCATGGTTTTAATTATATATATTATTATTATTGAATTTGATTTAAAACAAAAGGAAAGGAAAGGATAATTCATGGAAGCTTTCTACACTCTTCTTGACCTAACCATTCTCACCCACCATTTGACCATGGATTACTTTTCCTTTTGTGTTTTTAACTCAAGTTCAATAATATCCTAACCATGGTTTGATATGAGAAGAGGAAAATATATATTGATATATTTTCTATTCTTCTTTCATGAGTTATTCTTATCTTCTTCTCAAATAGCCATCATCTTCTTCCTCCTTCTTCACTTGCTCTTTAGACTTTTGTAGTGAGCAAATTACATAACAAGATTGGATTTTGAAGTGAGAATAAGAACCACAACATCATTCTACACAAGTTTAGCCCACTTGTTTAGAGTGTTATCTTCATTCGTTCTCTTGATTGGGTGAAGTTGCGAGCTTGGACTGGGAACTTCGGGTGGATCGTCGTGGATGTGAGAAGACTTCAAGAGGACCTTACTCCAACACCCAAGAGGCCGAGGAGTCTAGCGTAAGGAGCTACAAAGGTTGTACTCTCTAAACCCTAGCTTTTCTTTCATGAGATGATGTGAAAATTTTGAAACCCTAATTTTTCTAGGATAGATCCTTTGTAAGTTTACTTAGCACCATAAAAACTTAATCTTTGGTACATGTGATGCTTCCAAACCCTTCATGAGGTGCTAGGTAAACCTTTCAGCTGTTTGTGGGTTGACCCGGGCTATGACGATGGTTGACTTTCTACCATCTGGAAGATCAATAGTGATATTGTTCTAGACTCGCCACAGTTTTAAGTAAAATGGATTTTTTTTCCAGAAAACAGAAGTGGGAGTATGCTAGAATTGGAAGTGATTCCAGAACCGCAAACGATTACTGAAAATTTGATAAGAACCTAAAGATTCATTATGATTTGACATTCCATTAGCCACTCCGCAGATATGGTGGGTAACCTCAGGCACCCGAGAGGTACTCCGGTAGCCTCAAGGACGGTGACAGGGAGGTTCTTGTTTACCCAGACTTGCCATTGCTGTTGTTCCAGACTGTGAGACCCGGCAGAAGGATGAGTATAGCGTCGTTCTAAACAAGCTTTAGAAGTGCACGTGTATATGATTCTGCCAGAGGGTTGTCATAGTCAGTGGGTGCAGCGGAAGCATTAGTGGACAAGAGGCTTATGTCTATTTATAGACTAAAGCGGTAATAGCGGAGATAGATCGTCTTTTTCTGATGTGACAGTCATAGGTTTGACTTCATCAGAATAGGGGATGGATCTGTTAAGAAGGTAGTAGGGTGTGATGTCCTGGTATTTGGATGACATACACAGAGTAAGAAGTGAAATTCCAATACTACGGTCGGTTATACTTTGGTTGTCACACAGTGGTTTCTCCATATAAGGATATAGATATAATATCAGACATTCAGGTTACTAGATCTATGGTTTTAGATCTAGATTTGGGTAGCTTCCCAATCAGGGTACTTAGACAACATTCTAAGAGAATTTAGAATGGACGACTCCTGGCACGGTAGTATACCTGTAGGTAATGGAGTCACCCTCTCTAAAGGTGTCTTACAGACTAAAGTGGAGAGGGATGTGCATGATTGGCAGATCACTTGCATAGGAATTGAGTCAATCATGAGATGTCAAGTACCACACCAGATGTTGTTTTTGCACGAGATGCAATAAGTTGATATTGATCCAATCCTGGAGAAACGATCGGAAGAAGTTTTAGAACATAAGTGGATGTTCTAGGGATATGATAACGATAGCCTCATTCGGGTGACGGTTATCATTCCAGGATTCCAAGGTGACCTGGACGGCAGAGTGACTGTCAGAGTTATAGTTTTCCCTCTGACGAGGGGCACTACTATGGACAGGTGGTCCAGGCGGATACTGAGGGAGGCATGGCGCAGGATACTGATTAAGTTCAGCTGACGATACAGTCTAAGAAGTTTGGATTTGGAGTTCATTTATGAGCTAGGTCCTATCAGATATCCAGACATATTCTAAGACTGGTATTGCTTATTTCGGGAGATGGGCTTTCTTCGCGAACTTGAGATAAAGAGAGACATAGAAAGAAACATTAGGGCGGATCCACTCACTGAGGCTATTCCTCGAACGCAATAGTTTCGCAAACGGGTTTTGTGAGACTGATTAGTAGAGGAGTTGGGTGTTCGGTATCACACGGGCTGTGAGTATGCGACAACGCAATAATTAGCCTTGAGTGCAAGTGGGAGATTGTTGGAGATAGTGCCCTCAGAGTCAATTATTGGATCACAGGCACGTGATTGCAATGATTGAGGGTGAACCTATGCCGGGAGGACAGTCTTACTCAAGATGATAGTATGCTATCCGGTTTATCTTTATCATCGTGTTCTGCTTTAGGTGACATTACTGATCACTATTGCACGTTGATTGAGCCCCTAGGATTCTTGCTTGACGGCCAGCAGTATGATGGCGATCATATACGTGGGAGCTGGGGTCTATAAGCACATCCTTAAAAAGTCCCTAGTCGTGGGAGTTTTCGAGACAGGGCATCGATACTCCAGAGTAGACTAGTGTATATAGTCGAGACCCCGACGAGGGGCGGTGGCCGGTCTCACAAGCCACTAGTGTCAGTTGGTTCACCTGAGATGTATACAGGTGCTCATTGGGTTATGAGTACACCAGACAGGACTCGCCGGGAACATGCTAGTTGGTATTATACCTGACGTCAGATAGCAGTTCCCTGGTGACATGTGTACAGGTTAGTTCATCGACCTGAGATCGTCATTTGTCTCGTGTGAGTTCCCACTGTGCTTTGATTACTACCCTACCACGTCTCAAAGGAGTCGTGCAAACAGGTTTTAGTTGGGTACAGTCCCGAGCCATATGGAGGCGGTGAGAGGATCTGCAGGGGTTCGTCTCTCTCGGTATTGGGGGTGAGGTCGCGC
Source organism: Agapanthus africanus (assembly GCA_030015575.1). Taxonomy (NCBI): domain Eukaryota; kingdom Viridiplantae; phylum Streptophyta; class Magnoliopsida; order Asparagales; family Amaryllidaceae; genus Agapanthus; species Agapanthus africanus. The sequence continues at coordinate 248,996,192 of JASDDO010000031.1, read as the reverse complement.
TGTGTCTAGGAGAGCCATTACACGAAGTCCTTGGCCAAGGCAGGAGATTTACTGGTAGGTATTCCAGTAGTATCTCAGGGTGTTACCGCTTTTGGGGGTCTGACTTTTACCAACCCCCTAGGCCCGCCATGCGATGCTCATAGAGGAACGGACCGAACTGTACGGATATTGTCACTGACAGGCTCAGTAGGGTGTCAGGATGAGTTCTCTCATTGACGTCCCTTTTGGTCAATACCTGGTAGCCCATTACGTATGGCTAATACCTCTGACGAGCTTGTGGTTAAATCCATAGCCATAGTGTTGACGAGTCTTTAGAGTCCCCCATAGACCGTTTCTTAAGTTTCGGGCGAAACGCTGTAGATGCCGTATGGAGATATGGCAGGGTTCGATCATATAAGTGCGGTATTGCACAAATCATGATCGTACGTATAATACTAGCGGGCTTTGGTTTAAGTCGGATCCTAGTATTGTACTGTGTAGATTTTGTCTCATTGCATTTGTATTCGGTCGGAATACAAATGCGGGTATGTATATACAGTCGCGGGGTTTTCCTGTAATTTATTACAGGATCGGTTTTTTGAAGTTGCCAGTTTGCATTCTGTTTCGTCCATTTTCCTTTGTTTCTTTCCTTGGCTGAAAATTGGTGGAGGAGGGCTTATTTGCAAATGTGCAAATTAGAATTGTGGAGGGTGGTCTTTGTATATTGATGCTTCATGATGGTTCCACCATACATTAACTTCTTGGTTCATGATTGTTCATGATAGCTTGACTTTTGGTATATGATTAAGTGATGGAGTGGAGACTTTTGTTGTGATCATTTGATTCTCTCATCATCACTTGCTTGCATTATTTCTTTACCCCCCACTCCTTGGCTTTGCTCTCTCTCCCTTCACCAAGCATGGCCGGACACATTTGTGGGGGCTGTCCTAATTTTTTGGGTGGGAAAAATTGTTCTATTGGCTTGCACAAAATCCTTTTAGCTCATCTCCAAAACCCCATTCCTCCACCTTCATAAAATGGCAACTTCTAGCAACCCTATGAGACCCAGTGTTCTACACTTAGCCTACAGCATCCTTGGACACGTCGACTCGCCAACTTCATGCCCGAGTTGCCTCGGTCCAGAGGTGGGAGCCCATAAAAGAAACCGGCGATGTGGTGCCCTTCCGACGAGGAGATGAAGACCGGAGATTCCGCGGGGAGATCGGGATGACGACGAGAAGACCGAAGGACACGGATCGCTCGGTATATCTCTCTACCCCTTCTCTAGTTATCTAGGATTAGGTTAATGGCCCGATCTAGGTTTTTAGTACGCGGTAGCGCCGTTTTTAAAAGTTAAAGAAAAGTATCGCTTCCGCATTTTGGCCTCGGGATGACGGCCGGGGAGCTGCCGTGCACTTATACTGACCAGAGTCGATTGATGGATATGGGACGACCCGTACTACCGGGGCCGAGGGCCGATTCTGCAGACGGAGTCCGATATATGAGGATTTACGTGCCAATGATAGGCACGGGTTTCATGATGTTTTCGAGTGTCGATGCTTGACACTCAGGTTCCATGATTCGATATGTCGCGAGCGACACCGGTTGATTTACATCCTCATACTTCCATGCATATATTGGTGATATTTACATGCATGATACTTATTGTCATTGGGTGACGAGTGGACGGGATCCACACACATACAGACTTGATTACATTGATCATACCTCATATTTATGATATGTTATTACCTGAGGCACTGGCACGAGCACTTGGAACTACACTCATGTATAGATGTTACATTTCCACTTTAGCATGCTTCAGACTTATTTATATGAGGTTTATATATATCTGATCGTGTTGACATAGGATGAGTCATACCTACGATTTCTGCTCTGTGATGTTTTCTACTCACGAGTTGGCAACTCACCCCCGCTGTGCCACAGTTCTTGCAGGTTTTGCCGTACAGATTTCATTACGGCTTTTCTGGCACACTCCTTCCCTTACGGGTGACTTTCTTTGGTAGGTAGGTTCTTTTCCATCAGAACCGCCATTGTACATGTATTATACAGTTGTATCTAGTAATTCCATCAACCAAACTTGTATATTGTTTAAGACTTAGAAAATCAGTTATGTATTATTTCGACATTAGAGTCGCGTGTTTAGTATTACGGTTTTCATGTTGTTTTGAGTTTCTTGTTTTTTGAGTTTTGATCCTCGCCCTTCGGCGTTGTATATTATATTGCTTGCGTGGTTGTGACCGTCGATTGACAAAGAGCTAGCTCCCGCTTGGGGATGCCTTTTATCATTGTAGATATATTATTCTTGTTGTATCCCGTTCGGAGCCAGTATTTATAAAGGAAACTCTGCCGAATTTTTCAGAAAAGACCATACATTTTAAAAACGCATATTCAAATTATTTATTTAAAAACCTTGTTTTCAAAACATGTTTTCTTTACTTCTTAAAAACCAGTCTTCTTATTTACTCCTTAAAATGGTTTTAGATTTTTGGGCTTTTGGCTTACTTGGATTAGATAGGGTCCTATAGACTTCATATGATTCAAGTGCCAGTCACGGGCTATTTCGGGTCGTGCCGGCTTCCTAAGCATCACAGAAGAAACGAAAGCAGTAATATTTATAGATCAACATATATATAGTATAAGCATTTGTCTCAGGCAGTAATATGATCTCATCACAGAACATTGCAGTAGAAGATAACATATGAAATATTGGATATACTAGGACGTCCGTGTTTTACATCGAGCCTGTATAAAACATGGATTCCACGGTCGCGATGAATTGCCAAACCCACATCCCTGGACCCCTACGAGAGCGACAAGTAACACTGCCAATTCTAGGGTTAGGAGACCCGGTCTCGACTCCTCGAGATGGCCTCCCACTGTACCCTAGAACCCGGTTACTTGTGCTCCCTTCCTTGGGCCTACCTAATACGGAAAAGTAAATAATATACAATGGTGACATCATCCTCATCCCGGAAGTGCCCCAATAAAAGAATATTACATACAAATGAATTTTACATGAATGAAAATTAAAACCCTCATCTTACATAAAACCCCCGGTTATTCAGAACACGACGATCCAATATAACATATCACAGCAACACATAATATCTCATATCATCAACGTAAGCAAGTATGCGTATCCCGATTGTCGTTGATGTATAGCAACGAAGCTGGCGATACACCACATACTACGCTTACGGTCACAGAAAATAAAGTGTAAAACTACAACATTTGGAATCCACAATCACTTTAGACATCATAAATCTGAAATATCACATACTTCGCATTTCATGCCTAACTATATGAATTCCACATATTGTATCACATTCCAGATAAATAGACAAAGTTAAACTTTCCGATCGAATAATCAAATGCGCAAGATTTCCCAAATAGCTCAACACTTGAGCGGAGTTCAAAAAACCTAGAACATGTCACTGCCCCAGTGAACAGCCGTAGAAGGGTCAAACCAACACCTCACACGTGGCAACGCCAAACTACCACAAACCCAAAGGTTCAGTAGAAGTTTTGCCGGTCACATAATCGAGTTAAGGTTACGTTCATCTAGAGGGTCTACAGATATGCTTGCATGTTTTTCTGAAAGTTTTAAACTTAAGAAAAAATCAACACTTGAAAGTTTTTCGTGTCGAGAAAAAATGAGTTATTGATATCCGTTCGAACATTTTAACAGGTTCTAAATTATCCGGAAAACAAAACGAAATTAAACTTTCCGATCAAATCAACGAATATTGAATATCTCCAGAACACTCAACACTTGAGTAACATTAAAAATTCCCAGAAGCAGTAAAAAGTACCTACGGATCAACCCTAGGAATACGAGTCCCCAATTCCCACGTACGGCCGCGGAACCGGCGCGGGAAGCATGTTCTTTCCGTGGTTCCGCGGCGCTTTGTGGGATTTGTGGGCTCGTATTTCATAGTTATCCATAAAATTGCCTGCTGAATTTTCTGAGTATTTTTAATACGGAAAAAAAATCATATTTTTAAAAAATTTCCAGAGAGGGGTTCAAAACCGACATTTCGGTGTTCGATCGGACCTTTAACTTCGTATACACGTCGCCTAATGCTCTAGCTAGGCTCTGATACCACTGCACAGTTACTAGGCACAGTCACAAGGTTTTACAAGGCATCAACCATGCCTGATTTAAAATTTAGACGTGCCGAACAACCCAAAGTGAGGATCTTTGCTAGATAATTAGGGTTAAACATGCAAGTAAACATCTTTACAACTACGTGTGAGGGATTACAACCTTTGTAGTCCACTCCTTCGCTTCATAAGCTCCGAATAGTAGTCCCTTCGCCGCGATCCATGATCTCCCGGACTCAAGAGAGGCTCCACAACCCGAATGATCCATGCTTGCTTGTATTCTTCCTTTTCAAAGATGATCTAACTTGAAGTTTCTTTAACTCAAGCTCTCACTCACTAATCAAGTATTAATGATGTGAACACCCTAATCTAATTGGCTAGATTAGATGAGGACGATGAGGTAGGAATTTGGCTCTCATTTTTTTTCATAATCTCACACTAAATCATCACAAAACTCTAAGCAAGAAAGCTTTGCAAGGAGGAAGAAGAAGATGAACTCATTTGTGATGAATAATGAATTGTAATAATAATTACAAATGCAACCATGGTTGACATAAGAAAGGGCTAGCCATTGTAGAGAGTTAACTTGGGTTAAGGGTTTGGGATGGGTTTAAAAAAATCTCACAAAATATCAACATATAATATCTTAGCTCAAAACAAAATAAAAGCTTCTAGAACTACAAGAAAGAGCTAACCCAAATCAAACCCTAACCATGTTTAATCTCCACTAATCATGTTGCATTAGTAATCATAACTTGTTACAATATTATATATCACATGTATAATAGATTTTTGTAACAAAAGAAAATAATACAATTAACATATATCGCATATATATCAATGTATTACCCGGTGAGAAAATGAATCAATAAAGCGAGCCAATATTAGATAATGTAATGTAATATATCACATATATAATTATACATTAAATTATCGAATCAACACTTGATCCGACAATCCGGCTATTTCTCAAATAACCGACTAATATATATATTTGTACCGATTCATCGAATCAACACTTGATCCGATGATCCAGCTGATATCAAATATCACGAGAACAGAATACGGTATCTCATATCGCATTATCCTCGGTAATGCACATATCACATATGTGCTCCTACTCCGTTTTGCCTGAGTCAAGAAACCTCTGTGTTGGACTCTAAAGAATCGTCAATATGCCGGCAGTAGGTGATGATCATATCAAACACCCACAAGCTGCAAGCGGTCAGCTAAACGTAACAGCCACCCAGGTATTGAGCGATCAGAAGATCAATAAGCAAGCATGTACATTCTTCTGTGAATCCAATCAGTAACACTCCCGTACAGTCCGGTCTCTTCGTCTGATATGTTGCATATCTAGTCTAGGAGTGGTATACGTCAGACCACAGTAACCGATAACTCGTGTCGATCTGAGACTCATGCCAGGTCGAGAACCTACTAATAACACTTACTAGTAATACTCAATATCCGCCCTGTCCAGGGACTTCCAGTTATAGCCAATTGAACACAGCACAACATCAACTCCCTATACCGGGAGAGACGAAACCCCTTCTATCGCTCATTGCCTCCATACGATTCGGGACTGTACCGAAAAGCCACCATTTTGCACGCCTTCTTGGACGTGGTATGATGGAAATCAAAGCACAGTGGGAATCACACAAGAATCTATGACGATCTCGAGTTTACAGACTAACCTATACCAGTGTCACCAGAGAACTACCATCTGACGTGAGGTATAATACCATTTGGGAGTTCTTGGCGAGTCCGTACAGTGTACCCAGTCTCCACTGAGCACCCATACACCATCTTTGATGTCAAACAATGATGGATATGGGATCATCCATCGCCCATCATATGGGTCAAGATGCGTATACGCTAGTCTAATCTGGTGTCTCGATGCCCTGTCTCGACTAGAAACAGTTTTAGGATGTACTCGTTGACTACCCTGGAGCCACTAGTATGATCTCATCATAGTCCCAGTAGTCAAGTACATATCCTAAGGGCTTTATCAACATGTGAGAACAAGACAGTAAACTAATACAAGTCAACATGTTAAGATAAAGTGAAACCAAATAGCATACTATCATGACGAGCAAGAAAGTCCTCTCTATATATATCTAAGCATCCATTATACTATACATCATATGTACAACAATGGCCTCTAGGGCATATATATAACTAACAATATATATATACCTACAGGTATATGTTCTCCTGATGTTTTCCGGTGTCGATGTTTGACACTAAGGTCTCATGAGACTTACAGGATATGAGAGCCGATCTGAGGATGCGGTGCCTGAGGATGTTGGGATTTGATGTGTCAGTGAGGGACACTGGGGTTTTTTCAATGCTGATGATTTTGCATGAGGTTTTATATTATATCATCCTACACTCAGGATTATTTCGATATGCATTGCTTCATATAGTAGTAGTACCCTGATGATGTACCTCTACATGATTGTTGCATATTCATATTGCCATACCTATGCTATCAGATTACATGTGATAGATTCATCACTATTCGTGCATACTTCCGATTACAGTATGATGTTATTTACTATTCACGGGTTGGCAACCCACCCCCGTTGTGCCACGATGTTTTGCAGGACTTACCCTCAGAGTGGTCGCGGCAGGGCGTCTTATCATCTCTACTTTTACGGATACCGCTACGGTTGGCTGTGAGGCCTTTTCTATTAGATAGGTTCGCGGTTATCCGTTATGTACATTTTATATCTTTTTGTTGGATCTAGTATTCTCCATCTACCACTTCTTGTTTTTGACTTAGAGACGAGTTGTGAGAATTCGGTATTGTATTATTATTTTGGTGACTTTGGGTGCCGTGCTCATGGGAGCCGGTCTTGTTGTAAAGTTTTACTTCTTTATGCAGTTTTCCTTTATATTTCTTCGCTTCGGCGCCGTATATATTCATGTGGTGGTTGTCTCCTCCGTTGGGCGTGATTTGCTCCCGTTTGGGATGCTTTATATATATATTCTATGTTGTACCTGTTTTCGAGGCTAGTTTTTACAAAGGAGGTGCTGCCGAAATTTTCAAAAAAGAAAACTAATGTTAATGATTTTACTTGAGATCTTCTAAATTCTTTAAACCATATTTTCCTCCACTTATCCTTTTTTTGGGTTGTTTAGATTTCTGGGTTCGGCTTACTTAAATTACATACGCCTGTAGACGTTACATGGTTTAAGGGCCGGTCGCGTGCCTAAATTTGGGTCGTGACAAAGTTGGTATAAGAGCGCTAGGTTTTACCTTTCGGAGTGTAGGATGACCTTGGTATGATGGAGTAGGTAGCTTAAGCAGAGTAACGTAGCGTGTGTATGTTCCGTGGCATACTTACGACACGGTACTCCGCCTAAGTGACCTTAGGACTTATTAATTGAAATTCCTTCTGTGAATTATATGCATCCTTCTGATTCGATTTCCGTGTCCTTATCGAATCTTGTTTCAATTTCCAGCCTATATGCCGCCGAAGACTACGAGGGCACAGAGAGCGGCCGCGATGGCCGAGGTCAAAGTCAACTCGTCCGAGACGATGACTGACCAAGGCAGTACGCCTATTGTACCGGAGCACATTGCTATGGTTGGGGCTGGTATGCAAGACTTGCGCCAGATGATTGGGTCTTTAGTTGAATCCATTCGAGCACAGGGGCAGGCAGTTGTTCTACCCGTTGCTGGGACCACGATGGTGTAAGTCCACGTTGCCATCCCCGGTACTTACGAGGAGGCGGAAACGGTATAACAATGAAATTTTGTCATGAGGAGCAACATGGACTAAACAAGGTCGGGATCGTGTCTAAACTAAACTAGCAAGCATACAAAGGAGCGTTAGCTACTCGGATGAAGAGTTATACCTAACTTGAACTCCTTCTTCTTGAAACCTTGTAGAGGTTGATGGTTCTTGCCTCGTAGCCTTCTTCCGTCGAAGATGGATCCACCTTTGGGCTCTTCCTCGAACTTTGAGTGAACTAGGATCTCCGGCTTGCTAAACCTTGAACCCTAGAGAGAGTAGAGAGTATCTATGGGGTGTTTTCTTTTTCAAGGTGAGGGATTCTCAACTCATAAGAAGGAATCACCTTGAGCTTGAGGAAGAAGAAGATGAAATGAGGAGAGAGTGATTATGAAAGAATGAGCTCGCTTTTTCCTTTTGCAACCATATCAAAAAGAAAAAGAATTATCTAAATAATAATAATAATTCAAATGAGAATAGTTGCTGGTTGTTTTGGAATGACCACTATCATACTTCATTAAATGAAATGTTGGCAAGAATCAAGGAGCATCCTTGCAAAGTAATGATGATAGTCAAACATTCAACCATGGTCAACAAGTCAACCATGGTCAACAAGTCAACAAAACCAACCATAACATAATCTCATTTAATTACTATTATTCATTGATATCTCACTAATTCATTAGGGTTTGGAAAAAAGACGACTGTCAACTGTGTAGGCGCACCCGTTCCGAAACCCTAGTGAAAAACCTCTTCTTCCGCCTCAAACAACTGTGCATACACACCTGCATTCTTGTTCCGAGGAACATGAATACTGAGAGATAAAAGTAACCCCAAAACATATACCAGTATCCGGCTCAAACCAGAGCCCGATGGCAATATCCGTCCGGACTCCAAACGTGCACAAGTGCGCGGATGAGAACGAACCCTGTCGCAAAACCATGCGACCTCTACTCTGTTTTGCCCAAAGGCGAATACCCTCTGTGTGGGACTCTAAAGACTCGACACTACGCTGGCAGTGGGTTTAACCACAGACCGCAAGCGGCACTAGCTGTGCGTAACGGTCCCCAGGTAGAAGCCGACAAGAAGGCTGACGAGGTGAACCCCATCTGAACTCCTACTGAGTCTGAATGTGACAGTCTCCATACAGTCTGGTCTGTTCGTCTGATACATCGCATGTCAGGTCTAGGGGGCGGTAAAACGTCAGTCCCCTAATAGCGGTACAAGTCGTGTCGGAGTGAAGCCCAAAACACCCTGAGATAACACTGGAAACCTACCAGTATAACTCGCTTGCCCTGGCCAGGGACTACTCGTGTAATGGCTCTCCTAGACACAGCGCGATGTCAACCCCCAATACCGGGAGAGACGAATCCTGTCTAACCGTCACTGCCTCCAAGTGCTTCGGGACTGTACCCAACTACTACCCGTTTGCATGACTCCTTTGAGCCGTGGTAGGGTAGTAATCAAAGTACAGTGGGAACACACTCGAGGCGAAATGCCAGTGTCAAGTCAGCGGACTAAGCTGTACTCATGTCACCTGGGAACTGATAACTGACGATAGGTATAATACCAACCTGTCAGTTCCCGACGAGTCCTGTCCAGTGTACTCGTAACCCAACGAGCACCCGTATACTATCTCCAGTACGACGTACTGATGGCTGTGGGACAGACCATCTCCCACACTGGGATGAGAAGCGCATACTCTAGTCTACTCCAGAGTATCGATGCCCTGTCTTGATAGTCCTGCGACTAGGGACCTGTATAAGGATGTGCTTATAGATTACCCAGCCCCCACTAGTGTGACTGCCATCACAACGCTGGTAATCAAGCAAAGATCCTAAGGGCTCCACTAATGCGTATAAGTGATATACTGAAATAAACACAAGTACACATTGAAGTAGAAACAAACCAAGTAGCATACTACTATATTGAGCAAGATTGTTTAAACAAGGTGAATATCCCAAGCTTCCATTAAGTAATATACAAACTAGTATGATACAGTAATGGCCTCTAGGGCATATACACTAACAATCTCCCACTTGCACTAAGGCCATGTACTGGCGTATCGAAGACCTATCATCTCGATCAGCCGCTCGAACTGAGTCTGGGGTAAGGCCTTGGTGAATGGATCTACAGTGTTCTCTTCTGAAGCAACCCTCCGAACCTCGATCTCCTTGCGATCCACGATCTCCCTGATCAGGTGATACCGCCTCAAGATGTGCCTGGATCTCTGATGGGACCTGGGTTCCTTCGCTAAAGCTATAGCCCCATTGTTGTCGCAATACAGAGGTATTGGGTCAACAATGGACGGAACCACCTGAAGTTCTTTCAAGAACTTCCTCATCCAGACAGCTTCTTTTGCGGCATCAGATGCAGCAATGTATTCCGCTTCCATAGTCGAGTCTGCAACGGTTTCCTGTTTGGAGCTCTTCCAACACACCGCCCCTCCATTGAGGGTAAAGACAAAACCCGACATGGACTTGGAATCATCCTTGTCACTCTGGAAGCTGGAGTCAGCAAAGGCCTCGATCTGGAGGTCTTTTCCGCCATACACCAAGAACATCTCCTTAGTCCTTCTCAGGTACTTGAGAATGTTCTTTACCGCTATCCAGTGTTTCTCCCCAGGGTTTGACTGATACCGGCTTACCACGCTTAGTGCATAAGCTACATCCGGTCTGGTACACAACATCGCATACATTATAGAGCCTACCGCAGAAGCATAGGGTATAATAGACATGCGATCCCTCTCCAAATCAGTCTTGGGAGACATCTCTTTAGAGAGGGTGATCCCGTGACAAGCCGGTAGGTTACCGCGCTTGGAATCTTCCATACTGAATCTTTTCACTATGGTGTCGATGTACCTGGACTGAGAAAGTCCTAATATCCTCTTGGATCTATCACGATGGATCCGGATCCCGAGGATGTATGAGGCATCACCCAGGTCTTTCATGGAGAACCTGTGCGACAAGAACCCCTTGACAGATTGTAGCATAGGAATGTCATTTCCTATTAAGAGAATTGTTAGTGTTTATGCCCTAGAAGGCCATTACTGTATCATACTAGCTTGTATATTACTTAATGGAAGCTTGGGATATTCACATGTATATAACAGTCTTGCTAAACATAGTAGTATGCTACTTGGTTTTTCTATCTTAATATGTGAGTGTACGTATTGATAGAGCTCTTAGGATCTTGCTTGTCTACCAGCGTTGTGATGGCAGTCACACTAGTGGGGGCTGGGTAGTCTACAAGCACATCCTTATTCAGGTCCCTGGTCGTTGGATTATCGAGACAGAGCATCGATACTCCGGAGTAGACTGGTGTGTACGCTTCTCATCCCAGTTGGGGAGATGGTCTGTCCCACAGCCGTCAGTACGTCGTACTGGAGATAGTATACAGGTGCTCGTTAGGTTACGGGTACACCGGACAGGACTCACAGGGAACTGTTGGTTGGTTTGATACCAGTCGTCAGTAAACAGTTCCCAGGTGACATGAGTACAGCGTAGTCCGCAGACTTGACACTGCTACTTCGCCTCGAGTGTGTCCCACTGTTCTTAGATTGCTACCCTACCACGGCTCAAAGGAGTCGTGCAAACAGGTGGCAGTTGGGTGCAGTCCCGAGCACTTGGAGGCAGTGGCGGTTAGACAGGATTCGTCCCTCCCGGTATTGGGAGTAGATATCGTGCTGTGTCAGAGAGCCATTACGCAAAGTCCCTGGCCAGGGCAAGCGAGATTTGCTGGTAGGTTCCAGTAGTTTCTCAGGGTGTAATGGGCTTCCCTCCTACACGACTTATACCGCTATTAGGGGACTGACGCTTGCCGCCCCCCTAGGCCCGATATGCGATAGTCTTGGACGAACGGACCGGACTGTATGGAGATTGTCACATCAGACTCAGTAGGAGTTCGGATGGGTTTTCTCATCGGCCTTCTTATCGACAACTACCTGGGGACCGTTACGTACAGCTAGTGCCGCTTGCGGTCTGTGGTTAAACCCACTGCCAGCGTAGTAGTCGAGTCTCTAGAGTCCCACGCAGAGAGTTTCCTACTCCAGGCGAAACGATATAGAGGTTGCATGGTTTTGCGACAAAGGGTTCGGACGCATACGTGCGTTTACGCACGTACGACTTTCGGACAGTTTTTACCAGTCGGCTTTGGTTTAAGCCAGTTACTGGTATCCGGTTATTGGATTTTTACAGTCTAAAGTTTTTCCGTATTTTTGCGGATCGGAGGGGCGTTCTCGTAATTGTACGAGAAGCTTCTAGAAGATGTGACTAAGGAGGTTACTTTGGATGAGGTTGTGAGTCATGGTGGTGATTCATTCATTTCATTAATGCACATTTATTGCTTAATGACTCATGCTAATGAATCACCACTAGATATTTTATGAAGCATGCTTATTCATTTCATTTATTCATTATTCTTAAAAAGGAATGCTTCATAATATATTATGATACACTCTCTCTCTTCTCTTATAATCTTATCTCATATTCTCTCTCCTCAAGCTCTCATCTTCAAACCCTAATCCTTACACCTCATGAGTTGAGATCAAAGGATTAGTTAGACTAAACAATCCATAACCTTCACTCTACATCATCCTTTCATCTTTGATTAGCAATCAAAGTTGATTAGTTACCTCAAGTTAGAGGTTTAGCTTGGAGTTTCGCTCTCGGGTGGATCGTCTACTACCTAGAGAAGGCCGAGGAGAACAAAGGAGGACACAAAGACGAAGGACTAGTTTCGATAGGTATAATCCCTAATCACAAGTGAAAAGAAACTCATTGAATACGGTTATTTATAGTTTAGCTTCGATTTAAGCGGTTAGTCGATGTTCGTTCTTTAAACTTGATTGTTTTTGAAAATTCCGCCTCCCCATAAGTACTGGGGTGTACTACATCGACTTACAGTGGTATCAAAGCCTCGCTAAACACTAAATAACTTAATCGCAAATTTGTACGAATTTCGAACGGAAAAACGAAACCGGAAAACCCTAAAAAATGCTAGTTTCTGTCGAATTTAAAACGATGTCAGAAAATTTTTCAGGTGTGTTCAGAAAGCTAGAAAGGTGTCCAGGAGAACACCGAAGAAATTCGAGCCCATGAATCGGCAACTCGGCCGCGGAAGCGCGGCGGATCGGTGGGATCCGCCGCCCTTCCGCGGCGCTTTGGCCGAGTCATGGACTCATCTTTCTTGTTTGGGTCCCCTGTGATATTTGGGGTTTTCTGGAATATTTAATAATTGCTCAGGTTACTGTTTAACAGAGCAGATTTTGGAGCAATATTGATGTTGTTTAATCGATCGAAATTGTACAGTATTTGCGTATTGGATTATATCTGTGATTGTTTAATGTGTTCGTAAACCTCCCCCAACTGCTAGTATGTCGGTTGGCAGGGGGTTGCACGTTTCTGAAATGGTTATATCTGTTTGTGCATATAAACTGTATTGGACTGTTGTGGTGTATAGCCGGGGTTAGCAATGGGTTATTGTTTAATTCATTTGTTGTAAATGCAATTTGTTGTAATATTATTTTCGCGGGGCACTTCCAGGTTGCGGTTGTAGCCACCGTTGTATTATTTCTTTTTACTGTTTTTGCTCCTAGGACTGACCCAAGGTGGGGTACACAGACTACCGGGTGGGTAGTTTGCTGTACCCGTAGGGGTCGAGGGTGGGGTAACGGCTATTCATCACAACTGTGTAATCTGTCTTTTCTTGCAGGCTCAAAAGAAATACAGATTGCTTGCAAATCCAATATTGTTTATCTGTGTTCTGGAATGAATATCATTGCGTCAGACGAATGTAAAATATCTATATTTATGATAGCTATTTAGACGCCACTTATGTTTTACACCCGCGATAGCCCAGCCCCCGCTCTGTCGTTAGTTAAGTAACCTAACGGGTGATGACGGGACCCCGTGGCGAATGCGGATGGCATAAGAGGACGTTGTATTTTCGTTGTTTTCTGCAATGATAGGTTAATGATGGGACGCATTATGTATAATGCAAAGTAAAACAAACCAAAGTTTAAATCGTTGGAACAATTTAAAAGAAACCACTCGGTTATTTTTAAAAAACAGATATTTTTAAATACGGAGCCTTAACCACTCCTTTTAAAAGCTATCAGGTTCCTTCGGTTATATCATGTTCACTACGTTCACGGTTTCGCCAAAACCAGTCGTAGCCCTTCGTCATTTCTTATGGATGGTCAGTAGTATTCAAGCTATGCTTGTTGGCATACGTCAAAGCATAGTGTTTGGTAGCTGCTGAGGTATTCATTTGTTGCATAGATAGATGTGTTGGTTTGGGACAGTCGCATTACCTTGTTGGCATACGTCAAGGGTATATACGGGTGGGTTCAAATTAACAAGATAATGATGGGCAGAACTTGACATGTGACTTATGATTTGTTGGCATACGTCAAGGTCATAAGAGCATGGGGCAAAAACTTATATCGGGAATTTCTAAAGAAACTGAAATTTGCAAAGAGATGCATACCATTTGGAGTTTGATGAATGTTGGTAGGATTCCTTCAACATTATCATACGATGATATTTGGATCTCGATCCTACTGTGAGTATATGCTACTTATCAGGATATTCGTCACTTAACGATCAATGCTATAAACCTAGTAGGTGTCCAGAAAAGTGTCAGCGGGGTTACGCCCCCAGAGAAAAGAGGTTATTTAATTAAGGAACTTCGCGAAAGCGTTGGAAAACCTCCCTCGAAGTATCGACACCGGCCTGGCTGAACGGTTAAGCAAGTATTGTACGGTGAGAATAGTCTTGGCTAATTCTTCTTTTATGGTTTGAGGAAGGATTCGAAAAACAGTGGGAGCCATCCAGTTTAGATAAATTAAAAACCACTCTAAACTTGCAAGAGCATCATGCTAAAGAGTTTTCTTCTCTCTCTCCTAATTGCAGCGACCCTGAAAATGACTGGACTTAAGTTACTTTTAGAGAAAAATATACTGACGGGGCCAAACTATAAAGATTGGCTGCGGAATGTCAAGATGGCTTTGACCTATGACAAACTGGGGTACGTCCTCACCGCTACGGCACCTGCTGTCCCTGGTCCCAAATCCAGCAATGCGGATAAGGAAATCCGCAAAACCTGGGATTTAGATTGCGCGAGAGCCAAGTGCATCGTGCTTGCCTCGATGAACAATGAACATCAGAGGAGGCACGAGGATATGTCCCTAGATGGCATATTTCTCCATACAAAGGAACTTTATGGAGAGCAATCTCGTATTGCAAGATACGAGACCTCTAAAAAATTGTTTCGAGCGAGGTTGGCTGTCGGGTCATCGGTAGGTGAACATGTCCTACAGATGATTGGCTATATAGAAGAGCTCGCAGACCTTGGGACGACTTTGGATAATGAGCTCTATACAGACCTTGTTCTCCAGTCCCTTCCTCCCACCTACGCCCAGTTTATCCTCAACTTCAATCTTCAAGGAAAAGAAGTTGAACTTGCGGAACTCCTGAACATGTTAAGGAGTGCGGAGGGCACCTTGCAGAAGGCAAGGGAAACACCCGCTATGTTTGTTGGCGGTTCATCTTCTTCCGGGTCCAAGGCTAGGGCCAAAGGAAGGAAGAAGAAGGCCGCACCCAGACCTAGAGGAGGTGTTAGTAAGGTGGGAGGGAAGGGAAAGAAAAAGAAAGCAGTACCGATAGTTGGTCAGGATGAGTGCTTCCATTGTCACAGGAAAGGGCACTGGAAGAAGGATTGCAAGGCGTGGAACGCCAAGAACCAGGAACCGAAGCAAGCTGTGGCTTCGACTTCAGGTGTGTTTGTAATTGAGAATTGTCTGTCGATCAACTCTACTTCCTGGGTATTGGATACCGGATCAGGATCTCATATTTGCAATTCATTGCAGGCACTGAGAAACCGTAGAGTGCTGAAGGAAGGTGATATGATCCTCAGGGTTGCTAACGGAGCTAGCGTGGGAGCTGCGTCCGTCGGGGATTATCACCTAGGATTGACGAGTGGACACATTTTGGTTTTACATAACTGTTATTTTGTACCCAGCTTAACGTGTAATATCATATCAGTTTCCTTGTTATCAAATAAAGGTTATGATTTCACGTTTGTAAGAGATGTTGTCAACATCCACCTTAATCATGGTTTGATTGGGTCCGGTACATTAAATAACGGCATATATGTATTAAACCAACTCCAAATTTTCAATGTCCAGAACACACTAAAAAGAAAGTCTCCAGATTTGAATAAAGCTTTCTTATGGCATTGTAGACTGGGTCACATCAATGAGAGAAGGTTGACTAAGTTGCATAGAGAAGGATATTTGGACTCGTTCGAATATCAATCTTATGACACTTGTCAATCTTGTCTCAAAGGAAAGATGACAAAGACTCCATTTACTGGACAAGGAGTAAGAGCGAGCGAGCTCTTAGGACTCATACACAGCGATGTATGCGGTCCAATGTCTACACATGCGAGAGGTGGTTATTCCTACTTCATTACTTTTACAGATGATTTCTCTAGGTTTGGACATGTCTTCTTAATGAAGCATAAATCCGAAGCCTTTGAGAAATTCCTGGAATACAAGAGTGAAGCGGAAAACCAAACAGGCAAAAGTATTAAGACACTGAGATCTGATCGAGGTGGAGAATACTTAAGTGCCGAGTTCCTAGGTTACCTAAAAGAGAAAGGAATTCTCTCTCAGCTTACTCCTCCATACACTCCACAGCACAACGGTGTATCGGAGAGACGGAATCGAACCCTATTGGATATGGTACGATCCATGATGAGTAATGCTGAGTTACCGCGATCTTTCTGGGGGTATGCGCTAGAATCAGCGATACATCTTTTGAACAGAGTTCCAACCAAAACTGTGCCTACCACACCATATCAGATGTGGAGTGGGAAGAAACCCTATCTTCAGTACCTGAAGACGTGGGGATGTCCAGCTTTTGTAAAAAAGCAGCATCCGGACAAGCTCGAGGCACGCTCAGTAGAGTGTAAGTTTGTGGGATATCCAAAGAACTCTCATGGATATTGCTTCTATTACGCAGAGGAACAAAAGGTTTTTGTTTCTCGTCATGCCCGCTTCTTTGAAACTGAATTTTTGGAAAATCAGAAGAGTGGGAGCGAAATAGAACTGGAAGAAATTCCAGAACCACAAACTGCTACTGAAAGTTTGGTAGAACCAGAGGTTCAAGAAGAACAGAACATTCCCGCACCCCTCCGCAGGAGTAGTAGGCCGTCTCATCCGCCTGAGAGATACTACGGTTTTCTCATAGACGGGGATAGAGAGGATTGCATCATAGATGATGATGAACCTTCTGACTTCCAGCAGGCCATCCAGAGCGGCGACTCGGTACGATGGCTAGATGCAATGCGGACCGAGATGGAGTCCATGTACACCAACAAAGTATGGACTTTGGACTTTGCTCCAGATGGGGTAAAACCCATAGGATGCAAATGGATCTTCAAGAAAAAGATTGGTGTAGATGGACAGGTGGAAACCTATAAGGCTAGACTTGTTGCAAAGGGTTTTCGTCAAAGACCTGGTTTGGACTATGACGAAACCTTTTCTCCAGTGGCTATGCTCAAATCCATTCGGGTCCTTCTTGCTATTGCTGCCTTCCATGATTATGAAATCTGGCAGATGGACGTAAAGACGGCTTTTCTGAATGGAAATTTAGAAGAGAGCGTCTATATGGATCAGCCAGAGGGTTTCAATCAGAGTGGGAGCAGCGGGAAAGTATGCAAGCTGCTTAAGTCTGTTTATGGACTAAAGCAGGCATCGCGGAGTTGGAACATCTGTTTTGATGAGACAGTCAAAGAATATGACTTTATCAAAAATCCAGATGAACCGTGCATATATAGTAAAGTTGTGGCCAGAAGTGTCGTATTCCTCGTCTTGTACGTGGATGACATTCTATTGATAGGAAATGACATTCCTATGCTACAATCTGTCAAAGGATTCTTGTCACACAGGTTCTCCATGAAAGACCTGGGTGATGCCTCTTACATTCTGGGGATCCGGATCTATCGTGATAGATTCAAGAGGATGTTGGGACTTTCGCAGTCCAGGTATATCGACACTGTACTGAAAAGATTCAGTATGGAAGATTCTAAGCGCGGTAATCTACCGGCTTGTCACGGAATCACCCTCTCTAAAGAGATGTCTCCCAAGATTGATTTGGAAAGGGAACGCATGTCTATTATACCCTACGCTTCTGCGGTAGGCTCTATAATGTATGCGATGTTGTGTACCAGACCAGATGTAGCTTACGCACTGAGCGTGGTAAGCCGGTATCAGTCAGACCCAGGGGAGAAACACTGGATAGCAGTAAAGAACATTCTCAAGTACCTGAGGAGGACTAAGGAGATGTTCTTGGTTTACGGCGGAAAAGACCTCAGGTTGGAGGCCTTTGCCGATTCCGGCTTCCAGAGTGATAAGGACGATTCCAAGTCCATGTCGGGTTATGTCTTTACCCTCAATAGAGGGGCGGTGTGCTGGAAGAGCTCCAAGCAGGACACCGTTGCTGACTCGACGATGGAAGCGGAGTATATAGCTGCTTGCGATGCCGCAAAAGAAGCAGTCTGGATGAAGAAGTTCCTAACAGAACTTCAGGTTGTTCCTACCATAGTTGATCCAATACCTCTGTATTGCGACAACAACGGAGCTATAGCTTTAGCGAAGGAACCAAGGTCCCATCAGAAGTCCAGACACATCTTGAGGCGGTATCACCTGATCAGGGAGATCATTGATCGTCAGGAGATCGAGGTTCGGAGAGTTGCTTCAGAAGAGAACATTGCTGATCCATTCACGAAGGCCCTTCCTCAGATTCAGTTCGAGAGGCTACTCGAGATCATTGGTCTACGATATGCCAGTACATGGCCCTAGTGCAAGTGGGAGATTGTTAGTGTTTATGCCCTAGAAGACCATTACTGTATCATACTAGCTTGTATATTACTTAATGGAAGCTTGGGATATTCACATGTATATAACAGTCTTGCTAAACATGGTAGTATGCTACTTGGTTTTTCTATCTTAATATGTGAGTGTACGTATTGATAGAGCTCTTAGGATCTTGCTTGTCTACCAGCGTTGTGATGGCAGTCACACTAGTGGGGGCTGGGTACTCTACAAGCACATCCTTATTCAGGTCCCTGGTCGTTGGATTATCGAGACAGAGCATCGATACTCCGGAGTAGACTGGTGTGTACGCTTCTCATCCCAGTTAGGGAGATGGTCTGTCCCACAGCCGTCAGTACGTCGTACTGGAGATAGTATACAGGTGCTCGTTAGGTTACGGGTACACCGGACAGGACTCACAGGGAACTGTTGGTTGGTTTGATACCAGTCGTCAGTAAACAGTTCCCAGGTGACATGAGTACAGCGTAGTCCGCAGACTTGACACTGCTACTTCGCCTCGAGTGTGTCCCACTGTTCTTAGATTGCTACCCTACCACGGCTCAAAGGAGTCGTGCAAACAGGTGGCAGTTGGGTGCAGTCCCGAGCACTTGGAGGCAGTGGCGGTTAGACAGGATTCGTCCCTCCCGGTATTGGGAGTAGATATCGTGCTGTGTCAGAGAGCCATTACGCAAAGTCCCTGGCCAGGGCAAGCGAGATTTGCTGGTAGGTTCCAGTAGTTTCTCAGGGTGTAATGGGCTTCCCTCCGACACGACTTATACCGCTATTAGGGGACTGACGCTTGCCGCCCCCCTAGGCCCGATATGCGATAGTCTTGGACGAACGGACCGGACTGTATGGAGATTGTCACATCAGACTCAGTAGGAGTTCGGATGGGTTTTCTCATCGGCCTTCTTATCGACAACTACCTTGGGACCGTTACGTACAGCTAGTGCCGCTCGCGGTCTGTGGTTAAACCCACTGCCAGCGTAGTAGTCGAGTCTCTAGAGTCCCACGCAGAGAGTTTCCTACTCCAGGCGAAACGATATAGAGGTTGCATGGTTTTGCGACAAAGGGTTCGGACGCATACGTGCGTTTACGCACGTACGACTTTCGGACAGTTTTTACCAGTCGGCTTTGGTTTAAGCCAGTTACTGGTATCCGGTTATTGGATTTTTACAGTCTAAAGTTTTTCCGTATTTTTGCGGATCGGAGGGGCGTTCTCGTAATTGTACGAGAAGTTTCTAGAAGATGTGACTAAGGAGGTTACTTTGGATGAGATTGTGAGTCATGGTGGTGATTCATTCATTTCATTAATGCACATTTATTGCTTAATGACTCATGCTAATGAATCACCACTAGATATTTTATGAAGCATGCTTATTCATTTCATTTATTCATTATTCTTAAAAAGGAAAGCTTTATAATATATTATGATACACTCTCTCTCTTCTCTTATAATCTTATCTCATATTCTCTCTCCTCAAGCTCTCATCTTCAAACCCTAATCCTTACACCTCATGAGTTGAGATCAAAGGATTAGTTAGACTAAACAATCCATAACCTTCACTCAACATCATTCTTTCATCTTTGATTAGCAATCAAAGTTGATTAGTTACCTCAAGTTAGAGGTTTAGCTTGGAATTTCGCTCTCGGGTGGATCGTCTACTACCTAGAGAAGGCCGAGGAGAACAAAGGAGGACACAAAGACGAATGACTAGTTTCGATAGGTATAATCCCTTATCACAAGTGAAAAGAAACTCATTGAATACGGTTATTTATAGTTTAGCTTCGATTTAAGCGGTTAGTCGATGTTCGTTCTTTAAACTTGATTGTTTTTGAAAATTCCGCCTCCCCATAAGTACTGGGGTGTACTACATCGACTTACAAGAATGTCATCCACGTATAAAACGAGGAATACTACAGTTCTCGCTACAAATCTACTATAGATGCATGGTTCATCTGGATTTTTGATAAAGCCAAATTCCTTGACCGTCTCATCAAAACAGATGTTCCAACTCCGCGATGCCTGCTTTAGTCCATAGATGGACTTAAGCAACTTGCACACCTTTCCGCTGCTCCCACTCTGAATGAAACCTCTGGCTGATCCATATAGACACACTCCTCTAAATTTCCATTTAGAAAAGCGGTCTTTACGTCCATCTGCCAAATCTCATAATCGTGGAAGGCAGCAATGGCAAGAAGGATCCGAATGGATTTCAGCATAGCCACTGGAGAAAAGGTTTCGTCATAGTCCAAGCCAGGTCTTTGACGGAAACCCTTTGCTACAAGTCTAGCTTTATAGGTCTCAACCTGTCCATCTACACCAATCTTCCTTTTGAAGATCCACTTGCATCCTACGGGTTTTACCCCGTCTGGAGCAATGTCCAACGTCCATACTTTGTTGGTGTACATGGACTCCATTTCGGTCCGCATTGCATCCAGCCATTTTACCGAGTCAACGCTCTGAACGGCCTGCTGGAAGCTAGTAGGCTCATCATAATCTATGATGCAATCCTCTCTATCCCCGTCTATGAGAAAACCGTAGTATCTCTCGGGCGGATGAGACTGCCTACTACTCCTGCGGAGCGGCGTAGGAATGTCCTGTTCATTTGAACCCTCTGGTTCCATTAAGCTTTCAGTAATAGTCTGAGGTTCTAGAATTTCTTCCAGTTCTATTGCGCTCCCACTTACTTCTTTTTCTAAGAACTGATGTTCCAGAAAATGGGCATTACGAGAAACAAGGACTTTTTGTTCCTCTGCGTAATAGAAAAGATACCCCCTGGAGTTCTTTGGGTATCCCACAAACTTGCACAGTACTGAGCGTGCCTCGAGCTTGTCCGTATGCTGCTTTTTGACATAAGCTGGACATCCCCAAATCTTCAGGTACTGAAGATAGGGTTTCTTCCCACTCCATAACTCATATGGTGTGGTAGGCACAGTCTTAGTAGGAACTCGGTTCAAAAGGTATGCAGCTGTTTCTAGCGCATACCCCCAGAATGATTGCGGTAACTCAGCGTTACTCATCATGGACCGTACCATATCCAATAGGGTCCGGTTCCGTCTCTCCGATACACCGTTATGTTGCGGAGTGTATGGAGGAGTAAGCTGAGAGAGAATCCCATTCTCTTTTAAATAATTCAGGAACTCGGCACTTAAGTATTCTCCACCTCGATCCGATCTTAGAATCTTGATACTTTCGCCGGTTTGTTTTTCTACTTCATTCTTATATTCCTGGAACTTTTCAAAGGCTTCGGACTTATGTTTCATTAAGAAGACATAACCATACCTTGAAAAATCATCCATAAAAGTAATGAAGTAAGAATAACCGCTTCGTGCATGTGTAGACATTGGACCGCACACGTCGCTGTGTACGAGTCCCAAGAGCTCGCTTGCTCTTACTCCGTGTCCAGTGAACGGAGTCTTTGTCATCTTTCCTTTGAGACAGGATTGACAAGTGGCATATGATTGATATTCGAACGGATCCAAATATCCTTCTGTATGTAACTTAGTCAACCTTCTCTCGTTGATGTGACCCAGTCTACAATGCCATAAGAAAGTCTGATTGATATCTGGAGACTTTCTTTTGTGTGTATTCTGGACATTGAAAATCTGTGGTTGGTTCAACACGTATATACCATTGCTCAGTGTACCTGACCCAATCAGAACTTGATTAAGCTGAATGTTTACAACATTACTTACAAACGCAAATTCATAACCTTCTTTAGAAACCAAAGATACAGAAATGATATTACAAGTTGCGTTGGGTACAAAAAAGCAATTACGCAAAACCAAAACATGCCCATCTGACATTCCCAGGTGATAGTCCCCTACGGCTTTAGCATCCATGCTAGCTCCGTTCGCAACTCTGAGGGTCATGTCACCTGCCTTCAAAAACCTACGGTTTCTCAACGCCTGCAAAGAATTACAGATATGAGATCCTGATCCGGTATCCAATACCCAGGAAGTAGAGTTTATAGAAAGACAGTTTTCAATAACATACACACCTGAAGCTGAAGCCGCAACCTGCTTCAGTTCCTGTGTCTTGGCCTTCCAAGCCCTGCAATCTTTCTTCCAGTGTCCACTCTTATGACAATAGAAGCATTCCTCCTTTCCCACAAGCTTCCCCGCAATCTTTGTTGCCATTTCTTTTCCCTTCATACCCACCTTACTAACACCGCCCCTTGGTTTGGCGGGGGCTTTCTTCCTCTTTCCCTTGGCTTTCGCCTTGGACCTAGAGGAAGAAGATCCTCCTACAAACAAAGCGGGTGTTTCCCTACCTTTCTATAGGGTGCCCTCTGCGCTCCTCAGCATGTTGAGGAGTTCAGAAAGTTCAACTTCCTTTTCTTGTAAGTTGAAGTTCAGTATAAACTGGGCGTAAGTGGATGGAAGGGACTGGAGAATTAAATCCGTATAGAGTTCACTTTCCAACGTGGTCCCAAGTTCCGCGAGCTCCTCAATGTAGCCAATCGTCTTAAGCACGTGGTCCGCTACCGATGATCCGACGGCCAACTTTGCCGAAAACAACTTCTTCGACACTTCGTATCTTGCGATAGGAGACCGCTCTCCATACAGTTCTTTTGTATGAAGAAATATGGATTCCAAATCCATATTCTCGTGCCTCCTCTGATGTTCGTTGTCCATAGAGGCAAGCACGAGGCACCTGGCCTTCACGCAATCAATCTCCCAGGTCTTACGGATTTCCTTATCCGCGACGCTAGAGGTGGGACCTGGGACGGGGGGAGCTTTGGTGGTAAGAAGATACCCCAGCTTGTCGTAAGTGATTGCCATCTTGACATTCCTGAGCCAATCTTTGTAGTTTGGCCCTGTCAATATATTTTTATCTAAAAGTAACTTAAGTCCAGTCATGTCGATTGGTCGCTGCAATTAGGAGAGAGAGAAGAAACACTTTAGCACGATGCTCTTGCAAGTTTAGAGTGGTTTTTAATTTGTCTAAACAGGATGGCTCCCACTGTCTCTCGAATCCCTCCTCAAACCATAAAGGAAGAATTAGTCGGGATCAATCCCACCGCACAATACTTGCTTAACCGTTCAGCCAGGCCAGTGTCGGTACTTCGAGGGAGGTTTTCCAACGCTTTCGCGAAGTTCCTTAATTAAATAACCTCTTTTCCCTGGGGGCGTAGCCCCGCTAACACCTTTCTAGGCACCTACTAGGTTTATAGCATTGGTCGTTTAGTGAGAAATTTCCCGAGGAGTAGCATATACTCACAGTAGGATCGGGATCCAAATATCATCGCGTGATGAAACTGAAGGAATCCTACAAGAATCACCACACTCCAAATGGTATGCAAATCTAGCAAGTTTCAGTACTTATGAAACTCCCGATGTGGATTTTTGCCCCATGCTCTTATGACCTTGGCGTGAGGTCAAAATGTCATAAGTCACATGTCAAGTTCTTCCCATCATTATCCCGTTTAATTTGAACCCACCCGTACCTACCCTTGACGTAGGCCAAAATAGCAGTACGACTGTCTCAAACCAACGCATTCTATCTATGCAACAGATAAATATCCGGCAGCTACCAATCACTATGCCTTGGCGTGAGGTCAAAATACATAGCTTGAATACTACCGTATTTTTAACGGAAATGATGGAGGGCTACGAATGGTTTTGGCGAAACCGTGAACGTAGTGAACTTGATATAATCGATGGAACGAGATAGCTTTTAAAAGGAGTGGCTCAAGCTCCGTATTTAAAAGTTAGTTTTGAAAAGAACCGAGTGGTTTTTCGAAAGTGTTCCAACGACTTTTGCTTGGTTTATTATCTTGCATTAGTTCTTTTAATGCATGATATTCTTGCATTAGTTCTTTTAATGCGTCCCATCAATTAATCCAACCATTGCAGAAAACAACCAAAATATGACGTACGCTTATGCCATATGCATTCGCCACGGGGCCTCGTCATCACCCGTTAGGTTACTTAACTAACGACAGAGCGGGGGCTGGGCTAGCGCGGCTGTAAAACATAAGCAATGCCTAAATAGAAAGCAATGATAGACATTACAGATCACAGATGAATACATTGGATATACTAGCAATCCGCAATCCTTTCGAGCCTGCAACGAAAAGCGGATTACACGGTCGCGGTGAATAGCCAAATACCCCACCCAAGACCCCTACGGATGCGGCAAACTACCCGCCAAGTACTCGGCAGTTTGTGCACCCCTCCATGGGTCTATCCTAGGAGCAAAAACAGTAAAAAGAATTATACAATGACGGCTACAACCCCGACCCGGTTGTGCGGCCAAGCAAATAATAATATTACGTCAATTTACATTTACAATGAATGAAAGAAAAGAAACACTCATCTCACATCCACCCCGGCTATTCACCCGCGACAGTCCAACGGATTCATATACACATTCGAATATCAAACACAGATCACAGAGATGTATAACCCCGACTAATCGACTTATAGCGATTAGCCGACGTTCAATACATTCAAACATCACAGATATAACCAACATAGCCAAAGTGTAGCGAAGTTCGAAAAAAAAAATACGGATTTATAGGACCCCAAAAGTAAATTTCTGTTCTGGAAAATCTGGGCACATATAACATATTTGAAAAATCCCAAAACCCTACCAGAAGAACACTGCACAAAACACGATCTCATGAAGTGCCCAAACGGCGGCGGATCCGCGGCGACATGAATAGGTGAGGCCGCGGATGAGCGGCGCTTTGAAGGATCAAGGGATCGTTTTTGGTAGGTGTTCTCAGAAAACCCTGAGCCGATTTTAGGAGTATAAAGTTTTTCATTTAGAGCATAAAAAATTTCAACAGAAACTTAGGGTTTTAGTTTTTCCGGTTTTGCGATTTTTCGGTTTCGAACTTCCATACACTTCGCTACCAAGCTAGTTTAAGTTTAGTTAGGCTCTGATACCACTGTAAGTCCACGTTGCCATCCCCGGTACTTACGAGGAGGCGAAAACGGTATAACAATGAAATTTTGTCATGAGGAGCAACATGGACTAAACAAGGTCGGGATCGTGTCTAAACTAAACTAGCAAGCATACAAAGGAGCGTTAGCTACTCGGATGAAGAGTTATACCTAACTTGAACTCCTTCTTCTTGAAACCTTGTAGAGGTTGATGGTTCTTGCCTCGTAGCCTTCTTCCGTCGAAGATGGATCCACCTGAGGGTTCAACCTTTGGGCTCTTCCTCGAACTTTGAGTGAACTAGGATCTCCGGTTTGCTAAACCTTGAACCCTAGAGAGAGTAGAGAGTATCTATGGGGTGTTTTCTTTTTCAAGGTGAGGGATTCTCAACTCATGAGAAGGAATCACCTTGAACTTGAGGAAGAAGAAGATGAAATGAGGAGAGAGAATGATTATGAAAGAATGAGCTCTCTTTTTCCTTTTGCAACCATATCAAAAAGAAAAAGAATTATCTAAATAATAATAATAATTCAAATGAGAATATTTGATGGTTGTTTTGGAATGACCACTATCATACTTCATTAAATGAAATGTTGGCAAGAATCAAGGAGCATCCTTGCAAAGTAATGATGATAGTCAAACATTCAACCATGGTCAACAAGTCAACCATGGTCAACAAGTCAACAAAACCAACCATAACATAATCTCATTTAATTACTATTATTAATTGATATCTCACTAATTCATTAGGGTTCGGAAAAAAGACGACTGTCAACTGTGCAGGCGCACCCGTTCCGAAACCCTAGTGAAAAACCTCTTCTTCCGCCTCAAACAACTGTGCATACACACCTGCATTCTTGTTCCGAGGAACATGAATACTGAGAGATAAAAGTAACCCCAAAACATATACCAGTATCCGGCTCAAACCAGAGCCCGCTGGCAATATCCGTCCGGACTCCAAACGTGCACAAGTGCGCGGATGAGAACGAACCCTGTCGCAAAACCATGCGACCTCTACTCTGTTTTGCCCAAAGGTGAATACCCTCTGTGTGGGACTCTAAAGACTCGACACTACGCTGGCAGTGGGTTTAACCACAGACCGCAAGCGGCACTAGCTGTGCGTAACGGTCCCCAGGTAGAAGCCGACAAGAAGGCTGACGAGGTGAACCCCATCTGAACTCCTACTGAGTCTGAATATAACAGTCTCCGTACAGTCCGGTCTGTTCGTCTGATACATCGCATGTCGGGCCTAGGGGGCGGTAAAACGTCAGTCCCCTAATAGTGGTACAAGTCGTGTCGGAGTGAAGCCCAAAACACCCTGAGATAACACTGGAAACCTACCAGTATAACTCGCTTGCCCTGGCCAGGGACTACTCGTGTAATGGCTCTCCTAGACACAGCGCGATGTCAACCCCCAATACCGGGAGAGACGAATCCTGTCTAACCGTCACTGCCTCCAAGTGCTTCGGGACTGTACCCAACTACTACCCGTTTGCACGACTCCTTTGAGCCGTGGTAGGGTAGTAATCAAAGTAAAGTGGGAACACACTCGAGGCGAAGTGCCAGTGTCAAGTCAGCGGACTAAGCTGTACTCATGTCACCTGGGAACTGATAACTGACGATAGGTATAATACCAACCTGTCAATTCCCGACGAGTCCTGTCCAGTGTACTCGTAACCCAACGAGCACCCGTACACTATCTCCAGTACGACGTACTGATGGCTGTGGGACAGACCATCTCCCACACTGGGATGAGAAGCGCATACGCTAGTCTACTCCGGAGTATCGATGCCCTGTCTCGATAGTCCTGCGACTAGGGACCTGTATAAGGATGTGCTTATAGATTACCCAGCCCCCACTAGTGTGACTGCCATCACAACGCTGGTAATCAAGCAAAGATCCTAAGGGCTCCACTAATGCGTATAAGTGATATACTGAAATAAACACAAGTACACATTGAAGTAGAAACAAACCAAGTAGCATACTACTATATTGAGCAAGATTGTTTATACAAGGTGAATATCCCAAGCATCCATTAAGTAATATACAAACTAGTATGATACAGTAATAGCCTCTAGGGCATATACACTAACAGATGGTACCTTCTGTTCCGGCAATCACAGCTACAGCTCCGGAGGTTATCACAGTGTCTCTAACAGAGTTCATGAGGCGGAGGCCTCCGATTTTCACTGGCACAGATGCAGCCGAGGATCCGCAGTCGTTTATCGACCGGATGGCCAGGATTTTTCGTTCGCTACGATGCTCCGACGCGAGATGGGTAGAGTTCGCGAGCTTTCGTCTGGAGGGTCTGGCCCAGAAGTGGTGTGAGTCCTTGGACAGGGGCAGAGCCGCAGGTCTTGCTCCTATGACCTGGGCTGAGTTTGTGATGGTGTTTCTCCCTCGTTTTCTTCCACCGAGCATCAGGGATGCGCGAGCATGCAGATTTGAGTCGTTACGCCAGACTCCGGGGATGACGGTGGCTGATTACGATGTACTGTTTACCGAGCTGGCTGTGTATGCTCCGTATTTGGTTTCTACTGAGGAGATGCGGGTGAAGAGGTTTGTTCGAGGCGTGCTTACCCAGTTGTTCCTAGCCATCAGCATTCGGCATTGTAACACGTATGCTGCAGTGGTGGACGCAACCCTTTTGGTGGAGGAGCGTCTTTCTGAGTCGTCGGTTGTTCCGGAACCGAAGAGGGCTCGTACTGGTATAGCAGTCCGGAGGCAGAGGTTTAGAGCCCGAGACAGAGTTCGTTCAGACACGGGGAGTATAAGAGACGTGGGACGTGGCCAGTTGTTTAGCACTTTTTCCCAGGAGAGTCAGCAGTCGACACGTGGGTGTTTTGGATGTGGCAGTTTACATCACCTTGTTAGGGATTATTCCGTGATACGTCAGAGAGGGGCATCCGTACCCCAGGTTACCTTACCACCTTCTCCACCTCAGAGAGCGTTGCCTCTTATGCCTGTTGTTGCGCCGCGTCGGTCATCCGCTTAGAAAGGTCATGGTCGTAGTGGTTTTGTTCCGAGAGGATGAGGTGGCCGAGGCAGAGGATAGCCAGTAGCCGGTAGAGGGCAGGCTCGGGTTTTTTTCTTGACTCACCAGGACGCGCAGGCGTCCAATGCAGTGGTTTCAGGTACCCTTTCTGTATGTTCTTTTGATGCACATGTTCTTTTTGATCCAGGATCTTCGCATTCGTATGTTTCTATGGACTTCGTGCCGAGGTTTGGACGAGAGTCGTGTTTGCTATATCATCCGCTTGTTGTGACTACTCCTATTGGCGAGTCGTTTGTTGCGCGACAAGTGTTCCGGTCGTGTGTTGTCCGTATAGGAGATAAAGTTTTATCCATCGACTTGATCCTTCTGGAGATGTTGGACTTCGACGTTCTCCTCGGCATGGACTGGTTAGCTACTTGCAACGTGTCCGTGGACTGCCGCAAGAAGACAGTTAGGATTTGTTTTCTCGGCGAGTCTGTGTTTGTTGTGCAGAGGGACCGTGGTGCCGCCTCTCACAGTTTGATTTCTGTCCTTTGCGCTTGTCGGCTTTTGAGGAGGGGATGTGGGGATTCTTGGCCTTCCTTCATGATACTGGAGCCACAGTGGAGTCGTTGGACGAGGTTCCAACCGTGCGAGAGTTTCCCGACATTTTTCCAGATCTGTTACCTGGGATGCCGCCAGAGCGCGATATTGTGTTTTGCATTGATCCGATTCCCGGCACGGGGTCTATTTATATACTGCCTTATCGGATGGCTCTGGCAGAGCTTAGAGAGCTTAAAGATCAATTGCAATAGTTGCTTGATAGGGGACTTGTGCGTCCGTGTGTTTCGCCGTGGGGAGCTCCTGTTCTATTCGTCAAGAAGAAGGACGGTAGTTTGAGGTTATGTATGGATTATTGTCAATTGAACCGAGTTACGGTGCGGAATAGGTATCCTTTACCTCGCATTGACGATTTATTTGATCAGCTCCACGGTGCCAAACAATTTTCTAAGATTGATTTGCGTTCGGGTTATCATCAGTTGCGGGTTCGGAATGATGACATTTCGAAGACTGCTTTTCGTACGCGCTATTGGCATTATGAGTTTTTGGTGATGTTGTTCAGACTCACCAATGCGCCAGCAGCGTTCATCGATCTGATGAACTGGATTTTCAGGTCGTTCCTCGACCAGTTCATTATTGTGTTTATTGATGACATTCTGGTTTACTCTGGGAGTCATGAGGAGCATGAGCAGCACTTGAGGATTGCTTTGCAGACATTAAGAAAGCACCAGCTGTATGCTAAATTCTCAAAGTGCGCATTTTGGCTTGATAGTGTTGATTTCCTGGGTCATGTAGTGACTGGAGATAGTACTCTTATATACCCGAGGAAGATCGAAGCTGTGCAGCTTTGGCCCATACCTGTATCGGTGACTGAGGTCCGCAACTTTTTGGGCTTAGCGGGTTATTATCGTCGTTTTGTGCAGGATTTCTCGAGTATCACTACACCGCCGACTGGACTGACCCGGAAGGGAGTTCCTTTTCTTTGGACTGATGCGTGCGAGCAAAGTTTTCAGCAGTTGAAGACTCGGTTGACTACGGCACCGGTTCTATCTTTACCTTCTTTATCGGGCGGCTATGTTGTTTACTGTGATGCTTCTCGAGTGGGGCTCGGTTGTGTATTGATGCAGCATGATAGAGTGATTGTTTATGATTCTAGCTAGCTGAAGAAGTACGAGCAGAATTACCCCACTCACGATCTTGAGATGGCCACGGTAGTCTTTGCGTTGAAGATTTGGAGACACTACTTGTACGGGGAGTCGTGTCAGATTTTCACGGATCAGAAGAGCTTGAAGTACATCTTCCAGCAGCGGGATATGAATCTATGACAACGTCGTTGGATGGAGCTTGTGAAGGATTATGATTATGAGATCCTTTATCACCCGGGCAAGGCGAATGTGGTAGCTAATGATTTGAGTCGTAGGCCCGGGGGTAGCTTGTCCCAGTTGAGCGCAGTTCAGCGACAGTCTTCTGCAGATTGGCAGCTCTTGTGCGATGGTAGAGTACAGTTTGAGTTCACTTCCACTGGGGGGACAGCTTGCTCATGTCCGCTCCCGTCCACTACTACTTGATCGTATCCATGAGGCGCACCCAAGTGATGCCCGTTTGTCTAAGATTCTTGAGCTTGTTCGGCAGGGTACAGTTTCGGAGTTCATGATTGATGGTCAGGGTGTGCTACGATGCGGGATACGCTTGTGTATACCAGATACTGATGGGTTGAGACGCGAGATCCTAGGGCAGGCACATCAGTCGGCCTTTAGCGTTCATCCAGGTTCCACCAAGATGTACCGTGACTTGAGAGATTTTTACTGGTGGAAAGGGATGATGCGCGATATTTTGGACTTCGTTTTGTTAGTGTTTATGCCCTAGAAGGCCATTACTGTATCATACTAGCTTGTATATTACTTAATGGAAGCTTGGGATATTCACATGTATATAACAGTCTTGCTAAACATGGTAGTATGCTACTTGGTTTTTCTATCTTAATATGTGAGTGTACGTATTGATAGAGCTTTTAGGATCTTGCTTGTCTACCAGCGTTGTGATGGCAGTCACACTAGTGGGGGCTGGGTAGTCTACAAGCACATCCTCATTCAGGTCCCTGGTCGTTGGATTATCGAGACAGAGCATCGATACTCCGGAGTAGACTAGTGTGTATGCTTCTCATCCCAGTTGGGGAGATGGTCTGTCCCACAGCCGTCAGTACGTCGTACTGGAGATAGTATGCAGGTGCTCGTTAGGTTACGGGTACACCGGACAGGACTCACAGGGAACTGTTGGTTGGTTTGATACCAGTCGTCAGTGAACAGTTCCCAGGTGACATGAGTACAGCGTAGTCCACAGACTTGACACTGCTACTTCCCCTCGAGTGTGTCCCACTGTTCTTAGATTGCTACCCTACCACGGCTCAAAGGAGTCGTGCAAACAGGTAGCAGTTGGGTGCAGTCCCGAGCACTTGGAGGCAGTGGCGGTTAGACAGGATTCGTCCCTCCCGGTATTGGGAGTAGATATCGTGCTGTGTCAGAGAGCCATTACGCAAAGTCCCTGGCCAGGGCAAGCGAGATTTGCTGGTAGGTTCCAGTAGTTTCTCAGGGTGTAATGGGCTTCCCTCTGACACGACTTATACCGCTATTAGGGGACTGACGCTTGCCGCCCCCCTAGGCCCGATATGCGATAGTCTTGGACGAACGGACCGGACTGTATGGAGATTGTCACATCAGACTCAGTAGGAGTTCGGATGGGTTTTCTCATCGGCCTTCTTATCGACAACTACCTGGGGACCGTTACGTACAGCTAGTGCCGCTTGCGGTCTGTGGTTAAACCCACTGCCAGCGTAGTAGTCGAGTCTCTAGAGTCCCACACAGAGAGTTTCCTACTCCAGGCGAAACGATATAGAGGTTGCATGGTTTTGCGACAAAGGGTTCAAACGCATACGTGCGTTTACGCACGTACGACTTTCGGACAGTTTTTACCAGTCGGCTTTGGTTTAAGCCAGTTACTGGTATCCGGTTATTGGATTTTTTTTACAGTCTAAAGTTTTTCCGTATTTTTGCGGATTGGAGGGGCGTTCTCGTAATTGTATGAGAAGCTTCTAGAAGATGTGACTAAGGAGGTTACTTTGGATGAGATTGTGAGTCATGAGGTGATTCATCATTATCATTAATTGCACCATAAATGATAATGACACATGCTTAATGAATCACCATTAGATATTTGTGAAGCATGCTTATTCATCACTCATTTTCTTTTGTTGATAAATGAGAATGCTTCATAATATATTATGATACACTCTCTCTCTTCTCATTATCTTATCTCACATTCTCTCTCCTCAAGCTCTCATCTTCAAGTAACTAATCCTTAATCCTCATGTGTTGAGATCAAAGGTTTAGTTAGACTTAAGCATCCATTACCTTCACTCTATATCATCCTTTCTTCTTTGATTAGCAATCAAAGTAGATTAGTTACCTCAAGTTAGAGGTGTAGCTTGGTGTTTTACTCTCGGGTGGATCGTCTACTACCTAGAGAAGGTCGAGGAGAACAAAGGAGGACACAAAGATGAAGGACTAGTTTCGATAGGTATAATCCCTAATCACAAGTGATAAGAAAATCATTGTGTACGGTTATTTATAGTTTAGCTTCGATTTAAGCGGTTAGTCGATGTTCGTTCCTTAAACTTGATTGTTTTTGTAATTTCCGCCTCCCCACAAGTACTGGGTGTACTACATCGACTTACAGTGGTATCAGAGCCTCGCTAAACACTAAATAACTTAATCGCAAATTTGTACGAATTTCGAACGGAAAAACGAAACCGGAAAACCCTAAAAAATGCAAGTTTCTGTCGAATTTAAAACGATGTCAGAAAATTTTTCAGGTGAGTTCAGAGAGCTTGACATGACACTAGTAGAACACCCAAGAAAAACAGTCAACTGAATCGTCGAACTCGCCGCGGAAGCGCGGCCTCAGCCTACTGAGTCGCCGCGCTTCCGCCGCCGAGTTGGCGAGTCAGGAACTGAGTTTTCTTCTGTTGCTTCTCTGTATAATTTGGGGTTTTCTGGAATATTTAATATTTGCTCAGGTTACTGTTTAACAGAGCAGATTTTGGAGCAATATTGATGTTGTTTAATCGATCGAAATTGTACAGTATTTGCATATTGGATTATATCTGTGATTGTATAATGTGTTCTTAAACCTCCCCTAACTGCTAGTATGTCGGTTGGCAGGGGGTTGCACATTTCTGAAATGGTTATATCTGTTTGTGCATATAAACTGTATTGGACTGTTGTGGTGTATAGCCGGGGTTAGCAATGGGTTATTGTTTAATTCATTTGTTGTAAATGTAATTTGTTGTAATATTATTTTTGCGGGGCACTTCCAGGTTGCGGTCGTAGCCACCGTTGTATTATTTCATTTTACTGTTTTTGCTCCTAGGACTGACCCAAGGTGGGGTACACAAACTGCCGGGCGGGTAGTTTGCCGTACCCGTAGGGGTCGAGGGTGGGGTAACGGCTATTCATCACAACTGTGTAATCTGTCTTTTCTTGCAGGCTCAAAAGAAATACAGATTGCTTGCAAATCCAATATTGTTTATCTGTGTTCTGGAATGAATATCATTGCGTCAGACGAATGTAAAATATCTATATTTATGATAGCTATTTAGACGCCACTTATGTTTTACACCCGCGCTAGCCCAGCCCCCGCTCTGTCGTTAGTTAAGTAACCTAACGGGTGATGACGGGACCCCGTGGCAAATGCGGATGGCATAAGAGGACGTTGTATTTTCGTTGTTTTCTGCAATGATAGGTTAATGATGGGACGCATTATCTATAATGCAAAGTAAAACAAACCAAAGTTTAAATCGTTGGAACAATTTAAAAGAAACCACTCGGTTATTTTTAAAACAGATATTTTTAAATGCGGAGTCTTAACCACTCCTTTTAAAAGCTATCAGGTTCTTTCGGTTATATCAAGTTCACTACGTTCACGGTTTCGCCAAAACCTTTCGTAGCCCTCCGTCATTTCATCTGGGTATTCAGTAGTATTCAAGCTATGTATTTTGACCTAACGCCAAGGCATAGTGTTTGGTAGCTGCTGGATATTCATTTGTTGCATAGATAGATGAGTTAGTTTGGGACAGTCGTATTATCATTTTGGCCGAACGTCAAGGATATATACGGATGGGTTCAAATTGACAAGATAATGATGGGTAGAACTTGACATGTGACTTATGACATTTTGACCTAACGCCAAGGTCATAAGAGCATGGGGCAAAAACTTATATCGGGAATTTCTAAAGAAACTGAAATTTGCAAAGAGATGCATACCATTTGGAGTTTGATGAATGTTGGTAGGATTCCTTCAACATTATCATACGATGATATTTGGATCCCGATCCTACTGTGAGTATATGATACTTATCAGGATATTCGTCACTTAACGATCAATGCTATAAACCTAGTAGGTGTCCAGAAAAGTGTCAGCGGGGTTACGCCCCCACAGAAAAGTGGTTATTTAATTAAGGAACTTCGCGAAAGCGTTGGAAAACCTCCCTCGAAGTATCGACACCGGCCTGGCTGAACAGTTAAGCAAGTATTGTACGGTGAGAATAGTCTTGGCTAGTTCTTCTTTTATGGTTTGAGGAAGGATTCGAAAAACAGTGGGAGCCATCCAGTTTAGATAAATTAAAAACCACTCTAAACTTGCAAGAGCATCATGCTAAAGAGTTTTCTTCTCTCTCTCCTAATTGCAGCGACCCTGAAAATGACTGGACTTAAGTTACTTTTAGAAAAAAATATACTGACGGGGCCAAACTATAAAGATTGGCTGCGGAATGTCAAAATGGCTTTGACCTATGACAAACTGGGGTATGTCCTCACCGCTACGGCACCTGCTGTCCCTGGTCCCAAATCCAGCATTGCGGATAAGGAAATCCGAAAAACCTAGGATTCAGATTGCGCGAGAGCCAAGTGCATCGTGCTTGCCTCGATGAACAATGAACATCAGAGGAGGCACGAGGATATGTCCCTAGATGCCATATTTCTCCATACAAAGGAACTTTATGGAGAGCAATCTCGTATAGCAAGATACGAGACCTCTAAGAACTTGTTTCGAGCGAGGTTGGCTGCCGGGTCATCGGTAGGTGAACATGTCCTACAGATGATCAGCTATATTGAAGAGCTCGCAGACCTTGGGACGACTTTGGATAATGAGCTCTATACAGACCTTATTCTCCAGTCCCTTCCTCACACCAACGCCCAGTTTATCCTGAACTTCAACCTTCAAAGAAAAGAAGTTGAACTTCCGGAACTCCTGAACATGTTAAGGAGTGCAGAGGGCACCTTGAAGACATCAAGGGAAACACCCGCTATGTTTGTTGGCGGTTCAGCTTCTTCCGGGTCCAAGGCTAGGGCCAAAGGAAGGAAGAAGAAGGCCGCACCCAGACCTAGAGGAGGTGTTAGTAAGGTGGGAGGGAAGGAAAGAAAAAGAAAGCAGTACCGATAGTTGGTCAGGATGAGTGCTTCCATTGTCACAGGAAAGGGCACTGGAAGAAGGATTGCAAGGCGTGGAACGCCAAGAACCAGGAACCGAAGCAAGCTGTGGCTTCGACTTCAGGTGTGTTTGTAATTGAGAATTGTCTGTCGATCAACTCTACTTCCTGGGTATTGGATACCGGATCAGGATCTCATATTTGCAATTCATTGCAGGCACTGAGAAACCGTAGAGTGCTGAAGGAAGGTGATATGATCCTCAAGGTTGCTAACGGAGCTAGCGTGGGAGCTGCGTCCGTCGGGGATTATCACCTAGGATTGACGAGTGGACACATTTTGGTTTTACATAACTGTTATTTTGTACCCAGCTTAACGTGTAATATCATATCAGTTTCCTTGTTATCAAATAAAGGTTATGATTTCACGTTTGTAAGAGATGTTGTCAACATCCACCTTAATCATGGTTTGATTGGGTCCGGTACTCTAAATAACGACATATATGTTTTAAACCAACTCCAAATTTTCAATGTCCAGAACACACTAAAAAGAAAGTCTCCAGATTTGAATAAAGCTTTCTTATGACATTGTAGACTGGGTCACATCAATGAGAGAAGGTTGACTAAGTTGCATAGAGAAGGATATTTGGACTCGTTCGAATATCAATCTTATGACACTTGTCAATCCTGTATCAAAGGAAAGATGACAAAGACTCCATTCACTGGACAAGGAGTAAGAGCGAGCGAGCTCTTAGGACTCATACACAGCGATGTATGCGGTCCAATGTCTACACATGCAAGAGGTGGTTTTTCCTATTTCATTACTTTCACGGATGATTACTCAAGATACGGATTCATTTATCTGATGAAACATAAATCCGAGGCTTTTGAGAAATTCCAAGAGTATAAGAATGAAGTAGAAAACCAAACCGGCAAAAGTATAAAGACACTTAGATCTGATCGAGGTGGAGAATACTTGAGTGCCGAGTTCCTAGGTTACCTAAAAGAGAAAGGAATTCTCTCTCAGCTTACTCCTCCGTACACTCCACAGCATAATGGTGTATCGGAGAGACGGAATCGAACCCTATTGGATATGGTACGATCCATGATGAGTAATGCTGAGTTACCGCGATCTTTCTGGGGACATGCGCTAGAATCAGCGGCATATCTTTTGAACATGGTACCTACCAAGACTGTGCCTACCACTCCATATCAGATGTGGAGTGGGAAGAAACCCCATCTACAGTATATAAAGATTTGGGGATGTCCAGCTTTTGTTAAAAAGCAGCATGTGGACAAGCTCGAGGCACGATCAGTAAAGTGTTTGTTTGTGGGATATCCAAAGCACTCCAGGGGATATCTATTCTATTACGCAGAGGAACAGAAGGTATTTGTTTCTCGTAATGCCCATTTTCTAGAACATCAGTTTTTAGAAAAGGAATCAAGTGGGAGCGAAATAGAACTGGAAGAAATTCCAGAACCACAAGCAGCTACTGAAAGTCTGGTAGAACCAGAAGTTCAAGAAGAACAGAACATTCCCGCACCCCTCCGCAGGAGTAGTAGGCCGTCTCATCCGCCTGAGAGATACTACGGTTTTCTCATAGACGGGGATAGAGAGGATTGCATCATAGATGATGATGAACCTACTGACTTCGAGCAGTCCATCCAGAGCGGCGACTCGGTACGATGGCTAGATGCAATGCGGACCGAAATGGAGTCCATGTACACCAACAAAGTATGGACTTTGGACTTTGCTCCAGATGGGGTAAAACCCATAGGATGCAAATGGATCTTCAAGAAAAAGATTGGTGTAGATGGACAGGTGGAAACCTATAAGGCTAGACTTGTTGCAAAGGGTTTTCGTCAAAGACCTGGTTTGGACTATGACGAAACCTTTTCTCCAGTGGCTATGCTCAAATCCATTCGGGTCCTTCTTGCTATTGCTGCCTTCCATGATTATGAAATCTGGCAGATGGACGTAAAGACGGCTTTTCTGAATGGAAATTTAGAAGAGAGCGTCTATATGGATCAGCCAGAGGGTTTCAATCAGAGTGGGAGCAGCGGGAAAGTAAGCAAGCTGCTTAAGTCCATTTACGGGCTAAAGCAGGCATCGCGGAGTTGGAACATCTGTTTTGATGAGACAGTCAAAGAATATGACTTTATCAAAAATCCAGATGAACCGTGCATATATAGTAAAGTTGTGGCCAGAAGTGTCGTATTCCTCGTCTTGTACGTGGATGACATTCTATTGATAGGAAATGACATTCCTATGCTACAATCTGTCAAAGGATTCTTGTCACACAGGTTCTCCATGAAAGACCTGGGTGATGCCTCTTACATTCTGGGGATCCGGATCTATCGTGATAGATCCAAGAGGATGTTGGGACTTTCGCAGTCCAGGTATATCGACACTGTACTGAAAAGATTCAGTATGGAAGATTCTATGCGCGGTAATCTACCGGCTTGTCACGGAATCACCCTCTCCAAAGAGATGTCTCCCAAGACTGATTTGGAAAGGGAACGCATGTCTATTATACCCTACGCTTCTGCGGTAGGCTCTATAATGTATGCGATGTTGTGTACCAGACCAGATGTAGCTTACGCACTGAGCGTGGTAAGCCGGTATCAGTCAGACCCAGGGGAGAACCACTGGAGAGCAGTAAAGAACATTCTCAAGTACCTGAGGAGGACTAAGGAGATGTTCTTGGTTTACGGCGGAAAAGACCTCAGGTTGGAGGCCTTTGCTGATTCCGGCTTCCAGAGTGATAAGGACGATTCCAAGTCCATGTCGGGTTATGTCTTTACCCTCAATGGAGGGGCGGTGTGCTGGAAGAGCTCCAAGCAGGACACCGTTGCTGACTCGACAATGGAAGCGGAGTATATAGCTGCTTGCGATGCCGCAAAAGAAGCAGTCTGGATGAAGAAGTTCCTAACAGAACTTCAGGTGGTTCCTACCATAGTTGATCCAATACCTCTGTATTGCGACAACAACGGAGCTATAGCTTTAGCGAAGGAACCAAGGTCCCATCAGAAGTCCAGACACATCTTGAGGTGGTATCACCTGATCAGGGAGATCATTGATCGTCAGGAGATCGAGGTTCGGAGAGTTGCTTCAGAAGAGAACATTGCTGATCCATTCACGAAGGCCCTTCCTCAGATTCAGTTCGAGCGGCTACTCGAGATCATCGGTCTTCGATACGCCAGTACATGGCCCTAGTGCAAGTGGGAGATTGTTAGTGTTTATGCCCTAGAAGGCCATTACTGTATCATACTAGCTTGTATATTACTTAATGGAAGCTTGGGATATTCACATGTATATAACAGTCTTGCTAAATATGGTAGTATGCTACTTGGTTTTTCTATCTTAATATGTGAGTGTACGTATTGATAGAGCTCTTAGGATCTTGCTTGTCAACCAGCGTTGTGATGGCAGTCACACTAGTGGGGGCTGGGTACTCTACAAGCACATCCTCATTCAGGTCCCTGGTCGTTGGATTATCGAGACAGAGCATCGATACTCCGGAGTAGACTAGTGTGTACGCTTCTCATCCCAGTTGGGGAGATGGTCTGTCCCACAGCCGTCAGTACGTCGTACTGGAGATAGTATGCAGGTGCTCATTAGGTTACGGCTACACCGGACAGGACTCACAGGGAACTGTTGGTTGGTTTGATACCAGTCGTCAGTGAATAGTTCCCAGGTGACATGAGTACAGCGTAGTCCACAGACTTGACACTGCTACTTCGCCTCGAGTGTGTCCTACTGTTCTTAGATTGCTACCCTACCACGGCTCAAAGGAGTCGTGCAAACAGGTAGCAGTTGGGTGCAGTCCCGAGCACTTGGAGGCAGTGGCGGTTAGACAGGATTCGTCCCTCCCGGTATTGGGAGTAGATATCGTGCTGTGTCAGAGATGTTAGTGTTTATGCCCTAGAAGGCCATTACTGTATCATACTAGCTTGTATATTACTTAATGGAAGCTTGGGATATTCACATGTATATAACAGTCTTGCTAAACATGGTAGTATGCTACTTGGTTTTTCTATCTTAATATGTGAGTGTACGTATTGATAGAGCTCTTAGGATCTTGCTTGGCTACCAGCGTTGTGATGGCAGTCACACTAGTGGGGGCTGGGTAGTCTACAAGCACATCCTTATTCAGGTCCCTGGTCGTTGGATTATCGAGACAGAGCATCGATACTCCGGAGTAGACTAGTGTGTACGCTTCTCATCCCAGTTGGGGAGATGGTCTGTCCCACAGCCATCAGTACGTCGTACTGGAGATAGTATACAGGTGCTCGTTAGGTTACGGGTACACCGGACAGGACTCACAGGGGACTGTTGGTTGGTTTGATACCAGTCGTCAGTGAACAGTTCCCAGGTGACATGAGTACAGCGTAGTCCGCAGACTTGACACTGCTACTTCGCCTCGAGTGTGTCCCACTGTTCTTAGATTGCTACCCTACCACGGCTCAAAGGAGTCGTGCAAACAGGTAGCAGTTGGGTGCAGTCCCGAGCACTTGGAGGCAGTGGCGGTTAGACAGGATTCGTCCCTCCCGGTATTGGGAGTAGATATCGTGCTGTGTCAGAGAGCCATTACGCAAAGTCCCTGGCCAGGGCAAGCGAGATTTGCTGGTAGGTTCCAGCAGTTTCTCAGGGTGTAATGGGCTTCACTCCGACACGACTTATACCGCT
Source organism: Agapanthus africanus (assembly GCA_030015575.1). Taxonomy (NCBI): domain Eukaryota; kingdom Viridiplantae; phylum Streptophyta; class Magnoliopsida; order Asparagales; family Amaryllidaceae; genus Agapanthus; species Agapanthus africanus. The sequence goes on along the minus strand of JASDDO010000031.1, from coordinate 248,955,868 downwards.
ATTAGGGGACTGACGCTTGCCGCCCCCCTAGGCCCGATATGCGATAGTCATGGACGAACGGACCGGACTGTATGGAGATTGTCACATCAGACTCAGTAGGAGTTCGGATGGGTTTCCTCATCGGCCTTCTTATCGACAACTACCTGGGGACCGTTACGTACAGCTAGTGCCGCTTGCGGTCTGTGGTTAAACCCACTGCCAGCGTAGTAGTCGAGTCTCTAGAGTCCCACACAGAGAGTTTCCTACTCCAGGCGAAACGATATAGAGGTTGCATGGTTTTGCGACAAAGGGTTCGGACGCATACGTGCGTTTACGCGCGTACGACTTTCGGACAGATTTTACCAGTCGGCTTTGGTTTAAGCCAGTTACTGGTATCCGGTTATTGGATTTTTACAGTCTAAAGTTTTTCCGTATTTTTACGGATCGGAGGGGCGTTCTCGTAATTACTCGAGAAGCTTCTAGAAGATATGACTAAGGAGGTTTGTTTTGGAAAGAGAGTGAGTCATAGTGGTGATTCATTCACTTCATTAATGCTCATTTATTGCTTAATGACTCATGTTAATGAATCATCACAAGATATTTTGTGAAGCATGCTTATTCATTTCCTTTATTGATTTATTGAAAATAAGAATGCTTCATAATAATATGATACACTCTCTCTCTTCTCTCATTATCATATCACACATTCTCTCTCCTCAAGCTCTCATCTTCTAACCCTAATCCTTAATCCTCATGTGTTGAGATCAAAGGATTAGTTAGACTAAACAATCCATAACCTTCACTCTTTATCATTCTATCACCTTTGATTAGCAATCAAAGTTGGTTAGTTACCTCAAGTTAGAGGTTTAGCTTGGAGTTTCGCTCTCGGGTGGATCGTCTACTACCTAGAGAAGGCCGAGGAGAACCAAGGAGGACATAAAGAAGAAGGACCGGTTCATTAGGTATAATCCCTAATCTCTTATGTAAAGAAACTCATAAGAATACGGTTTTTAGGGTTTAGCTTCGATTCTTGCGGTTAGTCGATGTTTGTTGTTTAAACTTGATAAGTTTTTGTAATTTCCGCCTCCCCATAAGTACTGGGGTGTACTACATCGACTTACAGTGGTATCAGAGCCTGGCTAAACACTAAATAACTTAATCGCAAATTTGTACGAATTTCGAACGAAAAAACGATCCCGGAAAACCCTAGTTCTGTTAAGTTTCTGTCGAAGTGAAAATGAAGTCCTAAAATTTTTCTGGAGTGTTCAGAGAGCTAGAAAGGAGTCCAGGAGAACACCCAAGAAATTCGAGCCCATGAATCGGCAACTCGGCCGCGGAAGCGCGGCGGATCGGTGGGATCTGCCGCGCATCCGCGGCGCTTTGACCGAGTCATGGACTCGTCTTTCTTGTGTGGGTCCCCTGTGACATTTGGGGTTTTCTGGAATATTTAATTATTGCTCAGGTTACTGTTTAACAGAGCAGATTTTGGAGCAATTTTGAAGTTGTTTATTCGATCGAAAAATACAGTATTTGCGTATTGGATTATATCTGTGATTGTTTGATGTGTTCGTAAACCTCCCCCAACTGCTAGTATGTCGGTTGGCAGGGGGTTGCACATTTCTGAAATGGTTATATCTGTTTGTGCATATAAACTGTATTGGACTGTTGTGGTGTATAGCCGGGGTTAACAATGGTTTATTGATTTATTCATTTGTTGTAAACGTAATTTGTTGTAATATTATTTTTGCGGGGCACTTCCAGGTTGCGGTCGTAGCCACCGTTGTATTATTTCGTTTTACTGTTTTTGCTCCTAGGACTGACCCAAGGTGGGGTACACAGACTGCCGGGTGGGTAGTTTGCCGTACCCGTAGGGGTCGAGGGTGGGGTAAACGGCTATTCATCACAACTGTGTAATCTGTCTTTTCTTGCAGGCTCAAAAGAAATACAGATTGCTTGCAAATCCAATATTGTTTATCTGTGTTCTGGAATGAATATCATTGCGTCAGACGAATGTAAAATATCTATATTTATTATAGCTATTTAGACGTCACTTATGTTTTACACCCGCGCTAGCCCAGCCCCCGCTCTGTCGTTAGTTAAGTAACCTAACGGGTGATGACGGGACCCCGTGGCGAATGCGGATGGCATAAGAGGACGTTATATTTTCGTTGTTTTCTGCAATGATAGGTTAATGATGGGACGCATTATCTATAATGCAAAGTAAAACAAACCAAAGTTTAAATCGTTGGAACAATTTAAAAGAAACCACTCGGTTATTTTTTAAAAAACAGATATTTTTAAATGCGGAGATTTAACCACTCCTTTTAAAAAGCTATCAGGTTCCTTCGGTTATATCAAGTTCACTACGTTCACGGTTTCGCCAAAACCAGTCGTAGCCCTCCGTCATTTCTTATGGATGGTCAGTAGTATTCAAGCTATGCTTGTTGGCATACGTCAAGGCATAGTGTTTGGTAGCTGCTGGGGTATTCATTTGTTGCATAGATAGATGTGTTGGTTTGGGACAGTCGCATTACCTTGTTGGCATACGTCAAGGGTATATACGGGTGGGTTCAAATTAACAAGATAATGATGGGCAGAACTTGACATGTGACTTATGATTTGTTGGCATACGTCAAGGTCATAAGAGCATGGGGCAAAAACCTATATCGGGAATTTCTAAAGAAACTGAAATTTGCAAAGAAATGCATACCATTTGGAGTTTGATGAATGTTGGTAGGATTCCTTCAACATTATCATACGATGATATTTGGATCCCGAACCTACTGTGAGTATATGCTACTTATCAGGATATTCGTCGCTTAACGATCAATGCTATAAACCTAGTAGGTGTCCAGAAAAGTGTCAGCGGGGTTACGCCCCCAGAGAAAAGAGGTTACTTAATTAAGGAACTTCGCGAAAGCGTTGGAAAACCTCCCTCGAAGTATCGACACCGGCCTGGCTGAACGGTTAAGCAAGTATTGTACGGTGAGAATAGTCTTGGCTAATTCTTCTTTTATGGTTTGAGGAAGGATTCGAGAAACAGTGGGAGCCATCCAGTTTAGATAAACTAAAAACCACTCTAAACTTGCAAGAGCATCATGCTAAAGAGTTTTCTTCTCTCTCTCCTAATTGCAGCGACCCTGAAAATGACTGGACTTAAGTTACTTTTAGAGAAAAATATACTGACGGGGCCAAACTATAAAGATTGGCTGCGGAATGTCAAGATGGCTTTGACCTATGACAAACTGGGGTACGTCCTCACCGCTACAGCACCTGCTGCCCTTGGTCCCAAATCCAGCAATGCGGATAAGGAAATCCGTAAAACCTGGGATTTAGATTGCGCGAGAGCCAAGTGCATCGTGCTTGCCTCGATGAATAATGAACATCAGAGGAGGCACGAGGATATGTCCCTTGATGGCATATTTCTCCATACAAAGGAACTTTATGGAGAGCAATCTCGTATAGCAAGATACGAGACCTCTAAGAAACTATTTCGAGCGAGGTTGGCTGTCGGGTCATCGGTAGGTGAACATGTCCTACAGATGATCGGCTATATTGAAGAGCTCGCGGACCTTGGAACGACTTTGGATAATGAGCTCTATACAGACCTTGTTCTCCAGTCCCTTCCTCCCACCTACGCCCAGTTTATCCTCAACTTCAATCTTCAAGGAAAGGAAGTTGAACTTGCGGAACTCCTGAACATGTTAAGGAGTGCAGAGGGCACCTTGCAGAAGGCAAGGGAAACACCCGCTATGTTTGTTGGCGGTTCATCTTCTTCCGGGTCCAAGGCTAGGGCCAAAGGAAGGAAGAAGAAGGCCGCACCCAGACCTAGAGGAGGTGTTAGTAAGGTGGGAAAGAAGGGAAAGAAAAAGTTTACAGCACCGGTAGTTGGCCTGGATGAGTGCTTCCATTGTCACAGGAAAGGGCACTGGAAGAAGGATTGCAAGGCGTGGAACGCCAAGAACCAGGAACCGAAGCAAGCTGTGGCTTCGACTTCAGGTGTGTTTGTAATTGAGAATTGTCTGTCGATCAACTCTACTTCCTGGGTATTGGATACCGGGTCAGGATCTCATATTTGCAATTCATTGCAGGCACTGAGAAACCGTAGAGTGCTGAAGGAAGGTGATATGATCCTCAGGGTTGCTAACGGAGCTAGCGTGGGAGCTGCGTCCGTCGGGGATTATCACCTAGGATTGACGAGTGGACACATTTTGGTTTTACATAACTGTTATTTTGTACCCAGCTTAACGTGTAACATCATATCAGTTTCCTTGTTATCAAATAAAGGTTATGATTTCACGTTTGTAAGAGATGTTGTCAACATCCACCTTAATCATGGTTTGATTGGGTCCGGTACTCTAAATAACGGCATATATGTGTTAAACCAACTCCAAATTTTCAATGTCCAGAACACACTAAAAAGAAAGTCTCCAGATTTAAATAAAGCTTTCTTATGGCATTGTAGACTGGGTCACATCAATGAGAGAAGGTTGACTAAGTTGCATAGAGAAGGATATTTGGACACGTTCGAATATCAAACTTATGACACTTGTCAATCTTGTCTCAAAGGAAAGATGACAAAGACTCCATTCACTGGACAAGGAGTAAGAGCGAGCGAGCTCTTAGGACTCATACACAGCGATGTATGCGGTCCAATGTCTACACATGCGAGAGGTGGTTATTCCTATTTCATTACTTTCACGGATGATTTCTCTAGGTTTGGACATGTCTTCTTAATGAAGCATAAATCCGAAGCCTTTGAGAAATTCCTGGAATACAAGAGTGAAGCGGAAAACCAAACAGGCAAAAGTATTAAGACACTGAGATCTGATCGAGGTGGAGAATACTTAAGTGCCGAGTTCCTAGGTTACCTAAAAGAGAAAGGAATTCTCTCTCAGCTTACTCCTCCATACACTCCACAGCACAACGGTGTATCGGAGAGACGGAATCGAACCCTATTGGATATGGTACGATCCATGATGAGTAATGCTGAGTTACCGCGATCTTTCTGGGGGTATGCGCTAGAATCAGCGATACATCTTTTGAACAGAGTTCCAACCAAAACTGTGCCTACCACACCATATCAGATGTGGAGTGGGAAGAAACCCTATCTTCAGTACCTGAAGACGTGGGGATGTCCAGCTTTTGTAAAAAAGCAGCATCCGGACAAGCTCGAGGCACGCTCGGTAGAGTGTAAGTTTGTGGGATATCCAAAGAACTCTACAGGATATTGCTTCTATTACGCAGAGGAACAAAAGGTTTTTGTTTCTCGTCATGCCCGCTTCTTAGAAACTGAATTTTTGGAAAATCAGAAGAGTGGGAGCGAAATAGAACTGGAAGAAATTCCAGAACCACAAACTGCTACTGAAAGTTTGGTAGAACCAGAGGTTCAAGAAGAACAGAACATTCCCGCACCCCTCCGCAGGAGTAGTAGGCCGTCTCGTCCGCCTGAGAGATACTACGGTTTTCTCATAGATGGGGATAGAGAGGATTGCATCATAGATGATGATGAACCTACTGACTTCAGGCAGGCCATCCAGAGCGGCGACTCGGTACGATGGCTAGATGCAATGCGGACCGAAATGGAGTCCATGTACACCAACAAAGTATGGACTTTGGACTTTGCTCCAGATGGGGTAAAACCCATAGGATGCAAATGGATCTTCAAGAAAAAGATTGGTGTAGATGGACAGGTGGAAACCTATAAGGCTAGACTTGTTGCAAAGGGTTTTCGTCAAAGACCTGGTTTGGACTATGACGAAACTTTTTCTCCAGTGGCTATGCTCAAATCCATTCGGGTCCTTCTTGCTATTGCTGCCTTCCATGATTATGAAATCTGGCAGATGGACGTAAAGACGGCTTTTCTGAATGGAAATTTAGAAGAGAGCGTCTATATGGATCAGCCAGAGGGTTTCAATCAGAGTGGGAGCAGCGGGAAAGTATGCAAGCTGCTTAAGTCTATTTATGGACTAAAGCAGGCATCGCGGAGTTGGAACATCTGTTTTGATGAGACAGTCAAAGAATATGACTTTATCAAAAATCCAGATGAACCGTGCATATATAGTAAAGTTGTGGCCAGAAGTGTCGTATTCCTCGTCCTGTACGTGGATGACATTCTATTGATAGGAAATGACATTCCTATGCTACAATCTGTCAAAGGATTCTTGTCACACAGGTTCTCCATGAAAGACCTGGGTGATGCCTCTTACATTCTGGGGATCCAGATCTATCGTGATAGATCCAAGAGGATGTTGGGACTTTCGCAGTCCAGGTATATCGACACTGTACTGAAAAGATTCAGTATGGAAGATTCAAAGCGCGGTAATCTACCGGCTTGTCACGGAATCACCCTCTCCAAAGAGATGTCTCCCAAGACTGATTTGGAAAGGGAACGCATGTCTATTATACCCTACGCTTCTGCGGTAGGCTCTATAATGTATGCGATGTTGTGTACCAGACCAGATGTAGCTTACGCACTAAGCGTGGTAAGCCGGTATCAGTCAGACCCAGGGGAGAAACACTGGATAGCAGTAAAGAACATTCTCAAGTACCTGAGGAGGACTAAGGAGATGTTCTTGGTTTACGGCGGAAAAGACCTCAGGTTGGAGGCCTTTGCTGATTCCGGCTTCCAGAGTGATAGGGACGATTCCAAGTCCATGTCGGGTTATGTCTTTACCCTCAATGGAGGGGCGGTGTGCTGGAAGAGCTCCAAGCAGGACACCGTTGCTGACTCGACGATGGAAGCGGAGTATATAGCTGCTTGCGATGCCGCAAAAGAAGCAGTCTGGATGAAGAAGTTCCTAACAGAACTTCAGGTGGTTCCTACCATAGTTGATCCAATACCTCTGTATTGTGACAACAACGGAGCTATAGCTTTAGCGAAGGAACCAAGGTCCCATCAGAAGTCCAGACACATCTTGAGGCGGTATCACCTGATCAGGGAGATCATTGATCGTCAGGAGATCGAGGTTCGGAGAGTTGCTTCAGAAGAAAACATTGCTGATCCATTCACGAAGGCCCTTCCTCAGATTCAGTTCGAGAGGCTACTCGAGATCATTGGTCTGCGATATGCCAGTACATGGCCCTAGTGCAAGTGGGAGATTGTTAGTGTTTATGCCCTAGAAGGCCATTACTGTATCATACTAGCTTGTATATTACTTAATGGAAGCTTGGGATATTCACATGTATATAACAGTCTTGCTAAACATGGTAGTATGCTACTTGGTTTTTCTATCTTAATATGTGAGTGTACGTATTGATAGAGCTCTTAGGATCTTGCTTGGCTACCAGCGTTGTGATGGCAGTCACACTAGTGGGGGCTGGGTAGTCTACAAGCACATCCTTATTCAGGTCCCTGGTCGTTGGATTATCGAGACAGAGCATCGATACTCCGGAGTAGACTAGTGTGTACGCTTCTCATCCCAGTTGGGGAGATGGTCTGTCCCACAGCCATCAGTACGTCGTACTGGAGATAGTATACAGGTGCTCGTTAGGTTACGGGTACACCGGACAGGACTCACAGGGGACTGTTGGTTGGTTTGATACCAGTCGTCAGTGAACAGTTCCCAGGTGACATGAGTACAGCGTAGTCCGCAGACTTGACACTGCTACTTCGCCTCGAGTGTGTCCCACTGTTCTTAGATTGCTACCCTACCACGGCTCAAAGGAGTCGTGCAAACAGGTAGCAGTTGGGTGCAGTCCCGAGCACTTGGAGGCAGTGGCGGTTAGACAGGATTCGTCCCTCCCGGTATTGGGAGTAGATATCGTGCTGTGTCAGAGAGCCATTACGCAAAGTCCCTGGCCAGGGCAAGCGAGATTTGCTGGTAGGTTCCAGCAGTTTCTCAGGGTGTAATGGGCTTCACTCCGACACGACTTATACCGCTATTAGGGGACTGACGCTTGCCGCCCCCCTAGGCCCGATATGCGATAGTCATGGACGAACGGACCGGACTGTATGGAGATTGTCACATCAGACTCAGTAGGAGTTTGGATGGGTTTACTCATCGGCCTTCTTATCGACAACTACCTGGGGACCGTTACGTACAGCTAGTGCCGCTTGCGGTCTGTGGTTAAACCCACTGCCAGCGTAGTAGTCGAGTCTCTAGAGTCCCACACAGAGAGTTTCCTACTCCAGGCGAAACGATATAGAGGTTGCATGGTTTTGCGACAAAGGGTTCGGACGCATACGTGCGTTTACGCGCGTACGACTTTCGGACAGATTTTACCAGTCGGCTTTGGTTTAAGCCAGTTACTGGTATCCGGTTATTGGATTTTTACAGTCTAAAGTTTTTCCGTATTTTTACGGATCGGAGGGGCGTTCTCGTAATTACTCGAGAAGCTTCTAGAAGATGTGACTAAGGAGGTTTGTTTTGGAAAGAGAGTGAGTCATAGTGGTGATTCATTCACTTCATTAATGCTCATTTATTGCTTAATGACTCATGTTAATGAATCATCACAAGATATTTTGTGAAGCATGCTTATTCATTTCCTTTATTGATTTATTGAAAATAAGAATGCTTCATAATAATATGATACACTCTCTCTCTTCTCTCATTATCATATCACACATTCTCTCTCCTCAAGCTCTCATCTTCTAACCCTAATCCTTAATCCTCATGTGTTGAGATCAAAGGATTAGTTAGACTAAACAATCCATAACCTTCACTCTTTATCATTCTATCACCTTTGATTAGCAATCAAAGTTGGTTAGTTACCTCAAGTTAGAGGTTTAGCTTGGAGTTTCGCTCTCGGGTGGATCGTCTACTACCTAGAGAAGGCCGAGGAGGACCAAAGAGGACATAAAGAAGAAGGACCGGTTCATTAGGTATAATCCCTAATCTCTTATGTAAAGAAACTCATAAGAATACGGTTTTTAGGGTTTAGCTTCGATTCTTGCGGTTAGTCGATGTTTGTTGTTTAAACTTGATAAGTTTTTGTAATTTCCGCCTCCCCATAAGTACTGGGGTGTACTACATCGACTTACAAGAGAGCCATTACGCAAAGTCCCTGGCCAGGGAAAGCGAGATTTGCTGGTAGGTTCCAGTAGTTTCTCAGGGTGTAATGGGCTTCCCTCTGACCCGACTTATACCGCTATTAGGGAACTGACGCTTGCCGCCCCCTGGGCCCGATATGCGATAGTCTTGGACGAACGGACCGGACTGTATGGAGATTGTCACATCAGACTCAGTAGGAGTTCGGATGGGTTTTCTCATCGGCCTTCTTATCGACAACTACCTGGGGACCGTTACGTACAGCTAGTGCCGCTTGCGGTCTGTGGTTAAACCCACTGCCAGCGTAGTAGTCGAGTCTCTAGAGTCCCACACAGAGAGTTTCCTACTCCAGGCGAAACGATATAGAGGTTGCATGGTTTTGCGACAAAGGGTTCGAACGCATACGTGCGTTTACGCACGTACGACTTTCGGACAGTTTTTACCAGTCGGCTTTGGTTTAAGCCAGTTACTGGTATCCGGTTATTGGATTTTTACAGTCTAAAGTTTTTCCGTATTTTTGCGGATTGGAGGGGCGTTCTTGTAATTGTACGAGAAGCTTCTAGAAGATGTGACTAAGGAGGTTACTTTGGATGAGATTGTGAGTCATGAGGTGATTCATCATTATCATTAATTGCACCATAAATGATAATGACACATGCTTAATGAATCACCATTAGATATTTGTGAAGCATGCTTATTCATCACTCATTTTCTTTTGTTGATAAATGAGAATGCTTCATAATATATTATGATACACTCTCTCTCTTCTCATTATCTTATCTCACATTCTCTCTCCTCAAGCTCTCATCTTCAAGTAACTAATCCTTAATCCTCATGTGTTGAGATCAAAGGTTTAGTTAGACTTAAGCATCCATTACCTTCACTCTATATCATCCTTTCTTCTTTGATTAGCAATCAAAGTAGATTAGTTACCTCAAGTTAGAGGTGTAGCTTGGTGTTTTGCTCTCGGGTGGATCGTCTACTACCTAGAGAAGGTCGAGGAGAACAAAGGAGGACACAAAGACGAAGGACTAGTTTCGATAGGTATAATCCCTAATCACAAGTGATAAGAAAATCATTGTGTACGGTTATTTATAGTTTAGCTTCGATTTAAGCGGTTAGTCGATGTTCGTTCCTTAAACTTGATTGTTTTTGTAATTTCCGCCTCCCCACAAGTACTGGGGTGTACTACATCGACTTACACGTTTCGAGGTGCCTAACTTGTCAGCAAGTCAAGGTTGAGCATCAGAGACAGGCTGAAGAGTTGCAGCCTTTACCAGTTCCGGAGTGGAAATGGGAGCAGATTTCCATGAACTTCGTTGTGGGTCTAACCAGGACCAGTCGAGGGTATGACTCCATTTGGGTGATTGTTGAACGGTTGAAGAAAGCGGCTCACTTCCTTCCAATGAATACCACTTTCGGTTATGCTCAGTATGCTCAGTTGTACATAGATGAGATTGTGCATTTGTACGGCGTTCCCATATGCATAGTATCCGTCAGAGGAACCCAGTTTACTAGCCGTCTTTGGCAGAAGCTTTAGGAAGCTTTGGGTACCCGGTTGAGTTTTAGCACCGCTTTTCGTCCACAGACCGACGGTCAGTCGGAGCGGACTATACAGACTCTAGAGGATATGCTTCGGGCGTGCGTACTTGATTTTAGTGGCAGTTGGGATCGTCACTTGCCGTTGATTGAGTTCTCCTACAACAACAGCTTTCAGGAGACTATTCAGATGGCACCTTTTGAGGCTTTGTATGGTAGGAAGTGTCGATCTCCAGTCTGTTGGATCGAAATCAGCGAGAGTAGGGTTTTGGGACCCTAGCTAGTTCAGGAGACTACGGAGAAGATCTAGCTGATTCAGGACAGGATGAGAGCAGCCCTGTGCAGGAAGAAGTCTTATGTCGACCGTCGTCGTCGCAGACTTGAGTTCGCAGTGGAGGATCATGTATTCCCGAGGATTTCTCCGATGAAGGGCGTTATGCGATTTGGGAGGAAGGGGAAGCTCAGTCCTAGATTTGTAGGTCCTTTCGAGATCCTTGAGTGAGTGGGTTCTGTTGCTTATCGTTTGGCGCTCCCGCCTAGTTTTTCGGATGTTCAACCCGTTTTCCATGTGTCGATGCTTCGTAGATACCTTAATGACCCTTCTCACATGATTCAGCATGAGACCGTTCAGCTTGAGTGCGATCTTTCGTTCACCGAGCAGCCGATAGTTATTTTGGATCGGCAGGTGAAGAAACTTCGGTCAAAGGTCTTGCCATCTGTGAAGGTTCTTTGGCGTAGCCCTACTAGTGAGGAGATCACTTCGTAGGCCGAGAGCGAGATGCGGAATAAATTCCCTCATCTCTTCGAAGGTACGCGTAGTTAAATTTTTAATTCGGGGACCTAATTCCTTTAAGGGCGGGAGATTGTAACGTTTTAGAAATCTTTTTGCGAATTTTTCCGTTTTAGGGTAAAATAGTCGGTAGTTTCCGTTTTAACCTGATTGTGATCAAACTTCTGTATAAACTTGACGGCACCTAGTTTAGTTAGAATGAAGCTAGTTTGCGGTTTTTGGGGGTCAATTGGATGTTTTGGTTCACATAGAATTTTTCCCTAATTAAATATTATTTTAATGTGTTATTTATCCACTTAATTAGTGGTAATTACATTTTGGGTCGGGTTAATTACTTCTAATTTGAATCTGTAAGTCCATGTCACGCACCCCACGAGCTTGCGGGGAGGCGGAATATATGAGAAACGTTTATGAATGCTTCGTAACACGGACTTGAGCGCATGAATCGTATCTAAACCGTTACTAACAAACTACGAGAGGTTTAACTACTCGGATTCGAAGTTATACCTCACGTTACTTGTCCTTCAGGTCTTCATCGATGTCCTCCACTCCTCGTAGGCTCCTTGGAATATCGGCACCTCAACGGCCTCCTCGAGTCAAAGATGATCCCCCTAAGAGCTCCTACTCCAAACTTGATCTCTTACTTGAGATAACTATGTTTCTTTAGTTGCTAATCAAAGTGACCTTGGTGATATAGAGTGAGGTTATGGATTAATTAGTCTATTTAATCCTTGATCTCAACACATGAGAGGGGAGGATTAGGGTTTCAAGAATGAGAGAGCTTGAGGAGAGAGAAGGTGAGCATAAGAATGATATTCAAAAATGAACTCATTTGAATATTTCAACCATAACCATTTATCAAATAAATAATTCAAATTATTAATCATCATGGTTGATTCATTCACCTTGTGTGATTCATCTCATGATTCATTAGCTAATAAATGCATCATTTAACTCCATGAATGAATCACACAAATGAGTCATTAAGCAATAAATGCTTATGCCACCTTAACTCCCAAGTCACCATGCTTATAGAAGCTTCCCGAAAAAATTATGAGAACGCCCCTCCAATCCGTGAAAACACGGAAAAACTTTAGACTGTATAAATCCAATAACCCGATACTAGAATCAGGCTTAAACAAAAGCTGGCTAGTAAAAACTCTCCGAACGTCGTACGTGCGTTTAAACACGTATGCGTCAAAACCCTTGTCGTAAAACCATACGACCTCTATATCGTTTCGCCTGGAGCAGGGAAACCCTCTATGTGCGACTCTAAAGCCTCGACACTACGCTGGCAGTAGGTTTAACCACAGACCGCAAGCGGCACTAGCTGTACGTAACGGTCCCCAGGTAGATGTCGATAAGAAGGACGATGGGGAAACCCATCCGAACTCCTACTGAGCCTGATGTGACAATCTCCGTACATTCCGGCCTGTTCATCTAAGACTATCGCATATCTGGCCTATGGGGCGGCAAGCGTCAGTCCCCTAAGAACGGTATAAGTCGTGTCGGAGCATAGCCCATTACACCTTGATAAACTACTGGAACCTACCAGTAAATCTCGCTTGCCCTGGCCAGGGACTTTGCGTAATGGCTCTCTGACACAGCGCGATATCAACTCCCAATACCGGGAGAGACGAATCCTGTCTAACCACTGCTGCCTCCAAGTGCTCGGGACTGCACCAACTGCTACCTGTTTGCACGACTCCTTTGAGCCGTGGTAGGGTAACAATCTAAGAACAGTTGGACACACTCGAGGCGAAGTAGCAGTGTCAAGTCTGTGGACTATGCTGTACTCATGTCACCTGGGAACTGTTAACTGACAACGGGTATAATACCAACCGACAGTTCCCCTGCGAGTCTTGTCCGGTGTACCCGTAACCTAACGAGCACCTTTATACTATCTCCAGTACGACGTACTGATGGCTGTGGGACAGACCATCACCCCAGCTGGGATGAGAAGCGTACACAATAGTCTACTCCGGAATATCGATGCCCTGTCTCGATAATCCAACGACCAGGGACCTGTATAGGATGTTGCTTATAGACTACCCAGCCCCCACCAGTGTGACTGCCATCACAACGCTTGTAATCAAGAAAAGATCCTATGGGCTCTACTAATATGTATAAATGATACGTTACATGAAACATATGCACATATTAAAGTAGAAACAAACCAATTAGCATACTACCAATTCTAGCAAGACTGATATAGAACTGTGAATATCCAAAGCTTCCATTAAGTAATATACAAGCTAGTATGATACAATAATGGCCCCTGGGGCATATACACTAACAATCTCCCAGTTGCACTAGGGCCATGTGCTGGCATATCGCAGACCTATCATCTCGAATAGCCTCTCGAACTGCGTCTGAGGAATGGCCTTTGTGAATGGATCATCAATGTTATTCTCTGTATCTACTCTCTTTACCTCGATCTCTCGGCGATCTACGATCTCCCTGATCAGGTGATACCGCCTTAAGATTTTTCTGGATTTCTGATGGGACATGGGTTCTTTCTCTAAAGCTATAGCGCCGTTGTTGTCACAATACAGAGGTATTGGACCAACACTGGTAGGAACCACCTGAAGTTCTGTGAGGAGATTCTTCATCCAGACAGCTTCTTTTGTGGCATCGCAAGCAGCTATGTACTCCGCTTCCATCGTTGAGTCAGCAACGGTCTCCTGTTTGGAACTCTTCCAACAGACCGCCCCTCCATTGAGGGTAAAGACATAACCCGACATGGACTTGGAGTCATCCATGTCACTCTGCAAGCTGGAGTCCGCAAAGGCCTCGATCTGGAGGTCTTTTCTGCCATACACCAACAACATCTCCTTAGTTCTCCTCAGGTACTTGAGAATGTTCTTTTCTGCTATCCAGTGATTCTCCCCTGGGATTGCCTGATACCGGCTTACAACGCTCAATGCGTATGCTACATCTAGTCTGGTACATAACATCGCATACATTATAGAGCCTACCGCTGAAGCGTAGGGTATAATCGACACGCGATCCCTTTCCAAATCAGTCTTGGGAGACATCTCTTTGGAGAGGGTGATTCCGTGACAAGCCGGTAGGTTACCGCGCTTAGAATCTTCCATACTGAATCTTTTCAATATGGTGTCTATGTACCTGGACTGCGAAAGTCCCAACATCCTTTTTTTTCTATCACGATAGATCTGGATCCCTAGAATGTAAGTTGCATCACCCAGGTCTTTCATGTAGAACTTCTGTGACAAAAATCTTTTGACTTACTGTAACATAGGAATATCATTTCCTATTAGGAGAATGTCATCCACGTACAAGACGAGGAATACTACAGCTCTCCCTACAATCTTTCTGTATATGCATGGTTCATCTGGATTTTTGATAAAGTTGAATTCTTTGACAGCATCATCAAAACAGATGTTCCAACTCCGCGATGCTTGCTTTAGTCCATAAATGGACTTAAGCAACTTGCATACTTTACCGCTGCTCCCACTCTGAATGAATTCCTCTGGCAGATCCATATAAACACTCTCTTCCAAATTACCATTTAGAAAGGCCGTCTTTAAGTCCATCTGCCATATTTCATAATCGTGGAAGGCAGCAATAGCAAGAAGGACCCGAATGGATTTAAGCATAGCCACTGGAGAAAAGGTTTCGTCATAGTCCAAACCAGGTCTTTGATGGAAACCCTTTGCAACAAGTCCAGCCTTATAGGTTTCAACCTGTCCATCTACACCAATCTTCTTTCTGAAGATCCATTTGCATCCTACTGGTTTTACCCCATTTGGAGCAATGTCCAAAGTCCATACTTTGGTAGTGTACATGGACTCCATTTCGGTCCGCATTGCATCCAACCATTTTAGTGAGTCGCCGCTCTAAATGGCTTGCTGGAAGCAAGTAGGGTCATCATTATCAATGACGCAATCTTCTCGATCCCCGTCTATGAGAAACCATAGTATCTCTCAGGCGGATGAGATGGCCTACTACTTCTGCGGATAGGTGCTGGTATATCCCTTTCTTCCGAAACCTCTGGTTTTATCATACTTTCAGTAACAGCTTGTGGTTCTAGAATTTCTTCCAGTTCTACTGTGCTCCCACCCTTCTGATTTTCTAAAAATTCAGCTTCTAAGAAGTGGGCATGACGAGAAACAAAAACCATTTGTTCCTCTGCGTAATAGAAATAATACCCCTTGGAGTTCTTTGGATATCCTACAAACTTACACTGTATTAAGCGTGCCTCGAGCTTATCCGGATGCTGCCTTTTTACAAAAGCTGGACATCCCCATGTCTTCAGGTACTGAAGATAGGGTTTCTTCCCACTCCACATCTGATATGGTGTGGTAGGCACAGTCTTGGTCGGAACCTTGTTCAAAAGATATGCAGCTGATTCTAGCGCATAACCCCAGAAAGATCGCGGTAACTCAGCCTTACTCATCATGGAACGAACCATATCCAATAGGGTTCGATTCCTCCTTTCCGATACACCATTAGGCTGTAGTGTTTATGGAGGAGTAAGCTGAGAGAGAATTCCATTCTCTTTTAAGTAACCCAGGAACTCGGCACTTAAGTATTCACCACCTCGATCAGATCTCAGGGTTTTGATACTTTTGCCTTTTTGGTTTTCCACTTAATTCTTGTATTCCTTGAATTTCTCAAAAACCTCGGATTTATGTTTCATTAAGAAGACATGTGCATACCTATAGAAATCATCCGTAAAAGTAATGAAGTAGGAATAACCACCTTGTGCATGTGTAGACATTGGACCGCATACGTCACTGTGTATGAATCCCAAGAGCTCGCTTGCTCTTACTCCGTGTCCAGTAAACGGAATCTTGGTCATTTTTCCTATGAGACAAGATTCACAAGTAGCATAAGATTGATATTCGAACGGATTCAAATATCCTTCTCTATGTAACTTAGTCAACCTTCTCTCATTGATATGACCTAGTCTACAATGCCATAAGAAAGCATGATTTAATTCCGGAGACTTTCTTTTAAGTGTGTTCGGGACATTGAAAACCTGAGCTTGACTCAATACGTATATGGCGTTATCTAATGTACCAGACCCAATCAAAATGTGATTTAGGTGGCTGTGAACTACATTTCTTACGAATGTAAAATCATATCCCTCTCTCGAAAGTGAGGATACTGATATGATATTACAAGTCATACTAGGTACATACAGACAGTTACGTATAATCAATATCTGCCCACTTGTCAAACCTAGGCGATATTCTCCCACGGATTCAGCGTCCACGCTCATTCTGTTTGCAACTCTGAGAGACAAATCACCTACCTTCATAACTCTACGGTTTCTCAAAGCATGTAACGAATTACAGATATAAGATCCAGCTCCGGTATCTAGTACCCAGGAAGTAGAGTTAATTGACAAACAGTTCTCAATTACAAACACATTTGAGGCTGAAGCCACAACATGCTTCGTATCCTGGCTACTGGCTTCTAAAGCCCTGCAATCTTTCTGTAAATGCCCAATCCCATAACAATAGGAACGTTCCTCTTTTACTATATTCAGTCCCGAAACTTTTGCCCTTCTCTTTCCTTCTACTTCCCTGGTTTCCTTCAGGGTAGAAGGCAAAGACTGTAGAATCAAGTCAGTATCTGACCCGTTTCCCAACGTGGTCTCCAGGTCCTTGAGCTCATTAATATAGCTAGTCATTGTAAGGACGTTGTCCCCTACAGATGACCCAAAAACCAACCTCGCTTGAATTAATTCGTTCAAGGTCTCATATCTTGCGATATGAGATTGCTCTCCATATAAATCTTTATTATGGAGAAAGATGGAAACTGAGTCCATCATCTCATGCTGCTTCTGGTTTACACCATCAACTGAAGCCAACGCGAGGCACTAGGTTTTCGTTTTATCCTTTTCCCTTGTCTGACGGATATCCATATCCGCGATAGTGGAAACTGGACCTGGGACGGCGGGATCTTGAGTAGTAATAGGGTGGTCCAGCTAGTCATAGGTAATGGATATCTGGACAGACCTTTGCCAGTCATATAAGTCAGATTCAGTCAATTTGTTATCTATATGTAACCTAGTCGTGGTAACAAGGTCGCTGAAATTAAGTGTGAGAGAAAGAAGAAAACACTTTAGCATGATGCTCTTGCAAGTCTAGATTGGTTTTTAATTTATCTAAACTGGATGGATCCCACTGTTTCTCGAATCCTTCCTCAAACCATGAAAGAAGAATTAGTCAGGACAATTCTCACCGTACAATACTTGCTTAACCGTTCAGCCAGGCCAGTGTCGATACTTCGAGGGAGGTTTTCCAATGCTTTCGCGAAGTTCCTTAATTAAAGAACCTCTTTTCGCTGGGGGCGTAACCCGCTGACACCTTTCTAGGCAACTACTTGGTTTATAGAATTGATCGTTGAGTGACGAATCTCCTGATAAGTAGTATATACTCACAGTAGGATCGGGATCCAAATATCATCGTATGATAATGTTGAAGGAATCCTACCAACATTCATCAAACTCCAAATGGTATGCAACACTAGCAAGTTTCAGTTTCTTTAGAAACTACCGATGTGGATTTTTGCCCCATGTTCTTGTGACCTTGACGAAGGCCAACAAATCATAAGTCACATGTCAAGTTCTGCCCATCATTATTTTGTTAATTTGAACCCATCGTACATACCCTTGACGAAGAAGGCCAACAAGGTAATACGACTGTACCAAACCAACACATCTATCTATGCACCAAATGAATACCCGAGCAGCTACCAAACACTATGCCTTGACGAAGGCCAACAAACATAGCTTGAATACTACTGACCATTCATAAGAAATGACGGAGGGCTACGAATGGTTTTGGCAAAACCATGAACGTAATGAACTTGATATAATCGAAGGAACCTGATAACTTTTTAAAAGAAGTGGTTAAAGATCCGCAATTAAAAATTCTGCTCTTTTTAAAATAACCGAGTGGTTTCTTTTAAATTTGTTCCAACTATTTAACTTTGGTTTATTTTCTTTGCATTATAATAATGCGTCCCATCATTTATCCTATCATTGCAGAAAACAACGAAAATACCACGTCCTCTTATGCCATCCGCATTCGCCACGGGTGTAACACTTTGAATTTCCGTGAGAATGTTTTTCGTGTTAATTAGTAATTGTACGTGTTATTATATATGGGTGCATAGGATTATTAGTTATTTTAGTCGGGTTTACTAATTATATTTAGTCGTCTTAGCAAATTAGGAAATTTTCCTTTGTAGTGTACACTTGCACACTTAGCCATTTTTGTGACTTAGGGTTTTGGTAGCATGTTATCCATTCTTTTGTTGCATGGTTGCTAACTTATCCCCACCATTTTTAATCATATCATAACCCTTTTCATAATTCAAAAATCCAATTAAACAAATGAGCATGGGGTTAGGTAAGAGGTTGACTTTTTTGACCCTATTTCCTTCTCTTGTCTCTCTCTTCTCCTCACTTCAGAAAATTCTGGAGATTTCAGCAGAAAAGCCTTGGATTTCCTTCATCTTTTCCTCTCTTTTTCACTTCTCCTTGATTCCCAAACAAAACCTACACAAATCAACACATTTTTCATCACAAAACCATGGAAAAAGAGGCTTCTTGGGGTGTTTGAAGGAAAATCTGAACACTTGGTGCAAAAGCTGAGACTTTTGGTGTTTTATAAAGTTTTTAGAAGGTATTAAATCATGCTAGCACTCCTTTTCCTTAAACTTGTTGTATTATTTAGCAAAATTCTCATTTTTGTGCATTTTTAGTGTTATTAAAGGATAATTGTGATTCACATGTTAGATTAGGGTTTTTGTTAGTTGAGTTAGCTCTATTATGTGTTATTAGAGCTATCTTAGGCCGGGTTTTGTTTCAGTTTGCACAAAACTACCATAAAGTTCCATTTTGGTGCAAAAGTGTGGATTTTAACTTGATTTAAGGCTCTGTAGGATCTGCTACTACCCGAGATGTTCTAGAGAAAAACTAGATATTACTGTAGCATGTATGGGGGGTATTGAGTGTACACACCAAACCTGGGAGCCCGCCCCCTTACCCAGGCCGCCGGAATATTCATTCTGGCCGCAATTTGCGGCCAGATGGGTGAGTTGGGATTTGGGGTTTGGGCCACTGGAGTCTGCTGCTATCTGGGTTATTTTGGTATATATATTTTTTCAATATCTTTTCTGTAATTAAATCTGGAGGTGAATTCCTATTTTTCTCGTATTTCTAATCTTCGCGACACGCGTGATACGTGTTTATGGGTTTTGGGTTTCTGCGTATCGCGACGCGTCGGAGTGGCTTCAGGCGCGTAATCACACGTTGTAGCGTATCGCGCACACGCGCGCTTGGTTCGCGACACGAGTTGCTAGTTCGGCTTTATTGTCGTATTTGTGTGACTTCAAGCTTATGTGTGATATATTGTGTAATTCTAGGTTCGCAGGCGAGTACGGCGGACGCCGCGCAGAAGGGGAAGCAAGTTGTTGGCTATACCTAGCGAGAGACTACGGTGAGTAGATTTAACATCTACGGGGATATCGTCCGCATGGCGTTCTACGTCAGGGCTGATAGGACCTTATAGCTACATTTACATACATTGACTGTTCATGGCTACTATTTAGTGCATACTGCATTCCCTGCTATATGGATATAAACTAGAATTGATAGAACACCGCACCATTACTAACGGTTCAGGTTGCACGAGCACTATCCTACATGTTACACACACACCGTTAGTAATTGCCATGACACTCACACTGTAGAATTTACATCGGATCATTATGTTGTAGCTTATCTTTATGTGACTTGACATGATATTCATACTTGATGCATATATCACATCGGATCATTATGTTGTAGCTTATCTTCATGTGACTTGACATGATATTCATACTTGAAGCATATATCACATCGGATCATTATGTTGTAGCTTATCTTTATTTGACCTGACATGATATTCATACTTGATGCACATATCATATTGGTTTGGATTATATGTGATTTCTGGATTTGGGAACCGTGGCTATTTCAAATATGTAATCATTTAAAAACCCGGTTCCCTTGATATGATATTTCGGTGCGTCCACCATGTGTTTCCTCGGTGCTAGAGTGATATATGTGAACCCGAATCGAGGAGCTGGTTGAGGCCGATTACGTGTACATGGTGGACCCGGTATGGTACCCCGGGGCGAGAACGGTTTCGCTGTGTAGTAGACGGTGAGCCTGGCAGAGGGACTACTACCTACCGGTGATTGGTTGGACCTGACAGTTATCCGGAGGATACTGATCAGAGTCGATGGATGGATGCGGGATGATCCGTACTGCCGGGACCGAGGGCCGATACCGCAGACGGAACCCGTGGGCTGACCCGGACTGACGGGGCCCGATGGATGAGGATTTTCCTATCGATGCTGGGCACGAGTAATTTTGATATTTAGGTGCCGATGTTGGGCACTCATGATTCTCAGAGATTTACAGGATTAGAGGGCCGATGAGAGTGCCGGGGCCTGAGCTATTTGGGAGATCTGGGTGCATTGATGGACACCGATTATATATTCCACGTTGACATTCCGTGTAGATGTTATATTGCCCATGCTCAGCATTTTATTATTGTACCTCATCCTGTAGTTATATTACCTGATAGAGCACTTGCATGATTATTGCACATACTGCTTATCACATATTGATATCATCTGTTGGCATATGATAGAGTAGCGCAGTACGTGCATGCTCGCGATTACCTTTATATGTTATCTCTATTCACGAGTTGGCAACTCACCCCTGTTGTGCCACAGTGTTTGCAGGTTGCCCTTTGGAGTAGTTGCGGCAGGCTGCATTTTGCATCTTTTGACACAGATACCCCCATAGTTTGTGTACTAGCTCTTTTGCTGATAGGTGGGTTTTGTGCGGTATCTGTTTATCTTTCAGTTATGTACATTGTTGTATCTAGTATTCTCCATCTACCATGTATGTATTTGACTTAGAGACAGTGTGAGGACGGTGATGTATATTATTTGTTTTCTGGTGTCGAGCTCGTTGTGAGCCGACTGTACTTGTAGTTTATTCCATCAGTGATGTTCCAACTTGTGGATCTTGATCTTCGCTACGGCGTCGTATATTGCTATCTTGGTGATTGTTTACTTAGATTTCTTAACTTGTTAGTAAGTGCTTTCATTTTAAACTTATAACACTCTATACTTTTACTGGTTTGATTTCTGGGTTTTCGGTTCACTTAGTCGCGTTACGCCTGTAGATGTTACGTGGTTAAGTGCCGGTCACGGGCCAAGCTTTGGGTCGTGACAAAGTTGGTATCAGAGCGTAGGTTTTACCTTTCGGAGTGTAGGATGACCCTTGTATGATGGAGTAGGTAGCTGCAGCAGGGTAGCGTATCGTGTGTACGTTCCGCGGCATACTCACGACACGGTACTCCGCCTACGCGACCTTAGGACTTGTTGATTTAAATTCCTTCTTGAGTATATACATCTTTGCGATTCGATTTCCGTATCCTTATCGAATCCTATTGTTCCTTTCAGCCATTATGCCGCCAAAGACTACGAGGGCGCAGAGAGCGGCCACGAGGGCCGAGATTCGAGTTGACTCGTCCGAGACGAGGACTGATCCGGGTAGTATACCGGTTGTGCCCGAGCAGGCTGTTCCTGCCGTGACAGATCAGATTGCTATGTTAGGGGCTGGTGTGCAGGAGATATGCCAGACGATGGGATCCAGTATGCAGGAGATGCGCCAGATGATGGGATCTCTAGTTGAGACACTTCGAGCGCAGCGACCAGAGGTAGTTCCACCCGTTGCAGAGACCACGGTGGTACCCACAGTGCAGGCAGTTGCACCTGCGACTACAGAGGTTATTACAGTATCGCTGTCAGAGTTTATGATGCTAAAGCCTCCGGTCTTCACAGGCATCGATGTGGCCGAGGAACCACAGTCTTTCATTGATAGGATGGCGCGGATATGCCGTTCACTAAGATGCGCAGATGCGAGATGGGTTGAGTTCGCGAGCTTTCGCCTGGAAGGTCTTGCGTAGAAATGGTGCGAATCAGTCGAGAAGGGTAGAGCAGCAGGTCTTCCTCCTATGACCTGGACAGAGTTCGTGGTGCTATTCCTTGCCCGTTTCTTTCCGCTGAGCATCAGAGATGCTAGAGCACGCAGGTTCGAGTCCTTACGCCAGACTTCGGAGATGTCAGTGGCAGAGTACGATGTGATGTTCACCGAGCTATCAGTTTATCCTCCGTACTTAGTGTCTACCGATGAGATGCGAGTTAAGAGATTTGTCCGAGGCTTGCTCACACCACTGTTCCTTGCGATCAGCGTGCAGCATTACGAGACCTATGCAGCGGCAGTAGATGCAGCATTATTGGTTGAGGAGCGCCTAGCTGAGACTTCGGCAGTTCCAGAGCCGAAGAGAGTTCGTGCAGATACGTCAGTGCAGAGACGGCCTTTTCGGCGTCGTGACAGGCACCTTGCAGGTGGCAGGGATTCGAGGCGAGGCCTATTGTTTAGCTCCTATCCTCAGGAGGGTCAGCGACCATCATCGGGATGTTAACGTTGCGGGAGTTCTTATCATCGTGTGCGAGATTGTCCTGAGGTACCCCGGAGGGAGGCGGCAGCACCGCATGTTACATTACCACCTTCACCACCCCAAACGGCATTGCCGCTAGTACCTACTGTTACTCCGCGTCAGTCGCATGCACAGAGAGGTCGTGGTCGTGGAGGATTTGTTCATAGAGGACGAGGTGACCGAGGCAGAGGGCAGCCAGCTGCCGGCAGGGAAAGTTAGTTGTAGGTGGAGGACAGGCGTGAGTTTTTGCTTTGACGCATCAGGACGCGCAGGCGTCCAATGCGGTGGTCTCAGGTATCCTTCCTGTATGTTCGGTTGATGCACACGTGTTATTCGATCCCGGATCCACGCACTCGTACGTATCCACACACTTTGTGCTGAATTTGGGTAGAGAGTCCGGTTTGCTTGACCAGCCGCTTGTTGTGACTACTCCTGTGGGAGAGTCGTTTGTTGCTAGGCACGTGTTCCAATCCTGTGCCGTCCGTATTGGCGAGAGAGAGAGTTGCTGGTCGATTTGATCCTTCTTGAGATGTTGGACTTCGACATTCTTTTGGGCATGGATTGGTTGGCCACGTGCTATGCTTCTGTTGACTGCCGCGAGAAGACACTTCGATTTTGTTTTCCCGGCGAGTCGGTTGTCTTTGTGTTGGGGGACCGTGGTGTTACCCATCACAGTGTGATTTCTTCTTTTCGCGCTGGACAGCTTTTGAGGAAGGGATGTCAGGGATTTCTCGCCTATGTTTACGATACTATAGCTACATAGGTTCCGATGGATCAGGTTCCGGTTGTTAGCGAGTTCCCTGATGTGTTCCCTGACGAGCTTCCTGGGCTACCGCCCGAGCGTGATATTTCTTTCTGTATTGATTTGGTTCCTGGCGCATGGCCTATTTCTGTACCGCCTTATCGGATGGCCCCGGCGAAACTTAGAGAATTGAAGGGTCAGTTGCAGGATTTCCTAGATAAGGGACTTATTCGACCCAGTGTTTCTCCTTGGGGTGCTCCAGTCCTGTTCGTCAAGAAGAAGGACGGCAGTTTGCGTCTGTGTATTGACTACCGCCAGCTGAACAGGGTGACAGTGCGGAACAGGTATCCTTTGCCACGCATCGACGATTTGTTCGACCAGCTTCAGGGGGCAGGATACTTTTCGATGATCGATTGCGATCAGGCTACCATCAGCTGCGGGTTCGATAGGAGGACATTTCTAGGACAGCTTTCGCACGCGCTACGGCCATTATGAGTTTTTGGTGATGTCGTTCGAACTCACCAACGCGCCAGCTACATTTATGGACTTGATGAACCGTATTTTCCGGCCGTATCTTGATCTGTTCATCATAGTGTTCATTGACGATATCTTGGTGTATTCTCGGAGTAGAGAGGAGCACGAGCAGCACATGCGGATTACACTGCAGACCTTGAGGGAGCATCAGCTTTTCGCCAAATTTTCAAAGTGTGCTTTCTGGCTAGACAGCGTAGACTTCTTAGGGCACGTGATTACACGAGATGGTATATGTGTAGACCCGAGGAAGATCGAGGCAGTTCGGAGTTGGCCTAGACCCACGTCAGTGACGGAGGTTCGCAGCTTTCTAGGGCTGGCAGGGTATTATAGGCGATTCGTGCAGGACTTCTCTCGCATTGCTACACCTTTGACTGGGTTGACCCGGAAGGGAGTTCGCCTCGATTGGACGGAGGAGTGTGAGCACAATTTCCAGCAGCTACAGGCTCTACTGACTACGACACCAGTGCTATCATTGCCTTCAGGATCAGACGGATTTGTGGTCTATTGTGATGCTTCACGAGTGGGGCTAGGGTGCGTTTTGATGCAGCATGACAGGGTGATCGCGTATGCTTCGCGGAAATTAAAGAAACATGAACAGAATTACCCCACTCATGATCTGGAGATGGCTGCAGTGGACTTTGCACTTAAGATCTGGCGACATTATCTATATGGAAAGTCGTGCCAGATATTCACTGACCACAAGAGCTTAAAGTATATATTTCTGCAGCGAGACCTGAACCTTAGACAGCGCCGATGGATGGAGTTAGTGAAGGACTACGATTGTGAGATCTTGTATCACCCGGGCTGGGCGAATGTAGTGGCGGATGCTTTGAGAAGGAGGCCCGGGGGTAGTCTATCTTGTTTGAGCGCCGTGCAGAGGCAGTCGTCGGCAGATTGGCAGATCTTATGCGACAGCCGGGTACAGTAATAGTTTACGCCGATCGGAGGACAGATTGCGCATGTTCGTGCATACCCACAATTGCTTGACCGCATACATGAGGCACAGCACCGTGATGACTGCTGTTCAGAGATCAGGACACAGATGGGACATGGCAGATTTTCCGAGTTCGTGATCGATGATCAGGGGATATTACGATTTGGGACTAGATTGTGTGTACCGGATGCAGAGAGATTGCGGCGCGAGATTCTTGAGGAGGCACATCGATCGGTATATAGTGTTCATCCCGGTTCCACCAAGATGTACCATTACTTGAGAGTTGTTTACTGGTGGGATGGAATGAAGAGAGACATCGCAGATTTTGTGTCGAGATGCCTGACTTGTCAGCAAGTCAAGGCTGAGCACCAGAGGCCCGCGGGAGAGCTACAGCCGTTACCCATTCCGGAGTGGAAATGGGAACATATATCTATGGACTTCATTGTGGGTCTACCCAGGACTAGTCGAGGGTATGACCCATCTGGGTGATTGTGGATCGTTTGATGAAAGCGGCTCACTTCCTACCGGTGAAGACGACTTTCGGATTTGTTCAGTATGCCCAGATTTACATTGATGATATTGTACGACTACACGGAGTTCCGACATGTATCGTGTCCGATAGAGGCACCCAGTTTACCAGTCGGCTATGGCAGAGGCTTCAGGAGGCTTTGGGCACTCGCTTGAGTTTCAGCACAGCATTCCATCCGCAGACCGACGGACAGTCCGAGCGGACTATTCAGACTCTCGAGGACATGCTCAGAGCATGCGTATTAGACTTCGGAGGTAGCTGGGACCATCATTTGCCCTTAGTAGAGTTCTCCTACAACAACAGCTACTAGGAGACCATTCAGATGACACCGTTTGAGGCTCTTTATGGGAGGAGATGCAGATCGCCCACCTGTTGGACGGAGCTCAGTGAGAGCAGTATCTTAGGGCCGCAGATTGTGGAGGAGACGACCGCGAAGATCCAGTTGATTCGCGATAGGATGCGAGCAGCCTAGAGTAGGCAGAGGTCTTATGCGGACCGTCGTCGGCGCAGACATGAGTTTTCTGTTGGTGATCATGTTTTCTTGAGGGTCTCCCCAATGAAAGGCGTGATGTGGTTTGGGAAGAAGGGGAAGCTTAGTCCCAGATATGTGGGACCCTTCGAGATCCTCGAGCGTGTTGGTGCGGTTGCGTATCGATTAGCCCTTCCGCCCAGTTTTCCAGACGTGCACCCCGTATTTCACGTTTCGATGCTCCGCAGATATCTTCATGATCCTTCGCATGCGATTCAGCACCCGACGATCCAGCTTGAGCGCGACCTTTCCTATGCAGAGCAGCCGCTGATGATCATGGATCGACAAGTGAAGAAATTGAGGTCGAAAGAGATACCATCCGTCAAGGTACTTTGGCGTGGCCAGAGCGGCGAGGAGGTCACTTGGAGACCGAGAGCGAGATGAGGAAGAGGTATCCCATCTTTTTGAAGGTGCGTATAGTTAGATTTTTAAATTCGGGGACCGAATTTCTTTAAGGGGGGTAGATTGTAACACTTTGAATTTCCGTGAGAATGTTTTTCGTGTTAATTAGTAATTGTACGTGTTATTATATATGTGTGCATTGGATTATTAGTTATTTTAGTCGGGTTTACTAATTATATTTAGTCGTCTTAGCAAATTGGGAAATTTTCCTTTGTAGTGTACACTTGCACACTTAGCCATTTTTGTGACTTAGGGTTTTGGTAGCATGTTATCCATTCTTTTGTTGCATGGTTGCTAACTTATCCCCACCATTTTTAATCATATCATAACCCTTTTCATAATTCAAAAATCCAATTAAACAAATGAGCATGGTGTTAGGTAAGAGGTTGACTTTTTTGACCCCATTTCCTTCTCTTCTCTCTCTCTTCTCCTCACTTCAGAAAATTCTGGAGATTTCAGCAGAAAAACATTTGCTTTCCTTCATCTTTTCCTCTCTTTTTCACTTCTCCTTATTCCCAAACAAAACCTACACAAATCAACACATTTTCATCACAAAACGATGGAAAAAGAGGCTTTTTGGGGTGTTTGAAGGCAAATCTGTACACTTGGTGCAAAAGCTGAGACTTTTGGTGTTTTATAAAGTTTTTAGAAGGTATTAACTCATGCTAGCACTCCTTTTCCTTAAACTTGTTGTATTATTTAGCAAAAATCTCATTTTTGTGCATTTTTAGTGATATTAAAGGATGTTTGTGATTCGCAATTTAGATTAGGGTTTTGTTAGTTGAGTTAGCTCTATTATGTGTTATTAGAGCTATCTTAGGCCAGGTTTTGTTTCAGTTTGCAAAGAAATACCATAAAGATCCATTTTAGTGCAAAAGTGTGGATTTTAACTTGATTTAAGGCTCTGTAGGATCTGCTACTACCCGAGATGTTCCAGAGAAAAACTAGATATTACTGTAGCATGTATGGTGGGTATTGAGTGCACACACCAAACCTGGGAGCCCACCCCCCTACCCAGGCCGCCGGAATATTCATTCTGGCCGCAATTTGCGGCCAGATGGGTGAGTTGGGATTTGGGGTTTGGGACACTAGAGTCTGCTGCTATTTGGGTTATTTTGGTATATATATTTTTGCAATATCTTTTCTGTAATTAAATCTGGCGGTGAATACCTATTTTTCTCGTATTTCTAATCTTCACGACACGCGTGATACGTGTGTATGGGTTTTGGGTTTCTGCGTATCGCGACGCGTCGGAGTGGCTTCAGGCGCGTAATCATACGTTGTAGCGTATCGCGCATACGCGCGCTTGGTTCGCGACACGAGTTGCTAGTTCGGCTTTATTGTCGTGTTTGAGTGACATCAAGCTTATGTGTGATATAATGTGTAATTCTAGGTTCGCAGGCGAGTACGGCGGACGCCGCGTAGAAGGGGAAGCAAGTTGTTGGCTATACCTAGCGAGAGACTAGGGTGAGTAAATTTAACATCTACGGGGATATCGCCCGCATGGCGTTCTACGTCAGGGCTGATAGGACCTTATAGCTACATTTACATACATTGACTGTTCATGGCTACTATTTAGTGCATACTGCATTCCCTGCTATATGGATATAAACTAGAATTGATAGAACACCGCACCATTACTAACTGTTCAGGTTGCACGAGCACTATCCTACATGTTACACACACACCGTTAGTAATTGCCATGACACTCACACAGTAGAATTTACATCGGATCATTATGATGTAGCTTATCTTCATGTGACTTGACATGATATTCATACATGATGCATATATCACATCGGATCATTATGTTGTAGCTTATCTTCATGTGACTTGACATGATATTCATACTTGATGCATATATCACATCGGATCATTATGTTGTAGCTTATCTTTATGTGACTTGACATGATATTCATACTTGATGCACATATCATATTGGTTTGGATTATATGTGATTTCTGGATTTGGGAACCGTGGTTATTTCAAATATGTAATCATTTAAAAACCCGGTTCCCTTGATATGATATTTCGGTGCTTCCACCATGTGTTTCCTCGGTGCTAGAGTGATATATGTGAACCCAAATCGAGGAGCTGGTTGAGGCCGATTACGGGTACATGGTGGACCCGGTATGGTACCCGGGACGAGAACGGTTTCGCTGTGTAGTAGACGGTGAGCCTGTTAGAGGGACTACTACCTACCGGTGATTGGTTGGACATGACAGTTATCCGGAGGATACTGATCAGAGTCGATGGATGGATGCAGGATGATCCGTACTGCCGGGGCCGAGGGCCAATACCGCAGACGGAACCCGTGGGCTGACCCGGACTGTCGGGGCCCGATGGATGAGGATTTGCGTGTCGATGCTGGGCACGAGTATTTTGATATTTGGGTGCCGATGTTGGGCACTCGTGATTCTCAGAGATTTACAGGATTAGAGGGCCGATGAGAGTGCCGGCGCCTGAGCTATTTGGAGGATCTGGGTGCATTGATGGACACCGATTATATATTCCACGTTGACATTCCGTGTAGATGTTATATTGCCCATGCTCAGCATTTTATTATTGTACCTCATCCCTTAGTTATATTACCTGATAGAGCACTTGCATGATTATTGCACATACTGCTTATCACATATTGATATCATCTGTTGGCATATGATAGAGTAGCGTAGTACGTGCATGCTCGCGATTACCTTTATATGTTATCTCTGTTCACGAGTTGGCAACTCACCCCTGTTGTGCCACAGTATTTGCAGGTTGCCCTTTGGAGTAGTCGCGGCAGGCTGCGTTTTGCATCTTTTGACACAGATACCCCCATAGTTGGTGTACTAGCTCTTTTGCTGATAGGTGGGTTTTGTGCGGTATCTGTTTATCTTTCAGTTATGTACATTGTTGTATCTAGTATTCTCTATCTACCATGTATGTATTTGACTTAGAGACAGTGTGAGGACGGTGATGTATATTATTTGTTTTCTGGTGTCGAGCTCGTTTTGAGCCGACTGTACTTGTAGTTTATTCCATCTGTGATGTTCCCACTTGTGGATCTTGATCTTCGCTACGGCGTCGTATATTGCTATCTTGGTGATTGTTTACTTAGATTTCTTAACATGTTAGTAAGTACTTTCATTTTAAACTTATAACACTCTATACTTTTACTGGTTTGATTTCTGGGTTTTCGGTTCACTTAGTCGCGTTACGCCTGTAGACGTTACGTGGTTAAGTGCCGGTCGCGGGCTAAGCTTTGGGTCGTGACAACGGGGTCCCGTCATCACCCGTTAGGTTACTTAACTGACGAAAGAGCGGGGGCTGGGCTAGCGCGGGTGTAAAACATAAGTGACGTCTAATAGCTATCATTTATAGATATTGTACATTCATCAGACGCAATAATAGGCATTCCAGATCACTGATGAACTTTATTGGATATACAAGCAATCCGCGTTTGCTTTGAGCCTGCAACAAAAAACGGATTACACAGTTGTGATGAATAGCCAATTCCCCACCCTAGACCCCTACGGGTACGACAAACTACCCGCCAAGTGCCCGAAGTGAAGCGGTCTCCCTCAACAACGTGAGTAGGCCACTAAAACACTTCGACATACCCGGTAGTTTGTGTACCCCACCTTGGGTCTATCCTAAGAGCAAAAACAGTAAAATGAAATAATACAACGGTGGCTACAATCGCAACCTGGATGTGCCCCGCAAAATAATATTGCAACATATTACAATTACATCGAATGAATGAATATAATAAACCATCTCAGACCCCGGCTAATCATCACAACAGTGCAATCAAGTTCATATACACAAATAGTAAACATTACAGAAATGTGCAACCCCCTGCCAACTGACATACTAGCAGTTAGGGGAGGTTTACAAACACGTTAAACATTACAGATAAAAAACCCAATTAGCAATTAATTTAGAACATCGATCGACAAGCATTTTCCGTGTCTACCCCAAAGGCAAACTAGCACAGAAGTAACCTGGGCAGAAACAGAATATACTGGAAAACAAAACACCAAAACATATGAATTACAGAGCAAATCCGAGTGAACTCAGGGTTGACTCCGCCGCGGATCCGCGGCCAAAAGCACCATCATGCCGTGTAAGGACATCGTATTTTCCCAGAATTCTTATATTTCCCTGCTGTGAATTTTAAGGCATATCAAATAATTTTTTCGACACATTTAAAATTAACAGAAACTGATAGGGGTCCGAGTTAAGTTTTCGCGTTTTCCGACGATCGAAGTTCTAACTAGTTGCTAACAAGCTAGTATTGGTTTAGTTGGCTCTGATACCACTGTAAGTCCATGTCACGCACCCCACGAGCTTGCGGGGAGGTGGAATATATGAAAAACGATTATCAAAGCTTCGTAACACGGACTTGAGCGCATGAATCGTATCTAAACCGTTACTAACAAACTACGAGAGGTTTAACTACTCGGATTCGAAGTTATACCTCACATTACTTGTCCTTCGGGTCTTCATCGTTGTCCTCCACTCCTCGTAGGCTCCTTGGAACATCAGCACCTCAACGGCTTCCTCGAGTCAAAGACGATCCACCCGAGAGCTCCTACTCCAAGCTTGATCTCTTATTTGAGATAACTAGGTTTCTTTAGTTGCTAATCAAGTGACCTAGGTGATATAGAGTGAGGTTATGGATTAATTAATCAATCTAATCCTTGATCTCAACACATGAGAGGGGAGGATTAGGGTTTCAAGAATGAGAGAGCTTGTCGAGAGAGATGGTGAGCAAAAGAATGATATTGAAAAATGAACTCATTTGAATATATCAACCATAACCATTTATCAAATAAATAATTCAAATGATTAATCATCATGGTTGATTCATTCACCTTGTGTGATTCATCTCATGATTCATTAGCTAATAAATGCATCATTTAACTCCATGAATGAATCACACAAATGAGTCATTAAGCAATAAATGCTTATGCCACCTTAACTCCCAAGTCACCATGCTTATAGAAGCTTCCGAAAAAATTATGAGAACGCCCCTCCAATCCGTGAAAACACGGAAAAACTTTAGACTGTATAAATCCAATAACCCGATACTAGAATCAGGCTTAAACAAAAGCTGGCTAGTAAAAACTGTCCGAACGTCGTACGTGCGTTTAAACACGTATGCGTCAAAACCCTTGTCGTAAAACCATACGACCTCTATATCGTTTCGCCTGGAGCAGGGAAACCCTCTATGTGCGACTCTAAAGCCTCGACACTACGCTGGCA
Organism: Agapanthus africanus; assembly: GCA_030015575.1. Taxonomy (NCBI): domain Eukaryota; kingdom Viridiplantae; phylum Streptophyta; class Magnoliopsida; order Asparagales; family Amaryllidaceae; genus Agapanthus; species Agapanthus africanus. The sequence continues at coordinate 248,924,107 of JASDDO010000031.1, read as the reverse complement.
GTAGGTTTAACCACAGACCGCAAGCGGCACTAGCTGTACGTAACGGTCCCCAGGTAGATGTCGATAAGAAGGACGATGGGGAAACCCATCCGCACTCCTACTGAGCCTGATGTGACAATCTCCGTACAGTCTGGTCTGTTCGTCTAAGACTATCGCATATCTGGCCTAGGGGGCGGCAAGCGTCATTCCCCTAATAGCGGTATAAGTCATGTCGGAGCGTAGCCCATTACACCTTGAGAAACTACTGGAACCTACCAGTAAATCTCGCTTGCCCTGGCCAGGGACTTTGCGTATTGGCTCTCTGACACAGCACGATATCAACTCCTAATACCGGGAGAGACGAATCATGTCTAACCACTACTGCCTCCAAGTGCTCGGGACTGCACCAACTGCTACCTGTTTGCACGACTCCTTTAAGCCGTGGTAGGGTAGCAATCTAAGAACAGTTGGACACAATCGAGGCAAAGTAGCAGTATCAAGTCTGTGGACTATGCTGTACTCATGTCACGTGGGAACTGTTAACTGACGACGGGTATAATACCAACCGACAGTTCCCCTGCGAGCCCTGTCCGGTGTACCCGTAACCTAACGAGCACCTTTATACTGTCTCCAGTACGACGTACTGATGGCTGTGGGACAGACCATCTCTCCAACTGGGATGAGAAGCGTACACACTAGTCTACTCCGGAATATCGATGCCCTGTCTCGATAATCCAACGACCAGGGACCTGTATAGGATGTTGCTTATAGACTACCCAGCCCCCACTAGTGTGACTGCCATCACAACGCTGGTAATCAAGAAAATATCCTATGGGCTCTACTAATATGTATAAATGATACGTTACATGAAACATATGCACATATTAAATTAGAAACAAAAAAGTAGCATACTACCATTTTTAGCAAGACTGATATAGAACTGTGAATATCCACGCTTCCATTAAGTAATATACAAGCTAGTATGATACGATAATGGCCCCTAGGGCATATACACTAACAGAATCATTGCTAAACTAATAAAGTATAAGTTAAACAAAACCATCCATCCAATATCTAGATATTTTTGTGGCAAAAGGATTTAATTTTTTAAAGAAAAGAAAAGAAAGAAAAGGTGGCAGTTTGCATTTAATGATGCATTTATTGTTTTGTGCTATAATTTTCTTCACTCTTTACACAAAACCCCCTCCCTCTTGCTTTTGGCCGAGCCCCCCCCAAGCAAGTCTGCCCATTTTATTTGCCTTGCTCATTTCTTCATCTTCTAGCTTTCCAAGTTCATCAAAAATCCTAAAATAAATCCAAAAATTCATAAATAAAACTTAACCCATCATTTCCCTTCACTAAACTTGTCACGACCCGAAAGAGCCCATGACTGGCCCTTGAATCCTATGCATGACTGGCCCTTGAATCCTATGAAGCCTATAGGACTCCATCTGATCCATGTAAGCCAAAAGCCCAGAAATCTAAAACCATTTAAGGAGTAAATAAAGAAAACTGGTTTTAAGAAGTAAAGAAAACATGTTTTGAAAATCAAAGTTTTTAAATAACATAACCAAAAATGCATTTTTAAAAATATGTAATCTTTTCTGAAAATTTCGGCAAAGTTTCCTTTGTAAAAACTGGCCCCGAACGGGGTACAATAAGAATAATATATATGAAATGATAAAAGGAATCCCCAAGCGATAGCTAGCTCTTCGTCAATCGACGGTCACAGTCACACAAGCAATAATAATATACAACGCCAATGGGCGAGGATCAAAACCAAAAAGAAACTCAAAACAACCAGAAAACCATAATACTACAAGCGCGACTCTAAGGTCGAAATAATACATCACTGTTTTTCTAAGTCTGAAACAATATTCAAGTTTTGGTTGATGGAATTTCTAGATACAATGAACAATACATGTACAATGGCGGTTCTGATACAAAAGAACCCACCTACCACAGCAAGTCACCCGTATGGAAGTAGTGTGCCAGAAAATCGGCTATAAAATCTGTACAGCAAAAACCTACAAGAACTGTGGCACATCGAGGATGAGTTGCCAACTCGTGAATAGAAAATATCTACAAACAGAGATCGAATGTATGACCAATCCTAGGTCAATACGATCAGATATAAACCTCAATATGAATAAGTCTGAAGCATGCTAAATTGGAAATGTAATCTCTATACATGAGTGTTGTGCCAAGTGCTCGTGCCAGTGCCTCAGGTAATAGCATATCATAAATGTGAGGTATGATCAATGTAATCAATCTGCATGTACGTGGATCCCATCCACTCGTCACCCAATGAAAATAACCATCATGCATGTAAATATCATCAGCATATGCATGGAAATATGAGGATATAAACCACCTGTGTCCCTCGCGACACGTCAAAATCATGGAACCGAAGTGTCCAGCATCGACACTCGAAAACATCATGAAAACTTTGCCCAGCATCGGCACGTAAATCCTCATATATCGGGCTCCGTCAGTCCGGACTAGCCCACGGGCTCCGTCTGCGGAATCGGCTCTCGGCCCCAGCAGTACGCCCATATCCATCTATCGACTTTGGTCGGTATCCTCCGGATAACCGCCAGGTCCAACCAATCACCGGTAGGTACTCGCCCACCTCCAGGCTCAATCGGCAAAGTCCTTCGATCATCTTGCTGAGGGGAACCATACCGGGTCCACCATGTACCCTCAATCGGCCTCGTCCACTCCTCGAATCGGGTTTCACATGTCGCTCTCCGTACCGAGAAAACACATGGTGGACGCACTGAAATATCATATCAAGGGTAACCGGGTTTTTAAAGCAATTACATATTCTCTTTTGAAATACCCACCGTTCCCCAAATCCAGAAATATCATGGAAACAGCAACTCTCAATGCATATAATCAGAAAGAATGATGTATGCGACATGTAAAAGAAATGTAAGCATATCTTTATGTCATGCAAGAAACATATACTGAATGCAACAGTACTACAGTGTAGTGACATGGCAATTATCGATGATGAAGTGTGTGAGCCGGCAAACAAGTGTACGTGGAACATACGCATCATCGATAATGGTGATGGTGTCCTAGCAGCATGACTGAAATATATCAACAATACAAGCGATGCAATGCAAATAGCATGAATATGCGGAATCGAATAATCAATGCAACAGTAAAGAACCTTCCTCAATAAATATATCATGCAGCCTTGCCCTTTTAAATAAGACGAATCGGGGTTTTTGGTAAAATAAGGGCTACGTGTTTTAAGAAAGATGTGTCTTTTGAAAATATCTGTAGAATCTCTTTTGCGTATCTTTAAAATATCCCCTATTCGTTAGTTTTGAAATAGGTATGACTCGGGTCTAGTCTAACACCTACTATGCGAACTACAGACCCAACTATCAAGTCAATCGGGAGGGGTATGGAAACCACCTAAATCTGAGTAGATATATACATATATATACAATAGTTGGTGATCCCGCCTTAATAGTATCACGTACGATACAGTATATCATATAACATCCTCGAGTCATGAGTGCGGATCTAACATCAATATATAGCTCGTACGTAAATCCGTCGTACGTCATCCCAAATCTGGGGTATTGACCTAAGACTAGTACAACGACATCATCAATACATGCATGCACGTGTATGAAACACTTCGTCAAAGGACCCGCTAAGTTATCATGTCGTATCTCGAATACGAACAATGTCATACAGCCGATCTCACAGCCTCAAATCAAATCTCATCGACTCATCTCAATCCCACGTATCAACCTCAAATCTCGTATATGAACACATCGTCCCATACCCATGTGTAGATATACACACCTCCATGTGCGCACAGAAAAAAGAAGAAATGTATGCAAGTATATGTGTACGTGTATGTGTGGGTGCAACCACTACTCTAGGGTTTCGCACTATACTAAACCAATACATCCTTGTCATCAATAATTCCATTATTACCATCAATAATCTTAAACAACACATAATAAATATACGTGTGTATACGTATTCATATACATCACCACGGACTGCGGGGGTGCTATACGCCATCCACCCGACTTCTCCCCGTAGATATAAATCTACTCACCTGGTCTTCGCTCACCGAAATTGATGACGCCGTGCTTCTTCGCCTCGGAATCCTTGCGAGGGTACCTACAATAATAAACAGTCGCAATACGTATTAAAATCGAGGCAGAAAACCGATACAGCGCATAGTATGCACATAGGTTGGAACCTATGGCCTAAATGTGCAAATCAATCAAACAATCCCTGTTGTCGATGTACGAACACCCAACAACAAATCCAAATATCAAGTGTATTTTAAAATACGGAAAACATCGCCTAAAACACCCCAAAATGCTCCCAGATTTTCCCCAGGTGACAATTAGCCAAAACTGCATATAGGAGGGGTCTATTTTAGTGCAAAAGGAGCCATGAACCAAACCTGGGACCCAATTTCCCTGATCTGGCCGTAAATTGCAGCCATAATAAATATATCTGCGGCCTGAGGTTGGAGTTAGGGGCTCGGGTCTCTGTGGTAGCTTCATAGGTGCCTGCACGACTCCCAGTAATCGCAAAATCAATTCTAGTGACCCCGGGTTGCTCCAGATTCCAAAATACCCTCACAAATCACACATTTATCCGATGTCGAGGTTTCTAAATCCGTATTCCAGGTTTCAAGTCTCTGTTTTGGGTCATAATTCAAGCACTAGTGTGTTGGGGTGGTCTCTACTGATCTCAATTTCACAACATAACTCTCAATTCTCTCAAACCCTAACTTGGTCTTCCTTAAGTCCACAACACCACCCGATATCGATTCAATTTTTACATAGGATTATAAGTAATGCTAAAACTAAGTTAAGGGTTCAGTAATTACCTCATTTGGCAACTCAAGAAAATTCTTGAGTTGCCCCTAGTGGCCAAAATCCTTGCTTTCTTAGACCAATGTGTAAATCTTGGGCTCGCGCACCTTTTTAGCGAAAAGGGAGTTGGGTTTTTGAGTTGATTTCATGGTGTTTGAGGGTTCTAGAAGAGGGGGAGAAAGAGGGGGAGCTGCAGCAGCAGAAGAGGGAGAGGAGAGGGAGAGAAAATGAAGGAGAAAATGAAAGGGAGACTAAGTCAAGAGAACCCTCACCTCACACTCTCTCTCACCCACCTACTACCCCAATATTCTAATTCAAATTCTTTTATTTTCTTTTTCTAAAACCTTCTCACTCAAATAGTAAACCCAAAGTAAAGCCATGGTAACAAAATGTAACAAAAGGGTAGAAAAAGATATGTGCATGTTTTGCACAAAAATGTCAAAAATCCGATTAGCGATTTTTAATCGCGATTAGCACTAAATTAGTGTCAAACTAATCACAAAAACTTTAAAATGGCATAATCCCATAAAATACCCTATTTTGGAATTTTCCATAATTTTTCCAAAATTTCCCCATTTATTTGTATTTAATTATACCGAAATATTAAAATATTCATTAAAATAATATTAAATTATAAAAATTCCCAAAAATAATAATTTATTATTTTGAAATGTTACAATCTACCCCCCTTAAACAAATTTGGTCCCTGAATTTAAATTTAAACCCCAAAGTACTAAAACATTTCGATACAAAGTCCAAATCGTCGGGGCTCCAAAATCGTCAATACACAAAACGCATCATAGCGCAATGCATGCGCATGAGTAATGAGTAGATAACTCAAAATCGAAACTCCGTTAAGCATCCAGCAATCATCGGAGTTATGGTTAAGACACAAATGCCAAGTCTAAAATAAACCCAGTTGATATAATCAGAACTATACATGTAGACATTCAATCTATACATGTGAATAGCTGAAGTAAATGGATGTCAAATCCATTTAAGTCGCTGTGCGATGCGTATAACACTGCACAGTGGCGGACGTCTTTCAAAAGAAAATAACCATATATGTATATATATTCTTTGTTTACTATGTGTGTTCCGCTGTTTTGAAAACAATTTAGAAGGGTTTTCTTGTTTTTAAACGTTTCGTGTCATATCAGACACGTAGGCAAAATACTGAGACTATAGCTCGCTTTTTGGAAATCCCTTTGATAACTATCAATGCATGCAAAATATATCCAGGTACTGTCCTCTGACCAGTCCAGCTCGGTACGAAAACACATAGCAAATCCCATAAAAAAAAGAACGTACTGATCCATAAGGAATCAATCCCAAAAATGTATATATATAACAATGCTATGTGCGTCTGGTGCGCACGGAAATCAAAATCCATATATGTGCCATACATGTGCACAAAAACATCACCTAGGTGCAACGGGTGTGCACGAAGCATCTGTCCTAGGCAACGTGTGTGCCTGACAGCCAAAACAGGTGCATCTGACATGCACGAAGAATCCTGATTTAGGGCATATGTTGTGCACCAAAATCGTATCTCAAAACACGCGCCAACATTCGCGAGTCCAAATCGGTGCATCCATCATGAACGAATAAAATCTAAACCCTGCGCACTCTACATGCACGAAATCACGAAATCCAATAGCAAACGGCAAACATGTGTAAGTCCAATCAACAGCACGGAGTGCAAGGATCAATCATCAATATCAGGGTAAAAATCGACGATATACAATGCGCTCAATCAAAATCAGGTGTACTGCGATGGAAAATCTCACAACCGCGTGCATCAGCATGCACAAAACAGATCAAAACACTACAAGTTCCTGAAAACGATGCTGGAAGAGTAAATCAAATCACCGGCAAAAAATAGGCAGGAAATCACAATCAATACCTCAAGCGTAATAACTCTGCACAAAATATGAATACCCAGCAAGTGCAACCATGGTGCACAAAATCAAATATCATGGAACTCAGTCATCAAGACTAAATCATGCAAATAGATCGCCCAAAATACCGAAATCCAAAGTAACGGATACGTGATAATCGAATCACAAAATCACAAATCATAAATACCGTCGTCGGTATATCCTCCCTCAAAGTCGAGAAGGTGTAGGTACATCCAATGCTAGCAGCGCAAGATATCTACGTGTCTTTTGCTCACGGCCTAGCGTCCTCTGTCTCTGGGTTCTTATCTTCTTTGTGGATTACCAATCTCACGATCAATCGTAAAGCAGCACGTCACTGGAGCCGACCTCTGTATGCATATCCGACCTTTAATCTTTACGTGAATTAACAACAGCTTAACAGCGTCTCGCACGCACCTCTTGTCCCGCTTGTCTGTATCATCGTCCATTTCGACGTCACGTCTCTATCTGCGCACTGCAATGTTCTCGGCTACGGTCAATCCGAATTCTCTCACACGGACTCGAAATCATGAACTCGGTAACTTCATCACTCAGTAGAAGATATCTAGCCGAACACGTCATCAGCGTGCATATCGCGTCTCTGATGTCAACGGAGTAGAACGTCACCACATCGAAATCCCGTGCGAACTCTTTACTCCACCTTGTTCCAATGTCGACTGATTCGGACTCGTCTCATCATGGCTGTATGGACTGTGCTCCAACGGCTATGCTCGTATCTGGAGTCTCCCAAGCAGTGTGTCCCATCACATGATATCCGAATGATGTCGAACCATCCGATCGACTCGTCAGAACCTCATAATCTCCCAAGGCTCAACATCTTGGGTACAGTGTAATAGTATCGAGTACATACCACAGCATTGGTGGTCCAGCCGTAGAAGGGCAAACCCAAGCCCCACTAATGGCGCCGCGGAACTGCCACAAACCCTAGGGTTCAAAGGCTTTCTCACGGTCATTATGTCGAGTTAGGTTTCATTCTTCTAGAGGGTCTATGGAATCGCTTGCATGTCTATCCGAATACTTTAAACTTAGAAAATGGGTTCCTGACACCCGATCGTCTCTATCGACTCACAACGAATCTGCGTGAAGTCGCCTCTAGCTGGAATCAACCTATCTGACGACCTCACATCGGGGTAAGCGAACGAACCACATGTCCTAGTCATTCATCCTCGATGACTAGCGACTCACCATCATATCTCTAAGTATATGCTCAAGCTGCAGTAGCTCCAACATCTGGGGTGATATCTCATCATTCGCAGCAGAAACTGGCTCATTCGTCCGTACGCTGAACAGAGACTCAATCATCATGAATCAGCGATATATCAATGGTCATCACATCCTGGCTGGCCTCTATCAGTGGCTCAATCCTCTGGTACCGATCGGTACGCCCGAGAAATCTCGTAAAAGCGATCAGTCCAACGCTCACGGCGCGAAAACACAATAAACAAGCCTCTATATGTAATTGTATGTCTCTGGAATCACGCCCTGGTCATCCCTCGTCTACGACGAGCTCATGTAGAAGTAACACGAGCCGTAGCTCACTCTGCCCGTGCAATCGTGGCAACAAAATCATAACCAGTATCGATGAGGATAAATCATAGGAAGGAATATAATACTGTGCAAGGAAATGTACATCCTAAGGTTTCTTAAGCGGAGTGGCATGTCGTAAGTATTCCGCGAAACATACGTACGGTACGTCCCTCTACTCAATCTACCTACTCCATCAACCAAGGGTCATCCTATGCGACGAAAGTTCGGGAATAATTCCTACTCGACTAAGTCTAAGTTTCGTAAGGTCAAGTCAAAGTTCCGCATATAGATAAACGCCCTAGGCTCCACATAGTAAAACTTAGACTCGAACCAAGGTTAACCTAGCACTCTGATACCAACTTTGTCACGACCCGAAAGAGCCCGTGACTGGCCCTTGAATCCTATGAAGCCTATAGGACTCCATCTGATCCAAGTAAGCCAAAAGCACAGAAATCTAAAACAATTTAAGGAGTAAATAAAGAAAACTGGTTTTAAGAAGTAAAGAAAACATGTTTTGAAAATCAATGTTTTTAAATAACTAAGCCGAAATTGCATTTTTAAAAATATGTAATCTTTCTGAAAATTTCGGCAGAGTTTCCTTTGTAAAAACTGGCCCCGAACGGGGTACAACAAGAATAATATATATGAAATGATAAAAGGCATCCCCAAAAGGGAGCTAGCTCTTCGTCAATCGAGGGTCACAGCCACGCAAGCAATAATAATGTACACCGCCAAGGGCGAGTATCAAAACCCAAAAAGAAACTCAAAACAGCCAGAAAACCATAATACAACAAGCGCGACTCTAAGTTCGAAATAATACATCATTGTTTTCTAAGTCTGAAACAATATAAAAGTTTTGGTTGATGGAATTTCTAGATACAATGAATAATACATGTACAATGGCGGTTCTGATACAAAAGAACCCACCTACCACAGCAAGTCACCCGTATGGAAGAAGTGTGCCAGAAAAGCCGCTATGAAATCTGTACGACAAAAACCTAGAAGAACTGTGGCACATCGGGGATGAGTTGCCAACTCGTGAATAGAAAATATCTACAAGCAGAGATCGAATGTATGACCCAACCTAGGTCAATACGATCAGATATATATAAACCTCAATATGAATAAGTCTGAAGCATGCTAAACTAGCAATGTAATCTCCATACATGAGTGCAGTGCCAAGTGCTCGTGCCAGTGCCTCAGGTAATAGCATATCATAAATGTGAGTTATGATCAATGTAATCAATCTGCATGTACGTGGATCCCATCCACTCGTCACACAATGACAATAACCATCATGCATGTAAATATCATCAGCATATGCATGGAAATATGAGGATATAAACCACCTGTGTCCCTCGCGACACATCAAAATCATGGAACCGGAGTGTCCAGCATCGACACTCGAAAACATCATGAAAACTGTGCCCAGCATCGGCACGTAAATCCTTATATATCGAGCTCCGTCAGTCCGGACTAGCCCACGGGCTCCATCTGCGGAATCGGCCCTCGGCCCCAGCAGTACGCCCATATCCATCTATCGACTCTGGTCGGTATCCTCTGGATAACCGCCAGGTCCAAGCAATCACCGGTAGGTACTCACCCACCTCCAGGCTCAATCGGCAAAGTCCTTCGATCATCTTGCCGAGGGGAACCATACCGGGTCCACCATATACCCGCAATCGGCCTCGTCCACTCCTCGAATCGGGTTTCACATGTCACTCTCAGCACCGAGAAAACACATGGTGGACGCACTGAACTATCATATCAAGGGTAACCGGGTTTTTAAAGCAATTACATATTCTCTTTTGAAATACCCATGGTTCCCAAATCCAAAAATATCATGGAAACAACAACTCTCAATGCGTATAATCAGAAAGCATGATGTATGCGACATGTACAAGAAATTTAAGCATATAATTTTGTCATGCAAGAAACATATACTGAATGCAACAGTACTACAGTGTAGTGACATGGCAATTATCGATGATGAAGTGTGTGAGCCGGCAAACAAGTGTACGTGGAACATACGCATCATCGATAATGGTGATGGTGTCCTAGCAGCATGACTGAAATATATCAACAATACAAGCGATGCAATGCAAATAGCATGAATATGCAGAATCGAATAATCAACGCAACAGTAAAGAACCTGCCTCAATAAATAAATCATGCAGCCTTGCCCTTTGAAATAAGACAAATCGGGGTTTTTGGTAAAATAAGGGCTACGTGTTTTAAGAAAGATGCATCGTTTGAAAATATCCGTAGAATCCATTTTGCGTATCTTTAAAATATCCCCGATTCGTTAGTTTTGAAATAGGAATGACTCAGGTGTAGTCTAACGCCTACTATGCGAACTACAGACCCAACTATCAAGTCAATCGGGAGGGGTATGGAAACCACCTAAATCTGAGTCGATATATACATATATATACAATAGTCGGTGATCCCGCCTCAATAGCATCACGTACGATACAGTATATCATATAACATCCTCGAGTCATGAGTGCAGATCTAACATCAATATATAGCTCGTACGTAAATCCGTCGTACGACATCCCAAATCTGGGGTACTGACTTAAGCCTTGTACAACGACATCATCAATACATGCATGCACGTGTATGAAACACTTCGTCAAAGGACCCGCTAAGTCATCATGTCGTATCTCGAATACGAACCATATCATACCGCCGATCTCACGGCCTCAAATCAAATCTCATCGACTCATCTCAATCCCACTTATCAACCTCAAATCTCGTATATGAACACATAGTCCTATACCCATGTGTAGATATACACACCTCCATGTGCGCACAGATAAAAGAAGGAATGTATGCAAGTATATGTGTACGTGTATGTGTGGGTGCAACCACTACTCTGGGGTTTCGCACTATAGTAAACCAACACATCCTTGTCATCAATAATTCCATTATTACCATCAACAATCTTAAATAACACATAATAAATATACGTGTGTATACGTATTCGTATACATCACCACGGACTGCGGGGGTGCTATACGCCATCCACCCGACTTCTCCCCGTTGATATAAATCTACTCACCTGGTCTTCGCTCGCCGAAATCGATGACGCCGTGCTTATTCGCCTCGGAATCCTTGCGAGGGTACCTACAATAATAAACAGTCGCAATACGTATTAAAATCGAGGCAGAAAACCGATACAGCGCACAGTATGCTCATAGGTTGGAACCTATGGCCTAAACGTGCAAATCAATCAAACAATCCCTGTTGTCGATGTACGAACACCCAACAACAAATCCAAATATCAAGAAAGTGTATTTTAAAATACGGAAAAAATCGCCTAAAACACACCAAAATGCTCCCAGATTTTCCCCTGGTGACTGTCACGCCCCGCTTTCCAAAATACGGAATACGAGGGGTAGACAAGGCCAGTCATGCTCCTACGGTCATGGAAAAGTCCCACCGTAGTCACAATTTGGCTTCTAGTTTATCATGATAAACAGTAAATAATGCGCAGGTAATGAGAAATGCAGTAACTGGAATAAAACAGTAAAATGAACTGACCTGATGGGAAACAAAAGATATAACTCTGAATAGCAAGTCAAGAAGTCTGTGTCGCACGTCTAGTTCTGGTCCAGGCTAAATCTTCTCCTCACACTGAGCATGCATACTCAGGTCGTCAGAGCGACACAATAGCAATATAATATATATAAAATCATGTGACAATTCTAACAGTGGTAACAGATATGTGAAACAGTAAATTAATGACAGCATGCATATGAATGTGCAGTAATCAATGCAGCGGAGCAGTAAAGCAGTAGAACGATATGTCACGTATGTCAACACAGTATATAAGGTATATAAATGCCCGTATCCCTATCAGTCTCTAACTCTCACTGTACAGGTCACTAAGCCTATCGTCAGTCCAAGTGTGAGAGTCAACCACTCGCGAGTGTCCTCTACCCAAGGGTAGAACCCATGGGCAAGGGACCACGGGCCCATCATGTAACATGTATATCACGGTGAATATCACATACCCTGTAAATCTCCATATATCTCCCTAAATATATAAGCCGGCATGGGACTCCCGAGATTCTGTTGAACTCACACTTAAACTACCCCACACCCCGTGGTCTACATCAAACGCTAACCAAAACCCTAAATACTAATCGATCCGTGACAAGTCTGCGCGAGAACTGGAGGCAGGACCTCCATCAAGCACGTCCCGACTAATACCTAAGATAAATGGAAGTGTCGGATGCCTTATCTGTGACACCCGTGCAAGCGCTTCCATAAGTGTCCCATACCACTTATAGTCACACGTACATGCATCCCACAGACGTCGACAATGCAATAGAATAATAGGGTCACTGATTGTGTACAAGTACGTATCACTTTCACTTATTCACGGATACACGAACATTGACGTACTTGCCACAATCATCACTAAAATCTAACACTGGGTAAATGCATGATATCACTAGGTTATCACTACAATGAAATGAGTATGATATGTTGCGTAAACAGTATATGGAGCATGATTAAGGTGTCATAAAAAAATAGCATTCTATCACTTGCACGATTTATAATGAAACGTACGCGTATAGTTTAGTGAAACGATAAACAGATAATAATTAGTATGTTCAGTTATCTATCCATCTAATTTGGTTTCAAGCCAATCGGGTTCCAGGAACATTAATTATAGCCATTTCATTTTAAGCGCTCGCGGCTGGAAATCCGGTTTCAGAATCAGAAGTCCATTTCGCAACGCATTTCAATCCCAGTTGGGATCAGATTTTAGCGACGCTACAGTTGGATAAAATCTAGGGTTTTCAGTAATGTTTACAACGCAACAGATGGATCTTCGATCGCGTCTGCACGTCAGGAGTTATACACTATTCAATACTAACATGTCAGTTTTGATTCTGCTGGGACTGTTATGCGTCCCGATCTATTAAATTACAGATTAAATATCAAATGGTAACGAAACAGAAAGAAATCAATTGTGTTGTCTAGCTAACAGATTTACCTATAATAAGCAGCGGAGTTCCACAATCTACGAGTTAAGGAGATCTTGTGGTACCCAATACGGAACAACAAGCAACGACTGGAGTCGCTCTAGACTGCAGTCCAGAGTCGCACTCCGATCCAAATATCATCACAATTTAAGTACAGGAATACCAGGAAACTAGTATAGGGTTAAATTTCGTCGAGTCTTCTTCGATTTGAGCCCTTGAACGTACCATTCCAGTATGTATATGATTTATGGTGAATTTAACGGTTTTCAGGCACAATAAAATTACAGTTTTACGATTAAACTTGGGGGTAGTTGTTTTAGTCGTTAGCAGTCATATTATCAAACGAAATTTGCACAAGATATTCATCACACCAAGGGCCAACAAGAAAAATCTAGTTCCGTCAAATTAGACAAGTAATTTCATTGGGATCACACATCGAACGGTTGCATCGTGTAATTTATCGAGGATGTTTAGTATAAAATTTATAAGATTATAGTTTGTAACAAATACTAATTAGCATGTAGCAAGTATAAAACTTGCCTGGAGGTGCACGACAATGAGGTACAGTACGGGCGCGCGACGAGCTAGCACCGCGATGGCTACAGCTCCGGGTGAGCTCGGGTCTGTTCTCAGCCAGTGGGGCTCGGGCGTCGTCGGGGTGTCTGCGGGCTCGGGCAATGTCGTGTGGTGGTGTTGGTTGATAGAGAATGGAAAGAAGGGTGAGGTTTAGAGAGGGAGAGAGAGAGTGCTAGAGAGCTAGAGAGAGAAATGAGAGAGAGAGAGAGTAGGCAGAGAGAGAGACAGGGTTAGAAAGTGAGAGAGAGCCAGGAAGAGAGTGAGGGACAGAGAGGTAGAGAGTGAGATGTAGAGAGAGTGAGGGGGAGAATAGAGAGAGAGTATAGAGAGAGAGAGAGAAAAACTGAGGAAGAGAGACAGGGTTAGAAAACAGAGAGAGTGAGATGGAGGGAGTGCAAGAGAGAGAGAGGATTTGAGCTCGGTGATGGTGAGGGGGTGATGCTCGGGCAGTGGGGAGCTCGTCGGCAAGGCTAGTAGAGGCTCGTCGGCGATGGATCGTCGACGGTGAGGGGCAGTGGGGAGCTAGGATGGGTGCAGTGAGGAGATCTCGATGAAGGGTGACGAGGTAGTTGAATGAGGTGGAGTGGAGTAGGGTCTGAAGAGGAGGGAGATGCGAGGGAGAAGAACTAGGGGGGTCCTAGTCGTTGTCGTCGACGGCGGGAAAATGGTTGCAGGAGAGTTTGAGGAGGGAATGAGAGCGAGCGAGGGAGGGGAGTAGTGGGTAGAGGAGAGAGGTGGAGGGCGCACGTCGTGGGGTGTAACGCGCGCTCGAACGTGGCCGACACATGCGTAGGCGTGGGCGAAAGGGGCGGCGTGGGTTACGGATCGTGAGCGACAGGGGCGGGAGAAGAGAAAGGAGCCGGGGAAAAACGTGAGGGAAAGAGAAGAGAACGGGGAGGCGAGAGAAGAGAGGGAGGAGAGAGGCGTGCTGGGAGTAACGTGCGCGAGAGCGGGCGTCGGTGGAGGCGAGGAACGCGGGCGACGTGGTCGTAGGCGCGAGCGGAGGAAGCGGGAAAGAGAGCCGTTGGGGAGACGACCCTGTACATGGCGGGTCGGGTAGGGATGAAGCGGGTGTGTGGGCGGAAGGAGTTTGGTCTGTGGGCTGGGCCGGTGAATTAAAATGAATTCCCAAGAATTAAATGTGAGGAGCCGGGCCGGCTAGGTGGGCTGGGAAAAGGAAGAAGGATTTTAGTTATTAGAAGAGGGCCGGGCTGAGAATTGGGGGAAATTTTGGAATTTGGAAATGGTTGAAGGATTTTGGATTAAAGGGAAAAATGTGATTTAAATCATGGATTTGGGTTTTAAAAGGTTTTATTGTTAATAGAAAATGGAGGTATAAATTCAATTAAAATTATAAATAGAATTATAAAGTAACAAAATACAGATTTTGATATAAAAAGGGCTGGGTATTACAGTGACAATTAGCCAAAACTGCATATAGGAGTGGTCTATTTTAGTGCAAAAGGAGCCATGAACCAAACCTGGGACCCAATTTCCCTGATCTGGCCGCAAATTGCGGCCAGAATGAATATATCTGCGGCTTGGGATTGGAGTTAGGGGCTCGGGTCTCTGTGGTAGCTTCCTAGGTGCCTGCACGACTCCCAGTAATCCCAAAATCAATTCTAGTGGCCCCGTGTTGCTCCAGATTCCAAAATACCCTCACAAATCACACATTTATCCGATGTCGTGGTTTCTAAATCCATATTCCGGGTTTCAATTCTCTGTCTTGGGTCATAATTCAAGCATTAGGGTGTTGGTGTGGCCTCTACTGATCTCAATTTCACAACACAACTCTCAATTCTCTCAAACCCTAACTTGGTCTTCCTTAATTCCACAACATCACCCAATATCGATTCAATTTTTATATAGGAGTATAAGTAATGCTAAAACTACGTTAAGGGTTCAGTAATTACCTTATTTGGCAACTCAAGAAAATTCTTGAGTTGCCCTTAGTGGCCAAAATCCTTGCTTTCTTAGTCCAATGTGTAGATCTTGGGCTCATGCACCTTTTTACTGAAATGGGAGTAGGGTTTTGGAGTTGATTTCATGGTGTTTGAGGGTTCTAGAAGAGGGGGAGAAAGAGGGGGAGCTGCAGCAGCAGAAGAGGGAGAGGTGAGGGAGAGAAAATGAAGGAGAAAATGAAAGGGAGACTGAGTCAAGAGACCCCTCACCTCACACTCTCTCTCTCTCTCACCCACCTACTACCCCATTATTCTAATTCAAATTCTTTTCTTTTCTTTTTCTAAAACCTTCTCACTCAAATAGTAAACCCAAAGTAAAGCCATGGTAACAAAATGCAACACAAGTATAGAAAAAGATATGTGCATGTTTTGCACAAAAATACCAAAAATCCGATTAGCGATTTTTAATCGCGATTAGCACTAAATTAGTGTCAAACTAATCACAAACACTTAAAAATGGCATAATCCAATAAAACACCCTATTTTGGAATTTTCCATAATTTTTCCGAAATTTTCCCCATTTATTTGTATTTAATTATACCGAAATATTAATATATTCATTAAAATAATATTAAATTATAAAAATTCCCAAAAATAATATTTTATTATTTTGAAATTTTACAAAACTAGCATTATTCTTCTAGAAAAACATGATTTTTGGAGGCAAAAGATGATGAATCTAGTTGCTTTGGTGTGTTCTTGAAGATGTATAATTTCAAATCCAAATCTTTAATTTGTTGTATTAAATCACTTAGCTAGATAATTAATTGATTAATATAGCTTTGAACTCATGTTTAATTCATTCATAATAATTTTAAAGAAGATCAAGTTAGGGTTTATACTTGATGAATGGGTTAATTGTTAATTGAAGATAAGGAAAACTTAACCTAGTAAGAAATATGATAATTGTTAATTCATAATTTGTCTAATTGAGTTTTTAGCTTACTAGGTTTTATTGAAACATAATTGGGCGAGTTTAAAATTATGGAAGTGGTTTGGATAACTTAGTTAAGCTGTTTTAAGATGTTTGATATCGCTAGAATTGAGTTAGCTTAAGACTTGTACGAAATTATGCGATAAGTTGCTTACTAGGTTTCGGTGTATTTTGGACGTGGGTTCAATTGGTCGTTGCGAGGTTATATTTATTATCTTCCTCGTATTTTATTGTGTTGTGTTTGCTCGATCGGGACGATCGGAGTCTAGACTTGGTGTTGCGTAATTTAGCGACCCTCGTTAGGGTTTCTGCCGATGTCGGGCGCGTTTTGTGCGCTAGGTGCGCAGTGTAATTTTCTGGGCGTTAGCCTTGCGTTTCGTTATCTTTGCATCGGTGTAGGAAATTTATCTTATGTGATGTGTTTGTGAAATTTTAGGATCGCAAGAGGGGACTTCGGACGCTGCGAACAAGGGGAAGAAGGTGGTCGGATTTTCATAGCTCGAGACCATCGGTGAGTAGATTTAACATCTACGGGGAAATCGCCCGAATGGCGTTATGCGTCAGGGATGGATTATGATATGATAGATGCATGTTATTCACATATGAGTTGATTGCATATGAGCGTCATTGCATAGTATTACCTGTTGTACCTTGACTTGTACCTTTTGGACACAACACCATTACTGATGGTTAATATTGCACGAGCACTAATTTGTATGCTACACCCATACCGTCGGTAATTGCCATGACACGGACAACCCACATACATACGTGATATTGTATTGGACAGGGATAGTTGAGATAGTGACTCTTATTCCATTTCTCGTATACCTTGCTATAGCTACTTGTACATCATGCATACATATTGACATGTACACCCACATACTTAGTTATAGCTACATGTACATCATGCATACTTACTGACATGTACACCCACATATCTTGCTATAGTTGCATATACCCTAGGTGGTATTGTATTGACATGTGATATTGAGACGTTGGCTATTGTGCTATTGCGCTTATGAAGTGCATCCAACATACTTTCTTACATTTAGATACTTATACCTTGCTACAAGTACATGTACACCTCATATGATGTTGCACTTGATTTCAGAAGATTCGGGAATCGCATGATATATTTTAAAGCTGGATTCATTTAAAAGAGCGGATTTCCCTTAATATGCTCGTATTTCGGTTTTATGTTGCATATATCAGTTTTCATGGATTTAGGCATTTAGATATGTATTTCATGTGATTTATGGATTTGAGAACCGTGGGGGTATTTTAAGAAAACTATGTATTGTTTGAAAACCCGGTTTCTCTTGATATGATATTTCAGTGCGTCCACCATGAGATTTCTCGGTTCTGAGATTTGTGATATATACCCGATGTGAGGAGTGTTGTGGGCCATATGCGGGTACATGGTTGAGCCCGGTATGGTTCCCTTCGGCAAGAAGTTTGCATATGATAGGCGATGAGCCTGGAAGGCTGGGCAAGTACCTACCGGTGATTGTATTCGAACTCGGCGGTTATCGTGGGGATAACGACCGGAGTGATGTACGAAATCAGGGCCAGTCGTGGTGAAATCGCATGAGATATGAGGATTTACGTGTCGATGCTGGACACGGGTTTCATGATGTTCGAGTGTCAGTGTTAGACACTCAGGTTCCATGATTTTTATGCATCGTCGGTGGACATACGTGTTTGATATCCTTATACATATATATATTCATACAGGTATATGTTTTCATGATGTTTTCGGGTGTCGATGTTTGACACTCAGGTATCATGAGACTTACAGGATATGAGGGCCGATCTGAGGATGCGGTGCCTGAGGATGTAGGGATTTGATGTGTCAGTGAGGAACACTGGGGTTTTTTCAATGCTGATGATTTTGCATGAGGTTTTATATTATATCATCCCACATTCAGGATTATTTCGATATGCATTGCTTCATGTAGTAGTAGTAGTACCCTATTGATGTACCTTTACATGATTGTTGCATATTCATATGGTCATATCTATGCTATCAGATCACATGTGATAGATTCATCACTGTTCGTGCATACTTGTGATTACAGCATGATGTTATTTACTATTCACGAGTTGGCAACTCACCCCCGTTGTGCCACAATGTTTTATAGGACTTACCCTTAGAGTGGTCGCGGCAGGGCGTCTTATCATCTTTACTTTTACGGATACCGCTACGGTTGGCTGTGAGGCCTTTGCTGTTAGGTGGGTTCGCGGTTATCCGTTTTGTACATTTTATATCTTTTTGTTGGATCTAGTATTCTCCATCTACCATTTCTTGTTTTTGACATCGAGACGACTTGTAAGGATTCGGTGTTGTATTATTATTTTGGTGACTTTGGGTGTCGTGCTCGTGAGAGCCTGTCTTGTTGTAAGGTTTTACTTCTTTATGCAGTTTTCCTTAATATTTCTTCGCTTCGGCGTCGTATATATGCTTGTGGTGGTTGTCTCTGCCGTTGTGCATGATTTGCTCCATTTTGGGATGCTTTATATATATTCTATGTTATACCCGTTTTCGGGGCTAGTTTTTACAAAGGTGGTGCTGCCGAAATTTTCAAGAAAGAAAACTAAAGTTAAAGATTTTACTTGAGATTTTCCGAATGCTTTAAACTATGTTTTTCTCCAGTAATCCTTTTTTTGGGTTGTTTAGATTTCTGGGTTCGGCTTACTTAAATTACGTATGCCTGTAGACGTTACGTGGTTTAAGGGCCGGTCACGTGCCTAAATTTGGGTAGTGACATCAGTGATATCTTCTACTCACGAGTTGGCAACTCACCCATGTATGCCACAATTTTCTTGCAGGTTTGACCGCACAGGTTTCATTGCGGCTTGCTGGCACACCACATCCTTCCGGGTGATTGCTTTGGTAGGTGGGGTTAACTTGCATTATGACAACCATAGTACTTTTATATTATTCAGTTGTATCTATTTAAAAGTGTTAGGAATATGTATGCCCTAGAGGCCATTATTGTCGATATAGTGGATGCTTGGACATATATAGAGAGGACTTTCTTGCTCGACATGATAGTATGCTATCTGGTTGCCTTTATCTTAACATGCAGACCGGTATAATTATGCTGATAGTATCTTGCATGTTGATAAAGCCTTTAGGATATGTACTTGACTACCAGGATTATGATGAAATCATACTAGTGGGGCCAGGATGGTCCAAAAGTACATCCTTTAACAGTTCCTAGTCTAGGGGATATCGAGACAGGGCATCGATATTCCAGAATTTACTAGTGTGTACGTTTCTTATCCCTTAGAGGGTGATGGTTGATCCTAAAACCATTGGTGTGTGACATCAAAGATTGTACACATGTGCTCATTAGAGAATGGGTACACCGAATGGACTTGCCGAGAACTCCTAGTTGGTATTATACCTATCGTGAGATAGCAGTTCTCTGGTGACACTGGTACAGGTTAGTCTGTAGACCCGAGATCGTCATAGAACCTTGTGTGGCTCCCACTGTTCTTTGATTTCCTCCCTACCACGCTCAAGAGGAGTCATGCAAACAGGTTGATTTTGGGTACAATCCTGAGTAATATGGAGGCAATGAGCGATAGGATGGGTTTTGTCTCTCCCGGTATTGGGGGTTGATGTTGCGCAATCCTCGATTGGCTATAACAAGAAGTCCCAGGCCAAGGCTGCTGCTGAGATTTACTGATAAGAGTTATCAGTTGTTTCTCAAACCGTTACAGGCCATACATCAGCATGACTTATCAAGTTACTGGAGTCTGACGTTTACCACCCATAGACTCGATATGTGACATATCAAACGAAGAGACCGGACTATACGGTAGTGTTACTAATAGGCTTCATGGAGAGTATGGACAAGCATGCTTGTTGAACTTCATATCACTCAATACCTGGGTAGTCGTTACGTCCAGCTAGTACCGCTGATGGCTTGTAGGTGACTGATGTGATCATCACCTACTGCTGGCGTATTGACGAGTCTTTAGAGTCCCACACAGAAGTTTCCTGGTTCAAGAGAAACGAAGTAGGGCACATATGTGATATGTGCGTGGGCCTGATTAAATACATGCATGTGATACCGTATTGTAATCTTGTCACGGCCCAAAATTTGGCATGTCACCAGCACTTAAACCACGAACGTCAACAGGCGTAACGCAATTCAAGTAGGCCAAAAACCCAGTAATCTAAACCGTCAAAAGTAGTAAGTGATAAAAACATTGTTAAAAACATTTGGAAATCTTAAGTAAAAATATTTAAACTTTTTATTTTTCTTAAAAATTTCGGCTGCACCTCCTTTGTAAAAACAAGCCACGAAACGGGTACAAACATAAGATTTAAGTAAAGCAACATATAATATAAATAAAGCATCCCAAAATGGGAGAAAATCACGCCCAAAGGCGGAAATAACCACCACAACCATAATATAAGACGCCGTAGTGAACAAATAGACAATATAAAGTGAAAACAGCATAAGAGATAAAACTGCATAATAAAGGCCGGCTCATACGAGCACGACACCCAGAGTCACAAAATATACAATATCGTCCTCACAACTCGTCTCTAAGTCAATACATAAAATGGTAGATGGAGAATACTAGATACAATAAGATGTAGAATGAATATAAACGGATAACCGCAAAACCAACCTATAGCAAAACGGCTCACAGCCAACCATAGCGGTATCCGCTGCAAAAAGATACAATAAGAAGCCCTACCGTGACTACTCTGAGGGTCAACCCTGCAAGATACTATGGCACAACGGGGGTGAGTTGCCAACTCATGAATAGTTAGTAACATCGTACAGATAATCGCAGGTATGCACGTACAGCGATAATCTATCACATGTATTCTGATAGTATCAATATGCTAATATGGATATGCAACAATCATGAAAGGTACTCTATCAAATACTACAAATACATGAAGCTATGCATATCAAATGAATGCTGTGTATGGGATAAAATATGTCATCATCAACGAATCATCATCGTGGAAAAACCCGGTGTACATCAACGACACCCGAAATCCCAATTCCTCAGGCGCCGTCACTCTGATCGGCCATCATATCCTGTAAATCTCATGGAACCTGAGTGCCCAACATCGGCACTCGAAAACATCATGAAATACTCGTGTCGAACATCGACACGCAAATCTACATATATCGGGCTCTATAAGTCCGGATCGGCCCACATCCATCTCTTGACTCTGGTCGGTATCCTACGGATAACCGCCACGTCCAACCAATCACCGGTAGGTGGTAATCCTACTGCCAGGCTCATCGTCTACTGCACAACATCCCTTTCTTACCCCGGGGTTCCATACCGGGTCCACCATGAACCCTCAAATGGATCATCCAGCTCCTCGAATCGGGTTTCTAACACAAGTCTCAGCACCGAGAAAACTTATGGTGGACGCACTGAAATATCATATCAAGAGAAACCGGGTTTTCAAAATAATGGATACTTTCTTGAAATAATACCACGGTTCTCAAATCCATAAATCACATGAAATCCGTATCTCAATGCTTAAATCCATGAAATATGATATATGCAATATAAAACCGTAATATGAGCATATCAAGAGAAAACCGCTCTTTTAAACGAATCACGTTTTTAAATATATCATGCGGTTCCCAATTTCTCCAAAATAAAATTCAACATCATATAAAGGTATACATGTACCTATAGCAAGTATGGGTGTATACATGTAAGTATGTATGCACGATGTATTTCATACGCGCAATAGAACAAGAATCAATGTGTCAATATCAATAACAATACAATACTGCATATGTGTATAGGTTGTGCGTGTCATGGCAATTACTGACGGTGTGGGTGTAGCATACAATTTAGTGCATCGTGCAACATGAACCATCAGTAATGGTGCAGTGTCCACTAGGTACTAAGTCAAAGCACAATAAGTAATAGTATGCAATGATGCACAATCAATATATATGCATATAAACATGCGGCTACAATAACATATCTTGCCCTGACGCAAAACTCCATACGAGCGATTTCCCCATAGATGTTAAATCTACTCACCGATGATCTCGAGCTAGGTATATCCAACCACCTCCTTCCCTTTCTTCGCAGCGTCGAAGTCCCCGCCTGTGATCCTATTAATACAAAACACAATAATGCATGGATTTAGCAAAATACGCAATAACAACGAACACAACGCCAATTTAACGAATTGGTTCCCTTAGGCTACAAAAGGGTTCGCTTAGCGGCTAACGTATGTGTCGAAATCAAAAAAACAGACCCATGACAGCAAGCTATCCGAAACACTAAAACTACGTCGGACCAATCATAACGCGCGTCGTCAAAACAATAAAAACTAGCTAATTGATCCCAGATTTTTCCCACTGTCAAAACCTAAAAATCCAGCAGTACCAAACACCCTAAAACAACTGCATACAGCTACCCACAAAAACACAGCACTCCAGTCCCCTATACGGCCGAGCTTGCCGGATTTCCATCAAGTGTCGCAGGCGAAAACCAGTCCGGTGGGGTTCGTGTTTTAGGTGTACACTCAGGGTCTCTAATATAACACTACAACACTGCTAGTTTTTCCATTAAAGACTCGTGGTCGTAGCAGAACACAGACACTCTAAAACGACACTAAAAATACGATATGTGCACAAAATGACCTCTTTTTTGTTCTAAACTATAACTACTAAGCAACACAACAATTAAAGAACCTAATTAACAGTAAAGAGGTCATTACTTATCCACACTTGCTCAAAATCCTAGCTTTCCATGCTCCAAGTGATTCTAGTGTCTTGATCTTGACTTGTGAAGGGTTTTAGTGGGGTTTAGTGGAGATTTGGTGTGGATTTGTGAGGATTGGGTTAGGGTTTAAGTTGAGGGTGTGAGGGTGATGAAAAATGAGAAGGAGAAAATGATAAGTGAATGAGAGTTTTGAATAAGAGAGTGAGGGAAATAAGGGTGTATGTGTGAGTGTGGGATGAGGAAATGGGGGTGTGAGAGTAGTATAAGTCGATATAGTACACCCCAGTACTTATGGGGAGGCGGAATTTTCAAAAACGATCAAGTTTAAAGAACAAACATCGACTAACCGCTTGAATCGAAGCTAAACAAATAATAACCGAACACATAGCTATACTAAACTGTAGTGTTAAGGGATTATACCTAATGAAACCGGTCCTTCGTCTTTACGATCTCCTTGTTCTCCTCGGCCTTCTCTAGGTAGTAGACGATCCACCCGAGAGCGAAACTCCAAGCTAAACCTCTAAACTTGAGGCAACTAACCTTCTTGGATTGCTAATCAAAGAAGTTAGGATGAGATAGAGTGATGGTTATGGATTGTTTAGTCTAACTAATCCTTTGATCTCAACTCATGAGGTGTAAGGATTAGGGTTTGAAGATGAGAGCTTGAGCAGAGAGAATGTGAGATAAGATAATGAGATGAGAGAGAGTGTATCATAATATATTATGAAGAATTTTTTAATAATGAGAAAAGAATAAAGAGTGATGATAAATCATGCTTCATAAAATATCTAGTGGTGATTCATTAGCATGAGTCATTAAGCAATAAATGTGCATTAATGAAATGAATGAATCACCACCATGACTCATAACCTCATTTAATGAATATGACAGATAACCCTCCTTAGTCACCATCTTCTAGAAGCTTCTCGAACAATTACGAGAACGCCCTCCGATCCGTAAAAATACGGAAAAACTTTAGACTGTAAAAATCCAATAACCGGATACCAGTAACTGGCTTAAACCAAAGCCGACTGGTAAAAACTGTCCGAAAGTCGTACGCGCGTAAACGCACGTATGCGTCCGAACCCTTTGTCGCAAAACCATGCGACCTCTATATCGTTTCGCCTGGAGTAGGAAACTCTCTGTGTGGGACTCTAGAGACTCGACTACTACGCTGGCAGTGGGTTTAACCACAGACCGCAAGCGGCACTAGCTGTACGTAACGGTCCCCAGGTAGTTGTCGAAAAGAAGGCCGATGAGAAAACCCATCCGAACTCCTACTGAGTCTGATGTGACAATCTCCATACAGTCCGGTCCGTTCGTCCAAGACTATCGCATATCGGGCCTAGGGGGGCGGCAAGCGTCAGTCCCCTAATAGCGGTATAAGTCGTGTCGGAGGGAAGCCCATTACACCCTGAGAAACTACTGGAACCTACCAGCAAATCTCGCTTGCCCTGGCCAGGGACTTTGCGTAATGGCTCTCTGACACAGCACGATATCTACTCCCAATACCGGGAGTGACGAATCCTGTCTAACCGCCACTGCCTCCAAGCGCTCGGGACTGCACCCAACTGCTACCTGTTTGCACGACTCCTTTGAGCCGTGGTAGGGTAGCAATCTAAGAACAGTGGGACACACTCGAGACGAAGTAGCAGTGTCAAGTCTGCGGACTACGCTGTACTCATGTCACCTGGGAACTGTTCACTGACGACTGGTATCAAACCAACCAACAGTTCCCTGTGAGTCCTGTCCGGTGTACCCGTAACCTAACGAGCACCTGTATACTATCTCCAGTACGACGTACTGACGGCTGTGGGACAGACCATCTCCCCAACTGGGATGAGAAGCGTACACACCAGTCTACTCCGGAGTATCGATGCTCTGTCTCGATAATCCAACGACCAGGGACCTGAATAAGGATGTGCTTGTAGACTACCCAGCCCCCACTAGTGTGACTGCCATCACAACGCTGGTAGACAAGCAAGATCCTAAGAGCTCTATCAATACGTACACTCACATATTAAGATAGAAAAACCAAGTAGCATACTACCATGTTTAGCAAGACTGTTATATACATGTGAATATCCCAAGCTTCCATTAAGTAATATACAAGCTAGTATGATACAGTAATGGCCTTCTAGGGCATAAACACTAACAATCTCCCACTTGCACTAGGGCCATGTACTGGCGTATCGAAGACCGATGATCTCGAGTAGCCGCTCGAACTGAATCTGAGGAAGGGCCTTCGTGAATGGATCAGCAATGTTCTCTTCTGAAGCAACTCTCCGAACCTCGATCTCCTGACGATCAATGATCTCCCTGATCAGGTGATACCGCCTCAAGATGTGTCTGGACTTCTGATGGGACCTTGGTTCCTTCGCTAAAGCTATAGCTCCGTTGTTATCGCAATACAGAGGTATTGGATCAACTATGGTAGGAACCACCTGAAGTTCTGTTAGGAACTTCTTCATCCAGACTGCTTCTTTTGCGGCATCGCAAGCAGCTATATACTCCGCTTCCATTGTCGAGTCAGCAACGGTGTCCTGCTTGGAGCTCTTCCAGCACACCGCCCCTCCATTAAGGGTAAAGACATAACCCGACATGGACTTGGAATCGTCCTTATCACTCTGGAAGCCGGAATCAGCAAAGGCCTCCAACCTGAGGTCTTTTCCGCCATAAACCAGGAACATCTCCTTAGTCCTCCTCAGGTACTTGAGAATGTTCTTTACTGCTCTCCAGTGGTTCTCCCCTGGGTCTGACTGATACCGGCTTACCACGCTCAGTGCGTAAGCTACATCTGGTCTGGTACACAACATCGCATACATTATAGAGCCTACCGCAGAAGCGTAGGGTATAATAGACATGCGTTCCCTTTCCAAATCAGTCTTGGGAGACATCTCTTTGGAGAGGGTGATTCCGTGACAAGCCGGTAGATTACCGCGCTTAGAATCTTCCACACTGAATCTTTTCAGTACAGTGTCGATATACCTGGACTGCGAAAGTCCCAACATCCTCTTGGATCTATCACGATAGATCCGGATCCCCAGAATGTAAGAGGCATCACCCAGGTCTTTCATGGAGAACCTGTGTGACAAGAATCCTTTGACAGATTGTAGCATAGGAATGTCATTTCCTATTAATAGAATGTCATCCACGTACAAGACGAGGAATACGACACTTCTGGCCACAACTTTACTATATATGCACGGTTCATCTGGATTTTTGATAAAGTCATATTCTTTGACTGTCTCATCAAAACAGATGTTCCAACTCCGCGATGCCTGCTTTAGTCCGTAAATGGACTTAAGCATCTTGCATACTTTCCCGCTGCTCCCACTCTGATTGAAACCCTCTGGCTGATCCATATAGACGCTCTCTTCTAAATTTCCATTCAGAAAAGCCGTCTTTACGTCCATCTGCCAGATTTCATAATCATGGAAGGCAGCAATAGCAAGAAGGACCCGAATGGATTTGAGCATAGCCACTGGAGAAAAGGTTTCGTCATAGTCCAAACCAGGTCTTTGACGAAAACCCTTTGCAACAAGTCTAGCCTTATAGGTTTCCACCTGTCCATCTACACCAATCTTTTTCTTGAAGATCCATTTGCATCCTATGGGTTTTACCCCATCTGGAGCAAAGTCCAAAGTCCATACTTTGTTGGTGTACATGGACTCCATCTCGGTCCGCATTGCATCTAGCCATCGTACTGAGTCGCCGCTCTGGATGGCCTGCTGGAAGTCAGTAGGTTCATCATCATCTATGATGCAATCCTCTCTATCCCCGTCTATGAGAAAACCGTAGTATCTCTCAGGCGGATGAGACGGCCTACTACTCCTGCGGAGGGGTGCGGGAATGTTCTGTTCTTCTTGAACCTCTGGTTCTACCAAACTTTCAGTAGCAGCTTGTGGTTCTGGAATTTCTTCCAGTTCTATTTCGCTCCCACTTGATTCCTTTTCTAAAAACAGATGTTCCAGAAAATGGGCATTACGAGAAACAAAGACCTTTTGTTCCTCTGCGTAATAGAAATAATATCCCTTGGAGTTCTTTGGATATCCTACAAACAAACATTTTACTGATCGTGCCTCGAGCTTGTCCACATGCTGCTTTTTAACAAAAGCTGGACATCCCCAAATCTTCATATGCTGAAGATGGGGTTTCTTCCCAGTCCACATCTGATATGGAGTGGTAGGCACAGTCTTGGTTGGAGCCCTATTCTGAAGATATGCCGCTGATTCTAGCGCATAACCCCAGAAAGATCGCGGTAACTCAGCATTACTCATCATGGATCGTACCATATCCAATAGGGTTCGATTCCGTCTCTCCGATACACCGTTATGCTGTGGAGTGTATGGAGGAGTAAGCTGAGAGAGAATTCCTTTCACTTTTAGGTAACCTAGGAACTCGGCACTTAAGTATTCTCCACCTTGATCAGATCTCAGTGTCTTTATACTTTTGCCGGTTTGGTTTTCTACTTCATTCTTATACTCTTGGAATTTCTCAAAAGCCTCGGATTTATGTTTCATCAGATAAATGAATCCGTATCTTGAGTAATCATCCGTGAAAGTAATGAAGTAGGAATAACTACCTCGCGCATGTGTAGATATTGGACCACATACATCGCTGTGTATGAGTCCTAAGAGCTCGCTCGCTCTTACTCCTTGTCCAGTAAATGGAGTCTTTGTCATCTTTCCTTTGAGACAAGATTGACAAGTGTCATAAGTTTGATATTCGAACGTGTCCAAATATCCTTCTCTATGCAACTTAGTCAACCTTCTCTCATTGATGTGACCCAGTCTACAATGCCATAAGAAAGCTTTATTCAAATCTGGAGACTTTCTTTTTAGTGTGTTCTGGACATTGAAAATTTGGAGTTGGTTTAAAACATATATGCCGTTATTTAATGTACCGGACCCAATCAAACCATGATTAAGGTGGATGTTGACAACATCTCTTACAAACGTGAAATCATAACCTTTATTTGATAACAAGGAAACTGATATGATATTACACGTTAAGCTGGGTACAAAATAACAGTTATGTAAAACCAAAATGTGTCCACTCGTCAATCCTAGGTGATAATCCCCGACGGACGCAGCTCCCACGCTAGCTCCGTTAGCAACCCTGAGGATCATATCACCTTCCTTCAGCACTCTACGGTTTCTCAGTGCCTGCAATGAATTGCAAATATGAGATCCTGATCCAGTATCCAATACCCAGGAAGTAGAGTTGATCGACAGACAATTCTCAATTACAAACACACCTGAAGTCGAAGCCACAGCTTGCTTCGGTTCCTGGTTCTTGGCGTTCCACGCCTTGCAATCCTTCTTCCAGTGCCCTTTCCTGTGACAATGGAAGCACTCATCCTGACCAACTATCGGTACTGCTTTCTTTTTCTTTCCCTTCCCTCCCACCTTACTAACACCTCCTCTAGGTCTGGGTGCGGCCTTCTTCTTCCTTCCTTTGGCCCTAGCCTTGGACCCGGAAGAAGATGCACCGCCAACAAACATAGCGGGTGTTTCCCTTGATGTCTTCAAGGTGCCCTCTGAACTCCTTAACATGTTCAGGAGTTCCGGAAGTTCAACTTCTTTTCTTTGAAGGTTGAAGTTCAGGATAAACTGGGCGTAGGTGTGAGGAAGGGACAGGAGAATAAGGTCTGTATAGAGCTCATTATCCAAAGTCGTCCCAAGGTCTGCGAGCTTTTCAATATAGCTGATCATCTGTAGGACATGTTCACCTACGGATGACCCGGCAGCCAACCTCGCTCGAAACAAGTTCTTTGAGGTCTCGTATCTTGCTATACGAGATTGCTCTCCATAAAGTTCCTTTGTATGGAGAAATATGCCATCAAGGTCCATATCCTCGTGCCTCCTCTGATGTTCATTGTTCATCGAGGCAAGCACGATGCACTTGGCTCTCGCGCAATCTAAATCCCAGGTTTTGCGGATTTCCTTATCCGCATTGCTGGATTTGGGACCAGGGACAGCAGGTGCCGTAGCGGTGAGAACGTACCCAAGTTTGTCATAGGTCAAAGCCATTTTGACATTCCGCAGCCAATCTTTATAGTTTGGCCCTGTCAGTATATTTTTTTTCTAAAAGTAACTTAAGTCCAGTCATTTTCAGGGTCGCTACAATTAGGAGAGAGAGAAGAAAACTCTTTAGCATGATGCTCTTGCAAGTTTAGAGTGGTTTTTAGTTTATCTAAACTGGATGGCTCCCACTGTTTTTCGAATCCTTCCTCAAACCATAAAATAAGAATTAGCCAAGACTATTCTCACCGTACAATACTTGCTTAACCGTTCAGCCAGGCCGATGTCGATACTTCGAGGGAGGTTTTCCAACGCTTTTGTGAAGTTCCTTAATTAAATAACCTCTTTTCTCTGGGGGCGTAACCCCGCTGACACTTTTCTGGACACCTACTAGGTTTATAGCATTGATCGTTAAGTGACGAATATCCTGATAAGTATCATATACTCACAGTAGGATCGGGATCCAAATATCATCGTCTGATAATGTTGTAGGAATGCTACCAACATTCATCAAACTCAAAATGGTATGCATCTCTTTGCAAATTTCAGTTTCTTTAGAAATTCCCGATATAAGTTTTTGCCCCATGCTCTTATAACCTTGGCTTTGGTCAAAGTGTCATAAGTCACATGTCAAGTTCTACCCGTCATTATCTTGTCAATTTGAACCCACCAGTATATACCCCTGACTTTGGTCAAATGGTAATACGACTGTCCCAAACCAACTCATCTATCTTATGCAACAAATGAAAACCCAGCAGCTACCAAACACTATGCCTTGACTTTGGCCAAAATGCATAGCTTGAATACTACTGAATACCCAAATGAAATGACGGAGGGCAACGACTGGTTTTGGCGAAACCGTGAACGTAGTGAACTTGATATAACCGAAGGAACCTGATAGCTTTTAAAAGGAGTGGTTAAAGCTCCGCATTTTAAAAAATATCTGTTTTAAAAATAACCGAGTGGTTTCTTTTAAATTGTTCCAACGATTTAAACTTTGGTTTGTTTTACTTTGCATTATAGATAATGCGTCCCATCATTAACCTATCATTGCAGAAAACAACGAAAATACAACGTCCTCTTATGCCATCCGTATTCGCCACGGGGTCCCGTCATCGCCCGTTAGGTTACTTAACTAACGACAGAGCGGGGGCTGGGCTAGCGCGGGTGTAAAACATAAGTGGCGTCTAAATAGCTATCATAAATATAGATATTTTACATTCGTCTGACGCAATGATATTCATTCCAGAACACAGATAAACAATATTGGATTTGCAAGCAATCTGTATTTCTTTTGAGCCTGCAAGAAAAGACAGATTACACAGTTGTGATGAATAGCCGTTACCCCACCCTCGACCCCTACGGGTACGGCAAACTACCCACCCGGTAGTCTGTGTACCCCACCTTGGGTCAGTCCTAGGAGCAAAAACAGTAAAATGAAATAATACAACGGTGGCTACGACCGCAACCTGGAAGTGCCCCGCAAAAATAATATTACAACAAATTACATATTAACAAATGAATTAAACAAAAACCCATTGCAAACCCCGGCTATACACCACAACAGTCCAATACAGTTTATATGCACAAACAGATATAACCATTCCAGAAATGTGCAACCCCCTGCCAACCGACATACTAGCAGTTGGGGGAGGTTTACGAACACATTAAACAATCACAGATATAATCCTATATGCAAATACTGTACAATTTCGATCGATTAAACAACATCAATATTGCTCCAAAATCTGCTCTGTTAAACAGTAACCTGAGCAAATATTAAATATTCCAGAAAACCCCAAATTACACAGAGAAGCAACAGAAGAAAACTCGGTTCCTGACTCGTCAACTCGGCGGCGGAAGCGCGGCGACTCAGTAGGCTGAGGCCGCGCTTCCGCGGCGCGTTGGACGATTCAGGTGACTGTTTTTCTTGGGTGATCTACTGATGTCATGTCAAGCTCTCTGAACACACCAGAAAAATTTTAGGACATCATTTTAACTTCGACAGAAACTTGACAGAATTAGGGTTTTTCGGCTTCGTTTTTCCATTCGAAATTCGTACAAATTTGCGATTAAGTTATTTAGTGTTTAGCGAGGCTCTGATACCACTGTAAGTCGATGTAGTACACCCCAGTACTTATGGGGAGGCGGAATTTTCAAAAACGATCAAGTTTAAAGAACAAACATCGACTAACCGCTTGAATCGAAGCTAAACAAATAATAACCGAACACATAGCTATACTAAACTGTAGTGTTAAGGGATTATACCTAATGAAACCGGTCCTTCGTCTTTACGATCTCCTTGTTCTCCTCGGCCTTCTCTAGGTAGTAGACGATCCACCCGAGAGCGAAACTCCAAGCTAAACCTCTAAACTTGATGCAACTAACCTTCTTGGATTGCTAATCAAAGAAGTTAGGATGAGATAGAGTGATGGTTATGGATTTTTTAGTCTAACTAATCCTTTGATCTCAACTCATGAGGTGTAAGGATTAGGGTTTGAAGATGAGAGCTTGAGGAGAGAGAATGTGAGATAAGATAATGAGATGAGAGAGAGTGTATCATAATATATTATGAAGCATTTTTTAATAATGAGAAAAGAATAAAGAGTGATGATAAATCATGCTTCATAAAATATCTAGTGGTGATTCATTAGCATGAGTCATTAAGCAATAAATGTGCATTAATGAAATGAATGAATCACCACCATGACTCATAACCTCATTTAATGAATATGACACATAACCCTCCTTAGTCACCATCTTCTAGAAGTTTCTCGAACAATTACGAGAACGCCCTCCGATCCGTAAAAATACGGAAAAACTTTAGACTGTAAAAATCCAATAACCGGATACCAGTAACTGGCTTAAACCAAAGCCGACTGGTAAAAACTGTCCGAAAGTCGTACGCGCGTAAACGCACGTATGCGTCCGAACCCTTTGTCGCAAAACCATGCGACCTCTATATCGTTTCGCCTGGAGTAGGAAACTCTCTGTGTAGGACTCTAGAGACTCGACTACTACGCTGGCAGTGGGTTTAACCACAGACCGCAAGCGGCACTAGCTGTACGTAACGGTCCCCAGGTAGTTGTCGAAAAGAAGGCCGATGAGAAAACCCATCCGAACTCCTACTGAGTCTGATGTGACAATCTCCATACAGTCCGGTCCGTTCGTCCAAGACTATCGCATTTCGGGCCTAGGGGGGCGGCAAGCGTCAGTCCCCTAATAGCGGTATAAGTCGTGTCGGAGGGAAGCCCATTACACCCTGAGAAACTACTGGAACCTACCAGCAAATCTCGCTTGCCCTGGCCAGGGACTTTGCGTAATGGCTCTCTGACACAGCACGATATCTACTCCCAATACCGGGAGGGACGAATCCTGTCTAACCGCCACTGCCTCCAAGTGCTCGGGACTGCACCCAACTGCTACCTGTTTGCATGACTCCTTTGAGCCGTGGTAGGGTAGCAATCTAAGAACAGTGGGACACACTCGAGACGAAGTAGCAGTGTCAAGTCTGCGGACTACGCTGTACTCATGTCACCTGGGAACTGTTCACTGACGACTGGTATCAAACCAACCAACAGTTCCCTGTGAGTCCTGTCCGGTGTACCCGTAACCTAACGGGCACCTGTATACTATCTCCAGTACGACGTACTGACGGCTGTGGGACAGACCATCTCCCCAACTGGGATGAGAAGCGTACACACCAGTCTACTCCGGAGTATCGATGCTCTGTCTCGATAATCCAACGACCAGGGACCTGAATAAGGATGTGCTTGTAGACTACCCAGCCCCCACTAGTGTGACTGCCATCACAACGCTGGTAGACAAGCAAGATCCTAAGAGCTCTATCAATACGTACACTCACATATTAAGATAGAAAAACCAAGTAGCATACTACCATGTTTAGCAAGACTGTTATATACATGTGAATATCCCAAGCTTCCATTAAGTAATATACAAGCTAGTATGATACAGTAATGGCCTTCTAGGGCATAAACACTAACAAGTAGTGTGGCTCCCTCTTCTCTCTCATCATTTAATGCATGGCATGCTTGCCCCATGCCCATCATGCCCCCTCTCTCTCTTCCTTTCTCTAGTCAACTAAATTTCAAACCATATTATTTTTTTTAAAACTAAATAATTAACTAATTACATATAACATAATGAAATGATGTTAAGGTGCCATGGCTACTTAAGCATGTTTACCACTAATTAACCCTAGGTTAACATGCGCATGTGTGTGCAAGGCTAAAATAAATATTAATAAAATATTAATAAATTTTTATAAAATATTTGAAAACTATTTCGGTTAACTTTTTACCTCAAATCTGTATTTTCTCTTAATTAACACTAATCGCATTCTAAGGTGTTACAATCTTCCTCCCATAAAGAAATTCGTCCCCGAATTTAAAAATCTTACTATGCGTACCTTCAAAGAGATGAGGGAATTTCTTCCGCATCTCGCTCTCGGCCTCCCAAGTGACTTCTTCACTATTCGGGCTATGCCAAAGAACCTTCACAGATGGCAAGACCTTTGACCGAAGTTTCTTCACCAGCCGATCCAATATAACTACCGGCTACTCGGTGAACGAAAGATCGCGCTCTAGCTGAACGGTCCGGTGCTGAATCATGTAAGAAGGATCATGAAGGTATTTGCGAAGAATCGACACGTGAAATACGGGTTGAACATCCGGAAAATTGGGTGGAAGTCCCAAACGATAAGCAACGACACCAACTCGCTCAAGGATTTCAAAAGGACCTACAAATATGGGACCAAGCTTCCTTTCTTCCCAAATCTCATCACACCCTTCATCGGAGAAATCCGTAAGAATACATGATCCCTCACTGCGAACTCGAGCCTGCGACGACAACGGTCGTCATAAGACTTCTGTCTGCACTGGGCTGCTCTCATCCTATCCTGAATCAACTGGATCTTCTCTGTAGTCTCTTGAACTAGCTGGGGTCCCAAAATCCTGCTCTCGCTATGTTCGGTCCAACAGATTGCTGATCGACACATTCTACCATACAGAGCCTCAAAAGGTGCCATCTGAATCGCCTCCTGATAACTGTTATTATAGGAGAACTCTATTAATGGCATGTGACGATCTCAACAGCCACCAAAATCAAGCACGTACGCACGAAGTATATCGTCCAGAGTCTGTATAGTCCGCTCTGACTTACCATCGGTCTGCAGATGGAAAGCGGTACTAAAGCTCAAACGGGTACCCAAGGCTTCCTAAAGCTTCTGCCAAAGACGGCTAGTGAACTGGGTGCCCCTGTCGGATACGATGTGAAAGGTTTGCCTAGCACCTCATGAAGGGTTTTGAAGCATCACATGTCTCAAAGTTTATGTTTTTATGGTGCTAAACAAGCATACAAAGGAATCGATCCTAGAAAATTGGGGTTTCGAAAGTTAAAGCCAATAAAAACAAGGGTTTCGAGACTACAACCTTTGTAGCTCCCTTTCGCTGGACTCTTTGGTCTCTTGGGTGTTGGAAGAAGGTCCTCTTGAAGTCCTCTCACGTCCACGACGATCCACCCGGAGTTCCTCGTCCAAGCTCGCAACTTCGATTATCACGATAAGAAACGAAGAGAACACTCTAAACAAGTTGGCTAAACTTGTGTAGAATGATGTTGTGGTTTTGATTCTCACTTCAAAAACCTTTCTTTATGTCTGTTTTACTCACTAGAAAAAACTAGAGAGCAAATGGAAAAGGAGGATGAAGATGGTAGCTTTCTTTTAACAAGAGTAAAATGATTACCATAGAAAAGAAATGAAATATATCTTTATATATTTTATTTCTTCTCACTTCAAACCATGGTTAAGTGATGGAGACATTATTTAACTTGAGTTTTAAAACACAAAGAGAAGGATAACTCATGGTTAGTGGTAGGTGAGCTTGGTTAGGTTTAAAGAAGAGTGTAGAAGCTAGCAAGAATTATCCTTTTCTTTAGTATTTTGTTTTAAACACAAAATCAAATAATAATCCATCCATTTATCCATGGTGTGAGTCTTATATTGCAACCATTTCCATGTGTAAACAACCATGATAGATGGGTGTATGTATGTATGTATGTATGTATGTATGTATGCACATCCATATGTGCATGAAACTAGTAAGAAAGAAAGAAAGAAAAACATACATGCATGCACACATCCATCATCCAAGAAAAGGTTTTAAGCGAGAAAACTAATGGTTAAATGATAAATCAACACTTGATTTATCAATCCAGCCATATCACATATGACCCTACCAAAAGCAAGCCGCCCGATCAATGTACGGTATCATATACGCGCATTTTAATCGGGTCCATGCGCATATCGCATACGCGCACCACAACGTTTCGCCTGGACTAGGTAACTCCTGTGTGGGACTCTAAGACTCGTCAATATGCCGGCAGAGGGTGATGATCATATCAAGCACCCCCAAGCCGCAAGCGGTCAGCTAAACGTAACGGCCACCCGGGTATTGAGCGATCAGAAGAGAACAAGCGAACCTGCTACAACTCCCGTCGAGCCGATCGACAACACTTCCCGTACAGTCCGGTCTCCTCGTCTGATATGTCGCATATCAAGTCTAGGGGTGGTAAACGTCAGACCCCAATAACCGATAAGTCATGCCGATGTGAGGCTCATAACGGGTCGAGAAACTACTGGTAACACTTACCAGCAAATCTCTAAATCAGCCCTGGCCAGGGACTTCCATGTTACGGCCAATCGAGCACTGTACAACATCAACCCCTAATACCGGGAGAGACGAAACCCCTCCTATCGCTCATTGCCACCATGTAACTCGGGACTGTACCCAAAAACCACCATTTTGCACGCCCTCATGGACTTGGTAAGGTGGAGATCAAAGCACAGTGGGAATCACACAAGACTCTATGACGATCTCGGGTCTACAGACTAACCTGTACAAGTGTCACCTGAGAACTGCCATCTGACGCGAGGTATAATACCATCTGGGAGTTCTCGGTGAGTCCGTCCAGTGTACCCAGTCTCCACTGAGCACCCGTATACCATATCTGATGTCAAACACCAATGGATGTGGGATCATCCATCGCCCATCTCATGGGTCGAGAAGCGTATACGCTAGTCTACACTGGTATATCGATGCCCCGTCTCGATACACCCACGACTAGGGACCTTGAAGGATGTACTTATGGACTACCATGTCCCCACTAGTATGATCTGCATCATAGTCCAGGTAGTCAAGTACACATCCTAAGGGCTTTACCAACATGTAACTATAAGACAGTTTAAAGAGACTAGTATACATGTTAAGATAAAGAGCAACCAGATAGCATACTATCATATCGAGCAAGAAAGTCATCTCTATATATGTCCAAGCATCCAATATAATATACATCATCTGTACAATACTGGCCTCTAGGGCATACATACAACTAACAATCTCCCACTTGCACTGGGGCCAGCTGCTGCAGTATCGCATACCGAGCATCCCAAAGAGTCTCTTAAATTGTATCTGGCGAATGTCCTTCGTGAGTGGATCCGCCGTGTTGTTCTTCGTGTCATCCCTCCTGACCTCGATCTCCCGGCGATCAACTATCTCCCGGATCAGGTGATACCGCCTCAGAATATGCCTGGATCGCTGATAGGACCTGGGTTCCTTGGAAAAAGCCACCGCTCCATTGTTATCGCAATACAAAGGTATTGGATGCTCAATGGATGGAACCACTCCAAGTTCAGTAATGAACTTCTTGATCCAGACAGCTTCTTTGGCGGCATCGTTGGCAGCGATGTATTCAGCCTCAATCGTCGAGTTTGCTACGGTTTCCTGCTTGGAACTCTTCCAGCTAACCGCCCCTCCGTAAAGGGTAAAGACAAATCCCGACTGCGACTTAGAGTCATCCTTATCACTCTGGAAGCTCGAATCGGTAAAGGACTCCACTTGGAGTTCTCCGTTACCATACACCAAGAGCATCTCTTTAGTCCTTCGTAAGTACTTGAGAATGCTCTTCAAAGCTGTCCAGTGACTCTCTCCAGGATCAGCTTGATACCTACTCACTACACTTAGTGAGTATGCTACATCGGGTCTGGTACATAGCATCACGTACATGATAGAGCCTACAGCCGAAGCATAGAGTATCCCTTGCATGCGAGCTCTCTCCAAATCAGTCTTGGGAGACATCTCTTTGGAGAGAGTGACTCCAGAGATCGTGGGTAAGTTCCCACGCTTGGATTCTTCCATACTAAACCTCTTTAGTATGGTGTCAATGTACCTGGACTGGGACAATCCCAATATCCGTTTGGATCTATCTCTATAGATCCTAATTCCCAATATGCAGGAGGCATCACCAAGATCTTTCATTGAGAATCGTTGTGATAAGAAGAGCTTGACCGATTGCAGCATAGGAATGTCATTTCCTATCAAGAGTATGTCGTCCACGTACAATACGAGGAAGACAACCTTACTCTCTGCCACCTTCTTGTAGATACAAGGTTCATCTGGGTTTTTGACGAAATCAAACTCTTTGATAACGACGTCAAAGCAGATGTTCCAACTCCGCGATGCTTTCTTTAATCCATAAATGGATTTAAGCAGCTTGCACACCTTCCCACTGCTCTCACTATCTACGAAGCCCTCTGGCTGAGTCATGTACACGCACTCTTCTAAATCACCGTTTAGAAAGGCGGTCTTAACATCCATTTGCCAGATTTCGTAATCATGATATGCAGCGATGGAAAGCATGATCCGGATGGATTTAAGCATAGCCACTGGAGAAAAGGTTTCGTCATAGTCCACACCTGGTCTTTGACGAAAACCCTTTGCAACAAGTCTAGCTTTGAAAGTCTCCACTTTCCCATCTACACCAAGTTTATTCTTGAAGATCCACTTGCTCCCAATGGGTTTTACCCCTTCAGGAGCATCTTCCAAAGTCCATACTTTGTTGGTGTACATGGATTCCATCTCGGACCGCATAGCATCCAGTCATTTCACTGAGTCCCCACTCGTGATGGCCTGCTCGAAGCTAGTTGGGTCATCATCCTCCATGATTCAATCCTCGCTGCCACCATCCATGAGAAAACCGTAGTATCTCTCAGGTTGGCGAGGAACCCTAGTAGATCGGCGGAGAGGCTGAGGTTCATTGGGAACTACTGAATCCTCTGGTTCATCCAAATCTTTTGTCGTAGTCTGTATTGCTGGAACCTCTTCCAGTTCTACCTCCTTGCCACTAATCTCTTTTTCAAGAAATTCCTTTTCTAAAAAGGTGGCATGTCGAGAAACAAACACCTTTTGTTCCTCGGTGTGGTAGATGATATACCCGCGCGAATGTTTGGGATATTCAATAAACTTACACAGAATGGACCTTGCCGCGAGTTTGTCCGGATTTTGCGTTTTTACATATGCCGGACAACCCCATATTTTAACATAATTAAGACATGGTCTCTTTCCTTTCCATATCTCATATGGAGTGGTTGGCACGGATTTGGTGGGAACCATATTCAATAGGTCTGCAGCTGTTTCCAGTGCATATCCCCAGAAGGAAATATGTAACTCAGCTGTGCTCATCAAAGAGCGCACCATATCTAATAGGGTGCGGTTCCTCCGTTCTGATACACCGTTGTGCTGTGGTGTATATGGAGGAGTCAGCTGAGAGAGAATCCCATTCTCTTTTAGGAAGTCCAGGAATTCATTGCTCAAGTATTCACCTCCTCGATCAGATCGAAGGACTTTAATACTTTTTCCGGTTTGGTTCTCGACTTCTTGTTTATATTCTCTAAATTTCTCAAAAGCTTCTGATTTGTGTTTTATCAGGAACACATATCCGAATCTAGAGAGATCGTCAGTGAATATAATGAAGTACGAAGAACCATCCCTGGCATGTGTAGACATTGGACAACATACATCACTATGCACTAGTCCCAAGAGTTCCGTAACTCTTTCTCCGTGTCCCGTAAACGGAGTTTTGGTCATCTTGCCTTTTAGACATGACTGGCAAGTGTCATAAGATGAAAATTCAAATGGATTTAAATATCCATCCTTATGCAACTTAGCTAGTCATGTCGCATTGATGTGACCCAGTCTACAATGCCACAAGAAGGATTCATTCAGTTCAGAACTCTTCCTCTTGTGTGTGTTTGTTATACTTAGAACTGTTGATTGATTTAGAACATAAATGCCATTGCACAACGTGCCTGATCCAACCAATTTTTGGTTACGGAAAATGTTCATAACATTATCCTGTAATACAAAATTATATCCCTCTTCACTCAACAAAGAAACCGATATAATGTTGCATATCAGGTTCGGCATGTAATATCATTCGTTCAGAACCAATGTATTACCAGTTGGTAATGCAAGGTGATATTCCCCGACAGTCTTAGCTGCAACAATTACACCATTTCCAACTCTAATATCTTTATCACCTTCTCCAAGTTCTCTACCTTTCCTGAGCCCATGTAACTGATTACATATATGGGATCCTGACCCGGTATCTAATACCCAGGACGTAGGGAAAATGGAGAAACAGTTCTCTGTAACGAACACACCCGAAGAAAATTCATCAACATGTACTTTCTTGATTCGGGTGGCATGGGAATCTTGGTATTCCCCTATGTCCTGTTCAGTCCTATAACTCTTATAAGATAGAACGGAACCAACGTTCCCCAGCACAGTATAACATGCGGGTTCAATCAATACATCCATATTATTATCTTGATTACGGCATGACATGGTCACTACCTGGAGAGAGAGAGAAGAAAACACTTTAGCGTATGCTCTTGCAAGATCAGATTGGTTATTATCTTATCTAATCAGGATGGCTCCCACTGGTTTTTATCGAATCTTCCTTCAAACCCTAAAAGGAAAGACTAGCCGGGATTAATCACAGCCTACAACTTCGCCAATCTTTCAGCCAGGCCAGTGTCGGTACTTTGAGGGAGGTTCCCCGTGCTTTCGCACGGACCTAATTAAAGTAAACCTCATTTTCCCAGAGGCGTAACCCCGTTAACACCTTTCTAGACACCTACTTGATCGGCTAATTGTAATGTGTAAAACTCTCCCAGGAGTAACTCTTACTCGCAGTGGGTATCGGGATCCAACTATCTCATAGAAGGTATGCAATCTCATTGCAAATTTCAACACTTGAAATTCCCGATAATATTTTGCACCTAGTGTCCTATGACCTTGACGCAGGCCAACAAACCATAGTGAGCTAGTCAAGTTCAACCCGTCATTTCTTGATTGAATTAAACCCACCCGTACGAGCCTTGACGCAGGCCAACAAAGTCGCACGACTACCCTAATCCAATCTGCATCATATGCATTAACAGATAAACACTAGTTAGCTACCGCACACTACGCCTTGATGCAGGCCAACAAACGTAGCACGAATACTAAGTAGGATTTATTTGAAATGACGGAGGGCTATGACAGGTTTTTCTGAGAACCTATTGCGTAATGAACTTGATATCGTTGTAGAATCAAGTGAAGTTTTGAAATGGAGTGATTTTGAGGCTTTTCTAGTTTTGCTAAAGGGGTCACTCCCGGTGAAGGGATCGTCGGCCCTTTCCTCGTCGAATGAGGTGCGGGATATATCATATATATCACTGTGCAAAGCAGAAACTATAGAAGCAATCGAAAACAAACCGAGTGTGTAGCATCTGCCAGTTATTGGTAAAGGGTCACTCCCGGTGAAGGGATCTTGGCCCTTTCCTCATCGAATTAGGTGCAGGGTATATCATATATACCGCTATGCAAAGCAAAACTGTAGCTACCCTTTTTATTTGAAAATTTGATTCTACAACATCTATTAAGTTTCTTTTCTTTCATTAATCACATTAATGAAGTCCCATCATTTAATTCACCTAAACATCACAGATAAATACGACGTACACTTATGCCATCCGCATTCGCCTCGATGTCCCCTCGTGCACCGTTAGGTTAGGTAACTAACGACAGAGCAGGGAAGGGCTACTGCGGATGTAAAACATAAGTAACGCCTATATAATATATCATATATACTATATACTGTATCCATCAGAACATATCAAATGATCACATCACAGATATCGCAGCAGAAACATAGATATAATGTGGGATATACTAGGACGTCCTTATTTAGTATTTAGCCAAAATAGAAAATATGGATTCCACAGTCGCGATGAATAGCCAAGCCCACACCCTGGACCCCTACGAGAGCGGCAAGCGACCCTACCAATTCTGGAGATTAGGAGACCCGGTCTCGACTCCTCGAGGTGGCCTCCCACTGAACCCCAGAACCCGGTCACCCGTGCTCCCCTCCTTGGGTCCATCCTAATGCGGAAAAGTAAATAATATACAACACAGGTGGCATCGACCTCAACCCGGAAGTGCCCCAAATAAAAGAATATTACATTACATTTGAATTTACATGAATGAAAATATAAAACTCTCATCTCACATAAAAAAAACCCGGCTATTCAATCGCGATAATCCAGCACATCATATCTCAGCAACACATAATATCCCATATCATCAACGTAAGTAAGTATGCATACCCCAATTGTCGTTGATGTATAGCAACGAAACCGGCGATATCGAACATACTACACTTACGGTCACAGAAAAGAAAGTTTAAAACTACAATATTTGGAATCCACATTCTCTTTAGACATCATAAATGCGAAATATCACATATTTCGTATTTCGTGCCTAAACCATATGAATTCCACATATTGTATCACAATCTAGATAAACAGACAGTATTAAAGTTTTTGAACAAACGATCAAGTACCCAAGATTCACTAAAGCTCAACACTTGAGCAGGGTTCAAAAATCCGGAGTGTGACACAGTAGTAGCGGTCCGGCCGTAGAAGGGTCAAGCCAACGCCTCACATGTGGCACGCCGTACTGCCCCAAACCCTAAGGTTCAAAGGGCAGTTCAAGACGGTCACATAATCGAGTTAAGGTTTGTTGTCTTCTAGAGGGACCACCACAAAAAGACTTGCACGTATCTCCAAAGTATTTAAACCCCGTGAATAGTGAGCAAATGATACTCGTTCAAACACTTCAACACTTTCTAATTTACCCGGAAAAGCAACGAAATGAAAATTCCGATCGAATCTATGCGTCCAAGACCATCTCCAGAAAATACAGTGCTATTTTCAGATTAAACATACCTAAAACACTATACAAGCAGATATAAGAATTACAGTGGAAATTTTATCCAATGATGCCTCTGTACGGCCGCGGAACCGCGGCCAAAGCCATGAAATGCGGCGGTTCCGCGGCGGTTTATGCTGTTCAGGTCATTGAATTTCACTGTTGTTCTTAGTTTTTCCTGCTGTAATTTTTAAGTATTTTTAATTCTGAAAAATGTCAGATTTTAAAATTTGTCCAGAGAGGGTATCAAAACGTCGTATTTTTGTCCGATCGGGATTTTTACTTCGTAAAAGTGTCGCCTAATGTTCTAGGTTGGCTCTGATACCAATGAAAGGTTTGCCTAGCACCTCATGAAGGGTTTTGAAGCATTACATGTCTCAAATTTTAAGTTTTTATGGTGCTAAACAAGCATACAAAGGAATCGATCCTAGAAAATTAGGGTTTCGAAAGTTAAAGCCAATAAAAACAAGGGTTTTGAGACTACAACCTTTGTAGCTCCCTTTCGCTGGACTCTTTGGTCTCTTGGGTGTTGGAAGAAGGTCCTCTTGAAGTCCTCTCACGTCCACGACGATCCACCCGGAGTTCCTCGTCCAAGCTCGCAACTTCGATTATCACGATGAGAAACGAAGAGAACACTCTAAACAAGTTGGCTAAACTTGTGTAGAATGATGTTGTGGTTTAGATTCTCACTTCAAAAACCTTTCTTTATGTGTGTTTTACTCACTAGAAAAAACTAGAGAGCAAATGGTGAAGGAGGATGAAGATGGTAGCTTTCTTTTAACAAGAGTAAAATGATTACCATAGAAAAGAAATGAAATATATCTTTATATATTTTATTTCTTCTCACTTCAAACCATGGATAAGTGATGGAGACATTATTTAACTTGAGTTTTAAAACACAAAGAGAAGGATAACTCATGGTTAGTGGTAGGTGAGCTTGGTTAGGTTTAAAGAAGAGTGTAGAAGCTAGCAAGAATTATCCTTTTCTTTAGTATTTTGTTTTAAACACAAAATCAAATAATAATCCATCCATTTATCCATGGTGTGAGTCTTATATTGCCACCATTTCCATGTGTAAACAACCATGATAGATGGGTGTATGTATGTATGTATGTATGCACATCCATATGTGCATGAAACTAGTAAGAAAGAAAGAAAGAAAAACATACATGCATGCACACATCCATCATCCAAGAAAAGGTTTTAAGTGAGAAAACTAATGGTTAAATGATAAATCAACACATTATTTATCAATCCGGCCATATCACATATGACCCTACCAAAAGCAAGCCGCCCGATCAATGTACGATATCATATACGCGGATTTTAATCGGGTCCATGCGCATATCGCATACGCGCACCACAACGTTTCGCCTGGACTAGGTAACTCCTGTGTGGGACTCTAAGACTCGTCAATACGCCGGCAGAGGGTGATGATCATATCAAGCACCCCCAAGCCGCAAGCGGTCAGCTAAACGTAACGGCCACCCGGGTATTGAGCGATCAGAAGAGAACAAGCGAACCTGCTACAACTCCCGTCGAGCCGATCGACAACACTTCCCGTACAGTCCGGTCTCCTCGTCTGATATGTCGCATATCAAGTCTAGGGTTGGTAAACGTCAGACCCCAATAACCGATAAATCGTGCCGATATGAGGCTCATAACGGGTCGAGAAACTACTGGTAACACTTACCAGCAAATCTCTGAATCAGCCCTGGCCAGGGACTTCCCTGTTATGGCCAATCGAGCACAGTACAACATCAACCCCCAAAACCGGGAGAGACGAAACCCCTCCTATCGGTCATTGCCTCCATGTGACTCGGGACTGTACCCAAAAACCACCGTTTTGCATGCCCTCATGGACGTGATAAGGTGGAGATCAAAGCACAGTGGGAATCACACAAGACTCTATGACGATCTCGGGTCTACAGACTAA
This sequence comes from Agapanthus africanus, assembly GCA_030015575.1. Lineage (NCBI taxonomy): Eukaryota > Viridiplantae > Streptophyta > Magnoliopsida > Asparagales > Amaryllidaceae > Agapanthus > Agapanthus africanus. Next base: position 248,879,513 of record JASDDO010000031.1, on the reverse strand, counting down.
CCTGTACAAGTGTCACCTGAGAACTGCCATCTGACGCGAGGTATAATACCATCTGGGAGTTCTCGGTGAGTCCGTCCAGTGTACCCAGTCTCCACTGAGAACCCATATACCATCTCTGATGTCAAACACCAATGGATGTGGGATCATCCATCGCCCATCTCATGGGTCGAGAAGCGTATACGCTAGTCTACACTGGTATATCGATGCCCCGTCTCGTTACACCCACGACTAGAGACCTTGAAGGATGTACTTATGGACTACCATGTCCCCACTAGTATGATCTGCATCATAGTCCAGGTAGTCAAGTACACATCCTAAGGGCTTTACCAACATGTAACTATAAGACAGTTTAAAGAGACTAGTATACATGTTAAGATAAAGAGCAACCAGATAGCATACTATCATATCGAGCAAGAAAGTCATCTCTATATATGTCCAAGCATCCAATATAATATATATCATCTGTACAATACTGGCCTCTAGGGCATACATACAACTAACACGTTGCATGTGGGAATGCCGTGCAAACGCACAATCTCATCAATGTACAATTGAGCATACTGAGTAAAACCGAAAGTGGTCTTCACTGGGTGGAAGTGAGGCGCTTTCGTCAACCGGTCAAAAATCACCTAAATGGAGTCATACCCTCGACTGGACCTGGGTAGACCCACAACGAAATCCATGGAGATCTGTTCCCATTTCCACTCCGGAACGGGTAAAGGCTGCAACTCTTTTGCCGGCCTCTGATGCTCAGCCTTGACTTGCTGACAAGTCAGGCACCTCGAAACTAAATCCGAAATATCACTCTTCATCCCTGCCCACCAGTAGATATCTCTCAAGTCACGGTACATCTTGGTGGAACCTAGGTGAACACTAAAAGATGACTGATGTGCCTGCTCTAGGATCTCGCGTCTCAACCCATCGGAATCAGGTACACAGAAACGAGCCCCAAAACGTAGCACACCCTGGTCATCAATCAAGAACTCTGAATCTCTACCCTACCGAACCTGCTCAAGAATCTCGGACAAACGAGCATCGGCTGGCTGTGCCTCATGAATACGATCAAGTAGAAGTGGACGGGCGCGGACATGAGCAAGCTGTCCCCAAGTGGAAGTGAACTCAAACTGTACTCAGCTGTCGCACACGATCCTCCAATCTGAAGAAGACTGTCTCTGAACTGCACTCAACTGGGACAAGCTACCCCGGGGCCTATGACTCAAAGCATCAGCTACCACAATCGCCTTTCCTGGGTGATAAAAGAACTCACAATCATTATCCTTCACAAGCTCTATCTAACGGCGCTGTCTCAAATTCAGGCCCCACTACTGGAAGATGAACTTTAAGCTCTGGTGGTCTATGAAAATCTGATACGACTCCCCGTACAAGTACTGTCTCCAAATCTTAAGCGCAAAGACGAACGCGACCATCTCAAGATCATGAGTGGGATAATTCTTCTCGTGCTTCTTCAACTGCCGGGAAGCATAAGCGATAACTCTATATTGCTGCATCAGTACACAACCGAGCCCTACTTGAGAAGCATCACAGTAAACGACAAAGCCGCCCAATCCAGAAGGCAAAGATAAAACTGGTGCAGTCGTCAACCGAGTCTTCAACTGCTGAAAAATATGCTCGCATGCCTCAGTCAAAAGAAAAGAACTCCCTTCCGGGTGAGTCTGGTCAGCGGTGTAGCGATACTCGGGAATTCCTGCATAAAACGACTGTAATAACCGACTAAGCCCAAAAAGCTACGGACCTCTGTCACTGATACAGGTCTGGGCCAAAGCTGTACGGCTTCGATCTTCCTCGGGTCCACACGAATACCGTCTCCCGTAACCACATGACCTAGGAAGTCAACACTATCAAGCTAGAAGACACACTTCGAGAATTTAGCAAACAGCTGGTGCCCTCTCAATGTCTACAAAGAAATCCTCAAGTGCTGCTCATGCTCCTCTCGACTCTTGGAATAAACCAGAATGTCATCAATAAACACAATAATAAACTGATCGAGGAACGGCCTGAAAATACGGTTCATCAAATCCATGAACGCCGCTAGGGCATTGGTGAGTCCGAACGACATCACCAAAAACTCATAATGCCCGTAGCGCGTACGAAAAGCAGTCTTCGGAATGTCATCATTCCGAACCCGCAACTGATGATAACCCGATCTCAAATCAATCTTGGAAAAATGTCCCGCACCCTGGATCTGATCAAATAAATCGTCAATACGAGGTAAAGGATACCTATTCCGCACCGTAACTCGGTTCAATTGACGATAATCAATGCACAACCTCAAATTGCCGTCCTTCTTCTTGACGAACAGAACAGGAGCTCCCTAAGGAGAAACACTCGGACATACAAGTCCCCTATCAAGCAACTCTTGCAGCTGATACTTAAGCTTCTTAAGCTCCGCCGGGGCCATCCGGTAAGGCGGTATAGAAATAGGCCCCTGCCGGGGATCAGAACAATGCAAAACTCAATCTCACGCTCTGGCGGCAATCCAGGCAACTCATCGGGAAAAACTTCGGGAAACTCTCGAACGATAGGAACCCGGTACAACGAATCTACTATGGCTCTGGTATCATAAATGAAAGTTAAGAATCCCTGACATCCCATCCTCCAAAGCCGACTAGCGCAAAAGGCTGAAATCAAACTGTGAGGGGCGGCACCACGGTCCCCCTGCACAACAAGAACTGACTTGCCGGGAAAACAAAACCTGACTGTCATCACACGGCAGTCCACAGATGCGTAGCAAGTAGATAACCAGTCCATGCCCAGGAGAACGTCGAAGTCCAACATCTCAAGAAGGATCAAGTCGACTGATGACTCTCTATCTCCAATACGAACAGCACACGACCGAAACACGTGTCGCGCAACAAACGACTCGCCAACAGGAGTAGTCACGACAAGCGACTGATCTAGCAAACATGACTCTCGGCCCAATCTCGGCACGAAGTGTATAGAAACATATGAGTGCGTAGATCCCGGATCAAACAAAACATGTGCATCAAAGGAAGATACTGAAAGAGTACCTGAAACCACTTCATTGGACGCCTGCGCGTCCTGATGAGTCAAAACAAACACTCGAGCCGGCCCTCTACCGGCAACTGGCTGTCCTCCGCCTCTGCCACCCCATCCTTTCTGAACAAACCCTCCGCGACCATGACCTCTCTAAGCATATGTCTGACGCAGAGCAACAACAGGCGCAAGAGGCAACACTCTCTGAGGTGGAGAAGGTGGTAAGGTAACATGTGGTACGACTGCCTCGTCCTCACGTGGCTCGGTACAATCTCGAACGAAATGATAAAAAATCCCACACCGAAAACATCCAGACGATGACTGTTGACCCTCCTGGGGATAAGGGCTAAACAACTGGCCTCGTCCCGAGCCTCTCCTACTCCCCATTCCTGAACGAAATCTGTCGCGGTGTCTAAACATCTGTCTATGGGCTGATATACTAGTACATACCCTCTTCGGTTCTGAAGCGACCGACGTCTCGGAAAGACGCTCCTCAACCAATAGGGCTGCATCCACTGCTGCTGCATATGTATCACAATGCTGGGCGCTGATAGCGAGGAACAACTGGGAAAGCAGACCTCAAACAAATCTATTGATCCGCATCTCGTCAGTGTCCACCAAATACGGAGCATACATAAATAGCTGGGTAAACTGCACATCGTACTCTGCCACCGTCATAACCGGAGTTTGGCGTAACGACTCAAAACTGCGAGCTCGAGCATCCCTGATACTCTGCGGAAGACAACGGGCAAGAAAAACTGTCACAAACTCAGCCCAGGTCATAGGAGAAAGACCTGCGGCTCTTCCCCTCTCCAAAGACTCACGCCACTTCTGGGCAAGACCTTCCAGACGAAAACTCATGAACTCTACCCATCTCACGTCGGAGCATCTCAGCGAACGGCATACCCTGGCCATACGATCGATAAACGACTGCGGATTCTCAGCTGCATTAGTGCCTGTGAAAACCGAAGGCTTCAGCCTCATGAACTCAGAAAATGATACGGTGATCACCTCCGTAGCTGCAGGTACGACTACCTAAACCATAGGTACCATCGCGGTCCCCGTAACAGGTGGGACATTCTCCTGTCGCTGCGCTCGACTGGCCTCAACTAATGATCCCATCATTTGGCGCAAATCCTGCATACCGGCCTCTAGCTTAGTAATACGATCTTGCGAAGGTGGATCAATCTGCTCCTGAACAACGGGCGTACCGCCCTGGTCAGTCCTCGTCTCTGATGAGCCAACGCTGACCTCGGCTCTCACGGCCGCTCTCTGTGCCCTCATAGTCTTCGGCGGCATAATGGCTGGAAAAGAAAACAGGATTCGATAAGAACACGAAAATCGAATCACAAGGATGTATATAATTACGGAAGTAATTTCAACCAACAAGTCCTAAGGTCACTTTGGCGGAGTATCGTGTCGTAACTAAGCCGTGGAACATACACACGCTACGTCACTCTGCTTAAGCCACCTACTCCATCATACCAAAGTCATCCTATACTCCGAAAGGTAAAACCTAGCGCTCTGATACCAACTTTCTCACGACCAAAAATTTGGCACGTGACCGGCACTTAAACCACGTAACGTCAACAGGCGTAACGTAATTCAAGTAAACCGAAAACCCAGAAATCTAAACTATCAAAAGTTGTAAGTGATAAAAACATTGTTAAAAACATTTTGAAATCTCAAGTAAAAGTCTTTAAACTTAAGTTTATTTTTTTAAAAATTTCGGCAGCACCTCCTTTGTAAAAAATAGCCCCGAAACAGGTACAATCATAAGATATAAGTAAAGCAACATATGATATAAATAAAGCATCCCCAAACGGGAGCAAATCTCGCCCAAAGGAGGAAACAACCACCACAAGCATAATATACGACGCCGTAGGGAAGAAATAGACAATATAAAGTGAAAACTGCATATTAAAAGCCAGCTCACACGAGCATGTCACCCAGAGTCACAAAATATACAATATCGTCCTCACAACTCGTCTCTAAGTCAATACATGAAATGGTAGATGGAGAATACTAGATACAATAAGATGTAGAATGAATATAAACGGATAACTGCAAAACCCACCTATAGCAAAACGGTTCACAGCCAACCGTAGCGGTATCTGCTGCAAAAAGATACAATAAGAATCCCTGCCGCGACTACTCTGAGGGTCAACCCTGCAAAACACTATGGCACAACATGGGTGAGTTGCCAACTCGTGAATAGTAAGTAACATCGTACAGATAATCGCAGGTATGCACGTACAGCGATAATCTATCACATGCAATCTGATAGTATCAATATGCTAATATGGATATGCAACAATCATGAAAGGTACTCTATCAGGTACTACAAATACATGAAGCAATGCATATCAAATGAATGCTGAGTATGGGATAAAATATGTCATCATCAACGAATCATCAACGTGGAAAGACCCGGTGTCCATCAACGACACCCCAAATCCAAATACCTCAGGCGCCGTCACTCTGATCGGCACTCATATCCTGTAAATCTCATTGAACCTGAGTGCCCAACATCGACATACAAATCCACATATATAGGGCTCCGTCAGTCCGGATCGGCCCACGGGCTCCATCAGTCCGGATCGGCCCATATCCATCTCTCGAATCCGGTCGGTATCCTCCGGATAACCGCCAAGTCCAACCAATCACTGGTAGGTGGTAGTCCCTCTGCCAGGCTCATCGACTACTGCTCAACATCCCTTTCTTACCCCGAGGTACCATACCGGGTCCACCATGAACCCACAAACGGATCTTCCAGCTCCTCGAATCGTGTTTCTAACACATGTATCAGCACCGAGAAAATTTATGGTAGACGCACTGAAATATCATATTAAGAGAAACCGGGTTTTCAAAAATATGCATACTTTCTTGAAATAATACCACGGTTCTCAAATCAATAAATCTCATGAAATCCGTATCTCAATGCGTAAATCCATGAAATATGATATATGAAACATAAAACCGTAATATGAGCATATCAAGGGCATACCACTCTTTTAAATGAATCACGTTTTTAAATATATCATGCGGTTCCCAATTTCTCCAAAATCAAATCCAACATCATATAAAGGTATACATGTAGCTATAGCAAGTATGGGTGTACACATGTAAGTATGTATGCACGATGTATTTCATACGCGCAATATAACAAGAATCAATGTGTCAATATCAATAACAATACAATACTGCATATGAGTATAGGTTGTGCGTGTCATGGTAATTACCGACGGTGTGGGTGTAGCATATAATTTGGTGCATCGTGCAACATGAACCGTCAGTAATGGTGCAGTGTCCACTAGGTACTAAGTTAAGGCACAACAAGTAATGGTATGAAATGATGCACAGTCAATATATATGCATATAAACACGCGGCTACAATATCATATCTAACCCTGACGCATAACGCCATACGGGCGATTTCCCCGTAGATGTTAAATCTACTCACCGATGATCTCGAGCTAGGTATATCCAACCATCTGGTTCCCTTTCTTCGCAGCGTCCGAAGTCCCCGCCTGCGATCCTATTAACATAAAACACAATAACGCGTGGATTTAGCAAACTACACAATAACAACGAACACAACGCCAATTTAATGAATTGGTTCCCTTAAGCTACAAAAGGGTTCGCTTAGCGGCTAACGTGTATGTCGACATCACCAAAACAGACCCACGACAGCAAGCTATCCGAAACACTAAAATTACGTCGGATCAATCGTAACGCGCATCGTCGAAACACTAAAAACTAGCTAATTGATCCCAGATTTTTCCCACTTTCAAAACCTAAAAATCTAGCAGTACCAAACACCCTAAAACAACTGCAGACAGCTACCCACAAAAATACAGCACTCCAGTCCTCTGTACGGCCGAACTCACCGGATTTCCATCAAGTGTCGCCGGCCAAAACCGGTCAGGTGGGGTTCGTGTTTCAGGTGTACACTCAGGGTCTCTAATATAACACTACTACACTACTAGTTTTCCAGTAAAGACTCATGGTCGTAGCAGATCACAGACACTCCAAAATGACACTAAAAATACGATATGTGCACAAAATGATCTCTTTAGTGTTCTAAACGACAACTACTAAGCAACACAACAATAAAAGAACCTAATTAATAGTAAAGAGGTCATTACCTATCCACACTTTCTCAAAATCCAAGCTTTCCATGATCCAAGTGATTCTTGTGTCTTGATCTTGACTTGTGAAAGGTTTTAGTGGGGTTTAGTGAAGATTTGGTGTGGATTTGTGAGGATTGTGTTAGGGTTTCAGTTGAGGGTGTGAGGGTGATGAAAAATGAGGAGGAGAAAATGATAAGTGAATGAGAGTTGTGAATGAGAGAGTGAGGGAAATGAGGGTGTATGTGTGAGTGTGGGATGAGGGAATGGGGGTGTGAGAGTAGTGTATGCCATGCCTCCCTCTTCTCTCTCCTCATTTAATGCATGACATGCTTGCCCCATGCCCATCATGCCCCCCCTCTCTCTTCCTCTCTCAAGTCAACCAAATTTCAAACCTTATTATTTTTTTAAAACAAAATAATTAACTAATTACATATAACTTAATGAATTGAGGTTAAGGTGTCATAGCTACTTAAGCATGGTTACCGCTAATTAACCCTAGGTTAACATGCACATGTGTGTGCAAGCCTAAAATAAATATTAATAAATTTTTATAAAATATTTGAAAACTATTTTGGTAAACTTTTCACCTGAAATCTGTATTATCGCTTAATTAACACTAATCGCATTCTAAGGTGATACAAATCTGGCGGTTATCTGTTATCAATTGGGTTATATGTGATATAACCAGTTTATCGAATCAAGTGTTGATTTGATAATGTGATATATACATAAATGATATTAGTTGGTTATATGTGATATAACCGGATTATTAAATCAAGTATTGATTTAATAATATGATATATATTATATTTGATATAATCTTAACTAATAATATTAGCTCACTAATTTTTCTTCATAATATATATATATATATATATATATATATATATATATTAATGTGTGTGTGTGTGTATATATATATATATTATGAAGCATGGCATGAAATTCTATTTTTATAAAATGGAATAAAAGGTGGAAAATGGGAGCATGGTGTGAAGCATGTGCTTTATCATTTATATATTAGTCTCGATTCACTATTCAAGCATGGTTGATATTTATTATTGCAAAGAATTCCATGCTTGAATGAGTGAGCCAAGGATGAGCCATATTCTTGACTTGTATTTTTTTCTAAGCTTGCTCTAGAGTTGAGCTCACGCTCTCTCTAGCTTCCATCTTCTTCTTCCTCATGGCTCAAAACTCCAAGCCCTCACATGTGATGTGAACCATGGAGTTTTGAACAAACTAGTGAGCCTCAAATCGCCTACTTCACCGTCCCTTACTAAACTAGCACTTTGGTGTGGCGTGTTTCCTTCTCTAATAGGAGATTAGTGAAGAGGTAGCTTGAGCTAGTGGGCTTTGCGTGGATCTTCTTCGGCACGAAGGTCATCGGAGGAAGCTCGCTCATTCTCTCAAGTGGAGCCTAATGGAGTCGTGTGGACTACTACACGGATCTTGTGAAGTGAAGGACTCAATCTACGAGGGTACAACTTCTTTCACTTCTTATAGTTTAGCAGATATCAAACCGAAAACCCTAATCATCTAGTTAACGATCGAGGTTAGTGTTAGTTAGCACCCCCAAAATTTTAAAATTGGCATGCTTGTTGCTACAAAAACCCAGCGGTGGTGCTAGCGTACACTTTCATGGTATCAGAGCCAAAGCTAGAAGATTAGACGATGTATATAAAACACGAAACATTGACAACTCCGAAACTGCAAATACGAACACCAAGTTTCTTTCGATTTTTTTATAATCTCTAAAATTTTTTTAAACAAGTGCAAAATGTTATATGTGATATAACTAGAACAACAGAGAAATTTGAGTGCAAAATTCCAAATTTGACCCGGTGAGATTGCTTAAAAAACCATCCTCACCTTTTTTTACTGTAGCAAAAGACCTTGAAATTTTAATGGTGTTCTGATATCTTGGCTTTAGGGTTTCAGGGTATGTTTCTTTTTATCAAGATTGCATGAGATGTTATCTTTTCTATTAGGGATTCAGAGTGTTTCGTAGTCATGTTTTAACGTCGTTACGGGTTTAAGTTTGATATGAATGGAGTAGTTGGAATCCATATTTAATTAGTTTTGAGAAAACTAGTTAGTGATTATAAATCTAGCGTTTTAGTCTCGGTAGATCGATTGCCATGAAGTTTCGATTCGGATCGAAACTCCATCGCAATCGCGTATCGTACGCGAATACTCGCCGAATAACCGTACTAGGTAGCCACACCCCATATCCCCAACCAAGTGACTTTAGGAGAATCCCGTTGCCAAAAGCATCCACTTGGGTACTCGCGGCCATGGTATTCCGCCTAAGTGCACTTGGTAGACGGCATCAGGGGTGCGGCCATCTACTATAGTTTTCGATGAGTATTCGATTGGGTAATCGGGAATCTTGTTGAATTACCCGACTAAATTATTGAAAAGAGTTTTTGATATGAGACTAAAATTCAAGGTTTATAGGTCAGTCATGAAATTCGGAATATGAGATACTCCGGGTTTATGATGTCTAAGGAAATGCGGATTTTTGTTATTGTAGTTTTTCATTTCTTTTCTGCGACCGTAAGTGTAATATGTAGGGTATCCATAATCTCGTTGCTATATGTCAACGGAATTCGGGATAATCATATTTACTTACGTTGATGATATATGATATTATTTGTCGCTGATATGTTTTATTGGATCGTCGTGATTGAATAGCCGGGGTTTTATGTGAGATGAGAGTTTTTCATTTTCATTCATGTAAAATCTGTATGTACTATTCTTTTATTGGGGCACTTCCAGGTTGAGGATGATGTCACCATTAATGTATATTATTTACTTTTCCGCATTAGGATAGACCCAAGGAGGGGAGCACAAGTAATCGGGTTCTAGAGTCCAGTGGGAACCATCTCAAGGAGTTGAGACCGGGTCTCCTAACTCTAGAATTGGTAAGGTTACTTGCCGCTCACGTACCGGTCTAGTATGTGGGTTTGCCTATTCATCACGATCGTGGAATCCGTGTTTTACATTACTGGATAAATTTAAAACACGGACATCCTAATATATCCAATATTTTATATGTTGCTTCTGCTGCTTGGTTCTGTGATGTGATCATATAACAGCATGAGACAAATGTTATATTATATATATGATATATAATAAACGTTGCTTATGTTTTGAACCCGCGCTAGTCCAGCCCCCGCTTTACCGGTAGTTATGTAACCTAACGGTGCATGTTGGGGCCTCGTGGCGAATGCGGATGGCATAAGCGTACGTTCTATTTTCGTTTCATTTTTCTGTGATGTTTAGGAAACATTAAATGATGGGACTTCATTAATTAGATTAATGAATGAAAAGAAACCTAACGATGTTGTAGAATCAGATTTCAAAAAAAAACAGTTAGCTCTAGTTCTTGCTTTGCATAGTGATATTCCTTGATGAATATCCAGCACCTCATTCGTTCAGGAAAAAGTCGAGATCCCTTCACCGGGAGTGTTCATCTCAGAAAACTGCATTTTAATACCACTCATTCATTATCTGTTTTGTTATATATCGGTACTATTTATCAGTGTCTTCTCAGTAAATACAGATTACAGGTATTCGTGACAAAATACTAGAAACACACTTAAATTCACGGATATGACATTTGTAGCCAACGATGAAATCAGAACAGAAAACCGATCGATATCCAAAGAGTTCTTTTGCAACAAATAAAGTGTACACAATTTTGCTCCAACACATAGCAAGTGTGCACTAGCTCTTTGATGACTTGGACCTAGGTGGTGGCTGCCATGGTGCAAGTGGGCACAAGTGAGGTGATGTGTGATAAATGCTAAAAGATGTGATGTGATATAATGCTACAAGTTTCCTTCCAAATCCCTGAATGCAGACCAGGTTCATATAGACAAATCAAATAGCACCAGTGGGATTATAGACTGCACACAACATTACACAACAAACACGAGACAATTTTCCAAGAATTAAACCGGCGAGAATGCCCATAAACCCGACGTCGCCGGTCCATTGTTGCCCAATGTGCTCCATTTTTCTTATGTCTATCTCTTGTTGTCACATCATCCTTACTATATTATTTGTTTATTCTAATTTTATGCCTATAAATGTCAGATCAGTGAGCAAGGGATGAAGCGAGTTGGATACACTTTTGAGCTATAGTTTACTTCTTTTCATTTTTCATTTTGAAGCTTTGTACATAGTAGCTAATTCACTTTGAGTTCTTTGCCTTCTCTTGATCTTGCAACCTCTTCATTGAGCTTGCATGTTTAAGTTTTGGTTATTGAACTCATGGTTTGTATCATCACTTGAAGTAAATAAAGCGTTCATTTTGCACTTGGGTTCTTAGTGTTCATTTTCTATCTCTTTTACTTACTTGCAATTTTATTTCTTGCAATTTACTTACTTGCAATGTTGTGTTATTCCTTTTTTATCATTTCATTTGCTCTTTGTTTTTGTTGTTTTGATGGTTTGTGAATAATGCTGTTGTTAGGAAAGAGAACGATATTGTAAGTTATAAATTCCATTTGCTCATTTTCCTTTGCCCGATATTTTCCAATTGAACTCCGCCCAAACCTTACGCAAGCGCTCCGTTAACCACCTTACCCTACCAAGGTATCGGTGATCCCTAACCGTGACCGGTTGCGTTTAGTTTTGCCGCAGGCGAGAGTCAAAAGACAAGAACGGACGGACAACGGTCAATAAGCCAGATTTCACCAATACCGTGCTTAAGCACCCTAATCCACATTGTTTCCAATTACTCTAGCTTCAATAGTCAAGCTCGGCACAAAGGATTGAGTACGGACTTCCCTAACTTACAATAACCTTTCTCTATTCCTAACAAACTTATACTTTGGATATACAACACTTAGGTTAGAAACGAATAGTTTCGAACCTTGCATTAACTCGTGATAACAAGAACGCAAAACGCACCATCTCCCTGCGTACGACCCGTACTCATCGCGGCTAGCTACACGCGATGCCATCTTGATTGCGGTTAACTTTAAAACTAAAAACGACACGTGTGAAACGTGCTGATCAAATGGCGTCGTTGCCGGGGAGACGGTAACGTTTTTATTCTTGTTATTTTGGGTTAATCTCTGTATATCCTGTTTATAAATCTAACAACATTCTAAAAATAAAACTAAAAAAAAATAAAAAAATTTCAAATCCAAAATAAAATTGACATTTCTAACTTTTTGCTCTCTAGAAATTGGACCTGCTAACATTCTGGGACTAATTAGAAAAATTAAACAATAATATTGAGACACTAGTGGAACACTGAGATATCAGAAGAAAGTTGGAGCCCCAACTCACAAGGTAGCCCGGCAACTTCTATCAAAAATCCGGTGCCGCCGGCCTTTACTCCTCATTTTGCTCCCAAATTTTGTTCTCTACTCCAGTGTTCTATTATTGTCCCAATTTTATTGTTTGATTTTTATAATTTTGTGTGTGCAGGAGTTTGGGCATTCATATCACTTTTTGCCACTAAAATTCCATTTTTCCGACATTTGCAGATTTTGACGGATTTGCGAACTGCGATCGTGTGGAGCAAAATGTACATTCAAAGTTAATGTGATTGCAAAGTACAGTGCCAAATATCCGGGTAGTTTGACCCGCGCAAGCGAACTTTTTCAAACTAATTGGATTCACTTCAACGGGGGTTTCTTAACCCAACAACTTATCGGTACGTATTTTACTAACACTTTCTTCTCAAATCCGACGCATCCAATATATTATCTTTGCAGGATTCTTTGTAAGTTCGCTGTCAAACGCTAAAAGTCACTAACCCGTATTTGTTGCAGTGCTGTGCCCAAACATAAAAAAAAACTATTATTTGATGTTTTGAAACTCTTTCGCTGATTTGCGCATTGCATCCATTAATACGGACTTATGGGAAAGTGAACCCCACATCATACGGTAAAGTATTTCACCACCTTTTCCATGGCTCACAAATTACGAAATTGAGCATAACGTTTACCCGCACAAATTTTAAAAGAAACTAGACTTTAAGCTTTTAAGGACTTCACGCTCGTTAGGAGAAGTAAACTGTGTTTAGAATATCGCTTAACGGTATATCGTTCACGGGGTGTATAGGAAAGTGTTAATGGCGAAACCGCCAAAAGAGAAAGGGTTATTCTAATTAAGGAACTTCGCGAAAGCGTTGGAAAACCTCCCCTTATCTCTGCACTTACCTGGCCTCGAGATCAGTATATCTTGAGCCCGTTTCTCGACACTATTTTATTTCAACAATCAAGTTCTTGAGCTGGTCTAGTTGACCTTGGTGAACCGTAGATCGATTAGGTGTGTGGTATTGTGTCGTGATTATATATTTTTTTATTATCTTTTGTGTGTATATTTCATATTTTTGTTAATAACTAACATAAAAAAAATCCCACATTCTTTTTCCTTTCCTTTTCTTCTTTTTCTTCTCTTCATATCATGGGTACCCCACATAGACCAACTCTTGTTGAACTTTGGTACCCAGAACCAGACATCTCTTCTTAGGGTTCTTTCTTTGGTCGAAATTGGAACGATCCCTCCATGCCTAAAATATCTTTGAGAGATCGGATAGACGCGTCTAGGACAAACAATTGGACTCCGCAATCCACTTCGTATCAACCGTTTCAACCTCCCCCACCTTCTCACGTTGATACCCCTTTTGAGTGTCATGTTGCGACTCCGAAACCCATGTCCATTGCGGACAAAATCGAACAATCTCATAGCCGATCTTTCACTTCTTTCACACTTCGAATTCTTTTGATCAACGATTCCAATCACCTTCTTATCATAACGTTGTGTAACATTTCATAAATATAAAATATTATTTTTGGAAATTAAATATAAAAATAATATAATTCACAAAAACTATTCGATTTGCGAATAAGGGTTTTTCGTAAAATGGTAGAAGTATATACCAATATTTCGAAAATAATCGGAGATTAAAATGATTTATTTATTATAATGATATTTATCGGATTTTGGCATTTTTATTTTTAAGGATATGCAAATTTAAATAAAATTTGATTAGCGCACTATTAATCACGACTAAGACACATCCGTATTTTTACATTTTTCCATGGCTATTGCACAATGTCATGTGCATGTTATACATTATGTTTGTGACTTGTGAGTTTGTGAGATTTAGAAAAGAAAAAAGAAGTAATGAGGGAAAGACAAAAACAGAAAGAAACAAAAGAGATATTTGAGAGACTGAGTGTATGAGATATTTTAGTGATAGAGTGAGCATAAGAGAAAGAGAGTAAGACTTGGCTGCCTCCTTCATTCTCATTGTTTTCTTCATCTCTTTCTTCACGCATCCTTCATCAAACTACATCCATGTATCATCTCCAATCCCTTTTCAAAACCCTATGTCACCTTCACAATAAAGATGCACAAGCCTATCCTAAACCCTTTAGACCTTTCAAGTTTGGATTTTGAAGACTTTGGGTAACTCAAAAAATTTCTTCAGTTGCTAATGAGGTATAAACCTAAACTTTTAGTTAAGTATTTGTGTTTAGTATAACCTAGTTTAGTTTAGAAATCGATTAAGTGAGTTATGTGATCTTGGAAATTTACAAGTTGATTTTAAGTGGTAAAGTGAGGTGTAGTGAGTGTTTGCAAGACTTGAGTTATGAATTGTGAACCAAGACCTGAGACTAGAAGCCAAAACACGAAATTAGAATTTCCCTGATATTGTATTTTGTGAGAATTGTGATGGGATACCGAGATCTACTATTTCCCCGAAGCTCTAAAAATAATTTAGCGAACAAAGAAAGACGTGCAAGCAACCTGGGACCTACCCTAGAAACTCGAACCCATTTCCTTGGAACCAGGCCACAGATTTATTCCTTGTGGCCGCAATTTGCGGCCACATTGGGGAGTCTCGTGTTGATTTTTTTGGTGTGTGGCATTCTTATCTGATATCTAGAGAAACCCCATATGCAAAATTCCCTAGTTGGGTCTAGGATAAAATCTGGGAGTGATTTCTCATGTTGCTGAATTTCGTTTTTGCGATTCTTGAAACTTGGTTTTTTATATTTTAGTTTCGATTCCGTCGTTGGACGTTTGTACGTCAACGGACGAGGGTTATTTGGTTGATTTTGCATGCGTAAGCTATAAGTTCTTACCTATGAGCGAACCGTGTGCTGTATCGGTTTTCCGGACTTGGTTTTAATTGCATTTCGATATGTGTTGAATTGTAGGTATCTTCGCGTAGACTTCCGAGAAGACGAAGCACATCGACTTCGGCTAAGCGAGGAGTTTATTAGGTGAGTAGATTTATATCTACGGGGGAAGTCGGGTGGATGGCGTATAGCACCCCCACAACCATTGATATGGAAAGATTGTTATATAAATCAAAATTTTGATAAAGGGTGTGCTACGAACTTAAGATAACATGATTATAGGATTAGAAAGAGATGATATGATAAAAGTTGACACTAATGGATATATTTGCTTTAGAATATGATATAGGTATATAAGATAACATGATGTGGGATATTGAGATGATAGATATAGATGACTCGGATTGATATATGAGAATATGAAATGAGAAGTAAATCATGATAAGTATGAATTGAAAGAGGACAAGTAAGGGTTGATATGATAGGATATAAGATCGAGATCGATATGAATTGAGATTAACAAGATATGACTTATATGCAAGATGACAAGATATAAGATTGTTATAGATGTGTTATGTGATTGATAAGGTATGTCGTACGAGATTATAGATCCGTAACCTTTGCTGGTGAATAGGATGATAAATTCCCTACTCTGTTTGTGACACCGTACGATGGATTACCGTACGCGATGCGTTTACCAAATGTTTGATCCGCGCTCATGAATTGAGAATAATGATCGACGATATTGCGATACTTGACACTATGAGGCGTGATCGTTGACATAAAGTGGCTACCTTATTATAGTTCATGTTTTTTTGGATTATTCCTCGTGTGATACCTATCATGTTTCCAGTATTTAATGTTATATGATATCATTTGCTAGTACACCTGCACAATTACTGTTGATGCGCATGTTACACTTACACAGATTTGCCGGCTCACACACATTCATCATCGGTAATTGCCATGCTACTTACACAGTAGAACTTCCCTATCATGACATTACTCTTAAACGTAAAAGTACATTCATTATTCAGTAATATCTCTTGACATGATTGCATGATATACTCGATATGCTCATATTACTACTTTATGTCGCAAACATCGTACTTTATGGTTATATGCATTGAGATGTTGTTTTTATGAGATCTCTGGATTTGAGAACCGCAGTTTAATTTCAAAGAAAATTTTGTATTGTTTTAAAAATGCGGTTTCTCTGGATATGATATTTCAAGGTGTCCACCATGAGTTTTCTCAGTTCTGAGAAGTGAGTATACCCGATTCGAGGAGCGGTAGGCACTGTCTGCGGGTACATGGTGGACCCGGTGAGGTACCCCGGGGCAAGAAGACTCGTATTGTTAGGCGGTGAGCCTGGCAAGGGAGCACTACCTACCGGTGATTGTATAGAACTCGGCGGATATCCGGAGGATACCGTTTTGGAGTTATGATATGAGATGGGTATAAGGACCGATCTGAGGATGCGGTGCCTGAGATGAGATAGATATATGGGTAAGTCTCAGTATGCGGCGCCTGAGATATGAGGATTTATGTGTCGATGTTGGACACGGGTTTTCATGATGTTTCGAGTGTCAGTGATGGACACTCAGGTTCCATGATTTTGATGTGTCGTTGATGGACACACGTGGTTGATATACTCATATATGTATACAGGCTTATGTTTTCATGATGTTCGAGTGTCGGTGTGGGACACTCAGGTTCCATGATATTGTTTGCGTCATTGATGGACACGTGGATGATATCCACATGCATACAGGCATATGATGTCGGATGTTTATTTATATATGTCATTGCATTGACTCGATTGTTGACATATATGCGTACTTGGTCATCCTAGATACCATAGTATTACTTTCAGGATATAGTGACCTAGGAAATCGTTGTTTTATTCGATTTCTACTTGCTGATGTTTTCTACTCACGAGTCGGCAACTCACCCCCGTTGTGCCACAGTTCTTGAAGGTTTGACCGCTTGGGATCAGTTGCGGTATAGTTAGCACACAGCTTCATCCAGGGTGTTTTGCTTTGGTAGGTGGGACACACATTGGATCGTGTCCACTCTTGTACTTTATATTCCGTTGTATCTAGATAAACTCCATCAAATCAAATCAGAAACTAGAATTTGTATATTGATCGACCTAGTCAGACTTGGGTATTGTGCGAGATTTAGATCGATGGGTTTTTGTTCGTTTCTTGAGTTTTGATGTCTTGCTTTAATTATTCTTTCTAGGTTGAACTTCGCCGTTGGGTGTCGTATATATGTTATTGCATGGTTGTGATTCCGCCGGTTGGCGAAGAGCTAGCTCCCGCTTGGGGATGCCTATATATTGTTGTGTATATGATTTTGGTTCAAAATATACAAGGGAGGTGCTGCCCAAATTTTTAAAGACGAAACATGTTTTCAACTGTAGTATAATCCACTTGCATTTTCATGTTTCATTAGCTATGCTTTTAAAGAAAAACAATATTCATTATACACTTATTTCAAAACTGCACCTCCACTATTTCCGCAAAAAAGGTTTAGATTTTCTGGGATTCGCCTTACTTGATTTACGTTATGCCTTTAGACGTTGTGTAATTTAAGTGTCGGTCACGTGCTAAATTAAGGGTCGTGACACGTTGATCCTATTCCTGTCCAACCATTCGATTCCTATTAATCCTACCCGACTTTTACACCCTCACTAGACATTTCTTCTGAACATCCATTTGGGAGTTTCACGTATCCAGAAAACTTTGAATCTTTTACTGAACCCCCTTCACGACCCTTGTCTAGTCTTGAACAGTCGTTAGAGGAGTTTCGGGTAGCTTCATTCCGACAACTGGAGGAATTGAATGTGTCCATCGCTGCCCTCATACAACCTTATGAATCAGCAGCTAGTTCCCATCTAGCTCAAAATTTAGACATGTATGATGAGGCAATAGGACAATTTGAGGATTTGAGTCGTGAGAGTGAGCGGTACACCCTTCCAAATCAAACCTACCCATTGCAAATTGAATTCCATAACTCCTCTTTTGAAAGTCTATTGAATGTCCCAAATGATTCACCAATTGAAGATAGAATGTTTAATGAGTTGTGCGACTTCGTAGTGTTTGATTTACAAAATTGTGAAAGGACCTTGTCAAGTGAAACCACACCCAAACCCTTTGACCTCTACACCTCTATCTAAGAACCACAATCGATTGAAATCCATGCTTTTGATGAGGTGTATGAGAAATTTGATTTTCACTTGATTGAGGATATTGACGCTGGGAATATTTTGGATGATGAACCCGCAGTTTTGGATGAGTTTTTCTCACCAATTCATCATATCCTTTCACTTCCATATGGACATCATCCTGAGTCATTAACTATTTTTCCCGAACTCCATATGCGTCTAGATATTGATGATAAATGCATGGATGATCTTAATTTGGAGGAGAATCTTGAGGATAAAATTGAGGATGAACCAGTTTTTTTAGATGAGTCGGATTTTCCAATTCATCCTATCCCTTTCATTTACTGTGTACACCCTCCTAAATCTTTAACCGATACCATTCCTCGATCACTCCCCTCCATCCTTTCCATCGTTCCTACCTTGCAAGACACCGTATAACTTTCATTTCCTGTGTCTAGTTTACAAAGTTCAGTCTACCCATGTTTCTCATGAATCTTGAGAGGTTTGACATCATTTCTCAACGGGTTGATAAATTAGTACAATCGCTTTTTACACATCGTTCATTACAAATTTTACACATTTATTCACTCCATTTTCACCCTCAAGTTCGTATTCCATTTCTTTTTCCCTTCCGCCATTCTTCTCCTCTACCGAGACTGTACCCCACTTCTATCCCCATACGGTCTCGTGTATTCTCCATTTCTTTCCACTCTGCATTCTTTCACCAGCCTGCACATTATAGCGATAGAATTTTTGAATGGTTGGTGTTAACTTTTGGCCTGTGTAAGGCCTTGTATAGATTGAAACTATTCCCTCCCCTAACCTTGAACTTCAACGCTTAACAGTGAAAACACTGTTTCACTTAAGTTTGGGGGGGGGGCTTTTTGTGTATATATATTTTGTTTTTGTTTTTTTGTCTAATAACAAAAAGGGAAGCACCGACAATTTTGACCCTCTTGGTATAGCCTGACAGTGAGGGCACTGTCAAGTTTAACTTTGGGGGTGTGCTCGGTGAGCTTTCTACATTCACATTCATGTGTATATTTTGCATTTGCATACTTATTTAAAAAACCCTAAAAATCGAAAAAATTTACAAAAAATATAAAAACTTTGTCGTCAAGTTAGCAAATAGGGTAACTTATATTTTTATTCCGAAAATTTAGTTGATACGTTAGAAATAATTAAATCCTAGGCTTAGGAATTGAAACCCCTAAAAATAACCCTCTTTCTGTTTAACCTTGGTAATTATACGTCCTTACGTTTTTTTTTAAAAGTAGGTAATCTTGAGTTCAGTTCTTGTGTTAGTCGAGATGAAGGGAAAGTATTGAAAGCTTTACTGAAAGATAAGTCTGAAAAATAGTTTCTATTCTTGAGTCCAAATTCAGAAAGTATATACCCTACAAACTGCACATAAACACACCTTGAAACTTGAGATAGACGAGCATACCTAGAAATACTCTAGTATGAAAGAAAAAAACGGGATTTAAAGCTAACCACCAAAAGAGCATCATTGAAAAATATATCCGGTCTTGAAAAAGAGAAGAAAAGAGAAGAAAAGAAAAGAAAAAATAAACTCAAGACCTGAAAACTACTATTTATGCTTTAAGCTCACACAATCAGTAATCGGTTGTTAGTGCCTCAAGAATCAGTAATAGTCGCATGAATGGTGTGTGAGCAAAACCGTCCATCATTAACGAAAAGAAATAGTATTAGGTATTAGGGCAAGGGTACTATAGCTTGAATTGAATTCTTAAGTGTAAGGGTGAAATTTTACACAAACGTAGGGGTATACAATCGATGTTTGGAGGAAAGATAGGAATAAGGAATAAGACATATGTTTTCCGTAAAGATGATAAAACTCCCTTATTGGAGACCGCACTTTAGAAGGAAAACTCAAGAGAAACCGAGATCTTTCTAAACTGTAAAAACGTTTAGGATCTGAGGTTGAATAAATAGGAGGCATGAAACATAAGGGTTGAATATTTCTAACTTAGGATGATAGAATTTCGAACCTAGATACTAAACTATAGGAGTAGAATCAACCTTAACTTGTGAAACTAGCTTGACGGGATTTTGTGGGTAGTATCCGCTCAAAACCCTCAGGAGACAACATTCCTCCTACTAGGGACACCTAGAGGTTTAACGGCATGTTGCATGAGCTCAGTGTTAGTGTATATGCCCTAGAGGCCATTACTGTATCATACTAGTATATATATTACTTGATGGAAGCTTGGGATATTCACAGTTGTACAGACAATCTTGCTCAATATAGTAGTATGCTACTTGGTTTGTCTCTGCTTTAATGTGTACATGTGTGTTTCTTTATTATATCACCTATACGCATTAGTAGAGCCTTTAGGATCTTTGCTTGATTACCGGCGTTGTGATGGAGATCACACTCGTGGGGGCTGGGTAATCCATAAGCACATCCTTATTCACGTCCCTAGTCGTGGGAGTATCGAGATAGGGCATCGATACTCCGGAGTAGACTAGCGTATGCGCTTCTCATCCCAGCACGGGAGACGGTCTGTCCCACAGCCGTCAGTACGTCGTACTTGAGATAGTATGCGGGTGCTCGTTAGGTTACGAGTACACTGGACAGGACTCGTCGGGAACTGATGGTTGGTATTATACCTATCGTCAGTTATCAGTTCCCAGGTGACATGAGTACAGCTTAGTCTGCTGACTTGACACTGTCACTTCGCCTCAAGTGTGTTCCCACTGTTCTTTGATTACTGCCCTACCACGATTCTACTGAGTCATGCAAACAGGTAGTAGTTGGGTGCAGTCCCGAAGCACTTGGAGGCAGTGACGGTTAGACAGGATTCGTCTCTCCCGGTATTGGGGGTTGACATCACGCTGTGTCTAGGAGAGCCATTACACAAGTAGTCCCTTGCCAGGGCAAGCGAGATATACTGGTAGGTTTCCAGTGTTATCTCAGGGTGTTCTGGGCTTCACTCCGACACGACTTGTACCGCTATTAGGGGACTGACGTTTACCGCCCCCTAGGCCCGCCATGCGATGTATCAGACGAACAGACCGGACTGTACGGAGATTGTCACATACAGGCTCAGTAGGAGTTCGGATGGGTTTACCTCATCGGCCTTCTTATCGAAATCTACCTGGAGACCGTTACGTACAGCTAGTGCCGCTTGCGGTCTGTGGTTAAACCCACTGCCAGCGTAGTGTCGAGTCTTTAGAGTCCCACATATAGAGTTTCCCTGCACTGAGCGAAACGTGTAGAGGCCGTATGGTTTTACGGCAGGGCTGCGATCACTTACGTACACTTGTGTGCGTGTGGTGTTCGGGCAGGCAGTACTAGTGGGCTTTGGTTTAAGCCGGATCCTAGTCTTGCACGGATGGATTTGTTTTGTCTTCTGTGCATCCGCATTCTACGGAATGCGGATGCAGGTGTGTATGCACAGTTTTCCGGAGCAATGAAGGAGGAGGTGCCTCATCAGGGTTTTGGCAGTTGGTTCGGCCAAAACCGTTATGTGGCAGGCTCATTAGGGTTTTGACAGTTGATTCGGTCAAAACCATTTTGAGGCGGACTCATTAGGGTTTTGACAGTTCGTTTTGGTCAAAACCATTATGAGCCGCGGACATCATTTACTAATCCTTTTAGTGATAATTTTATGATGGCTAATTGCATTGACCATTTGACCCCATTGACCTCTCTTGACTTTGTTGACCGGTTGTCCGTGTTGACCATTGACTTTCAAAAGGGATCTACACTCTTCTTTTCTTTTTCTTTTTTCTATTTTGATTATGATAATAGTCATTTCAATGTAGCCATCAAACTTTATCTTGATGGGATTAGCAATGATGTTGTTTTTGCTTTATTGCAACCATTGTTACTTTTCTTTAGTTCATAATTTCTTTCTCAATCTCTCTCTTGCTTTTTAAAGTGAGAAGAAAAAGATATGAACCATGGTTGCTAGCTCCTCCTTCTTCTTCCTCCTCTTGATCTCATGTGTTGAGAGATAAAGATCCCACAAAGACAAAACCATCCCTTCATCACTTCTACACAACCTAGGGCTTCTAGATTAGCAATCTCTTTGCCCTAGTTACCTCGGCTCGAGGTGGAGCTCGGTGTACATCTCTCGGGTGGATCGTCTTCGACTCAAGGAGGCCGCAGAGGTGACCAAAGTCCGGATCAAGCCTCGGAGCAAGCAAGGAGAAGAACAACAAGAAGAGAAGGAGTTCAAGTTTAGGTATAACCCCTAACCGAGTAGATAAATCTCTAGTTAGGATGCTAGTGTATTGTTTAGCTATGATCCGGCTTTTACGGTCCATGTTTCCAAGTCTAGAAAAAATTTTGTTTTACCGTTTCCGCAACCCCGAAAGTACCGGGAGAGGTAACGTGGACCTAACACTCAGTGCAATCGCATTCCCTATGAAAGTGAGGTTAGGATTTTGTTTTGCTTGGGACGAGCAAAAGATAAGTTTGGGGTTATTTGTTCATCTCAGAAAACTGCATTTTAATACCAATCATTCATTATCTGTTTTGTTATATATCGGTACTATTAACCAGTGTCTGCTCAGTAAATACAAATTACAGGTATTCATGACAAAATACTGGAAATACACTTAAAATCACGGATATGACATTTGTAGCCGACACTGCAATCAGAACAGAAAACCGAACGAAATCCAAAGAGTTCTTTTGCAACAAATAAGGTGTACCCAATTTTGGTCCAACACATAGCAAGTGTGCACAAGCTCTTTGATGACTTGGACCTAGGTGGTGGCTGCCATGGTGCAAGTGGGCATAAGTGAGGTGATGTGTGATAAATGCTAAAAGATATGATGTGATATAATGCTACAAGTTTCCCTCCAAATCTCTGAATGCAGACCAGGTTCATATAGACAAATCAAACAACACCAGTGGGATTATGGAGAGCACACAACATCACAGAACAAACATGAGCCCATTTGCTAAGAATTAAACCTGCGAGAATGCCTATAAACCTGGCGTCGTCGGTCCATTGTTGCCCAATGAGCTCCATTTTTCTTCTGTCTATCTCTTGTTGTCATATTATCTATACTATATTATTTATTTATTCTTATTTTATACCTATAAATGCCAGATCAGTGAGCAAGGGAAGAAGCGAGTTGGATACACTTTTGAGCAATAGTTTACTTCTTTTTATTTTTCATTTTGAAGCTTTGTACAAAGTATCTAGTTCACCTTAAGTTCATTGCATTCTCATGATCTTGCAACCTCTTCATTGAGCTTGCAAGTTTATATTTTGGTTATTGAACTCATGGTTTGTATAATTACTTGATGTTAATAAAGCTTTCATTTTGCACTTGGGTTCTTAGTGTTCATTTTCTATCTCTTTTACTTACTTGCAATTTTATTTCTTTCCATTTACTTACTTGCAATGTTGTGTTATTCCTTTTTTATCATTTCATTTGCTCATTCTTTTTATTGTTTTGATGGTTTGTGAATAATGGTGTTGTTAGGAAAGAGAACAATATTGTAAGTTAGAAATTCCATTTGCTCATTTCCTTTGCCCGATATTTTCCAATTGAACTCCCCCCAAACCTTACGCAAGTGCTCCGTTAGACACCCTACCCTACCAAGGTATCGGTGATCCCTAACCATGATCGGTAGCGTTCGGTTTGGCCGGAGGCGATAGTCAAAAGACAAGAACGGACGGACAAGGGTCAATAAGCTGGATTTCACCAATACCGTGGTTAAGCACCCTAATCCACGTTGTTGTTAATTGCTCTAGCTTCAATAGTCAAGCTCAGCACAAAGAATTGAGTACGGACTTCCCTAACTTACAATAACCTTTCTCTATTCCTAACAAACTTATACTTTGCATATACAACACTTAGGTTAGAAACGAACAGTTCCGAACCATGCATTAACTCGTGATAACAAGAACGCAAAACGCACCATCTCCCTGCGAACGACCCGTACTCATCGCGGCTAGCTACACGTGACGCCTTTTTGATTGCGGTTAACTTTAGAACTAAAAACGACAAGCGAGAAGCGTGCTAATCAGGGAGTAACCTCTTTAGAGAAACTAGAAAATGCTACAACTCACTCGTTTAGTTTTGCAAGCTGCACTAGTTCTTGTTTTGCAAAGTGGTATTCCTTGTAGAATATCCAGCACCTCATTCGAAGAGGAAAGAGTCGAGATCCCTTCACCGGGAGTGACCTCTTTAGCAAACTACCAAACGCTACAAAACTATTCGATTTTTGAAAAATGGAGCTTAAAACACTCCAAATCACTAGATTCTACAATGATATCAAATTCATTATGCTCATGGTTTTCTTAAAAACCTGCGTAGCCCTCCGTCATTTCATATAAGTACTATTTAGTATTTGTGCTGCGTTTGTTGGCCTCCGTCAAGTCGTAGTGTGCGATAGCTGATTAGTGCTTATCTGCAGTATGTGATGCGATTGGATTAGGGTAGTCGTGCAACTTTGTTGGCTCTGTCAAGGGTCGTGTGGGTGGGTTTAATTCAGTCAAGAAAAGAACGGGTTGAACTTGACTAGCGGCCTATGGTTTGTTGGCCTCCGTCAAGGTCATAGGAAGCTAGGGGTTAAAACATTATCGGGAATTTCAAGTGTTGAAATTTGCAATGAGATTGCATACCTTCTATATGATAGTTGGATCCCGATACCCACTGCGAGTAAAAGTTACTCCTGGGAGAGTTTTGCACTTTACAATTAGCTAATCCAGTAGGTGTCAAGATAGGTATCAACGGGGTTATGCCTCTAGGGAAATGAGGTTTATTTTAATTAGGTCCGTCCGAAAGCATGGGGAACCTCCCTCAGAGTACCGACACTTTCCTGGCTGACCGGTTAGCGAACTAGTAGAATGTAATTAATCCCGGCTAATCTTACCTCTTTGGGTTTGAAGGAAGATTTGATAAAAACAGTGGGAGCCATTCTAATTAGATAAAATAATAACCAATCTAATCTTGCAAAGAGAACACGCAAAGTGATTATCCTTCTCTCCCTCCTGGTTGTGACCAATGACATACCTTAATCAAGATAATAATATGGATGTATTGACCGAACCTACTTATTATACTAGGCTAGGTTCCGCTCTGTCTTATGATGGTCATAAGTCTAAGCATGGAATAAGGGAATATCCAGAATCTCATGCCACCCAAACGAAGAATAAGCATGTTGATGCATTGTCTTCGGGTGTGTTTGTAACCAAGAATTGTTTCTCAGTTTGCTCTACATCCTATGATTTGATACCGGATCAGGATCCCACGTATGTAATTTGTTACATGGGCTATAGAGAGGTAGAGAACTAGGAAAGGGTGATATGTCTGTAGTAGTAGGGAATGGTGCAATTGTTGCAGCCAAAAAGTTGGCAAATATCACCTAGTGTTACCAACTGGTAATACAATGATTCTGAGCGACTGTTATTTCATACTAAAAAATATTGTGAATGTTTTCCTAAATCAATAGCTGATTGGGTATGGTACGTTGTATAACGGTATGTACGTTCTAAATCACAATACAGTTCTAAACATACATAACTCACACAAGAAGAACAGTTCATAAATTAACGAAGCCTTCTTGTGGTATTGCAGACTAGGTCATATCAATGCGATAAGACTGGCTAAGTTCCATAAGGATGAATATTTGAATCCGTCCGAACTTTTATCTAATGAAACTTTCCAGTCATGTCTCAAAGGTAAAATGACCAAAACTCCGTTTACTAGACACGAAGAAAGAGCTAGTGAACTCTTGGGACTGATACATAGTGATGTATGTGGTCCTATGTCTAGTCATGCCAGGAATGGTTCCAAGTACTTTATTGTAGGGTTCTTATGAACGATAGCAAGGTTTCAGGAGGCATCGACCATGCCATTTTCAATTTTTTGTCGTTTTAACAAACCCTAAACTAGAATCGATAACTAGAGAATCATACGAAACACAAAGTAAACTATTTTACTTCTAAGTGAACTAGAAATACAACCTTTGTAGATCGGTCCTTCACTTCATAAGCTCCTTATATTAGTCCCTTCGCTGCGTTGATGGAACTCCCAGACTCTTGCATGGCTTCTCAAGGCGAAAGGAACGTTCTAGCTTGAAGTCTTCAAGGCCGAAGATGATCTACGTCAAGGGGATACTAACTCAAGTTACTGCTTCACTAATGAGAGATTAGTGAAGCAAACACCCTATACTAAAGTGCTAATCTAGTAGAGGATGATGAAGTAGGATGTTGGCTCACTTTAGTTTTATTTTTCTCACAATATTTTCTCTCTTTTAGAAAAGGTAGCAAGCTTTTCTCAAGGAGGAAGAAGAACAGCTCGAGAGATGAGAATGAACTAACTAGGTGAGAGAATCAACCATGGGTGAGTTTGTATCATATACTATCTCATTTAGAGACATAACCATGGCTACATTATAATGGTTAGGTTAATTAATATCTTAAGTAAAACAAAACTAGTGGACTAAGTCAATGCATCCACAAGCTTCATGAAGCTTCTTGCATGTGAGCTCATTATCCACTAATTTTGGAATTACTTCAAATACTAAAACCTAACATTATAATTAGTATGGTGTAAGTCTCATACACCCATGTAGTGTGTATCAACAACCATGATACAAAAAGAACACAATTAATATATATCACATATATAATAAGTGTGCACATGTGAGAATAAATAAATGCTTAAGTGAGCTAATATTAGTTAATGTAATCCAGTATATCACATATACAATTATACATTAAATTATCAAATCAACTCTTGATTTAATAATCCGGCTATATCACATATAACCGACTAATATAATCTTAATCAAAATATCGAATCAACACTTGATTCGATAACCCGGCTATATCACATATAACCGATCGATACGAAAATAGCGAGAATGAAATGCGGTATCACATAGTCGCACTATTCTCGGTCCCGCACATATCACATATGTGCTCCTACTTTGTTTTTCCTGAGCCAGTAAAACCTCTATGTAGGACTCTAAAGACTCGTCAATATGCCGGCAGTAGGTGATGATCACATCAAGCACCCACAAGCCGTCAGCGCAACTAACTGGACGTAACGGCTACCCGGGTATTGAACGATTAGAAGATCAGCAAGCAAGCCTACTCCAACTCCTGTAAAAGCCTGTCAGTAACACTACCATACAGTCCGGTCTCATCGTCTGATATGTCGCATATCTCGTCTAGGGGTGGTAAACGTCAGACCCCAGTAACTCGATAAGTCGTGCCGATTTAAGGCTCATAACGGGTCGAGAAACTACTGGTAACACTTACCAGTAAATCTCAGAATCATCCCTTGCCAGGGACTTCCTGTTATAGCCAATCGAGCACAGTGCAACATCAACCCCCAATACCAGGAGAGACGAATCCCCTCCTATCGCTCATTGCCTCCATGTGACTCGGGACTGTACACAAAAACCACAGTTTTGCACGTCCTCTTAAACATGGTAAGGTGGAAATCAAAGCACAGTGGGAATCACACAAGACTCTATGACGATCTCGGGTCTACAGACTAAGCTGTACCAGTGTCACCAGAGAACTGCCATCTGACGTGAGGTATAATACCATCTGGGAGTTCTCAGCGAGTCCGTCCAGTGTACCCAGTCTCCACTGAGCACCCGTATATCATCTCTGATGTCAAACACCAACGGATATGGGATCATCCATCGCCCGTCTACATGGGTCGAGAAGCTACACGCTAGTCTACTCTGGTATATCGATGCCCCATCTCGATACACCCATGACTAAGGACTTTAAAGGATGTACTCACAGACAACCATTATCCCACCAGTATGATCCGCATCATAATCCAGGTAGTCAAGTACAAATCCTAAGGGCTTTACTAACATGTAACAGAGAGACAATCAGTGTACATGTCAAGATAAAGAGTAACCAGATACCATACTATCATATCGAGCAAGAATGTCCTCCCTATATACGTCCAAGCATCCACTACAATATACATCTCATGTACAATAATGGCCTCTAGGGCATACAAATAACTAACAATCTCCCACTTGCACTAGGGCCATCATATAGTTGTAGTTGTAGTATCGCTTACTCAACAATCCCATAAAAGTCTCTCTTGGGAAAATGCCTTTATGAGCGGATCCGCTGTGTTGTCCTCTGATTCTACTCTCCTAACCTCGATCCCCTGGAGATCAACTATCTCCATGATCAGGTGACATTACCTTAGAATATGTCTGGATCACAGATGGGACGGGGGTTCATAGGCATAAGCCACAACTCCATTGTCACACAATGGTAGGAACGAAGTTCATCTCATGAACAAATATACACCAAGTCTTCCTCTTTGGTACCATCTTTGGTAGCGATGTATCAAGCCTTTATCGTCTAGTTTGTCATGTTATCTAGCATGGAACCCTTCCAACATACCGTCCCTCCACTGAAGGTAAAGACAATTCCTGTGACTGACATTCAGTCGACCTTACCACCCTGGAATCTATCCAGTGATTCTCCCCATGATCAATTGATACCATCTCACTACACATAGTGAGAATCCTAAAATCCACTTAGATCTATCTCACAGATCCAAAACACAGGATTTAGTAGGTATCACCTTGATCCTATATGGAGAATCAATGTGATAAGAGGAGATTGACCGAGTGTAGCATAGGAAACTCCTTTCCTATCAATAGTATGATATCCTCGTACAATACGAGGAAGACCACCATACTCTCTACTACCTTTTTGTATATACAAGGTTCATCTACCATTTTGATGAAGTCAAACGGTTTGACTACCACATCAAAACAGATGTTCCAACTACGCGATGCCTTCTTTAACCCGTAAAGCATCCTGCACACGTTCCCGCTGCTCCCACTGTCTACGAAGCCCTCTGGCTGTGTACTTATAGATGCTCTCTCCTAAATCACTATCTAGAAAAGCAGTCATGACACCCAACCGCCAGATATCGTAGTTATGGCATGTAGCAGTGGCAAGTAGGATCTGGATGGACTTAAGCATAGCCACTGGAGAAAATGTTTCATCATTATCCACACCTGGTTGATGACGAGAATCTTTTGCAACAAGTCTTAGCTTTGAAAGTCTCAACTTTTCCATGTACACCAAGTAATCTTCTCAAGATGTACTTGCTCCTGATGGGTGTTTAACCCTTCAGATATAGCAACCAAAGTCCATACTTTGTTGGTGTACATAGATTCCATCTCAGATCACATAGCATCCAGTCATTCTTACAGAGTCCCCACTTTTGATGGCCTGCTCGAAACTAGTTGGGTCATCATCTCATGATGCAATCCTCGCTCCGACTGTCATTGAGAAAACCGAATTATCTCTCAGGTGGTTTAGGAACCCTACAAGATCGGCGAAGAAGCTGAGGTCCGTCGGGAACTATTGAATCCTGCGGTTCTACCAAATCATCAATTGTAGTTTGTATAGCTGGAACTCCTTCTAATTCTACCTCATGACCACAAATTTCTTTCCAAAACAAATTCCTTTTCTAAAAAGGTGTCATGCTGAGAAATAAAACACATTTTATTCCCCGGTGTGGTAGAAGATATTCCCTTGCGAATGCTTGGGATATCCAACAAACTTCCACAGAACTGACATTGCCTCGAGCTTGTCCGGAATTTGCTTTTGACATAGGCCGAACAACCCCAAATCTTAACTTACTTAACAGATGGGCTCATATGGAATGGTAGGCGCCTGATTTGGTTGGAACTCAATTCAATACATATGCAGCTACATCAAGCGCATAACCCCAAAAGGAAATAGGCAACTCAGTAGTACTCATCATAGAGCGCACCATATCTCATATGGTGTGATTGCTCCACCCCGATACACCGACGTACTGTGGTGTATTTGGAGGAGTAATGCCGAGAAAGAATCTCATTCTCCTTTAGAATAGTCCAGGAATTTCGTGCTCAAGTATTCTCCTCCTCGATCTCATCAAACGGACATAATACTTATACCCGTTTTGGTTCTCTACTTCTAACTTATATTCTTTGAATTTCTCAAAAGCTTCAGACTTGTGTTTCAACAAGAACATTTGTCCGAATCTTGAGAGATCATCAGTGAATGTAATGAAGTAAAAAGAACCAATCCTGCCATATGTAGACAAAGGAATTTCATACATTACCATGTATCAATCCCAAGAGTTCACTAACTCTTTCTCTGTTTCAAGTAAACGGAGCTATGGTCATTTTATCTTTGTGACATGACTGGCAAGTTTCACAGGATGTAAATTCAAACTGATTTAAATATGCATCTAAATGCAACTTAGCTAGTCGGGTCGCATTGATATGACCTAGTCTACAATGCCTCAAGAAGGATTTGTTCATCTCTGAACTCTTCCTCTTGTGTGTGTTCTATATGTTGAGAACTGTAGTTTGATTTAGAACGTATATGCCTTTAGATAACGTGCCTGAACCGATCAACTCTTGATATAGGAAATGTTCAAAACATTATCCAACAATACAAAATTATATCCTTCTTTACTAAATAAAGTGACTGGTATGATGTTGTATATCAGGTTCGGTATCTAATAACATTTGTTTAGAATCAATGTATTTGCTAATACAGGGTGATGACTGCCAACTGACTTGGCTGCAACAATTGCACCATTCTCTAATACTTAGAGATATATCACCCATTCTCAGTTCTCTACCTATCTGTAGCCCATGTAACAAATTACATTTGCGGGATCCTGATCCGGTATCACATACCCAGGACGTAGAGGATACTGAAAAACAGTTCTCGGTAATGAACACACCCGAAGAAGATGCATCATTATGCACTTTCTTCGTTTGGGCGGCACGGGAATCCCGGTAATCCCCTATTTCCTGCTCGGTCTTATAACAATTATAAGTTGGAGCGGGACCAACGTTCCCCAGCTCAGTATAACAAGCGGGTTCGGTCAATACATCCATATTATTATCTTGATTAAGGCATGACATGGTCGCTATCTGGAGAGAGAGAGAGAAGAAAACACTCAGCGTATGCTCTTGCAAGATTAGATTGGTTATGTATTTTATCTAATCATGATGACTCCCACTGTTTTTATCAAATCTTCCTTCAAACCCTAAAAGGAAAGACTAGCCGTGATTAATTACACACTACAAGTTCGCCAATATTTCAGCCAGGCCAGTGCCGGTACTTTGAGGGAGTGTTGGCTATAGTGCCCTCAAGTCAATTATTGGATCACAGGCATGCGATTGCAATGATTCAGGGAGGACCTATACCGGTAGAACAATCTTACTCGAGATGATAGTATGCTCTCTAGTTTGTTTTTATCATCGTGTACATGCTTCAGGTGACATTACAGATCACTATTACACGTTAATAAAGCCCATAAGATTCTTTCTTGACTTCTAGCAGTATGATGGCGATCATATACGTGAGAGCTGGGGTCTATAAGCACATCTTTAAAAGGTCCTTATTCAAGGGAGTTTAGAGACAGGGCATCGATACTCCAGAGTAGACTAGTGTATACGGATCGAGACCCCGACGAGGGGTGATGGCTGGTCTCACAAGCATTGGTGTCAGTTGGTTCACCTAAGACGTATACAGGTGCTCATTGGGTTATGAGTACACCGGACGGACTCGCCGGGAACATGCTAGTTGGTGTTATATCTATCGTCAGATAGCAGTTCCCTGGTGACATGTGTACAGGTTAGTCTATCGTCCTGAGATCGTCATTTGTCTCGTGTGAGTTCCCACTGTGCTTTGATTACCACCCTACCACGGCTTAAAAGAGTCGTGCAAAAAAGTTTTAGTTGGGTACAGTCCCGAGCCACATGGAGGCAGTGAGCGGATCGGCAGGGGATTCGTCTCTCCCGGTATTGTGGGTGAGATCGTGCTGTGTCTGGAGAACCATTACACGAAGTCCTTGGCCAAGGCAAGTGAGATTTACTTGTAGGTATTCCAGCAATATCTCAGGGTGTTCTGGGCTACACTCCGACACGACTTATACCGCTTTTGGGGGTCTGACGTTTACCATCCCCGTAGGCCCGATATGCGATACTCATAAACGAACAGACCGAACTGTACAGAGATTGTCACAGATAGGCTCAGTAGGGTTTCAGGATGAGTTCGCTCGTCAGCTTCCCTTTCGCTAAATACATGGGCAGCCGTTACGTACAGCTAGTACCACTGACGTGCTTGTGGTTAAACCCATTGCCAACGTATTGATGAGTCTTTAGAGTCCCCCACAGAAAGTTTCAGGCGAAACGTTGTAGAGGCCGTATGGTATTATGGCAGGGTTCGATCATATCTGTGCAATTGTGCACGGATCATGATCGGACGGATAATACTAGTAGGCTTTGGTTTAAGCCGGATCCTAGTATTTGATTTGTTGGATTACTTTCGTCTCGTTGTATTCGCATTCAGTCGTAATGCGGATGCAGGTATGTATATACAGGTGAGGGGTATCCTTGTGATCCGTCACGAGCTTACTTTAGATGTTGCCATTCTCTTTTTGGATTAAACATTTGGATTAATGTTTATTAGTGGTAATTATGAGCTCAAGTCATCATGAGGAGAATTAATTGTGGCATGTGCATAGGTGATGACTCATGGTCTTTTTATTTGTGCAAATGTCACCTTTTTTATTGATTAGTGTGTTGAAATGATATGAGGAGAGAGAGAGGGCAGCCATGAGGCTTGGGTTGGTCTTGTGATTTTATTCTAGCACTCTCTCATTATCATTCCAACACAATAACAAAAGAAACCTCTTCTTCTTCCTCTTTTATTCTTGAGCTCACAATCTCCATTAATGGCTTCATCTTCGACCTCCATCCATACAATCTCATGTGTTGAGAATCAATGGATGTTTAGAGACAAAGTTATCACACACGTTCTCTACTTCACCTTGGAAATGTAGGCTAGCAAACTTCATGTCTGAGTTGCTTCGGTTTGAAGTGGGAGCCCGTAAAAAGACTTCTTGATGTGGTGCCCTTTCGATGAGGAGAACGGAGATCGAGCGAGATCGGAGATACCGCGAGGAGCTAGAGATGGCGGCTAAAGACTGAAGGACACGGATCGATCGGTATAGCCATTCTAATTTCTTGTAGTTTGCTAGTTTAGTGTTAATGGAACGATCCGTGTAAAGGTTATGGTAGCGCCAAGTTTTGAAAAGTTTTTGTTGCGCATTTGGCCTTAGATTGACGGCCGAGGCGCTGCCGTAACCTAACATGGTATCAGAGACACGCCATTAAGCCCATACTAGCTTGTTCTAATGTGTTTAAAAAATCGATCGATCGAAATTTCCGAATCGTATTTTCATTTCAGTGTGGTTGCTGTCGAATTTCAAAGTTGTTCAAAAAATTATTTTAGGCATCTTAAAAATACATGCAGGCATAACTAAAGCTACAGAAAAAGTTTGGAGACCAAAATCCAAAATTACACCGCGGAACCGCCGCGAAATGTCACATTTGGCGGCCCTTCCGCGGCCCTTTTTGGGCTACAGTGGCCCAAATGTTTTCTGGGGCTTTAGTTCATGGAAATATGATTTTTGTGATATATAGTTTTGTCCCAGATTCATTTGAGTGCTGGATTTGCAGTTGGGGCCCACTTCGGGAAGTTTTGTCGATCGGAATTTTAAATAGGTTAGTTTACAGTACTTACATTATATCTGCGACCGTGAATGTCATTAGAGCGGTATAACTCGTCTAATTGCTATATGTCATTTTAGACGAGTTTGGGAACGTGACATTCATGTTGATGTTCTGTGTTGTGCTGTGATGTTGCGGATTTGTCGTGGTGGATAGCTTGGGTGCAATGTTAGTACAGTTTAGTTTCATTTGTACATTTGATATCGCGGGGCGAGTGTCCGACATGTGGACTGCTGTCATTGCCTGTTTGTATATTATTCTTTTGGGGCACGACCGGGTTGAGGTTGATGTACCCGTTGTACATATATTTTCTTTTCTGTACTAGGATTACCCCGCGGTGGAGTGCACGGATAGCCGTGTTCTAGAGGGCAACGGGCCCGCATCTTATGTATTTGAGACGGAGGGGGCTTCACTCTAGAATTGGTGGGCTATTCGCCGCACTCGTAGGGGGTATAGGTTGACCCAAGGAGGGGTGCTCAAGTTACCGGATTCCGTGAAGTGCTGGGTGGTCCATTTACTTTGCTGAAGGGGGCTGCCTCGCTTCAGGTTTTGGTGGGTAACTTGCCGCACTCGTAGGGGTCTAGGTTTTCATTGCACAGGCTATCCACACGACCAGGGGAACGTCGGGTTTCACTTGCGGCTCAATGGAAACCCGGGGCTCCCAGATTATCAGTATTGTTCTGTGATGCTTATTACTTTTCTGTGATGTTGCATTTATCACGCCTGGAGTGATTATTATATATTGATATATATACTAGTAGATGTTGTATATGTTTTACACCCGCGCTATTCCAGTCCCCGCTCTGTCGTTAGTTAAGTAACCTAACGGGTGATGACGGGACCCAGTGACGAATGCGGATGGCATATACGCACATTATATTTTCGTTCTTTTGTTGTGTGATTAATTGATGGGACTGCATTGATTCGGATCAATGCAAGGAAAACAAACATATTCGATGTTGTTGGAACAATTTTTCAAAAGTTATTATTACAAGGACGTTCTCTTCTGTTTTGCACAGAGGTATTTGGTTATGAATATCCAGCACCTCATTCGACGAGGCAAGGGCCGAGATCCCTTCATCGGGAGTGACCCCTTAGGCAGAAATTTGCGTTAGGGTAATAACTTCACTATAGTCGATTACTTTTTGCTTTGCATCGCGGTATTCAGTTGGAATATACTGCACCTCATTCTACGGGGAAAGGGCCGAGATCCCTTCACCGGGAATGGCCTCTTTAGCAATGGTTTTCGCCACTATATATTTATAAAAAGCTATGCAGTTCCTTCAACGATATCAAGTTCATTACGTTAAAGGTTTTTCGCCAAAAACCAGTCATAACCCTCCGTCATTTCTTACAGGTATTACTTAGTATTCGTGCTGTGTATGTTGACCTTTGTCAAGGCACAGTGCTTGATAGCTGGGTAATGCTTTTTTGTTGCATAGATATAGGATTATTTAGGACAGTCGCACGGTCATTTAGACCTCTGTCAAGGGCATGTGCGGGTGGGTCTAAGTTAATCAAGGACAATGACGGGTTGAACTTGACTTGCGACTTTGATATGTTGACCTTTGTCAAGGTCATAAGCCGCTTGTGGTAAAAATCCACATCGGGAGTTTCTAAAGAAACTGAAACTTGCCAAACATGCGCATACCTTGTGGAGTGTGATAACGTGAGCGGATTCCATCACGTTATCATGCGATGATAGTTGGATCCCGATTCCCACTGATGAGTTGGTTTACTCCTCGGGTGATCCCGACTAATTCTTCTTTCAGGTTTGGAGGAGAGTTTAAGGATATAGTGGGAGACATCCTGATTAGATAAAGTAATTAACCATTCTTATCTGGGTTAGAGTGCACGCAGAGTGTTTCTTTTCTCTCTCTCTTTGAAAACGACCATGGCACGACCCTAGACTATAACTCAATAACCATGTTAACCGAAGCTTCATAAAACTCTGGCTTTTGGATTGTCTGATACACCATTGCCACTCCTTCTTTCACCCTTTGCATTTCTCCAGAACACCCCGTATCACTACAAACATCCACTTCCATTGGATAAATCCATCGTATGGTTATATACGAACTCGAAGGAACTTGTTCCAGATTCGAGGATGGATTCTGGTTCTGGAGAGATTGAATAGGATTATTCAGTTGTCTTTTCCTATTACCTTCTCTCAGGATTGTGAGGGCTCCTAGGATTAGGAGAGAGTACACCTATTACGCTTATTGGATAGTCTTCTTCCAAACCATAGGCAGGTACCGAAAGGTAGGGAAAGGAGAAAACCAATTAGCCAAAGTTGGATGTACAGAAGATAATAAGTAAAGACAAAATAAAGAGATTAGAAAGTGGGCAAAGTAAATTGAGACTGCTATCATTCACAACCAAACTCTGTATTTCATCGCCAATCCTACTTCACCTTTTCTTTTCTCCGGTTCAGGAGAAATAGAATAAGGTTTATTCAGTTGTCTTTTATCATCACCTTCTCTCAGGTTGCGAGTACTCCTATGATTAGGAGAGTACACCTGTTATGCTTATTGGATAGTCTTTTTCCAAACCATAGGTTGGTGCCGAACGGTAGGGAAGGAAGAAAACCAATTAGCCTAAGTTTGGTGTACAGAAGGTAATGAGTAAAGACAAATGAAGGGATTTGGAGAGATGGCAAGGAAATATACGGTTACAATCATGAATCTGGATAGTGGAAGAGGAATTACTAGGAATACCCGGATACCCCTTCGAAACATCTTCATATTTCAGTTTCACTGTGCATTGTTAATAGAAAATTGATTTCCCAATTAGGTCCTTACTCCAGGGTATGTATTTACCAGGTATGCTTCTAACATCTGTATGGTTTTACAGATGTTGAGTGGGAGTAAGTTATCGGGAATTAGGTGATCATCCTTATTATATCGGAATTCATTGTAATTGGTGATATTTGAGGAAATCAACAGGGTTTTTTCCGGACGGCAAATTTTTGGTTTTGAATATCGGTTGTTATGCACCAATTTCAAACTGATATATCTGTACATTTATTTTATAAAGTGAGATATAACTTTTTGATATTATGTCCATGACATTTACCGATATCATGTGATGGTTAGGTAAGGAGTATTAAACAACGGTGTAATTCTTCACAACTATGGTACAATTTTCAATCTACGACGCATAGGGTTTGAGTTATTGAACTCAGGGGACTTATACAAAGTATTGTATACTGTCCAGTGTCCATTAGGACAAAGGGGTTGGTGTCACGACCCAAAATTTGGCCCGTAACCGGCACTTAAACTACGTAACGTCTACAGGCGTACGCAACTCAAGTAAGCCGAAACCCAGAAATCTAAACCACCCAAAACTGGATCAACAGAGAAAACATAGTTTTAAACATTCGGAAATTTTCAAGTAAAAATCTTTAAGTTTAGTTTTCGTTCTTAAAAATTTCGGCAACACCATCTTTGTAAAAACCAGCTCCGAAAATGGGTACAACATAGATAATAATAAAAGAATCCCAAACGGGAGCAAATCATGCCCAACGGCGGAGACAATCACCACAAAAGTATACGACGCCGAAGAGAAGAAATATAAAAGAAAACTGCATAAAGAAGTAAAACTTTTCAACAAAACCGGCTCCTACGAGCACGGCACCCAAAGTCACCACAAAATATAACACTGAATCCCCACAAGTCGTGTTAGTTATATGTATGCCCTAGAGGCCATTACTGTACATATGTTGTATATTGTAGTGGATGCTGGGACATATATAGGGAGGACTTTCTTGCTCGACATGATAGTATGCTATCTGGTTACTCTTTACCTTAACGTGTATATAGATTGTCTCTCTGTTACATGTTGGTAAAGCCCTTAGGATGTGTACTTGACTACCTGGACTATGATACGGATCATACTAGTGGGGACATGGTAGTCCATAAGTACATCCTTCAAAGTCCCTAGTCGTGGGTATATCGAGACGGGTCATCGATATACCAGAGTAGACTAGCGTATACCTTCTCGACCCATACAGATGGGCGATGGATGATCCCATATCCATTGGTGTTTGACATCGGAGATGATATACGGGTGCTCATTGGAGACTGGGTACACTGGACGGACTCGCCGAGAACTCCCAGATGGTATTATACCTTACGTCAGATGGCAGTTCTCTGGTGACACTGGTACAGAGTAGTCTGTTGACCCGAGATCGTCATAGAGTCTTGTGTGGTTCCCACTGTGCTTTGATTTCCACCTTACCACGTCCAAGAGGGCGTGTAAAACGGCGGTTTTTGGGTACAGTCCCGAATCACATGGAGGCGATGAGCGATAGGAGGGGATTCGTCTCTCCCGGTATAGGGGGTTGATGTTGCGCTGTGTTCGATTGGCTATAACCGGAAATCCCTGGCCAGGGTTGCTGAGATTTACTGGTAAGTGTTACCAGTAGTTTCTCGAACAGTTATAGACCTCATATCAACACGACTTATCGAGCTATTGGGGTCTGACGTTTACCACCCCTAGGCAAGATATGCGACATATCAGACGAACAGACCGGACTGTACAGTAGTGTTACTGGTTGGATTCACTGGAGTGTGAGCGGGCTTTCTCGTCGACCTTCTGATCGCTCAATACCCGGGTGGCCGTTACGTTTCGCAGACCGCTTGCGGCTTGTGGGTACTTGATATCATCATCATCTGCTGCCGGCGTATTGACGAGTCTTTAGAGTCCTACACAGAGGTTTCCTGGCTCAAGCGAAACGAAATAGGAGCGCATATGAGATATGTGCGGGACCGAGAATAATGCGTATATGTGATACCGTATTCTATTCTCGCGATGAATGTATCGATTGGTTGTATGCGATATAACCTAGTTATCGATTCAAGCATTGATTCGATAAGACGATACATTGAATATTAGTCGGTTATATGCGATATGACCGGGTCGTTAAATCAAGTGTTGATTCAATGATTTAATGCATAATTATATATTTGATATATTACTTTGCATTAACTAGTAATGGTTCACTTTAAATGGGTTTTCTCATTTCATGTGCACATTGTATATGTGATATAGTTTTGTGCACTTGAATGTATCATGTTTGATGATACATGATAGTTTGGTGTATGGTTTAAACCATGGTTGGTCAATGGTTAGGATTTCTTATGCTTCATTTACTTATTCTTTTATTTATTCATTGATTTGTGAAAGAAATAGAATGGTGGCCAATTTTGGATTATCCTTGAAGGTTCATGAAGCTTTGAAATGGTTGACCATTTTGTTTCTTTCTCTAACCCTAACCATACAACCTAACCTAAGTTAATTCTCGACACCTAACTAGGGTTGGATTATGATAAGTATTCATTGATTTTCTATTTTACAAAATAACTTATCATATTCTTTCTTCTTCTTCTTCATCTTCTTCAATGAAGAAAGCTTCACTTCATCAATGGTGACTTGATGAAATGAGTGAGAAATCCAATTCTAAAGTGAACCCACTTTCTATTTTTTCATCCTATACCTCTCGCCAAGTAGTAGAGTGTGTTTTCTTCACAAGTTTCATGACTTGGTGAAGTGGGAGCTTGATCTTGTGATGCCTCGACGTAGATCATCTTCGGCACGAAGCCAACGACCTTGCCCGCCCATTTCTCCGATGAAGCCGACGCTAGAGCCCGGGATTCCATTTGGACAGCGAGGAGACTTCATTGCAGAGCTATGGAGGTGGAGAAACGGATCTACAAAGGTTGTAATTCCGTTCTTTATTAGAAAAGTTGTTTATTAGTTATTGTTATCGCTTATATATCTAGCCAACGATCCGTATTAGGGTTTCTCGGCACCTCTAATTTTTGAAATTGGCATGGTTGATGCCTTGTGAGACCTCACTAGAGTGCCTAGGAACCCTACAGTGGTATCAGAGCCTAGCTAGAGGCTTAGGCGAAGTCTAGACGGATTTTGAAGTCCGATCGACCCGAAACCCCAACCCTAAAATGCTCTCTGGACAATTTCTGAAATCTGGTTTTTCGAAAATAAAAATATGCAGAAAAATCAGCAGGGAATCCTAAGAATTACTGTGCAACACGTGTCCATGATTCCACTATAGCGCGGCGGAACCGCGGCACAAGCTGGCCTGTGCTGCGGTTCCGCGGCTGTTTTGTCGCCTTGTTCATTGAAAATTGCACAGTAATGTCACATTAGTACTACTGAGTTTTCTGGCAATTTTTAATATTTATTCTAGAGTTGTATTTTCTGGGGTTGTTTTGGGGATTCGGTGTTTCGATCGGGGTATCAGATTTTGTCTATGTGGCTTCCGGATAAATTTTAGAATATGTTAAAAAGTTCGACCGGATATAAATACCCAATTTTTCCCCTGTCTGGAAATTTCCAAGTGTTGGATTTTTCCGTAGTTTAACGACGTTCTAAGTAGTGCAAGTAATGCGATGGACCCTCTAGAAGACAACAAACCTTAACTCGATTATGTGA
Organism: Agapanthus africanus; assembly: GCA_030015575.1. NCBI lineage: Eukaryota > Viridiplantae > Streptophyta > Magnoliopsida > Asparagales > Amaryllidaceae > Agapanthus > Agapanthus africanus. Next base: position 248,839,043 of record JASDDO010000031.1, on the reverse strand, counting down.
CCGTCTTGAACTGCCCTTTGAACCTTCGGGTTTGGGGCAGTACGGCGTGCCACATGTGAGGAGTTGGCTGGACCGTTGGTACTGAGGCACGAACTGAATGTTAGACTTATTTCATGTGTTGAGCTGTTTCGGGAAAACTTGGGTGTTCGAATTTTCAATCGGAAAGTTTAACATTTTCTGTTTATCCGGAATGTGATACAACAATTGGAATTCACAAAAGTTATGTGATAACTGAATGAATGTTATAAACATAGCAGTTTAGTCTCACTTGATCGGTTGCCACGGAGTTTTGATGTGATCAAAAGTCCGTCGCAATCACGTAGCGTACGCGGATACTCGCCGGGTAAACTTAATAGACAGCCTCACCCCATAGCCCCGACCAAGTGACTGTAGGAGAACCCCGTCGCCGAAAGCATCCGTTCGGGTGCTCGCGGCAGTGGTGTTCCGCCTTGGTGCACTTCGTCGACGGCGTCGGGGGTGCGGCCGCCTACTAAAGTTTGCGACGAGCATTCGATCAGGATGTCGGGAATCTTGTTGAATTGCCCGACTTTATATTGAAAAGGGTTTTCGATAATGAGACTAAAATACGGGGTTTATAATTGTTAGGCATGTGATGTCTAAGGAATTCATTTGATTAGGCATGCGTTGTCTATGCAGGTTGCGGATTCCAACTGTTGTAGTTTTACACTTTCTTTTCTGTGAACGTAAGTGTAATATGTGATATCGCCGGTTTCGTTGCTATATGTCAACGACAATTGGGATGCGCATATTTACTTACGTTGATGAATGTGATGTTATGTGTTGTTGGATATGTTATATTGGATCGTCGTGTTCGAATAGCCGGGGGTTTTAATGTGAGATGAGTGTTTTTCATTTTCATTCATGTAAAAAAAACTTGTATGTAATATTCTTTTATTGGGGCACTTCCAGGTTGTGGAAGTTGTCACCTTTTGTATATTATTTACTTTTCCGCACTAGGATAGAACCAAGGAGGGGAGCACAAGTAACCGGGTTCTGGAGTCCAGTGGGAGACCAACTCGAGGAGTCGAGTCCGGGTCTCCTAACTCTAGAATTGGTAGGGTTGCTTGCCGCTCTCGTAGGGGTCTAGGGGTGTGGGTTTGGCTATTCATCACGACCATGGAATCCGTGTTTTATACTGGCTCGTATTGAAAACACGGACGTCCTAGTATATCCAATATTTCATATGATTCTTCTGCTGCGATATCTGTTATGTGATCATGTTATGTTCTGTGATAGATACAATATATAGTATATATGATATATTATATAGACGTTACTTATGTTTTACACCCGCGCTAGCCCTGCCCTGCTCTGCCGTTAGTCACCTAACCTAACGGTGCACGAGGGGACATCGAGGCGAATGCGGATGGCATAAGTGTACGTCGTATTTATCTGTGATGTTTAGGTAACTTAAATGATGGGACTTCATTAATGAGATTAATGAAATAAAAGAAACCTAAGATGTTGTAGAATCGAATTTCAAAATAAAACAGGTAGCTACAGTTCTTGCTTTGCACAGCGGTATATATGATATATCCTGCACCTTATTCGATAAGGAAAGGACCGAGATCCCTTCACCGGGAGTGACTCCTTTAGCAATAACTGGCAGATGCTACACACTCGGTTTGTCTTTTGATCGCTTTTTAAGAGTTCTGCTTTGCACAGTGATATATATGATATATCCTGCACCTCATTCGACGAGGAAAGGGCCGACGATCCCTTCACCGGGAGTGACTCCTTTAGCAAAACTAGAAAAGCCTCAAAAGCACTCCATTTCAAAATCATTTGATTCTACAACGATATCAAGTTCATTACGCAATAGGTTTTCAGAAAAACCTGTCGTAGCCCTCCGTCATTTCAGATAAGTACTAGTTAGTATTCGTGCTGCGGTAGTTTGGCCTCCGTCAAGGCATAGTGTACGGTAGCTAACTAGTGCTTATCTGCTAGCATATGATGAGATTGGATTAGGGTATTCGTACGGCGTTGTTTGGCCTCCGCCAAGGGTCGTGCGGGTGGGTTTAATTCAATCAGGAAATGACGGGTTGAACTTGACTAGCGGACTGTGGGTTGTTTGGCCTCCGTCAAGGTCATAGCACGCTAGGGGCAAAATATTATCGGGAATTTCAAGTGTTGAAATTTGCAATGAGATTGCATACCTTCTATGAGATAGTTGGATCCCGATACCCGCTGCGAGTAAGAGTTACTCCTGGGAGAGTTTTACACATTACAATTAGCCGATCAGTAGGTGTCTAGAAAGGTGTCGACGGGGTTACGCCTCTGGGAAAACGAGGTTTACGTTAATTAGGTTCGTGCGAAAGCACGGGGGACCTCCCTAAAAGTACCGACACTGGCCTGGCTGAAAGATTGGCGAACTTGTAGCGTGTAATTAATCCCGGCTAGTCTTTCCTTTTAGGGTTTGAATGAAGATTTGATAAAAAGCAGTGGGAGCCATCCTGATTAGATAAAATAAAAATCAATCTATTCTTGTAAGAGCGCACGCTGAGTGTTTTCTTCTCTCTCTCTCCAGGTAGTGACCATATCACGCCTTAATCAAGATAATAATACGGATTATTGACCGAACCCGCTTGTTATACTGAGCTGGGGAACGTTGGTCCCGCTCCAACATATAATTGTTATAAGACAGAGCAGGAAATTGGGGAATACCAGATTTCCCGTACCGCCCAAACGAAGAGAGTGCATGCTGATGCATCATCTTCGGGTGTGTTCATTACAAAGAACTTTCTCAGTATCGTCCGCATCCTGGGTATATGATACCGGATTAGGATCCCAGATATGTAATCTGTTACATAGGGCTACAGATAGGTAGAGAACTGAGAACGGGTGATAAGTTTCATGAGGCAGAAAACGGGGCAAGTGTTCAGCCAAGTCTGTTGGTCACTGTCACCCTGTATTACCAATACATTGATTCTGAACAAATGCTATTAGATACCGAACCTGATATACAAAATCATATCAGTCTCTTTATTAGTAAAGAAATGATAAAATTTTGTATTGTTGGATAATGTTTTGAACATTTCCTATATCAAAAGTTGATCGGTTCAGGCACGTTATCTAAAAGCATTGACGTTCTAAATCAAACTACAGTTCTTAGTATATGGATCACACACAAGAGGAAGAGTTCAGAATTGAACGATTCCTTCTTGAGGTATTGTAGACTAGGTCAGATCAATGTGACCCGACTAGCTAGAGTTACATAAAGATGCATATTTAAATTAGTTTGAATTTACATCTTGTGGAACTCGCCAGTCATGTCACAAAGATAAGATGACCATAGCTCCGTTTACTGGAAACATAGAAAGAGTTAATGAACTCTTAGGACTGATACATGATGATGTATGAAGGTCCCCTGTCTACACATGCCAAGACTGGTTCTTTATACTTCATTACATTCTCTGATGATCTTTCGAGATTAAGACCCATGTTCCTGTTGGAACATAAGTCCGAACCTTTTGAGATATTCACAGAATATAAGTTAAAAGTAGAGAACCAAAATATCGGTAAAAGTATTATGTCCTTTGATGTGATCAAGGAGGAGAATACTTGAGCACGGAAATCCTAGACTATTCTAAAGGAGAATGAGATTCTCTCTCAGCATTACTCCTCCGTATACACCATTGCACGATGGTATATCGGGGCGGAGCAATCACACCCTATATGATAAGGTGTGCTCTATGATGAGTACTACTGAGTTACCTTTTTCCATTTGGGAGTTATGCGCTTGAGAAGCTGCATAACTATTGAATAGGGTTCCAATCAAATCAGTTGCCTACCATTTCATATGTGATATGGAAAGGGAAGAGCCCATGTCTTAAGCTAGTTAAGATTTGGGGTTGACCGGCCTATGTCTGAAAGCAAAATCCGGACAAGCTCGAGGCAAGGTCTGTAATGTAGAACTGGAAAGGTTCCAGCTATACAAACTGCAGCTGATGATTTGATAGAACCAAAGGATTTAGTAGATTCCAACGAACCTCAGCCTCTCCGCCGATCTAGTAGGGTTCCTCACCCACCTGAGAGATACTTCTGTTTCTCTATGATAGTGGGAGCGAGGATTGCATCATGAGATGATGACCCAACTAGTTTCGAGCTGGCCATCAGGAGTAAGACTCTGTAAGAATGGCTGGATGCTTAGCAATCTGAGATGGAATCCATATACACCAGCAAAGTATGGACTTTGGTTGCTATATCTGAAGGGTTAAATCCCCATCAAGAGCAAGTATATCTTGAGAAGATTACTTGGTATACATGGAAAAGTTGAGACTTTCAAGGCTAGACTTGTTCAAGGTTTTCGTCATCGACCAGGCGTGGATAATGATGAAACCTTTTCCAGTATCTATGCTTAAGTCCATCCAGATCCTACTTGCCACGGCTACATACCATGACTACGATATCTGGTGGTTGGGTGTCATGACAGCTTTTCTAAATGATGTTTTAGAAGAGAGCGTCTATAAGTACACAGCCAGAGGGCCTCGTAGACAGTGGGAGCAGCGGAAACGTGTGCAAGATGCTTTATAGGATAAAGCAGGCATCGCGAAGTTGGAACATCTGTTTTGATGGATTAGTCAAAGAAGTTGACATCATCAAAATGGTAGATGAACCTTGTATAAACAAAAAGGTAGTAGGAAGTATGGTGACGATCCTCGTAGAGTACGTGGATGACATACTCTTGATAGGGAAGGAGTTTCCTATGCTACGCTCGATCAATCTCCGTTTATCACAATGATTCTCCACATAGGATCGAAGTGATACCTACTAAATCCTGGATTTTGGATCTATGAGATAGATCTAAATGGATGTTAGGCTACTCACTAGTTGTAGTGAGATGGTATCAGTTGATCCTGGGGAGAATCACTGGAAGGGTTCCAGGGTGATAAAGATGACTGAATGTCAGTCACAGGCATTGTCTTTACCCTCAGTAAAGGGACGATATGTTGGAAGAGTTCCAAGCTAGATATCGTGGCATACTAGACGATAAAGGCTGGATACATCGCTACTTAAGATGCTACCAAAGAGGTTGTTTGGGTGTATATTGGTTCATGAGATGAACTACGTTCCTCCCATTGTGAGACAATGGAGTTGTGGCTTATGCCAAGGAACGCCGGACCCATCAGTGATCCAGACATATTCTAAAGCAGTATCACCTGATCATGGAGATGGTTGATCTCCAGGGGATCGAGGTTAGGAGAGTAGACTCAGAGGATAACACGGCGGATCCACTCACGAAGGCCTATTCCCAGAGAGAGACTTTTATGGGATGGTTGAGTATGAGATACTGCAACCACTGCTACAGATGGCCCTAGTGCAAGTGGGAGATTGTTAGTTATATGTATTGTTAGTGTATATGCCCTAGAGGCCATTACTGTATCATACTAGTTTGTATATTACTTAATGGATGCTTGGGATATTCACCTTGTATATACAGTCTTGCTCAAAATAGTAGTATGCTACTTGGTTTGTCTCTACTTCAATGTGTACTTGTGTTTATTTTACTATATCACTTATACGCATTAGTGGAGCCCTTAGGATCTTTGCTTGATTACCAGCGTTGTGATGGCAGTCACACTAGTGGGGGCTGGGTAATCTATAAGCACATCCTTATACAGGTCCCTAGTCGCAGGACTATCGAGATAGGGCATCGATACTCCGGAGTAGACTAGCGTATGCGCTTCTCATCCCAGTGTGGGAGATGGTCTGTCCCACAGCCATCAGTACGTCGTACTGGAGATAGTATACGGGTGCTCGTTGGGTTACGAGTACACTGGACAGGACTCGTCGGGAACTGACAGGTTGGTATTATACCTATCGTCAGTCGTCAGTTCCCAGGTGACATGAGTACAGCTTAGTCCGCTGACTTGACACTGGCACTTCGCCTCGAGTGTGTTCCCACTGCACTTTGATCACTACCCTACCACGGCTCAAAGGAGTCGTGCAAACAGGTGGTGGTTGGGTGCAGTCCCGAAGCACTTGGAGGCAGTGACGGTTAGACAGGATTCGTCTCTCCCGGTATTGGGGGTTGACATCGCGCTGTGTCTAGGAGAGCCATTACACGAGTAGTCCCTGGCCAGGGCAAACGAGATATACTGGTAGGTTTCCAGTGTTATCTCAGGGTGTTTTGGGCTTCGCTCCGGCACGACTTGTACCGCTATTGGGGGACTGACGTTTACCGCCCCCTAGGCCCGCCATGCGATGTATCAGACGAACAGACCGGACTGTACGGAGAATGTCACATTCAGACTCAGTAGGAGTTCAGATGGGGTTTTCACTTCGTCAGCCTTCTTGTCGACATCTACCTGGGGACCGTTACGCACAGCTAGTGCCGCTTGCGGTCTGTGGTTAAACCCACTGCCAGCGTAGTGTCGAGTCTTTAGAGTCCCACACAGAGGGTATTCGCCTCTGGGCAAAACAGAGTAGAGGTCGCATGGTTTTGCGACAGGGTTCGTTCTCATCCGCGCACTTGTGCACGTTTGGAGTCCGGACGGATTATACTGGCAGGCTCTGGTTTGAGCCAGATACTGGTATGTGTTTTTGGGGTTGCTTTTATATCTTGGTATTCTTGTTTTTCGGAACGAGAATGCAGGTGTGTATGCACAGTTGCTTGAGGCGGAGAATGAGATTTTTCATTAGGGTTTCGGAACGGGTGCGTATGCACAATTGACAGTCTTCATTTTCCAAACCCTAATGGATTTATATATTATCTATTAATAATAATAATTAAATGAGAATTATGTTATGGTTGTTTTTGTTGACTTGTTGACCTTGGTTGACTTGTTGACCATTGACCACTTTCATGCCTTCAAAAGTCCTCCTTGATTTATGCTTACATTTTTAAATGAAGCATGGTAGTGGTCATTCCAAATTACCATCAACTATTCTCATTTTCAATTATTATTATTAGATAATTATTTTCTTTTGCATTATGGTTGCAAGATAGAATATGATAGCTCATTCTATCATATTCATTCTCTCTCCTCTCTTCATCTTCTTCTTCCTCTAGTCAAGAGAAACCTTCTCATGAGTTGAGAATCCTTCTCTTGAAAAAGAAAAGCAAACCCTAGTCACTCTCTCTACTCATTCTAGGTTGAAGGTTTAGCAAACCGGAAACCCTAGTTCACTCAAAGATCGAGGAAGAGCCCAAAGTCGAACCTTCGAGGTGGATCCATCTTCGACGGGAGAAGGCGACGTAAAGAGAACCATCAACCTCTACAAGACTTGAAGAAGAAGGAGTTCAAGTATAGGTATAACCATCTTCCATAGTAGCTAACTCTCTTTAGCTAGAATACTAGTTTTAGTTTAGACAACGATCCCGACCATGTTTAGTCCATGTTGCCTCTTGCGATAAAAATTCGTTTTTTATACCGTTTCCGCCTCCCCGTAAGCACCGGGGGTCGCAATATGGACTAACAGTGGTATCAGAGCCTAACTAAACTTAAACTAGCTTGGTAGTGAAGTGTAACGAAGTTCGAAACCGCAAAAACCCAAAAACCGTATTTTTCAAAAACCTGAGTTTCTGTTGAAATTTTTTTGGCTCGAAATGAAAAAATTTATATTTGTAAAATCATCTCAGGGTTTTCTAAAAACACACATGAAAAACGATCCAGTTTGGAGCTCAAAGCGCCGCGCATCCGCGGCACGAGGTAGGCTCGTGCCGCGGAACCGCCGCGCTTTGTCGTCTTCTGCGCCTCGTTTTTCGTGCAGTGTCTGTAGGTTTTGGTTTTGGGATTTTTGAGATATATTATATGTACCCAGATTTTCCAGAAAAGAAATTTCCTTTTGGGGTCCTATAATTCCGTATTTTTCCGAACTTCACTACACTTTGGCTATATTGGTTATATCTGTGTTGTTTGCATGTATTGAACGTCGGCTAATCGCTATAAGTCGATTAGTCGGGGTTATACATGATCTGTAATGTGCTGGAATGTGTATATGAATGTGTTGGACTGTCGCGGGTGAATAGCCGGGGTTGGATGTGAGATGAGCTTTTGTTTTTCTTTCATTCATTTGTAAATGTAAATTGATGTAATTATATTATTTGTTTGGCCGCACAACCGGGTCGGGGTTGTAGCCGTCATTGTATAATTCTTTTTACTGTTTATGCTCCTAGGATAGACCCATGGTGGGGTGCACAAACTACCGGGAACTTGGCGGGTAGTTTGCCGCACCCGTAGGGGTCTTGGGTGGGGTATTTGCTATTCACCGCGACCGTGTTATCCGCTTTTCGTTTCAGGCTCGAAAGAAATGCGGATTGCTAGTATATCCAATGTATTCATCTGTGATCTGTAATGTCTATCATTGCTTTCTATTTAGGCGTTGCTTATGTTTTACAGCCGCGCTAGCCCAGCCCCCGCTCTGTCGTTAGTTAAGTAACCTAACGGGTGATGACGGGGCCCCGTGGCGAATGCATATGGCATAAGCGTACGTCATATTTTGGTTGTTTTCTGCAATGGTAGGATTAAATGATGGGACGCATTAAAAGAACTAATGCAAGAATATCACGCATTAAAAGAACTAATGCAAGATAATAAACCAAGTTAAAGTCGTTGGAACACTTTCGAAAAACCACTCGGTTCTTTTCAAAACTAACTTTTAAAATGCGGAGTTTGAGCCACTCCATTTAAAAGCTATCTCGTTCCATCGACCAAATCAAGTTCACTACGTTCACGGTTTTGCCAAAAACCATTCGTAGCCCTCCGTCGTTTCGTATGAATATTCAAATAGTATTCAAGCTGTGTTTGTTGACCTTCGTCAAGGCATAGTGATTGGTAGCTGTTAAGTATTCATATGTAGCATAGATAGATGCGTTGGTTTGGGACACTCACATTACCTTGTTGACCTTCGTCAAGGGTATATGCGGGTGGATTCAAATTAACCTGGATAATGACGGGCAGAACTTGACATGTGACTTATGATTTGTTGACCTTCGTCAAGGTCATAAGAGCATGGGGCAAAAATCCACATCGGGAGTTTCATAAGTACTGAAACTTGCTAGATTTGCATACCATTTGGAGTGTGGTGATTCTGGTAGGATTCCTTCAGTTTCGTCACGCGATGATATTTGGATCCCGATCCTACTGTGAGTATATGCTACTCCTCGGGAAATTTCTCACTTAACGATCAATGCTATAAACCTAGTAGGTGCCTAGAAAGGTGTTAGCGGGGCTACGCCCCCAGGGAAAAGAGGTTCTTTAATTAAGGAACTTCGCGAAAGCGTTGGAAAACCTCCCTCGAAGTACCGACACCAGCCTGGCTGAACGGTTAAGCAAGTATTGTACGGTGGGATTGATCCTGACTAATTCTTCCTTTATGGTTTGAGGAGGGATTCGAGAAACAGTGGGAGCCATCCTGTTTAGACAAACTAAAAACCACTCTAAACTTGCAAGAGCATCATGCTGAGTGTTTCTTCTTCTCTCTCCTAATTGCAGCGACCAATCAACATGACTGGACTTAAGTTACTCCTAGATAAAAACAAGCTGACAGGGCCAAACTACAAAGATTGGCTCAGGAATGTCAAGATAGCAATCACTTATGACAAGCTGGGGTATCTTCTTACCACCAAAGCTCCCCCTGTCCCTGGTCCAACTTCCAGCGTCGCGGATAAGGAAATCCGCAAGACTTGGGAGATTGATAGCGCGAAGGCCAAGTGCCTCTTGCTTGCCTCGATGGACAACGAACATCAGAGAAGGCATGAGAATATGGACATGGAGTCCATATTGCTTCATACAAAAGAACTGTATGGGGAGCAATCACGTATCGCAAGATACGAAGCGTCGAAAAAGTTGTTTTCGACAAGAATGGCCGTCGGATCATCAGTAGCCGAGCACGTGCTAAAGATGATCGGTTACATTGAGGAGCTCGCTGACCTAGGGATCACATTGGAGAGTGAGCTATATACGGATATAGTTCTCCAGTCCCTTCCTTCCACTTACGCCCAGTTTATAATGAATTTCAACCTACAAGAAAAGGAGGTTGAACTTTCAGAGCTCCTCAACCTGCTGAGGAGCGCAGAGGGCACCCTACAGAAAGGTAGGGAAACATCCACTTTGTTTGTAGGAGGATCATCTTCTTCTAGGTCCAAGGCGAAAGCCAAGGGAAAGAAGAAGAAAGCCCCCGCCAAACCAAGGGGCGGTGTTAGTAAAGTGGATACGAAGGGAAAAGGAAAAGCAACAAAGATAGCGGGGAAGATTGTGGATAAGGAAGAATGCTTCTTTTGTCATAAGAAAGGACACTGGAAGAATGATTGCAGGGCCTGGAAGGCCAGAACACAGGAATTGAAGCAGGTTGCAGCTTCAGCTTCAGGTGTGTATGTTATTGAAAACTGTCTTTCTATAAACTCTACTTCCTGGGTATTGGATACCGGATCAGGATCTCATATCTGTAATTCTTTGCAGGCGTTGAGAAACCGTAGTGTTTTGAAAGCAGGTGACATGACCCTCAGAGTTGCAAACGGAGCGAGCATGGATGCTAAAGCCGTGGGGGACTATCACCTGGGAATGTCAGATGGACATGTTTTGGTTTTGCGTAATTGCTTTTTTGTACCCAACGCAACTTGTAATATCATTTCTGTATCTTTAGTTTCTAAAGAAGGTTATGAATTTGCGTTTGTAAGTAATGTTGTAAACATTCGCCTTAATCAAGTTTTGATTGGGTCAGGTACTTTGAGTAATGGTATATACGTATTGAACCAACCACAGATTTTTAATGTCCAGAATACACACAAAAGAAAGTCTCCAGAAATAAACCAGACTTTCTTATGGCATTGTAGATTGGGTCACATCAATGAGAGAAGGTTGACGAAGTTACATACAGAAGGGTATTTGAATGCGTTCGAATATCAGTCGTATGCCACTTGTCAATCCTGTCTCAAGGGAAAGATGACAAAGACTCCGTTTACTGGACATGGAGAAAGAGCGAGCGAGCTCTTGGGACTTGTACACAGTGACGTGTGCGGTCCAATGTCTACACATGCCCGAAGCGGACATTCTTACTTCATTACTTTTACGGATGACTTCTCAAGGTACGGTTATGTTTTCTTAATGAAACATAAGTCCGAGGCTTTTGAAAAATTCCAGGAGTATAAGAATGAAGTAGAGAAACAGACCGGCAAAAGTATTAAGATTCTAAGATCGGATCGAGGTGGAGAATACTTAAGTGCCGAATTCCTGAATTACTTAAAAGAGAATGGTATTCTCTCTCAGCTTACTCCTCCATACACTCCGCAACATAACGGTGTATCGGAGAGACGGAACCGAACCCTATTGGATATGGTTCGGTCCATGATGAGTAACGCTGAGTTACCGCGATCATTCTGGGGATATGCAATAGAAGCAGCTGCGTATCTCTTGAACAAGGCTCCCACCAAGACTGTGCCTACCACCCCTTATGAGATGTGGACTGGGAAGAAACCCTGTCTCAAGTATCTTAAAGTATGGGGATGTCCAGCCTTTGTAAAAAGGCAGCATGCGGACAAGCTTGAGGCACGTTCAGTACAGTGTAAGTTTGTGGGATACCCAAGGAACTCCAGGGGGTATCTTTTCTATTCCGCTGAGGAACAAAAGGTTTTTGTTTCTCAGCATGCCCGCTTCTTGGAAACTGAGTTTTTGGAAACCCAGATAAGTGGGAGCACAATAGAACTGGAAGAAGTTCCAGAACCACAGACTGTTACTGAAAGCTTAGTGGAACCAGAGGGTTCAACAGAACAGGACATTCCTACGCCGCTCCGCAGAAGTAGTAGGCAGTCTCATCCGCCCGAGAGATACTACGGTTTTCTCATAGACGGGGATAGAGAGGATTGCATCATAGATTATGATGAGCCTACTAGCTTCCAGCAGGCCGTTCAGAGCGTTGACTCAGTGAAATGGCTGGATGCAATGCGGACCGAAATGGAGTCCATGTACACCAATAAGGTATGGACGTTGGACATTGCTCCAGACGGGGTAAAACCCGTAGGATGCAAGTGGATCTTCAAAAGGAAGATTGGTGTAGATGGACAGGTTGAGACCTATAAAGCTAGGCTGGTAGCAAAGGGTTTCCGTCAAAGACCTGGCTTGGACTATGACGAAACCTTTTCTCCAGTAGCCATGCTGAAATCCATTCGGATCCTTCTTGCCATCGCTGCCTTCCACGATTATGAGATCTGGCAAATGGACGTAAAGACAGCTTTTCTAAATGGAAATTTAGAGGAGTGTGTCTATATGGATCAGCCAGAGGGTTTCATTCAGAGTGGGAGCAGCGGAAAGGTGTGCAAGTTGCTTAAGTCCATCTATGGACTAAAGCAGGCATCGCGGAGTTGGAACATCTGTTTTGATGAGACGGTCAAGGAATTTGGCTTTATCAAAAATCCAGATGAACCATGCATCTATAGTAGATTTGTAGCGAGAACTGTAGTATTCCTCGTTTTATACGTGGATGACATTCTCTTAATAGGAAATGACATTCCTATGCTACAATCTGTCAAGGGGTTCTTGTCACAAAGGTTCTCCATGAAAGACCTGGGTGATGCCTCATACATCCTGGGGATCCGGATCCATCGTGATAGATCCAAGAGGATATTAGGACTTTCACAGTCCAGGTACATCGACACCGTACTGAAAAGATTCAGTATGGAAGATTCCAAGCGCGGTAACTTACCGGCTTGTCACGGGATCACCCTCTCTAAAGAGATGTCTCCCAAGACTGATTTGGAGAGGGATCGCATGTCTATTATACCCTACGCTTCTGCGGTAGGCTCTATAATGTATGCGATGTTGTGTACCAGACCGGATGTAGCTTATGCACTGAGTGTAGTAAGCCGGTATCAGTCAAACCCTGGGGAGAAACATTGGATAGCAGTAAAGAACATTCTCAAGTACCTGAGGAGGACTAAGGAGATGTTCTTGGTGTATGGCGGAAAAGACCTCCAGATCGAGGCTTTTGCTGACTCCAGCTTCCAGAGTGACAAGGATGATTCCAAGTCCATGTCGGGCTTTGTCTTTACCCTCAATGGAGGGGCGGTGTGTTGGAAGAGTTCCAAACAGGAAACCGTTGCAGACTCGACGATGGAAGCGGAATACATCGCTGCATCTGATGCCGCAAAAGAAGCTGTCTGGATGAGGAAGTTCTTGAAAGAACTTCAGGTGGTTCCGTCCATTGTTGACCCAGTACCTCTGTATTGCGACAACAACGGGGCTATAGCTTTAGCAAAGGAACCCAGGTCCCATCAGAGATCCAGGCACATCTTGAGGCGGTATCACCTGATCAGGGAGATCGTGGATCGCAAGGAGATCGAGGTTCGGAGAGTAGCTTCAGAAGACAACACTGCAGATCCATTCACCAAGGCCCTGCCCCAGACTCAGTTCGAGCGGCTGATCGAGATGATAGGTCTTCGATACGCCAGTACATGGCCTTAGTGCAAGTGGGAGATTGTTAGTGTATATGCCCTAGAGGCCATTACTGTATCATACTAGTTTGTATATTACTTAATGGATGCTTGGGATATTCACCTTGTATATACAGTCTTGCTCAAAATAGTAGTATGCTACTTGGTTTGTCTCTACTTCAATGTGTACTTGTGTTTATTTTACTATATCACTTATACGCATTAGTGGAGCCCTTAGGATCTTTGCTTGATTACCAGCGTTGTGATGGCAGTCACACTAGTGGGGGCTGGGTAATCTATAAGCACATCCTTATACAGGTCCCTAGTCGCAGGACTATCGAGATAGGGCATCGATACTCCGGAGTAGACTAGCGTATGCGCTTCTCATCCCAGTGTGGGAGATGGTCTGTCCCACAGCCATCAGTACGTCGTACTGGAGATAGTATACGGGTGCTCGTTGGGTTACGAGTACACTGGACAGGACTCGTCGGGAACTGACAGGTTGGTATTATACCTATCGTCAGTCGTCAGTTCCCAGGTGACATGAGTACAGCTTAGTCCGCTGACTTGACACTGGCACTTCGCCTCGAGTGTGTTCCCACTGCACTTTGATCACTACCCTACCACGGCTCAAAGGAGTCGTGCAAACAGGTGGTGGTTGGGTGCAGTCCCGAAGCACTTGGAGGCAGTGACGGTTAGACAGGATTCGTCTCTCCCGGTATTGGGGGTTGACATCGCGCTGTGTCTAGGAGAGCCATTACACGAGTAGTCCCTGGCCAGGGCAAACGAGATATACTGGTAGGTTTCCAGTGTTATCTCAGGGTGTTTTGGGCTTCGCTCCGGCACGACTTGTACCGCTATTGGGGGACTGACGTTTACCGCCCCCTAGGCCCGCCATGCGATGTATCAGACGAACAGACCGGACTGTACGGAGAATGTCACATTCAGACTCAGTAGGAGTTCAGATGGGGTTTTCACTTCGTCAGCCTTCTTGTCGACATCTACCTGGGGACCGTTACGCACAGCTAGTGCCGCTTGCGGTCTGTGGTTAAACCCACTGCCAGCGTAGTGTCGAGTCTTTAGAGTCCCACACAGAGGGTATTCGCCTCTGGGCAAAACAGAGTAGAGGTCGCATGGTTTTGCGACAGGGTTCGTTCTCATCCGCGCACTTGTGCACGTTTGGAGTCCGGACGGATTATACTGGCAGGCTCTGGTTTGAGCCAGATACTGGTATGTGTTTTTGGGGTTGCTTTTATATCTTGGTATTCTTGTTTTTCGGAACGAGAATGCAGGTGTGTATGCACAGTTGCTTGAGGCGGAGAATGAGATTTTTCATTAGGGTTTCGGAACGGGTGCGTATGCACAATTGACAGTCTTCATTTTCCAAACCCTAATGGATTTATATATTATCTATTAATAATAATAATTAAATGAGAATTATGTTATGGTTGTTTTTGTTGACTTGTTGACCTTGGTTGACTTGTTGACCATTGACCACTTTCATGCCTTCAAAAGTCCTCCTTGATTTATGCTTACATTTTTAAATGAAGCATGGTAGTGGTCATTCCAAATTACCATCAACTATTCTCATTTTCAATTATTATTATTAGATAATTATTTTCTTTTGCATTATGGTTGCAAGATAGAATATGATAGCTCATTCTATCATATTCATTCTCTCTCCTCTCTTCATCTTCTTCTTCCTCTAGTCAAGAGAAACCTTCTCATGAGTTGAGAATCCTTCTCTTGAAAAAGAAAAGCAAACCCTAGTCACTCTCTCTACTCATTCTAGGTTGAAGGTTTAGCAAACCGGAAACCCTAGTTCACTCAAAGATCGAGGAAGAGCCCAAAGTCGAACCTTCGAGGTGGATCCATCTTCGACGGGAGAAGGCGACGTAAAGAGAACCATCAACCTCTACAAGACTTGAAGAAGAAGGAGTTCAAGTATAGGTATAACCATCTTCCATAGTAGCTAACTCTCTTTAGCTAGAATACTAGTTTTAGTTTAGACAACGATCCCGACCATGTTTAGTCCATGTTGCCTCTTGCGATAAAAATTCGTTTTTTATACCGTTTCCGCCTCCCCGTAAGCACCGGGGGTCGCAATATGGACTAACATGTATGCCCTAGAGGCCATTACTGTACATATGATGTATATTGTAGTGGATGTTGGGACATATATAGGGAGGACTTTCTTGCTCGACATGATAGTATGCTATCTGGTTACTCTTTACCTTAACGTGTATATAGATTGTCTCTCTGTTACATGTTGGTAAAACCCTTAGGATGTGTACTTGACTACCTGGACTATGATGCGGATCATACTAGTGGGGACATGGTAGTCCATAAGTACATCCTTCAAAGTCCCTAGTCGTGGGTATATCGAGACGGGGCATCGATATACCAGAGTAGACTAGCGTATACCTTCTCGACCCATACAGATGGGCGATGGATGATCCCATATCCATTGGTGTTTGACATCGGAGATGATATACGGGTGCTCAGTGGAGACTGGGTACACTGGACGGACTCGCCGAGAACTCCCAGATGGTATTATACCTTACGTCAGATGGCAGTTCTCTGGTGACACTGGTACAGAGTAGTCTGTTGACCCGAGATCGTCATAGAGTCTTGTGTGGTTCCCACTGTGCTTTGATTTCCACCTTACCACGTCCAAGAGGGCGTGCAAAATGGTGGTTTTCGGGTACAGTCCCGAATCACATGGAGGCGATGAGCGATAGGAAGGGATTTGTCTCTCCCGGTAAAGGGGGTTGATGTTGCGCTGTGTTCGATTGGCTATAACCGGAAATCCCTGGCCAGGGTTGCTGAGATTTACTGGTAAGTGTTACCAGTAGTTTCTCGAACAGTTATAGACCTCATATCGACACAACTTATCGAGCTATTGGGGTCTGACGTTTACCACCCCTAGGCAAGATATGCGACATATCAGACGAACAGACCGGACTGTACAGTAGTGTTACTGGTTGGATTCACTGGAGTGTGAGTGGGCTTGCTCGTCGATCTTCTGATCGCTCAATACCCGGGTGGCCGTTACGTTTAGCAGACCGCTTGCGGCTTTTGGGTGCTTGATATGATCATCATCTGCTGCCGGCGTATTGATGAGTCTTTAGAGTCCTACACAGAGATTTCCTGGCTCAAGCGAAACGAAATAGGAGCGCATATGAAATATGTGCAGGACCGAGAATAATCCGTGTATGTGATACCGTATTCTATTCTCGCGATGAATGTATCGATTGGTTGTATGCGATATAACCTAGTTATCGATTCAAGCATTGATTCGATAAGACGATACATTGAATATTAGTCGGTTATATGCGATATGACCGGGTCGTTAAATCAAGTGTTGATTTAATGATTTAATGCATAATTATATATTTGATATATTACTTTGCATTAACTAGTAATGGTTCACTTTAAATGGGTTTTCTCACTTCATGTGCACATTGTATATGTGATATAGTTTTGTGCACTTGAATGCATCATGTTTGATGATACATGATAGTTTGGCGTATGGTTTAAACCATGGTTGGTCAACGGTTAGGGTTTCTTATGCTTCATTTACTTATTCTTTTATTTAGTCATTGATTTGTGAAAGAAATAGAATGGTGGCCAATTTTGGATTATCCTTGAAGCTTCATGAAGCTTTAAAATGGTTGACCATTTTGTTTCTTTCTCTAACCCTAACCATACAACCTAACCTAAGTTAATTCGCTACACCTAACTAGGGTTGGATTTTGATAAGTATTCATTGATTTTCTAGTTTACAAAATAACTTATCATATTCTTTCTTCTTCTTCTTCATCTTCTTCAATGAAGAAAGCTTCACTTCATCAATGGTGACTTGATGAAATGAGTGAGAAATCCAATTCTAAAGTGAACCCACTTCCTATTTATTCATCCTCTACCTCTTGCCAAGTAGTAGAGTGTGTTTTCTTCACAAGTTTCATGACTTGGCAAAGTGGGAGCTTGATCTTGTGATGCCTCGACGTAGATCATCTTCGACACGAAGCCGACGACCTTGCCTGCCCATTTCTCCGATGAAGCCGACGCTAGAGCTCGGGATTCCATTTGGACAGTGAGGAGACTTCATTGCGGAGCTATGGAGGTGGAGAAACGGATCTACAAAGGTTGTAATTCCGTTCTTTATTAGTAAAGTTGTTTATTAGTTATTGTTATCGCCTATATATCTAGCCAACGATCCGTATTAGGGTTTCTCGGCACCTCTAATTTTTGAAATTGGCATGGTTGATGCCTTGTGAGACCTCACTAGAGTGCCTAGGAACCCTACAAGTCGTCTCTAAGTCATATACAATATAGTGGTGGATGGAGAATACTAGATCCAACAAAAGATAAGCAATGTACAAACAGATAACCGCAAACCCACCTAAAAGCAAGGCCTCACAGCCAACCGTAGCGGTATCCGCAAAAGTAGAGATGATAAGACGCCATGCCGCGACTACTCTGAGGGTAAGTCCTGCAAAACACTGTGGCACAACGGGGGTGAGTTGCCAACTCGTAGATAGTAAATAACGTCATACTGTAATCGTAAGTATGCACGAACAGCGATCTATCTATCACATGTAAACCGATAGCATAAGTATGATAAGTGAATATGCAACAATCATGTAAAGGTACATTATCAGGGTACTACAACTACATGAAGCAATGCATATCAACATAATCCTGAGTATGGGATGATATAATATAAAATCTCATGAAAAATCATCAACAAGGAAAAACACCAGTGTCCCTCACCGACACTTCAAATCCCAAAATCCTGAGGTACTGCATCCTCAGATCGGCCCTCACATCCTGTAAGTCTCATGGAACCTGAGTGTCTAACATCGACACTCGAAACATCATGAAAACCCGTGTCTAGCATCGACACGTAAATCCCCATAACTGAGGCGCTGTCACCATGACTGGCCCTGACGATATGTCATACATCACTCCGGTCGGTATCCTCACGATAACCGCCGAGTCCAATTACTATCACCGGTAAGTAGTGGTCCCACCACCAGGCTTATCGTCTACACCACGAATCACCACTCGCCCTGGGGTACCATACCGGGTCCACCATGTACCCTCAGACGGTGCCTCCCGCTCCTCGAATCGGGTATCACAAGTGAAATCTTAGAACCGAGAAATCACATGGTGGACGCACTGAAATATCATATCAAGAGAAACCGGGTTTTCAAACAATACATAGTTTTCTTGAAATACCCCCACGGTTCTCAAATCCATAAATCATATGAAATCCATATCTCAATGCGTAAAACCATGAAAACTGATATATGCAACATAAAACAACAAAATGAGCATATCAAAGGAAATCCGCTCTTTTAAATGAATCCATCTTTAAAATATATCTTGGGATCCCTAAAATCCTCCGAAAAACAAGTGCAGCATCATATGTGGTGTACGTGTAAGTGTAGCAAGGTTTAAGTATCTACGTGTAAGCCAGTATGAATGATGCATTTCATAAACGCAATGATCAACAACTCAATCACATAACAAAACAATACCACTTAGGGTACATACAACTATAGAGAAAATATGTGGGTGTACATGTCAATATGTATGCAAGATGTACAAGTAGCTATAGTAAGGTATACGTGAAATGGATTAAGAGTTACTATCTTAGCTATCCATGTCAAACACAATAACACGTATGTAGGTGGTTTGTGCGTGTCATGGCAATTACTGACGATGTGGGTGTAGCATACAATTTAGTGCCCGTGCAACATGAACCGTCAGTAATCTGTTATATCTAAAGTACAACAGATACTATTATGCAATGACATTCATATGAAATTAACCAATATGCAATAACATGCAACTAACATATCATATCAGCCCCGAAGCATAACGCTATACGGGCGAATTCCCCGTAGATGTTAATTCTACTCACCGATGGTCTCGAGCTATGAAAATCCGACCACCTTCTTCCCTTTGTCCGCAACACCCGAAGTCCCTGCTTGCGAACCAAAAATTTCACAAATAAAAAACATAAGCTGAATATCCTATAATGACGAAAAGACAACGAAACGCGATGAAAATGCTCGGAAAATTACACTGCGCGCTTAGCGCATCTATCGCGCACGATATCGGCCAAAAACCCTAACTGGGGTCGCTAAACTACAAAACACCAAGTTTAGACCCCGATCGTCCCGATCGCGCAACACAACACAAACAATTACGTGGAATACAATAGATATAACCTCGCAACGACCAATCGAACCCAAGTCGAAAAACCCCGAAACCTAGTAAGCAACCTATCGCAATATTTCGCACTAATTTCAAGCTAACGCATATTTAGCGATTACAAACACCTTATAATAGCTCAACTAAGCTATCTAAACCATTCCTATATTTTTAACACTTGCTAATTAAGTTTTAGCAAAAACCTAGTAAGCAAATTGCATAATTAAACAAAGTGCTCATTAGCAAAAATTAACATTTTCTACTAGGTTAATCTTTTCCAAATCATAAATTAACACTTTAAGTGAAAATTAATCACATAAACAAACTTTAACCCTAACATGAATTTCTTAAACAAAATATAAATGAATTAATCATGATTTAAAAGCTAAAATAAACATAATATTAGTTAACTAAAATAGCTAGATTAAGATTAAAACAATTAATTATGGATTAAGGTAAGAAATTATACCTCTTCAAGAACACCAATATGAAATTTAATCCCTCATCATAGAATAAAAAAAACCATGCTTTGTTGAAGATCCAAGAAGGATTAGAGAAGGAAAAGATTGTTTTGTTTTATTTTAGGATTTTGTGGATTATTTTAGGAATTTTTCTTGAAGAATTATCACGAACCGAAAGAGCACGTGACTGGCCCTTGAACCATATGAAGTCTATAGGACCCCATCTGATCCAAGTGAGCCAAAAGCCCAGAAATCTAAAACCATTTTAAGGAGTAAATAAGGAAAACTGGTTTTAAGAAGTAAAGAAATCATGTTTTGAAATTCAAAGTTTTTAAATAACTAGCCGAGTATGCATTTTTAAAATGTGTAACCTTTCCTGAAAATTTCGGCAGAGTTTCCTTTGTAAAAACTGGCCCCTAACGGGGTACAACAAGAACCATATATATGAAATGATAACAGGCATCCCCAAGCGGGAGCTAGCTCTTTGTCAATCGACGGTCATAACCACGCAAGCAATAATAATATACAACGCCAAAGGGCGAGGATCAAAACCCAAAAAGAAACTCAAAACAGCCAGAAAACCATAATATTACAAGCGCGACTCTATGGTCGAAATAATATATCACTGTCTCTAAGTCTGAAACAATATACAAGTTTTGGTTGATGGAATGACTAGATACAACTGAAAGCACATGTACAAGGGTGGTTCTGATGCAAAAGAACCCACCTAACAACACAAGTCACCCATATGGAAGCAGTGTGCCAGAAATGCCGCTATGGAATCTGTACGGCAAAAACCTGCAAGAACTGTGGCACAACGGGGGTGAGTTGCCAACTCGTGAATAGAAAATATCTACACGCAGAAATCGAATGTATGACCCATCCTAGGTCAATACGATCAGATATATATATAAACCTCAATATGAACAAGTCTGAAGCATGCTAAACTGGCAATGTAATCTCTATACATGAGTATAGTGCCTAGTGCTTGTGCCAGTGCCTTAGGTAATAGCATATCATAAATGTGAGGTATGATCAATGAAATCAATCTGCATGTACGTGGATCCCGTCCACTCGTCTCCCAATGACAATAACCATCATGCATGTAAATATCATCAGCATATGCATGGAAATATGAGGATATAAACCACCTGTGTCCCTCGCGACACGTCACAATCATGGAACCGGAGTGCCTAGCATTGACACTCGAAAACATCATGAACACTGTGCCCAGCATCGGCACGTAAATCCTCATATATCGGGCTCCGTCAGTCGGGACCAGCCCACGGGCTCCGTCTGCGGAATCGGCCCTCGGCCCTAGCATTACGCCTATATCCATCTATCGACTCCAGTCGGTATCCTCCGGATAACTGCCAGGTCCAACCAATCACCGGTAGGTACTCGCCCGCCTCCAGGCTCAATCAGCAAAGTCCTTTTGATCATCTTGTCGAGGGGAACCATACCGGGTCCACCATGTACCCGCAATCGGCTCATCCGCTCCTCGTATCGGGTTTCACATGTCGCTCTCAGCACCGAGAAAACACATGGTGGACGCACTGAAATATCATATCAAGGGTAACCGGGTTTTTAAAGCAATGACATATTCTCTTTTGAAATACCCACGGTTCTCAAAATCCAGAAATATCATGGAAACAACAACTCTCAATGCGTATAATCAGTAAGCATGATGTATGTGACATGTAAAAGAGATGTAAGCTTATCAGTCTGTCATGCAAGAATCATATCCTGAATGCAACAGTACTACAGTGTAGTGACATGGCAATTATCGATGATGAAGTGTGTGAGCCGGCAAACAGTGTACGTGGAACATACGCATCATCGATAATGATGCTGGTGTCCTAGCAGCATGACTGTAATATATCAATAAACACAAGCAATGCAATGCAAATAGCATGAGTATGCGGAATCGAATAATCAACGCAAGAGTATAGAATCTATCTCAATAAATATATCATGCAGCCTTGCCTTTTGAAATAAGACAAATCAGGGTTTTTGGTAAAATAAGGGCTACGGTGTTTTAAGAAAAGATGCGTCGTTTGAAAATATCCGTAGAATCCCTTTTGCCTATCTTTCAAATATCCCTGATTCATTAGTTTTGAAATAGGTATGACTCGGGTCCAGTCTACACCTACTATGCGAACTACGGACCCAACCATCAAGTCAATCGGCAGGGGTATGGAAACCACCTAAATCTGAGTCGATATACATATATATACACAACAGTCGGTGATCTCGCCTCAATACTACCACGTACGATACATTATATCAAATAGCATCCTCGAGTCATGAGTGCGGATCTAACATCAATATAAAGCTCGCACGGTAAATCGTCGTTCGGCATCCCAATAGCTGGGTACGGGTCAATATCACATTCATCTCATCACATATCAGGTATCACTACCATCATATCACATAATCTAGAGTACAAGTCTAAGTCTAGTACCATCGATACCATCTATATAAATATGAATGCGGGGTAAAACACATGCCCAAAGGCCCGCTAAAACCATCATGTCGCATCTCAAATACGAACTCTATCATATCGCCGAATCTCATGGCCTCAAACCTCATCGACTCATCTCAATCCCACGTATCATCCTCAAATCCCATATATGAACACATAGTCCCATACCCATGTGTAGATATACACACCTCCATATGCGTACAGATAAAAGAAGGAATGCATGCAAGTATATGTGTACGTGTATGTGTGGGTGCAACCACTACTCTAGGGTTTCGCACTATACTAATCCAATACATCCTTTTCATCGATAAACTTAAACAACACATAATAAATATACGTGTGTATACGTATTCGTATACATCACCACGGACTGCGGGGGTCCTATACGCCATCCACCCGACTTCTCCCCGTAGATATAAATCTACTCACCTTGCTTCTCATGTGCCGATGCCGATGTCGCCATCTTCATCTTCTTCGCCTCAACATCACGTAGGGTACCTACAAGTATATCACAACTCTAAAGCACATGAAAATCACATCGGAAACCAATATAGCACACGCTACTCGCATTGGTAAAACCTATCATCTCGCATGTAAACACGATCAATATCCACTTGTCGTTGATGTCCAAACGTCACCCGACAGAAACAAATCACCAAATACCAAAATCCATGCTAAAACAAGTCGTAAATCATGCGCCAACTCATGAAAATCAACCCAGATTTTAGCCTGATTGGAACCAGACAAAATTGAACATACCAAGGGCCAAGTTAACTGGAAATAGGGCCATGCACCAAGAACGAGGCAAAACCCCCCTGCTCTGGCCGCAATTTGCGGCCAGATTGGATTTATTTGCGGCCGGGAATTGGAGTTAGGCGCTAGGTTTGGTGTGGTGGTTCCAGGGTGCCTGCACATCTCACTGTCAACTCAATTTTATTTTAGGGGTCCCGGGGTGATAGAAGATTCCAAAACACACTCGCAGAAATACAGTTTTCCCCGATATCGATTCACTAAATCCGTATTCTGGGTTTAACTCTCAGGTCTGGTCCAAAGTAACATCACTAACAGTATTCTAAGGTCACAACAAGTCTCAATTTCACTTAACAACTCAAATTTACCCTAATCCTCTCTAGGGTTGTCCAAAGTGCACAAAACTTCGTCGAAACGACATCAAACATTAAAAGAGGCTTAATCACTAGAAATGATACAACAATTGTGAAGGAATTACCTCCATAGAGACTCATGAATCCTCAACAGCGCCAAATCATAAACTTTCTTGGTCCAAATGGTTGCTTGAGGGCTTGTGCACATTTTTATTGAAGGGAAGATGGGGCTTTGGAGTGATTTTTGTGTTGTTTTGGAGGCTTGGAGAGGGGAGGGAGAAGGAGGATCAGCATCTGCAGCAACTAAGGAAAGAGGGAGAGAGGAATGAGTTGAAGAATGATGGAGGAATGGTTCAAGTCAACACACCTCACCTACTCTTTCTCTCTCTCACCACGCTTCATAATATATTCCCTTTTCCTTTTTCTTTTCTTTTCTTTAACCCTAATTCCTTCTCACTCCAAAAGTGAACCCAAATGAACAACCATGGCAAGAAAAATGTAACACAAGTGTAGAAAAAGATATGTGCATGTTTTGCAAAAAAATACCAAAAATCCGATTAGCGATTTGTAATCGCGATTAGCAATAAATTAGTGTCAAGCAAATCATAAAAACTTTAAAATGGCATAATACCATAAAATACCCTATTTTAGAATTTTCCATAGTTTCCCCCCATTTATTTGTATTTAATTATACCGGAATAATAAAATATTCATTAAAATAATATTAAATTATAAAAATTCCCCAAAATAATATTTTATTATTTGGAAATGTTACAATCTACTCCCCTTAAAGAAATTCGGTCCCCGAATTTAAATTTAAATCCCCAAATACTAAAACATTTCGATACAAATTCCAAGTCGTCGGGGCTCCGAATCATCAAAACATAAACATCATAGCGCATGAGTAATGAGCAGATAACTCAAAAGCAAAACTCCGTCATGCATCCTGCAATCATTGGAGTCATGGTAAAGACACAAATGTCAAATCCAATACAAAACCAATTTGGTATAGATCAGAACTATACATGTAGACATCCAATCTATACATGTGAATAGCTGATGTAAATACATGCTAAATCTTTTTAAGTCGCTGTGCGATGCGCATAACACTGCACAGTGGCGGACGTCTTTCAAAAGAAAATAACCATATATGTATATATATCTTTTGTTTACTATGTACGTTCCGCCGTTTTGAAAACAATTTAGAAGGGTTTCCTTGTTTTTAAAACATTTCGTGTCATATCGGTCACGTAGGTATATATGCTGAGACTATAGCTCGCTTTTTGGAAATCCCTTCCATAACTATCAATGCATGCAAAAATATATCCAGGTACTGTCCTCTGACTAGTTCTGCTCAGTACAAAATGAATATCAAATATCATAGAAATGTACTGCTCCATAAGGAATAAATCCCAAAAATGCACAGAACACCACCTTGTGCGCCTGGTGCGCACGGAAATCAAAATCCATATTGTGCCATACAGGTGCACAAAACAACATCTAGGTGCAGCGGGTGTGCACAAAGTATCTGTCATAGGCAACGTGTGTGCCTGACAGCCAAATCAGGTGTATCTGACATGCACAAAGAATCTCGATTTAGTGCATCTGGTGTGCACAAAAATCGTATCTCAAAACAGGTGCCCAACATGCGCGAAAATCCTGTTAGTTATATGTATGCCCTAGAGGCCATTACTGTACATTGGATGTATATTGTAGTGGATGCTGGGACATATATAGGTAGGACTTTCTTGCTCGACATGATAGTACGCTATCTGGTTGCTCTTTATCTTAACATGTATACTTTCTGTCTCTCTGTTACATGTTGATTAAGCCCTTAGGATCTGTACTCGACTTCCAGGACTATGATGCAGATCGTACTAGTGGGGCCTGGGTAGTCCATGAGTACATCCTTCAATGTTCCTAGTCGTGGGAATATCGAGACGGGGCATTGATATTCCAGAGTAGACTAGCGTATATCTTCTCGACCCATGTGATGGGCGATGGATGATCCCATATCCATTGGTGTTTGACATCAGAGATGGTATGCGGGTGCTCAGTGGAGACTGGGTACACTGAACGGACTCGCCGAGAACTCCCAGATGGTATTATACCTCACGTCAGATGGCAGTTCTCTGGTGACACTGGTACAGCTTAGTCTGTTGACCCAAGATCGTCATAGAGTCTTGTGTGTCTCCCACTGTGCTTTGATTTCCACCCTACCACGGCTCTACTGAGTCATGCAAACAGGTGGTTTTTGGGGACAGTCCCGATTCACATGGAGGCAATGAGCGATAGGAGGGGATTCGTCTCTCCCGGTATTGGGGGTTGATGTTGCGCTATGCATGACTGGCCATAACAGGAAATCCCTGGCCAGGGTTGCAGTGATATACTGGTAAGAGTTATCAGTAGTTTCACGATAGTTATGGACCTCACGTCGGCATGACTTATCGAGCTATTGGGGTCTGACGTCTACCACCCCTAGACGAGATATGCGACATATCAGACGAACAGACCGGACTATACGGTAAGTGTTACTGGTTGGATTCACAGGAGTGTGAGCGGGCTTGCTCGTCGATCTTCTGATCGCTCAATACCCGGGTGGTCGTTACGTTTAGCAGACCGCTTGCGGCTTGTGGGTGTTTGATATGATCATCACCTGCTGCCGGCGTATTGATGAGTCTTTAGAGTCCTACACAGAGGTTTCCTGGCTCAAGCGAAATGAAATAGGAGCGCATATGAGATATGTGCGGGACCGAGAATAATGCGTGTATGTGATACCGTATTCTATTCTCACGATGAATGTATCGATTGGTTGTATGTGATATAACCTAGTTATCGAATCGAGGATTGAATCGATAAGCCGATACATTGGATATTAGTCGGTCATATGCGATATGACCGGATCGTTAAATCGAGTATTGATTTAATGATTTAATGTATAATTATATATATTAGATATTTTACTTTACATTGACTAATATTGTTCACTTTAAAAGGATTTTCTCACTTGATGTGTACATTGTATATGTGATATATTTTTGTGCACTTGATTGTATCATGTTTGATGATACATGAAAGTTTGTGTGTATGATTAAACCATGGTTATGTTAATGGTTAGGGTTTTGTTTACTTATTTATTTATTTATTTATTTATTTTGGAAAGATAAAGAGAAATGGTGGCTTGATTTGTTTTCTAGTTGAAGCTTCATGAAGCTTTGAATAAGTCCACCATTTTTGTTTCATGCTTAACCCTAACCATTCAACCTAACCTTAGTTTATTCTCTACACCTAACTATGGTTGCAAATATGATAAGTATCATTTTATTTCCTATTTTAAAAGACTTATCATATTCCTTCTTCTTCTTCTTCTTCAACAAAGAAGAAAGCTTGCATCCATTAATGGCAACATGAGAAAAAGAGTGAGAAATCCAATTCTAAAGTGAACCCACTTCCTATTTCTTCATTCTCTACTACTTGCCAAGTAGTATAGGGTGTTTTCTTCACAAGTTTCATGACTTGGTGAAGTTGGAGCTTGATCTTGAGTTGCCTCGACGTAGATCATCTTCGGCATCGAAGTCGGCGACCTAGCCCGATCTTTTCTCCGATGAAACCACCGTGAGAGTCTTGGATTCCGATGGGTACAGCGGAGAGACGTCAACACGGAGCCACGGAGGTGAAGGACCGGATCTACAAAGGTTGTATGTTCCTTCATTCTTAGTTAAAGCCGTTAACTTGCTCGCATCGCCTCATTATCTAATTAAGATCCGTATTAGGGTTTGTAGGCACAAGAAATTTTTTGAATTGGGCATGTTTGATCTGTTGTGAGACCTCATTAGTGTGCCTAGGAACCCTATAGTGGTATCCGAGCCTAGCTAGAGCCTTAGGCGATGCGTAGACGGAGTTAGAAGTCCGATCGAACCGAAACCCTAATTCAAATTTGCTCTCTGTACATTTTTCCAAAACTGTGTTTTTTCCAGATTAAAAATTCTTAAAAAATTCAGCAGGAAGATCTAAGAATTATGGTGCAAAACGAGCTCCTGAATCATCTAAACCGCCGCGGAACAGCGGCAGAAGCATGGCTTCTGCGGCGGTTCCGCGGCTGTATGGTCACATTGCCCAATAATTTTTGCACAGTAATTCCTATATTTTGGTTCTGGATTTTCTGGGATTTTTTAAATATCACTCAAGAGTTGAGTTTTCTGGGTTCTATTGGGAGTTCGTAAATTCGATCGGATTATCAAACTTTGTCTATGTGTTTTTCCAGGTAATTTTAGAATATGTTAAAAAGTTCGACCGGATATAAATACCCACTTTTTCCACTGCCGGGAATTTTCCAATTGTTGGACTTTTCCGTAGTTTAATGACGTTCTAAGTAGTGCAAGTAACGCGATGGAACCTCTAGAAGACAACAAACCTTAACTCGATTATGTGACCGTCTTGAACTGCCCTTTGAACCCTAGGGTTTGGGGCAGTACGACGTGCCACATGTGAGGCGTTGGCTTGACCCTTCTACGGCTGGACCGTTGGTACTGAGGCATGAAGTGAATGTTTTTAAACTTATTTCATGTGTTGAGCTGTATCGGGAAAACTTGGGTGTTCGATTGTTCGATCGGAAAGTTTAACATTTTCTATTTATCCGGAATGTGATACAACATTTGGAATTCACAAGTAGTTATGAGATAACTGAATGAATGTTATAAACATAGCAGTTTAGTGTCACTTGATCGGTTGCCACGGAATTTTGATGTGATCAAAAGTCCATCGCAATCATGTAGCGTATGCGGATACTCGTCGGGTAAACTTAATAGACTGCTACACCCCATAGCCCCGACCAAGTGACTGTAGGAGAACCGCGTCGCCGAAAGCATCAGTTCGGATGCTCGCGGCAGCGGTATTCCGCCTTGGTGCACTTCGTCGACGGCGTCGGGGGTGCGGCCGCCTACTATAGTTTGCGACGAGCATTCGATTAGGATATCGGGAATCTTGTTGAATTCCTGACTTGATATTGAAAAGTGTTTTCGATAATGAGACTAAAATGCGGAGTTTATAATTGTTAGGCATGCGATATCTAAGGAATTCATTTGGTTAGGCATGCGATGTCTAAAGAGTTTGCGGATTCCAACTGTTGTAGTTTTACACTTTCTTTTCTGTGACCGTAAGTGTAATATGTGATATCTCCGGTTTCGTTCCTATATGTCAACGACAATTGGGATGCGCATATTTACTTACGTTGATGACAAGTGATGTTATGTGTTGCTGGATATGTTATATTGGATCGTCGTGTTTGAATAGCCGGGGTTTTTTATGTGAGATGAGTGTTTTTTCATTTTCATTCATGTAAAAACTTGTATGTAATATTTTTTTATTGGGGCACTTCCAGGTTGCGGATGATGTCACCATTTGTATATTATTTACTTTTCCGCATTAGGATAGACCCAAGGAGGGGAGCACAAGTAACCGGGTTCTGGGGTCCAGTGGGAGACCATCTCGAGGAGTCGAGTCCGGGTCTCCTAACCCTAGAATTGGTAGGGTTGCTTGCTGGTCTCGTAGGGGTCTAAGGGTGTGGGATTGGCTATTCATCACGACCGTGGAATCCGTGTTTTATACTGGCTCGTATTGAAAACACGGACGTCCTAGTATATCCAATATTTCATATGATACTTCCTGCTGCGTTATCTGTGATGTGATCATGTGATTTGTTCAGATAGATATATTATATAGTATATATGATATAATATATAGACGTTTCTTATGTTTTACACCCGCGCTAGCCCTGCCTCGCTCTGGCGTTAGTTACCTAACCTAACGGTGCAGACGGGACATTGAGGCGAATGCGGATGGCATAAGCGTTTGTTATATTTATCTGTGATATTTAGGTGGACTTAATTGATGGGTATTCATTAATGAGATTAATGAAAGAAAATAAACCTAATTGATGTTGTGGAATCGAATTTTAAAAATAAAACAGGTAGCTACAGTTCTTGCTTTGCATCGCGGTGTTCATTGTAGAACATCCTGCACCTTATTCAATGAGGAAAGGACCGAGATCCCTTCATCGGGAGTGACTCCTTTAGCAATAACTGGTAGATGCTACACACTCAGTTTGTCTTTTGATTGCTTCTATAGTTTTTGCTTTGCACAGAGATATATATGATATATCCCGCACCTCATTCGACGAGGAAAGGGCCGACGATCCCTTCACCGGGAGTGACCCCTTT
This sequence comes from Agapanthus africanus, assembly GCA_030015575.1. Taxonomy (NCBI): domain Eukaryota; kingdom Viridiplantae; phylum Streptophyta; class Magnoliopsida; order Asparagales; family Amaryllidaceae; genus Agapanthus; species Agapanthus africanus. Next base: position 248,809,161 of record JASDDO010000031.1, on the reverse strand, counting down.
AGCAAAACTAGAAAAGCCTAAAAAACATTCCATTTAAAAACCATTTGATTCCGCAACGAGATCAAGTTCAAAACGTTAATGGTTTTCACAAAAACCATTCGCAACCCTCCGCCTTTTTAGGAAGTAGAGTACTTAGTATTCGTGCTACGTTTGTCGACCATAGCCGAGGCATAGTGTGCGGTAGCTAAGTGATGTCTTCCTATACAGCATATGATGCGATTAGTTAGGACAGTCATGTGGCTTTGTTGACCTAAGCCAAGGGTCATGTGGGTGGGTCTAATTAATCACGAAATGACGGGTAGAACTTGACTAGTACCTATGATTTGTTGACCTTAGACAAGGTCATAGGTGCTAGGGGTAAAAACCATTATCGGGAGTTTCAAGTGTTGAAATTTGCAATGAGATTGCATACCTTCTATATGATAGTTGGATCCCGATACCCACTGCGAGTAATTGTTACTCCTGGGAGAGTTTTGCACTTTGCAATTAGCCGATCAAGTAGGTGTCTAGAAAGGTGTCAACGGGGTTACGCCTCTGGGAAAATGAGGTTTACTGTAATTAGGTCCGTGCGAAAGCACGGGGAACCTCCCTCAAAGTACCGACACTGGCCTGGCTGAAAGATTGGCGAACTTGTAGTGTGTAATTAATCCCGGCTAGTCTTTCCTTTTAAGGTTTGAATGAAGATTTGATAAAAACAGTAGGAGCCATCCTGATTAGATAAAATAAATAACCAATCTAATCTTGCAAGAGCGCACGCAGAGTGTTTTCTTCTCTCTCTCTCCAGGTAGCGACCATATCACGCCTTAATCAAGAAAATAATATGGATGTATTGACCGAACCCGCTTGTTATACTGAGCTGGGGAACGTTGGTCCCGCTCCAACTTATAATTGTAATAAGACAGAGTAGGAAATAGGGAAATACCAGAATTCCCATGCCGCCCACACGAAGAAAATGCATGAGATGCATCTCTTTCGGGTGTGTTCATTACAAATAACTGTTTCTCAGTATCCTCTGCATCCTGGGTATTTGATACTGGATCAGGATCCCAGATATGTAATCTGTTACATAGGGCTACAAAAGGGTAGAAAACTGAGAACGGGTGATAGGTTTCATGAGACAGAAAACGGGGCAAGTGTTGCAGCCAAGTCTGTTGGTCACTGTCACCCTGTATTACTAATACATTGATTCTGAACAAATGCTATTAGATACCGAACCTGATATACAAAATCATATCTATCTCTTTATTAGTAAAGAAATGATAAAATTTTGTATTGATGGATAATGTTTTGAACATTTCATATATCAAAAGTTGATCGGTTCAGGCACGTTATCTAAAAGCATTGACGTTCTAAATCAAACTACAGTTCCTAGTATAGAGAACACACACAAGAGGAAGAGTTCAGAAATGAACGAATCCTTCTTGAGGTATTGTAGACTAGGTCATATCAATGCGACCCGACTGGCTGAAGTTACTTTTTAGATGCATATTTAAATCAGTTTGAATTTACATCTTATGAAACTTGCCAGTCATGTCATAAAGATTAGATGACCATAGCTCTGCTTATTGGAAACAGAGAAAGAGTTAATGAACTCTTGGGACTGATACATGATGATGTATGTAAGGTCTCCTGTCTACAAATGCCAGGACTGGTTCTTTATACTTCATTACGTTCTCTGATAATCTCTCAAGATTGAGACATATGTTCCTGTTGAAACACAAGTCCGAACCTTTTGAGATATTCACAGAATATAAGCTAGATGTAGAGAACCAATATGGGTATAAGTATTATGTCCTATGATAAGATCAGGGAGGAGAATACTTGTGCATGGAATTCTTGGATATTCTAAAAGAAAATGAGATTCTCTCTCAGTATTACTCCTCTGAATGCACCACAGCACAACGGTGTATCGGGGTGGCGCAATCGCACCATATTGGATATAGTGTGCTCTATGATGAGTACTACTGAGTTATCTATTTCCTTTTGGGGTTGTGCACTTGAGAAGCTGCATACCTATTGAATTAGGTTCGAATCAAATCAGTGCCTACCACTCCATATGAGATATGGTATGGGAAGAGCCCATCTCTTAAGTAAGTTCAGATTTGGGATTGTCCGGCCTATGTCAAAAGCAAAATCCGGACAAGATCGAGGCAATGTCAGTTCTGTAGAACTGGAAAGGTTCTAGCTATACAAAACTGCAGCTGGTGATTTGACAGAACCAATGGATTCAATAGTTCCCGACGAACCTCAGCCTCTCTGCCGATCTAGTAGGGTTCCTCATCCGCCTGAGAGATACCTCGGTTTCTCGATGACAGTGGGAGCGAGGAATGCATCATGAGATGATGACCCAACTAGTTTCGAGCAGGCCATCGAGAGTAGGGACACTGTAAGAATGGCTGGATGCTTAGCGATCTGAGATGGAATCCATGTACACCAACAAAGTATGGACTTTGGTTGCTATATCTGAAGGGTTAAATCCCCATCAGGAGCAAGTATATCTAGAAGATTAGTTGGTGTAGATGGAAAAGTTGAGACTTTCAAAGCTAGACTTGTTAAAGGTTTTCATCATCGACCAGGCATGGATAATGATGAAACCTTTCCAGGGACTATGCTTAAGTCCATCCAGATCCTACTTGTCATTGCTACATACCATGACTACGATATCTGGTGGTTGGGTGCTATGACTGCTTTTCTAAATAATGTTTTAGAGAAGAACGTCTATAAGAACACAGCCAGAGGGCTTCGTAAACAGTGGGAGCAGCGAAAACGTGTGCAAGTTGCTTTACAGGATAAAGCAGGCATCGCGGAGTTGGAACATCTGTTTTGATGTGGTAGTCAAAGAGTTTGACTTCATCAAAATGGTAGATGAACCTTGTATGTACAAAAAGGTAGTAGAGAGTAAGGTGGTCATCCTCGTATTGTACGTAGACAACATACTCTTGATAGGAAAAGACTTTCCTATACTACGATTGGTCGATCTCCTCTTATCACATGGATTCTCCAATAGGATAAAGATGATACCTCCTAAATCCATGGTTTTGGATCTATGAGATAGATCTAAATGGATGTTAGGAGTCTCACTAGTGGTAGTGAGATGGTATCAGTTGATCCTGGGGAGAATCACTGGAAGGGTTCCAGGGTGATAAGAATAACTGAATGTCAGTCGCAGGCATGGTCTTTACCCTCAGTGAAGGGACGGTATGTTGGAAGAGTTCCAAGCTAGATACCGTGGCAAACTAGACGATAAAGGCTGATAACATCGCTATTAAAGATACTACCAAAGAGGCAGTTTGGGTGTATATTGGTTCATAAGATGAACTAGGTTCCTACTATTGTATGACAATGGAAGTATGGCTTTGGCCCTGGAACCCTGGTCCCATCAGTGACCCAGACATATTCTGAGGCAGCATTACCTGATCATGGAGATAGATGATCTCCAGGGTGATCGAGGTTAGGAGAGTAGACTCAGAGGACAACACGGCTGATCCACTCACAAAGGCTTTTTCCCAGAGAGAGACTTGTATGGGATGGTTGAGTATGTGATACTGCAACCACTGCTACAGATGGCCCTAGTGCAAGTGGGAGATTGTTAGTTATATGTATGCCCTAGAGGCCATTACTGTACATTGGATGTATATTGTAGTGAATGCTGGGACATATATAGGTAGGACTTTCTTGCTCGACATGATAGTACGCTATCTGGTTGCTCTTTATCTTAACATGTATACTTTCTGTCTCTCTGTTACATGTTGATAAAGCCCTTAGGATCTGTACTCGACTTCCAGGACTATGATGCAGATCGTACTAGTGGGGCATGGGTAGTCCATGAGTACATCCTTCAATGTTCCTAGTCGTGGGAATATCGAGACGGGGCATTCATATTCTAGAGTAGACTAGCGTATATCTTCTCGACCCATGTGATGGGCGATGGATGATCCCATATCCATTGGTGTTTGACATCAGAGATGGTATGCGGGTGCTCAGTGGAGACTGGGTACACTGAACGGACTCGCCGAGAACTCCCATATGGTATTATACCTCACGTCAGATGGCAGTTCTCTGGTGACACTGGTACAGCTTAGTCAGTTGAACCGAGATCGTCATAGAGTCTTGTGTGTCTCCCACTGTGCTTTGATTTCCACCCTACCACGGCTCTACTGAGTCGTGCAAACAGGTGGTTTTTGGGTACAGTCCCGATTCACATAGAGGCAATGAGCGATAGGAGGGGATTCGTCTCTCCCGGTAATGGGGGTTGATGTTGCACTATGCACGACTGGCCATAACAGGAAATCCCTGGCCAGGGTTGCAGTGATATACTGGTAAGAGTTATCAGTAGTTTCACGATAGTTATGGACCTCACGTCGGCATGACTTATCGAGCTATTGGGGTCTGACGTCTACCACCCCTAGGCGAGATATGCGACATATCAGACGAACAGACCGGACTGTACGGTAAGTGTTACTGGTTGGATTCACAGGAGTGTGAGCGGGCTTGCTCGTCGATCTTCTGATCGCTCAATACCTGGGTGGCCGTTACGTTTAGCAGACCGCTTGGGCTTGTGGGTGTTTGATATGAACATCACCTGCTGCCGGCGTATTGACGAGTCTTTAGAGTCCTACACAGAGGTTTCCTAGCTCAAGCGAAATGAAATAGGATCGTATATGAGATATGTGCGGGACCGAGAATAATGCGTGTATGTGATACCGTATTCTATTCTCACGATGAATGTATCAATTGGTTGTATGCGACATAACCTAGTTATCGAATCGAGGATTGATTCGATAAGCCGATACATTGGATATTAGTCGGTCATATGCGATATGACCGGATCGTTAAATCGAGTATTGATTTAATGATTTAATTATATATATTAGATATATTACTTTACATTGACTAATATTGTTCTCTTTAAAAGGATTTACTCACTTGATGTGTACATTGTATATGTGATATATTTTTGTGCACTTGATTGTATCATGTTTGATGATACATGAAAGTTTGTGTGTATGATTAAACCATGGTTATGTTAATGGTTAGGGTTTTGTTTATTTACTTATTCATTTATTTATTTATTTATTTTGGAAAGATAAAGAGAAATGGTGGCTTGATTTGTTTTCTAGTTGAAGCTTCATGAAGCTTTGAATAAGTCCACCATTTTTGTTTATGCTTTACCCTAACCATTCAACCTAACCTTAGTTTATTCTTGTTGGGCTAGCCTAGCACCTCGTCAAGGGTTCGGTAGCATCACATATGCCATAATCAAAATTTTAGAGGTGCAAAGTTAACTCGACAAGAATCGAAACTAGAAGTTTTAGGGATTCTTACAAATAAGCATCATATGCAAATGTAAAACTATCACTAAGAGTAGAGATTACAACCTTTGTAGATCTCCCTCGGTGACTCCTTGGCACTATAAGAGTTAGGAACGGATCGATGGAAGCCTTCCTTATCCACGATGATCCACCCGAAGTCCCTTTGCCCAAAGCTCCTTACCTTACTTGTTTCGCAATCGAAGTAGAGCAAACACCCTACACAAATCGGCTAGATGTGTGTAGTATGATAATGTGGTTTATGTTCTTCAATTGAAATCCTTTCTTTTGTCAACTTCACTCAAGAGAGAAATCAAGAGAGGAAGAAGAAGATAATGGTGGCTTGAGCTTTCTATCATATCACATATGATAACTTGTTTTCACACCCTTGTTCACAATTTTTCCTTTGTTGTGTGCTTGTTTGTACACCTTGTTTCATATCACATATGAAGCTATTTATAGTGATGAGAAGGAATAATCACCATTATTCCATTACCACCATAATTGTGAGTGGAAATTCTTTTCCTAAAGAAATAAGCATGGGTGGAAATTCTTTTCATTAAGTTAAGTAAAGCTTACCCACTAAAGAATAAAGGAGCATGAGTGGATATTCTTTACATTAACTTAAAATGATAAATATAAATTAAAAGCTTCAATATAAGTCTTATATTGCCACCATTCTTGTATCAACAACCATGATACTATGTATGCATGTATGTGTCCATGCACATCATCATGTGCATACAAAAGGATTTACTTAAAGAATTAATCTAAATGTAATTTGTTAAATCAACACTTGATTTAGCAAACCGGTCATATCTCATACGATCCGAAAAATAGAAAATGCCCGATTAATATACGTTATCACATAACCGTATTTAATCGGGTCCCGCGCATATCTCATATGCACACCACATCTTTTTGCCTGAGCCAGGAAACTTCATTGTGGGACTCTAAGACTCGTCAATACGCCAGCAGTAGATGATGATCATATCAAACATCTACAAGCCGCAAGAGATCAGCTAAACATAACGGCCACCCGGGTATTGAAACGATCAGAAGAAAACCAGCGAAGCTGTAAAAACTCCCGTCGAGCCAACTGGCAACACTTACCGTACAGTCCGGTCTCTTCGTCAGATATGCTGCATATCGAGTCTAGGGATGGTATCGTCGACCCCAGTAACTCAATAAGTCATGCTGGTGTATGGCTCATAACAGATTGAGAAACTACTGATAACTCTTATCAGTAAATCTCAGCAGCCCTGTCCAGGGACTTCATGTTATAGCCAATCGAGCATAGCACAACATCAACCCCTAATACCGGGAGAGACAAAACCCCTCCTATCGCTCATTGCCTCCATGCGCCTCGAGACTGTACCCAAAGACCACCTGTTTGCACGACTCAGTAGAGCCGTGGTAGGGTGGAGATCAAAGTATAGTGGGAGGACACACAAGACTCTATGACGATCTCGGGTCTACAGACTAACCTGTACCAGTGTTCCCTGAGAATTGCTATCCGACGATAGATATAATACCACATAGGAGTTCTCGGCGAGTCCGTTCAGTGTACCCAGTCTCCACTGAGCACCCGCATACAATCTTTGGTGTCTCCTCACCAGATGGATATGGGATCATCCATCGCCCATCATATGGGACAAGAATAGTATACGCTAGTCTACTCTGGAATATCGATGCCCTGTCTCGATACACCCTCGACTAGGAACAGTTCAAGGATATGCTTATAGACTACATGTGCCCCACTAGTATGATCCGCATCATAATCACAGTAGTCAAGCAAATATCCTTTGGGCTTTATCAACATGTGAAAAAGATCAAATCTACATGTACATATAAAGTAAACCAGATAGCGTACTATCATGTTGAGCAAGAAATTCATCTATCTCCATAGATAATATGTCCAAGTTTCCACTATCCATATAATGGCCTTTAGGGCATACATATTACTAACAATCTCCCACTTGCACTAAGGCCAGTTATTGGCGTATCTCATACCCAACATTTCAAACAGTCGCTCATGCTGAGGCTGTAGAAGTGCCTTGGTGAATGGGTCCGCTGTGTTATCCTTTGTATCTACCCTCCGAATCTCGATCTCCTGGCGATCTACAATCTCCCGGATCAGATGATATCGCCTTAGGATGTGTCTGGACTTCTGATGGGACCTTGGTTTCTTCGGCTAATGCTATAGCTCCATTATTATCACAATACAATGGTATTGGATCAACAATGGTTGGAACTACTCCTAGTTCCGCAATGAACTTCTTCATCCAGACGGCTTCCTTAGCAGCATCACTTGCAGCAATATACTCAGCTTCCATCGTGGAGTCTGCAACGGTGTCCTGTTTGGAACTCCTCCAACTAACCGCTCCTCCATTTAGGGTAAATACAAACCCTGAGATTGATTTACTGTCATCCTTGTCACTTTGGAAGCTTGAATCGGTAAAGGCCTCTATCTGGAGATCCCCATTACCATACACCAAGAACAATTCTTTAGTCCTTCGCAAGTACTTAAGAATGTTCTTCACTGCTATCCAATGTTTCTCCCCTGGGTTGGATTGATACCTGCTTACTATAGCCAATGCATAAGCCACATCAGGGCGAGTACACAACATCGCATACATTATAGATCCCACGGCTGAAGCATAGGGTATAACGCTCATGCGAGCTCTCTCTTCATCAGTCTTCGGACAGAAGTCCTTGGAGAGAGTGATTCCATGACTAGCAGGCAAGGCACCACGCTTGGAATCTTCCATACTAAACCTCTTTAGAATGGTGTCTATGTACTTTGATTGGGACAGTCCCAATAACCTCTTGGATCTATCTCTATAGATCCTAATGCCCAAAATGCGTGAGGCATCACCCAGGTCCTTCTTGGAGAACCTTTGTGATAAGAATAGTTTGACCGATTGTAGCATAGGAACATCATTTCCTATCAGGAGAATGTCATCAACGTACAATACGAGGAATGTGACAGTACTCCCTACAATCTTCTTATAAATACATGGTTCATCTTTATTTCTGACAAAATCAAACTCTTTGATAGTATCATCAAAGCAGATGTTCCAGCTCCTTGAGGCCTGCTTTAATCCATAAATGGATTTAAGCAATCTACATGCTTTCCCGCTGCTCCCACTATCAATGAAGCCCTCTGGCTGATCCATAAAAACGCATTCTTCTAAATCACCATTTAGAAATGCTCTTTTCACGTCCATCTGCCATATTTCATAATCATAGTGAGCAGCAATAGCAAGTAGGATCCTAATGGATTTAAGCATTGCTACTGGAGAGAAAGTTTCATCATAGTCCAAGCCTGGTCTTTGACGAAAACCTTTCGCTACAAGCCTTGCTTTATAGGTCTCCACCTGTCCATCCACACCAATCTTTCTCTTAAAGATCCATTTGCACCCAACGGGTTTTATCCCAGGAGGCGCAACGTCCAAAGTCCATACTTTGTTGGTGTACATTGACTCCATTTCGGATCTCATTGCTTCCAGCCATTTCACTGAGTCACCACTCGTGATAGCTTGCTGAAAACTAGTAGGGTCATCATCATCCATGATGCAATCTTCTCTATCACCATCTATGAGAAACCCATAGTATCTCTCGGGTGGGCGAGAAGTTCTACTATACCTCCTGAGCGGCTGAGGTTCTTGAAGTTCTACTGCAACATCAGTTTCAACCAATTCCTCCTGAGTAATTTGTGTCTCTAAAACCTCTTCTAGTTCTACCACATTGCCATTAGTACTTTCCGTAAAGATCTCATTTTCCAAAAATGTGGCATGCTGAGCAACAAACACCTTTTGTTCCTCTTTGTGGTAGAATAGATATCCATACGAATGTTTTGGATACCCCACAAATTTACACATGACCGATCGAGTCTCGAGTTTGTCTGGATTCTGCTTTTTAACAAAAGCCGGACAACCCCAAATCCTAAACCTTTTAAGAGATGGTCTCTTTCCATTCCACATCTCATATGGAGTGGTAGACATGGTCTTGGTTGGCACCCTGTTCAATAGATACATTGCTGTCTCCAATGCATGTCCCCAAAAGGAAAGCGGTAACTTAGCATCACACATCATGGATCGTACCATATCCAATAGGGTACGATTCCTCCGTTCTGACACACCATTGTGCTGCGGTGTGTAAGGAGGAGTGAGCTGAGAGAGAATCCCATTCTCTTTTAAGAAGTCTAGAAACTCTGTACTTAAATACTCTCCACCTCGATCCGATCGAAGTTTCTTGATGCTCAAGCCTGTTTGCTTCTCTACTTCAAGTTTATACTCCTTGAATTTCTCAAAGGCTTCAGATTTGTGCTTTATCAAAAACACGTGTCCGAATCTTGAGAAATCATCAGTAAAAGTGATGAAGTATGAAAAACCACCTCTTGCAAGAGTAGACATTGGTCCGCATACATCACTATGTATGAGGCTTAAGAGTTCACCAGCTCTCTCTCCGTGTCCACTAAACGAAGTTTTGGTCATTTTACCTTTGATACAAGACTGGCAAGTCGCATAAGATTTATATTCAAACGGATTTAAATATCCATCTTTATGTAGCTTGTTTAGTCTTGTTTCATTAATATGCCCAAGTCTACAATGCCAAAGAAAAGCTTCATTTATATCTGAAAACATTCTTTTACTAGTATGTTGTATACTGAAAACTGTGTGTTGGTTCAGGATGTAAATACCGTTATTTAGTGTACCATACCCAATCAACTCTTGATTAAGGTTAATGTTCATAACATTATTTTGCAATATAAAATGATATCCTTAATTGTCCAACAAAGAAACGGATATTATGTTACACAGTATACTTGGTACAAAATAACACGGGTTCAAAACCAAAATACTTCCTGAAGGCAACCCTAGATGATACTCTCCCACGGATACAGCATGTATATTGGAACCATTTCCAACCCGCAGAGTATGATCTCCAATTTTTAAAACTCTACTATTTCTCAATCCCTGCATACAATTGCAGATGTGAGAACCAGAACCGGTATCCAATACCCAGGATGCAGAGTTTAAAGAAAAACAGTTTTCAGTTACAAACACACCTGAAGTGGAAGCATCATCATGCTTCTTCTTCTTGAGATCAGCAAGATATTCAGCACAGTTGCGTTTCCAATGTCCTGACCTTTTACAGTAAAAACATTCTCCTTTTCCACTTCCCATAGCCCCGGCTTTGTCTTTCCCCTTTGCCTTTCTAACTCCTCCTTTCTGTGTGATAGACTTCTTCTTCTTCTTTCCCTTGGCCTTAGCTTTTGGGAATGAAGAGGAAGATGGCCCAGCAAGCAGAGCGGGAGTCCTTGCCGTTTTCAACGTGTTCTCTGCACTTCTCAACATATTGAGAAGTTCAGGCAATGATTTCTCCAAACCATTCTTATTGAAATTTACTATGAACGGAGCAAAGGCAGGGGGGAGAGACTGTAGAACAATATCCGTATATTGCTCATTATCCATAGTCCATCCCAGTCCCTCAAGTTCTTCAAGAAGACCAATCATCTTCAAAACATGGTCTCCAACTGATGCACCACGGGCCATTCGCATCTGAAACAGCTTTCTAGATGCCTCGTATCTCAAAGTACGAGATTGCTCTTCATACAACTCCTTTGTGTGAAGAAGGATGGATTGCACATCCATATTCTCGTGTTGCTTCTGATGGACATTGTCCATAGAAGCGAGCACGAGGCACTTGGCCGTGTTGCAGTCATTCTCCCAAGTTTTTCGGATCTCCCTATCCGAGACAGATGATTCAGGTCCTGGGACGGGTGGGGCTTCAGTATTGAGGACATATGATACCTTATCATATGAAAGTGCAATGTTCAAGTTCCTTAACCATTCTTTATAATTTGGTCCTGTCAGTTTATTTTTCTCAAGTAGTAGCTTAAGTCCTGACATCTGTAACTGCCATTCGGAGAGAGAAAAGAATACACTTAGCGAAATGCTCTTGCAAAGAATTAGATTGGTTATTATTTTATCTAATCGATGTCTCCCACTGGTTTTAATCAAATTTTCTTTCAAAACCTGAAAAGAAAAACTAGCCAGGAATAATTTTCCTGGAAGTAACACTTACTCACAGTGAGATCGAGATCCAACTATCACATAGATGGTATGCAATCTCATTGCAAATTTCAACTCTTGAAATTCCCAATATGATTTTTACCCCTAGTCACTTATGACCTTGGCTATGGTCAACATATCATAAGTGCTAGTCAAATTCTACCCGTCATTTCGTGATTAACTAGACCCACCCATATGACCCTTGACTATGATCAACATAATCACATGAATGTCCTAACTAATCGCATCATATGCTTTGTAGGAATACATCACTTAGCTATCGTACACTACGCCTTGACAATAATCAACAAACGCAGCAAGAATACTAAGTACTCTACTTCCTAAAATGACGGAGGGTTGCGGATGGTTTTTAAGAAAACCTTTAACGCTTTGAACTTGATCTCGTTGTAGAATCAAACGGTTAAGAAAAGGAGTGGCTTAAGCTCCGCATCTTCTTGAAACTTGCATTTTTCATAAAAAGCCGAGTTTGTTTCAAATCCGATTCTACAACATCATTATGTTTATTTTATTTACATTAATCTCATTAATGTGATCCCATCATTTAAGTTCCTAAGCCATCACAGAATAGAACGTATACTTATACCATCCGCATTCGCCACAGTGTCCCGTTATGCACCGTTAGGTTACTTAACTAACGGCATAGCGGGGTGGGACTAGCGCGGGTGTAAAATATAAGCAATGTTTATTATATATCATATATATAATAATAATCCATTCGTCTCAGATACTAAGTAATCACATTACAGAATATCAACAGCAGAAGCATATAAAAGGATATCTAGGATGTCCGTATTTTGTATCGAGCCAACAATAGAAAATACGGATTCCACGGTCGTGATGAATAGCCAAGCCCACACCCCTAGACCCCTACGAGAGCGGCAAGTGATCCCGCCAATTCTAGAGTTTAGGAGACCCGGTCTCGACTCCTCGAGATGGCCTCCCACTGAACCCTAAAACCCGGTCACTTGTGCTCCCCTCCTTGGGTCTAACCTAATGCGAAAAAGTAAATAATATACAATTGATTTATACATGAATGAAAAATAAAACTCTCATCTCACATAAAAACCCCCGGCTATTCAATCGCGACAATCCTACTCATCATATCTCAGCAACACATAATATCTCATATCATCAACGTAAGTAAGTATGCGTATCCCGATTGTCGTTGACGTATAGCAACGAAAACGGCGATACACCACATACTACACTTACGGTCGCAGAAAATAAAATGAAAAACTATAACATTTGGAATCCACAATCACCTTAGACATCATAAATTCGAAATATCACATACTTCGTATTTCATGCCTAACTATATGAATTCCACATATTGTATCACATTTCAGATAAATAGACAATGTTAAACTCTTCGATCGAATAAACAAACACCCAAGATTTCCCAAACTGCACAACACTTGAGCCGAGTTCAAAAATTTCTAGAACATACCACAGCCCCTTATGGACCAACCGTAGAAGGGCCAAACCAACGCCTCACATATGGCAACGCTAAACTACCACAAACCCTAAGGTTCAGTGATAGTTTTGACGGTCACATAATCGCGTTAAGATTTTGTTCTTCTAGAGTGTCCACAGATACGCTTGCATGTTTTTCGAAAGTTTTGAATTCGGGAAAAATCCAACACTTGGAATTTTTCCAATACGGGAAAAACTGTGTTTCTAATATTCGTTCAAACATTTTAACACGTTCTAAAAATCTGAACGAAGTTAAACCTTTCCAATCGAATCACTAAATACATTATATCTCCAGAAAACTCAACACTTGAGTAAGTTTAAAATATTTCAGAGGCAAGTACATATTAAATCAGGTCCAGTGCAGTAAAAATTTTCCCTTGAACCAACAGTACGGCCGCGGATCCGCGGCCAAAGGCATGCCTTTGCCGCGGAACCGCGGCACTTTGGAGCGATCATGAAATTTTTTTTACATGGTAACTTTTAAAAAAGCCTGCTGAATTTTTTAAGACCTTTTAATTTGGAAAAATCCAATTTTCAAAAAATTTCCAGAGAGCGGTCCAAATTGGTGTTTCGTGGTTCGATCGGACTATTAACATCGCCTACGCATCGCCTAAAGCTCTAGCCTGGCTCTGATACCACTGTTGGGATAGCCTAGCACCTCGTCAAGGGTTCGGTAGCATCACATATGCCACAATCAAAATTTTAGAGGTGCTAAGTTAACTCGACAAGAATCGAAACTAGATGTTTTAGGGATTCATACAAATAAGCATCATATGCAAATGTAAAACTATCACTAAGAGTAGAGATTACAACCTTTGTAGATCTCCCTCGGTGACTCCTTGGCACTATGAGAGTTAGGAACGGATCGATGGAAGCCTTCCTTGTCCACGATGATCCACCCGAAGTCCCTTTGGTCAAAGCTCCTTACCTTACTTGTTTCGCAAACGAAGTAAAGCAAACACCCTACACAAATCGGCTAGATGTGTGTAGTATGATAATGTGGTTTATGTTCTTCAATTGAAATCCTTTCTTTTGTCAACTTCAATCAAAGAGAGAAATCAAGAGAGGAAGAAGAAGATAATGGTGGCTTGAGCTTTCTATCATATCACATATGATAACTTGTTTTCACACCCTTGTTCACAATTTTTCCTTTGTTGTGTGCTTGTTTGTACACCTTGTTTCATATCACATATGAAGCCATTTATAGTGATGAGAAGGAATAATCACCATTATTCCATTACCACCATAATTGTGAGTGGAAATTCTTTTCCTCAAGAATTAAGCAAGGGTGGAAATTCTTTTCATTAAGTTAAGTAAAGCTTACCCACTAAAGAATAAAGGAGCATGAGTGGATATTCTTTACATTAACTTAAAATGATAATTACAAATTAAAAGCTTCAATATAAGTCTTATATTGCCACCATTCTTGTATCAACAACCATGATACTATGTATGCATGTATGTGTCCATGCACATCATCATGTGCATACATGCATGCATACAAAAGGATTTACTTAAAGAATTAATCTAAATGTAATTTGTTAAATCAACACTTGATTTAGCAAACCGGTCATATCTCATACGATCCGAAAAATAGAAAATGCCCGATTAATATACGTTATCACATAACCGTATTTAATCGGGTCCCGCGCATATCTCATATGCACACCACATCTTTTTGCCTGAGCCAGGAAACTTCATTGTGGGACTCTAAGACTCGTCAATACGCCAGCAGTAGATGATGATCATATCAAACATCAACAAGCCGCAAGAGGTCAGCTAAACATAACGGCCACCCGGGTATTGAAACGATCAGAAGAAAACCAGCGAAGCTGTAAAAACTCCCGTCGAGCCAACTGTCAACACTTACCGTATAGTCCGGTCTCTTCGTCAGATATGCTGCATATCGAGTCTAGGGATGGTATCGTCGACCCCAGTAACTCAATAAGTCATGCTGGTGTATGGCTCATAACAGATTGAGAAACTACTGATAACTCTTATTAGTAAATCTCAGCAGCCCTGGCCAGGGACTTCATGTTATAGCCAATCGAGCATAGCACAACATCAACCCCCAATACCGGGAGAGACGAAACCCCTCCTATCACTCATTGCCTCCATGCGCCTCGAGACTGTACCCAAAGACCACCTGTTTGCACGACTCAGTAGAGCCGTGGTAGGGTGGAGATCAAAGTATAGTGGGAGGACACACAAGACTCTATGACGATCTCGGGTCTACAGACTAACATGTACCAGTGTTCCCTGAGAACTGCTATCCGACGATAGATATAATACCACATAGGAGTTCTCGGCGAGTCCGTTCAGTGTACCCAGTCTCCACAGAGCACCCGCATACAATCTTTGGTGTCTCCTCACCAGATGGATATGGGATCATCCATCGCCCATCATATGGGACAAGAATAGTATACGCTAGTCTACTCTGGAATATCGATGCCCTGTCTCGATACACCCTCGACTAGGAACAGTTCAAGGATATGCTTATAGACTACAAGTGCCCCACTAGTATGATCCGCATCATAATCACAGTAGTCAAGCAAATATCCTTTGGGCTTTATCAACATGTGAAAAAGATCAAATCTACATGTACAGATAAAGTAAACAAGATAGCGTACTATCATGTTGAGCAAGAAATTCATCTATCTCCATAGATAATATGGCCAAGTTTCCACTATCCATATAATGGCCTTTAGGGCATACATATTACTAACAATTCTCTACACCTAACTATGGTTGCAAATATGATAAGTATCATTTTATTTCCTATTTTAAAAGACTTATCATATTCCTTCTTCTTCTTCTTCTTCAACAAAGAAGAAAGCTTGCATCCATTAATGGCAACATGAGAAAAAGAGTGAGAAATCCAATTCTAAAGTGAACCCATTTCCTATTTCTTCATTCTCTACCACTTGCCAAGTAGTATAGGGTGTTTTCTTCACAAGTTTCATGACTTGGTGAAGTTGGGGCTTGATCTTGAGTTGCCTCGACGTAGATCATCTTCGGCATCGAAGTCGGCGACTTAGCCCGATCTTTTCTCCGATGAAACCACCGTGAGAGTCTTGGATTCCGATGGGTACAGCGGAGAGACGTCAACACGGAGCCACGGAGGTGGAGGACCGGATCTACAAAGGTTGTATGTTCGTTCACTCTTAGTTAAAGCCGTTAACTTGCTTGCATCGCCTCATTATCTAGTTAACGATCCGTATTAGGGTTTGTAGGCATAAGAAAATTTTTGAATTGGGCATGTTTGATCTGTTGTGAGACCTCATTAGTGTTCCTAGGAACCCTATAAATCCAAATCGGTACATCCATCGTGCACGAATGAAAATCTAAACCATGCGCACTCAACATGCACGGAATCTCGAAATCCAATGGCAAACGCCAAACATGCTTAAGTCCAGTCAAAAGCACGGAGTGAAAGAATCATGATATCAGGGTCAAAGTCGACGATATACAACGCGGCTCAATCAAAATCAAGTGTACCGTGATAGAAAATCTCACAACAGCGTGCATCAGCATGCACAAATCAAATCAAAACACTAAAAGTACATGAAAACTATGCTGGAAGCGTAAATCAAATCACCGGCATAAAATAGGCATGAAATCACAATCAGTACCTCAAGAATAATAACTATGCGCTAGGTATAAATACATAGTAGGTGCAACCATGGTGCACAAAATCAAATATCATGGAACTCAGTCATCAAGGCTAAATCATGCGAAAATATCGCCCAAAATACCGAAATCCAAAGTGACGGATACGTGATAATCAAATCACAAAATCACAAATCATAAATACCGCCGTCGGTATATCCTCCTTCGAAGTCGAGAAGGTGTCGGCACATCCAATGCTAGTGGCACAAGATATCTACTTGCCTCTTGCTCGCGGCTGGCGTCCTCTGCCTCTGGTTCCTTATCTTCCCTGTGGATTACCAATCTCGCAATCTATCGGCTCATTGGCCTGTCAGGTGTGCTAACGGGAACGATTACGTTCTGGCACTTCTCTGGTCATCTCTCGGTCAATTCTCATGACCACTCGTAAGGCAGTACATCTCGGGCGCCGACTTCAGGTCCTCTGAATGCACATCACACATCTGCTCCTGGTGCAAATCTTATTGCAGCAGTGTACTGGAAGGAATCCTGCTCAAGGTCTCTTCTGATCTCGCCTAAGCCAAACTGTACGAAGGCTGGTACTCTGGCGTAATCTTTTCTCGCTCTCTGGACATCCGCGTCCTTAGTACAACACTTACTCGGAAGCTGGTCTCATCCCTGCGCCTCTGTATGCATATCCGACCTTTAATCTTGACGGGGAGTAGTAACAGCTCGTCTGCATCTCGCACGAACTTCTAGTCCCGCTTATCTGTATCATCGTCCATTTCGACGTCACGTCTCTATCTGCGCACTGCAATGTCCTCGGCTACGGTCCATCCGACGTCCCTCACACAGACTCGAAATCACGAACTCGGTATCTTCATCACTCAGTAGAAGATATCTAGCCAAACACGTCCTCAGCGTGCATATCGCATCTCTGATGTCAGCGGAGTGGAACGTCATCTCGTCGAAATCTCGTGCGAACTCTTTATTCAACTTGTTCCAAGGTCGACTGATTCGGACTCATCTCATCGTGGCTACGCGGACTGCGCTCCAACGGCTATACTCGTATCTGGAGTCTCCCAAGCAGTGTCCCATCACAATATCCGAAAGATGTCGAACCATCCGATCGACTCGTCAAAACCTCGTAATCCCCCAAGAGATCAACATCTTGAGTACAGTTTAATAGTATCGAGTACATACCACAGCATCAGTGGTCCAACCGTAGAAGGGCAAACCCAAGCCTCACTAATGGCACCGCGGAACTGCCGCAAACCCTAAGGTTCAAAGGCTTTCACAATGTCATTATCTCGAGTTAGGGTTTCATTCTTCTAGAGGGACCATAGAATCGCTTGCATGTCTTTCCGAATACTTTAAACTTGGAAAATGGGTTCCTGACATTCGATAGTCTCAATCGACTCTCAACGAATCTGCGAGAAGTCGTCTCTAGCTGGAATCAATCTACCCGATGACCTCGCATCGGGGTAAGCGAACGAACCACATGTCCTAGTCATTCATCCTCGGTGACTAGCGACTCAACATCATATCTCTAAGTATATGCTCAAGCTGCAGTAGTTCCAACATCTGTGGCGATATCTCGTCATTCACAGCAACAACGGGTCCATCCGTCCGTACGCTGAACAACGCCTCAATCATCATGAATAAGCGACCTATCAATGGTCATCACATCCCGGCTGGCCTCTATCAGTGGCTCAATCCTCTGGTACCGATCGGTACGTCCGGAAAATCTCGTAACAGCGATCTGTCCAACGCTCATGGCGCGAAAACACAATAAGACGACGCCTCTATATGCAATCGTATGTCTCTGGAAACATGCCCTGGTCAGTCCTCGTCCACGACGAGCTCATGCTGACGCAACTCAAGCCGTAGCTCACTCTACACGTGCAATCGTGGCAGCAAAACCATAACCAGTCTCGATAAGGATAGATCAAAAGAAGGAATATAATACTGTGTAAGGAAATGTACATCCTAAGGTTTCTTAAGCGGAGTGGCGTGTCGTAAGTATGCCGCAGAACATACGTACGGTACGTCCCTCTACTCAAGCTACCTACTCCATCAACCAAGGGTCATCCTATGCGACGAAAGTTCGGGTATAATACCCCCTCGACTAAGTCTAAGTTCCGTAAGGTCAAGCCTAAGTTCTGTATATATATAAATGCCCTAGGCTCCACATAGTCAAACTTAGACTCGAACCAAGGTTAACCTAGCGCTCTAATACCAACTTTGTTACGACCCGAAAGAGCACGTGACTGGCCCTTGAACCATATGAAGTCTATAGGACCCCATCTGATCCAAATGAGCCAAAAGCCCAGAAATCTAAAACCATTTTAAGGAGTAAATAAGGAAGACTGGTTTTAAGAAGTAAAGAAATCATGTTTTGAAAATTAAAGTTTTTCAATAACTAGCCGAGTATGCATTTTTAAAATTTGTAACCTTTGTGAAAATTTCGGCAGAGTTTCCTTTGTAAAAACTGGCCCCGAACGGGGTACAACAAGAACTATATATATGAAATGATAACAGGCATCCCCAAGCGGGAGCTAGCTCTTCGTCAATCTACGGTCACAACCACGCAAGCAATTATAATATACAACGCCAAAGGGCGAGGATCAAAACCCAAAAAGAAACTCAAAACAGCCAGAAAACCATAATACTACAAGCGCGACTCTAAGGTCGAAATAATACATCATTGTCTCTAAGTCTGAAACAATATACAAGTTTTGTCTGATGAAATGACTAGATACAACAGAAAGTACATGTACAAGGGTGGTTCTGATGCAAAGGAACCCACCTACCAACCAAGTCACCCATATGGAAGCAGTGTGCCGGAAATGCCGCTATGGAATATGTACGGCAAAAACCTGCAAGAACTGTGGCACAACGGGGGTGAGTTTCCAACTCGTGAATAGAAAATATCTACACGCAGAAATCGAATGTATGACCCATCCTAGGTCAATATGATCAGATATATATATAAACCTCAATATGAACAAGTCTGAAGCATGCTAAACTGGCAATGTAATCTCTATACATGAGTGTAGTGCCAAGTGCTCGTGCCAGTGCCTCAGGTAATAGCATATCATAAATGTGATGTATGATCAATGAAATCAATCTGCATGTACGTGGATCCCGTCCACTCGTCACCCAATGACAATAACCATCATGCATGTAAATATCATCAGCATATGCATGGAAATATGAGATTATAAACCACCTGTGTCCCTCGCGACACGTCAAAATCATGGAACCGGAGTGCGCAGCATCGACACTCGAAAACATCATGAAAACTGTGCCCAGCATCGGCACGTAAATCCTCATATATCGGGCTCCGTCAGTCCGGACCAGCCCACGGGCTCCGTCTGCAGAATCGGCCCTCGGCCCCAGTAGTACGCCCATTTCCATCTATCGACTCCGGATAACCGCCAGGTCCAACCAATCACCGGTAGGTACTCGCCCTCCTCCAGGCTCAATCGGCAAAGTCCTTCGATCATCTTGCCGAGGGGAACCATACCGGGTCCACTATGTACCCGCAATCGGCTCGTCCGCTCCTCGAATCGGGTTTCACATGTCGCTCTCAGCACCGAGAAAACACATGGTGGACGCACTGAAATATCATATCAAGGGTAACCAGGTTTTTAAAGCAATGACATATTCTCTTTTGAAATACCCACGGTTCCCAAAATGCAGAAATATCATGGAAATAACAACTCTCAATGCGTATAATCAGTAAGCATGATGTATGTGACATGTAAAAGAAATGTAAGCATATCAGTCTGTCGTGCAAGAATCATATCCTGAATGCAACAGTACTACAGTGTAGTGACATGGCAATTATCGATGATGAAGTGTGTGAGCCGGCAAATAGTGTACGTGGAACATACGCGTCTTCGATAATTGTGTTGGTGTCCTAGCAGCATGACTGTAATATATCAATAAACACAAGCAATGCAATGAAAATAGCATGAGTATGCGGAATCGAATAATCAACACAACATTAAAGAATCTATCTCAATAAATATATCATGCAGCCTTGCCTTTTGAAATAAGACGAATCAGGGTTTTTGGTAAAATAAGGGCTACGGTGTTTTAAGAAAAGATGTGTCGTTTGAAAATATCCGTAGAATCCCTTTTGCCTATGTTTAAAATATCCCCGATTCGTTAGTTTTGAAATAGGTATGACTCAAGTCTAGTATACGCCTACTATGCGAACTACGGACCCAACTATCAAGTCAATCGGCAGGGGTATGGAAACCACCTAAATCTGAGTCGATATACATATATATACACAACAGTCAGTGATCTCGCCTCAACAGTATCACGTACGATACAGTATATCATATAACATCCTCGAGTCATGAGTGCGAATCTAACATCAATATAAAGCTCGTACGGTAAATCGTCGTACGACATTCCAATAGCTGGGTACGGGTCAATATCACATTCATCTCATCACATATTAGGTATCACTAATATCATATCATATAATCTAGTGTAAGTCGATGTAGTACACCCCAGTACTTATGGGGAGGCGGAATTTTCAAAAACAATCAAGTTTAAAGAACGAACATCGACTAACCGCTTAAATCGAAGCTAAACTATAAATAACCGTATTCAATGAGTTTCTTTTCACTTGTGATTAGGGATTATACCTATCGAAACTAGTCCTTCGTCTTTGTGTCCTCCTTTGTTCTCCTCGGCCTTCTCTAGGTAGTAGACGATCCACCCGAGAGCGAAATTCCAAGCTAAACCTCTAACTTGAGGTAACTAATCAACTTTGATTGCTAATCAAAGATGAAAGGATGATGTAGAGTGAAGGTTATGGATTGTTTAGTCTAACTAATCCTTTGATCTCAACTCATGAGGTGTAAGGATTAGGGTTTGAAGATGAGAGCTTGAGGAGAGAGAATATGAGATAAGATTATAAGAGAAGAGAGAGAGTGTATCATAATATATTATGAAGCATTCTTTTTTAAGAATAATGAATAAATGAAATGAATAAGCATGCTTCATAAAATATCTAGTGGTGATTCATTAGCATGAGTCATTAAGCAATAAATGTGCATTAATGAAATGAATGAATCACCACCATGACTCACAACCTCATCCAAAGTAACCTCCTTAGTCACATCTTCTAGAAGCTTCTCGTACAATTACGAGAACGCCCCTCCGATCCGCAAAAATACGGAAAAACTTTAGACTGTAAAAATCCAATAACCGGATACCAGTAACTGGCTTAAACCAAAGCCGACTGGTAAAAACTGTCCGAAAGTCGTACGTGCGTAAACGCACGTATGCGTCCGAACCCTTTGTCGCAAAACCATGCAACCTCTATATCGTTTCGCCTGGAGTAGGAAACTCTCTGCGTGGGACTCTAGAGACTCGACTACTACGCTGGCAGTGGGTTTAACCACAGACCGCAAGCGGCACTAGCTGTACGTAACGGTCCCCAGGTAGTTGTCGATAAGAAGGCCGATGAGAAAACCCATCCGAACTCCTACTGAGTCTGATGTGACAATCTCCATACAGTCCGGTCCGTTCATCCAAGACTATCGCATATCGGGCCTAGGGGGCGGCAAGCGTCAGTCCCCTAATAGCGGTATAAGTCGTGTCGGAGGGAAGCCCATTACACCCTGAGAAACTACTGGAACCTACCAGCAAATCTCGCTTGCCCTGGCCAGGGACTTTGCGTAATGGCTCTCTGACACAGCACGATATCTACTCCCAATACCGGGAGGGACGAATCCTGTCTAACCGCCACTGCCTCCAAGTGCTCGGGACTGCACCCAACTGCCACCTGTTTGCACGACTCCTTTGAGCCGTGGTAGGGTAGCAATCTAAGAACAGTGGGACACACTCGAGGCGAAGTAGCATTGTCAAGTCTGCGGACTACGCTGTACTGATGTCACCTGGGAACTGTTTACTGACGACTGGTATCAAACCAACCAACAGTTCCCTGTGAGTCCTGTCCGGTGTACCCGTAACCTAACGAGCACCTGTATACTATCTCCAGTACGACGTACTGACGGCTGTGGGACAGACCATCTCCTCAACTGGGATGAGAAGCGTACACACCAGTCTACTCCGGAGTATCGATGCTCTGTCTCGATAATCCAACGACCAGGGACCTGAATAAGGATGTGCTTGTAGACTACCCAGCCCCCACTAGTGTGACTGCCATCACAACGCTGGTAGACAAGCAAGATCCTAAGAGCTCTATCAATACGTACACTCACATATTAAGATAGAAAAACCAAGTAGCATACTACCATGTTTAGCAAGACTGTTATATACATGTGAATATCCCAAGCTTCCATTAAGTAATATACAAGCTAGTATGATACAGTAATGGCCTTCTAGGGCATAAACACTTACAATCTCCCACTTGCACTAGGGCCATGTACTGGCATATCATATACCAATGATCTCGAGTAGCCTCTCGAACTGAATCTGAGGAAGGGCCTTCGTGAATGGATCAGCAATGTTCTCTTCTGAAGCAACTCTCCGAACCTCGATCTCCTGACGATCAATGATCTCCCTGATCAGGTGATACCGCCTCAAGATGTGTCTGGACTTCTGATGGGACCTTGGTTCCTTCGCTAAAGCTATAGCTCCGTTGTTGTCGCAATACAGAGGTATTGGATCAACTATGGTAGGAACAACCTGAAGTTCTGTTAGGAACTTCTTCATCCAGACTGCTTCTTTTGCGGCATCGCAAGCAGCTATATACTCCGCTTCCATCGTCGAGTCAGCAACGGTGTCCTGCTTGGAGCTCTTCCAGCACACCGCCCCTCCATTGAGGGTAAAGACATAACCCGACATGGACTTGGAATCGTCCTTATCACTCTGGAAGCCGGAATCGGCAAAGGCCTCCAACCTGAGGTCTTTTCCGCCGTAAACCAAGAACATCTCCTTAGTCCTCCTCAGGTACTTGAGAATGTTCTTTACTGCTATCCAGTGTTTCTCCCCTGGGTCTGACTGATACCGGCTTACCACGCTCAGTGCGTAAGCTACATCTGGTCTGGTACACAACATCGCATACATTATAGAGCCTACCGCAGAAGCGTAGGGTATAATAGACATGCGTTCCCTTTCCAAATCAGTCTTGGGAGACATCTCTTTGGAGAGGGTGATTCCGTGACAAGCCGGTAGATTACCGCGCTTAGAATCTTCCATACTGAATCTTTTCAGTACAGTGTCGATATACCTGGACTGCGAAAGTCCCAACATCCTCTTGGATCTATCACGATAGATCCGGATCCCCAGAATGTAAGAGGCATCACCCAGGTCTTTCATGGAGAACCTGTGTGACAAGAATCCTTTGACAGATTGTAGCATAGGAATGTCATTTCCTATCAATAGAATGTCATCCACGTACAAGACGAGGAATACGACACTTCTGGCCACAACTTTACTATATATGCACGGTTCATCTGGATTTTTGATAAAGTCATATTCTTTGACTGTCTCATCAAAACAGATGTTCCAACTCCGCGATGCCTGCTTTAGTCCATAAATAGACTTAAGCAGCTTGCATACTTTCCCGCTGCTCCCACTCTGATTGAAACCCTCTGGCTGATCCATATAGACGCTCTCTTCTAAATTTCCATTCAGAAAAGCCGTCTTTACGTCCATCTGCCAGATTTCATAATCATGGAAGGCAGCAATAGCAAGAAGGACCCGAATGGATTTGAGCATAGCCACTGGAGAAAAGGTTTCGTCATAGTCCAAACCAGGTCTTTGACGAAAACCCTTTGCAACAAGTCTAGCCTTATAGGTTTCCACCTGTCCATCTACACCAATCTTTTTCTGGAAGATCCATTTGCATCCTATGGGTTTTACCCCATCTGGAGCAAAGTCCAAAGTCCATACTTTGTTGGTGTACATGGACTCCATCTCGGTCCGCATTGCATCTAGCCATCGTACCGAGTCGCCGCTCTGGATGGCCTGCTGGAAGTCAGTAGGTTCATCATCATCTATGATGCAATCCTCTCTATCCCCGTCTATGAGAAAACCGTAGTATCTCTCAGGCGGATGAGACGGCCTACTACTCCTGCGGAGGGGTGCAGGAATGTTCTGTTCTTCTTGAACCTCTGGTTCTACCAAACTTTCAGTAGCAGTTTGTGGTTCTAGAATTTCTTCCAGTTCTATTTCGCTCCCACTCTTCTGATTTTCCAAAAATTCAGTTTCTAAGAAGCGGGCATGACGAGAAACAAAAACCTTTTGTTCCTCTGCGTAATAGAAGCAATATCCATGAGAGTTCTTTGGATATCCCACAAACTTACACTCTACTGAGCGTGCCTCGAGCTTGTCCGGATGCTGCTTTTTTACAAAAGCTGGACATCCCCACGTCTTCAGGTACTGAAGATAGGGTTTCTTCCCACTCCACATCTGATATGGTGTGGTAGGCACAGTTTTGGTTGGAACTCTGTTCAAAAGATGTATCGCTGATTCTAGCGCATACCCCCAGAAAGATCACGGTAACTCAGCATTACTCATCATGGATCGTACCATATCCAATAGGGTTCGATTCCGTCTCTCCGATACACCGTTGTGCTGTGGAGTGTATGGAGGAGTAAGCTGAGAGAGAATTCCTTTCTCTTTTAGGTAACCTAGGAACTCGGCACTTAAGTATTCTCCACCTCGATCAGATCTCAGTGTCTTAATACTTTTGCCTGTTTGGTTTTCCGCTTCACTCTTGTATTCCAGGAATTTCTCAAAGGCTTCGGATTTATGCTTCATCAAGAAGACATGTCCAAACCTAGAGAAATCATCTGTAAAAGTAATGAAGTAGGAATAACCACCTCTCGCATGTGTAGACATTGGACCGCATACATCGCTGTGTATGAGTCCTAAGAGCTCGCTCGCTCTTACTCCTTGTCCAGTAAATGGAGTCTTTGTCATCTTTCCTTTGAGACAAGATTGACAAGTGTCATAAGATTGATATTCGAACGAGTCCAAATATCCTTCTCTATGCAACTTAGTCAACCTTCTCTCATTGATGTGACCCAGTCTATAATGCCATAAGAAAGCTTTATTCAAATCTGGAGACTTTCTTTTTAGTGTGTTCTGGACATTGAAAATTTGGAGTTGGTTTAAAACATATATGCCGTTATTTAATGTACCGGACCCAATCAAACCATGATTAAGGTGGATGTTGACAACATCTCTTACAAACGTGAAATCATAACCTTTATTTGATAACAAGGAAACTGATATGATATTACACGTTAAGCTGGGTACAAAATAACAGTTATGTAAAACCAAAATGTGTCCACTCGTCAATCCTAGGTGATAATCACCGACGGACGCAGCTCCCACGCTAGCTCCGTTAGCAACCCTGAGGATCATATCACCTTCCTTCAGCACTCTACGGTTTCTCAGTGCCTGCAATGAATTGCAAATATGAGATCCTGATCCGGTATCCAATACCCAGGAAGTAGAGTTGATCGACAGACAATTCTCAATCACAAACACACCTGAAGTCGAAGCCACAGCTTGCTTCGGTTCCTGGTTCTTGGCGTTCCACGCCTTGCAATCCTTCTTCCAGTGCCCTTTCCTGTGACAATGGAAGCACTCATCCTGACCAACTATCGGTACTGCTTTCTTTTTCTTTCCCTTCCCTCCCACCTTACTAACACCTCCTCTAGGTCTGGGTGCGGCCTTCTTCTTCCTTCCTTTGGCCCTAGCCTTGGACCCGGAAGAAGATGAACCGCCAACAAACATAGCGGGTGTTTCCCTTGCCTTCTGCAAGGTGCCCTCCGCACTCCTTAACATGTTCAGGAGTTCCGCAAGTTCAACTTCTTTTCCTTGAAGATTGAAGTTGAGGATAAACTGGGCGTAGGTGGGAGGAAGGGACTGGAGAACAAGGTCTGTATAGAGCTCATTATCCAAAGTAGTCCCAAGGTCTGCGAGCTCTTCTATAAAGCCAATTATCTGTAGGACATGTTCACCTACCGATGACCCGACAGCCAACCTCGCTCGAAACAATTTTTTAGAGGTCTCGTATCTTGCTATACGAGATTGCTCTCCATAAAGTTCCTTTGTATGGAGAAATATGCCATCTAGGGACATATCCTCGTGCCTCCTCTGATGTTCATTGTTCATCGAGGCAAGCACGATGCACTTGGCTCTCGCGCAATCTAAATCCCAGGTTTTGCGGATTTCCTTATCCGCATTGCTGGATTTGGGACCAGGGACAGCAGGTGTCGTAGCGGTGAGGACGTACCCCAGTTTGTCATAGGTCAAAGCCATCTTGACATTCCGCAGCCAATCTTTATAGTTTGGCCCCGTCAGTATATTTTTCTCTAAAAGTAACTTAAGTCCAGTCATTTTCAGGGTCGCTGCAATTAGGAGAGAGAGAAGAAAACTCTTTAGCATGATGCTCTTGCAAGTTTAGAGTGGTTTTTAATTTATCTAAACTGGATGGCTCCCACTGTTTTTCGAATCCTTCCTCAAACCATAAAAGAAGAATTAGCCAAGACTATTCTCACCGTACAATACTTGCTTAACCGTTCAGCCAGGCCGGTGTCGATACTTCGAGGGAGGTTTTCCAACGCTTTCGCGAAGTTCCTTAATTAAATAACCTCTTTTCTCTGGGGGCGTAACCCCGCTGACACTTTTCTGGACACCTACTAGGTTTATAGCATTGATCGTTAAGTGACGAATATCCTGATAAGTAGCATATACTCACAGTAGGATCGGGATCCAAATATCATCGTATGATAATGTTGAAGGAATCCTACCAACATTCATCAAACTCCAAATGGTATGCATCTCTTTGCAAATTTCAGTTTCTTTAGAAATTCCCGATATAAGTTTTTGCCCCATGCTCTTATGACCTTGACGTATGCCAACAAATCATAAGTCACATGTCAAGTTCTGCCCATCATTATCTTGTTAATTTGAACCCACCCGTATATACCCTTGACGTATGCCAACAAGGTAATGCGACTGTCCCAAACCAACACATCTATCTATGCAACAAATGAATACCTCAGCAGCTACCAAACACTATGCCTTGACGTATGCCAACAAGCATAGCTTGAATACTACTGACCATCCATAAGAAATGACGGAGGGCTACGACTGGTTTTGGCGAAACCGTGAACGTAGTGAACTTGATATAACCGAAGGAACCTGATAGCTTTTAAAAGGAGTGGTTAAGGCTCCGTATTTAAAAATATCTGTTTTTTAAAAATAACCGAGTGGATTCTTTTAAATTGTTCCAACGATTTAAACTTTGGTTTGTTTTACTTTGCATTATAGATAATGCGTCCCATCATTAACCTATCATTGCAGAAAACAACGAAAATACAACGTCCTCTTATGCCATCCGCATTCGCCACGGGGTCCCGTCATCACCCGTTAGGTTACTTAACTAACGACAGAGCGGGGGCTGGGCTAGCGCGGGTGTAAAACATAAGTGGCGTCTAAATAGCTATCATAAATATAGATATTTTACATTCGTCTGACGCAATGATATTCATTCCAGAACACAGATAAACAATATTGGATTTGCAAGCAATCTGTATTTCTTTTGAGCCTGCAAGAAAAGACAGATTACACAGTTGTGATGAATAGCCGTTACCCCACCCTCGACCCCTACGGGTACAGCAAACTACCCACCCGGTAGTCTGTGTACCCCACCTTGGGTCAGTCCTAGGAGAAAAAACAGTAAAAAGAAATAATACAACGGTGGCTACAACCGCAACCTGGAAGTGCCCCGCGAAAATAATATTACAACAAATTACATTTACAACAAATGAATTAAACAATAACCCATTGCTAACCCCGGCTATACACCACAACAGTCCAATACAGTTTATATGCACAAACAGATATAACCATTTCAGAAATGTGCAACCCCCTGCCAACCGACATACTAGCAGTTGGGGGAGGTTTACGAACACATTAAACAATCACAGATATAATCCAATACGCAAATACTGTACAATTTCGATCGATTAAACAACATCAATATTGCTCCAAAATCTGCTCTGTTAAACAGTAACCTGAGCAATTATTAAATATTCCAGAAAACCCCAAATATCACAGGGGACCCACACAAGAAAGATGAGTCCATGACTCGGCCAAAGCGCCGCGGAAGGGCGGCGGATCCCACCGATCCGCCGCGCTTCCGCGGCCGAGTTGCCGATTCATGGGCTCGAATTTCTTGGGTGTTCTCCTGGACTCCTTTCTAGCTTTCTGAACACACCTGAAAAATTTTCTGACATCGTTTTAAATTCGACAGAAACTAGCATTTTTTAGGGTTTTCCGGTTTCGTTTTTCCGTTCGAAATTCGTACAAATTTGCGATTAAGTTATTTAGTGTTTAGCGAGGCTTTGATACCACTGTAAGTCGATGTAGTACACCCCAGTACTTATGGGGAGGCGGAATTTTCAAAAACAATCAAGTTTAAAGAACGAACATCGACTAACCGCTTAAATCGAAGCTAAACTATAAATAACCGTATTCAATGAGTTTCTTTTCACTTGTGATTAGGGATACCTATCGAAACTAGTCCTTCGTCTTTGTGTCCTCCTTTGTTCTCCTCGGCCTTCTCTAGGTAGTAGACGATCCACCCGAGAGCGAAACTCCAAGCTAAACCTCTAACTTGAGGTAACTAATCAACTTTGATTGCTAATCAAAGATGAAAGGATGATGTAGAGTGAAGGTTATGGATTGTTTAATCTAACTAATCCTTTGATCTCAACTCATGAGGTGTAAGGATTAGGGTTTGAAGATGAGAGCTTGAGGAGAGAGAATATGAGATAAGATTATAAGAGAAGAGAGAGAGTGTATCATAATATATTATGAAGCATTCTTTTTTAAGAATAATGAATAAATGAAATGAATAAGCATGCTTCATAAAATATCTAGTGGTGATTCATTAGCATGAGTCATTAAGCAATAAATGTGCATTAATGAAATGAATGAATCACCACCATGACTCACAACCTCATCCAAAGTAACCTCCTTAGTCACATCTTCTAGAAGCTTCTCGTACAATTACGAGAACGCCCCTCCGATCCGCAAAAATACGGAAAAACTTTAGACTGTAAAAATCCAATAACCGGATACCAGTAACTGGCTTAAACCAAAGCCGACTGGTAAAAACTGTCCGAAAGTCGTACGTGCGTAAACGCACGTATGCGTCCGAACCCTTTGTCGCAAAACCATGCAACCTCTATATCGTTTCGCCTGGAGTAGGAAACTCTCTGCGTGGGACTCTAGAGACTCGACTACTACGCTGGCAGTGGGTTTAACCACAGACCGCAAGCGGCACTAGCTGTACGTAACGGTCCCCAGGTAGTTGTCGATAAGAAGGCCGATGAGAAAACCCATCCGAACTCCTACTGAGTCTGATGTGACAATCTCCATACAGTCCGGTCCGTTCGTCCAAGACTATCGCATATCGGGCCTAGGGGGGCGGCAAGCGTCAGTCCCCTAATAGCGGTATAAGTCGTGTCGGAGGGAAGCCCATTACACCCTGAGAAACTACTGGAACCTACCAGCAAATCTCGCTTGCCCTGGCCAGGGACTTTGCGTAATGGCTCTCTGACACAGCACGATATCTACTCCCAATACCGGGAGGGACGAATCCTGTCTAACCGCCACTGCCTCCAAGTGCTCGGGACTGCACCCAACTGCCACCTGTTTGCACGACTCCTTTGAGCCGTGGTAGGGTAGCAATCTAAGAACAGTGGGACACACTCGAGGCGAAGTAGCAGTGTCAAGTCTGCGGACTACACTGTACTCATGTCACCTGGGAACTGTTTACTGACGACTGGTATCAAACCAACCAACAGTTCCCTGTGAGTCCTGTCCGGTGTACCCGTAACCTAACGAGCACCTGTATACTATCTCCAGTACGACGTACTGACGGCTGTGGGACAGACCATCTCCCCAACTGGGATGAGAAGCGTACACACCAGTCTACTCCGGAGTATCGATGCTCTGTCTCGATAATCCAACGACCAGGGACCTGAATAAGGATGTGCTTGTAGACTACCCAGCCCCCACTAGTGTGACTGCCATCACAACGCTGGTAGACAAGCAAGATCCTAAGAGCTCTATCAATACGTACACTCACATATTAAGATAGAAAAACCAAGTAGCATACTACCATGTTTAGCAAGACTGTTATATACATGTGAATATCCCAAGCTTCCATTAAGTAATATACAAGCTAGTATGATACAGTAATGGCCTTCTAGGGCATAAACACTAACATCTAGGGTACAAGTCTAAGTCTAGTACCATCGATACCATCTATATAAATATGAATGCGGGTAAAACTCATGCCCAAAGGCCTGCTAAAACCATCATGTCGCATCTCAAATACGAACTTTGTAATATCGCCGAATCTCACGGCCTCAAACCTCATCGACTTATCTCAATCCCACGTAACATCCTCAAATCCTGTATATGAACACATAGTCCCATACCCATGTGTAGATATACATACCTCCATATGCGCACAGATAAAAGAAGGAATGAATGCAAGTATATGTGTACGTGTATGTGTGGGTGCAACAACTACTCTAGGGTTTCGCACTATACTAAACCAATACATCCTTGTCATCTATAAACTTAAACAACTCGTAATAAATATATGTGTGTATACGTATTCGTATACATCACCATGGACTGCGGGGGTGCTATACGCCATCCACCCGACTTCTCCCCGTAGATATAAATCTACTCACCTTGCTTCTCATGTGCCGATGCCGATGTCGCCATCTTCATCTTCTTCGCCTCAACATCACGTACGGTACCTACAAGTATATCACAACGCTAAAGCACATGAAAATCACATTGGAAACCAAAATAGCACACGCTACCTGCATAGGTAAAAACCTATCGTCTCGCATATAAACACGATCAATATCCACTTGTCGTTGACGTCCAAACGCCACACGACAGAAACGAATCACCAAATACCAAAATACATGCTAAAACAAGTCGTAAATCATGCGCCAACTCATGAAAATCAACCCAGATTTTACCCTGATTGGAACCAGACAAAATTGCACATACCAAGGGTCAAGTTAACTGGAAATAGGGCTATGCACCAAGAACGAGGCAAAACCCGCCTGCTCAGGCCGCAATTTGCGGCCAGATTGGATTTATTTGCGGCCGAGAATTGGAGTTGGGGGCTAGGGTTTGGAGTGGTGGTTCCATGGTGCCTGCACATCTCACTGTCAACTCAATTTTATTTTAGGGGTCCCGGGGTGATAGCAGATTCCAAAACACACTTGCAGAAATACAGTTTTCCCCGACATCGATTCACTAAATCCGTATTCTGGGTTTAACTCTCAGGTCTGGTCCAAAGTAACATCACTAACAGGATTCTAAGGTCACAACAAGTCTCAATTTCACTTAACAACTCAAATTTACCCTAACCTCTCTAGGGTTGTCCAAAGTGCACAAAACTTCGTCGAAACGACATCAAACTTTAAAAGAGGCTTAATCACTAGAAATGATACAAAAATTATGAAGGAATTACCTCCATAGAGACTCATGAATCCTCAACAACGCCAAATCACAAACTTTCTTGGTCCAAATGGTTGCTTGAGGGCTTGTGCACATTTCTATTAAAGGGAAGATGGGGTTTTGGAGTGATTTTTGTGTTGTTTTGGAGGCTTGAAGAGGGGAGGGAGAAGGAGGAGCAGCATCTGCAGCAACTAGGAAAAGAGGGAGAGAGGAATGAGTTGAAGAATGATGGAGGAATGGTTAAAGTCAACACACCCCACCTACTCTTTCTCTCTCTCACCATGCTTCATAATATATTCCCTTTTCCTTTTTCTTTTCTTTTCTTTAACCCTAATTCCTTCTCACTCCAAAAGTGAACCCAAATGAACAACCATGGCAAGAAAAATGTAACATAAGTGTAGAAAAAGATATGTGCATGTTTTGCACAAAAATGCCAAAAGTCCAATTAGCGATTTTTAATCGCGATTAGCACTAAATTAGGGTCAAACAAATCATAAAAACTTTAAAATGTCATAATTCCATAAAATACCCTATTTTAGAATTTTCCATAATTTTTCCCCATTTATTTGTATTTAATTATACCGGAATATTAAAATATTCATTAAAATAATATTAAATTATAAAAATTCCCAAAAAAAATATTTTATTCGTTGAAAATGTTACAAGAATTTTGAAGAAAGATGAAGAAATGAGCTTGGGAAATGTTTTGGACAGAAATGGGGAAGGGGTTTCGGCCAAGGGAAGGTTGGGGGTATTTTTGTGAATTTTGTGTGAGGAAATTGCTAGGAAAATGAGTAATAAATGCTATATGCCACCTTTACACCTTTTCTTTTCTTTTTAAAATAAATCATTTTGCACTCCAAAAATATCTAGATATTTAAAAAGAAGTTTCCAAACTATTCTAGTGACAAAAATTGATTTATTCTCAAGAGAAGAAATTTACCGATTTACGTGCCGAAAATACCGCTTAAAATAATATTTTATTTGGGAAAAATTCTATATGAACCAAAACCTCCCAAATACCCCAAAGTTCGCGCAAAAGCTTTATTTTATCTAAATTAGGTGTCGGCAAGCTTATACGGATGTTTGATCGAAATCGGGTTAAAACGGGAAATACCGACAATTTTGCCCTAAAACGGGAAAATTCACAAAACGATTTCTAAAACGTTACAATCTCCCTCCTTGTAGAAATCCGGTCCCCGAATTAAAATTTAACTACGCGTACCTTCAAGGAGATTAGGGAATTTCCTCCGCATCTCGCTCTCGGCCTCCCAAGTGATCTCCTCACTAGTCGGGCTACGCCAAAGAACCTTCATAGATGGCAAGACCTTTGACCGAAGTTTCATCATCTGCCGATCCAATATAACTACCGGCTGCTCGGTGAACGAAAGATCGCTCTCAAGCTGAACGGTCTCGTGCTGAATCGTGTGAGAAGGATCATGAAGGTATCTACGAAGCATCGACACTTGGAAAACGGGGTGCACATCCGAAAAACTAGGCGGGAGGGCCAAACGATAAGAAACAGAACACACTAGCTCAAGGATCTTGAAGGGACCAACAAATCTGGGACTGAGTTTCCCCCTCTTCCCAAATCGCATAACGCCCTTCATCGGAGAAATCCTCAGGAATACATGATCCCCTACTGCGAACTCAAGTCTGCGACGACAACGGTCGGCATAAGACTTCTGCCTGCACTGGGATGCTCTCATCCTATCCTGAATCAGCTGGATCTTCTCCGTAGTGTCCTGAACTAGCTGGGGTCCCAAAACCAGACCCTCACTAAGTTCGGTCCAACAGACTGGCGATCGATACTTCCTACCATACAAAGCCTCAAAAGGTGCCATCTGAATAGTCTTCTGAAAGCTGTTGTTGTTGGAGAACTCAATCAACAACAAGTGACGATCCCAACTGCCACCAAAATAAAGCACACCTGCACGGAGCATATCCTCCAGAGTCTGTATAGTCCTCTCAGACTGGCCATCGGTCTGTGGATGAAAAGCGGTAATAAAACTCAGCCGGGTACCCAAAGCTTCCTGAAGCTTCTGCCAAAGACGGCTAGTAAACTGGGTGACTCTGTCGGATACTATGCATGTGGGAATACCATGCAAACGCACAATCTCATCTATGTACAACTGAGCATACTGAGCATAACCGAAAGTGGTCTTCACTGGAAGGAAGTGAGCCGCTTTCGTCAACAGGTCAACAATTACCCAAATGGAGTCATACCCTCGACTGGTCCTGGGTAGACCCATAATGAAGTCCATGGAAATCTTCTCCCATTTCCACTCCGGAACGGGTAAAGGCTACTACTCTCCAGCCGGTCTCTGATGCTCAGCCTTGACTTGCTGACAAGTCAGGCACCTCGAAACGAAGTCCGATATATCACGCTTCATCCATTCCCACTAGTAGAAGTCCCTCAAGTCACGGTACATCTTGGTGGAACCTGGATGAACACTAAAGGCCGACTGATGTGCCTGCTCTAGGATCTCGCGTCTCAACCCATTATCATCTGGTATACACAAGCGAGTCCCACATCGTAGCACACCCTGGTCATCAATCATGAACTCCGAAACTCTTCCCTGCCGAACAAGCTCAAGAATCTTAGTCAAACGGGCATCACTGGGTTGTGCCTCACGGATACGATCAAATAGTAGTGGACGGGCGCGGACATGAGAAAGTTGTCCCCCAGCGGAAGTGAACTCGAACTGCACTCTACCATCACACAAGAGCTGCCAATCTGTAGAAGACTGACGCTGAACTGCACTCAACTGGGACAAGCTACCCCCGGGCCTACGACTCAAAGCATCAGCTACCATATTCGCCTTGCCGGGGTGATAAAGGATCTCACAATCATAATCCTTCACAAGCTCCATCCATCGGCGCTGTCTCAGGTTCAGATCCCGCTGCTGGAATATATACTTCAAGCTCTTGTGATCCGTGAAGATCTGACACGACTCCCCGTATATGTAGTGTCTCCAAATCTTCAACGCAAAGACCACAGCGGCCATCTCAAGATCGTGAGTGGGGTAATTCTGCTCGTGCTTCTTCGGCTGCATAGAAGCATAAGCAATCACTCTATCATGCTGCATCAGTACACAACCGAGCCCCACTCGAGAAGCATCACAGTAAACAACGTAGCCCCCCGATCCAGAAGGCAAAGATAGAACCGGTGCTGTCGTCAACCGAGTCTTCAACTGCTGAAAACTCTGCTCGCACGCATCAGTCCAAAGAAAAGGAACTCCCTTCCGGGTCAGTCCAGTCAGCGGTGCAGCGATACTCGAGAAATCCTGCACAAAACGGCGATAATAACCAGCTAAGCCCAAAAAGCTGCGGACCTCAGTCACCGACACAGGTCTGGGCCAAAGCTGTACAGCCTCGATCTTCCTTGGGTCTACTAAAATACCATCACCAGTCACCACATGACCCAGGAAGTCAACACTATCAAGCCAAAATGCGCACTTTGAGAATTTAGCATACAGCTGGTGCTCTCTTAATATCGCCAAAGCAATCCTCAAGTGCTGCTCATGCTCCTCACGACTCCTAGAGTACACCAGTATGTCATCAATAAAGAAAATAATAAACTGGTCGAGGAACGGCCTGAAAATCCGGTTCATCAGATCCATGAATGCTGCTGGCGCATTGGTATGTCCGAACGACATCACCAAAAACTCATAATGCCCATAGCGCGTACGAAAAGTAGTTTTCGGAATGTCATCATTCCGAACCCGCAACTGATGATAACACGAACGTAAATCAATTTTAGAAAAATGCTTCGCACACTGGAGCTGATCAAATAAATCGTCAATGCGAGGTAAAGGATACCTATTCCGCACCGTAACTCGGTTCAATTGACGGTAATCCACACACAACCTCAAACTGTCGTCCTTCTTCTTGACAAACAGAACAGGAGCTCCCGACGGCGAAACACTCGAACGCACAAGTCCCAAATCAAGAAACTCTTGCAATTGATCTTTAAGCTCTCTAAGCTCTGCCGGAGCCATCCGGTAAGGCGGTATAGAAATAGGCTCTGTGCTAGGAATCAGATCAATGCAGAACTCAATATCGCGCTCTGGCGGCAACCCAGGTAACTCATCGGGAAAGACATCGGGAAACTCTCGCACGGTAGAAACCTGGTCCAACAACTCCACTGTGGCTCCAGTATAATGAATGAAAGCCATGAATCCCCGACATCCCCTCCTCAAAAGCCGACTAGCGCACAGGACATAAATCAAACTGTGAGGGGCGGCACCACGGTCCCCATGCACCACAAACACTGATTCGCCGGGAAAACAAAATCTAACTATTTTCTCGCGGCTGTCCGGACGCATAGCAAGTAGCTAGCCAGTCCATGCCCAATAGAAAGTCGAAGTCCAATATCTCAAGAAGGATCAAGTTGACGGACAGATCTCTGTCTCCTAAACAGACAACATATGTGTCACGCAACAAACGACTCTCCCACAGGAGTATTCACGACAAGCGGCTGATCAAGCAAACAAGACTCTCGGCCTAACCTCGGCACGAAGTGCGTAGAAACATACGAATGCATAGACCCCGGATAAAAAAGAACATGTGCATCAAAGGATCATACAGAAAGGGTACCTGAAACCACAGCATTGGACACCTGAGCGTCCTGGTGAGTCAAGGCAAAAACCCGAGCATGTCCTCTACTGGCTACTGGCTGTCCCCTGCCTCTGCCACCTCGTCCTCTCGGCACAAAACAACTGTGACAACGACCTCTCTGAGCAGGAGTCTGACGCGGCGCAACTACAGGAATAAAAGGCAACGCTCTCTGAGGCGGAGAAGGTGGTAAGGTAACCAGGGGTACCGCTGGCCCTCTCTGATGTACCATGGTACAATCCCGAACAAGGTGATGTAGACTGCCACACCCGAAGCATCCATAAGACGGTCGCTGGCCCGCCTGGGAATAAGAACTGAATAACTGGCCATGTCCTTCGTCTCTGCTACTCCCCGAGTCTGAAGAAATCTGCCTCTGCGTGCAAACCTCTGTCTCCATGCTGGTACATCCGTACGAGTCTTCTTCGATTCCGGAACAACCAATGACTCGGATAAACGCTCCTCCACCAAAAGGGATGCATCCACAGCAGCAGCATACGTGTCGCAATGCTGAATGCTGATGGTTAGGAACAACTGGGTAAGCAGGCCTCGAACAAACTTCTTCACCCTCATCTCCTCAGTCGCCACCAAATACGGAGCATACACCGACAGCTTAGTAAACAGTACATCATACTCAGACACCGTCATCCCCGGAGTCTGACATAATGACTCAAATTTGCCCGCTCGCGCATCCCTGACGCTCGGTGGAAGAAAACGGGTGAGAAATACAGTCACAATCTCGGCCCAGGTCTTAAGAGCAAGACCAGCGACTCTGCCCCTCTCCAACGACTCACACGACTTCTGGGCCAGACCCTCCAGCCGGAAACTCGCGAACTCCACCCACCTCTCGTCGGAGCATCGGAGCGAACGACAAATCCTGGCCATCCGGTCGATCAACGACTGCGGATCCTCAGTAGCATCTGTGCCAGTAAACACCGGAGGCCTCAGCCTCATGAACTCTGTCAGTGACACGGTAATAACCTACGGAGCTGTAACTGCGACTGCCGGAACTGTAGGTACCATCGTGGTCCCTGACACGGGTGGAACAACAGCCTGCCCCTGTGCTCGAATGGCCTCTACTAAAGTCCCCACAATCTGGTGCATGTCCTGCATACCAGCCTCAATCATAGCAATATGCTCCGGTACAACAGGCATACCGCCCTGGTCAGTCCTCGCCTCAGACGAGTCCACTCTAACCTCGGCCCTCGCGGCCACACTTTGTGCCCTCGTAGTCTTCGGCGGCATATAGGCTGGAAATTGAAACAAGATTCGATAAAGAAACGGAAATCGAATCACAAAGATGTATATGAATCATGGAAGAAATTTCAATCAATAAGTCTTAAGGTCACTTAGTCGGAGTACCATGTCGTAAGTATGCCGCGGAACATACAAACGCTACGTTACTCTGCTTAAGCTACCTACTACATCATACCAAGGTCATCCTACACTCCAAAAGGTAAAACCTAGCGCTTTGATACCAACTTTGTCACAACCCAAAATTTGGCCCGTAACCGGCAATTAAACTATGTAACGTCTACAGGAGTACGCAACTCAAGTAAGCCGAAACCCAGAAATCTAAACCACCCAAAACTGGATCAACGGAGAAAACATAGTTTTAAACATTCGGAAATTTTCAAGTAAAAATCTTCAAGTTTAGTTTTCGTTCTTAGAAATTTCGGCAGCACCTCCTTTGTAAAAACCAGCCCCGAAAATGGGTACAACATAGATAATAATAAAAGCATCCCAAACGGGAGCAAATCACGGCGAACGGCGGAGACAATCACCACACAAGTATACGACGCCGAAGTGAAGAAATATAAAAGAAAACTGCATAAAGAAGTAAAACTTTTCAACAAAACAGGCTCCCACGAGCACGGCACCCAAAGTCACCACAAAATATAACACTGAATCCTCACAAGTCGTCTCTAAGTCATATACAACATAGTGGTGGATAGAGAAAACTAGATCCAACAAAAGATATACAATATACAAACAGATAACCGCAAACCCACCTAAAAGCAAGGCCTCACAGCAAACCGTAGCGGTATTCGCTGTAAGTGCACGGCGGCAACCCGGCCTTCGATCCGACGCCGGAATGCGGAAGCGATGCAAAACTTTAACTTTTCAAACCGGCACCACCGCGCACTATAATACCCGTATCGTGCCATTAAACTAGTCCTAGCTAACAACAAGATGGGGAAAGAGAAATATACCGAGTGATCCGTGTCCTCCGGTCTTCTCGTCGTCGTCCCGATCTCCGGCGGAGTGTCCGGTCTCCACCTCCTCGTCGGAAAGGCACCACGTCGCCGGCTTCTTTTACGGGCTCCCGCCTCTATACCGAGGCAACTCGGGCACGAAGCTGGCGAGTCGACGTGCCCAAGATTTGCTGTAGAATAGTGTAGAGATCTATATGTCTCATTTGGGGTTGTGGATGTTGCCTTTTAAGTGCAGGAAATGATATGAACTTTTGAGATGGAGATGTGGGGATTTTACAAAACCAAAAGAGCAAAAATCCCACACTAGAAATTTTTAGACAGCCCCCATGGCTTGGCCGGCCACTTTTTGGTAGTGGGAGTGAGAATGGAATGAGAGAGAGTGCAAAGGTCAAGGGGTGGGAAAGCAACTCATACAAGCAAAAAATGAAAAATGATTATCAAATGAAATGATGATCACCATCTAATCCAAAACCACTCACATCATCAACAACCATGATGAGCCAAAAGTCAAGCCATGATGGAAAAGAAAAAGTCAAATGGTGGAGGAATTATCATGATACAACAATATGCAAATAACACCCTCCACAAATGCTTATTTGCACAAGTGCAAATAAGCCCTCCTCCACCAATCTTCAGCCAATGATAGATACAAAGAAATATGGCCGAAACGGAAAGCAAACTGGCAACTCCAGAAAACTGGTCCCGTAATAAATTACAGGAAAACCACGATACTGTGTATACACACCCGCATCTGTATTCCAACCGAACACAAATGTAATGAGACAAAATCTACACTGTACTATACTAGGATCCGGCTTAAACCAAAGCCGGCTGGTATTATCCGTCC
The DNA here is from genome assembly GCA_030015575.1 of Agapanthus africanus. Taxonomy (NCBI): domain Eukaryota; kingdom Viridiplantae; phylum Streptophyta; class Magnoliopsida; order Asparagales; family Amaryllidaceae; genus Agapanthus; species Agapanthus africanus. Next base: position 248,769,482 of record JASDDO010000031.1, on the reverse strand, counting down.
GATCCTGATCCGTGCAATACCGCACGTATCTGATCGAACCCTGCCATATATCCATATGGCCTTTAGTACTAACCGTCCGATCCTGATATGTGCAATACCGCACGTATCTGATCGAACCTTGCCATATCTCCATACGTTCTCTACAGCTTTTCGCCCGAAACTTGAGTAACTGAATGTGGGGGACTCTAAAGACTCGTCAATACTATGGCTGTGGATTTAACCTTTAGCACGTCAGAGGTATTAGCCATACGTGACGGGCAACCAGCTATTGACCAAAAGGGACGTCGATGAGCGAACTCATCCTGACACCCTACTGAGTCTATCAGTGACAATATCCGTACAGTCTGGTCCGTTCGTCTATGAGCATCGCATGGCGGGCCTAGAGGGTTGGTAAAAGTCAGACCCCCAAAAGCGGTACAAGTCGTGTCGGAGTGTAGCCCAGAACACCCTGAGATACTACTGGAATACCTAACAGTAAATCTCCTGCCTTGGCCAAGGACTTCGTGTAATGGCTCTCCTAGACACAGCGCGACCTCACCCCCAATACCGGGAGAGACGAACCCCCGAAGATCCTCTCACTGCCTCCATGTGGCTCGTGACTATACCCAACTAAAACCTGTTTGCACGTCTCCTTTGAGCGTGGTAGGGTAGTAATCAAAGCACAGTGGGAACTCACACGAGACAAATGACGATCCTCAGGTCGATGAACTAACCTGTACACATGTCACCAGGGAACTGCTATCTGACATCAGGTATAAGACCAACTAGCATGTTCCCGGCAAGTCCTGTCCGGTGTACTCATAACCCAATGAGCACCTGTATACATCTTAGGTGAACCAACTAACACAAGTGGCTTGTGAGACCGGCCACCGCCCCTCGTCGGGGTCTCGACTGTATACACTAGTCTACTCTGGAGTATCGATGCGCTGTCTCGAAACTCCCACGACCAGGGACCATTTAAGGATGTGCTTATAGAATACCAGCTCCCACGTATATGATCGCCCTCATACTGCCGGTAGTCAAGCAAGAATCCTAGGGGCTCTATCAACGTGCAATAGTGACCTGTCTGGTTACCTAAAGCAGTACACGATGATAAAGATAAACCAGATAGCATACTATCATCTTGAGTAAGACTGTCCTCCTGGGATAGGTCCTCCCTCAATCATTGCAATCACGTGCCTGTGATCCAATAATTGACTCTGTGGGCACTATCTCTAACAATCTCCCACTTGCACTCAAGGCTAATTATTGTGATGTCTCATACTCACAGCCCGTGTGATACCGAACACCCAACTCCTCTACTAGTCAGTCTCACAAATCCCGTTTGCGAAACTATTGCATTCGAGGAATAGCCTCAGTGAGTGGATCCGCCTTTGATGTTTCTTTCTATGTCTCTCTATATCTCAAGTTCGCGGAGAAAGCCATCTCCCGAAATGAGCAATACCTGTCTTAGAATGTGTTTGGATGTCTGATGGGACCTAGCTCATAAATGAACTGCAAATCCAAACATCTTAGACTGTATCGTCAACTGAACTTAATCAGTATCCTGCGCCATGCCTCCCTCAGTATTGCTTTGGACCACCTGTCCAAAATACTGCCCCTCGTCAGAAGGAAAACTATAACTCTGACAACTTCCGTGTCCTCCATGTCACCTTGAAAGCCTGGAATGATAATTGTCTCCCGAATGAGGCTGTCGTTATCATATCCCTAGAACATCCACTTATGTTCTAAAGCTGCTTCCGACTGTTTCTCCAGGATAGGATCAATGTCAACTTATTGCATCTAGTGCAAGAACAACATCTGGTGTGGTATTTGACATCTCATGATTGACTCAATTGCCTAAGCAAGTGATCTGCCAATCATGCACATCCCTCTCCCCTTTAGTCTGTAAGACACCTTTAGAGAGGGTGACTCCATCACCTGCAGGTACACTACCGTGCCAGGAGTCGTCCATTCTAAATGCCTTTAAAATGTTGTCTAAGTACCCTTAATTGGGAAACCACCCAAATCTAGATCTAAAACCATAGATCTAGTAACCAGTATGTCTGATATAATGTCCAAGTCCCATGTGGAGAAACCACTGTGTGACGACCAAAGTATAACCGATCGTAGTATAGGAATATCACTTCCTACTCCGTGTATGTCATCCAAATACCATGACAACACACCCTACTACCTTCTTAACAGATCCATCCCCTATTCTGATGAAGTCAAGCCTATGACTGTCACATCAGAAATAGATGATCTATCTCCGCTATATCTGCTTTAGTCTATAAATAGACATAAGCCACCTGTCCACCAATGCTTCCGCTGCTCCTACTGACTACGACAACCCTCTGGCAGAGTCATATAGACGTACACTTCTAAAGCCAGTTTAGAACGACGCTATACTCATCCTGCTGCCGGGTCTCACAGTCTGGAACAACAGCAATGGCAAGTCTGGGTAAACAAGAACTTCCCTGTCACCATCCTTGAGGCTACCGGAGTACCTCTCGGGTGCCTCAGGTTACCCACCATATCTGCGGAGTGGCTAATGGAATGTCAAACCTGATTGAATCTTTAGGTTCCTATCAAATCTTCAGTAATCGTTTGTGGTTCTGGAATCACTTCCAGTTCTACCATACTCCCACTACTGTTTTCTGAAAAAATCCATTTTTAGTAAAACGGTGGCGAGTCTAGAACAATATCACTATTGATCTTACAGATGGTAGAAAGTCAACCCTCGTCATAGCCTGGGTCAACCCACAAACAACCATTACAGAAACGTGCCTTAAGTTATCCAGAGTCTGGTTTTAAGCATAGGCCGGACAACTCCCCGTACCTTAACATCGTTAAGATATGAACTGTTCTATATCCAATATAGAACCAGAGGCACTGATTTAATTGAACCAGATTCAAATCATGCAGCTGTCTCCAGTGCATGTCAACTAAATGGAAGGAGTCCGATCAGCGTTACTCAACTTAGGAATTCTTCCAATTATGAGTAACCTGAAAGAGAAGCAAGTTCTCTTAGTCATTACTATCAACTGAATACCATACACAAGTATCTACATCTTCGATCACTTTGAAGAATCCCGATACTTGCAATACCTGGTTCTCTACTTTATTCAAATACCTACAACTTCTCAAAATTCGGACCCTGTGTTTCCACGAAACACCTGTCTAAAAACTCGAGAAGTCATAAGTAAACTGAATATAGTACGAGGACCAACCCCTCTGTCCTGATGGACCCTGGACAACATACAATACTCTGTATAAGTCCCTTGAGTCTGATAACTCATTCACTGTGTGTCGTAGGTTGAAAACTGTACTTATGGTTAAGAAGAATTACACCGCCGTTTAATGCTCCTTACCTAACCATCTACTGATATAGGTAAATGTCACAGACATAATTTCAAAAAGGTATATATCTCACTCTATGAAAAATAGACGTACAGATATATCGATTTGAAATTGGTGCATAACAGCGGATATTCAAAACCAAATATTTGCCGACCGGCAAACAGCCCAGGTGATTTCCTCAAATATCACCGATTACAACGAATCCCGATATAATGAGGATGATCACCCAATTCCCAATAGCTTACTCCCACTCATCATCTGAAAAACCATACAGATGTGAGAATCATACCTGGTAAATACATACCATGGAGCAAGTGTCTAACTGGGAAATCAGTTTTCCTTTAACAGTACACAGTGAAACTGAAACATTGAAATGTTTCTATGGGGTATCCCGGTATTCCTAGTAATGCCTCTTCCATTATCCAGATTCACAATTGTAGCCGTGTAATTCTTTGCCACCTCTCCAAATCCCTTTATATGTCTTTAGTCATTACCTTCTGTACACCCCTTTAGGCCAAATGGTTTTCTTCCTTGCCTACCGTTCGGCACCAGCCTATGGTTTCGAAGAAGACTATACAATAAGCATAATGGGTGTACTGTCCTAATCCAAGGAGCACTCTCAATGCGAGAGAAGGTGAAGATAAAAGACAACCGAATAAACCTTATTCCTATTTCTCCTGAACCAGAATCCATCCCCGAACTGGAACAAGTTCCTTTCGAGTTCGTATATAACCATACGATGGAGTATCCAATAAACTATGGATCTTCGTAGTGATACGGAGTGTTCTGGAGAAATACAAAGGTTATTTTAGGATTGGCGAAGAAATACTTGGTTTGGTCGTGAATAGCAGTCGCAGTTTACTTTGCCCTCTTAGTAATCCCTTGCTTTGTCTTAACTTAATACCTTCTGCACACCATCGTTATGCTAATTGGTTTTCTTCATTCCCCACCGTTCGGCACCAGCCTAAGGTTTAGAAGAAGACTATCCAATTTGCGTAATAGGTGTACTATCTCCTAAACTAAGGAGTACTCGCAACCTGAGAGAAGGTAAAAGGAAAAGACAACTGAATAGTACTATTCGTTTTCTCCAGAACCGGAAACCATCCTCGAATAAATTCCTTCGAGTTCGTATATAACCATACGATGGTTTTGTCCAATGGAAGTGGACGTTCGTAGTAATACAGGGTGTCCTGGAGAAAAGGGTAAAAGTAGGAGTGGCAATGAGGTTAGCAACTCTGACAATCCAAAAGCCAGTGTTTAAGAAGGTTCGGTCAACTTGGTCACTGAGTCATAGTCTTAGGGTCGGGTCAATAGTCGCTGCCGAAGAGAGAGAGAAAAGAAACACTCAGCGTACACTCTAACCTAGATCAGAATGGTTACCAATTTATCTAATCTGGAAACCTCCCAATGTAACCTCAAATTCTCCTCCAAACCAGAAAGAAGAATTAGTCGGAGTCACCCGAGGAGTAAACTAACTCATCAGTAGGAATCGGGATCCAACTATCATCGCATGATAACGTGACGGAATCCGCTCACGTCATCACACTCCAGAAGGTATGCGCATATCTGGCAGGTTTCAGTTTCTTTAGAAACTCCCGATGAGATTTTTGCCCCATGCACTTATGACCTTGGCGTGAGGTCAAAATATCATAAGTCACATGTCAAGTTCTACCCGTCATTGTCCAGGTTAATTTGAACCCATCCGTACATACCCTTGACGAAGGCCAAAATAGTAGTACGACTGTCCCAAACCAACACATCTATCTATGCAACAGATAAATACCCGGCAGCTACCAATCACTATGCCTTGGCGTGAGGTCAAAATACATAGCTTGAATACTACCGAATATTTAACTGAAATGACGGAGGGCTACGAATGGTTTCTGGCGAAAACCTTTAACGTAATGAACTTGATATCGTTGAAGGAATGGATAGCTTTATAAAAATGTCGAAAACCTTTGCTAAAGAGGTCACTCCCAGTGAAGGGATCTCGGCTCTTTCCCCGTAGAATGAGGTGCAGGATATTCCAACTGAATACCACGGTGCAAAGCAAAAGTAATCGGCTATAGTGAAGTTATTGCCCTGAAGCAAACTTTTTGTCCAAGGGGTCACTCCCGGTGAAGGGATCTCGGCCCTTGCCTCGTCGACTGAGGAGCAGGATATTCTAACTGAATACCACGATGCTAAACAAAAGAGAACGTCCTTGCAATAACAGCTTTTTGAAAAGTGTTCCGACAACATCAGATTAGGTTTGTTTTTAACTTGCATTGATCCAAATCAACGCAGTCCCATCAATTGATCACACCACAAAGAACGAAAATATACTGATGTACGTATATGGCATCCGCATTCGCCACTGGGTCCCGTCATTACCCGTTAGGTTAGCTAACTAACGACAGAGCGGGGACTGGATTAGCGCGGATGAAAAACATATACAACATCTACTAGTATATATACCAATATATAATATTTTGCTCAAGGCGTGATAAAATGCAACATCACAGAAATGTACAGCATCACAGAACAATACAGATATCTGAGATCCCCGGGTTTCACAGAGCCACTACTGAAACCCGACGTTCCCCTGGTCGTGTGGATAGCCTGTGCAATGAAATCCTAGACCCCTACGGGCGCGGCAAGTTACCCGCCAAAACCTGAAGCGAGGCAGCCCCCTTCAGCACCATGAATGGACCACCCGGCACTTCACGGAATCCGGTAACTTGGGCACCCCTCCTGGGTCAACCTGTATCCCCTACGAGTGCGGCGAATAGCCCGCCAATTCTAGAGTGAAGCCCCCTCCGTCTCAATGCCATGAGATGCGGGCTTGTTGCCCTCTAGACCCCGGCTATCCGTGCACCCCTCCGCGGGGTAATCCTAGTACAGAAAGTAAAATATACATAAAACGGGTACATCGACCGCAACCTGGTCGTGCCCCAAAATAATAATACAAACAGGCAGTGACGGCAGTCCACATGTCGGACGCTCACCCCGCAATATCAAATGTACATAATACAACAAAAACTGTACTAGCATTGCATCCAGGCTATCCCCACGACCAATCCGCAACATCACAGCATAACACAGAACATCAACGTGAATGTCACGTTCCCAAATCCGTCTAACTGGGCTATAGCAGTTAGACGGGTTTTACCGATTAAGTGACATTCACGGTCGCAGATATAATGTAAATACTGTGAACTAACGTGTTTAAAATATCCGATCGATTAAATTTACCAAGTGGGCCCCAAAGCACTATTGTAGCACTTAAAGAAATTCTGGGCCCAAAAAGAATATTCCAAAACCCCAATTTCCCTGTCCAAGAACCTCTGTAAAAAATTGGTCCAGTGAAGAGGCTAAGTGGCGGCGAAACCGGGGCCCAAGCATGGGTTTGGCCGCGGTTCCGCGGTGCTATGGTGAGATCACCCGACCAAAATTTCACAGAGTTCTTAGAATTCCCTGCACAGTATTCTGCAACTGCCTGAAAAATTTTTGGAGCCAAAAAAAATTCGACAGAAACTGATGCAATTTGAAAATGCAGTTTTGGAATTTTGTTCGATCGGAAATGTAAAACACATTAGACAAAGCTAGACTATGTTAATGGCGAGGCTCTGATACCACTGTAAGTGCACGGCGGCGCCCCGGCCGTCGATCCGACACCGGAATGTGGAAGCGATGCTAAACTTTAACTTTTCAAACCAGCACCACCGCGCACTATAAAACCCGGACCGTGCCATTAAACTAGTCCTAGCTAACAACAAGATGTGGAAAGAGAAATATACCGAGTGATCCGTGTCCTCCGGTCTTCTCGTCGTCGTCCCGATCTCCCGCGGAGTGTCCGGTCTCCACCTCCTCGCCGGAAAGGCACCACGTCGCCGGCTTCTTTTATGGGCTCCCGCCTCATACCGAGGCAACTCGGGCACGAAGCCGGCGAGACGACGTGCCCAAGATTTGCTGTAGAATAGTGTAGAGATCTATATGTCTCATCTGGGGTTGTGGATGTTGCCTTTTAAGTGGAGGAAATGATATGAACTTTTTAGATGGAGATGTGGGGATTTTACAAAACCAAAAGAGCAAAAATCCCACACTAGAAATTTATGGACAGCCCCCATGGCTTGGCCGGCCACTTTTTGGTAGTGGGAGTGAGAATGGAATGAGAGAGAGAGCAAAGGTCAAGGGGTGGGAAAGCAACTCATACAAGCAAAAAAAGAAAAATGATTATCAAATGAAATGATGATCACCATCTAATCCAAAACCACTCCCATCATCAAGAACCATGATGAGCAAAAAGTCAAGCCATGATGGAAAAGAAAAAGTCAAATGGTGGAGGAATTATCATGATACAACAATATGCAAATAACACCCTCCACAAATGCTTATTTGCACAAGTCCAAATAAGCCCTCCTCCACCAATATTCCGCCAATGATAGATACAAAGAAATATGGCCGAAACGGAAAGCAAACTGGAAACTCCAGAAAACTGGTCCCGTAATAAATTACAGGAAAACCACGATACTGTGTATACACACCCGCATCTGTATTCCAACCGAACACAAATGCAATGAGACAAAATCTACACTGTACTATACTAGGATCCGGCTTAAACCAAAGCCGGCTAGTATTATCCGTCTGATCCTGATCCGTGCAATACCGCACGTATCTGATCGAACCCTGCCATATATCCATATGGCCTTTAGAACTAACCGTCCGATCCTGATCTGTGCAATACCGCACGTATCTGATCGAACCTTGCCATATCTCCATACGGCCTCTACAGCTTTTCGCCCGAAACTTGAGTAACTGAATGTGGGGGACTCTAAAGACTCGTCAATACTATGGCTGTGGATTTAACCACTAGCACGTCAGAGGTATTAGCCATACGTGACAGGCTACCAGCTATTGACCAAAAGGGACGTCGATGAGCGAACTCATCCTGACACCCTACTGAGCCTGACAATGACAATATCCGTACAGTCCGGTCCGTTCGTCTATGAGCATCGCATGGCGGGCCTAGGGGGTTGGTAAAAGTCAGACCCCCAAAAGCGGTACAAGTCGTGTCGGAGTGTAGCCCAGAACACCTTGAGATACTACTGGAATACCTACTATTAAATCTCTTGCCTTGGCCAAGGACTTCGTGTAATGGCTCTCCTAGACACAGCGCGACCTAACCCCCAATACCGGGAGAGAAGAACCCCCGAAGATCCGCTCACTGCCTCCATGTGGCTCGGGACTGTACCAAACTAAAATCTGTTTGCACGTCTCCTTTGAGCGTGGTAGGGTAGTAATCAAAGCAAAGTGGGAACTCACACGAGACAAATGACGATCCTCAGGTCGATGAACTAACCTGTACACATGTCACCAGGGAACTGCTATCTGACATCAGGTATAAGACCAACTAGCATGTTCCCGGCGAGTCCTGTCCAGTGTACTCATAACCCAATGAGCACCTGTATACATCTTAGGTGAACCAACTAACACCAGTGGCTTGTGAGACCGGCCACCGCCCCTCGTCGGGGTCTCGACTGTATACACTAGTCTACTCTGGAGTATCGATGCCCTGTCTCGAAACTCCCACGACTAGGGACCATTTAAGGATGTGCTTATAGACTACTAGCTCCCACGTATATGATCACCCTTATACTGCCGGTAGTCAAGCAAGAATCCTCGGGGCTCTATCAACGTGCAATAGTGACCTGTCTGGTCACCTAAAGCAGTACACAATGATAAAGATAAACCAGAAAGCATACTATCATCTTGAGTAAGACTGTCCTCCAGGGATAGGTCCTCCCTCAATCATTGCAATCACGTTCCTGTGATCCAATAATTGACTCTAAGGGCACTATCTCCAACATTCGCAAAAGTAGAGATGATAAGACGCCCTTCCGTGACTACTCTGAGCGTAAGTCATGCAAAACACTGTGGCACAACGGAGGTGAGTTTCCAACTCGTGAATAGTAAATAACATCATACTGTAATCGCAAGTATGCACGAACAGCGATCTATCTATCACATGTAAACCGATAGAATAAGTATGATAAGTGAATATGCAACAATCATGTAAAGGTACATCATCAGGGTACTACAACTACATGAAGCTATGCATATCAACATAATCCTGAGTGTGGGATGATATAATATAAAATTTCATGCAAAATCATCAGCATGGAAAAACACCAGTGTCCCTCACCGACACATCAAATCCCAAATCCTCAGGCACCGCATCCTCAGATCGGCACTCACATCCTGTAAGTCTCATGGAACCTGAGTGTCTAACATCGACACCCGAAACATCATGAAAACCCGTGTCTAGAATCGACACGTAAATTCCCATAACTCAGGCGCTGTCACCATGACTGGCCCTGACGATATGTCATATATCATTCCGGTCGGTATCCTCACGATAACCGCCGAATCTAATTACTATCACCGGTAAGTAGTGGTCTCACCGCAAGGCTTATCGTCTACACAACAAAATCACCACTCACCCCGGGGTACCATACCGGGTCCACCATGTACCCGCAGACGGTGCCTCCCGCTCCTCGAATTGGGTATCACAAGTCAAATCTCAGAACCGAGAAATCACATGGTGGACGCACTGAAATATCATATCAAGAGAAAAACCGGGTTTTCAAACAATACATAGTTTTCTTGAAATACCCCCACGGTTCTCAAATCCATAAATCGTATGAAATCCATATCTCAATGCGTAAAACCATGAAAACTGATATATGCAACATAAAACAACAATATGAGCTTATCAAAGGAAACCCGCTCTTTTAAATGAATCCATCTTTAAAATATATTTTGCGATCCCCAAAATCCTCTCAAAAACAAGTGCAGCATGATATGTGGTGTACGTGTAAGTGTAGAAAGGTTTAAGTATCTACAAGTAAGCCAGTATTAATGATGCATTTCATAAACGCAATGATCAACAACTCAATATCACATATCAAAACAATACCACTTAAGGTACATACAACTATAGCGAAAATATGCGGGTGTACATGTCAATATGTATGCAAGATGTACAAGTAGCACTAGCAAGGTATACGTGAAATGGATTAAGAGTTACTATCTTAGCTCTCCATATCAAACACAATAACACGTATGTAGGTGGTTTGTGCGTGTCATGGCAATTACTGACGATGTGGGTGTAGCATACAATTTAGTGCTCGTGCAACATGAACCGTCAGTAATGTGTTATATCTAAAGTACAACAGATGCTATTATGAAATGACATTCATATGAAATTAACCAATATGCAATAACATGCAGCAAACAAATCATATCGCCATACGGGCGATTTCCCCGTAGATGTTAAATCTACTCACCGATGGTCTCGAGCTATGAAAATCTGACCACCTGCTTCCCCTTGTCCGCAGCACACGAAGTCCCTGCTTACGAACCTAAAATTTCACAAATACAACACATAAGCTAAATATCCTATAATGACGAAAAGACAACGAAACACAATGAAAACGCCCGGAAAATTACACTGCGCGCTTAGCGCATCTATCGCGCACGACATCGGCCAAAAACCCTAACTGGGGTCGCTAAACTACAAAACACCAAGTCTAGACCCCGATCGTCCCGATCGCGTAACACAAATAATTACGAGGAATACAATAGATATAACCTCGCAACGACCAACCGAACCCACGTCGGAAAAACCCCGAAACCTAGTAAGCAACCTATCGCAATATTTCGCACTAGTTTCAAGCTAACGCATATCTAGCGATTACAAACACCTTATAATAGCTTAACTAAGCTATCTAAACCATTCCTATATTTTTAACACTTGCTAATTAAGTTTTAGCAAAAACCTAGTAAGCAAATTGCATAATTAAACAAAGTGCTCATTAGCAAAAATTAACATTTTCTGCTAGGTTAATCTTTTCCAAATCACAAATTAATACTTTAAATGAACATTAATCACATAAACAAACTTTAACCCTAACATGAATTTCTTAAACAAAATATAAATGAATTAATCATGGTTTAAAAGCTAAACTAAACACATAATTAGATAACTAAAATAGCTAGATTAAGATTAAAACAATTAATTATGGATTAAGGTAAGAAATTATACCTCCTCAAGAACACCAAAATGAAATTTAATCCCTCATCATAGCATCAAAAAAACCATGCTTTGTTGAAAATCCAAGAAGGATTAGTGAAGGAAAAGATGGTTTTATTTTATTTTAGGATTTTGTGGATTATTTTAGGAAATTTTCTTGAAGAATTTTGAAGAAAGAATGAAGAAATGAGCATGGGAAATGTTTTGGACAGAAATGGGGAAGGGGTTTCGGCCAAGGGAAGGTTGGGGGTATTTTTGTGAATTTTGTGTAAGGAAATTGCTAGGAAAATAAGTAATAAAAGCTAATAAATGCTATATGTCATCTTTACACATTTTCTTTTCTTTTTAAAATAAATCCTTTTGCACTCCAAAAATATATAGATATTTAAAAAGAAGTTTCCAAACTATTCTAGTGACAAAAATTAATTTTTTCTCAAGAGAAGAATTTTCCCGATTTACGTGCACAAATTACCGCATAAAATAATATTTTATTTGGGAAAAATTCTATCTGAACCAAAACCTCCCAAATACCCCCAAAGTTCGTGCACTAGCTTTATTTTAGCTAAACTAGGTGCTGGCAAGCTTATTCAGACGTTTGATCGAAATCGGGTTAAAACGGGAAATACCGACAATTTTTCCCTAAAACGGGAAAATTCGCAAAACGATTTCTAAAATGTTACAGTTGGTCCTCGTACTATATTCTGTTTACTTGTGACTTCTCAAGTTTTAGACACGTGTTTCGTAGAAATACAAGATCCATGTTTTGAGAAGTTGTAGGTACAAGAATAAAGTAGAGAACTATGTGATGCAAGTATCGGGATTCTTCAAGGTGATCGAAGATGTAGATACTTGTGTATGGTATTCAGTTGATAGTAATGGTTTTGTGAACTTGCTTCTCTTTCAGGTTACTCATAATTGGATGCACTCCTAAGTTGAGTAATGTTGATCGGCCTCTCTCTATTCAGTTGACATGCACTGGAGACAGCCGCATAATTTGAATCTGGTTCCAATTAAATCAGTGCCTCTGTTTCTATATTGTATATAGAATGGATCATATCTTAACGATGTTAAGGTATATGGAGTTGCCCGGCTTATGCTTAAAACCAGACTCTGGATAACTCAAGGCACGTTTCTCTAATGGCTGTTTGTGGGTTAACCCAGGCTATGACGAGGATTAACTTTTTACCATCTGGAAGATCAATAGTGATATTGTTCTTGACACGCCACGGTTTTAGTAAAATGGATTTTTTTTTCAGAAAACAGTAGTGGGAGTATGGTAGAACTGGAAGTTATTCCAGAACCACAAACGATTACAGAAAATTTAATAGAACCTAAAGATTCAATCGGTTTTGACATTCCATTAGCCACTTCGCAGATATGGTGGGTAACCTCAGACGCCCGAGAGGTATTTCGGTATCCTCAAGGACGGTGACAGGGAGGTTCGTGTTTACCCAAACATGACATTACTTCTGATCTAGACTATGAGACTCGGCAGGAGGGTGAGTATAGCGTTGTTCTAAACTAGTTTTAGAAGTGCGCGTGTATATGACTCTGCCAGAGGGTTGTTGTAGTCAGTGGGAGCAGCGGAAGCATAGTGGACAAGTAGCTTATGTCTATTTATAGACTAAAGCAGATATAGCGGAGATAGTTCATCTATTTTTGATGTGACAGTCATAGGTTTTGACTTCATCAGAATAGGGGATGTATCTGTTGAGAAGGTACAGGGTGATGTCCTGGTATTTGAATGACATACACAGAGTAGGAAGTGAAATTCCTATACTACGATCGGTTATACCGTGGTTGTCACACAGTGGTTTCTCCGCATAGGATATGGATAAAATATCAGACATTCTAGTTACTAGATCTATGGTTTTAAATCTAGATTTGGGCAGTTTCCCAATTCGGGTATTATACAGTATTCTAAAGGTGTTTTAGAATGGACGACTCCTGGCATCGTGGTGTACCTGCAGGTGATGGAGTCACCCTCTCTAAAGGTATCTTACAGACTAAAGGGGAGAGGGATGCGCATGATTGGCATATCACTTGCTTAGGCAATTGAGTCAATCATGAGATGTCAAGTACCACACCAGATGTTGTTTTTGCATGAGATGCAATAAGTTTATATATATTAATCCAATCCTGGAGAATCATTCGGAAGTAGTTTATGAGCATAAGTGGATGATCTAAGGATATGATAACGGCAGCCTCCTTCGGGAGACAGCTATCATTCCAGGCTTCCAAGGTGATCTGGATGACAGAGTGACTTTCAGGGTTATAGTTTTCCCTTTGATGAGGGCCAGTAGTTTGGACAGGTGGTCCAAGCGGATACTAAGGGAGGCATGGTGCAGGATACTGATTAAATTTAGTTGACGATAGAGTCTAAGAAATTTGCTGGATTTGGAGTTCATTTGTGAACTAGGTACCATCCGATATCCAGACATATTCTTAGACATGTATTGCTTATTTCGGGAGATGGATTTCTCCGTGAACTTGAGATAAAGAGAGACATAGAAAGAAATATGAGCGCGGATCCACTCACTGAGGCTATTTCTCGAACGCAATAGTTTCACAAACAAGCTTTGTGAAACTGATTAGTAGAGGAGTTGGGTGATCGGTATCACACGGGCTGTGAGTATGCGACACTGCAATAATTAGCCTTAAGTGCAAGTGGGAGATTGTTGGCTATATTTCCCTCAAGTAAATTATTGGATCACAGGAACGTGATTGCAATGATTGAGGGAGGTCTTATACCGGTAGAACAGTCTTACTCGAGATGATAGTATGCTATATGGTTTGTCTTTATCATCGTGTACATACTTCAGGTGACATTACAGATCACTATTACACGTTGATAGAGCCTATAGGATTCTTGCTTGACTGCCAGCAGTATGATGGTGATCATATACGTGAGAGCTGGGGTCTATAAGCACATCCTTAAAAGGCCCCTAGTCGAGGGAGTTTCGAGACAGGGCATCGATACTCCAGATTAGACTAGTGTATACGGATCGAGACCCCGACGAGGTGCGGTGGCTGGTCTCACAAGCCATTGGTGTTAGTAGGTTCACCTAAGACGTATACAGGTGCTCATTGGGTTATGTGTTCACCGGACGGACTCGCCGGGAACATGCTAGTTGGTGTTATACATGTCGTCAGATAGCAGTTCCCTGGTGACATGTGTACAGGTTAGTTTATCGACCTGAGATCGTCATTTGTCTTGTGTGATTTCCCACTGTGCTTTGATTACTACCCTACCACGGCTGAAAGGAGTCGTACAAATAGGTTTTAGTTGGGTACAGTCCTGAGCCACATGGAGGCAGTGAGCGGATCGGCAGGGGATTCGTCTCTCCCGATATTGGGGGTGAGATCGCGCTGTGTCTGGAGAGCCATTACACGAAGTCCTTGGTCAAGGCAAGTGAGATTTACTGGTAGGTATTCCAGTAATATCTCAGGGTGTTCTGGGTTACACTCTGACACGACTTATACCGCTTTTGGGGGTCTGACGTTTACCATCCCCCTAGGCCCGATATGCGATACTCATAGACGAACAGACCGGACTGTACGGAGATTGTCACAGATAGGCTCGGTAGGGTTTCAGGATGAGTTCGCTCATCAGCTTCCTTTTCGCTCAATACATGGGCGGCCGTTACGTATAGCTAGTACCATTGACGTGCTTGTGGTTAAACCCACTGCCAGCGTATTGACGAGTCTTTAGAGTCCCCCATAGAAAGTTTCCCAATTTTCGGGCGAAACGTTGTAGAGGCCGTATGGTATTATGGTAGGGTTCGATCATATACGTGCATTTGTGCATGGATCATGATCGGACGGATCATACAAGTGGGCTTTGGTTTAAGTCGTATCCTATTATTAGATTTGTTGGATTACTTTCATCTCATTGTATTCGCATTTAGTCGGAATGCGGATGCAGGTATGTATATACAGGTGAGGGGTATCCTTGTGATCCGTCACGAGCTTACTTTAGATATTGCCATTCTCTTTTTGGATTGAACATTTGGATTAATGTTTATTAATGGTAATTATGAGCTCAAGTCATCATGAGGAGAATTAATTGTGGCATGTGCATGGGTGATGACTCATGGTCTTTTTATTTGTGCAAATGTCACCTTTTCGATTGATTGTGTTGAAATGATATGAGGAGAGAGAGAGGGCAGCCATGAGGCTTGGGTTGGTCTTGAGATTTTTGTCTAGCACTCTCTCATTATCATTCCAACACAATAACAAAAGAAAGCTCTTCTTCTTCCTCTTTTCTTATTGAGCTCACAATCTCCATTAATGGCTTCACCTTCAACCTCCAACCATACAATCTCATGTGTTGAGAATCAATAGATGTTTAGAGACAAAGTTATCACACACGTTCTCTAGTTCACTTTGGACATGTCGGCTAGCAAACTTCAAGTCCGAGTTGCTTCGGTTTGAAGCGGGAGCCTGTAAAAAGACTTCATAATGTGGTGCCCTTTTCGACGAGGAGACCGGAGATCGAGCGAGATCGGAGATGCCGCGAGGAGCTAGAGATGGTGGCTATAGACCAAAGGACACTGATCGATCGGTATAGCCATTCTAATTTCTTGTAGTTTGCTAGTTTAGTGTTAATGGAACGATCCGGGTAAAGATTATCGTAGCGCCATGTTTTGAAAAGTTTTTGTTCCGCATTTGGCCTCGGATTGACGGCCGGGGCGCTGCCGTAACCCAACAAGGAGGTTTCCCGTGCTTTCGCACAGACCAAATTAAAATAAACCTCCTTTTCCCAGCGGTATAAACCCGTTGACACCTTTCTAGACACCTACTTGATTGTCTAATTGTAATGTGTAAAACTCTCCCAGGAGCAACTCTTACTCGCAGTGGGTATCGGGATCCAACTATCTCATAGAATGCATGCAATCTCATTGCAAATTTCAACACTTGAAATTCCCGATAATTTTGCCCCTAACCTCCTATGACCTTGACAAAGGCCAACAAACCATAGGATGCTAGTCAAGTTCAATCCGTCATTTCCTGATTGAATTAAACCCACCCGCACGACCCTTGACAAAGGCCAACAAGGTCGCATGACTACCCTAACTCAATCGCATCATATGCTTATCCAGATAAGCACAAATCAGCTACCGCACACTACGCCTTGACAAAGGCCAACAAACGCAGCACGAATATTAACTACTACTTATCTGAAATGACGGAGGGCTACGATAGGTTTTTAAGAAAACCTTTTACGTAAAGAACTTGATATCGTTGTAGAATTAAATGATTTAAAATGGAGTGTTTTTGAGGCTTTTGCTAGTTTTGCTAAAGAGGTCACTCCCGGTGAAGGGATCTCGACTCTTTCCTCGACGAATGAGGTGCAGGATATTCACAATACCACTATGCAAAGCAAGAACTAGAAACACTACTACAAATAGGGGTTGCCCCTATGGATTTATCCTTAGGAGCAAACCACTGCCCCTACGGATATATCCGTAGGGGCAATAAATTACCCTGTAGGTGCAAACGCCGTAGGTGAAAGTCTTAGCCTTGAACATGCCCCTACGGTAAAAAACTTGCCCCTACGGAGTACTGTGTAGGTCCAGTTGTCCCTACGGATTAGGCTGTAGGGACAAAAAATTTATTTAATTTATCGGTTTATAAAATAAATTAGGTGTCCCTACGGACTTATCCGTAGGGCCAAATCGTTTCCCCTACAAATAAGTGCGTAGGTCCCGATGTGTAGGGACAAAATATCAGGTATCTTGATATTTTGTCCCTACGGAGACCTGTGTAGGGGCATTTGTTTGTCCCTACGGAAATATCCGTATGGACACGTATAACCCCTTTTACTGAGATCATAGGGGCAAAATATCAGGTATCCTGATATTTTTCCCTTACGGATAAATCTGTAGGGGCAATGTTGGGCCCTACGGATTAAGCCGTTGGGGCAATGTTGGGCCCTACGGATTAATTCGTAGGTACATATTATCAGTTTTTTTAAAAAAAGGGCTGCCTATTTTTTTCTCGCCCTATGCACAATAACATATACATTATATATAAAATTAATCAGCACGCAGAACATACATCGCAGTATTCATAATCAGATCTCACGCATAATATACAAAAGAAATCAACAAGCAGAATATGATATCAATATAAAAACGCAAACACCACCAATGTCAATATCGTCCAAAATATAGTACAATATGTATCATATAAATAAATACTTGTTTAAAATATATGAATAAAAAATCTACCCTTGCTCGGTCCAGCTCCACCTCTGATAAACGCCATAATCTGGCGCGCCTGCTCCTCGGATATACCCTGAGTCAATAAATCATGCAATGCGGAGTGTGCGGGAGTCTAAGTGGGCTGTGGAGATGTAGGAGTGGTCTGCGCAACCGCCGCCGAGATAGTGGCTTGCGGAGCCGCAGCTGCGGGATTCTGAGCGGGCAGTGGAGCTATAGGTGCTGTCTGTGGAACCGCTACCGATGTAGTGGCTTGCGGAGTCGCGGCCGAAGGAGATTCATGTGGAGGTTCGGCCGATATACCCTGTCGCGTCTGGACCAACGGGTGTAATAAACGAGTAAGAACTGTGTATTAGTCGAATTCGTATCATTATCAAGTTATTTCGAAACCCCAATCTATGTATACTTAGGGACTTAGGCCTCGTTTGGATATCAAGTTTGGAAAACCGTAGTTTATTTTAATTAGATATATATGTATGATTAATCAAAGCTAAGTCTACAACCAAATAAGCTCAGGCTATTGCCACGCCCCTAAAAGTACGGAACCTGACCGGCACTTAAATTACGAAATGTCTCGAGGCGTACGTAATCTAAGTAAGCCAAAACCCAGAAATCAAAACCAAGAAGCAGTAGAGTGAAGGAAAAAAAACAATTTAAAGCAAGTAGTTTTAATCAAACATAGGCCGAAGTGTGTATTTTTAAAATCTCAAGTATTTTCTCAAAATTTCGGCAGAGTCTCCTTTGTAAATACTGGCCCCAAACGGGATACAACATGAATAGTATACGAAATAAGTAAAAGGCATCCCCAAGCCGGAGCTAGCTCTTTGTCAATCGACGGTCACAACCGCACAAGCAATATAATATACAACGCCGAAGGGCGAGGATCAAAACTCAAAAGAAAACCCCAAACAACATGAAAACCATAATAATACATACGCGACTCTAAGGTCGAAAGAATAACAGGTCTGGTTTTCTATCTCTCTAAAGTATACAATCTGGTTGATGGAGTTTCTAGATACAACTTAAAAAATAAATAACCAATGGTGGTTTTGATGCAAAGAACCCACTTACCAAAGCAATCACCTGGACGGAACAGTGTACCAGCAAAGCCGCAATGAACCTGTACGGTAAAACCTGCAAGGAACTGTGGCACAACGGGGGTGAGTTGCCAACTCGTGAGTAGAAAACATCCACAGATAGAAAACGCATGTATGACTCAATCCTAGGTCATACGATCATAATATATCCTCAAAATATATAACCTGAAGCATATAGTAATGGCTAAGGTATACATCTAAACAAGTGTAATACCAAGTGCTCGTGTCAGTGCCTCAGGTAGCAACATATCATATGTATGATGTAGGAATGAATGAAAACAGAATGCATCCAATGAGAAAACTATTTTTCTTATCTCTGTGAGATATATGTATAATAATTGAAATATCATCAATGAAATCAACAGGAAATCTGTCACGACCCGAAAGAGCACGTGACAGGCCCTTGAACCATATGAAGCCTATAGGACTCCATCTGATTCAAGTAAGCCAAAAGCCCAGAAATCTAAAACCATTTTGAAGAATAAGTAAAGAAACTGGTTTAAAGAAGTGAAGAAAACATGTTTGAAATCAAGGTTTTTAAATAACTAAGCCGAATGTGCATTTTAAAAACAGTACAATCTTTTCCAGAAATTTCGGCAGAGTTTCTTTTGTAAAAATGGCCCCGAATGGGGTAAAACAAGAATAACGATATATTTGCAATGATAAAGGCATCCCCAAGCGGGAGCTAGCTCTTCGTCAATCGACGGTCACAACGACGCAATGATATGATAATATACAACGCCAAGTGGCGAGGATCAAATCCAAAGAAAGCTCAAAAGCAACAAGAAAACCGCAATACTACTAAGCGCGACTCTAGGTCGAATAATACAACACTATCTCTAAGTCTGAAAGAATATACAAGTTTTTGGTTGATGGACAATTCTAGATACAATGAAAAAAATAAATACAATGGTGATTCTTGACACGAAAGAATCCACCTACCAAAGCAAATCACCCGCAAGAAGGTAGTGTGCCAGAAATGCCGCAATAGAACCTGTACGGCAGAACCTGCAAGAACTGTGCACAACGCGGGTGAGTTGCCAACTCGTGAATAGAAACATCTACAAGCAGAAACCGAATGCAAGACATAAACCTAAGTCCACGATCAATAATACAATCCACAAGAGTACATCTGAGTGTGATAGGGTGGCAAGGTAACATCTAATCATGTAAGTAGTGCCAGGTACTCAGGTAACAACATGTCATCAGTGTAAGGTATGTCTGCATGAGGTAAGTATGATGAAACATCAATGATATCAATACACATATATTAGCGTCCCATACCACTAATATTGGTGTGAGGGTGTATATAACAGCGCCCTCATACCCTGTTATATATACAAATGATAAGTGTAAATCCAGTCTGTATAAGAACCATGTCTTTATATATGTGGAACCCGTCCACCTGTCACCCACTGACAGCAAGCATCATGTATGCAATGTGAGGATATAAACAAAATCATGGAAAACTCATCATGAAACCCGTGCCAAGCATCGACACGTAAATCCTCATCCATATGGGGCTCCGTTTGCGGTATCGGCCCTCGGAACCGGCAGTACGAGTCAACCCATGTCCATCTCTGGGCTCCGTCTGCGGTAGCGGCCTGTCGGCCCCCAGCAGTACGCCCATCTCTCGGCTCCAGGCGGTATCCCCCGGATATCCGCCGAGCTCAAATACAATCACCGGTAGGTACTCGCCCGCCTCCAGTCTCAATCGGCATAACCCATCGATCATCTCGCCGAGGGGAACCATACCGGGCCCACCACGAACCCGCAAACGGATCATCACTCCTCGAGTCGGGTTTCAAGCACACGTCTCAGCACCGAGAAAACGCGTAGTGGACGCACCGAAATATCATATCACGAGGTACCGGGTTTTCATAAAAGTGCCTCTTTTCTTAAATAACCCCACGGTCCTCAAAACCAGAAATCACATGAAAATCCAACATCAGGAAGTAAATCCAATGCGACGTGCTATGCAGTCAATCCATGATGTATGCGACATGTAAAGAACAGTAATCATATCGGAAATCATGCAACATGGAATAGTAATGTGCATATGTCGAAGGAAGAATCATCTCATGAATGCAATAGTACTACAGTGTAGTGGCATGGCAATTATCGATGATGAAGTGTGTGAGCCGGCACATAGTGTACGTGAAACATACGCATCATCGATAATGGTGCTGGTGTCCTAACAGCATGATAATAATATAGTAATGAACATATGCCAGCAATGCGAGTAGCATGAAAAAGCGGATATCTAGTAGTCAACACCACAGTGAAGTATCTACTATGCAACTACATCTAAGTATCAGGTCAATCAGGAGGGGTAGGTGTGGAAACCTCCTAATTCTGAGTCGGCATATATGTAAAGATATATAGTCGGTGATCTCGCCTCAATGTCATATCATAAGATATCCTCGAGTTATGAGTGCGGATCTATCATCAATATCGGCTCGTACGGTAAATCGTCGTACGGCATCCCCAATAGCTGGGTATGGGTCGACATCTCACTGTCTCATCACATAGCAGATATCACCATCATCAGATCATATAGTCTGGAGTAATACTCTATGTCTAGTACAAAACGGTAACATCAGTAAATATGCATGCGGGGGTAAACACATATCCCAAGCCCGCAAGAAGCACAAGTCATATCCCACATATGAATCGTATCAAATCACCGATCCCAGGGCACCAAGCCCACATCATCGACTCATCTCCAAAGTCATCACATATCATCAATCACAGTGCAAGTACAAGTGATAAGCAAGGGTGTGTGTATAGGTGTAATTCTATCCTAGGGTTCGCGACTACGAACTGCACTAGTCACTGCTAACCCTATACTATCCATACTACACATAATATCACAATAACTACATAATAATCTATCTACGGACTGCGGGGGTGCTATACGCCATCCACCCGACTTCCCCCTGTAGATATAATCTACTCACCTGCATCATCAATTGCGGACATCACCACACATTTGCTTGTCGTCCCGAAGTCTTCATCGGTACCTACACATCAAATATTGTATATGCGCATTAAACCAAATCCAAGCTAAAACGGCGCATGAAATCCAAAACGATACGATAAGGGGGCCTATAGGTGAGAACCTATGGCACGCCTTCAAAACCACATATAAATCCTCTATATCGTCGTATAAATGCCCAATAGTCGAGGCAAAACACAATCTACCATTTCAGAAATGAAAATACGGAATACGGAAACACGAATCCAAAATAGCAACTTAGGATATATGTCCCAGATTTCACCCTAGAAAGAATCTGTCAAAACTAGAAGTACCCAGGGCCAAGAATTGAGGTATTGGGGCTATGCACAGAAAACGAGGCGATTCCTCACTGGTCTGGCCGCAATTTGCGGCCAGAATGGAGATTTTGGCGGCCTCAAGGTGGAGTGGGGAGCTAGGGTTTTGGGTGTTGCCTCTATGGTGCCTGCACATCTCAATTCCCACTCAATATTATTTTAGGGTTCTCGGGGTGTTAGCAGATTCTAAATAACAGTGGCAGATTCCAGTTTTTCCCCGATATTGGTTTCTAAAATCCGTATTCTGGTTCAAGCTTCAGGTTTTGGGTTCTAATTCAAACACTAGGGTGTTGGTAAGACCTCTACTGAGCTCAATTTCATAATACAACACCAATTTCCCTCAAACCCTAACTAGGTTTTCACCAAGTCCTTAATATCACACAATATCGATTAAATCTTAACATGGGTTTATAGGAAAGGCTATAATTAAGCTAATGGTTCAGTAATTACCTCCATTAGCAACTCAAGAAAATTCTTGAGTTGCCCCTAGTGGCCAAAATCCTTGCTTCTTTAGCTCCATGTGTAGATCTAGGGATTTTGCACAATTTTAGTGAAAGGAGTTTGGGGTTTTGGGTATGTTTTTGAGATGAAGTGAGAGGATTTAGTGGAGGGGAGAAAGATGAGGAAGGGCAGCAGCAGCAACTCCATGAATGGAGAGGGAAATGGTGAAGGAATTGGAGGAGAATGGCTAAGTATGCTAAGTCAAAGTCCACCTCTCTCTCTCACCTACCCTCATCATTACATTTTCCTTTCTTTTTCTTTTCTTTTAAAAAACCAAACCTTCTCACATCAATAGTAAACCCAAATGAAAACCATGGCTAGAAAAAGCACAAGTGTAGAAAAAGTGATATGTGCAAGTTTTGCTCAAAATTGCCAAAAAACCCGATTAGCGATTTTAATCGCGATTAGCACTAAATTAGTGTCAAACTAATCACAAAAACTTAAAAAATGTCATAATTCACTAATTTACCCTATTTTAGAATTTTCCATAATTTTTCATAATTTTTCTAACATTTTTCCTATTTATTTGCATTTAATATTAAAATAATCAATAAAATAATATTAAATTATAAAAATTCCCAAAATTAATATTTTATATTTTTGAAAATGTTACAATCTACCCCCCTTAAAGAAATTCGGTCCCCGAATTTAAATTTAAACCCCCAATACTAAAAACATCTCAGTAATAAACCAAAGTCGTCGGGGCTCCGAAATCATCAACACATAGAACGTCACAGCGCAATGCATGCGCAAGGGTACTGAGCAGATAACTCAAAAACAAAACTCCGTCAAGCATCCCGCAATCATCGGAGTCAATGTAAAAACACAATGTCAAATCCAATACAAAACCGATATGATATGGATCGGAACTACATATGTAGACATCCAATCTATACATAACACAATCCTGTGCGTCTGGTGCGCACTAAAATCAAAAATCCATATATGTGCTAAACAGGTGCACAAAACAACATCCAAGTGCAACGGGTTTGCACGAAGCATCTGTCATGGGCATCGTATGTGCCTGACAGCAAAATAAATCAGGTGCATGTGACATGCACGAAGAATCCCGATTTAGCGCATCTGGCGTGCACCAAAATCGTATCTAAAAACATGCGCCCAACATGCGCGAAAATCCAAACCGGTGCATCCATCGTGCACGAATGAAAATCTAAACCCTGCGCACTCAACATGCATGGAATCACGAAATCCAATAGCAAACACCGAACAGGCGTAAAACACATTGCCAGCACGGAGTGCTAAAATCAACCATCAAAAATCAACGATATAATGCGGCTCAAACCAAAATCAGGTGTACCGCAAAGGAAAATCTCACAACCGTGTGCATCAGCGTGCACGAATCAAAGCATAACACTAAAATGCCTGAAAACTCTGCGCAAAATATATAAATATCCAGTGGGTGCATGAAACCAATATCATGAAACTCAGTCACCAAAACTAGATCATGCAAATAGAACGCCCAAAATACCGAAATCTAAAATGACGGATACGTGATAATCGAATCAAAAAATCACAAATCATAAATACCGTCGTCGGTAGTTCCTCCTTCAAGGTCGAGAAGGAGTTGATGCATCCACTGCTAGCAGCGCAGGATATCTACCTGCCTCTTGCTCACGGTTTGGCGTCTTCTGACTCTCTGGGTCCTTATCTTCTCTGCGGATTACCAATCTCACAGTCAATCGGCTCATCGGCCCTGTCAGGTGTGCTAACGGGGACGATTCCGTTCTGGCACTTCTCTGGTCACCTCTCGGTCAATCCTCACGACCACTCGTAAGGCAGCATATCACTGGCGTCGGCCTCTGGCTCTCTGAATGCACGTCACACATCTGATCCTGGGTGCAACATCATTGCAGCAACGTCCTGGAAGGAATCCTGCTCAAGGTCTCTTCCAATCATGCCTATGCCAATCTGTACGGAGGCTGGCTCTCCTGCACAACCTCTTCTCGCTCAAAAGATACATGTGTCCTCAGCACAATATCTTCTCAGAAACTGGTCACATCCCAACGTCTCTGTAAGCAAATCAGGTCCCTAGTCTCGACGGGAAGCAATGACAGCTCATCAGTGTCTCACACGAACCTCTTGTTCAAACTGTCTCTATCGTCGTCCACTATGACGTCACGCCAAGCTACTATGCACTACACTGTTCTCGGCCACGGTCAATCTGAAGTCTCTCACACGGACTCGAAATCGCGTATTCTGTAGCTTCATCATTCTGTAGAAGATGTCAGGCCGAACTGGTCCTCGGGAACACGTCCCAACCATCGGAGGAATACTCATCACTCGTCCGTCCTTGATCAATTCGCAACACATCTGGGTAAGTTCCTTTATCCGAACCTGGTCAACTACCTCGTCGAAAATGTCGAACTCTATCCTGCTGGGTGTGCGCAATACGACCACTCCTGGTCTAGGTCTTCTCGTATCGTTTCCCGAAGGGTCCTATCGAGGTCCCTTTCTCAAATCTCAATCCTGCCGAAATGCCCGGAAGTCGTCATCCGATGCTGAAACGAAGGCTTATTCCGGAACGGCTGCATACTTATCGCGCTTCTTTCTGGACGATATATCCATATACCACGCCTCGGGGTACGTATCACATTTCTGATGTCAGCGGAGTGGGACGTCATCTCGTCGAAATATCTTGCGAACTCTTTCCTTCACTCTGCGTCAATGTCGACTGATTCGGACTCGTCTCATCATGGCTGCATGTACTGTGCTCCAACGGCTATGCTCGCATCTGGAGTCTCCCAAGCAGTGTCCCATCACGATATCCGAAAGATGTCGAACCATCCGATCGACTCGTCAGATCCTCATAATCCCCCAAGAGCTCACATCTCGGGTACAGTTTAATAGTATCGGGTACATGCCACAGCGTCGGTGGTCCAGCCGTAGAAGGGCAAACCCAAGCCTCACTAATGGCGCCGAGGAACCGCCGCAAACCCAAAGGTTCAAAGGCTTTCACACGGTCATTAAGTCGAGTTAGGGTTTCATTCTTCTAGAGGGTCCATAGAATCACCTGCATGTCTTTCCGTATACTTTAAACTTGGAAATTAGGCTCCTGACATTCGATCGTCTCTATCGACTCTCAACGAACCTGCGTGAAGTCGTCTCTATCTGGAATCAATCCACCTGATGACTCGCATCGGGTAAGCAAACTCACCACACGTCCTAGTCATTCATCCTCGGTGACTAGCAACTCGCTATCATCTCTCTAAGAACATGCTCATGCTGCAGTAGCTCCAACCATCTGGGCGATATCTCGTCATTTGCAGCAACAACTGGCTCATACGCCTGTACGCCGAACAACGCCTCAATCCTCCCGGAAAGGCAATACATAAGCGGTCATCTCTGAGTCGGTCTGCTCTAGATCTGAGTAAGACTCTCCACACTGGAAATCTTCAACTCATCTGGGCCCGCTCTGGCGCAAAATCGGACGAATCACCTTCGTCTCTCAAACCGGGTAGACTAGCTATCCTTTGTCGCATATCTGCCCGAAAGCTCCGGCAGTCTCAGCTCGTAAGCTCCGAAAGCAACATCCTGTCAATCTCAGTCACAGCTGGTCCATCTGTCTGCACGGTAGGCGACATCACAATCTCGGAGGTATGTTGTACCTCAACAGTCATCTCTCAACAGGCAGCTCTAACAATGGCCCGATCATCCGGTGCAAGACCAAGCACTCTCCTCCACTAGAGGTCACAATCCACAACGCTAACTCGAGACGTTCCCATGTCACCAGAAAACACAAAGGTCGGCCCTCGTACCAAACGAGCTCACACCGGCCGTAACCCTAGCAGCAGCCCAAACTGCGCTCAAACATGGTGACATGAACCTCAATCGAGTATCAAAGAGAGCACATCAAAGGCAAGAAAGGAAACAACAGATCCAAAGTGGATACATGATCATAGGAAGGAACAGCATCAATGGAGGTATGATCATGAAACTAATAGACTCGGGAATCTCAAATGGATGTATAATCCAGGATATGAAGAGAATCACTGATCTCGAAAGTATGTACATCCTATGGTTCCTTAAGCAGAGTGGCGTGTCGTAAGTATGCCGCGGAACATACCAACGGTACGTCACTCTACTTTAGTCACCTAATCCATCAACCAAGGGTCATCCTACGCGAAGAAAGTTCGGGTCTAATACCCCCTCGACCAAGTCTAAGTTCCGTAAGGTCAAGCCTAAGTTCCGTAAATAAACAACGCCCTAGGCTCCACATAGTCAAACTCAGACTCGAACCAAGGTCAACCTAGCGCTCTGATACCAACTTTGTCACGACCCGAAAGAGCACGTGACTGGCCCTTGAACCATATGAAGCCTATAGGACTCCATCTGATTCAAGTAAGCCAAAAGCCCAGAAATCTAAAACCATTTTGAAGAATAAGTAAAGAAACTGGTTTAAAGAAGTGAAGAAAACATGTTTGAAATCAAGGTTTTTAAATAACTAAGCCGAATGTGCATTTTAAAAACAGTACAATCTTTTCCGGAAATTTCGGCTGAGTTTCTTTTGTAAAAATGGCCCCGAATGGGGTAAAACAAGAATAACGATATATTTGCAATGATAAAGGCATCCCCAAGCGGGAGCTAGCTCTTCGTCAATCGACGGTCACAACCACGCAATGATATGATAATATACAACGCCAAGTGGCGAGGATCAAATCCAAAGAAAGCTCAAAAGCAACAAGAAAACCGCAATACTACTAAGCGCGACTCTAGGTCGAATAATACAACACTGTCTCTAAGTCTGAAAGAATATACAAGTTTTTGGTTGATGGACAATTCTAGATACAATGAAAAAAATAAATACAATGGTGATTCTTGACACGAAAGAATCCACCTACCAAAGCAAATCACCCGCAAGAAGGTAGTGTGCCAGAAATGCCGCAATAGAACCTGTACGGCAGAACCTGCAAGAACTGTGGCACAACGCGGGTGAGTTGCCAACTCGTGAATAGAAACATCTACTAGCAGAAACCGAATGCAAGACATAAACCTAAGTCCACGATCAATAATACAATCCACAAGAGTACATCTGAGTGTGATAGGGTGGCAAGGTAACATCTAATCATGTAAGTAGTGCCAGGTACTCAGGTAACAACATGTCATCAGTGTAAGGTATGTCTGCATGAGGTAAGTATGATGAAACATCAATGATATCAATACACATATATTAGCGTCCCATACCACTAATATTGGTGTGAGGGTATATATAACAGCGCCCTCATACCCTGTTATATATACAAATGATAAGTGTAAATCCAGTCTGTATAAGAACCATGTCTGTATATATGTGGAACCCGTCCACCTGTCACCCACTGACAGCAAGCATCATGTATGCAATGTGAGGATATAAACAAAATCATGGAAAACTCATCATGAAACCCGTGCCAAGCATCGACACGTAAATCCTCATCCATATGGGGCTCCGTCTGCGGTATCGGCCCTCGGACCCGGCAGTACGAGTCAACCCATGTCCATCTCTGGGCTCCGTCTGCAGTAGCGGCCCGTCGGCCCCCGGCAGTACGCCCATCTCTCGGCTCCAGGCGGTATCCCCCGGATATCCGCCGAGCTCAAATACAATCACCGGTAGGTACTCGCCCGCCTCCAGGCTCAATCGGCATAACCCATCGATCATCTCGCCGAGGGGAACCATACCGGGCCCACCACGAACCCGCAAACGGATCATCACTCCTCGAGTCGGGTTTCAAGCACACGTCTCAGCACCGAGAAAACGGGTGGTGGACGCACCGAAATATCATATCACGAGGTACCGGGTTTTCATAAAAGTGCCTCTTTTCTTAAATAACCCCACGGTCCTCAAAACCAGAAATCACATGAAAATCCAACATCAGGAAGTAAATCCAATGCGACGTGCTATGCAGTCAATCCATGATGTATGCGACATGTAAAGAACAGTAATCATATCGGAAATCATGCAACATGGAATAGTAATGTGCATATGTCGAAGGAAGAATCATCTCATGAATGCAACAGTACTACAGTGTAGTGGCATGGCAATTATCGATGATGAAGTGTGTGAGCCGGCACATAGTGTACGTGAAACATACGCATCATCGATAATGGTGCTGGTGTCCTAACATCATGATAATAATATAGCAGTGAACATATGCCAGCAATGCGAGTAGCATGAAAAAGCGGATATCTGTAGTCAACACCACAGTGAAGTATCTACTGTGCAACTACATCTAAGTATCAGGTCAATCAGGAGGGGTAGGTGTGGAAACCTCCTAATTCTGAGTCGGCATATATGTAAAGATATATAGTCGGTGATCTCGCCTTAATGTCATATCATAAGATATCCTCGAGTTATGAGTGCGGATATATCATCAATATCGGCTCGTACGGTAAATCGTCGTACGGCATCCCCAATAGCTGGGTATGGGTCGACATCTCACTGTCTCATCACATAGCAGATATCACCATCATCAGATCATATAGTCTGGAGTACTACTCTATGTCTAGTACAAAACGGTAACATCAGTAAATATGTATGCGGGGGTAAACACATATCCCAAGCCCGCAAGAAGCACAAGTCATATCCCACATATGAATCGTATCAAATCACCGATCCCAGGGCACCAAGCCCACATCATCGACTCATCTCCAAAGTCATCACATATCATCAATCACAGTGCAAGTACAAGTGATAAGCAAGGGTGTGTGTATAGGTGTAATTCTATCCTAGGGTTCACGACTACGAACTGCACTAGTCACTGCTAACCCTATACTATCCATACTACACCTAATATCACAATAACTACATAATAATCTATCTACGGACTGCGGGGGTGCTATACGCCATCCACCCGACTTCCCCCTGTAGATATAATCTACTCACCTGCATCATCAATTGCGGACATCACCACGCATTTGCTTGTCGTCCCGAAGTCTTCATGGGTACCTACACATCAAATATCGTATATGCGCATTAAACCAAATCCAAGCTAAAACGGCGCATGAAATCCAAAACGATACGATAAGGGGGCCTATAGGTGAGAACCTATGGCACGCCTTCAAAACCACATATAAATCCTCTATATCGTCGTATAAACGCCCAATAGTCGAGGCAAAACACAATCCACCATTTCAGAAATGAAAATACGGAATACGGAAACACGAATCCAAAATAGCAACTTAGGATATATGTCCCAGATTTCACCCTAGAAAGAATCTGTCAAAACTAGAAGTACCCAGGGCCAAGAATTGAGGTATTGGGGCTATGCACAGAAAACGAGGCGATTCCTCACTGGTCTGGCCGCAATTTGCGGCCAGAATGGAGATTTTGGCGGCCTCAAGGTGGAGTGGGGAGCTAGGGTTTTGGGTGTTGCCTCTATGGTGCCTGCACATCTCAATTCCCACTCAATATTATTTTAGGGTTCTCAGGGTGTTAGCAGATTCTAAATAACAGTGGCAGATTCCAGTTTTTCCCCGATATTGGTTTCTAAAATCTGTATTCTGGTTCAAGCTTCAGGTTTTGGGTTCTAATTCAAACACTAGGGTGTTGGTAAGACCTCTACTGAGCTCAATTTCATAATACAACACCAATTTCTCTCAAACCCTAACTAGGTTTTCACCAAGTCCTTAATATCACACAATATCGATTAAATCTTAACATGGGTTTATAGGAAAGGCTATAATTAAGCTAATGGTTCATTAATTACCTCCATTAGCAACCCAAGAAAATTCTTGAGTTGCCCTTAGTGGCCAAAATCCTTGCTTCTTTAGCTCCATGTGTAGATCTAGGGATTTTGCACAATTTTAGTGAAAGGAGTTTGGGGTTTTGGGTATGTTTTTGAGATGAAGTGAGAGGATTTAGTGGAGGGGAGAAAGATGAGGAAGGGCAGCAGCAGCAACTCCATGATTGGAGAGGGAAATGGTGAAGGAATTGGAGGAGAATGGCTAAATATGCTAAGTCAAAGTCCACCTCTCTCTCTCACCTACCCTCATCATTACATTTTCCTTTCTTTTTCTTTTCTTTTAAAAAACCAAACCTTCTCACATCAATAGTAAACCCAAATGAAAACCATGGCTAGAAAAAGCACAAGTGTAGAAAAAGTGATATGTGCAAGTTTTGCACAAAATTGCCAAAAAACCCGATTAGCGATTTTAATCGCGATTAGCACTAAATTAGTGTCAAACTAATCACAAAAACTTAAAAAATGTCATAATTCACTAATTTACACTATTTTAGAATTTTCCATAATTTTTCTAACATTTTTCCTATTTATTTGCATTTAATATTAAAATAATCAATAAAATAATATTAAATTATAAAAATCCCCAAAATTAATATTTTATATTTTTGAAAATGTTACAAAATCAGTGTCCAGCATCGACACAATATCTCAAATCTCAAATCTCAATATCACAATATCTCAATGTCATTAATATCTGGGCTCTGACTATCCGGACTGGCCCATGGGCTCCGGCTATCCGGACTGGCCCAACTCTGATCGGTATCCTCCGGATATCCGTAGAGTCACAATTGTTAGTTATATGTATGCCCTAGAGGCCATTACTGTACATAGGATGTATATTGTAGTGGATGCTGGGACATATATAGGTAGGACTTTCTTGCTCGACATGATAGTACGC
The DNA here is from genome assembly GCA_030015575.1 of Agapanthus africanus. NCBI lineage: Eukaryota > Viridiplantae > Streptophyta > Magnoliopsida > Asparagales > Amaryllidaceae > Agapanthus > Agapanthus africanus. Next base: position 248,738,277 of record JASDDO010000031.1, on the reverse strand, counting down.
TATCTGGTTGCTCTTTATCTTAACATGTATACTTTATGTCTCTCTGTTACATGTTGATAAAGCCCTTATGATGTGTACTCGACTTGCAGGACTATGATGTAGATCATACTAGTGGGGCCTGGGTAGTCCATGAGTACATCCTTCAATGTTCCTAGTCGTGGGAATATCGAGACGGGGCATCGATATTCCAGTGTAGACTAGCATAGATCTTCTCGACCCATGTGATGGGCAATGGATGATCCCATATCCATCGGTGTTTGACATCAGAGATGGTATGCCGGTGATCAGTGGAGACTGGGTACACTGAACGGACTCGCCGAGAACTCCCAGATGGTATTATACCTCACGTCAGATGGCAGTTCTCTAGAGACACTGGTACAGCATAGTCTGTTGACCCGAGATCATCATAGAGTCTTGTGTGTATCCCATTGTGCTTTGATTTCCACCCTACCACGGCTCTACTGAGTCATGCAAACAGGTGGTTTTTGGGTACAGTCTCGATTCACATGGAGGCAATGAACGATAGGAGGGGATTCGTCTCTCCCGGTATTGGGGGTTGATGTTGCGCTATGCTCGACTGGCCATAACTGGAAATCCCTGGCCAGGGTTGCACTGATTTACTGGTAAGTGTTATCAGTAGTTTCATGCTTATTATGGACCTTACATCGGCATGACTTATCAAGCTACTGGGGTCTGACGTTTACCATCCCTAGGCGAGATATGCGACATATCAGACGAACAGACCGGACTGTGCGGTAAGTGTTACTGGTTGGATTCACAGGAGTATGAGAGGGCTTGCTCGTTGATCTTCTGATCGCTCAATACCCAGGTGGCCGTTACGTTTAGCAGACCGCTTGCTGCTTGTGGGTGTTTGATATGATTATCACCTACTGCCGGCGTATTGACGAGTCTTTAGAGCCCTACACAGGGGTTTCCTGGCTCAAGAGAAACGAACTAGGAGCGCATATGAGATATGTGCGGGATCGAGAATAATACCAGTATGTGATACTGTGTTCTATTCTCGTGATTTGTATCATCGGGCGGTTATATGTGATATAGCCGGGTTACCGAATCAAATGTTGATTCGATATATTGATACACTTGATATTAGTCGGTTATATGCAGTATGACCGGATCATTAAATCAAGTGTTGATTTAATGATTTAATGTATGATTATATATTTGATATATTACTTTAATTAACTAGTATTTGTTCACTTAAGATTGATTTTCTCACTTGATGTGCACAAGTTGTATATGTGATATATTTTTGTGCACTAGATTGTATCATGATTGATGAAACATGCAAACTTGGGTGTGCGTTTGGATAACACCATGTTTAGGTTAATGGTTAGAGTTTTATTCTTTTTATTTATTTTGGTAAAAATAAAATGGTCTTTTCCCTTTGTCTTTGCTTGAAGTTACATGATACTTCAAGCATCTTTTGACAAAGTCTAAACCATTTTGTTTTTATTCTTTAACCTAACCATTACCTAAACCCTAGTTTACTCTCTACATGAGTTTACTCACCCATGGTTGCTAAATGATAGACTTCACTTGAATTTTCTTTTTGAGATAATTCATTTTTCATTTCCTTCTTCTTCTTCTTCTTCTTCTTCATGAAGTGAAGAAAGCTTTCTGGAAAATTCCAAGTGAAGAAATCAAGTGAGAAATCCAATTCTAAAGTGAACCCACTTCTTATTTCTTCATACTCTACAACTTGTCATGTAGTAGAGTGTGTTATCTTCACAAGTTTCATGACCTAGTGAAGATGGAGCTTGAGTTTGAGTCGCCTCGACGTAGATCATCTTCGGCATCGAAGTCAATGACCTAGCCCGCTTATTTCTCCGACGAAACCAACACTAGATTCCGGGATCCCGATGATGGCAGTGGAGGGATGTCAACTCGGAGCTATGGAAGTGGATGACCGGATTTACAAAGGTTGTATTCCCAAACACTTGTAGTTAAAGTAGTTAACTTGCTTGCTTTCACCTTACCTCTAGTAACGATCTTGCATTAAGGTTTCTCGGCACATAGAAAAATTTGATTTTGGCATGGTTGATATCAGTTGTAGAACCTCATGAGTGTGCCTAGGAACCCTACAGTGGTATCAAAGCCTAGCTAGAGCTTTAGGCAAAGTGTAGACGAAGTTAGAAACCCGATCGAACCCCGAAACCCTAAACAAAACCCTTCTCTGTACATTTTCTGAAATTGTGGATTTTGTGAATTAAAAATTGTAAAAAAATTCAGCAGGGTTTTGTAGGAGTTATTGTGTAGCACGTGACCCCAACTCGACCAATGCGCCGCGGAACCGCGGCCCCACCCTGGCTTGCGCGGCGGTTCCGCGGCTATAATGGCGAATCTTGCCACGTGGTTCGCACAGTAATTTCTTTCTCTAAGTGATGTGTTTTCTGGGAATTTTTAACTTCTACTCAACAGTTGAGTTTTCTGGGTTGTTTTGGAGACTTGATGATTCCATCGGATTATTTAACTTTGTTTATTGTGTTTTTCCGGGTAATTTTAGAACATGTTAAAAAGTTTGACCGGATATAAATACCCACTTTTTCCCCTGCCGGGATTCCAAGTGTTGGATTTTTCCGAAGTTTAAGAATGTTCTAAGTAGTGCAAGTAACTCGATGAACTCTGTAGAAGACAACAAACCTTAACTCGATTATGTGACCGTCTTGAACTGCCCTTTGAACCTCAGGGTTTGGGGCTGTACGGCGTGCCACATGTGAGGCGTTGGCTTGACCCTTGGATGTTTTTAAACTTATTTCAAGTGTTGAGCTTTTCGGGAAGTTTGGGGCAGTACGGCGTGCCACATTTGGACCGTTGGTACTGTGGCATGAAGTGGATGTTTTTAAACTTATTTCAAGTGTTGAGCTTTTCGGGAAAACTTGGGTGTTTGATTGTTCGATCGGAAAGTTTAACATTGTCTTTTTATCTGGAATGTGATACAATAATTGGAATCAACAACATTTGAATGTTATAGACATGGCAGTTTAGTCTCACTTGATCGGTTGCCACGCGATTTTGATGTGATCAAAAGTCCGTCGCAATCACGTTGCGTACGCGAATACTCGCCGGTAAACTTAATAGATAGCCACGCCTCATAGCCCCGATAAAGTGACTGTAGGAGAACCCCATCGCCGAGAGCATCCGTTCGGGTGCTCGCTGTTAGTAATATGTATGCCCTAAAGACCATTATATGGATAGTGGAAACTTGGACATATATATATGGAGATAGATGACTTTCTTGCTCAACATGATAGTACGCTATCTGGTTTACTTTATCTGGACATATAGATTTTATCATTTACACATGTTGATAAAGCCCAAAGGATATTTGCTTGACTACTGTCATTATGATGCGGATCATACTAGTGGGGCACGTGTAGTTTATAAGCATATCCTTGAACTGTTCCTAGTCGAGGGTGTATCGAGACAGGGCATCGATATTCCAGAGTAGACTAGCGTATACCATTCTTGTCCCATATGATGGGCGATGGATGATCCCATATCCATCTGGTGAGGAGACACCAAAGATTATATGCGGGTGCTCAGTGGAGACTGGGTACACTGAACGGACTCGCCGAGAACTCCTATGTGGTATTATATCTATCGTCGCATAGCAGTTCTCAGGGAACACTGGTACAGGTTAGTCTGTAGACCCGAGATCGTCATAGAGTCTTGTGTGTCCTCCCACTTTACTTTGATCTCCACCCTACCACGGCTCTACTGATTCGTGCAAACAGGTGGTCTTTGGGTACAGTCTCGAGGCACATGGAGGCAATGACCGATAGGAGGGGTTTTCGTCTCTCCCGGTATAGGGGGTTGATGTTGTGCTATGCTCGATTGGCTATAACATGAAGTCCCTGGCCAGGGCTGCTGAGATTTACTGATAAGAGTTATCAGTAGTTTCTCAATCTGTTATGAGCCATACACCAGCATGACTTATTGAGTTACTGGGGTCGACGATTCCATCCCTGGGGTCGATATACAGCATATCTGACGAAGAGACCGGACTGTACGGTAAGTGTAGCCAGTTGGCTCGACGGGAGTTTTTACAGCTTCGCTGGTTTTCTTCTGATCGTTTCAATACCCGAGTGGCCGTTACGTTTAGCTGACCTCTTGCGGCTTGTAGATGTTTGATATGATCATCATCTACTGCCTGCGTATTGACGAGTCTTAGAGTCCCACAATGAAGTTTCCTGGCTCAGGAAAAAAGATGTGGTGTGCATATGAGATATGCGCGGGACGCAATTAAATACGGTTATGTGATAACGTATATTAATCGGGCATTTTCTATTTGTCGGATCGTATGTGATATGACCGGTTTGCTAAATCAATTGTTGATTTAACAAATTACATTTAGATTAATTCTTTAATTAAATCCTTTTGTATGCATGCATGTATGCACCTGATGATGTGCATGGACACATACTTGCATACATAGTATCATGGTTGATGATACAAGAATGGTGGCAATGCAAGACTTATATTGAAGCTTTTATTTATATTTATCATTTTAAGTTAATGTAAAGAAAACTCACTCATGCTCCTTTATTCTTTAGTAGGTAAGCTTTATTTAACTTAATGAAAAGAATTTCCACCCATGCTTAATTCTTTATGAAAAGAATTTCCACCCATAATTATAGTGGGGATGGAATAATGATGATTATTCCTTCTCATCACTATATAAGGCTTCATATGTGATATGAAACAAGGTGTACAATTAAGAAGAACAACAAGGGTGTGAAAACAAGTTATCATATGTGATATGATAGAAAACTCAATCTTAGCCACCATTATCTTCTTCTTCCTCTCTTGATTTTTCTCTTGAGTGAAGTTGATAAAAAGAAAGGGTTTTAATTGTTGAATATAAACCACATCATCATACTACACACATCTAGCCGATTTGTGTAGGGTGTTTGCTCTACTTCGTTTGCGAAACAAGTAAGGCAAGGAGCTTTGGGCAAAGGGACTTCGGGTGGATCATCGTGGACAAGGAAGGCTTCCATCGATCCGTTCCAAACTCTCATAGTGCCAAGGAGTCACCGAGGGAGATCTACAAAGGTTGTAATCTCTACTCTTAGTGATAGTTTTACATTTGCATGTGATGCTTATTTGTATGAATCCCTAAACTTCTAGTTTCGATTCTTGTCGAATTAACTTAGCACCTCTAAAATTTTGATTATGGCATATGTGATTCTACCAAACCCTTGACGAGGTACTAGGCTAACCCTTCACTCGCGGCAGCGGTGTTCCGCCTTAGTGCACTTCGTCGATGGTATCGGGGGTGCGACCGTCTACTAAAGTTTGCGACAAGCATTCGTTCAGGATGTCGAGGATCTTGTTGAATTGCCCGACTTGATATTGAAAAGAGTTTTCGATAATGAGACTAAAATGCGGGGTTTATAATTCTTAGGCATGCGATGTCTAAGGAATTCATTCGATTAGGCATGTGATGTCTAAAAAGGTTGCGGATTCCAACTGTTGTAGTTTTACACTTTCTTTTCTGCGACCGTAAGTGTAATATGTGATATCGCCGGTTTCGTTGCTATATGTCAACGACAATTGGGATGGGCATATTTACTTACATTGATGACATGTGATGTTATGTGTTGCTGGATATGTTATATTGGATCGTCGTGTTTGAGTAGCCGGGTTTTTTTTATGTGAGATGAGTGTTTTTCTTTTTCATTCATGTAAAAAACTTGTATGTAATATTTTTTTGTTGGGGCACTTCCGGGTTGAGGATGATGTCACCATTGTATATTATTTACTTTTCTACATTAGGATAGACCCAAGGAGGGGGGCACAAGTAACCGGGTTCTAGGGTCCAGTGGGAGACCATCTCGAGGAGTCGAGTCCGGGTCTCCTAACTCTAGAATTGGTAGGGTTTCTTGCCGCTCTCGTAGGGGTCTAGGGGTGTGGGATTGGCTATTCGTCACGACCGTGGAATCCGTGTTTTATACAAGCTCAGAATAAAACACGGACGTCCCAGTATATCCAATATTTCATATGATTTTTTCTGCTGCGTTATCTGTGATGTGATCATGTGATTTTTTCAGATGGATACTTTATATACTATATATGATATATTATATAGACTTGCTTATGTTTTACACCCGCGCTAGCCCTTCCCCGCTCTGCCGTTAGTTACCTAACCTAACGGTGCAGACGAGACATCGAGGCAAATGCGGATGGCATAAGCGTACGTTGTATTTATCTGTGATGTTTAGGTGGACTTAAATGATGGGACATTCATTAATGAGATTAATGAAAGAAAATAAACCTAAAAGATGTTATGGAATCGAGTTTCAAAAATAAAACAGGTAGCTACAGTTCTTGCTTTGCATAGCGGTGTTCCTTGTAGAACATCCAGCACCTTATTCGATAAAGAAAGGGCCGAGATCCCTTCACCGAGAGTGACCCCTTTAGCAATAACTGGCAGATGCTACAACCCTCGGTTTGTCTTTTGATTTCTTCTATAGTTTTTGCTTTGCACAGCGGTATATATGATATATCCTGCACCTTATTCGATGAGGAAAAGGCCGACGATCCCTTCACCGGGAGTGACCCCTTTAGCAAAACTAGAAAGGCCTAAAAAACACTCCATTTAAAAACCATTTGATTCTGCAACGAGATCAAGTTCAAAGCGTTAAAGGTTTTATTAAAAACCATCCGCAACCCTCCGTCATTTTAGGAAGTAGGGTACTTAGTATTCGTATTGTGTTTGTTGACCATAGTCAAGGCACAGTGTACGGTAGCTAAGTGATGCCTTCCTACACCGCATATGATGCGATTAGTTAGGACAGTCGCGTGACTTTGTTGACCTTAGTTAAGGGTCATGTGGGTGGGTCTAATTAATCACGAAATGACGGGTAGAACTTGACTAGTGCTTATGATTTGTTGACCATAGTTAAGGTCATAAGTGCTAGGGGTAAAACCATTATCGGGAATTTCAAGTGTTGAAATTTGCAATGAGATTGCATACCTTCAATATGATAGTTGGATCCCGATACCCACTGCGAGTAATTGTTACTCCTGGGAGAGTTTTGCACTTTACAATTAGCCAATCAAGTAGGTGTCTAGAAAGGTGTCAACGGGGTTACGCCCCCTGGGAAAACGAGGTTTACTCTAATTAAGTCTGTGCGAAAGCACGGGGAACCTCCCTCAAAGTGCCGGCACTGGCCTGGCTGAAAGATTGGCGAACTTGTAGAGTGTAATTAATCCCGGCTAATCTTTCCTTTTAGGGTTTGAAGGAAGATTTGATAAAAACAGTAGGAGCCATCCTGATTAGATAAAATAAATAACCAATCTAATCTTGCAAGAGCACACGCAGAGTGTTTTCTTCTCTCTCTCTCTAGGTAGAGACCATGTCACGCCTTAATCAAGATAATAATATGGATGTATTGACCGAACCCGCTTGTTTTACTGAGCTAGGGAACGTTGGTCCCACACCAACTTATAATTGTTATAAGACCGAGAAGGAATTAGGGGAATACCAGGATTCCCATGCCGCCCAAACGAAGAAAGTGCATAAGATGCATCTCCTTCGGGTGGGTTCATTACAAAGAACTGTTTCTCTATATCCTCTACGTCCTGGGTATTAGATACCGGATCAGGATCCCGCATATGTAATCTGTTACATAGGGCTACAGAAAGGTAGTGAACTGAGAACGGGTGATAAGTTTCATGAGACAGAAAACGGTGCAAGTGTTGCAGCCAAGTCTGTTGGTCACTATCACCCTATATTACCAAAATACACTGATTCTGAACGAATGTTATTAGTTACCGAACCTGATATACAACATCATATCAGTCTCTTTATTTACTAAAGAAGGATATAATTTTGTATTGTTGGATAATGTTTTGCACATATCCTATATCAAGAGTTGATCGGTTCAGGCCGTTATCTAAAAGCATATACATTCTAAATCAGACCACGGTTCTTAACGTATAGAACACACACAAGAGGAAGAGTTCAGAATTGAACTATTCCTTCTTAAGGTATTGTAGAATAGGTCATATCAATGTGACCCGACTAGCTAAAGTTACATTTAGATGCATATTTAAATCAGTTTGAATTTACATCTTGTGAAACTTGCCAGTCATGTCACAAAAATAAGATGACCATAGCTGTGTTTACTCGAAACAGAGAAAGAGTTAGTGAACTCTTGGGACTGATACATAGTGATGTATAAAGGTCCCCATTCTACATATGCCAGGACTGGTTCTTTGTACTTCCTTACATTCATTGATGATCTCTCAAGATTCGGACACATGTTCCTGTTGAAACACATGTCTGAAGCTTTTGAGAAATTCAAAGAATATAAGTTAGAAGTAGAGAACCAAAAACGGGTATAAGTATTATGTCCTTTGATGTGATCAGGGAGGAGAATACTTGAGCACGGGATTCCTGGACTATTCTAAAGAAGAATGAGATTCTCTCTCAGCATTACTCCTCCGTATACACCACAGCACGTCGGTGTATCGGGACGGAGCAATCACACCCTATATGATATGGTGCGCTCTATGATGAGTACTGCTGAGGTACCTGTTTCCTTTTAGGGGTTATGCACTTAAGAAGCAGCATACCTATTGAATTAGGTTCGAATCAGATCACTGCCTACCACTCCATATGAGATATGGTATGGGAATAGCCCATCTCTTAAGTAAATTAAGATTTGGGATTGTCCGGCCTATGTCAAAAGCAAAATCCGGACAAGATCGAGGCAAGGTCAGTTCTGTAAAACTGGAAGGAGTTCCAGTTATACAAACTACAAGTGATTATTTGATAGAACCAAATGGTTCAATAGTCTCCGACGAACCTCAGCCTCTCCGCCGATCTAGCAGGGTTCCTCATCCGTCTGAGAGATGCTTCGGTTTCTCGATGACAGTGGGAGCGAGGATTGCATCATGAGATGATGACCCAACTAGTTTTGAGCAGGCCATCGAGAGTAGGGACTCTGTAAGAATGGCTGGATGCTTAGCGATCTGAAATGGAATCTGTAAGTCCACGTTACCTCTCCCGGTTCTTTCGGGCTTGCGGAAATGGTAAAACCGATTTTTAGGGTTTAGGTAACATGGACTACGAAAACGGATCTTGGCTAAACTACACACTAGCAACTAACAAGAGAGTTATCTACTCGGTTAGGGGTTATACCTCAACTTGAACTCCTTCTCTTTGACTCTTGATGGTGGTCGGATGGTTCTTTCCTCGTTGCCTTCTCTTGTCGAAAATGGATCCACCTGAGGGTTTCTTCCTTGAGCTCCTTTCTCGAACTTTGAGAAAACTAAAGTCTCCGACTTGCTAGACCTTCAACTTTAGGAAGAGTAGTGAGTGGCTTAGGGTGTTTTAACTCCAAGGAGAGGTTTCTCAACTCATGAGAATGATTCTCCTTGAACTAGAGGAGGAGGAAGATGAAGAGAGGAGAGAGAATGGTTATGATAGAATGAGAATAGTTTTTACAACCATTACAATATATGTGAATTATCAAATTAATAATATTAATCCAAAATGAAAAAGGTGATGGTTGGTTTGATAAGACCATTATCATTTCACATTAAATGATTTTGCAAAGATCAAAGAGCATATAGAAAAGAAATGATAATGGTCAAAGTTTCAACCATGGTCAATAAGTCAACCTTGGTCAACAAGTCAACAAACCCAACCATGACACAATTTCATTTAAATAACATTATCAATTGATATTACACAAATTCATTAGGGTTTGGAAAAAGACGACTGTCAACTGTGCATACGCACCCATTCCAAAACCATAATAAAAAACCTCTTCCTCCGCCTCAATCAACTGTGCATACACACCCGCATTCGTGTTCCGAGGAACATGAATACTATGAGATAAAACTAACCCCAAAGCATATACTAGGATCTGGCTCAAACCAGAGCCCGCTAGTAATGTCTGTCCGGACTCCAAACATGCACAAGTGCGCGGATGTGAACGAACCCTGTCGCAAAAACATGAGACCTCTACTCTGTTTTGTCCAAAGGCGAATAACCCTCTGTGTGGGACTCTAAAGAATCGACACTACGCTGGCAGTGGGTTTAACCACAGACCGCAAGCAGCACTAGCTATACATAACGGTCCCCAGGTAGATGCCGATAAGAAGACTGACGAGGTAAACCCATCTGAACTCCTACTGAGCCTGAATGTGACAATCTCCGTACAGTCCGGTCTGTTCGTCTGAGAACATCGCATGGCGGGCCTAGGGGGGCGGTAAACATCAGTCCCCTACTAGCGGTACAAGTCGTGTCGGAGTGTAGCCCAGAACACCTGAGATAACACTGGAAACCTACCAGTCTCTCTCGCTTGCCCTGGCCAGGGACTTTGTGTAATGGCTCTCCTAGACACAGCGCGATATCAACCCACAATACCGGGAGAGACGAATCCTGTCTAACCGTCACTGCCTCCAAGTGCTTCGGGACTGCACCCAAAAACTACCTGTTTGCATGACTCCTTTGAGCCGTGGTAGGGTAGTAATCAAAGTACAGTGGGAACACACTTGAGGCGAAGTGAAAGTGTCAAGTCAACGGACTAAGCTGTACTCATGTCACCTGGGAACTGATAACTGACGATAGGTATAGTACCAACCGACAGTTCCCGACGAGTCCTGTCCAGTGTACTCGTAACCTAACGAGCACCCGCATACTATCTCAAGTACGGCGTACTGACGGCTGTGGGACAGACCATCTCCCAAGCTTGGATGAGAAGCGCATACGCTAGTGTACTCCGGAGTATCGATGCCCTGTCTCGATAGTCCTACGACTAGGGACCTGCATAAGGATGTGCTTATGGATTACCCAGCCCCCACGAGTGTGACTGCCATCACAACGTTGGTAATTAAGTGAAGATCCTAAGGGCTCGACTAATGTGTAAAGGCGATATGCTAAAAGAAACAAATGCACACATTAAAGCAGAAACAAACCAAGTAGCATACTACTATATTGAGCAAGATTGTCTATACAAGGTGAATATCCCAAGCTTCCATCAAGTAATATACAAACTAGTATGATACAGTAATGGCCTCTAGGGCATTACACTAACAATCTCCCACTTGCACTAAGGCCATGTACTGGCGTATCGAAGACCTATCATCTCGATCAGCCGCTCGGACTGAGTCTGGGGTAAGGCCTTTGTGAATGGATCAGCAGTGTTATCTTCCATAGCAACTCTCCGAACCTCGATCTCCTGGCGACCCATGATCTCCCTGATCAGGTGATACCGCCTCAAGATGTGCCTGGACTTCTGATGGGACCTGGGTTCCTTCGCTAAAGCTATAGCCCCGTTGTTGTCACAATACAGAGGTATTGGATCAACAATGGACGGAACCACCTGAAGTTCTATCAAGAACTTCCTCATCCAGACGACTTCTTTTGCGGCATCAGATGCAGCGATATATTCCACTTCCATCGTCGAGTCAGCAACGGTTTCCTGTTTGGAACTCTTCCAACACACCGCCCCTCCATTGAGGGTAAAGACATAACCCGACATGGACTTGGAATCATCCTTGTCACTCTGGAAGCTGGAGTCAGCAAAGGCCTCGATCTGGAGGTCTTTTCCGCCATACACCAAGAACATCTCCTTAGTCCTTCTCAGGTACTTGAGAATGTTCTTTACTGCTATCCAGTGTTTCTCCCCAGGGTTTGACTGATACCTGTTAGTGTATATGCCCTAGGGGCCATTATTGTATCATACTAGTTTGTATATTCCTTAATGGAAGCTTGGGATATTCACATGTATATAACAGTCTTGCTAAACATGGTAGTATGCTACTTGGTTTTTCTATCTTAATATGTGAGTATACGTATTGATAGAGCTCTTAGGATCTTGCTTGACTACCAGCGTTGTGATGGCAGTTACACTAGTGGGGGCTGGGTAGTCTACAAGCACATCCTTATTCAGGTCCCTAGTCGTTGGATTATCGAGACAGGGCATCGATACTCCGGAGTAGACTAGTGTGTACGCTTCTCATCCCAGTTGGGGAGATGGTCTGTCCCACAGCCGTCAGTACGTCGTACTGGAGATAGTATGCAGGTGCTCGTTAGGTTACGGGTACACCGGACAGGACTCACAGGGAACTGTTGGTTGATTTTATACCAGTCGTCAGTGAACAGTTCCCAGGTGACATGAGTACAGCATAGTCCGCAGACTTGACACTGCTACTTCGCCTTGAGTGTGTCCCACTGTTCTTAGATTGCTACCCTACCACGGCTCAAAGGAGTCGTGCAAACAGGTAGCAGTTGGGTGCAGTCCCGAGCACTTGGAGGCAGTGGCGGTTAGACAGGATTCGTCTCTCCCGGTATTGGGGGCTGATATCGCGCTGTGTCAGAGAGCCATTACGCAAAGTCCCTGTCCAGGGCAAGCGAGATTTGCTGGTAGGTTCCAGTAGTTTCTTAGGGTGTAATAGGCTTTGCTCCGACACGACTTATACCGCTATTAGGGGACTGACGCTTGCCGGCCCCCTAGGCCCGATATGCGATAGTCTTAGAAGAACGGACCGGACTGTACGGAGATTGTCACATCAGACTCAGTAGGAGTTCGGATGGGTTTCCTCATCGGCCTTCTTATCGACATCTACCTGGGGACCGTTACGTACAGCTAGTGCCGCTTGCGGTCTGTGGTTAAACCCACTGCCAGCGTAGTAGTCGAGTCTCTAGAGTCTCACGCAGAGAGTTTCCCTACTCCAGGCGAAACGATATAGAGGTCGTATGGTTTTATGACAAGGGTTCGAACGCATACGTGTGTTTACGCACGTACGACTTTCGGACAGTTTTTACTAGTCGGCTTTCGTTTACGCCAGTTACTAGTATCCGGTTATTGGATTTATACAGTCTAAAGTTTTTTCGTGTTTTCACGGATAGGAGGGGCGTTCTCGTAATTGCGCGAGAAGCTTCTAGAATATGGTGACTAAGGAGGTTAAAGTGGCATATACATTAAATGAGATTAGTGAGTCATATGGATGATTCATCCATGTCATTAATGCTTCATAATTGCTTAATGACTCATGGAGATGAATCACCATTAGATATTTATCAAGCATGGTTGTAAAATATTATCTTTTCTTTTCTTGATAAAATAAAATGCTTGATATATATCATGATAACTCTTTTTCTCATTTCATTATTATTCTCACCTTCTCTCTCCTCAAGCACTCTCTCTTCAAACCCTAATCCACCCCTCTCATGTGTTGAGTACAAGGATTAGTTAGACTACTTAATCCATAACCATACTCTATTTCATCTAGGTACTTTGATTAGCACTTAAAGATACCTAGTTGCCTCAAGTTTAGAGGCAAAGCTTGGAGTTTAGCTCTCGTGGTGGATCGTCTACTACTTGGAGAAGGCCGAGGAGGATGTGGAGTTCGTAAAGACAAAGGACACGGTTCTTTAGGTATAATCCCTTTACATAGTAGTTGTTAACTTCTATGTTTGATGTTAGTTATCGTTTAGCTTCGATTCATGCGGTTAGTCGATGTTTAGCACAAAAACAAGATCGTTTTTCATATTTCCGCCTCCCCGCAAGTCGTGGGGTGTTGTACATCGACTTACAGTGGTATCAGAGCCTCGCTAAACAATAATTAACTCACTTGCAAAATTGTATGAATTTCGAACGGAAAAAACCAAAACCGGAAAACCCCGATATCATGGTTTCTGTCGATTTTTAAATGAGGTCCAAAAATTTTTCAGGGACCTTCAGAAAGCTCTAAATGATAGTATTAGAACACCCAAGAAAAATGGGATCATGAATCGGATAAAGCGCCGCGGAACCGCGGCGAATCCCCCCGATCCGCCGCGATTCCGCCGCCGAGTTGCCGATTCACCAGCCCAATTTTCCTGTGTTGGTTCTCTGTGATATTTGGTATTTTCTGGAATTTTTTAATTGTTGCTCAGGTTTCAGATTTACAGAGAAGTATTGGAGCAAAATTAAATGTGTTTAATCGATCGAAATTATACGGTATTTGCTTGTTGGATTATATCTGTGTTTGTATAATGTGTTCGTAAACCTCCCTAACTGCTAGTATGTCGTTTGGCAGGGGGTTGGACATTTCTGTAATGGTTTTTACTGTTTGTGTATATGAACTGTGTTGGACTGTTGTGATGTATAGCCGGGGTTAAGTGATGGGTTATTATTTAATTCATTTGATGTGAATGTAATTTGTTGTAATATTATTTTGCGGGGCACATCCAGGTTGCGGTTGTAGCCACCGTTGTATTATTTCTTTTACTGTTTTTGCTCCTAGGACAGACCCAAGGTGGGGTACACAAACTGCCGGGTGGGTAGTTTTCCGTACCCGTTGGGGTCTTGGGTGGGGTAATGGCTATTCATCACAACTGTGTAATCCGTCTTTTGTTGCAGGCTAAAAACAAATACGGATTGCTTGCAAATCCAATTAAGTTCATCTGTGATCTGGAATGCCTATTATTGCGTCTGACGAATGTACAATATCTATATATGATAGCTATTTAGACGTCACTTATGTTTTACACCCGCGCTAGCCCAGCCCCCGCTCTGTCGTTAGTTAAGTAACCTAACGGGTAATGACGGGACCCCGTGGCGAATGCGGATGGCATAAGAGGACGTTGTATTTTCGTTGTTTTCTGCAATGATAGGTTAATGATGGGACGCATTATTAATAATGCAAAGAAAATAAACCAAAAGTTTAATCGTTGGAACAATTTAAAAGAATCCACCCGGTTAATTTTAAAAACAGATATTTTTAAATGCGGAGCTTTGACCACTCCTGTTAAAAGCTATCAGGTTCCTTCGGTTATATCAAGTTCACTACGTTCACGGTTTCGCCAAAACCATTCGTAGCCCTCCGTCATTTCATCTGGGTATTCAGTAGTATTCAAGCTATGTATTTTGACCAACGCCAAGGCATAGTGTTTGGTAGCTGCTGGATATTCATTTGTTGCATAAGATAGATGAGTTAGTTTGGGACAGTCGTATGATCATTTTGGCCAACGTCAAGGATATGTACGGATGGGTTCAAATTAACAAGATAATGATGGGTAGAACTTGACATGTGACTTATGATATTTTGACCAACGCTAAGGTCATAAGAGCATGGGGCAAAAATATATATCGGGAATTTCTAAAGAAACTGAAATTTGCAAAGAGGTGCATACCATTTGGAGTTTGATGAATGTTGGTAGGATTCCTTCAACATTATCATACGATGATATTTGGATCTCGATCCTACTGTGAGTATATGCTACTTATCAGGATATTCGTCACTTAACGATCAATGCTATAAACCAAGTAGGTGTCAAGAAAAGTGTCAGCGGGGTTACGCCCCCAGAGAAAAGAGGTTCTTTAATTAAGGAACTTCGCGAAAGCGTTGGAAAACCTCCCTCGAAGTATCGACACTAGCCTGGCTGAAAGGTTAAGCAAGAATTGTACAGTGAGAATAGTCCTGGCTAATTCTTCTTTTATGGTTTGAGGAAGGATTCGAGAAACAGTGGGAGCCATCCAGTTTAGATAAACTAAAAACCACTCTAAACTTGCAAGAGCATCATGCTAAAGAGTTTTCTTCTCTCTCTCCTAATTGCAGCGACCCTGAAAATGACTGGACTTAAGTTACTTTTAGAGAAAAATATACTGACAGGGCCAAACTATAAAGATTGGCTGTGGAATGTCAAAATGGCTTTGACCTATGACAAATTGGGGTACGTCCTCACCGCTACGGCACCTGCTGTCCCTGGTCCCAAATCCAGTAATGCGGATAAGGAAATCCGCAAAACCTGGGATTTCGATTGCGCGAAAGCCAAGTGCATCGTGCTTGCCTCGATGAACAATGAACATCAGAGGAGGCATGAGGATATGGAACTAGATGCCATATTTCTCCATACAAAGGAACTTTATGGAGAGCAATCTCGTATAGCAAGAGACGAGACCTCTAAGAACTTGTTACGAGCGAGGTTGGCTGTCGGGTCATCAGTAGGAGAACATGTCCTAAAGATGATCAGCTATATAGAAGAGCTCGCAGACCTTGGGACGACTTTGGATAATGAGCTCTATACAGACCTTATTCTCCAGTCCCTTCCTTCCTCCTACGCCCAGTTTATCTTGAACTTCAACATTCAAAGAAAAGATGTTGAACTTCCGGAACTCCTGAACATGTTAAGGAGTGCAGAGGGCACCTTGCAGAAGGCAAGGGAAACACCCTCTATGTTTGTTGGCGGTGCATCTTCTTCCGGGTCCAAGGCTAGGGCCAAAGGAAGGAAGAAGAAGGTCGTCCCCAGACCTAGAGGAGGTGTAAGTAAGGTGGGAGGGAAGGGAAAGAAAAAGTTTGCGGTACCGGTAGTTGGCCAGGATGAGTGCTTCCATTGTCACAGGAAAGGGCACTGGAAGAAGGATTGCAAGGCGTGGAACGCCAAGAACCAGGAACCGAAGCAAGCTGTGGCTTCGACTTCAGGTGTGTTTGTAATTGAGAATTGTCTGTCGATCAACTCTACTTCCTGGGTATTGGATACCGGATCAGGATCTCATATTTTCAATTCATTGCAGGCACTGAGAAACCATAGAGTGCTGAAGGAAGGTGATATGACCCTAAAGGTTGCTAACGGAGCTAGCATGGGAGCTGCGTCCGTCGGGGATTATCACTAGGATTGACGAGTGGACACATTTTGGTTTTACATAACTGTTTTTTTGTACCAAGCTTAACGTATAATATCATATCAGTTTCCTTGTTATCAAATAAAGGTTATGATTTCACGTTTGTAAGAGATGTTGTTAACATCCACCTTAATCATGGTTTGATTGGGTCTGGTACACTAAATAACGGTATATATGTTTTAAACCAACTCCAAATTTTCAATGTCCAGAACACACTAAAAAGAAAGTCTCCAGATTTAAATAAAGCATTCTTATGGCATTGTAGACTGGGTCACATCAATGAGAGATGGTTGACTAAGTTGCATAGAGAAGGATATTTGGACTCGTTCGAATATCAAACTTCTGACACTTGTCAATCTTGTCTCAAAGGAAAGATGACAAAGACTCCATTTACTGGACAATGAGTAAGAGAGAGCGAGCTCTTAGGACTCATACACAGCGATGTATGTGGTCCAATGTCTACGCATGCAAGAGGTGGTTTTTCCTATTTCATTACTTTCACGGATGATTACTCAAGATACGGATTCATTTATCTGATGAAACATAAATCCGAGGCTTTTGAGAAATTCCAAGAGTATAAGAATGTAGAAGAAAACCAAACCGGCAAAAGTATCAAGATACTTAGATCTGATCGAGGTGGTGAATACTTTAGTGCCGAGTTCCTAGGTTACCTAAAAGAGAAAGGAATTCTCTCTCAGCTTACTCCTCCATACACTCCACAGCATAACGGTGTATCGGAGAGACGGAATCGAACCCTATTGGTTATGGTACGATCCATGATGAGTAATGCTGAGTTACCGCGATCTTTCTGGGGTTATGCGCTAGAATCAGCGGCATATCTTTTGAACATGGTTCCTACCAAGACTGTGCCTACCACGCTATATCAGATGTAGAGTGGGAAGAAACCCTATCTTCAGTATCTGAAAATATGGGGATGTCCAGCTTTTGTTAAAAAGCAGCATGTGGACAAGCTCGAGGCACGATCAGTAATGTGTAAGTTTGTGGGATATCCAAAGAACTCCAAGGGGTATCTATTCTATTACGCAGAGGAACAAAAGGTGTTTGTTTCTCGTAATGCCCATTTTCTAGAATATCAGTTTTTAGAAAAGGAAATAAGTGGGAGCGAAATAGAACTGGAAGAAATTCCAGAACCACAAACTAATGCTGAAAGTTTGGTAGAACTGGAAGTTCAAAAAGAACAGGACATTCCCGCACCCCTCCGCAGGAGTAGTAGGCCGTCTCATCCGCCTGAGAGATACTACGGTTTTCTCATAGATGGGGATAGAGAGGATTGCATCATAGATGATGATGAACCTACTGATTTCCAGCAAGCCATCCAGAGCGGCGACTCGGTACGATGGCTAGATGCAATGCGGACAGAAATGGAGTCCATGTACACCAACAAAGTATGGACTTTGGACTTTGCTCCAGATGGGGTAAAACCCATAGGATGCAAATGGATCTTCAAGAAAAAGATTGGTGTAGATGGGCAGGTGGAAACCTATAAAGGTAGACTTGTTGCAAAGGGTTTTCGTCAAAGACCTGGTTTGGACTATGACGAAACTTTTTCTCCAGTGGCTATACTCAAATCCATTCGGGTCCTTCTTGCTATTGCTGCCATCCATGATTATGAAATCTGGCAGATGGACGTAAAGACGGCTTTTCTGAATGGAAATTTAGAAGAGTGCGTCTATATGGATCAGCCAGAGGGTTTCAATCATAGTGGGAGCAGCGGGAAAGTATGCAAGCTGCTTAAGTCCATTTATGGACTAAAACAGGCATCGCAGAATTGGAACATATGTTTTGATGAGACAGTCAGAATATGACTTTATCAAAAATCCAGATGAACCGTGCATATATAGTAAAGTTGTAGCCAGAAGTATCGTATTCCTCGTCTTGTACGTGTATGACATTCTATTGATAGGAAATGACATTCCTATGCTACAATCTGTCAAAGGATTCTTGTCACACAGGTTCTCCATGAAAGACATGGGTGATGCCTCTTACATTCTGGGGATCCGGATCTATCGTGATAGATCCAAGAGGATGTTGGGACTTTCGCAGTCCAGGTATATCGACACTGTACTGAAAAGATTCAGTATGGAAGATTCTAAGCACGGTAATCTACCGGCTTGTCACAGAATCACCCTCTCCAAAGAGATGTCTCCCAAGACTGATTTGGAAAGGGAACGCATGTCTATTATACCCTACGCTTCTGCGGTAGGCTCTATAATGTATGCGATGTTGTGCACCAGACCAGATGTAGCTTACGCACTGAGCGTGGTAAGCCGGTATCAGTCAGACCCAGGGGAGAAGCACTGGATAGCAGTAAAGAACATTCTTAAATACCTGAGAAGGACTAAGGAGATGTTGTTGGTTTACGGCGGAAAAGACCTCAGGTTGGAGGCCTTTGCTGATTCCGGCTTCCAGAGTGATAAGGACGATTCCAAGTCCATGTCGGGTTATGTCTTTACCCTCAATGGAGGGGCGGTGTGCTGGAAGAGTTCCAAGCAGGACACCGTTGCTGACTCGACTATGGAAGCGGAGTATATAGCTGCTTGCGATGCCGCAAAAGAAGCAGTCTGGATGAAGAAGTTCCTAACAGAACTTCAGGTGGTTCCTACCATAGTTGATCCAATACCTCTGTATTGCGACAACAACGGAGCTATAGCTTTAGCAAAGGAACCAAGGTCCCATCAGAAATCCAGACACATATTAAGGCGGTATCACCTGATCAGGGAGATCATTGATCGTCAGGAGATCGAGGTTCGGAGAGTTGCTTCTGAAGAGAACATTGCTGGTCCATTCACGAAGGCCCTACCTCAGATTCAGTTCGATAGGCTACTCGAGATCATCGGTCTTCGATATGCCAGTACATGGCCCTAGTGCAAGTGGGAGATTGTTAGTGTATATGCCCTAGGGGCCATTATTGTATCATACTAGTTTGTATATTACTTAATGGAAGCTTGGGATATTCACATGTATATAACAGTCTTGCTAAACATGGTAGTATGCTACTTGGTTTTTCTAACTTAATATGTGAGTATACGTATTGATAGAGCTCTTAGGATCTTGCTTGACTACCAGCGTTGTGATGGCAGTCACACTAGTGGGGGCTGGGTAGTCTACAAGCACATCCTTATTCAGGTCCCTAGTCGTTGGATTATCGAGACAGGGCATCGATACTCCGGAGTTGACTAGTGTGTACGCTTCTCATCCCAGTTGGGGAGATGGTCTGTCCCACAGCCGTCATTACGTCGTACTGGAGATAGTATGCAGGTGCTCGTTAGGTTACGGGTACACCGGACAGGACTCACAGGGAACTGTTGGTTGGTTTTATACCAGTCGTCAGTGAACAGTTCCCAGGTGACATGAGTACAGCATAGTCCGCAGACTTGACACTGCTACTTCGCCTCGAGTGTGTCCCACTGTTCTTAGATTGCTACCCTACCACGGCTCAAAGGAGTCGTGCAAACAGGTAGCAGTTGGGTGCAGTCCCGAGCACTTGGAGGCAGTGGCGGTTAGACAGGATTCGTCTCTCCCGGTATTGGGGGTTGATATCGCGCTGTGTCAGAGAGCCATTACGAAAAGTCCCTGGCCAGGGCAAGCGAGATTTGCTGGTAGGTTCCAGTAGTTTCTCAGGGTGTAATGGGCTTCGCTCCGACACGACTTATACCGCTATTAGGGGACTGACGCTTGCCGCCCCCCTAGGCCCGATATGCGATAGTCTTAGACGAACGGACCGGACTGTACGGAGATTGTCACATCAGACTCAGTAGGAGTTCGGATGGGTTTCCTCATCGGCCTTCTTATCGACATCTACCTGGGGACCGTTACGTACAGCTAGTGCCGCTTGCGGTCTGTGGTTAAACCCACTGCCAGCGTAGTAGTCGAGTCTCTAGAGTCCCACGCAGAGAGTTTCCCTACTCCAGGCGAAACGATATAGAGGTCGTATGGTTTTACGACAAGGGTTCGGACGCATACGTGTGTTTACGCACGTACGACTTTCGGACAGTTTTTACTAGTCGGCTTTGGTTTAAGCCAGTTACTAATATCCGGTTATTGGATTTATACAGTCTAAATTTTTTCCGTGTTTTCACGGATAGGAGGGGCGTTCTCGTAATTGCGCGAGAAGCTTCTAGAAGATGGTGACTATGGAGGTTAAGGTGGCATATACATTAAATGAGATTAGTGAGTCATATGGATGATTCATCCATGTCATTAATGCTTCATAATTGCTTAATGACTCATGGAGATGAATCACCATTAGATATTTATCAAGCATGGTTGTAAAACATTATCTTTTCTTTTCTTGATAAAATAAAATGCTTGATATATATCATGATAACTCTTTTTCTCATTTCATTATTATTCTAACCTTCTCTCTCCTCAAGCACTCTCTCTTCAAACCCTAATCCTCCCCTCTCATGTGTTGAGTACAAGGATTAGTTAGACTACTTAATCCATAACCATACTCTATTTCATCTAGGTACTTTGATTAGCACTTAAAGATACCTAGTTGTCTCAAGTTTAGAGGCAAAGCTTGGAGTTTAGCTCTCGTGGTGGATCGTCTACTACTTGGAGAAGGCCGAGGAGGAGGTGGAGTTCGTAAAGACGAAGGACACGGTTCTTTAGGTATAATCCCTTTACGTAGTAGTTGTTAACTTCTATGTTTGATGTTAGTTATCGTTTAGCTTCGATTCATGCGGTTAGTCGATGTTTAGCATAAAAACAAGATCGTTTTTCATATTTCCGCCTCCCCGCAAGTCGTGGGGTGTTGTACATCGACTTACAATACCTGCTTACCACACTCAGTGCATAAGCTACATCTGGTCTGGTACACAACATCGCATACATTATAGAGCCTACCGCAGAAGCGTAGGGTATAATAGACATGCGATCCCTTTCCAAATCAGTCTTGGGAGACATCTCTTTGGAGAGGGTGATCCCGTGACAAGCCGGTAGATTACCGCGCTTGGAATCTTCCATACTGAATCTTTTCAGTATGGTGTCGATGTACCTGGACTGTGAAAGTCCTAATATCCTCTTTGATCTGTCACGATAGATCCGGTTCCCCAGAATGTAAGAGACATCACCCAGGTCTTTCATGGAGAACCTGTGTGACAAGAACCCTTTGACAGATTGTAGCATAGGAATGTCATTTCCTATCAAGAGAATGTCATCCACGTATAAAACGAGGAATACGACAATTCGTGCTACAAATCTATTATAGATGCATGGTTCATCTGGATTTTTGATAAAGCCAAAATCTTTGATCGTCTCATTAAAACAGATGTTCCAACTCCGCGATGCCTGCTTTAGTCCATAGATGGACTTAAGCAACTTGCACACCTTTCCACTGCTCCCACTCTGAATGAAACCCTCTGGCTGGTCCATATAGACACACTCCTCTAAATTTCCATTTAGAAAAGCGGTCTTTACGTCCATTTGCTAGATCTCATAATCGTGGAAAGTAGCAATGGCAAGAAGGATCCGAATGGATTTCAGCATAGCCACTGGAGAAAAGGTTTCGTCATAGTCCAAGCCAGGTCTTTGATGGAAACCCTTTGCAACAAGTATAGCTTTATAGGTCTCAACCTGTCCATCAACACCAATCTTCCTTTTGATGATCCACTTTCATCCTACGGGTTTTACCCCATCTGGGACAACGTCCAACGTCCATACTTTGTTGGTGTACATGGACTCCATTTCGGTCCGCATTGCATCCAGCCATTTTACCGAGTCAACGCTCTGAATGGCCTGCTGGAAGCTAGTCGGCTCATCACTATCAATGATGCAATCCTCTCTATCCCCGTCTATGAGAAAACCAAATCTCTCGGGCGGATGAGACTGCCTACTACTCCTGCGGAGCGGCATAGGAATGTCCTGATCTTTCGAACCCTCTGGTTCTACTAAGCTTTCAGTAATAGCTCGTGGTTCTGGAATTTCTTCCAGTTCTATTGCGCTCCTACTTATCTGATTTTCCAGAAACTTAGTTTCCAAGAAGTGGGCATGACGAGAAACAAAAACCTTTTGTTCCTCTTCGCAATAAAAGAAATATCCCTTGGAGTTCTTTGGATATCCCACAAACTTGCACTGTGCTGAGCGTGCCTCGAGTTTGTCCGCATGCTGCTTTTTGACAAAAGCTGGACATCCCCATATCTTAATGTGCTTAAGATAGGGTTTCTTCCCACACGACATCTGATATGGTGTAGTAGGCACAATCTTAGTTGGAACTCGGTTCAAAAGGTATGCAACTGATTCTAGTGCATATCCCCAGAATGATCGCGGTAACTCAGCGTTACTCATCATGGAACGTACCATATCCAAAAGGGTCCGGTTCCGTCTCTCCGATACACCGTTATATTGCGGAGTGTATGGAGGAGTAAGCTGAGAGAGAATTCCATTCACTTTTAAGTAATCCAGGAACTCGGCACTTAAGTATTCACCACCTCGATCAGATCTTAGTGTCTTGATACTTTTGCCTGTTTGTTTTTCCACTTCATTCTTATATTCCTGGAATTTTCCAAAGGCTTCGGATTTATGTTTCATTAAGAAGACATAACCGTACCTTGAAAAGTCATCCGTAAAAGTAATGAAGTAAGAATAACCGCTTCGCGCATGTGTAGACATTAGACCGCACACGTCGCTGTGTATGAGTCCCAAGAGCGAGCTCGCTCTCACTCCGTGTCCAGTGAACGGAGTCTTTGTCATCATTCCTTTGAGACAGGATTGACAAGTTGCATATGATTGATATTCGAACGGATCCAAATATCCTTCTGTATGTAACTTCGTCAACCTTCTCTCATTGATGTGACCCAGTCTACAATACCATAAGAAAGCCTGATTTGTTTCCGGAGACTTTCTTTTGTGTGTATTCTGGACATTGAAAATCTGTGGTTGGTTTAATACGTATATTCCATTGTTTAATGTATCTGACCCAATCAGAACTTGATTAAGGTGAATGTTTACAACATTACTTACAAACGCAAATTCATAACCTTCATTAGAAACTAAAGATACAGAAATGATATTACAAGTTGCATTGGGTACAAAATAACAATTACGAAAAAAACAAAACGTGTCCATCTGACAAACCCAGGTGATAGTCCCCCACGGACTCAGCATCCATGCCAGCTCCGTTCGCAACTCTGAGGGTCATATCACCTGCCTTCAAAACCCTACGGTTTCTCAACGCCTGCAAAGAATTATAGATATGAGATCCTGATCCGGTATCCAATACCCAGGAAGTAGAGTTTATTGATAGACAGTTTTCAATAACATACACACCTGAAGCTGAAGCCGCAACTCGCTTCAGATCCTGTGTTCTGGACTTCCAAGCCCTGCAATCTTTCTTCCAGTGTCCACTCTTGTGACAGTTAAAGAATTCTTCCTTTCCCACATGTTTTCCCGCTTCCTTTGTTGCTTTTGTATTTCCCTTCGTATCCACCTTACTAACACCGCCCCTTGGTTTGGCGGGGGTTTTCTTCTTCTTTCCCTTCGCTTTCGCCTTGGACTTAGAAGATGAAGATCCTCCTACAAACAAAGTGGATATTTCCCTACCTTTCTGTAGGGTGCCCTCTACACTCCTCAGCATATTGAGGAGTTCTGAAAGTTCAACTTCCTTTTCCTGTAAGTTGAAGTTCAGGATGAACTGGCCGTAAGTGGAAGGAAGGGACTGGAGAATCAAGTCCGTATAGAGCTCATTCTCCAACGTGGTCCCAAGGTCCGCGAGCTCCTCAATGAAGCCAATCATCTTAAGCACGTGTTCCGCTACCGGTGATCCGATGGCCAATCTCACCGAAAACAGCTTTTTCGAGACTTCGTATCTGGCGATACGGGATTTCTCCCCATACAGTTCTTTTGTATGAAGAAATATGGATTCAAGGTCCATATTCTCGTGCCTCCTCTGGTGTTCATTGTCCATAGAGGCAAGCACGAGGCACTTGGCCTTCGCGCAATCAATCTCCCAAGTCTTACGGATTTCCTTATCCGCGACGCTGGAGGTGGGACCTGGGGCAGGGGGAGCTTTGGTGGTAAGGATATACCCTAACTTGTCGTAAGTGATTGCCATTTTGACATTCCTGAGCCAATCTTTATAGTTTGGCCCTGTCAGTATGTTTTTATCTAGTAGTAACTTAAGTCCAGTCATGATGTTTGGTTGCTGCAATTAGGAGAGAGAGAAGAAACACTTTAGTATGATGCTCTTGCAAGTTTAGAGTGGTTTTTAATTTGTATAAACAGGATGGCTCCCACTGTCTCTCGAATCCCTCCTCAAACCAAAAAGGATCAATCTCACCGTCAATATTTGCTTAACCGTTCAGCCAGGCTAGTGTCGGTACTTCGAGGGACGTTTTCCAACGCTTTCGTGAAGTTCCTTAATTAAATAATCTCTTTTCCCTGGGGGCGCAGCCCCGCTAACACCTTTCTAGACACCTACTAGGTTTATAGCATTGATCGTTAAGCGAGAATTTTCCCGAGGAGTAGCATATACTCACTGTAGGATCAGGATCCAAATATCATTGCGTGACAAAACTGAAGGAATCCTTCCAGAATCATCACACTCCAAATGGTATGCAGCGCTAGCTAGTTTCAGTTCTTTTGAAACTCCCGATGTTGATTTTTGCCCCATGCTCTTATGACCTTGACTTTGGCCAAAAAATCATAAGTCACATGTCAAGTTCTACCCATCATTCTCCAGGTTAATTTGTACCCACCCGCACCTACCCTTGACTTTGGCCAACAAGGCAGTACGACTGTCCCAAACCAACACATCTATCTATGCTGCACATGAATACCCAATAGCTACCAATCACTATGCCTTGACTTTGGCCAACAAACATAGCTTGAATACTATTGACCATCCATGTGAAATGACGGAGGGCTACGAATAGTTTTGGTGAAACCGTGAACGTAGTGAACTTGATAGAATCGTTGGAACAAGATAGCTTTTAAAAGGAGTGGTTTAAGCTCCGCGTTTAAAAGTTATTTTGAAAAGAAACCGAGTGGTTTTTGAAAGTGTTCCAACGACTTTTACTTTGGTTTATTTTTCTTGCATTAATTTTAATGCATCCCATCAATTAATCCTACCATTGCAGAAAACAACGAAAATATGACGTACGCTTATGCCATCCGCATTCGCCACGGGGTCCCGTCATCACCCGTTAGGTTACTTAACTAACGACAGAGCGGGGGCTGGACTAGCGCGAATGCAAAACATAAGCAACGCCTAAATAGATATCATATAGATATATATAAACATTCGTCACATTCAATGATAGCTATTCCAGATCACAGATGAATACATTGGATATACTAGGAATCCGCAATTCGTACGAGCTTGTAACGAAGAGCGGATTACACGGTCGCGATGAATAGCCAATACCCCACCCTAGACCTACGGGTGCGGCAAACTACCCGCCAAGTATCCGAAGTGAAGCAACCTCCCTCAACGACGTGAGTAGGCCGCTCGGCACTTCGAGGTACCCGGTAGTTTGTGCACCCCACCTCGGGTCTATCCTAGGAGAAAAAACAGTAAAAAAAATTATACAATGACGGCTACAACCCCGACCCGGTTGTGCGGCCATAAAAATAATATTACATAAATTTACATATTACAAGAATTGAAAGATAAACAAAACTCTCATCTCACAATTTCCCCCGGCTATTCATCCACGACAATCCAACGAATTCATATACACAATCCATCAACATTACAGATCACAGATATGTATAACCCCCACTAATCGATGTATAGCGATTAGCAGACGTTCAATACATATATAACAATATAGATATAACCCATTAGCCAAAGTCTACAGAAAATCGACCAAAATACGGATTTGTAACCACCCCAAAAACAAATTTGTTCTCTGGAAATTCTGGGCAGAAACAAACCATCTCAAAAATCACAAAATGCCACCAGAAACAAACTGCAGGAGAAACGATCCACGGCAGAGTCAACTCGGCCGCGGAACCGCGGTGAGTTGGTCGGTTCGCTGGATCGTTTTTCTTGCCTATTCATTAGAAAGCCTGAGACGATTTTTAAGACATGATTTATTATTTTTGGAGCAGAAATAAAAATTGGCAAAATCTAGGATTTTCCAGGGTGTTTCGCGGTTTTTTGTGCGGTCGAAATTCTAGATACTTTGTTAACATGCTAGGGTGTGTTTAGTTAGGCTCTGATACCACTGTAAGTCCACGTTACCTCTCCCGGTTCTTTCGGGCTTGCGGAAATGGTAAAAAACGATTTTTAGGGTTTAGGTAACATGGACTATGAAAACGGATCTTGGCTAAACTACACACTAGAAACTAACAAGAGAGTTATCTACTCGGTTAGGGGTTATACCTCAACTTGAACTCCTTCTCTTTTACTCTTGATGGTGGTCGGATGGTGCTTTCTTCGTTGCCTTCTCTTGCCGAAGATGGATCCACCTGAGGGTTTCTTCCTTGAGCTCCTTTCTCGAACTTTGAGAAAACTAAAGTCTCCGGCTTGCTAGACCTTCAACCTTAGGAAGAGTAGAGAGTGGCTTAGGGTGTTTTATCTCCAAGGAGAGATTTCTCAACTCAGAGATTGATTCTCCTTGAACAAGAGGAGGAGGAAGATGAAGAGAGGAGAGAGAATGGTTATGACAGAACGAGAATAGTTTTTACAACCATAAAACAATATATATGAATTATCAAATTAATAATATTAATCCAAAATGAAAAAGGTGATGGCTGGTTTGATAAGGCCATTATCATTTCACATTAAATGATTTTGCAAAGATCAAAGAGCATCTAGAAAAGAAATGATGATGGTCAAAGTTTCAACCATGGTCAACTAGTCAACCTTGGTCAACAAGTCAACCTTGGTCAACAAGTCAACAAACCCAACCATGACACAATTTCATTTAAATAATATTATCAATTGATATTACACAAATTGATTAGGGTTTGGAAAAAGACGACTGTCAACTGTGCATACGCACCCGTTCCAAAACCCTAATGAAAAACCTCTTCCTCCGCCTCAATCAACTGTGCATACACACCCGCATTCGTGTTCCGAGGAACATGAATACTATGAGATAAAACTAACCCCAAAGCATATACTAGGATCTGGCTCAAACCAGAGCCCGCTAGCAATGTCTGTCCGGACGCCAAACGTGCACAAGTGCGCGGATGTGAACGAACCCTGTCGCAAAACCATGCGACCTCTACTCTGTTTTGCCCAAAGGCGAATAACCCTCTGTGTGTGACTCTAAAGACTCTACACTACGCTGGCAGTGGGTTTAACCATAGATCGCAAGCGGCACTAGCTGTACGTAACGGTCCCCAGGTAAATGCCGATAAGAAGACTGACGAGGTAAACCCATCTGAACTCCTACTGAGCCTGATTATGACAATCTCCGTACAGTCCGGTCTGTTTGTCTGAGAACTTCGCATGGTGGGCCAAGGGGGGCGGTAAACGTCAATCCCCTACTAGCGCTACAAGTCGTGTCAGAGTGTAGCCCAGAACACCTGAGATAACACTGGAAACCTACCTGTCTATCTCGCTTGCCCTGGCCAGGGACTTTGTGTAATGGCTCTCCTAGACACAGCGCGATATCAACCCCCAATACCGGGAGAGATGAATCCTGTCTAACCGTCACTGCCTCCAAGTGCTTCGGGACTGCACCCAAATACTACATGTTTGCACAACTCCTTTGAGCCGTGGTAGGGTAATAATCAAAGTACAGTGGGAACACACTTGAGGCGAAGTGACCGTGTCAAGTCAACGGACTAAGCTGTACTCATGTCACCTGGGAACTGATAACTGACGATAGGTATAGTACCAACCAATAGTTCCCGACGAGTCCAGTCCAGTTTACACATAACCTAACGAGCACCCGCATACTATCTCAAGTACGGCGTACTGACGGCTGTGGGACAGACCATCTCCCAAGCTGGGATGAGAAGCACATACGCTAGTCTACTCCGGAGTATCGATGCCCTGTCTCGATAGTCCTACGACTAGGGACCTGCATAAGGATGTGCTTATGGATTACCCAGCCCCCACGAGTGTGACTGCCATCACAACACCGGTAATCAAGCAAAGATCCTAAGGGCTCCACTAATGTGTAAAGGCGATAAGCTAAAAGAAACACATGCACACATTAAAGCAGAAACAAACAAAGTAGCATACTACTATATTGAGCAAGATTGTCTATACAAGGTGAATATCCCAAGCTTCCATCAAGTAATATACAAACTAGTATGATACCATAATGGCCTCTAGGGCATATACACTAACAGAATCCATATACACCAACAAAGTATGGACTTTGGATGCTGTATCTGAAGGGTTAAATCCCCATCAGGAGCAAGTATATCTTGAGAAGATTACTTGGTGTAGATGGAAAAGTTGAGACTTTCAAAGCTAGACTTGTTAATGGTTTTCATCATCGACCAGGCGTGGATAATGATGAAACCTTTTTCCAGTAGCTATGCTTAAGTCCATCCGGATCCTACTTAACATTTCTACATACCATGACTACGATATCTGGTGGTTGGGTGTCATGACTGCTTTTCTAAATACTGATTTAGAAGAAAACGTCTATAAGTACACAGCCAGAGGGCTTCATAAACAGTGGGAGCAGCGGAAAAGTGTGCAAGTTGCTTTACAGGATAAAGCAGGCATCGCGGAGTTGGAACGTCTGTTTTGATGTGGTAGTCAAAGTGTTTGACTTCATCAAAATGGTATATGAACCTTGTATATACAAAAAGGTAGTAGAGAGTAAGGTGGCCGTCCTCGTATTGTACGTGGACAACATACTCTTGATAGGAAAAGAGTTTCCTATACTATGATCGGTCAATCTCCACTTATCACATAGATTCTCCATATAGGATCAAAGTGATACCTCCTAAATCCTGGGTTTTGGATCTATGAGATAGATCTAAATGGGCGTTAGGATTCTCACTAGTTGTAGTGAGATGGTATCAGTAGATCCTGGGGAGAATCACTGGAAAGGTTCCAGGGTGATAAGGTCGACTGAATGTCAGTCGCAGGCATTGTCTTTACCCTCAGTAGAGAAACGGTAAGTTGGAAGAGTTCCAAGCGAGATACCATGACAAACTAGACGATAAAGGCTGGTGACATCGCTATCAAAGATACTACCAAAGAGGCAGTTTTGGGTGTATATTGGTTCATGAGATGAACTAGGGTCCTACCATTGTGTGACAATGGAAGTGTGGCTCTGGCCCAGGAACACTGGTCTCATCAGTGACCCCGACATATTCTGAGGCAGCATCACCTGATCATGGAGATAGTTGATCTCCAGGGTGACCGAGGTTAGGAGAGTAGACTCAGAGGACAACACGGCGGATCCACTCACAACGGCCTTTTCCCAGAAAGAGACTTATATGGGATGGTTGAGTATGTGATACTGCAACCACTGCTACAGATGGCCCAAGTGCAAGTGGGAGATTGTTAGTTTTATGTATGCCTTAGAGGCCATTACTGTACATAGGATGTATATTGTAGGGGATGCTGGGACATATATAGGTAGGACTTTCTTGCTCGACATGATAATACACTATCTGGTTGCTCTTTATCTTAACATGTATACTTTCTGTCTCTCTGTTACATGTTGATAAAGCCCTTAGGATGTGTACTCGACTTGCAGGACTATGATGTAGATCATACTAGTGGGGCCTGGGTAGTCCATGAGTACATCCTTCATTGTTCCCAGTCGTGGGAATATCGAGACGGGGCATCGATATTCCAGTGTAGACTACCGTATATCTTCTCGACCCATGTGATGGGCAATGGATGATCCCATATCCATCGATGTTTGACATCAGAGATGGTATGCGGGTGCTTAGTGGAGACTAGGTACACTGAACGGACTCGCCGAGAACTCCCAGATGGTATTATACCTCACGTCAGATGGCAGTTCTCTGGTGACACTGGTACAGCTTAGTCTGTTGACCCGAGATCGTCATAGAGCCTTGTGTGTATCCCACTGTGCTTTGATTTCCACCCAACCACGGCTCTACTGAGTCATGTAAACATGTGGTTTTTAGGTACAGTCCCGATTCACATGGAGGCAATAAGCGATAGGAGGGGATTCGTCTCTCCCGGTATTGGGGGTTGATATTGCGCTACGCTCGACTGGCCATAACTGGAAATCCCTGGCCAGGGTTGCACTGATTTACTGGTAAGTGTTATCAGTAGTTTCATGCTTGTTATGGACCTTACATCGGCATGACTTATCAAGCTACTGGGGTTTGACGTTTACCACCCCTAGGAGAAATATGCGACATATCAGACGAACAGACCGGACTGTGCGGTAAGTGTTACTGGTTGGATTCACAGGAGTGTGAGCGGGCTTGCTCGTTGATCTTCTGATCGCTCAATACCCGGGTGGCCGTTACGTTTAGCAGACCGCTTGCGGCTTGTGGGTGTTTGATATGATCATCACCTACTGCCGGCGTATTGACGAGTCTTTAGAGTCCTACACAGGGGTTTCCTGGCTCAAGTGAAACGAAATAGGAGCGCATATGAGATATGTGCAGGACCGAGAATAATACCAGTATGTGATACTGTATTCTATTCTCGCGATTTGTATCATCGGACGGTTATATGTGATATAGCCGGGTTACCGAATCAAATGTTGATTCGATATATTGATACACTTGATATTAGTCGGTTATATGCAGTATGACCGGATCATTAAATCAAGTGTTGATTTAATGATTTAATGTATGATTATATATTTGATATATTACTTTACATTAACTAGTATTTGTTCACTTAAGATTGATTTTCTCACTTGATGTGCACAAGTTGTATATGTGATATATTTTTGTGCACTAGATTGTATCATGATTGATGATACATGCAAACTTGGGTGTGTGTTTGGATAACACCATGTTTAGGTTAATGGTTAGAGTTTTATTCTTTTTATTTATTTTGGTAAAAATAAAATGGTCTTTTTCCTTTGTCTTTGCTAGAAGTTACATGATACTTCAAGCATCTTTTGACAAACCCTAGTTTACTCTCTACATGAGTTTACTCACCCATGGTTGCTAAATGATAGACTTCACTTGAATTTTCTTTTTGAGATAATTCATTTTTCATTTCCTTCTTCTTCTTCTTCTTCATGAAGTGAAAAAAGCTTTCTTAAAAATTCCAAGTGATGAAATCAAGTGAGAAATCCAATTCTAAAGTGAACCCACTTCCTATTTCTTCATCCTCTACAACTTGCCAAGTAGTAGATTGTGTTATCTTCACAAGTTTCATGACCTAGTGAAGATGGAGCTTGAGTTTGAGTCGCCTCGACGTAGATCATCTTCGGCATCGAAGTTAATGACCTAGCCCGCTTATTTCTCTGACGAAACCAACACTTGAGTCCGGGATCCCGATGATCGCAGCGGAGGGACGCCAACACGGAGCTATGGAAGTGGATGACCGGATCTACAAAGGTTGTATTCCCATTCACTTGTTGTTAAAGTAGTTAACTTGCTTGCTTTCGCCTTACCTCTAGTAATGATCTTGCATTAGGTTTTCTCGGCACATAAAAAAATTTGATTATGGCATGGTTGATATCAGTTGTAGAACCTCATGAGTGTGCCTAGGAACCCTACAACAATGAAGTCACCGGTTGGTAGTGCTCACCTGCCAGGCTCAATGCCATCATCTGCGACCTTCTAGCCCCGGGGTACCGCACCGGGTCCACCATGCACTCACTTACGGTTCCTCCTACTCCTCGAATCGGGTGTATCATATCGCTCAAGAGCCGAGAAAACTCATGGTGTACTCCTCTGAAATCATATCATGAGAAAACCGCAATTTTCCTTTTAAATGATAATAAGTTTATAAAATCCTTTCAGATTCTCCAAGTCCAGAAATCTCATGGAATCCAAAATCTCAAAATCAAAGATCAATAACAATAAATACTGGGCTCCGGAAATCCGGACTGGCCCTGAACAATAATGCATAACAATGAATAAATAAATGTGCATGAAGTATCACAGTAATGAATGCAATATCTAAACTGTCAGCTGACAAGCGATATCAATAAGGTAACATTCTCTAAAGTGCGCGTGACTTGGCAATTACCGATAATGATGTGTGTGAGCCAGCAAGTAAGTGTACGTGGAACATACGCATCATCGGTAATGGTGCTGGTGTCCTGGCAGCATGGTTTTCATAATAATACGGAAACACAAATAACATGCAATGCGATACGAATAGTAAGAACATGCGGAAATGAATGGTAAACACAGCAATAAGGAATATACATTCATATAAACGAGTCATATAGTTTTGACATTTGAAATAGTCTGAATCGTGGTGTTTAGAAAATAGGGGCTACGACGTTTTTAAGAAAAAGGTACGTCCTTTGAAATATCCATAGTATCCCTTGGCCTGTCTCTAAAATGCTCATGATTCGTTAGTTTTGGAAATATGTATGACTCGGGCCCAGTCTAATATCTACTAGGTAACTACAGGTCTAACTAACAACCAATCAGAAGGGGTACGGAAACCACCTAAACCTGAGTCGATATATAACCATGTAAAATAGTCGGTGATCCCACCTCAATAGTATCCCATACGATACTCTGTATAATATGACATCCTCGAGTCAAGAGTGTGGATCTATCATCAATATATAGCTTGTACGGTAAATCCGTTGTACGGCCTCCCAAATCTTGGTACGGGTCAAATAACACATTTATCTCATTATTCGTCTGGTATCCTTTTTATCAAAATCATGATTCGAGGTACTGATCTACGTCTTGTACAAAACTGATACCATCTATGTGAATGCATGCGTATGTATGAAAATACCACATCAAAGGACCCTCTAAAACATCACATCGTAACTCAAATACTACCCTGTCACATCACCGATCTCACGGCCTCAAGCCCAATCTTATCGACTCATCTCCAAAACCTAAGTACTATCCTCAAATCCATGTATATGCACACGTATATATATATATATATATATATATATATAGTCCCATACCCATGTGTATCTATACATATACACACATCCCCATATACACACATGTAATAAAATGAATGCAGGTGTGTGCGTGTGGGTGTGAACCCATTCTAGGTTTCGCGACTAAGAAGCTATGCTAGTTCCCTTCTAATAACACCAAACTGACCATAAACGCATAATCATAACTTAATAATCATCCTCATGTCATAAAGCACCTATATGAAAATATATATCATAAACTATACTACGGACTGCGGGGGTGCTATACGCCATCCACCCGACTTCTCCCCGTAGATATAAATCTACTCACCCGGTCCTCGCTCGCCGGTGCCGACGTCACCATGCGCTTTCTTGTCGTCTCAAAATCCACATGGGGTACCTACACGTCACAACGTATCATGCCGGATAAAAATCCAATTTAAAACCAAAACGACACACGAATCTCACATAGGTCAAAGCCTATGGTTGTTCTCTCAAATCAACCCAAAAACCCTCGGCATCGGCGTGCAAACGCCAGGTGATCGAGAAAAACTCAAATGCTCCATTCGTGGTTTCACATCACATTAAACATATATATGAAATAGGGTGAAATCATCAAAACCAATAAATTGATTAAATCGATTTATTACAAGAAACCTAGTAAGCATCAATTGGCCGTTTTAAAACGAAACTTGATGTTTTAACAATTCTAATGGTCATAATACTCATTAAATATCTTAAATAAATCATACAAACCATTTCCATAATTTAATCTCATCAATTCCCATTAACCCCAAAAACCTAGTTTGCAAAATTTATCCAATTTTAGCAATTTCATAGTAAAAATTCACAAACAACAATTTAGCTTGGTTTTGCATGAACTAAAGTATTAAACTACAATTTATAATGTTAATAATGTCATGAAACCCTAATTAGATTTTTATCCCAATTATTTAATCAATTTCCAAAAACCTAGTTTTGCAAAAAATCTTAATTTGGACTTTTTAGATGCAACAATTAGTAATTAGCAACTAGATTAAGTTTTACATAGCTTTAACATGTTAAATACATCACACAACCATAATCTCATTACTCAAAACCCTAATTAGATCCAAACCCTTTTCTAGAAATTTCATTAATCAAGCACTACCACAAAATTAACACTTTAAAATTCTAAATTAGCATAGTTAAACTACAAATTAGCTAAAAGTTTAAGATTTTACCTCACAAATTTAGAACCCTAGCTTGCTCTTAGCCTCCATAGATGTCTCCTTTCATCAAGTTGTAAAAAAATTTGGGTGTGTGAAGAGCTAGAATAGGGATTTGCTTTGAATTATTGACGGAGTTTGTGGATTTTTAATGGATTTTGATGGATTTTTTTGATGAAAATGAAGTGAAAAGGGAAGGAAAAATAATGGAGGGGGATGGCTGCTCTCGGCAGTTGGGGAGGAGTGGGGAGAGGTGTGGGAGTTGGGGAAAATTCACACAAAGTCAAAGACAACCATTACTCAAGTATACATACTCAAATTAATATATTTTATATCCTTTTTCAAAGCATTTCTTCACATGAGTTGAAGAAAATTGGAGGAGAGGAAAAGTGGGCTGTTTTTAGGTGTGGGGCCGGCCATGATGAAGTGGGGATGAGTGTGAGACGTTGCTAAAAAAAATTCCATGCAAAAAGACCCCCCACAAGCTCATATTTGCAAGTTTTAGTTTAGCTTATTTAAATTTTAATTTTCCTTTGAAAATAAACAATTAGAACTTGGAAATAACATACTAAAAATTTATATTACAAACTAGATTTTAGTTTTCTTGGTTCTTATGTATGTAATTAGCCGATTCAAATTTGTATTTATCGCTAATTTAATCTATTTTTAACAGCTTAAAATAATATTAAAATAATTAATTTCGGAAAATTTTTCAGAAAATTAGAAATTTTACCAGTGGCTCTATAAACACCAAATACTAGAAATTACATAGCTAGAATATGTATATTTAATTTTATAATAAAAGATATTTATATCTTGATTTTACGGAAAACACCCGTATTTTACCGATTTTCCGAAATTTCACCTAAACGATTTTCAAAACGCTACAATCTTCCCCCATTAAAGAAATTCGGTCCAAGAATTTAAATTAACCCCCCCCCCCCCAATACTAAAATATTTCAGCCAAAATCATCAAATCGTCGGGGCTCCTAAATCATAAATACATAAAGCACATCGTAGCGCAATGCATGTGCATGAAAAACAGATATATAAACCAAAATCAAAACTCCGTCAAGCATCCCGCAATCATCGGAGTTATGGTGAAGACACCAATGTCAAGATCCAAAACGAAAATCAATATGATATACATCAAAACTATACCTGTAAACGTCAAAACTATATAGGTAAACATTATTAAAATATCTGGAAGCAATGCATGCCAAACCTTTTTCAAATCGCTGTGCGATGGGTGTATCACTGCACAGTGGCGGACGACCTTTATGAGAAAATAACTATATATTTATATATATCCCTTGTTGAACATACACGTCCCGCCGTTTTGAAAGCAATTTTAGAAGGGTTTCCTTTATAAAATGTTTCGTGTCATCTCGGACACGTAGGTAAATACTGAGACTATAGCTCCTCTTTGGAAATCCTTTCGATGACTATCAAGGCATACAAAAATATACTCAGGTACTGTCTTCTGACTAGTCCTGCTCAGTACTAAACTAAATAGTAAGTATCATAAAATATACTATTCCAAAAGAAATCAATCCCAAATATATATATGAATGACACGTGCGTCTGGTGCGCACGGAAATCGAAATCCATGAATGTGCCAACATGTGCACGGAAACAAAATATATGTGCATCGGGTGTGCACGAAAACACCTGTCAAAGGGCAACGTGTGTGCCTGACAGCAAGACTAGGTGCATATGATATGCACGAAGAATCTCGATTTATTGTATCTAGTGTGCACCTAAATCGCATCAAACGCCTTAAGTATGCGCAAAATCCAAATCAAGTGCACAAGGTGCACGGAAACAAATATCGAATAACGAAATCAAAATCGACGGTATACAACACATCTCAATCCAATTCCAAATCAGGTATACCGTGGCATAAAATCTCACCATCCTATGCATCGGCGTGCACAAAAGCAAATAAAGACACTAAAAGTGCATGAAAACTATGCCGAAAGCATAAGTCAAATCATATGCATGCCCTAGGCATGAAATCAAATATCATCAAACTCGGTCATCAAAACTCAATTATGAAATAAATCACCCAAAAATACTGAAAATCCAAGGTGACGGATACGTGATAATCAATCACAAAATCATAAATCATAAATACTGTCGTCGATGTGCTTCCTTCAAGGTCGAGAAGGTATCGGTGCATCAAATGCTAGCAGAGCAAGATATCTACTTGCCTCCTGATCATGGCCTGTCGTCTGGTGCCCTCAGGCTCTCGTCTCTCACTGCGAATTGCTAAGTACATAGCTCCTCGGCTCAACAGTCTAATATGGAAACGATAACGGAAGCAGTCTGCTCTAACACATCCTTTAGAGGTCTCTGGCCAACTATCATGGTTACTCATAACCCGTCTCGTCGACGATGCTAAACTTTGGCCTGCTGGGTGTGTACAATATAACCGATCCTGGGTCTAAATCTTCTCGTATAGCATCCCACAAAGGTTCCGTCGAAGTCTCCCCCAAATCTCGTTTCTGTTGAACTTCCCGGAAGTCATCATTCTTGCCAATTCTATTTCTTGTTCCGGATCGGCTGCATACTTATCACGACTCCTCCTGGAAGATATATCCATAGTTAACACTTCTTCTTGCGTATCACATCTCTGATGTCGGCGGAATAGAACGTCATCTCATCAAGATCTCGTACGAACCTCTTACTCCACTTTTCTCTAATGTCGACTGATTCGGACTCGTCTCCTCGTGGCTGCATGGACTGCGCTCCAACGGCTATACTCGTATCTGGAGTCTCCCAAGCTATGTATCCCATCATATGATATCCGAATGAAGTCGAACCATCCGATCGATTGTCAAAACCTCATAATCCCCCAAGAGCTAAACATCTTGGCTACAAATTAATAGTATCGAATATATGCCACAACAACTGTGGACCAACCGTAGAAAGGCAAACCAAAGCCTCATTAATGGCACCGCTGAACTGCCGCAAACCCTAAGGTTCACCGGAGTTCCATGGTCATTAAGTCGAGTTAGGGTTTCATTCTTCTAGAGGGTCCGTGCAATTGCTTGCATTGTTTTCCGAATACTTTAAACTTGGAAAATGGGTTCCTGACTCTCAACATATCAGCGTGAAGTCGTCTCTAGCTGGAATCAATCAATCTGATGACCTCGCATCGGGGTAGGCAATGAATCACATGTCCTAGTCTTTCATTTCTAGTGACTAGTGCTCTTCTATCATACCTCGAAGTATAACTCGTGCGGCATTAGCTTCAAACAACTGGAACGATATCTCCTCATTCGCAGCAGCGACTGGCTCATTCGTCCGCACGCTAAACAGTGCCTCAATCATCAAGAATCATAGTGTAATGACGGTCGTCACATTCTGGCTGGCCTCTATCAGTGGCTCAATCCTCTGGTGCTGATCTGCACGTCCGAGAAATCTCATAAAAGTGATCCATCGAACGCTCGTAGCGCGAAAACGCCAAAAAACGACGCCTCTATGCAATCGTATGTCCCTGGAATCACGCCGTGGTCAGTCCTCGTCCGTGACGAGCTCATGATGACGCAACTCTAGCCGTAGCTCTCCACGCCCGTACAACCGTGATAACAAAACCATTACTGGTATTGATGGGGATAGATCATCGGAGTGAATATATTACTGTGCAAAGAAATGTACATCCTAAGGCTTCTTAAGCGGAGTATCGTATCGTAAATATGTCGCGGAACATACGTACGGTACCTCACTCTACTCAAGCTACCTACTCCATCAACCAAGGGTCATCCAACACTCCGAAGGTAAAACCTAACGCTCTGATACCAACTTTGTCATGCCCCGAAAAGTACGGAACCTGACCGGCAATTAAATTAAGAAACGTCTCGAGGTGTACGTAATCTAAGTAAGCTAAAACCCAGAAGTCAAAACCAAGAAGCAGTAGAGTGAAGGAAAAAAAATTTAAAGCAAGTAGTTTTAATCAAACATTGACCGAAGTGTGTATTTTTAAAATCTCAAGTATTTTCTTAAAATTTCGGCAGAGTCTCTTTTGTAAATACTGGCCCCAAACGGGATACAACATGAATAGTATACGAAATAAGTAAAAGGCATCCCCAAGAGGGAGCTAGCTCTTTGTCAATCGACGGTCCCAACCACACAAGCAATATAATATACAACGCCGAACCGCGTGGATCAAAACTCAAAAGAAAACCCCAAACAATATGAAAACCATAATAATACACGCGCGACTCTAAGGTCGAAAGAATAACAGGTCTGGTTTTCTATCTCTCTAAAATATACAATCTGGTTGATGGAGTTTCTAGATACAACTAAAATAATAAATAACCAATGGTGGTTCTGATGCAAAGAACCCACCTACCAAAGCAATCACCCGGAAGGAACAATGTACCAGTAAAGCCGCAATGAACCTGTACGGCAAAACCTGCAAGGAACTGTGGCACAACGGGGGTGAGTTGCCAACTCGTGAGTAGAAAATATCTACAGATAGAAATCGCATGTATGAATCAATCCTAGGTCATACGATCATAATATATCCACAAAATATATAACCTGAAGCATATAGTAATGGCTAAGGTATACATCTAAACAAGTGTAATACCAAGTGCTCGTGTCAGCGCCCCAGGTAGCAACATATCATATGTATGATGTATGAATGCATGAAAACAGAACGCATCTAATGAGAAAACTGTTTTTCTTATATCTGTTAAATATATCTATAATAATTGAAATACCATCAATGAAATCAAAAGGAAATCAGTGTCCAGCATCGACACAATATCTAAAATCTCAAATCTCAATGTCATCAATATCTGGGCTCCGTCTATCCGGACTGGCCCCTGGGCTCCGTCTATCCGGACTGGCCCAACTTCGATCGGTATCCTCCGGATATCCGTAGAGTCAAAATGAAGTCACCGGTCGGTAGTGCTCCCCTGCCAGGCTCAACGCCATCATCTGGGACCTTCTCGCCCCGGGGTACCGCAGCGGATCCACCAAGCACCCACAGACGGTTCCTCCTACACCTCGAATCGGGTGTATCATATCGCTCAAGAGCCGAGAAAACTCATGGTGGACCCCTCTCAAATCATATCATGAGAAAACCGCAATTTTCCTTTTAAATGATAATAAGTTTATAAAATCCTTGCGGTTTCTCCAAGTCCAAAAATCTCATGAAATCCAAAATCTCAAAATCAAAGATCAATAACAATAAATACTGGGCTCCGGCAATCCGGACTGGCCCTAAACAATAATGCATAACAATTAATAAATAAATATGCATGAAGTATCACATTAATGAATGCAATATCTAAACTGTCAGCTGACAAGCGATATCGATAAGGTAACTTTCTCTAAAGTGCGCGTGATATGGCAATTACCGATGATGATGTGTGTGAGCCGGCAAGTAAGTGTACGTGGAACATACGCATTGTAAGTCCACGGTAGCGCCCCGGCCGTCTAACAGACGCCAAATGTGGAACAAAATCTTTTTACAACAGGCGCTATCGTGTACCGTAACCCGGATCTTCCATTAAAGCTAAACTAACAAACTACAAAGTGGGTAGAAAGGTTATACCGAACGATCCGAGTCCTTAGGTCTTCAACCATCATCCCACGCTTTGTTGCGGCTGCTCCGATCTCTTCGATCTCCAGTCTTGTCGTCCAGGTGGCACCACGTCGACGGATCTTTAAACGGGCTCCCGCCTCTGAACCGAGGCAACTTGATCGTCAAGTTTGCTAAAAGAGTTGACCAAGATGAAGTAGAGAATGAGTAGAACACTTTGTCTCGTTACGTCCAAAGCTATGGACGAACGGTTAATGAAGTTTCCTTTTGGATCGATACGGAATGAGAAATGGAGTATATCAATTTCCATGAACCAAAATCCTTAATCTTTTCAAAACAACAACTATGCTTCTCACCAAGGGGGTGGCCGGTCATTTATAGGAGAGGAGGGAGGTGAGTGTAGGAGCTAGGAGGTGACCACATTAAGTGAAATATCTAGTGTGAACACAAAGTGTGAACACAATAAATGCACCATTAATGAACAAGTGAGTCACAAGCCTAATCACCCTCTCTAGAACCTTCTAGAACACTGACTCACCTCATCAAGAAAAGATAAATCCGTATTTAACCAAATGTTAAATACGGCTGATAGAAAACTGGAAACTGGCAACTTCCAAAAGTGATCCAGAAACGAATTTCAGGATAACCCCGTATCGGTATAAACATACCCGCAT
Organism: Agapanthus africanus; assembly: GCA_030015575.1. Taxonomy (NCBI): domain Eukaryota; kingdom Viridiplantae; phylum Streptophyta; class Magnoliopsida; order Asparagales; family Amaryllidaceae; genus Agapanthus; species Agapanthus africanus. The sequence continues at coordinate 248,697,237 of JASDDO010000031.1, read as the reverse complement.
TTGTATTACGACCGAATACAAATGCAACTGAGATAAAGATATTATATGTACACAGTATAATACTGGGTTCCGGCTTAAACCAAAGCCTACCAGTATTATCTGCCCGAAAAACGACACGTGCGAAAACGCACGTGCTTTTTCCGAACCTTGCCATAAACCCATACGCCCTCTACAACGTTTCGCCCGAACTTGGGAATGTGTCTGTGGGGGACTCTAATGACTCATCAACACACTGACACTGGGTAAAACCTCTAGCACGTCAGAGGTACAAGCTGCACGTAATGTTTTGCCTATGTATTGATTGGAAGGGAAGCTGACGAGCGAACTCATCTATAAACCCTACTGAGCCTGATAGAGACAATGTACATACAGTCCGGTCCATTCGTCTAAAGAGTATAGCATATCGAGTCTAGGGGGGTGGATAAAGTCAGACCCCTAATAACGCGATAAATCGTGTCGGCATGAAGCCCATCACCACCTGAGAAATTATTGATCCAAATCAGTAATTCTCCACTACCTCGGCCGAGGATTCCTAGTGATGGCCACCCGTGCACTTCGCGACATCAACCCCCAATACCGGGAGAGACGAATCCCCGACGATCCGCTCACTTGCCTCCAATGTGGCTCGGGACTGTACCCAACTAAAACCTGTTTGCACAACTCCTTTGAGCGTGGTAGGGTAGTAATCTAAGCACAGTGGGAACTCACATGAGACAAACGACGATCTCAGGTCGATGAACTAACCTGTACACATGTCACCAGGGAATTGCTATCTGACGATATGTATAATACCAACGAGCAGATTCCCGGCGAGTCCTGTCCGGTGTACTCATAACTCAATGAGCACCTGTATACATCTTAGGTGATCCAACTGACACCAGTGGCTTGTAAGACCGGCCACCGCCTCTCGTCGGGGTCTCGACTGTATACACTAGTCTACTCTGGAGTATCGATGCCCTGTCTCGAAACTCCCATGACTAGGGACACATTAAGGATGTGCTTACAGACCCCAGTTCCCACGTATATGATCGCCATCATACTGCTGGTAGTCAAGAAAGAATCCTATGGGCTCTATCATCATAAAATAGTGAACTAAAGCATGTATACGATGATAAAGACAAACCAGATAGCAAACTATCATCTCGAGCAAGACTGTCATATCGGTATAGGTCCTGCCTCAATCATTGCAATCACGTACCTGCGATCCAATAATTGACTTTGAGGGCACTATCTCCAACAATCTCCCACTTGCACTCAAGAGGCTAATTATTGCGATTTCGAATACTCACAGCCCGTGTGATACCGAACATCCAACTCCTCTACTAATCAGTTTTACAAAACTAGTTTGTAAAACTCTTGTGTTCGAGAAATAGCCTCAGTGAGTGGATCCGCCCTGATGTTTCTTTCTATGTCTCTGTTAATCTCAAGTTCGCGGAGAAAGCCATCTCCCGAATCGAGTAATACCAGTCTTAGAATATGTCTGGATATCTGATGGGACCTAGTTCATAAATGAACTCCAAATCCAAACTTCTTAGACTGTATCGATAACTGAACCTAATCAGTATCCAGCACCATGCCTCCCACAGTATCCTCTTGGACCACCTGTTCATAATACTGTCCCTCGTCAGAGGGAAAACTATAATTCTGACAATCTCTTTGTCATCCATGTCACCTTGGAAGCCTGGAATGATAACCGTCTCCCGAAGGAGGCTGCCGTCATCAAATCCGTAGAACACGCACTTATGTTCTAAAACTGCTTTCTTATGTTTCTTGAGAATTGGATTAATATAAACTTATCGCATCGAGTGCAAAAACTACTTCTGGTGTGGTACTTGACATCTCATGATTGACTCAATTGCCTAAGCAAGTGATCTTCCAATCATGCACATCCCTCTCTCCTTTAGTCTGTAAGACACCTTTAGAGAGGGTGACTCCATCACCTGCAGGTACACTACCATACCAGGAGTCATCTATTCTAAATACCATTAGAATACTGTCAAAGTACCCATATTGGGAAACTACCCAAATCTAGATCTAATACCATAGATCTAGTAACCAGAATGTCTGATATTATATCCATATCCTGTCTAGAGAAACAACTGTGTAACAACCACAGTACAACCGATCGTAGTATAGGAATTTTACTTCCTACTCTGTGTATGTCATCCAAATACCAGGACATCACACCCTACTACCTTCTTAACAGATCCATCCCCTATTCTGATAAAGTCAAATCTATGACTTTCACATCAAAATTAGATGATCTTATCTCTGCTATATCTGCTTAAGTCTATAAATAGACATAAGCTACTTGCCCACTATGCTTCCGCTGCTCCCACTGACTACGATAACCCTCTGGCAGAATAATATATACGTCCACTTCTAAAACTAGTTTAGAACGACGCTATACATATCCTCCTGCCGGGTCTCATAGTCTGGAACAACCGTAGTGTCAAGTCTGGGTAAACAAGAACCTCCCTGTCACCGTCCTTGAGGCTACCGTAGTACCTCTCGGGTGTTTGAGATTACCCATCATATCTGAGGAGTGGCTAATGGAATGTCAAACCTAATTGAATATATTGGTCCTATTAAATTTTCCGTAATCGTTTGCGGCTCTGGAATCACTTCCAGTTCTACCACACTCCCACTACTGTTTTCTGAAAAAATCCATTTTTACTAAAACTGTGGCGAGTCAAGAACAATATCACTATTGATCTTCCAGATGGTAGAAAAATCAACCCTCGTCGAAGCCAGGGTCAACCCACAAACTGCCATTATAGAAACGTGCCTTGAGTTATCCAGTGTCTGGTTTTAAGCATAAGTTGGACAACTCTCCGTACCTTAACATCGTTAAGATATGAACCATTCTATATACAATATAGAAATAGAGGCACTAATTTAATTGGAACCATATTCAAATTATGCAGCTGTCTCCCGTGCATATCAACTTAATGGAGAAAGGCTAATCAGCATTACTCAACTTAGGAATCTATCCAATTTTGAGTAACCTGAAAGAGAAACAAGTTTCTCAAAACCATTACTATCAACTGAATACCAATCACAAGAATCTACATCTTCGATCTCTTTGAAGAATCCCGATACTTGTGATACCCGGTTCTCTACTTTATTCTTATACCCAAAACTTCTCAAAACTTAGACATTGTATTTCTACGAAACACTCGTCTAAAAACTAGAGAAGTCATAAGTAAACAGAACATAGTATGAGGACCTACCCTTTTGTCCTGACGGACACTGGACAACATACAATACTCTGTATAAGTCCCCTGAGTTTGAATAACTCAAAACCTGTGTATCGTAGGTTGAAAACTGTACCCAGGCGATTTCCTCAAATATCACCAATTACAACGAATTCCGATATAATGAGGATGATCACCCAATTCCCAATAACTTACTCCCACTCATCATCTGTAAAATCGTACAGATATGAGAATGAAACCTGGTAAATACATACCCTAAAGTAAGTATCTAATCGGGAAATCAATTTATAATTAACAATGCACAGTGAAACTGAAACATAAAAATGTTTCGTAGGGGTATCCTGGTATTCCTAGTAATGCCTATGCCATAATCCAATTCATGACTATAACTGTATATTTCTTTTCCATATCTCCAAATCCCTATATTTGTCTTTAGTCGTTACCTTCTGTACACCATTGTTAGGCTAAATGGTTTTCTTCCTTCACTACCGTTCGGCACCAGCCTATGGTTTGGAAGAAGACTATCTAGTAAGCATAATAGGTGTACTCTCCTAATCCTAGGAGTACTCGTAACTTGAGAGAAGGTGATGATAAAAGACAACTGAATAATACCTTATTCTTTTAAAGGTGAAATAGGAGTGGCGATGAAGTACATGGTTTGGTCGTGAATGATAACAGTCGCAATTCACTTTGCCCTCTTTCTAATCCCTTCATTTTGTCTTTACATATTACCTTCTGTACACCCTACTTAGGCTAATTGGTTTTCTTCATTCCCTACCTTTCGGCACCAGCCTATGGTTTGGAATAAGACTATCCAATAAGCGTAATAGGTGTACTCTCCTAAACTAAGGAGCCCTCGTAACCTGAGAGAAGGTGATAATAAAAGACAACTGAATAAACTAATTCTATTTCTCCTGAACCTTGATCCATCCTCGAAGAAGTCCCTTCGAGTTCGTATATAACCATACGATGGATCTATCCAATGGAAGTGGATATCCGTAGTAATACAGGGTGTTCTGAGAAATGCAAAGGGTAAAAGAAGGAGCGGCAATGATTTATGCAACTAAGACAATCCAAAAGCCATTATTTTAAGAAGGTTCGGTCAACTTGGTCACTGAGTCATAGTCTAGGGTCGGTCAAAGGTCGCTGCCAAAGAGAGAGAGAAAAGAAACACTCCGCGTGCACTCTAACCTAGATCAGAATGGTTATCACTTTATCTAATCAGGAAACCTCCCACTGTTATCTCAAATTCTCCTCCAAACCAGAAAGAAGAAGTAGTCGGGATCACCCGAAGAGTAAACCAACTCATCAGTGAGAATCAGGATCCAACTATCATCGCATGATAACTTGATGGAAGCCACTCAAGTTATCACACTCCAGAAGGTATGCGCATGCCTGGCAAGTTTGCTGTATGTTTGAAACTCCCGATGTGATTTTTGCCCCATGCTCTTATGATCGTGACTTTGGCCAACCCATCATAAGTCACATGCCAATTTCTACCCATCATTGTCCAGGTTAATTTGAACCCATCCTCACATGCCTTTGACTTTGGCCAACAAGGCAGAACGACTGTCCCAAACCAACACATCTATCTACGCAACAGATGAATACCCAGCAACTACCAAACACTATGCCTTGACTTTGGCCAAACAAACATAGCTTGAATACTACTGAATACCCAAAAGAAATGACGGAGGGCAACGGCTGGTTTTTGGCGAAAAACCTTTAACGTAATGAACTTGATCTCGTTGAAGGAAACTGATAGCTTTTTATAAAAATATAGTGGCGAAAACCTTTTGCTAAAGAGGTCACTCCCGGTGAAGGGGTCTCGGCTCTTTCCTCGTGGAATGAGGCGCAGGATATTCCAACTGAATACCGCGATGCAAAGCAACTTGTAATCGACTATATTAAAGTTATTACCCTGACGTAAACTTCTGCCCAAGGGGTCACTCCCGGTGAAGGGATCTCGGCCCTTGCCTCGTGGAATGAGGTGCAGGATATTCTAACTGAATACCGCTATGCAAAACAAAAAGAAACATCTTTGTAATAACACCTTTTTAAAATTTGTTCCAACAACATAAAATATAGGTTTTTTTATCCTTGCATTGATAAGAATCAACGCAGTCCCATCAATCAATCACACCAGAAAAGAACGAAAATAAAATGTACGTATATGACATCCGCATACGCCACTGGGTCCCGTCATCACCCGTTAGGTTACTTAACTAACGACAGAGCGGGGGCTGGACTAGCGCGGGTGTAAAACATATACAATATCTAATAGTATATATACCAATATACAATAATCGCTCCAGGCGTGACAATATGCAACATTACAGAAAAGTAATAAGCATCACAGAACAATACAGATAATCTGGGATCCCCGAGTTTCACAGAGCCGCTGCTGAAACCCGACGTTCCCCTGGTCGTGTGGATAGCCTGTGCAATGAAACCTAGACCCCTACGGGTGCGGAAAGTTACCCGCCAAAACCTGAAGCGAGGTAGTCCCCCACAGCATAGTTAATGGAACACCCCGCACTTCACGGAATCCGGTAAATTGAGCACCCCTCCTTGGGTCAACCTGTACCCCCTATGAGTGCGGTGAATAGTCTGCCAATTCCAGAGTAAGGTGCCTTTGCCTCTCAAAGCCATGAGATACGGACCCGTTGCCCTCCAGAACCTGGCTATCCGTGCACTCCTTCGCGGGATAAACCTAGTACAGAAATAAAAAAAATATGTACAACGGGTACATCGACCTCGACCCGGTCGTGCCCCAAAAGAATATTATACAACAGGCAGTGACGGCAGTCCACATGTTGGATTCTCGCCCCGCAATATCAAATGTACAAATAAATCCAAACTGCACTATCATTGCACCCTGCTATCCACCACGACATATCCGCAACAATACAGCACAACATAGAACATCAACACGAATGCCGCGTTCGCAAACCCGTCTAAAAGAACTATAGTAATCAGACGCGGTTTACCGATCAAATGACATTCCCGGTCGGAGATATAATGTAAATACTGCATACTAACAAATTTAAAAATTTGATCGACTAAATTTCCCGAAGTGGGCCCCACGTACATCTGCTGTACAGTAACAAAAACTGGGCCCAAAAGAATATACCAAAAACCCACAATTTCTAAATAAAGCCTACTGGAAAAAATTGATGCACTGTTCCCTCTAAAGCGCCGCGGTTCCGCGGTCAAACCCTAGGTTTGACCGCGGATCCGCGGTGATATTGTGGGAACACGTGTCCAAATTTTTCCAGTGTGCTTAAAAAACCCTGCACTCTTTTCTGTGATATGTAAAATTATTTTTAGGCCCTTTTAAAAATCGACAGAAACCCGGGTGCTTGAAAAATGTAGTTTTGCGAAATCCGTTTGATCGATGTTTTAAACGTGTTAGCGCAAGTTAGTATAGCTTAATGGTGAGGCTCTGATACCACTGTAAGTCCACGGTAGCGCCCCGGCCGTCTAACAGACGCCAAATGCTGAACAAAAACTTTTTACAACTGGCGCTATCGTGTACCGTAACCCGGATCTGCCATTAAAGCTAAACTAACAAACTACAAAGTGGGTAGAAAGGTTATACCGAACGATCCGAGTCCTTCGGTCTTCAACCATGATCCCACGCTTTGTTGCGGCTGCTCCGATCTCCTCGATCTCCAGTCTTGTCGTCCAGGTGGCACCACGTCGACGGATCTTTAAACGGGCTCCCGCCTCTGAACCGAGTCAACTCGATCGTCAAGTTTGCTAAAAGAGATGACCAAGATGAATTAGAGAATGAGTAGAACACTTTTTCTTGGTACGTCCAAGCCTATGTACTAACGGTTAATGAAGTTGCCTTTTGGATCGATACGAAATGAGAAATGGAGTATATCAATTTCCATGAACCAAAATCCTTAATCTTTTCAAAACAACAACCATGCTTCTCACCAAGGGGGTGGCCAGCCATTTATAGGAGAGGAGGGAGGTGAGTGTAGGAGCTAGGAGGTGACCACATTAAGAAAAATATCTAGGGTGAACACAAAGTGTTTGAACACAAAGTGTGAACACAAAGTATGAACACAATAAATGCACCATTAATGAACAAGTGAGTCACAAGCCTAATCACCCTCACTAGAACCTTCTAGAACACTGACTCACCTCATCAAGAAAAGATAAATCCCTATTTAACCAAATGTTAAATACGGCTGATAGAAAACTGGAAACTGGCAACTTCCAAAAGTGATCCTGAAACGAATTTCAGGATAACCCCGTATCGGTATAAACATACCCGCATTTGTATTATGACCGAATATAAATGCAACTGAGACAAAGATATTATAACTACACAGTATAATACTGGGTTCCGGCTTAAACCAAAGCCTACCAGTATTATCTGCCCGAAAAACGACACGTTCGAAAACGCACGTGCTTTTTCCGAACCTTGCCATAAACCCATGCGGCCTCTACAGTGTTTCGCCTGAACTTGGGAATGTGTCTGTGGGGGACTCTAATGACTCATCAACACACTGGCACTGGGTATAGCCTCTAGCACGTCAGAGGTACAAGCTGCACGTAACGTTTTGCCTATGTATTGATTGGAAGGGAAGCTGGCGAGCGAACTCATCTATAAACCCTACTGAGCCTGACAGAGACAATGTACATACAGTCTGGTCCATTCGTCTAAAGAGTATCGCATATCGAGTCTAGGGGGGTGGATAAAGTCAGACCCCTAATAACGCGATAAATCGTGTAGGCATGAAGCCCATCACCACCTGAGAAATTACTGATCCAAATCAGTAATTCTCCACTACCTCGGCTGAGGATTCCTACTGATGGCCACCCGTGCACTGCGTGACATCAACCACCAATACCGGGAGAGACGAATCCCCGACGATCCGCTCACTTGCCTCCAATGTGGCTCGGGACTGTACCCAACTAAAACCTGTTTGCACAACTCCTTTGAGCGTGGTAGGGTAGTAATCTAAGTACAGTGGGAACTCACATGAGACAAACGACGATCTCAGGTTGATGAACTAACCTGTACACATGTCACCAGGGAATTGCTATCTGACGATATGTATAATACCAAATAGCAGATTCCTGGTGAGTCCTGTCCGGTGTACTCATAACTCAATGAGCACCTGCATACATCTTAGGTGATCCAACTGACACCAGTGGCTTGTGAGACCGGCCACCGCACCTCGTCGGGGTCTCGACTGTATACACTAGTCTACTCTGGAGTATCGATGCCCTGTCTCGAAACTCCCACGACTAGGGACACATTAAGGATGTGGTTAAAGTCCCCAGCTCCCACGTATATGATCGCCATCATATTGCTGGTAGTCAAGCAAGAATCCTATGGGCTCTATCATCATGCAATATTGAACTAAAGCATGTATACGATGATAAAGACAAACCAGATAGCAAACTATCATCTCGAGCAAGACTGTCATATCGGTATAGGTCCTGCCTCAATCATTGCAATCACGTACGTGCGATCCAATAATTGACTTTGAGGGAACTATCTCCAACACGCATCATCGGTAATGGTGCTGGTGTCCTGGCAGCTTGGTTTTCATAATAATACGGAAACACAAATAACATGCAATGCGATTCGAATAGTAAGAACATGCGGAAATGAATATTAAACGCAACAATGAATAGTAAACGCAGCAATAAGGAATATACATTCACATAAACGAGTTATACAGTTTTGACATTTGAAATAGTACGAATCGTGGTGTTTAGATAATAGGGGCAACGGTTTTTAAGAAAAAAGGTACGTCCTTTGAAATATCCGTAGTATCTCTTCACCTGTCTTTAAAATGCCCACGATTCGTTAGTTTTAGAAATATGTATGACTCGGGCCCAACCTAACATCTACTAGGTAACTACAGGTTTAACTAACAACTAATCGGAAGGGGTACGGAAACCACCTAAACCTGAGTCGATATATGACCATGTAAAATAGTCGGTGATCCCACCTCAATAGTATCCCATACGATACCCTATATAATATGACATCCTCGAGTCAATAGCGTGGATCTATCATCAATATATAGCTCGTACGGTAAATCCATTGTACAGCCTCCCAAATCTGGGTACGGGTCGAATATCACATTTATCTTATTATTCGACCGGTATCCTTTTTATCAAAATCATGATTCGGGGTACTGATCTACGTCTAGTACAAAACTGATACCATCTATGTGAATGCATGCGTGTGTATGAAAATACCACGTCAAAGGACCCGCTAAAACATCACGTCGTAACTCAAATACGAACCCTGTCACATCACCGATCTTATGGCCCCAAACCCAATCTCATCGACTCATCTCCAAAACCTATGTACTATCCTCAAATCCATGTATATTGTATATATATATATATATATATATATAATCCCATACCCTTGTGTATGTATATATATATATATATATATATATATACATATCCCCATATACGCACATTTAATAAAATGAATGCAGGTTTCGCGACTAAGAAGCGATGCTAGTTCCCTTCTAATAACACCAAACTGACCATAAACACATAATCATAACTTAACAATCATCCTCGTGTCATAAAGCACCTATATGAACATATATATCATAAACTATATACTACGGACTGCGGGGGTGCTATACGCCATCCACCCGACTTCTCCCCGTAGATATAAATCTACTCACCTGGTCCTCGCTCGCCGGTGCCGACGTCACCACGCGCTTGCTTGTCGTCTCGAAGTCCACATGGGGTACCTACACGTCATAACGTATCGTGCCGCATAAAAATCCAATTTAAAACCAAAACGACACACGAATCTCACATAGGTCAAATCCTATGGTTGTTCTCCCAAATCAACCCAAAAACCCTCGACATCGGCGTACAAACGCCGGGTGATCGAGAAAAACACAAGCGCCCATTCGTGGTTTCACATCACATTAAACATATATATGAAATATGGTGAAATCATCAAAACCAATAAATTGATAGAATCGATTTATTACAAGAAACCTAGTAAGCATCAATTAGCCGTTTTAAAATGAAACTTGATGTTTTAACAATTCAAGTGGTCGTAATACTCATTAAACATCTTAAATAAGTCATAAAAACCATTTCCGTAATTTAATCTCATCAATTCCCATTAACCCCAAAAACCTAGTTTGCAAAATTTATCCAATTTTAGCAATTTCATAGTAAAAATGCACAAACAACAATTTAGCTTGGTTTTGCATGAACTAAAATATTAAACTACAATTTATAATGTTAATAATGTCATGAAATCCTAATTAAATTTTTATCTCAACTATTTAATCAATTTCCAAAAACCTAGTTTTGCAAAAAATCTTAATTTGGAATTTTTAGATGCAACAATTAGTAATTAGCAACTAGATGAAGTTTTACATAGCATTAACATGTTAAATATATCACACAACCATAATCTCATTACTCAAAACCCTAATTAGATCCAAACCCTTTTCTAGAAATTTCATTAATCAAGCAATAACACCAAATTAACACTTTAAAATTCTAAATTAGCATAGTTAAACTACAAATTAGCTTAAAGTTTAAGATTTTACCTCACAAGTTTAGAACCCTAGCTTGCTCTTAACCTCCAAAGATGTCTCCTTTCATCAAGTTGTAAACAAATTTGGGTGTGTGAAGAGGTAGAATAGGGATTTGCTTTGAATTATTGAAGGAGTTTGTGGATTTTTAATGGATTTTGATGGAATTTTTTTGATGAAAATGAAGTGAAAAGAGAAGGAAAAATAATGGAGGGATAGATGGCTGCTCTCGGCAGTATGGGATGAGTGGGGAGAGGTGTGGGAGTTGGGTAAAATTCACACAAAGTCAAAGACAACCATTACTCAAGTATACATACTCAAATTAATATATTTTATATCCTTTTTCAAAGTATTTCTTCACATGAGTTGAAGAAAATTGGAGGGGAGGAAAAGTGGGCTGTTTTTAGGTGTGGAGCCAGCCATGATGAAGTGGGGATGAGTGTGTGAGGCTGCTAAAAAAATTCCATGCAAAAAGACCCCCCACAAGTTCATATTTGCAACTTTTAGTTTAGCTTATTTAAAATTTAATTTTCCTTTGATAATAAACAATTAGAACTTGGAAGTAACATACTAAAAATTTATATTACAAACTAGATTTTAGTTGTCTTGGTTCTTATGTATGTAATTAGCCCATTCAAATTTGTATTTATCGCTAATTTAATGTATTTTTAACAGCTTAAAATAATATTAAAATAATTAATTTCGGAAAAAATTTCAGAAAATTAGAAATTTTACCAGTGGCTCAATAAACACCAAATAATAGAATTACATGGATATATTATGTATATTTAATTTTATATTAAAATATATTTATATCTTGATTTTACGGAAAACACCCGTATTTTACCGATTTTTCGTAATTTCACCAAAACGATTTTCAAAACGCTACAGCTACGTACTAATATTGGATATGTTGCTATCTATAATATGACATAATATTTCACTATTAAGTAGTATACATACCAACATCTCCTTCAACTCCTGAACGGTGGCCTTCAAGCTCTCCAGTTCTTGCTGGAAACGTTGCTCACTGGAGACGGAGGAAGTAACCGCCGGAGTGCACTCCAACCTCATATGGGTCATGCTAGGGCCCAGTCTCCGGCCTCTCTCCCAACCTCCGTGGTGCCCTCCGTCTGCGGCGTCAAGGACTAGGGTCAGCAACATCGGATCGTTCTGTCTAGTAAAATCGATCCCCGATGCCATGGCCTGCACAACCACCCACTCCTACACCCACATTAACCAGTAAAATATAAGTATATCATTTAAATTTGAACCCTTCAAACCAAAAATTTCAAATAGGGGTTGAATAAATATTAACACTTACGCAATACTCCTGGGTAGCGGCGTCAGGGTATCGAAGCTCGCCCGTGGCGGGATCTGTCGAGGTGCCGTGGAAGGCAAGATATGGGGACAGCACGCTCGGTGTACCACCTTGCGCCAGGGTCTGAGCTCTCTGCAATATTAGAAAATAACTCTTAATATTAGATATATTAGAAAATAACTCTTAATATTACATTATATCACAAAGTCCGGTCTATTGTAATTTACCGATAACTCCATGGGACGAGTAATATTCCTCAAGCCACCTGTATATGTGGGGCGACCCCTCCTCGCCGACTTCCTATTCTCTTTATTTTGATCGACCTGTTTCTGCACAACACATTCACATTTAGTTTTCTAATTAAGCAACACAAAAAAATAAATTATATACTATACAATGAATTACATTTAAAATACATACCTGTTTGCGCTCAGAGTCGAAATATTGGCACAATAGAGGATATGTATCTACGTCGACTCTCGCAAAGGCCGGAGTAGATAGGAGTGCCGCTCTCTCTGCCTCGGGGGTTGCCATCCACAGGGAATAGCAGTCGGTCTTCAGCTCATTCCTGTTGTATCGGACCTTCGTCTGCTTGTTCTTCATCAGGCCATTGTACAGAGTGTGAAGATAGAGCACCCTCCCAGGGTGATCAGGGTCGGGTATAGGCTGAAAATCGTAATCCAACTGAAAATAAACAAAAAACATTGTTATTAGATTGCAAGTGTTAATAATAAATATATTGGATAAATCAAATGAAAATATATATTAATACCCGAGCCTGATCCTAGAAGAGGGCGAATGAGCGCCGGTGCTGGTCGCCCCACTCAACGTGACGTGGATAGTTCTTCATGAGCCGGCTCTCATCCCCCATATACCGGCCGAACCTCTCGGCATGATTGCCGGTATAGAGATAATCAGGGGTAAAAAAGAGGGGGAATGCTGCCTCCCCCTAGCTCTGTCGGGCCTCATCCTGTGGGACTGATTCGGGCCTCGAGTCCCCATCTCGGGATGGGGAGGCCCTGCATCTGCAAGAAATATCAAGACAATCAATGTTAAGACAAAGATGTATTAAGAAATCAAGGTTTAACGAAAATTGAATTGTGATATATACCTCCGGTGACTAAACCACGAGCCTGGGCCCGGGCAGCAGCACGAGCGGGACGATAGTTCCTCCGGTGAGGAACAGCTGGTGACCTGGATGCGGACGCATCCCCTCCAACTAGAAAATAAACATTGACGCTGAATTTCCTTGAAGTTCATATTTATTCTTTAGAGGATATGTAAAATGAATAAATATTTTATATTTATTCATACTAACCTACAGACTGAGCGGAGGGTACGAAAGTGGCGGGAGTGGCCCCTGCGTCAGATGTGGACGCACCACCTATAATTAGAAAATTAAAAATAGATTATATAAGTAATTGCAATAAGAATGTGTAGATCAATAATATAACATTCTAAATTAATATGCATGCACTATAGGATATATAAACATACCCGCAGGTGCGGTGGTGGCCTCTGCCCGAGATGTGGAGGCACCACCTACAGTTAGACAATAAAGAAATGATTATCTAAATAAGAGCAAAAGGAATGTGTGTATATTTATGATATAGCATTCTAAATAAATATAGATGCACTATATGATATATAAACATACCTGGAGGTGCGGGAGTGCCCTCTGTCCCTGATGTGGACGCATCACCAACAGCTACACAATCAAACATTGACAATATAAGTAATTTTGACATGAACAGGCATGTATATCTATAATATTACATTCAAAATGAATATGCGTGCAATATACCTGGAGGTGTGGCCAAGTACACACGGAAGGAGGCATCCGAATGGGTCTCCGATCGTGGTGCAAGACCGGCCCTATGAAGCTCCCTACGCAGCTCTCCAGGCGGCAGAACCGCTCTGCCTCTTCCTCTGCCTCTGCCGGTGCCGCGGCTGGAGCTCATTCCGCCCCTCGCTGCTCCCGTCATCGTCATCAAATCTAGATAAATGTTTCGTGGACGCATTAGACAATCATTACAAGTATTGACTATATATGTATAGATCGTAAAATGTGAAGTAATAATATAACATTACTGATAACCTTTTTCGTTTCGTGGGCGCATTAGACATATCTACTTGGATTTCATCATAGATATCATTTCTAACCCACGTAACTTCATGATCAGCCGAAGACAACCCGTCTTTCGAAACAGACGGTCGGAGCACTCTAAGCCTTCTCTTTTCTTCATCCTCATCGCTGTCCTCGAATTCTCGGACATCGTAGACATCCCTGGGTTTCCAACGGCATTCGACACTCCATCCCGGATGCTTCAAACACTGTTAGTAGTATACTTGGAACGCTTGGTTCGGATAGATAAACGGATCTTCCTGACCGTAAAATTGATGTGTGTTCACACTGGTCAATCCATATTCATCTTTCCAAGTCCCGAGATTGTTTCTCCACTTATCCGTATCGGTTCGCGTATCGTACCAAGTACACTGGAATATATAAAAGGGTTCTGATCTTCCGTGATAGTGGATGCCGAGTATACAATTTAAGTATCCATAATAAATCACACCGTCCGATCCCACCGTCGCAATCCCACTATTCTGAGTGGTTCTAGATGTTTCTATGTCCTTAACTTCGAATTTGAATCCAAGGACACCGGATCCTTTATAATATGCAACCTCCATACTAGGAAATTGAGCTAAACATCTTGAATCACTCTCAAATGATGCAGACAAGTTCGGATCGTGGATCTAACAAAACAAATTTTACAACAAATACATAACGATATAAGTTTAGATTAAAAATGATAGAAATAACATGTTATTCGAATAACTTACATGATCTGCAACCCAATCGCAAAAATTATCCTGATGATATTTTTCCAATCGTTCATCGTTCCAATCAGGATGCCTCTCACGTACCTCGTTAAAATGAATTCTGTTTTCGACAATAAATTATGACATTAATATTATATCATTTCATACACACACAAACACAAATATAACAATTAATCCAAAAAAACTTACTCTCTAATTTGTTCAAGACATGCGCAATTAAGTAAGATAAACTGGTATATCTTGTTGATAAACATAGTGTCTACCCTTTTATAATCGGCTTTACCATATGGCCCGTCTTGAATTCTTCGAGGCCGGTTATGTCTCGTCCAGATAGCGGGAACAAAATGTGGTTGCTTCATCAAGAAGATAACCTTGCATGATAGAACCCTTTGGTCGATTTCTATTGCGTATATACTTTTTAAAAGTGTAGAGGTACCTAAAGAAAATATGTTGAATAAATAAATATGGGCATACAGGACAACAATAATTTTAAAAATTGCGCGAAATGAAAAATTCCACGTACCTCTCGACGGGATACATCCATCGATATTGTACCGGTCCGGCTAACTTAGCCTCTGTTACAAGATGAACCGTTAGGTGTATTATGATATCGAAGAATGACGGTGGGAAAATACGCTCAAACTTGCAAAGTATCGGCGCAATAGAATTTTCTAGTTTATCCAGCGTCACAACATCTAGTGTTTTAGCATACAACTCTCTGAAAAACAACATAGGTCGTTGATTATTAGACCAACCGATTCGGGGAGAGAAGTCCTGAGGGCTAATGGAAGAAGGAGCTCCACGATAACATGGTGATCATGACTTTTCAGCCCATCGATCTTGCCTTTCACAATTTTTATCTTCTTGCTGAATGATCCTGAGAAACCTTTGGGTACTTTCAAATGACTTTTCAGCCCATCGATCTTGCCTTTCATAATTTTTATCTTCTTGCTGAATGATCCTGAGAAACCTTTGGGTACTTTCAAATCAAGCAACACCTGCAGGAAACTTTTCTTCTCCAATTGTGACATATGATAAGCGGCATTCGGAAGTACAAACTTTCCTGGTTTACCCGCTACCGGTCTAGGGTCCAATTCACTTCTTATTCCCCCACTCTTGTAGATCCATCCAAGCATTCAGGTTGTCTTTCGATTTCTCGTCTTTACAAAGAAGCAAGTTGAGTATGTGCTCCGATACTCTCTTCTCTATATGCATGACGTCCAAACAATGACGCACTAAATTTGTTGACCAGTACGGAAGCTCGAAGAAAATGCTTAACTTGTTCCAAAATGGTGGTTTGACCTGTTTTGTCGGATCCATCCCGAAGGTCACATTATTGTAACCATCCCACTAAGCAGTCACGTCCTCTCCGGACAATGGGGCTGGAGGTCTAAGAAGCTCCTGATGACAATCAAAGTGAACAGCGTCTAACCTCTAGGAGTGGTCCAGAGGCAGGAAACGTCGATGGACGCAATAACAAACCTTCCTGCTAAAATTCAAGAATTTCGATGTTGTGTGTTAATGGCAATGAGGACATGCTTTGTGACCATGTACCGACCAACCTGATAGCATTCCATACGCAGGAAAGTCATTAATTTGCCACAATAAAGCCGCACGCAGTATGAAGGTTGTATTTTTGTTTGCATCGTAAGTCTCTACACCATCAATGAACAAAGATTTTAACTCCTCGATCAGAGGTCGGAGATAGACGTCGATATTGTTTCCCGGTGAGTTTGGTCCGTCAATAAGAAGATGCATCATAAAGTATGATTGGTCCATTGCCAACCAAGGCGACAGATTATAAATTATCATTACAACGGGCCATTTGCTGTGACTTCCAGCCATATAGTTGAATGGGCAGAAGCCATCACTAGGCAGTCCAAGCCTGACATTGCGAGGATCGCTACTGAATTGCGTGGCTCCTATCGAAATCCTTCAATGCCGGTGAATGTCTTGGATGGATCATTTTTCCATCTTCACTTGGAGGAGCACGGTGATGCCAAATCATTGCCTCGGCTGTTTTCTTGCACCTGAATAGGCTCTGCAGCCTCTGTGTTATGGGAAAGTATCGTGCTATCTTGATAGGTATATCAGGCTTCTTATCAGAATATTTCGGCTTATACCTGGCCGCTCCGCATGTTAGACACTCTTTCAAACCTGAATTCTTTTTCCGGTACAACACGCAACTTTTAGGACATGCTTGAATCTTCTCACACTTCAGACCCAAATCAGACATCATCTTCTGGGCTCCGTACCAGCTGTCTTGCACGTTGTTTCCCGGGGGCATAGAATCTTTCAAGAACGAAAGAAGCATTGTGAATGACTTGTTGCTCCATCCATTTAGGCACTTAATCTGGAAAAGTTGGACGAACCATGAGAGGGTGGAATACTTTGCATTCTCATAAATTGGTTTTCTAGCATCATTCATCAAATTTTCATATTTATCCGCATGCGGTCCTTGACCGGAAAGAATGTCATCTTCGGTACGAATAAATTCACCTAGGAAAGCCTCTACCATATCCTCCATTTCTTCTGATGGAACTAAATTACCGTCTTCTTCTTCTGCCGCATTACCGTCTTCTCCTTCTTCTCCTGCCGCATTATCGTGTTCTCCTTCTTCTTCTGCCGCATTACTGCGTTCTTCTCCTTCCCCGTGATATTTCCAAGTTGAATAAAGTCTAGTAAAACCATATTTTAGTATATGAAGCTCTGCCAATTCTACCTTCTGCCAGTACTTATTCCCACATCTATAGCACGGGCAAAGAATCTTCTCTATCACGATCTTATTATGTGCGCGTGCAAATTCAATAAAAGCAGCAACTCCTACGACAAACTTAGGTTGCATACGTTGTTGTCAATCAACATACATCCAGTCCTTAACTCTGACGTACTCATAGGCCATGTTAGACTTTATAACATATAAATTGTAGGTTATGATGACTATATTGAGAAATCTAAGAACGGGATGGTTACTGAGAAAAGAGAAAATCCTTGTATATGCTTTGTGTGTGCGTTTGTCATTGAAAAGAATAAATTATCAATAATCAAAGTTAGATTTGAGGATACTCATGTATCACAAACTACGCTCTTGGCATTGCTTTGTTTTTCTCTCCTTTCCTATCAGCGAGAGGAAGCGAATAGAGGTCAGGCAGGTAGAGTCCGACAAGGCAGTTAGTTTATGCATAAGTGGCGCTTTGAGTTTCATATATGAGCATCGATGAGAATATGAAGTTTCATATTATCATCGAGTATCATATATTGGTTTTAACATGAACATCTTGAATCACTCTCTAATGATGCGTTTGTTGTGTATTCTTGTTGTATGTGTATGTTTCGGCTGTCGGGGGTAAGGCTTCTATCCCATTAAGAATGTATAGAGCGAACACCCATTCGCTTGTGCTTTCAACCGTTTCGAGTAAATTTTGGCAGCACCTCCCCGCTGTTCTCCGAGTACACTGTAATAGAATAGATAATAATTTCAAAGCTGTGAAACAACGTTGAAATGAACATCTAATCCATCTTTGTACACGGAGAACCAGCGGAAAGGTACCGATGAAATATCTCGAAACGGATGAAAACACAAGTGAATGAAGGTGTTTGCTTTATACATTCCTAACTTGTCCATATGGGACAAATCTATCGGTTATCATACGATTGAATCTTCTCGTCACATAGACTATACGACGGTTGTTAGTATCAAGCTATACCGTCCGATATTTAACAAACATCGTATAGTTCTATGTCACGACGAACATCGAACGTATGTTAACCGATAGACGGGGACTAAGTTGCGCTTTGAGTTTCATATATGAGTATCGATGAGAATATGAGGGTTTCATATTATCATCGAGTATCAAATATTGGTTTTAACATGAACTTCTTGAATCACTCTCTAATGATGCGTTTGTTGTGTATTCTTGTTGTATGTATGTGTTTTGGCTGTCGGGGGTAAAACTTCTATCCCATTAAGAATGTATAGAGCGAACACCCATTCGCTTGTGCTTTCAACCATTTCGACTTTATTTCGGCATCACCTCCCCGCTGTTCTCCGAGTACACTGTAATAGAATAGGTAATCATTTCAAAGCTGTGAAACAACATTGAAATGAACATCTAATCTATCTTTGTACACGGAGAACCAGCGGAAAGGTACCGACGAAATATCTCGAAACGGATGATAACACAAGTGAATGAAGGTGTTTAATTTATACATTCCTAACTTGTCCACACGGGACAAATCTATCGGTTATCATACGATTGAATCTTCTCGTCACATAGACTATACGACGGTTGTTCGTATAGAGTTATACCGTCCGATATTTAACAAACTTCGTATAGCGCTATGTCACGACGAACATCGAACGTATGTTAACCGATAGACGGGGACTAAGTGGCGCTTTGAGTTTCATATATGAGTATTGATGAGAATATGAAGGTTTCATATTATCATCGAATATCATATATTGGTTTTAACTTGAACATCTTGAATCACTCTCTAATGATGCGTTTGTTGTGTATTCTTGTTGTATGTGTGTGTTTCAGCTGTCGGGCGTAAGGCTTCTATCGGTTATCATACGATTGAATCTTCTCGTCACATAGACTATACGACAGTTGTTAGTATCGAGCTATACCGTCCAATATTTAACATCCTTCGTATAGTTCTAAACCGACGACGGTAAATAGTGAAGCATGAAACGGGTATAAAGCACTAACATGAATGTATAAAATAACATAAATAGGTAGCAGTTGTTAGTGTTTATGCCCTAAATGCCATTACTGTATCATATTAGTTTGTATATTACTTAATGGAAGCTTGGGATAATCACAGTTGTATTGACAGTCTTGCTAAAAATGGTAGTATGCTACTTGGTTTGTTTCTACTTTAATATGTGCATATGTTTCTTTTAACATATCGCTTATACATATTAGTAGAGCCCTTAGGATCTTTGCTTGATTACCTGCGTTGTGATGGCAGTCACACTAGTGGGAGCTGGGTAGTCTATAAGCAACATCCTATACAGGTCCCTGGTCGTAGGATTATCGAGGCGGGGCATTGATACTGCGGAGTAAACTGGTGTATACGCTTCTCATCCCAGCCTAAGGAGATGGTCTGTCCCACAGCCATCGGTACGTCGTACTGGTGATATTATGCAGGTGCTCGTTAGGTTACGGGTACAATGGACAGGACTCGCCGGAAACTGCCGGTTGGTTTTATACCCATCGTCAGATAGCAGTTCCCAGGTGACATGAGTACAGCTTAGTCCGTCGACTTGACACTGCTACTTCGCCTCGGGTGTGTTCACACTGTACTTAGATTACTACCCTACCACGGCTCAAAGGAGTCGTGCAAACAGGTAGTAGTTAGGTGCAGTCCCGAAGCACTTGGAGGCAGTGGCGGTTAGACAGGATTCGTTTCTCCCGGTATTGGGGGTTGATATCGCGCCGTGTATGGAGAGCTATTACGCAAAGTCCCTGGCCAGGGCAAACGAGATTTACTGGTAGGCTTCCAGTAGTTTCTCAAGGTGTAATGGGCTTCACTCCGACACGACTTATACCACTATTAGGGGTCTGACGTTTACCGCCCCCCCCATGCCCGATATGCGATAGTCCTAGATGAACAGACCGGACTGTACGGAGATTGTCACATCAGGCTCAGTAGGAGTTTGGATGGGTTTCCTCATCATCCTTCTTATCGACATCTACCTGGGGAGCATTACGTACAACTAGTACCGCTTACGGCCTGTTGTTAAACCCGCTGCCAGCGTAGTGTCGAGTCTTTAGAGTCCCACACAGAGAGTTTCCCTGCACCGGGCAAAAGGTGTAGAGGCCGTATGGTTTTACGGCTCGGCCGCGATCATTTACGTACACTTGTGCACATACTATGATCGGGCAGATAATACTAGCTGGTTTTGGTTTAAGCAAGATTCTAATATTATACAAATGGATTTATTCAGTCAAGGATTATCCGTGTTTTTCTGAAATACGGATGGGAGGGGCAGTCTCGTAATTTGTCGGGAAGCTTCTAGAAGAAGATGACTCATTTGGGTTTAATTCTTTTTAGGATTTAAACTAAATGAGGTGGAGGATGAGGTGTATGTTTTCATTTAATGGATAATGACTCTTGAGATGATTCATCTCAAATGAATTAAATGAAGCATGGTTGATATTATGATAGATATTTTTTATGATATTTTGATGCTTCATATTATTCTAAATGAGACATTATTCATTTCATTAACATGAAAGCTTTCTCTCTCCACAAGTTATCATCTTCTTCCTCAAACCCTAAAGGATCTCATGAGTTGAGAATCCTAGGGTTTAAGTGACTAAGTAATCCATCTAAATACTCTACATCCTCTAGGACTTCTAGATTAGCAAACTAGAAGCCGTAGTTATCTCATATTTAGATAGGAGCTCGGATTATAGACTCTCGGGTGGATCGTCTTTGACTCGAGGAGGCCGTTGAGGTACCCATGTTCCATAGAGCCGACAAGTTGTAGAGGACAGCGATGAAGACCCGAAGGACAAGTAACGTGAGGTATAACTTCGAATCATAGTAGTTAAACCTCTCGTAGTTTGCTAGTAATGGTTTAGACACGATCCGTGCACTCAAGTCCGTGTTACGAACCTTTGATAATTTTTTTTCATATATTCCGCCTCCCCGCAAACATGTGGGGTGCGTGACATGGACTTACAGCAGTAATGGGCATGGATCATGACAGTACTCTAGGTTAATATGCAAGTCACTAAACTAACAATATTTATCTTATTTGAAATCGATTGGTGGAATATATCCTCATATTTAGACTCCTAGACCCTACATGCTTATGTGAGAGGCCAACCCAATATTTTTTCAAGGACCCACCAACCCAATTTTTTTTCCTTTTATGAAACCTAAACCTACCCAAACAAGATCAGGCAGGTTTATACAGATGAAAATACCCCTAATTTATTGGACGGGTTAGGGTTGAGTCTAACCTGACTTCACCATACTTAGCTGTTAGAATGCATATGAATACGAATAATTCGAGCTAACTCCGTATCCGTATTTGATTTGCTTCATATACAAATAGTGATTTTCATTTTTGACGACCATCCATATACGTATACGAAAATGATAACACCTATTCCGTTCCGTATCTGATACCAAAAATGGTAATTTTTGGCTTTATCGAGTTAAATTTTCCTAAAATCATAACCCAACCCTAACCCTAGCCCCAGCCCTAGCCCCAGCCGAACCCCAACCCCAACCCTAACCCTAACCCGAACCTCAACCGCAGCCCCAGCCCCAGCCGAACCCCAACCCTAACCCTAACCCTAACCCCAACCCCAACCCCAACCCCAACCGTGTAGGGTTCCTAGGCACACTTGTGCAGGTTCATAACGCATCAAAGATGTACGAATAAAATTTTACTTGTGCCGAACAACCCAAAGACAGGATCTTTGCTAGATTATTATGGTTAAACATGCAAGATAACATCTTTTTATCTAAGTGTGAGGGATTACAACCTTTGTAGTCCGCTCCTTCGCTTCACAAGCTCCGAGTAGAAGTCCCTTCGCCGCGATCGATGATCTCCCGTACTCAAGAGAGGCTCCACGACTCGAACGATCCATGCAAGCTTGAAGTGTTCCGAATCTCCGATGATCTACGTCGAAGTTGCAATAACCCAAGCTTTCTCACTCTATAGAGATGAACACCCTAATTGTTAGGTCCACGTTACCTCTCCCGGTACTTTCGGGGTAGCGGAAACGGTAAATCAAAATTTTTTCTAAACTTTGCAACATGGACCGTAAAAGCCGGATCTTTGCTAAACAATACACTAGCATCCTAACATGAGATGTGTCTACTCGGTTATGGGTTATACCTCAACTTTAACTCCTTCTCTTCTTGTTGTTCTTCTCTTCTTGTTGTTCTTCTCTTTGCATGCTCGATGGTTGATCCGGACTTTGGCCACCTCCGTGGCCTCCTTGAGTCGAAGACGATCCACCCGAGAGATGTACACCGAGCTCCACCTCAAGCCGAGGTAACTAGGGCAAGGAGATTGCTAATCTAGAAGCCCTAGGATGTGTAGAGAAGATGTATGGATGTGTTTGTCAAGTGGAATCCTTTTTCTCTCAACACATGAGATCAAAAGAAAAATCAAGAGGAGGAAGAAGGAGAAGCAACCATGGAAATGTTTCTCATTTCTTTTCTATGAGAGAGAATGAGAATGAGCAAATGAAAAGCTTAACCAAGAGAAAACTTAACCATGGTTGCAATAATGCACAAACATTATCATTACTAATCCCATCAAGATAAAGGTGATGGCTACAAATGACATGACCATTATCATAACAAAAGAAAAAGAAAACCAAAGAATACTTTAGATCTTCTAAGAAGATCCAAGTCAACTTTGGTCAAATGGTCAACAAAGTCAAGATGGTCAAATGGTCGATGTAATTAGCCATAACAAAATTATCAATGAAAGGATTAGTAAATAATGTCCCCGGCTCATAATGGTTTTGACCAAACGAACTGTTAAAACCCTAATGAGTCCGCCTCAAAATGGTTTTGACCGAATCAACTGTCAAAACCCTAATGAGCCTGCAACATAGCGGTTTTGGCCGAACCAATTGCCAAATCCCTAATGAGGCACCTCCTCCTTCATCGCTCCGGAAAACTGTGCATACACACCTGCATCCGTATTCCGTAGAATGCGGATGCGCAGAAGACAAAACAAATCCATCCGTGCAATACTAGGATCCGGCTTAAACCAAAGTCTACTAGTACTGCCTGCCCGAACACCATACGCACACAAGTGTACGTAAGTGATCGCAGCCCTGCCGTAAAACCATACGGCCTCTGCACGTTTCGCTCAGTGTAGGGAAACTCTCTGTGTGGGACTCTAAAGACTCGACACTACGCTGGCAGTGGGTTTAACCACAGACCGCAAGCGGCACTAGCTGTACGTAACGGTCCCCAGGTAGATGTCGATAAGAAGGCCGATGAGGTAAACCCATCCGAACTCCTACTGAGCCTGTATGTGACAATCTCCGTACAGTCCGGTCTGTTCGTCTGATACATCGCATGTCGGGCCTAGGGGGGCGGCAAGCGTCAGACCCCTAATAGCCGTACAAGTCGTGTCGGAGTGAAGCCCAGAACACCCTGAGATAACACTGGAACCTACCAGTATATCTCACTTGCCCTGGCCAGGGACTACTTGTGTAATGGCTCTCCTAGACACAGCGCGATGTCAACCCCTAATACCGGGAGAGATGAATCCTGTCTAACCGTCACTGCCTCCAAGTGCTTCGGGACTGCTCCCAACTACTACCTGTTTGCACGACTCAGCAGAGCCGTGGTAAGGTAGTAATCAAAGAACAGTGGGAACACACTCGAGGCGAAGTGACAGTGTCAAGTCAGCGGACTAAGCTGTACTCATGTCACCTGGGAACTGATAACTGACGATAGGTATAATACCAACCATCAGTTCCCGACGAGTCCTGTCCAGTGTACTCGTAACCTAACGAGCACCCGCATACTATCTCAAGTACGACGTACCGACGGCTGTGGGACAGACCGTCTCCCGTGCTGGGATGAGAAGCGCATACGCTAGTCTACTCCGGAGCATCGATGCCCTATCTCGATACTCCCACGACTAGGGACGTGTATAAGGATGTGCTTGTAGATTACCCAGCCCCCACGAGTGTGATCGCCATCACAACGCCGGTAATCAAGCAAAGATCCTAAGGGCTCTACTAATGCGTATAGGTGATAGAATAAATAAACACACATGTACACATTAAAGCAGAGATAAACCAAGTAGGATACTACTATATTGAGCAAGATTGTATGTACAACTGTGAATATCCCAAGCTTCCATCAAGTAATATACATACTAGTATGATACAGTAATGGCCTCTAGGGCATATACACTAACAATCTCCCACTTGCACTAAGGCCATGTACTGGCGTATCGAAGACCTATCATCTCGATCAGCCGCTCGAACTGAGTCTGGGGTAAAGCCTTCGTGAATGGGTCCGCAGTGTTGTCCTTTGTGTCCACTCTCCGTACCTCGATCTCCTGGCGATCAATGATCTCCCTGATCAGGTGATACCGCCTTAAGATGTGCCTGGATTTCTGATGGGACCTTGGTTCCTTCGCTAAAGCTATAGCCCCATTGTTATCGCAATACAAAGGTATTGGGTCAACAATGGACGGAACCACCTGAAGTTCACTAATGAACTTCTTTATCCAGACCGCCTCTTTTGCGGCATCGCTTGCAGCAATGTATTCAGCCTCCATCGTCGAGTCTGCGACGGTATCCTGCTTGGAACTCCTCCAACATACCGCCCCTCCGTTGAGGGTAAACACAAAACCCGAGACGGACTTGCTGTCATCATTGTCACTCTGGAAGCTAGAATCGGTAAAGGACTCGACCCTGAGGTCTCCATTACCGTAAACCAGGAACATCTCCTTAGTCCTTCTCAGGTACTTGAGAATGTTCTTCACTGCTGTCCAGTGGTCCTCCCCTGGGTCTGACTGATACCGGCTTACCGCGCTCAACGCGTAAGCTACATCTGGTCTTGTACATAGCATCGCATACATTATAGATCCTACCGCCGAAGCGTAGGGTATAGTGCTCATGCGAACCCTCTCCTCGTCAATCTTAGGAGACATCTTCTTGGAGAGGGTAATTCCGTGCAATGCGGGTATGTTACCGCGCTTGGAACCCTCCATACTAAATCTCTTTAGTACGGTCTCTATGTACCTGGACTGCGAAAGTCCCAATAGTCTCTTGGATCTATCTCTATAGATCTTGATCCCCAGAATGTACGAGGCATCACCCAGGTCCTTCATGGAGAACCTTTTTGAAAAAAATAGCTTGACCGATTGTAGCATAGGAATATCATTTCCTATCAAAAGAATGTCGTCCACGTACAAGACTAGGAATACGACAGTTCGTCCTACAATCTTCTTATATACACAGGGTTCATCTTCGTTCTTGATGAAATCAAATTCCTTGATTGCCTCATCAAAATAGATGTTCCAGCTCCGTGATGCCTGCTTTAATCCATAAATGGATTTAAGCAACTTGCACACCCTTCCGCTGCTCCCACTGTCTACGAAACCTTCTGGTTGATCCATGTAAACGCACTCTTCCAAACAACCGTTTAGGAAAGCCGTCTTAACATCCATATGCCAGATTTCATAGTCATGGAAGGCAGCAATGGCAAGTAGGATCCGAATGGATTTGAGCATAGCCACCGGAGAAAAAGTCTCGTCATAGTCCAAACCAGGTCTTTGACGAAAACCTTTTGCAACGAGTCTAGCTTTATTGGTTTCCACCTGCCTATCTACACCAAATTTCCTTTTGTAGATCCATTTGCATCCAACGGGTTTTACCCCAGGTGGAGAAATATCCAAGGTCCACACTTTATTGGCGTACATGGACTCCATTTCGGATTGCATTGCTTCCTGCCATTTATCAGAGTCCCTACTGATAATGGCCTGCCTGAAACTGCTAGGGTCATCTTCTTCCAAGATGCAATCCTCTCGATCCCCGTCTATGAGAAAACCGTAGTATCTCTCGGGCGGATGAGAAATCCTACCAGATCTGCGGAGTGGCTGAGGTTCGTCTGGGGTTATAGAATCTAGCGGTTCCTCCAAATTTTCAGTTACATTTTGTGGTCGCTGAATTTCTTCCAGTTCTACCGAACTCCCACTAGTTTCTTTTGCAAGAAACTCCCTTTCTAAGAAGGTGGCGTGGCGAGATACAAACACCTTCTGTTCCTCAGTGTGGTAGAACAGATATCCCAGTGAGTTTTTAGGATATCCCAAAAATTTACACAGAACTGATCGTGCCTTTAGCTTGTCCGGTTTCTGTGTTTTCACATAGGCCGGACAACCCCATATCTTAATAAACTTCAGACATGTTTTCTTACTGCTCCATATTTCATATGGAGTTTTAGGCACGGATTTGGACGAAACTTGATTCAAAAGGTATGCCGCTGTCTGAAGCGCATGTCCCCAGAATGAAAGAGGTAACTCAGCACTACTCATCATGGAGCGAACCATATCCAATAGGGTACGATTCCTCCGCTCCGATACACCGTTGTGCTGTGGTGTATAAGGAGGAGTAAGCTGAGGGAGAATACCATTCTCTTTTAAGTAATCAAGGAATTCCGTGCTTAAGTACTCCCCTCCCCTGTCAGACCGGAGGATCTTGATACTTTTGCCTGTCTGGTTCTCTATTTCGTTTCTGAATTCCTTGAATTTCTCAAAAGCTTCAGATTTGTGTTTCATCAGATACACATATCCGAACCTAGAGAGATCGTCAGTGAATGTGATGAAGTACGAGAACCCACCCCTTGCATGTATAGACATCGGACCACATACATCACTATGTACGAGTCCCAAGAGCTCTGCTGCTCTTTCTCCATGTCCGGTGAACGGAGATTTGGTCATCTTCCCTTTGAGACAAGACTGACAAGTTTCATAAGATGAAAACTCGAACGCATCCAAGAGTCCATCTTTATGCAACTTACTCAGTCTTTTCTCTCCGACATGACCAAGTCTACAATGCCACAAGTAGGATTCATTCGTATCTGAATTCTTCCTTTTGCGTGTGTTTTGTATATTGAGAACTGTATTCTGATTTAGAACGTAGATACCATTACACAGTGTACCCTCTGCAACCAGTACCTTATCAAGGTAAATGTTCATGTATTCTTTTCAAGAACAAAGTTATATCCATCTTTATCGAGTAAAGAAACTGATATGATGTTGCAAACCATGGAGGGTACATAGTAGCAATCGTTCAAAATCATAGTCTTGCCATTTGGCAATACTAGGTGATATTCACCGACGGCTGCCGCATTAACTTGTCTTCCGTTCGCTACTCTGAGCGACATATCACCCGGTGCAACTTTCCTACTTTTTCTCAGTCCCTGTAATAAATTACAGATATGAGATCCTGATCCGGTATCAAGTACCCAGGAGGTAGGGCTGACCGTAAAACAGTTCTCAATTACAAGAACACCTGAAGTAGATGCAAAACCATGCTTCTTCTTCGACTGGGTATCCTGGAAATCCATACAATCCCCTTTCCCATTCTCATACTCATGACTGTGGTCACAAGTTAGAGCTGAACCAACTTTCCCCAGTCCCGAATAAGAATTTGGATCGGTCAAGCGATACATTTTATTATCTTGATTAGGGCGTGAAAAGGTTGCTTCCTGGAGAGAGAGAAAAGAAACACTCAGCGTATGCTCTTGCAAGATTAGATTGGTTTATTAATTTATCTAACCAGGATGTCTCCCACTGTTTACTCAAATTCTTCTTAAAACCTTTTAAAAGAAGAACTTGTCAGGATTTTAATTCACGTCACAATACTTGCTTAACCTTTCAGCCAGGCAAGTGTCGGTACTTCGAGGGAGGTTTTCCAACGCTTTCGCGAAGTTCCTTAATTCAAGAACCTCTTTTCCCTAGGGGCGAAGCCCCGCTAACACCTTTCTAGACACCTACTAGGTTTATAGCGTTGATCTTTTAGTGAAATAATCTCCCAAGAGTAATCCAACTCATCAGTGGGATCGGGATCCAACCATCATTGTATGATGACCTAGATGGAATCCACTCTAGTCACCACACTCCAGAAGGTATGCTAAATCTGCAAGTTTCAGTACTTTTGAAACTCCCGATATGGTTTTTGCCCCTAGGACCCAATTGACCTTGACGAATAATCAACAAATCAAAAGGTCCTAGTCAAGTTCAACACGTCGTTATCCAGGATTGCATTAGACCCGCCCGCATGATCCTTGACGAATAATCAACAAAATCATGCGACCGTCCTAACCAATCACATCTATCAGTGCAACAGAGAATTATTACTCAGCTACCGTTCACTGTGTCTTGACGAATAATCAACAAACGCAGCACGAATACTAAGAATTAATTATCCGAAACGACAGAGGGCTACGGCTGGGTTTTTGGCGAAAAACCCGTTAACGTAATGAACTTGATATCGTTGAAGGAACCTGGTAATCTTTTTGAAAATATAGTGGCGAAAACTTTTGCTAAAGAGGTCACTCCCTGCGAAGGGATCTCGGCTCTTTCCTCGTCGAATGAGGTGCAGGATATTCCAAACTGAATACCTCGATGCAAAGCAAGAATAATCGACTATAGTGAAGTTATTACCCTGACGCAATCTTTTGTCCAAGGGGTCACTCCCGATGAAGGGATCTCGGCCCTTGCCTCGTCGACTGAGGTGCTGGGCATTCACAACCGAATACCGCGATGCAAAACAAAAAATTGAACGTCCTTGCAATAACAGCTTTTTGAAAAACTTGTTCCAACAACGTCTTTTAGGTTTATTTTCTTGCATTAGTTCTTTTAATGCGTCCCATCAATTAAAACCTACCATTGCAGAAAACAACCAAAATATGACGTACGCTTATGCCATTCGCATTCGCCACGGGGCCCCGTCATCACCCGTTAGGTTACTTAACTAACGACAGAGCGGGGGCTGGGCTAGCGCGGCTGTAAAACATAAGCAACGCCTAAATAGTTATTATATATAGATATACTGCAACGATAGCCAATCCAGATCACAGATGAACACTTTGGATATACTAGGAACCCGCGATTCGTTCAAGCCTGCAACGAAAAGCGGATTACACGGTCGCGATGAATAGCCAAAACCCCACCCAAGACCCCTACGGGTGCGGCAAACTACCCGCCAAGTACCCGAAGCGAAGCAACCTCCCTCATCGCCGTGAGTAGGCCACTCGGCACTTCGAGATACCCGGTAGTTTGTGCACCCCCTCCATGGGTCTATCCTAGGAGCAAAAACAGTAAAAAGAATTATACAATGACGGCTACAACCCCGACCCGGTTGTGCGGCCATACAAATAATATTACATCAATTTACAAATTTATTACATGAATGAAAGAAAAAGAAAACCTCATCTCACATCCACCCCGGCTATTCATCCGCGACAATCCAACGAGTTCATATACACAAACCATCAACAACAATCACAGATCACAGATATGTATAACCCCGACTAATCGACATATAGCGATTAGCCGACGTTCAATACATATGAACATCACAGATATAACCTTTATAGTCAAAGTATATTGAAGTTCGGAAAAATACGGATTTATAGGCCCCCAAAAACAAATTTCTATTCTGGCAAATCTGGGCATATTAAAACCATCCTAAAAATCCTAAAACCAAGTCAGAAACACTCTGCACCAAAAACGACACAGTGACTCACCAAGATGGCCGCGGTTCCGCGGCAATAGCTTGCTATTGCCGCGGAAACGCGGCGCTTTGGTCGAGTTGCTGGCTCGTTTTTGGTGGCTTTCTTCTAAAAACCCTGAGATGATTTTTGGAGTATAACAAATTTTGTTTTGACCAGAAAATTTTTTAACAGAAACTCAGGTTTTTATAACTCGGTTTTTTCGATTTTTCCGTTTCGAACTTCGATACACTTCACTACCAAGCTAGTTTATGTTTAGTTAGGCTCTGATACCACTGTTAGGTCCACGTTACCTCTCCCGGTACTTTCGGGGTTGCGCAAACGGTAAATCAAAAAATTTTCTAAACTTTGCAACATGGACCGTAAAAGCCGGATCTTTGCTAAACAATACACTAGCATCCTAACATGAGATGTATCTACTCGGTTAGGGGTTATACCTCAACTTGAACTCCTTCTCTTCTTGTTGCTCTTCTCTTCTTGTTGTTCTTCTCTTTGCATGCTCGATGGTTGATCCGGACTTTGGCCACCTCCGCGGCCTCCTTGAGTCGAAGACGATCCACCCGAGAGATGTACACCGAGCTCCACCTCAAGCCGAGATAACTAGGGCAAGGAGATTGCTAATCTAGAAACCCTAGGATGTGTAGAGAAGATGTATGGATGTGTTTGTCAAGTGGAATCCTTTTTCTCTCAACACATGAGATCAAAGGAAAAATCAAGAGGAGGAAGAAGGAGAAGCAACCATGGAAATGTTTCTCATTTCTTTTCTATGAGAGAGAATGAGAATGAGCAAATGAAAAGCTTAACCAAGAGAAAACCTAACCATGGTTGCAATAATGCACAAACATTATCATTACTAATCCCATCAAGATAAAGGTGATGGCTACAAATGACATGACCATTATCATAACAAAAGAAAAAGAAAACCAAAGAATACTTTAGATCTTCTAAGAAGATCCAAGTCAACTTTGGTCAAATGGTCAACAAAGTCAAGATGGTCAAATGGTCAATGTAATTAGCCATAACAAAATTATCAATGAAAGGATTAGTAAATAATGTCCCCGGCTCATAATGGTTTTGACCAAACGAACTGTCAAAACCCTAATGAGTCCGCCTCAAAATGGTTTTGACCGAATCAACTGTCAAAACCCTAATGAGCCTGCCACATAGCGGTTTTGGCTGAACCAACTGCCAAAACCCTAATGAGGCACCTCCTCCTTCATCGCCCCGGAAAACTGTGCATACACACCTGCATCTGTATTCCGTAGAATGCGGATGCGCAGAAGACAAAACAAATCCATCCGTGCAATACTAGGATCCGGCTTAAACCAAAGCCTACTAGTACTGCCTGCCCGAACACCATACACACACAAGTGTACGTAAGTGATCGCAGCCCTGCCGTAAAACCATACGGCCTCTACACGTTTCGCTCAGTGCAGGGAAACTCTCTGTGTGGGACTCTAAAGACTCGACACTACGCTGGCAGTGGGTTTAACCACAGACCGCAAGCGGCACTAGCTGTACGTAACGGTCCCCAAGTAGATGTCGATAAGAAGGCCGATGAGGTAAACCCATCCGAACTCCTACTGAGCCTGTATGTGACAATCTCCGTACAGTCCGGTCTGTTCGTCTGATACATCGCATGTCAGGCCTAGGGGGACGGCAAGCGTCAGACCCCTAATAGCGGTACAAGTCGTGTCGGAGTGAAGCCCAGAACACCCTGAGATAACACTGGAACCTACCAGTATATCTCGCTTGCCCTGGCCAAGGACTACTTGTGTAATGGCTCTCCTAGACACAGCGCGATGTCAACCCCCAATACCGGGAGAGATGAATCCTGTCTAACCGTCACTGCCTCCAAGTGCTTCGGGACTGCTCCCAACTACTACCTATTTGCACAACTCAGTAGAGCCGTGGTAGGGTAGTAATCAAAGAACAGTGGGAACACACTCGAGGCGAAGTGACAGTGTCAAGTCAGCGGACTAAGCTGTACTCATGTCACCTGGGAACTGATAACTGACGATAGGTATAATACCAACCATCAGTTCCCGACGAGTCCTGTCCAGTTTACTCGTAACCTAACGAGCACCCGCATACTATCTCAAGTACGACGTACCGACGGCTGTGGGACAGACTGTCTCCCGTGCTGGGATGAGAAGCGCATACGCTAGTCTACTCCGGAGCATCGATGCCCTATCTCGATACTCCCACGACTAGGGACGTGTATAAGGATGTGCTTGTAGATTACCCATCCCCCATGAGTGTGATCGCCATCACAACGCCGGTAATCAAGCAAAGATCCTAAGGGCTCTACTAATGCGTATAGGTGATATAATAAATAAACACACATGTACACATTAAAGCAGAGA
Organism: Agapanthus africanus; assembly: GCA_030015575.1. Lineage (NCBI taxonomy): Eukaryota > Viridiplantae > Streptophyta > Magnoliopsida > Asparagales > Amaryllidaceae > Agapanthus > Agapanthus africanus. Next base: position 248,664,683 of record JASDDO010000031.1, on the reverse strand, counting down.
TAAACCAAGTAGCATACTACTATATTGAGCAAGATTGTCTGTACAACTGTGAATATCCCAAGCTTCCATCAAGTAATATACATACTAGTATGATACAGTAATGGCCTTTAGGGCATATACACTAACACTAATCTCATGTGCTAGATGAGATGAGGATGAGGGAGTAGTATTTATGCTTTCTTTTTAATTCACTTTCTCACAATTTATCATCACAAATTGAATTTCTAGTGAGCTCAAAATCAAGAGAGAAGAAGATGATAATGGAAAACGATAATTTCTTTTGTGATGAATAGAAAAGAAATCTATATGACTGATATATCAACCATGGTCGAGGATGAGTGGCTAAGAGTTTGTAGAGAATAAACTAGAGTTAGGGTTTGGTTAGGTTAAGTTATGAGTCATGGAAAAATATCAACCATAATATCTTAACCAAGACAAAAGCAAAGCTTCTAGAAGGTGCAAGAAGAAGCTAACCCTAATCAAACCCTAATCCCATTTAATCATCCTTAAACATGTTTAATAATAAATCATATCATGTCACAATAATATATATCACATATATATTATATATTTGCAACAAAAGAAAATAATACAATTAACATATATCGCATATATATCAATGTATCATCCAGTGAGAAAATGAAATAATAAAGCGAGCCAATATTAGATAATGTAATACAATATATCATATATATTATTATACATTAAATCACCGAATCAATACTTGATCCGACGATCCGGCTATATCGAATATTACCGACTAATATATATCATGTACCGATTCATCGAATCAACACTTGATCCGATGACCCGGTTCATATCTAAATATCACGAGAATATAATACGGTATCTCATATCGCATTATTCTCGGTCCTGCACATATCACATATGTGCCTCTACTCTGTTTCGCCTGAGCCAAGAAACCTCTGTGTAGGACTCTAAAGAATCGTCAATACGCCGGTAGCAGGTGATGATCATATCAAACACCCACAAGCTGCAAGCGGTCAGCTAAACGTAACAGCCACCCAGGTATTGAACGATCAGAAGATCAACAAGCTAGCCTGTGCGTTCCCCTGTGAATCCAATCAGTAACACTCCCGTAGAGTCCGGTCTGTTCATCTGATATGTTGCATATCAAGTCTAGGGGTGGTAAACATCAGACCCCAGTAACCGATAAGTCGTGTCGATGTGTGGCTCATAACGGGTCGAGAAACTACTAGTAACACTTACCTGTAAATCTCTATATCAGCCCTGGCCAGGGACTTCCAGTTATAGCCAATCGAACACAGCACAACATCAACTCCCTATACCGGGAGAGACGAATCCCCTACTATCGCTCATTGCCTCCATGTGATTCGGGACTGTACCCAAAAGCCACCGTTTTTCACGCCCTCTTGGACGTGGTAAGGTGGAAATCAAAGCATAGTGGGAATCACACAAGACTCTATGACGATCTCGGGTCTACAGACTACCCTGTACCAGTGTCACCAGAGAACTGCCATCTGACGTGTGGTATATCACCATCTGGGAGTTCTCGGCGAGTCCGTCCAGTTACCCAGTCTCCACTGAGCACCCGTACACCATCTCTGATGTCAAACACCGATGGATATGGGATCATCCATCGCCCATCATATGGGTCAAGATGCGTATACGCTAGTCTACTCTGGTGTATCGATGCCATGTCTCGATATACCCTCGACTAGGAACAGTTATAGGATGTACTAATCGACTACCGTGGCCCCACTAGTATGATCTCATCATAGTCCCAGTAGTCGAGTACATATCCTAAGGGCTTTATCAACATGTGAGAGAAAAACAGTAAACCAGTACAACTCAACATGTTAAGATAAAGTGAAACCAAATAGCATACTATCATGACGAGCAAGAAAGTCATCTCTATATATATCCAAGCATCCATTATAATATACATCATATGTACAACAATGGCCTCTAGGGCATATACATAACTAACAATCTCCCACTTGCACTAAGGCCAGCTGTTGTAGTATCTCATACCTAGCATCCCGAATAATCTCTCAAACTGTATCTGGGGAATAGCCTTCGTGAATGGATCCGCAGTGTTGTCCTTCGTATCTACTCTCCTGACCTCGATCTCCCGGCGATCAACTATCTCCCCGATCAGGTGATACCGCCTCAGAATATGTCTGGACTTCTGATGGAATCTGGGTTCCTTAGCCAAAGCCACAGCTCCATTGTTATCGCAATACAGAGGTATTGGATGCTCAATGGATGGAACCACACCAAGTTCACTAATGAACTTCTTCATCCAGACAGCCTCTTTGGCAGTATCGTTGGCAGCGATGTATTCAGCCTCCATCGTCGAGTCTGCAACGATATCCTGTTTGGAACTCTTCCAACATACCTCCCCTCCATTGAGGGTAAAGACAAATCCCGAGTGCGACTTAGAGTTATCCTTATCACTTTGGAAGCTGGAATCGGTAAAGTACTCCACCTGGAGTTCTCCGTTACCATACACCAAGAACATCTCCTTAGTCCTTCGTAAGTACTTAAGAATGTTCTTCACAGCTGTCCAGTGACTCTCTCCAGGATCTGCTTGATACCGACTCACTACACTTAGTGAGTATGCTACATCGGGTCTGGTACATAGCATCGCATACATGATAGAGCCTACTGCCGAAGCATAGGGTATCCCTTGCATGCGAGCTCTCTCCAAATCAGTCTTGGGAGACATCTCTTTGGAGAGAGTGAGTCCAGAGATCGTGGGTTGGTTCCCACGCTTGGATTCTTCCATACTAAACCTCTTTAGTATGGTGTCAATGTACCTGGATTGGGACAATCCTAGTATCCGTTTAGATCTATCTCTATAGATCATGATTCCCAATATGCAGGAGGCATCATCTAGATCTTTCATTGAGAATCTCTGTGATAAGAAGAGCTTGACTGATTGCAGCATAGGAATATCATTTCTTATCAAGAGTATGTCATCCACGTATAATACGAGGAAGACAACCTTACCCTCTGCTACCTTCTTATAGATACAGGGTTCATCTATATTTTTGATGAAGTCAAACTCTTTGACTACAACATCAAAACAGATGTTCCAACTCCGCGATGCTTACTTTAACCCATAAATGGATTTCAGCAGCTTGAACACCTTTCCGCTGCTCCCACTATCTACGAAGCCCTTTGGCTGAGTCATCTACACGCTCTCTTCTAAATCACCGTTTAGAAAGGCGGTCTTAACATCCATTTGCCAGATTTCGTAGTCATGGTATGCAGCAATGGAAAGTAAGATCTGGATGGACTTAAGCATAGCCACTGGAGAAAAGGTTTCGTCATAATCCACACCTGGTCGTTGACGAAAACCCTTTGCTACAAGTCTAACTTTGAAAGTCTCAACTTTTCCATCTACACCAAATTTCTTTTTAAAGATCCTCTTGCTCCCAATGGGTTTTACCCCTTCAGGAGCATTTTCCAAAGTCCATACTTTGTTGGTGTACATGGATTCCATCTCAGATCGCATTGCATCCAGCCATTTCACAGAGTCACCACTCGTGATGGCCTGCTTGAAACTAGTCGGGTCATCATCTCCCATGATGCAATTCTCTCTTCCACCATCAATGAGAAAACCGTAGTATCTCTCAGGTGGATGAGAAACCCTACTAGATCGGTGGAGAGGCTGGGGTTCGTTGGGTACTACTGAATCGTCCTGTTCCACTAAATCTTCAGTTGCAGTTTATGTTACTGGAACTTCTTCCAGTTCTACCTCAGAGCCACTAATTTCTTTTGCAAGAAATTCCTTTTCTAAAAAGGTGGCATGTTGAGCAACAAACACTTTTTGCTCCTCACTGTGGTAGAAAAAATATCCATAAGAATTCTTCGGATATCCTACAAACTTGCAAAGAACTGATCGTGCCTCGAGTTTGTCCGGATTTTGCCTTTTAACATAGGCCGGACAACCCCATATCTTAACTCGTTTAAGATACGGTCTCTTCCCACTCCATATCTAATATGGTGTGGTAGGTACAGATCTAGACGGAACTTGATTCAATAGGTATGCTGCTGTTTCAAGCGCATAACCCCAAAAGGAAATAGGTAACTCAGCAGTGCTCATCATAGAGCGCACCATATCTAATAGGGTGCGATTCCTCCGCTCAAATACACCGTTGTGCTGTGGTGTATAAGGAGGAGTAAGCTGAGAGAGAATCCCATTCTCTTTTAGATAATCTAGGAACTCATTGCTTAAGTATTCACCTCCTCGATCAGATCGAAGAATCTTAATACTTTTGCCCGTTTGATTCTCTACTTCGTGCTTATATTCTCTGAATTTCTCAAAAGCTTCAGACTTGTGTTTCATCAAGAACACATGTCCGAATTTAGAGAGATCGTCAGTGAATGTAATGAAGTAGGAAGAACCGTTCCTGGCATGCGTAGACATGGGACCGCATACATCACTATGTATTAGTCCTCAGAGTTCAGTAACTCTTTCTCCGTGTCCACTAAACGGAGCTTTGGCCATTTTTCCTTTGAAACATGAATGGCAAGTATCATAAGATGATAATTCGAACGGATTCAAATAACCATCTTTATGTAACTTAGCCAGTCGTGTCGCATTGATATGACCAAGTCTACAATGCCACAAGTAGGATTCGTTCATATCTGAACTTTTCCTCTTGTGTGTGTTTTGTATATTCAGGACTGTATTCTGATTTAGAATGAATATGCCATTATGTAACGAGCCTGATGCAATCAACTTTTGATCTAGGAATATGATCATAACATTATCCTTTACTACAAAATTATATCCTTCTTTACTTAATAAAGAAACTGATATAATGTTGCACATCATGTTCGGTATATAATAGCACTCATTTAGAATCAGTGTATTACGACTTGGCAATACTAGGTGATATTCGCCAACTGCTTTGGCTGCAATACTTGCACCGTTCCCTACTTGAACGGAATGATCACCTTTTCCCAGTTCTCTACCTTTACGTAGCCCATGTAACAATTTACATATGTGGGATCCTGATCCGGTATCCAATACCCAGGACGTAGGGTGAACTGAGAAACAGTTCTCAATAACAAACACACCCGAAGAAGATGCATCAACATGCATGTTCTTTTGGGCGACTTGAGAATCCAGATATTCTCCTGTTTCCTGTTCAGTATTATGACTCTTATAAGAAAGAACGGGTCCAACGTTCCCTTGCTCAGTACAATAATCGGGTTCAGTCAATACATCGATATTATTATCTTGATTATGGCCTGACATGGTCGCTACCTGGAGAGAGAGAGAAGAAAACACTTTAGCATATGCTCTTGCAAGACTAGATTGGTTATTATCTTATCTAATCAGGATGTCTCCCACTGTTTTTATCAAATCTACCTTCAAACCCGAAAATGTAAGATTAGCCGGGATTAATTACACCTTACAATTTCGTCAATCTTTCAACCAGATCAGTGTCGGTACTTGAGGGAGGTTCCCCGTGCTTTCGCACGGACCTAATTAAAGTAAACCTCATTTTCCCAGAGGCGTAACCTCGTTAACACTTTTCTAGACACCTACTTGAATGACTAATTGTCCTGTGCAAAACTCTCCGATGAGTAACACTTGCTCGCAGTGGGTATCGGGATCCAACTATCTCATAGGAGGTTTGCAATCTCATTGCAAATTTCAACACTTGAAATTCCCGATAATGTTTTCCCCCTAACGATCTATGACCTTGACAAGGTCAACAAACCATAAATCGCAAGTCAAGTTCAACCCGTCATTTCCTGATTGAATTAAACCTACCGGCATGACCCTTGACAAGGTCAACAAGGCCGTATGAATACCCTAATCCAATCACATCTCATGTTTTAACAGATAAACACTAATTAGCTACCGTACACTGTGCCTTGACAAGGTCAACAAACGCAGCACGAATACTAAGTAGGATTTATCTGAAATGACGGAGGGCTACGACAGGTTTTTCTGAAAACCTATTGCGTAATGAACTTGATATCGTCGTAGAATCAAGTGTTTTTGAAAAGGAGTGTTTTTTAGGCTTTTCTTAGTTTCGCTAAAGGGGTCACTCCCGGTGAAGGGATCGTCGGCCCTTTCCTCATCGAATAAGGTGCGGGATATATCATATATACCGCCGTGCAAAGCAAAACTCTAAAAGCAATCAAAAGACAAACCGCATTTTGTAGCATCTGCAAGTTTCGCTAAAGAGGTCACTCCCGGTGAAGGGATCTCGGCTCTTTCCTCATCGAATAACGTGCAGGACATATCATATATATCACTGTGCAAAGCAAAACTGTAGCTACCCCTTTTGTAAAGTTTTGATTCTACAACATCTTTAGGTTTCTTTTCTTTTTATTAATCTCATTAATAAAAATCCCATCAGCTTATGCTTCCTAAGCATCACAGAAGAAACGAAAGCAGTAATATTTATATATCAGCATATATATATAGTATAAGCATTCGTCTCAGGCAGTAATATGATCTCATCACAGAACATTGCAGCAGAAGAACATATATTAAATATTGGATATACTAGGACGTCCATGTTTTCAATACGAGCCTGTATAAAACACGGATTCCACGGTCGCGACGAATAGCCAAACCCACATCCCAAGACCCCTACGAGAGCGGCAAGTAACACTGCCAATTCTAGGGTTAGGAGACCCGGTCTCGACTCCTCGAGATGGCCTCCCACTGGACCCTAGAACCCGGTTACTTGTGCTCCCCTCCATGGGTTTACCTAATGCGGAAAAGTAAATAATATACACTGGTGGCATCAACCTCAACCTGGAAGTGCCCCAAATAAAAGAATATTACATTACATTTGAATTTACATGAATGAAAATAAAAACCCTCATCTCACATAAAACCCCCGGCTATTCAGAACGCGACGATCCAATATAACATATCACAGCAACACATAATATCACATATCATCAACGTAAGTAAATATGCGCATCCTAATTGTCGTTGACATATAGCAACGAAACCGGCGATATCACATATTACACTTACGGTCACAGAAAAGAAAGTGTAAAACTACAACATTTGGAATCCACAATCACTTTAGACATCGTAAATCCGAAATATCACATACTTCGCATTTCATGCCTAACCCAATGAATTCCACATATTGTATTACATTCCAGATAAATAGATAGTATTAAACTTTTCGAACAGATAATCAAATACCCAGAATTTCCTAAAGTGCTCAACACTTGAGCGAAGTTCAAATAATCCCAGAATATGTCATAGTACCAGTGATCCAGCCGTAGAAAGGTCAAGCCAACGCCTCACATGTGGCACGCCGTACTGCCCCAAAGCCGAAGGTTCAAAAGGCTGTTCAAGACGGTCACATAATCGAGTTAAGGTTTGTTGTCTTCTAGAGGGTCCACCGCTTAACATGTACAATTTTTCTGAAAGATTTAAACCCGATAAAAATTCAACACTTGAATGTTTGCCGTGCCGGGAAAAAGTGAGTTAATGATATCCGTTCAAATAGTTTAACAGTTTCTAAATATCCGGAAAAAAAAATAACGAATTTAAATTTTCCGATCGAATCTACAATTACAAAATAAACCCCAGATTAAACAACACTTGAATCATTTTTAAAAATACCCAGAAGCATCAACAAGCACCTACGGATATTACTATGAAAACCACGTGTCACAATTCCAAAATTCCGCCGCGGAAAGCAGGTTTCCGCCGCGGTTCCGCCGCGGTTTAGTGGAGTTGTGGGCCCGTGTTTCATGGTAATTCTTAGAATTCTCTGCTGATTTTTTTAGGTATTTTTAATTCAGAAAAATCCCAGATTTTGAAAAATTTCCAGAGAGGGGTTATATTCGTCGGTTCGGGTTCGATCGGAGTTTTAACTTCGTAAACACATCGCCTAATGCTCTAGCTAGGCTCTGATACCACTGTAGGGTTCCTAGGCACACTTGTGAAGGTTCATAACGCATCAAAGATGTACGAATAAAATTTTACTTGTGCCGAACAACCCAAAGACAGGATCTTTGCTAGATTATTAGGGTTTAGCATGCAAGATAACATCTTTTTATCTAAGTGTGAGGGATTACAACCTTTGTAGTCTGGTCCTTCGCTTCATAAGCTCCGAGTAGATGTCCCTTCTCCGCGATCCATGATCTCCCAGACTCAAGAGAGGCTCCACGACTCGAACGATCCATGCTAGCTTGAAGTGTTCCGAATCTCCGATGATCTACGTCGAAGTTGCAATAACCCAAGCTTTCTCAATCTAAAGAGATGAACACCCTAATCTCATGGGCTAGATGAGATGAGGATGAGGGAGTAGTATTTATGGTTTCTTTTTAATTCACTTTCTCACAATTTATCATCACAAATGGAATTTCTAGTGAACTCAAAATCAAGAGAGAAGAAGATGATAATGGAAAATGATAATTTCTTTTGTGATGAATAGAAAAGAAATCTATATGATTGATATATCAACCATGGTCAAGGATGAGTGGCTAAGAGTTTGTAGAGAATAAACTAGAGTTAGGGTTTGGTTAGGTTAAGTTATGAGTCATGGAAAAATATCGACCATAATATCTTAACCAAGACAAAAGCAAAGCTTCTAGAAGGTGCAAGAAGAAGCTAACCCTAATCAAACCCTAATCCCATTTAATCATCCATAAACATGTTTAATAATAAATCATATCATGTCACAATAATATATATCACATATATATAATATATTTGCAACAAAAGAAAATAATTAAATTAACATATATCGCATATATATCAATGTATCATCCAGTGAGAAAATGAAGTAATAAAGCGAGCCAATATTATATAATGTAATACAATATATCATATATATTATTATACATTAAATCATCGAATCAACACTTGATCCGACGATCCGGCTATATCGAATATTACCGACTAATATATATCATGTACCGATTCATCGAATCAACACTTGATCCGATGACCCGGTTCATATCTAAATATCGCGAGAATATAATACGGTATCTCATATCGCATTATTCTCGGTCCTGTACATATCACATATGTGCCTCTACTTCGTTTCGCCTGAGCCAAGAAACCTCTGTGTATGACTCTAAAGAATCGTCAATACGGCGGTAGCAGGTGATGATCATATCAAACACCCACAAGCTGCAAGCGGTCAGCTAAACGTAACAGCCACCCAGGTATTGAGCGATCAGAAGATCAACAAGCTAGCCGTGCGTTCTCCTGTGAATCCAATCAGTAACACTCCCGTACAATCCGGTCTGTTCGTCTGATATGTTGCATATCAAGTCTAGGGGTGGTAAACGTCAGACCCCAGTAACCGATAAGTCGTGTCGATGTGTGGCTCATAACGGGTCGAGAAACTACTAGTAACACTTACCAGTAAATCTCTATATCAGCCCTGGCAAGGGACATCCAGTTATAGCCAATCGAACACAGCACAACATCAACTCCCTATACCGGGAGAGACGAATCCCCTCCTATCGCTCATTGCCTCCATGTGATTCGGGACTGTACCCAAAAGACACCGTTTTGCACGCCCTCTTGGACGTGGTAAGGTGGAAATCAAAGCACAGTGGGAATCACACAAGACTCTATGACGATCTCGGGTCTACAAACTACCCTGTACCAGTGTCACCAGAGAACCGCCATCTGACGTATGGTATATCACCATCTGGGAGTTCTCGGCGAGTCCGTCCAGTGTACCCAGTCTCCACTGAGCACTCGTACACAATCTCTGATGTCAAACACCGATGGATATGGGATCATCCATCGCCCATCATATGGGTCAAGATGCGTATACGCTAGTCTACTCTGGTGTATCGATGCCCTGTCTCGATATACCCTCGACTAGGAACAGTTATAGGATGTACTCATCGACTACCGTGGCCCCACTAGTATGATCTCATCATAGTCCCTGTAGTCGAGTACATATCCTAAGGGCTTTATCGACATGTGAGAGAAAAACAGTAAACCAGTACAAGTCAACATGTTAAGATAAAGTGAAACCAAATAGCATACTATCATGACGGGCAAGAAAGTCATCTCTATATATATCCAACCATCCATTATAATATACATCATATGTAAAACAATGGCCTCTAGGGCATATACATAACTAACAAACCGCAGCCCCAGCCGAACCCCAACCCCAGCCCCAGCCCCAACCGCAACCCCAACCCTAACCCTAGCGCTAGCCCCAACCGATGCCTAACCCTAACCCTCATCGGTACCCAAACCCTGAACCCTAGCCCTAAAATCAACAAAATTATGTTTAATTTATGATTTACTAACCTGTAGGCGGTGGAGGAGACGACGGAGACGCTCGATCGGTGGTCGACAACGCGCGCAATTGGCGACGAGGAAGAACGAGGGTAGTGGCGACGACGAAACGGAGGGCGGTGGAGACGAAGAGAACGGCGACGCGGCGGGAACGAGAGATTTGGGGATTTTGGGGGTTAACGCGCGCGAGAGGATTTTGGGAGTGAACAGCGCAGGGCATTTCTGTGCCTTTTTAATTAAATTCCCATTTAGATGCCCCTACGGATTAGTCCGTAAGTCCTTGGTTTTCGGCTCCGTAGGGGCAAACAACAAATTACGATTTAATATTTTTAAATTAAAACGTCTGGGACCGTAGGGACAACTGTCTGGCCCTACGGACTAATCCGTAGGGCCAAAATATATTTTCCCCTACGGATTTCATTATCCGTAGGTGCAACCCCCTATTTTAGTTGTGAAAAGCAATCAAAAGACGAAACCGAGAGTTGTAGAATCTGCCAGTTATTGCTAAAGAGGTCACTCACGGTGAAGGGATCTCGGCTCTTTCCTTATCAAATAAGGTACTGGATATTTTACAAGGAATACCGCTATGCAAAGCAACAACTAGAGCTACCTGTTTTTGAAAATTCGATTCCACAACATCATTAAGTTTATTTTCTTTCATTAATCTCGTTAACGAATGTCTTATCATTTTATGTTACCTAAACATCACACATAAATACAACGTACTCTTATGCCATCCGCATTCCCCTCAATGTCCCCTCGTGCACCGTTAGGTTAGGTAACTAACGGCAGAGCGGGGCAGGGCTAGAGCGGGTGTAAAATATAAGTAACGTCTATATAATATATCATATATATTATATTCAGTATCTATGTCAACATATCAAATGATCACATCACAAATATCGCAGCAGAACACAATATATGAAATATTGGATATACTAGGATTTCCGGGTTTTATTTTAAGCCCGTATAAAACACGGATTCCACGGTCGTGATGAATAGCCAAACCCACATCCCTAGACCCCTACGAGAGCGGCAAGCAACCCTACCAATTCTAAAGTTAGGAGACCCGGACTCGACTCCTCGAGTTGGTCTCCCACTGAATTCTAGAACCCGGTTACTTGTGCTCCCCTCCTTGGGTCTATCCTAATGCGGAAAAGTAAATAATATACAATAATGGTGACATCATCCTCAACCCGGAAGTGCCCCAATAAAAGAATAATACATACAATAAATTTTACATGAATGAAAATGAAAAACTCTCATCTCACATAAAAAAAACCCGTCTATTCAAAATACGATGATCCAATAAAACAGATACCAGCAACACATAACATCACATGCCATCAACGTAAGTAAATATGCGCATCACAATTGCCGTTGACATATAGAAACGAAACCGGCGATATCACATACTTCACTTACGGTCGCAGAAAAAGCTAGACGATGTTAAACATCCGATCGAATCAACAAACACCCATAATTACCCAGAAGAGCTCAACACTTGAGCAAAGTTAAAGTACCCAAAAACGTGCCACAGTACCTATGATCCAGCCGTAGAAGGGCCAAACCAATGCCTCACATGTGGCACCGCTGAACCATCACAAACCCGAGGGTTTAGTGGCGGTTCTGATGGTCACATAATCGAGTTAAGGTTTTGTTCTTCTAGAGGGTCCATCGCATAACTTGCATGATGTTTGAATGCTTTTTAACTACGGAAAAAATCCAACACTTGGAAAATTTTCCGGCAAGGGTTAAAGCGGGTATTTGATACCCGATCAAATTTTTAATACCGTCTAAAGTAACCCGAAAACAGTTAGAATTACGACTACGAAACACTCCGAGTTGCCTTTATAGTAAATTAACATCACATGAAAATTTACCAAAAATAAACAACACCTGAAACAACAAAACCCAGAGACCAGAACACAAAAAAATTTTGAACCCAGAATTCCCACTTGGGGCCGGCCTGCTCGGATTTTGCATGTATGGGCTCGGCCAAAATCCGGCCGTTTGGGTTCAAACTTCTTCTGTGCTAATCTAATGTCCCATATATCATTCTGCAGTTGTTTGAAAAAATTTTAGAGCTCATATAAAAATCGACAGAATGCAGGTTTTAATGTTTTAAGTTTCGGAGTAGTTTCGGTTTCGTAATCTAACATAATCCCTCTAATTCTCTTGGTAGGCTCTGATACCACTGTAAGGTTCCTATGAACGACAGCAAGGTTTCGGAAGGCATCGACCATGCCATTTTCAATTTTTTGTCGGTTTAACGAACCCTAAACTAGAATCGATAACTAGAGAATCATACGAAACACAAAGTAAACTATTTTACTTCTAAGTGAACTAGAAATACAACCTTTGTAGATCGATCCTTCACTTCATAAGCTCCTTATAGTATTCCCTTCGCTGCGTTGATGGAACTCCCGGACTCTTGCATGGCTTCTCAAGGCGAAAGGAACGTTCTTGCTTGAAGTCTTTGAGGCCGAAGATGATCTAAGTCGAGGGGATACTAACTCAATCTACTACTTCACTAATGAGAGATTAGTGAAGCAAACACCCTATACTAAAGTGCTAATCTAGTAGAGGATGATGAAGTAGGAAGTGGGCTCACTTTAGTTTTATTTTTCTCACAATATTTTCTCTCTTTTAGAAAAGGTAGCAAGCTTTTCTCAAGAAGGAAGAAGAAGAGCTCAAGAGATGAGAATGAACTAACTAGGTGAGAGAATCAACCATGGGTGAGTTTGTATCATATACTAACTCATGTAGAGACATAACCATGGCTACATTATAATGGTTAGGTTAATTAATATCTTAAGTAAAACAAAACTAGTGGACTAAGTCAATGCATCCACAAGCTTCATGCATGTGAGCTCATTATCCACTAATTTTGGAATTACTTTAAATACTAAAACCTAACATTATAATTAGTATGGTGTAAGTCTCATACACCCATGTAGTGTGTATCAACAACCAAGATACAAAAAGGAAACAATTAATATATATCACATATATAATAAGTGAATATGTGAGAATAAATAAATGCTTAAGTGTGCTAATATTGGTTAATGTAATCTAGTATATCACATATACAATTAAACATTAAATTATCAAATAAACTCTTGATTTAATAATCCGGCTATATCACATATAACCGACTAATATAATATGTATCAACTTATCGAATCAACACTTGATTTGATAACCCGGCTATATCACATATAACTGATCGATACGAAAATCGCGAGAATGAAATGCGGTATCACATACTCGCATTATTCTCGGTCCCGCACATATCACATATGTGCTCCTACTTCATTTTTCCTGAGCCAGTAAAACCTCTATGTAGGACTCTAAAGAATCGTCAATACGCCGGCAGTAGGTGATGATCACATCAAGCACCCACAAGCTGTCAGCGGTACTAGCTGGACGTAACGGCTACCCGAGTATTGAACGATCAGAAGATCAGCAAGCAAGCCCGCTCCAACTCCTGTAAAATCCAGTCAGTAACACTACCGTACAGTCCGGTCTCTTCGTCTGATATCTCCCATATCTCGTCTAGGGTGGTAAACGTCAGACCCCAGTAACTCGTTAAGTCATGCCGATATGAGGCTCATAACGGGCCGAGAAACTACTGGTAACACTTACCAGTAAATCTTAGAATCGGTCCTGGCCAGGGACTTCCTGTTATAACCAATCGAGCACAGCGCAACATCAACCCCCAATACCGGGACAGACGAATCCCCTCCTATCGCTCATTGCCTCCATGTGACTCGGGACTGTACACAAAAACCACCGTTTTGCACGTCCTCTTGAACGTGGTAAGGTGGAAATCAAAGCACAATGGGAATCACACAAGACTCTATGACGATCTCGGGTCTACAGACTAACCTGTACCAGTGTCACCAGAGAACTGCCATCTGACATGAGGTATAATACCATCTAGGAGTTCTCAGCGAGTCCGTCCAGTGTACCCAGTCTCTACAGAGCACCCGTATATCATCTCTGATGTCAAACACCAATGGATATGGGATCATTCATCGCCCATCTACATGGGTCAAGAAGCTACACGCTAGTCTACTATGGTATATCGATGCCCCGTCTCGATACACCCACGACTAGAGACTTTAAAGGATGTACTTATAGACTACCATTGTCCCACTAGTTGATCCGCATCATAATCCAGGTAGTCAAGTACACATCCCAAGGGATTTACTAACAGGTAACAGAGAGACAATCAGTGTACATGTTAAGATAAAGAGTAACCAGATATCATACTATCATATCGAGCAAGAAAGTCATCCCTATATATGTCCAAGCATCCACTATAATATACATCTCATGTACAGTAATGGCCTCTAGGGCATACATATAAGTAACATTTATTACAATCACCGATGATCTCTCAAGATACGGACACGTGTTCCCGTTGAAACACAAATTTGAATCTTTTGAGAAATTCAAGGAATATATGTACGAAGTTGAGAACCAGATGGGTAAAAGTATTCAAATCTTTCGATATGATCGGGGGGGAGAATACTTGAGCACGGAATTCCGAGACTATTTAAAAGAGAATGGGATTCTCTCTCAGCTTACTCCTCCGTATACACCACAGCACAACGGTATATCAGGGAGGAGGAATTGCACCCTATTAGATATGGTGCGCTCTATGATGAGTATTGCTGAGTTGCTTATTCCTTTTTGGGTTATGCGCTTAAGACAGCTGCATATCTATTAAATAGAGTTCCGACCAAATCCGTTGCCTAACACTCCATATGAGATATGGAATGGGAAGAAACCATATTTTAAACGAGTTAAGATATGGGGTTGTCCGGCCTATGTTGAAAAGCAAAATCTGGACAAACTCGAGGAATGGTCAGTTCTGTGCAAGTTTGTAGGATATCCCAAACATTCGCGATGTCATATCTTCTACCACACCGAGGAACAAAAGGTGTTTGTTACTCGACATGCCACCTTTTTAGAAAAGGAATTTCTTTTGAAAGAAATTAGTGGCAATGAGGTAGAACTGGAAGAAGTTCCAGCAACACAAACTATAACTGACGATTTGGTGGAACCAGAGGATTCAATAATCCCCGAAAAACCGCAGCCACTCCGCAGATCTAGTAGGGTTCCTCATCCACCTGAGAGATACTAGAGTTTTCTCATTGACGGTGGGAGCGTGGATTGCATTATGGAAGATGATGACCCAAATAGTTTCAAGCAGGCCATCACGAGTGGAGACTATGTGAAATGGCTGGATGCTATGCGATCTCATATGGAATCCATGTACACCAACAAATATGGACTTTGGATGTTTCTCCTGAAGGGGTAAAACCCATTGGGAACAAGTGGATATTGAGAAGATATTTGGTGTAGATGGAAAAGTTGAGACTTTCAAAGCTAGACTTGTAGAAAAAGGTTTTCGTCAATGACCTAGAGTCGACTATGATGAAACCTTTTCTCCTGTCTCTATGCTTAGGTCCATCAGGATCTTACTTGCGATTGCTGCATACCATGACTACGAAATATGGTAGTTGCATATCAAGACCGCTTTTCTAAATGGTGATTTAGAAGAGAGCGTGTATATGACACGGCCAAAGGGCTTCGTAGATAGTAGAAGCAGCGGAAGCGTGTGCAAGCTGCTTAAATCCATCAATGGATTAAAATAGGCATCGCGGAGATGGAATATCTATTTTGATGAAGCTGTCAAGGAGTTTGACTTCATCAAAAATGTAGATGAACCTTGTATATATAAGGAGGTTGTAGAGAGTAAGGTGGTCTTCCTCGTATTGTACGTGGATGACATACTCTTGATAGGAAAAGTTGTTCTTATGCTACACTCGGTCAAGCTCAACTTATCACATAAGTTCTCCATGAAAGATCTAGGTGATGCTTCTTATATCCTGGGGATAAAGATCTAAAGAGATAGATCTAAACGGATGCTGGGATTGTCCAAATCCAAGTACATATACATCATACTAAAGAGGTTTAGTATGGAAGGTTCTAAGCATGGTAATGTACCTGCTTGTTCAGGAATCACACTCTCCAAAGAGATATCCCTCAAGACTGATTTGGAGAGGGCTCGCAAACAAGGGATACCCTATGCATCGGTAGTCAGGTCAATCATGTATGCAATGTTGTGTACCAGACCGGATGTAGCATACTCACTGTTGGTGTGTTGTAGCTCTTCTAGTTATGTTTAAACAAGATAAAGTAATCAAATTTTCAAATTTAGAGGGCTAATACAAACAAACTCTAAATCGAAACTAGAGATTATGGTAAAAGCAATATTAAAAGAAGTCTAAGCTAAAAGATAAGGAACTACAACCTTTGTTGTCAACTCCTTCATTCTCTTTGGACTCCTACGGCTCCACTCGAAGCTTGGATCTACTCCGCTCAAGGTCATTCGTCGTCTACGATGATCCACCCTGAGTTTCTTAGCTCAAGCTCTTTGCTTCACAAAACTAGGATGAATGAAGCATAACAACCTACACCAATGAGCTAGAGTAGTATAGATTGGTGAAGTGGTTTGTATTCTCACATAAAAACCCATTCTTTTTATATTCCTCACTCAAATAGAAAACATAAGTGAGCATGAAAGAGGAGGAAAAAGGAGATGGCTAAGCTTGAGCTCAATAATGATAATCACTTAATAAAAGAGAAAAGAAAAATGAATATATGTTAGTCACACTCTCAACAAACCATGGTAAATAAATATTTAGCTATTTTTGTAGACGAGTAAAAGCAACATAGGAAATTAAACAATGGTTGAAGTCAAGGTTAATGAGAGAAGAGTATAGAAATATTCAACCAAGACTTAATCCCATTTCTTTTTCTCAATAAGTAAATATATATATATATATATATATATATATATATATATATATAGATATTCATTCCATGTCAGCCTTGCATTGCCATCTCCAATGTATCAACAACCATGACACACATGTATGCATGTATGTGTGCTTTCACATCAACATGTACATATAAATATATATGCATACATCCATGCATACAACAAATAGAAAAGGTTTAAGAAAAGTGAGCTAGAATGCAATATTAAATCAACAATTGATTTAATAAACCGGTCATATCATATACGACCCGACCAATAGAAAACGCCCCATTAAATTACGGTATCATATACACACATTTAATCGAGCTTCTGCACATATCTCATATGCACACCATATGGTTTCGCCTGAGTTAGGAAACTCCTGTGTCGGACTCTAAGACTCGTCAATACGCTAGCAGTGGGCAGTGATCATATCACATGCCTACAAACCGTCAGCGGCACTAGCTGTACGTAACGGCTCCTAGGTATTGAGCGATCAGAAGAAAAACAATCAAACCTGTCAAAACTCCCGTCAAGCCAACTGGAAACACTTACCGTACAGTCCGGTCTCTTCATCTGATATGTTGCATATCAAGTATAGGGATTGAATCGTTGAGCCCTAATAACTTAATAAGTTTTGCCGTTGTGGACTATGACCGATCGATAAACTACTGATAACATTTATCAGTAATCTCATCAGCCCTGGCCAGGGACTTCGAGTCAAAGCCAATCGCGCATAGCACAACATCAACTCCTAATACCGGGAGAGATGAAACCCCTCCTATCGCTCATTTCCTCCATGTGTCTCGGGATTGTACCCAAAAGCCACCTATTTGCACGACTCAGTAGAGCCGTGGTAAGGTGGAAATCAAAGCACAGTAGGAGAACACACAAGACTCTATGACGATCTTGAGTCTACAGACTAACCTGTACCAGTGTCACCTGAGAACTGCTATCTGACGATAGATATAATACCATATAGGAGTTATCGGTGAGTCCGTTCAGTGTACCCAGTTTCCATTGAGCACCCGCATACAATATTTGATGTCACAACACCAATTGATATGGGACCATCCATTGCCCATCATATGGGTCAAGTAACGTATACGCTAGTCTACTCTGGAATATCAATCCCCTGTCTCGATATACCCTCGGCTAGGAACATTCAAGGATATGCTTATAAACTACACATGCCCCACTAGTATGATCTCCATCATAGTCATGGAAGTCAAGCAAATATCCTGAGGGCTTTATCACCATATATGAAATGAACAGTATAATACTATCAAGTAAATATGTTAAGATAAAGTACAACCAGATAGCATACTATTATGTCGAGCAAGAAAGTCAACTGTATTTAAATATATATATATATATATACATGTCCAAGCATCCACTATACATATAATGGCCTCTAGGGCATACATATATCCAACAATCTCCAACATCCACTATGTCCAATTATTGGCGTATCTCATACCCAACATCTCAAAAAGTCGCTCATGTTGCGGCTGTGGAAGGGCCTTGGTGAGTGGATCCATGGTGTTATTCTTTGTATCTACTCTCCGAATCTCGATCTCGTTGCGATCTACTATCTTCGCGGATCAAATGATATCGCCTCAAGATGTGTCTGGACTTCTGATGGGACCTGGGTTCTTTGGCCAACGCCATAGCCCCATTATTATCAGAATACAATGGTATTGGATCAATAATGGTTGGAGCTACTCCTAGTTCCGCGACGAACTTCCTCATCCAGACGGCTTCCTTGGCAGAATCATTTGCAACAATATACTCAGCTTCCATCGTAGAGTCTGAAACGGTATCCTGTTTGGAACTTTTCCAACTAATCGCCCCTCCATTGAGGGTAAATACAAACCCTGAGATAGATTTGCTGTCATCCTTATCACTTTGGAAGCTGGAATCAGTAAAGGCCTCCATTTGGAGATCCCCACTACCACACACCAAGAACAATTCTTTAGTCCTTCGCAAGTACTTAAGAATGTTCTTCACTTCTATCCAATGTTTCTCCCCTGGGTTGGATTGATACCTGCTTACTACAGCTAGTGCATAAGATACATTAGGGTGAGTACATAACATCGCATACATTATAGATCCTACGGCTGAAGCATAGGATATAATACTCATGCGAGCTCTCTCTTCATCAGTCTTCGGACATAAGTCCTTGGAGAGAGTGATTCCATGGCAAGCGGGCAAGGCACCATGCTTGGAATCTTCCATACTAAACCTTTTTAGGATGGTTTCATTGTACTTCGATTGGGACAATCCTAATAACCTCTTAGATCTATCTCTATAGATCCTAATGCCCAAAATGCAAGAGGCATCACCCAGGTCCTTCATGGAGAACCTTTTTGATAAGAATAGTTTGACCGATCGTAGCATAGAAATATCATTTCCTATCAAGAGAATGTCATCAACGTACAATACAAGGTACTCCCTACAATCTTCTTATAAATGAATGGTTCATCTATATTTTTGACAAAATCAAAATCTTTGATTGTATCATCAAAGCAGATGTTCCAGCTCCGTGATGCCTGCCTTAATCCATAAATGGATTTGAGCAGTCTACATGCTTTTTCGTTGCTCCTACTGTTAATGAAGCCCTCTGGCTGATCCATAAAAACGTATTCTTCTAAATCACCATTTAGAAATGCAGTTTTAACGTCCATCTTCCAGATTTCATAATCGTAGTGAGCAGAAATAGCATGTAGCATCCGAATGGATTTAAGAATTGCTACTGGAGAGAATGTTTCATCAAAGTCCAACCGTGGTCTTTGACGAAAACCTTTCGCTACAAGTCTTTCTTTGTAGGTCTCCACCTGTCCATCTACACCAATCTTTCTCTTAAAGATCCATTTGCACCCTACGGGTTTTATCCCAGGAGGTGCAACGTCCAAAGTCCGTACTTTGTTGGTGTACATGGGCTCCATTTTGGATCTCATGGTATCCAACCACTTCACTGAGTCACAACACGTGATGGCTTGCTGAAAACTAGTAGGGTCATCATCATCCATGATGCAATCTTCTCTATCACCATCAATAAGAAACCCATAGTATCTCTCCGGTGGGCGAGAAGTTCTACTAGATCTCAGGAGCGGCTGAGGTTCATAAAGTTCTACGGCAACATCAGTTTCAACCAATTCGCCATGAGTAATTTTTGTCTCTAGAACCACTTCAAATTCTACCGCATTGCCATCAGTACTATTTGTAAAAATTTCATTTTCTAAAAATGTGGCATGTTTAGAAACGAACACTCTTTATTCCTCCTTGTGGTATAATAGATATCCATATGAATGTTTTGGATATCCCACAAATTAACACATGACCGATCGTGTCTCGAGTTTATTCGGATTCTGCTTTTTAACAAAAGCCGGACACCCCATATCCTAACTCTTTTAAGAGATGGTCTCTTTCCACACAATATCTCATATGGAGTGGTAGACACGGTCTTCGTTGGAACCCTGTTCAACAGATACATGGCTGTCTCCAATGGATGTCCCCAAAAGGAAAGCGATAACTCAGCATCACTCATCATGGACCGTACCATATCTAAAAGGGCACGATTCCTCCGTTCTGACACACCGTTGGGCTATGGTGTGTAAGGTGGAGTGAGGTGAGAGAGAATCCCATTCTCTTTTAAGAAGTCTGAAAACTCTGTATAATACTCTCCACCTCGATCCGATCGAAGTTTCTTGATGCTCAAGCCTGTTTGGTTTTCTACTTCAAGTTCGTACTCCTAGAATTTCTCGAAAGCTTTGGATTTATGCTTCAATAAAAACATGTGTCCGAATCTTTAGAAATCATCAGTAAAAGTGATGAAGTATGAAAAACCGCCTCTAGCATGTGTAGACATTGGTCCGCATACATCACTATGTATGAGGCCTAAGAGTTCTATAGATCTTTCTCCGTGTCCAGTAAAGGGAGTTTTGGTCATTTTACCTTTGATACAGGACTGACAAGTCGCATAAGATTTATATTCAAAAGTATTTAAATATCCTTCTTTGTGTAGCTTGTTTAGTCTCATTTCATAATATGACCAAGTCTACAATGCCAATGAAAATCTTCATTTATATCTGAAAATTTTCTTTTATTTGTATGTTGTATGTCCATAAATTTTAACTCTTGAAACTCCCGATGTGGTTTTTATCCCAAGTTGCTTATGACCTTGGCTATGGTCAACATATCATAAGCACTAGTCAAGTTCTACCCATCATTTCATGATTAACTAGACCCACCCATATGACCCTTGACTATGATCAACATAATCACATGAATGTCCGAACTAATCACATCATATGCTTTATAGGAAGACATCACTTGGCTACCGTACACTATGCCTTGACTATGATCAACATACGTAGCATGAATACTAAGTACTCTATTTCCTAAAATGACGGAGGGTTGCAGATGGTTTTTATGAAAACCTTTAACGCTTTGAACTTGATCTCGTTGTAGAATCTAAATAATTTAGAAAAGGAGTGGCTTAACCTCCGCATCTTTTGAAACTTACTTTTTTATATAAAAAAAGGCTGAGGGTGTTTCATATCCGATTCTACAACATCTTTAGGTTACTTTTTCTTTACATTAATCTTATTGATGTAGTCACATCATTTAAGTTCCTAAATTATCATAGAAAGGAAACGAAAAATAAAACGTACGCTTATGCCATCCGCATTCGCCACAGTGTCCTAATATTGACCGTCAGGTAACTTAACTAGCGGCATAGCGGGGCGGGACTAGAGCGGATGTAAAACATATGCAACGTTTATTATATATCATATAAATAATAATATTCCATTCGTCTCAGATATTAAGTAATCTCATGAGAGAATAATCAGCAGCAGAAACACATATATGAAAATATAGGATATAGTAGGAAGTCCGTATTTTATCTTTAGCCTACAATAGAAAATATGGATTCCACGGTCGTGATGAATATCCAAGCCTACACCCCTAGACCCCTACGAGAGCGTCAAGTAACCCTACCAATTCTGGAGTTAGGAGACCTGGTCTCGACTCCTCGAGATGGCCTCCCAATGGACTCCAGAACCCGGTCACTCGTGCTCCCCTCCTTGGGTCTATCCTAATGCAAAAAAGTAAATAATATACATTAATGGTGACATCATCCTCAACCCGGAAGTGCCCCAATAAAAGAATATTACGTACAAAGAATTTTACATGAATGAAAAGATAAACTCTCGTCTCACATAAAACCCCCGGGCATTCTTTCACGACGATCCTATACATCATATCACAGCAACACATAACATTACATGTCATCAACGTAAGTAAATATGCGTATCCCAATTGTCGTTTACGTATAGCAACGAAACCGGCAATGCACCACATATTACACTTACGGTCACAGTAAAGAAATGTAAAACTACAACATTTGGAATCTGCACTATTCCTTAGACATCACAAACTTGGAATATCACATATCCCGAATTTCTTGCTAACACTGTAGATCTTACATTTAGGTCGTAATAATGAAAACACTTTTTCAAAATAGATCGGGTAATTCAACAAGTTTCCCGATATCCTAACGAGACCGAATCGTTAGATTTACAAATAATCAATTAATTTTCTCAGAACTAATTAGCGTATATTCCAAATAATGTATCACATTCAGAAAGTTTAAACGACGATAAAATATCAATCAACATACCCACTGTTCTCATAGATCTCAACACTCGAACATATGTTAAAAATTCCCGGAGAGCACAGCTTGTACCCATGGATCAGCACAAGAAGGCACGGTCCAAGCCACACCAACGACGCCGCGGAACCACCGCAAATGCCATGATTTGGCCACGGTTCAGGTTGTTGTGTAGAGTTAGGCGATCGTTCTTCTTGGGGATCCACAGAAAACCCTGCACTATTTTCTGAATATTTTTAAACCACAAAATTCCAACATTTGAAAAAGTTTCCAGTGAGCATGTAAAAATCGCATTTTAAATGTCCAATTGAGTTTTTTTAATGCCGTTTAGGTTACCCTAAAGCTCTAACCTGGTTCTGATACCATGTTGGTGTGTAGCAGCTCCTCTAGTTAGGTTTAAACAAGATAAAGTAATGAAATTTTCATATTTAGAGGGCTAATACAAACAAACTCCGAATCGAAACTTGAGATTAGGGTAAAATCAATATTAAAAGAAGTCTAAGCTAAAAGATAAGGAACTACAACCTTTGTAGTCAACTCCTTCACTCTCTTTGGACTCCTACGGCTCAACTCAAAGCTTGGATCTACTCCGCACAAGGTCCTTCATCGTCTACGATGATCCACCAAGAGTTTCTTAGCTCAAGCTCTTTGCTTCACAAAACTAGGATGAATGAAGCATAACAACCTACACTAATGAGCTAGAGTAGTATAGATTGGTGAAGTGGTTTATATTCTCACTTAAAAACCCTTCCTTTTTATATTCCTCACTCAAATAGAAAAATCAAGAGAGCATGAAGGAGGAGGAAGAAGGAGATGGCTAAGCTTGAGCTCAATAATGTGTCACGACCCCAAAAGTACGGAACATGACCGGTACTTAAATTATGAAACGTCTCGAGACGTACGTAATCTAAGTAAGCCAAAACCCAGAAATCAAAACCAAAGAAGCAGTAGAGGGAAAGAAAAACCAATTAAAAGCAAGTAGTTTTAATCAACATAGGCCGAAGTATGTATTTTTAAAATCTCAAGTATTTTCGAAAAATTTCGGCAGAGTCTCCTTTGTAAATACTGGCCCCAAACGGGATACAACATGAATAGTATACGAAATAAATAAAAAGGCATCCCCAAGAGGGAGCTAGCTCTTCGTCAATCGACGGTCACAACCACGCAAGCAAAATAATATACAACGCCGAAGGGCGAGGATCAAAACTCAAAAGAAAACCCAAAATCAGCATGAAAACCATAATAATACAACGCGCGACTCTAAGGTCGAAAAATAACAAGTCTGGTCTTCTATCTCTATCAAATATACAATCTGGTTGATGGAGTTTCTAGATACAACTGAAATAATAAATAAACAATAGTGGTCCTGATGCAAAGAACCCACCTACCAAAGCAATCACCCGGAAGGAACAGTGTGCCAGCAAGCCGCAACGAAACCTGTACGGCAAAACCTGTAAGGAACTGTGGCACAACGGGGGTGAGTTGCCAACTCGTGAGTAGAAAATATCTACGAGTAGAAATCGCATGCATGACGCTATCCTTGGTCATACAATCAGTAATATCCTCAAATAATATCCTGATCCATCTACAAATAAGTGCAATACCGCATGCTCATGTCAGTGCCTCAGATAGCAACATATCAGATATAAATGATGTATGAATGCATTACGAATGGAAACAGAACATATCTTGAGTGAGACAACTGTTTTCTTTAATCAATGAGATTTGTATATGTATATCAATCAAGTATCATCAATGAAAGCAACAGAGAAATCAGTGTCAGCATCGACACAAAACATAAGTCTCAATATCTCAATATCAAAACTCAATGTCTCAAATCTCAGATCTCAAATATCAATATCTCAGGCATCCGTATCATCTGCGGGATCGGCCCGCGGGCTCCGGCAGAACGGATCAGCCTGTATCCATCTCATGACTCCGGCCGGTATCCTCCGGATAACCGACGAGTCTAAATAATATCACCGGTAGGTAGTGCTCCCTTGCCAGGCTCATCAAATACAACTCGAGCTTCTTGCCCCGGGGTACCATACCGGGCCCACCATGTACCCGAGACTATTCATCCAACTCCTCGAATCGGGTCTTGAAATCCAACGGCAATCATGAAAAATCATGGTGGATGACTCATACATCAAGCGAAAACCGTAATTTGCATTTTAAAATGATGATACTAAGCTTTTATTAAATTCTTGCGGTTTTCTCCCAAATCCCGAAATCTCATGTAAATCCAAAATCATCAAAATAATGATACCAATGAACAGTGAATACCGGCATAAATCTCCATAATACTGCATAACCAATGAATATATGACTGCACCTAATTTCATGCAATGAATGCAATATTTAAACTAGCATATGGAAGCTATAATATATTGCGACTGTCAGTTATCAAGCAATTTCAATGAAAAGGTCTTTTCTAAAGTGTACGTGACATGGCAATTACCGATGATGATGTGTATGAGCCGGCATGTAAGTGTATGTGGAACATACGCATCATCGGTAATGGTGCTGGTGTCCTGACAGCATGATCTCAATAATGGCATATGGAAGTACAATATAAACATGCAAATGCGATGCGAACAGTAATAATATGCGGGAGCTGAATGATAAACACAATGATAACTAATCTGCATTTATATAAATATGAGTCATACAATGGTTCCATTTGAAATAACACGAATCGTGGTGTTTTGAAAATAAGGGCTACGGTGTTTTAAAGAAAAGATACGTCATATGAAATATCCGTAGAATCCCTTGTCTTATCTTTAAAATACAAACGATTCGTTAGTTTTAGAAATAGGTATGAGTCGAAACTAATCTATCATTTACAAGTACACTACAGGGCCAAACTAAACAGGCTGATCGAAAGGTAAGGAAACCGCCTAACATCTTAGTCGATACATACATACATACACACACACACATGCACACACACACACACACACACACACATATATATATATATATATATATATATATAAATATAATAGTCGGTGATCTCGCCTCAATAGTATCACATACGATTCAAATTCTATAATATGACATCCTCAAGTCAAGAGTGCGGATCTATCATCAATATAAATTTCGTACATAAATCCGTCGTACGGTATCCCAAATATGGGTACGGGTCAAATATCACATTCATCACATTCATCACATTATTCATCTGGTATCCTCTTTATCAAAAATCATGATCCGGGGTATTGACCTACGTCTAGTACATACTGATACCATCTATGTATGCATGCGTGTGTATGAAAACACCACGCATAAAAAACCCACTAAAATATCATGTCGTATCTCAAATATGAACCATATCATATCACCGATCTCATGGCCCCAAGCCCAATCTCATCGACTCATCTCCAATCCCAAGTACTTATCCTCAAAATCCATGTATATGTATATGTATGTATGTATATATATATATATATATATATATATATAGTCCCATACCCAAGTGTGTGTGTGTATATATATCCCTATATACGCACAAGTAAATAGATGTATGCAATTGCGTGTGTGCGTGTGGGTGTGAACCTATTCTAGGGTTCGCGACTAAGAAGTTTTGCTAGTTTACTTCTAATTAGCCTAAACTAAACCATGAACACAATAATCATCTCTTAATAAACATCCAAGTATCATGAATCACATATATACATATATATATAATAACTATACTACGAACTGCGGGGGTGCTATACGCCATCCACCCGACTTCTCCCCGTAGATATTAATCTACTCACCTGATCTTCGCTCGCCGGTGCCGACGTCGCCATGCGCTTTCTTGTCATCTCGAAGTCCACATGAGGGTACCTACATGTCACAACGTATCGTATCGCATAAATACCCAATTCAAAATCGAAACGGCATACGAAAACCAAATCGGCATGCGTATCACGCATAGGTCAAAACATATCGACTACGCATGCAAAAATAGCCAAACCAACCCTCTATGTCGATGTACAAACGTCAAACCATCGAGAAAAACCCAAACACCCTAATCGTGATTTCACAAATCACTAATTTTAATATGAAGTAGATTGCAACTCATCAAAACCTCAAAATAAATCAAATCGATTTATTTCCGAAAACCTAGAAAGCACTAAATTTTCGTTTTAATTTGAAACTTGATGTTTTAACAAAAATAATGGCCATAATATCCACTAAATATCTTAACTAAGTCATATAAACAATTACTATAATTTATTCTCATCAATTTTCATTAATTCCAAAATTCTTGTTCGCAAAAATATCAAATTTTAACACTTTTTAAAGCAAAATTCACAATTCAACAATTAAGCTTGGTTTTGCATGAACTAAAGTATTAAACCACTCATTATAATGTTAAGGATGTGATGAAACCCTTACCAAAACCTAGTTTGCTAAAACTCCAATTTTAACAATTTACAAGCATCAATTAGTAAACTAGCAACAAGATTAGTTTTAGATATCATTAACATGTTAAACTACATCACACAACCATAATCAATGCTAGAAACCTTAATTTGTTTTCAAAACTCTTTCATGAATTTTCAAGTTTGAAATTATAGTTATAATAATATCTATTTAAAATTAGATTTTAAACATATAATTAACAAGTAACAAATTTAGATGAAACTTTATACCTCAAAATCAAGAGATCAAACATGCAAAATCATAGCCTCCAAAGTGCCAACTTTTTTCCAAGATCCATACTAGATAGGCCAATGAGAAATGGGTAGGGATTAGATTTGGAATTTGTTGAGGTTTGATTCGGATTTTTGAGGCAAAAATGATGAATTTTTGAGAGAAAATGAGATGGGAAATTTGGGGGTTGTTGTGGGGAGGCTCGGCCAGATCTATAGGTAGAGGAGAGAGAGTGAGGTGAGGAATAACAAGTGAGGAAAGTCCAAAGTCAACACAAAAGTCAAAAGCCCATACTCATTTATCTATTTTCTTTCTTTATTCTTTTCTTTTCTTTTGTTTTTCTATTAGCAATTCAAGTGTGGAAATAAGAGGCAACTTGGCGCTGCTGCTGATTTGGGGAGAGGAGAGAGGGTGTGGGTGAGGGAAAAATGATAAATGTTATACCCCAATTTCCATTTACACTAATTTCACTATTTAAGCCATTCTCTTCGATATTTTCTAACACCAATTGACAGTTTAATTTCATTTCAAAAACAATATTATACATGTTAGTTTAGTGTGTCATGATACACAAAATTTATATTAACCCATTCCAATTTGTAATTTTCCCTAATTAAATGTTTTAGTGACGGCTTAAAATAATATTAAAATGATTAATTTCGGAAAAAATTTCAATAAATTAGAAATTTTACAAGTGGCTCAATAAACACCAAATACTCGCAATTACATAGATCGAATATGTATATTTAATTTTATATTAAAGATATTTATATCTTGATTTTTACGGAAAACACCCGTTATTTTACCGATTAACCGAAATTCCACCTAAACGATTTTCAAAACGTTACAATCATCCCCCCTTAAAGAAATTCGGTCCCCGAATTTAAATTAAAACTCCCCCCAAATACTAAAACATTTCAGCAAAACCATCAAGTCGTCGGGGCTCCGAAATCATAAATACATAAAACACATTGTAGCGCAATACATGCGCATGACAAACATACATATAAACCAAAATCAAAACACCGTCAAGCATCTCGCAATCATCGGAGTTATGGGGAAAACATCAATGTCAAGATCCAATACGAAAACCAACATTATATACATCATTAAAACATCTGGAAGCAATGCTTGCCAAACGTTTTTTAAATCGCTGTGCGATGCTCGCAACACTGCACAGTGGCGGACGTCTATTGTAAGAAAATAATTATATATATATATATATATATATATATCCTTTGTTTAACATACACGTCCCGCCGTTTTGAAATTATTAGAAGGGTTTCCCTTGTAAAAAGTTTCGTGTCATCATGGACACGTAGGTAAATACTGAGACTATCGCTCCTCTTTGGAAATCCCTTCGATAACTATCAATGCATGCAAAAATATACTCAGGTACTGTTCTCTGACTAGTCCGGCTCAGTACTAAACCAAATAGTAAGTATCATAAAATATACTGCTCCAAAAGAAATCAATCCCAAATATATATATATATATATATGAATGCCACGTGCGTCTGGTGCGCACGGAAATCGAAATCCATGAATATGCCAGACATGTGCTGTAAGTCCACGTTGCCCACCCCGGTACTTACGGGGAGGCGGAAAACGGAATAAAAATCAAGTTTTTATCAACTTAGGCAACATGGACTAGACAAAGAAGGATCTTTGCTAAACAAAAACAAGCTAAAGCTAACTAGAAACTAGCTAACTGCTAGAAAGGTTATACCTAGGGCTTTATGTCCTCTATTTGCTCCTTTGAGTAGTGGAAGGAGGTCACCTTTGCCGTCTTCTCTCGTCGAAGAAAGATCCACCCGAAAGCCTCGACCTTTGGCTTCAACTCCAAGCTAGAAGTAACTAGGGTGCAAGAAGTGGTAATCCTTGAAACCTAGATGAGAGTAGAGATTATCAAGAAGGGGTTTTTCTCAAGCTCAAGTGTTTCTCAACACATGAGAGGGGAGAGCTTAAGGGAGAGGAAGAACAAGAGAGAGAAAATGAATGATAGAATGAGAATAAAATAAACCATTCTCACATATATGTGTGTATTATTTTAATTAGATAATTAGTAAGATAATTGTCATGGCTTAATCAAGACATGACCATTATCATTTCATTTTTAATGCAAATTGCAAGGATCAAAGAGCATCTTCCAAATGAAATGATGATGGTCAAAGTGTCAACCAAGGTCAACAAGTCAAGAAGGTCAAATGGTCAACAACCATAACCATGCACAATTATTAAACTAATATCAATTAACCATAATACACACATAAGCATTAGGGTTAATAAAATGACAATGGTTATTAACCCTAATCAAAGTCCTCTCCCTCTGTCTCAAGCAACTGTGCATACGCACCCGTATTCGTGATCCATGGAACACGAATACGAAGAGATAAAACCAATCCCAAATCATATACTAGGATCCGGCTTAAACCAAAGCCCGCTAGTATAAGCTGTCCGGACAGTAAACGTGCACAAGTGCGCGGATGTGAACGAACCCTGTCGCAAAACCATGCGACCTCTACTCATTTTGCCTAAAGGCGAATAGCTCTCTGTGTGAGACTCTAAAGACTCGACACTACGCTGGCAGTGGGTTTAATCACAGACCGCAAACGGCACTAGCTGTACGTAACGGTCCCCAGGTAGATGTCGATAAGAAGACTGACGAGGTGAACCCCATCTGAACTCCTACTGAGCCTGTATGTGACAGTCTCCGTACAGTCCGGTCTGTTCGTCTGATACATCGCATGGCGGGCCTACGGGGGCGGTGAACGTCAGTCCCCTAATAGTGGTACAAGTTGTGTCGGAGTGTAGCCGAGAACACCCTGAGATAACACTGGAAACCTACCAGTATATCTCGCTTGCCCTGGCCAGGGACTACTCGTGTAATGGCTCTCCTGGACACAGCGCGATGTCAACCCCCAATACCGGGAGAGACGAATCCTGTCTGACCGTCACTGCCTCCAAGTGCTTCGGGACTGCACCCAAAAACTACCTGTTTGCACGACTCCTTTGAGCCGTGGTAGGGTAGTAATCAAAGTGCAGTGGGAACACACTCGAGGCGAAGTGACAGTGTCAAGTCCGCGGACTAAGCTGTACTCATGTCACCTGGGAACTGATAACTGACGATAGGTATAATACCAACCAACAGTCCCCGACGAGTCCTGTCCAGTGTACTCGTAACCTAACGAGCAACCGCATACTATCTCAAGTACGACGTACTGACGGCTGTGGGACAGACCGTCTCCCACACTGGGATGAGAAGCGTATACGCTAGTCTACTCCGGAGTATCGATGCCCTGTCTCGATAGTCCAACGACTAGGGACCTGTATAAGGATGTGCTTATGGATTACCCAGCTCCCACGAGTGTGAGCGCCATCACAACGCTGGTAATCAAGCAAAGATCCTAAGGGCTCTACTAATATGTATATCAGAGACAAACCAAGTCGCATACTACCATTTCGAGCAAGATTGTATATACAACTGTGAATATCCCAAGCTTCCATCAAGTAATATACAAACTAGTATGGTACAGTAATGGCCTCTAGGGCATATACACTAACAATCTCCCACTTGCACAAAGGCCATGTACTGGCGTATCGAAGACCTATCATCTCGATCAGCCGCTCGAACTGAGTCTGGGGTAGGGCCTTCGTGAGTGGATCTGCAGTGTTATTCTCCGTATTAACTCTCTTCACCTCGATCTCCCGGCGATCTATGATCTCCCTGATCAGGTGGTACCGCCTCAAAATATGCCTGGACTTCTGATGGGACCTGGGTTCCTTCGCTAAAGCTATAGCGCCGTTGTTGTCGCAATACAACGGTATTGGATCAACAATGGTAGGAACCTCCTGAAGATCCGCGAGGAACTTCTTCATCCAGACAGCTTCCTTTGCGGCATCGCAAGCAGCTATGTACTCCACTTCCATAGTTGAGTCAGCAACGGTCTCCTGCTTGGAACTCTTCCAGCAAACCGCCCCTCTATTGAGGGTAAAGACATAACCCGACATGGACTTGGAGTCATCCTTGTCACTCTGGAAGCTGGAGTGAGCAAAGGCCTCAAGCTGGTGGTCTTTTCCGCCATACACCAAGAACATCTCCTTAGTCCTTCTCAGGTACTTGAGAATGTTCTTTACCGCTATCTAGTGTTTCTCCCCTGGGTTCGACTGATACCGTCTTACAACGCTCAAAGCGTATGCTACATCTGGACTGGTACACAACATCTCATACATTATAGAGCCTACCGCAGAAGCGTAGGGTATAATAGACATGCGATCCCTTTCCAAATCAGTCTTGGGAGACATCTCTTTGGAGAGGCTGATCCTGTGACAAGCCGGTAAATTACCGAGCTTGGAATCTTCTATACTGAATCTTTTCAGTATGGTGTCGATGTACCTTGACTATGAAAGTCCCAACATCCTCTTAGATTTATCACAATAGATCTGGATCCCCAGAATGTAGTTGGCATCGCCCAGGTCCTTCATGGAGAACTTCTGCGACAAGAATCCTTTGACTGACTGTAGCATAGGAATATCATTTCCTATTAGGAGAATGTCATCCACGTACAAGACGAGGAATACTACAGTTCTCCCTACAATCTGACTGTAAATGCATGATTCATCTGGGTTTTTGATAAAGTCGAATTCTTTGACAGTATCATCAAAACAGATGTTCCAACTCCGTGATGCCTGCTTAAGTCCATAGATGGACTTTAGCAACTTGCACACTCTACCGCTGCTCCCACTCTGAATGAATCCCTCCGGCTGATCCATATAGACGCACTCTTCCAAATGACCATTTAGGAAAGCCGTCTTTACGTCCATCTGCTAGATTTCATAATCGTGGAAGGCAGCAATGGCAAGAAGGATCCGAATGGATTTCAGCATAGCCACTGGAGAAAATGTCTCGTCATAGTCCAAACCAGGTCTTTGACGAAAACCCTTTGCTACAAGTCTAGCTTTATAGGTCTCAACCTGCCCATCTACAGCAATCTTCTTTCTGAAGATCCATTTGCAGCCTACGGGTTTTACCCCTTCTGGAGCAAAATCCAAAGTCCAAACTTTGTTGGTGTACATGGACTCCATCTCGGTCCGCATTGCATCCAGCCATTTTACCGAGTCGCCGCTGTGAATGGCTTGCTGGAAGCTGGTAGGCTCACCATAATCCATGGTGCAATCCTCTCTATCCCCGTCAATGAGAAAACCGTAGTATCTCTCGGGCGGATGAGACTGCCTACTACTCCTGCGGAGTGGCGTAGGAATGTCC
This sequence comes from Agapanthus africanus, assembly GCA_030015575.1. Lineage (NCBI taxonomy): Eukaryota > Viridiplantae > Streptophyta > Magnoliopsida > Asparagales > Amaryllidaceae > Agapanthus > Agapanthus africanus. Next base: position 248,631,992 of record JASDDO010000031.1, on the reverse strand, counting down.
TGTTCTTTCGAACCCTCTGGTTCTACTAAGCTTTCAGTAATAGCTTGTGGTTCTGGAATTTCTTCCAGTTCTATTGCGCTCCCACTTACCTGATTTTCCAAAAACTCAGTTTCCAAGAAGCGGGCATGACGAGAAACAAAAATCTTTTGTTCCTCTGCGTAACAGAAAAGATACCCCTTGGAGTTCTTTGGGTATCCCACAAACTTACACTGTACTGAACGTGCCTCGAGCTTGTCCGCATGCTGCTTTTTTACAAAAGCTGGACATCCCCATGTCTTAAAGTGTTTAAGACTGGGTTTCTTCCCACTCCACATCTGATATGGTGTGGTAGGCACTGACTTAGTAGGAACTTGGTTTAAAAGATATGCTGTTGTTTCTAGTGCATACCTCCAGAAGGATCGCGGCAACTCAGCCTTGCTCATCATGGAACGAACCATATCCAATAGGGTTCGATTCCGCCTTTCCGATACACCGTTGTGTTGTGGTGTGTATGGAGGAGTAAGCTGAGAGAGAATTCCATTCTCTTTTAAGAAGCCCAGAAACCCGGCACTCAAGTATTCACCACCTCGATCAGATCTCAGTGTCTTGATACTTTTTCCTGTTTGTTTTTCAACTTCATTCTTGTATTCCCGAAATTTCTCAAAGGCTTCTGATTTGTGCTTCATCAAGAAGACATGCCCAAACCTAGAGAAATCATCAGTGAAAGTAATGAAGTATGAATAACCACTTCGCGCATGTGTAGACATTGGACCACACATGTCACTGTGTATGAGTCCCAAGAGCTCGCTCGCTCTTTCTCCGTGTCCAGTGAACGGAGTCTTTGTTATCTTTCCCATGAGACAAGATTCACAAGTGGCATAAGACTGGTACTCGAACGGATCCAAGTATCCTTCTTTATGTAACTTTGTCAACCGTGTCTCATTAATGTGACCCAGTCTACAATGCCATAAGAAAGCCTAATTTGTTTCCGGAGACTTTCTTTTAAGTGTGTTCTGGATACTGAAGACCTGAGCTTGATTCAAAACGTATATACCGTATTTCAATGTACCTGACCCAATCAGTACTTGATTTAGGTGGATGTTTACCACATCGCTTACAAAAGTAAAATCATATCCTTCCTTAGATAGTAAGGATACAGATATGATGTTACAAGTCGCACCTGGTACATAAAAACAGTCACGCAGAATCAATATCTGCCCAGTTGTCAGTCCTAGATGATATTCCCCTACGGATTCAGCATACATGCTCATTCCGTTAGCAACCCTGAGAGTCATATCACCTTTCCTGATAACCCTACGGTTTCTCAAAGCCTATAACGAATTACAGATATGAGATCCTGATCCGGTATCCAATACCCAGGAAGTAGGGTTAACTGACATACAGTTCTCTATCACAAACACACCCGAAGCCGAAGCCACAACATGCTTCGAATTCTGGCTACTGGATTTACAAGCCCTGCAATCCTTCTATCCAAGTTCATTCCCGTAACAATAGGAACATCCTTCTTTTACTATATCTGTTCCTGAAACTTCTGCCCTTCCCTTTCTTTCTACTTCCCTAGTTTCCTTTAGGGTAGTAGGTAGAGACTGTTGAACTGAGTCAGCTTCTGACCCGTTCTTCAACGTGGTCTTCAGGTCCGAGAGCTCAAAAGAGCTGGTCTCTGTAAGGACGTTGCCCCCTACAGATGACCCGATAGCCAACCTCGCTGGAAGAAATTCGTTCGAGGTCTCATATCTTGCGATACGAGATTGCTCTCCATATAAAACTTTGTTATGGAGGAAGATAGAAACTGAGTCCATCTTCTCGTGCTGCCTCTGGTATATACCATCAACTGAGGCTAACACGAGGCACTTGGCTTTCGCACAGTCTTCTTCCGATATCCTACGAATATCAATATCCGCGACAGGGGAAACTGGACCTGAGACGGCAGGGGTTGGATCAGTCAAGAGGTGTCCCAGCTTGTCCTGGGCAATGGACATCTGGACAGACCTTTGCCAGTCATAACAGTCAGATTCAGTCATTTTATTATCTAGATGTAACCTAGGTGCGGTCACTGGGTCGCTGCAATTAAGAGAGAGAGAAGAAAACACTTAGCATGATGCTCTTGCAAGTTTAGATTGGTTTTTAATTTATCTAAACAGGATGGCTCCCACTGTCTCTCGAATCCCTCCTCAAATCACAAAGGAAGAATTAGTCGGGATTTTTTTCACCGTACAATACTTGCTTAACCGTTCAGCCAGGCCAGTGTCGGTACTTCGAGGGAGGTTTTCCAACGCTTTCGCGAAGTTCCTTAATTAAGCAACCTCTTTTCCCTGTGGGCGTTGCCCCGCTAACACTTTTCTAGACACCTACTAGGTTTATAGCATTGATCGTTAAGTGAGAAAGTTTCCGAGGAGTAGCATATACTCACAGTAGGATCGGGATCCAAATATCATCGCGTGATAAAACCAAAGGAATCCTACCAGAATCATCACACTCCAAATGGTATGCAGTGCTAGCAAGTTTCAGTGCTTATGAAACTCCCGATGTGGATTTTTGCCCCATGCTCTTATGACCTTGACTAAGGCCAACAAATCATAAGTCGCATGTCAAGTTCTACCCGTCGTTATCCAGGTTAATTTGAACACCCCCGTATATACCCTTGACTATGGCCAACAATGCAATACGACTGTCCCAAACCAACGCATTCTATCTATGCAACATATGAATACGCACCAGCTACCAAACACTGTGCCTTGACTAAGGCCAACAAACACAGCTTGAATACTGTTAAATATTCATATGAAACGACGGAGGGCTACGGATGGTTTTGGCGAAACCATGAACGTAGTGAACTTGATATAGTCGATGGAACGAGATAGCTTTTAAAAGGAGTGGTTCAAGCTCCGCGTTTAAAAGTTTAGTTTTGAAAAGAACCGAGTGGTTTTCAAAGTGTTCCAATCGACTTTTACTTGATTTATTTTCTTGCATTAGTTCTTTTAATGCGTCCCATCATTTAATCCTACCATTGCAGAAAACAACCAAAATATGATGTACGCTTATGCCATTCGCATTCGCCACGGGGCCCCGTCATCACCCGTTAGGTTACTTAACTAACGACAGAGCGGGGGCTGGGCTAGCGCGGCTGTAAAACATAAGCAACGCCTAAATAGTTATCATATATAAATATATAGCAATGATAGACATTACAGATCACAGATGAATACATTGGATATACTAGGAATCCGCAATCCGTTCGAACCTGCAACGAAAAGCGGATTACACGGTCGCGGTGAATAGCCAATACCCCACCCAAGACCCCTACGGGTGCGGCAAACTACCCGCCAAGTACCCGAAGAGAAGCAACCTCCCTCACCACCGTGAGTAGGCCACTCGGCACTTCGAGATACCCGGTAGTTTGTGCACCCCCTCCATGGGTCTATCCTAGGAGCAAAAACAGTAAAAAGAATTATACAATGACGGCTACAACCCCGACCCGGTTGTGCGGCCATACAAATAATAATATTACATCAATTTACATATTACAATGAATGAAAGAAAAAGCAACACTCATCTCACATCCACCCCGGCTATTCATCCGCGACAATCCAACCCATTCATATACACATACCATCATCAAACACAGATCACAGATATGTATAACCCCGACTAATCGACATATAGCGATTAGCCGACGTTCAATACATATAAACATTACAGATATAACCCATATAGTCAAAGTGTATTGAAGTTCGATAAAAAATACGGATTTATAGGCCCCCAAAAACAAATTTCTATTCTGGAAAATCTGGGCACATATAAACCATCTTAAAAATCCTAAAACCAAGCCAGAAAAACACTGCACCAAACTCGACCCAGAACCGAGTCAACTAGGCCGCGGTTGCGCGGCAATAGCTTGCTATTGCCGCGGAACCGCGGCGCTTTGTTCGATTCACTGGACCGGGTTTGGTGGCTTTCTTCACAAAACCCTGAGATGATTTTTGGAGTATGATTTATTTTGTTTTAAATAGAAAAAAATTTAACAGAAACTTAGGGTTTTGAAAACTCGGTTTTTCGATTTTTCCGATTCGAACTTCCATACACTTTACTACCTAGCTAGTTTATGTTAAGTTAGGCTCTGATACCACTGTAAGTCCACGTTGCCCACACCGGTACTTACGGGGAGGCGGAAAACGGAATAAAAATCAAGTTTTTATCAACTTAGGCAACATGGACTAGACAAAGAAGGATCTTTGCTAAACAAAAACATGCTAAAGCTAACTAGAAACTAGCTAAGTGCTAGAAAGGTTATACCTATGGCTTTATGTCCTTCTCTCCTTGCTCCTTTGAGTAGTGGAAGGAGGTCACCTTTTCCGTCTTCTCTCGTCGAAGATAGATCCACCCGAAAGCCTCGACCTTTGGCTTTAACTCCAAGCTAGAAGTAACTAGGGTGCAAGAAGTGCTAATCCTTGAACCCTAGATGAGAGTAGAGATTATCAAGAAGGGGTTTTTCTCAAGCTCAAGTGTTTCTCAACACATGAGAGGGGAGAGCTTGAGGGAGAGGAAGAACAAGAGAGAGAAAATGAATGATAGAATGAGAATAAAATAAACCATTCTCACATATATGTGTGTATTATTTTAATTAGATAATTAGTAAGATAATTATCATGGCTTAATCAAGACATGACCATTATCATTTCATTTTTAATGCAAATTGCAAGGATCAAAGAGCATCTTCCAAATGAAATGATGATGGTCAAAGTGTATACCAAGGTCAACAAGTCAAGAAGGTCAAATGGTCAACAACCATAACCATGCACAATTATTAAACTAATATCAATTAACCATAATACACACATAAGCATTAGGGTTAATAAAATGACAATGGTTATTAACCCTAATCAAAGTCCTCTCCCTCTGTCTCAAGCAACTGTGCATACACACCCGTATTCGTGATCCGAGGAACACGAATACAAAGAGATAAAACCAATCCCAAATCATATACTAGGATCCGGCTTAAACCAAAGCCCGCTAGTATAAGCTGTCCGGACAGCAAACGCGTACAAGTGCGCGGATGTGAACGAACCCTGTCGCAAAACCATGCGACCTCTACTCATTTTGCCTAAAGGCGAATAGCTTTCTGTGTGGGACTCTAAAGACTCGACACTACGCTGGCAGTGGGTTTAACCACAGACCGCAAGCGGCACTAGCTGTACGTAACGGTCCCCAGGTAGATGTCGATAAGAAGACTGACGAGGTGAACCCCATCTGAACTCCTACTGAGCCTGTATGTGACAGTCTCCGCACAGTCCGGTTTGTTCGTCTGATACATCGCATGGCGGGCCTAGGGGGGCGGTGAACGTCAGTCCCCTAATAGCGGTACAAGTCATGTCGGAGTGTAGCCCAGAACACCCTGAGATAACACTGGAAACCTACCAGTATATCTCGCTTGCCCTGGCCAGGGACTACTCGTGTAATGGCTCTCCTAGACACAGCGCGATGTCAACCCCCAATACCGGGAGAGACGAATCCTGTCTGACCGTCACTGCCTCCAAGTGCTTCGGGACTGCACCCAAAAACTACCTGTTTGCACGACTCCTTTGAGCCGTGGTAGGGTAGTAATCAAAGTGCAGTGGGAACACACTCGAGGCGAAGTGACAGTGTCAAGTCAGCGGACTAAGCTGTACTCATGTCACCTGGGAACTGATAACTGACGATAGGTATAATACCAACCAACAGTCCCCGATGAGTCCTTTCCAGTGTATTAGTAACCTAACGAGCACCCGCATACTATCTCAAGTACGACGTACTGACGGCTGTGGGACAGACCGTCTCCCACACTGGGATGAGAAGCGCATACGCTAGTCTACTCCGGAGTATCGATGCCCTGTCTCGATAGTCCAACGACTAGGGACCTGTATAAGGATGTGCTTATGTATTACCCAGCTCCCACGAGTGTGAGCGCCATCACAACGCTGGTAATCAAGCAAAGATCCTAAGGGCTCTACTAATATGTATATCAGCGATATGCTAAAAGAAACACATGCACATATTAAAGCAGAGACAAACCAAGTAGCATACTACCATTTCGAGCAAGATTGTATATACAACTGTGAATATCCCAAGCTTCCATCAAGTAATATACAAAATAGTATGATACAGTAATGGCCTCTAGGGTATATACACCAACATGTGCACATAAACAAAATATGAGTGCAACGGGTGTGCACGAAAACACCTGTCAAGGGCAACGTGTGTGCCTGACAGCAAAACCAGGTGCATCTGATATGCACGAAGAATCTCGATTTAGTGCATCTGGTGTGCACCTAAATCGCATAAAGCGCGTCAAATATGCGCAAAATCCAATCAAGTGCACAATGTGCACGAAAACTAATCTCGAATATCACAATCGAAATCGACGGTATACAACACATTTCAATCAAAATCCCAATCAGGTATACCGTGGTATAAAATCTTACCATCCTGTGAATCGGCATACACAAAAGCAAATCAAAATACTAAAAGTGAATGAAAACTATGCCGAAAGCATAAGTCAAATCATATGCATGCCCTAGGCATGAAATCAAATATCATGAAACTCGGTCATCAAAACTCAATCATGAAATAAATCACCCAAAAATACTGAAATCCAAAGTGACGGATACGCGATAGTCAACTCACGAAATCAGAGATCATAAATACTGTCGTCGATATGTCCGTACTTCAAAGTCGAGAAGGTTTCGGTGCATCCAATGTTAGCAGAGTAAGATATCTACTTGCCTCCTAATCATGGCATGTCGCCTGGTGCCCTTAGGCTCTCGTCTCTCACTGCGAATTGCTGAGTACATAGCTCCTCGGCTCAACGGTCTAATATGGAAACGATAATTGAAGTAGTCCGCTCTGGCACATCCTCTAAAGATCTCTGGCCAACTCTTATGGTCACTCATAACATGTCTCGTCGACGATGCTGAACTCTGGCCTGCTGGGTGTGTGCAATATGACCGATCCTGGGTCCAAATCTTCTCGTATAGCATTCCAGAAAGGTCCTGTCGAGGTCTCTCCCCAAACCCCGTTTCTGTTGAACTGCCCAGAAGTTATCTTCTCTTACTAAATATGTATCTGTTTCTTGTTCCGGAACGGCTGCATACTCATCACGACACCTCCTGGAAGATATATACATAATCAAAGCATTTGCTGGCGTATCACATCTCTGATGTCGGCGGAGTGGAACGTCATCTCATCAAAATCTCGTACGAACCTCTTACTCCACTTTTCTCTAATGTCGACCGATTTGTACTCGTCTCCTCGTGGCTGCATGGACTGCGCTCCAACGGCTATACTGTATCTGGAGTCTCCCAAGCAATGCATCTCATCAAATGATATCCGAATGAAGTCGAACCATCCGATCGATTGTCAAAACCTTATAATCCCCCAAGAGCTTAACATCTTGGGTACAGTTTAATAGTATCGAATATATGCCACAGCACCTATGGACCAACCGTAGAAGGGTAGACCCAAGCCTCAATAATGGCACCGCTGAACTACCGCAAACCCTAAGGTTCACTGGCACTCCATGGTCATTATGTCGAGTTAGGGTTTCATTCTTCTAGAGGGTTCGTAGAATTGCTTGCATTGTTTTCCGAATACTTTAAACTTGGAAAAATGGGTTTCTGACATTCGATCGTCTCTATCGACTCTCAACGTATCAGCGTGAAGTCGTCTCTAGCTGGAATCAATCTATCTGATGACCTCGCATCGGGGTAGGCAATGAATCACATGTCCTAGTCTCTCATCTTTGGTGACTAGCGATCTTCTATCATATCTTGAATTATAACTCGTGCGACATTAGCTCCAACATCTGGGAGATATCTTTTCATTCGCCAAAATCAATGGCTCATTCGTCCGCACGCTGAACAGTGCCTCAATCATCAAAATAATCTGTATGCTCTGATGGTCATCACAATCTGGCTGGCCTCTTGAAGTGGCCCAATCCTCTGGTGATGATCTGCACGTCCGAGAAATCTTGTAAAAGCGATCCATCAAACGCTCGTGGCGTGAAAACACAATGAAACGGCGCCTACCTATGCAATCGTATGTCCCTGGAATCACGCTCTGGTCAGTCCTCGTCCATGACGAGCTCATGCTGACCGCAACTCTAGCCGTAGCTCTCCACGCCCGTACAACCGTGATAACAAAACCATAAACTGGTACCGATGAGGCTAGATCATAGGAAGGAATATAATGCTGTGTAAAGAAATGTACATCCTAAGACTTCTTAAGTCGAGTATCGTATCGTAAATATGCTGTGGAACATACGTACGGTACGTCACTCTACTCAAGCTACCTACTCCATCGACCAAGGGTCATTCTACACTCCGGAGGTAAAACCTAACGCTCTGATACCAACTTTGTCACGACCCGAAATGTACGGAACATGACCGGCACTTAAATTACGAAACGTCTCGAGGCGTACGTAATCTAAGTAAGCCAAAACCCAGAAATCAAAACCAAAGAAGCAGTAGAGTGAAGGAAAAACCAATTAAAAGCAAGTAGTTTTAATCAACATAGGCCGAAGTATGTATTTTTAAAATCTCAAGTATTTTCTGAAAATTTCGGCAAAGTCTCCTTTGTAAATACAGGCCCCAAACGGGATACAACATGAATAGTATACGAAATAAATAAAAAGGCATCCCCAAGCGGGAGCTAGCTCTTCGTCAATCGACGGTCACAACTACGCAAGCAATATAATATACAATGCCCAAGGGCGAGGATCAAAACTCAAAAGAAAACCGAAAATCAGCATGAAAACCATAATAATACGACGCGCGACTCTAAGGTCGAAAAATAAAAAGTCTGGTCTTCTATCTCTATCAAATATACAATCTGGTTGATGGAGTTTCTAGATACATCTGAAATAATAAATAAACAATTGTGGTCCTGATGCAAAGAACCCACCTACCAAAGCAATCATCTGGAAGGAAAAGTGTGCCAGCAAGCCGCAACGAAACCTGTACGGCAAAATATGTAAGGAACTGTGGCACAACGGGGGTGAGTTGCCAACTCGTGAGTAGAAAACATCTACGAGTAGAAATCGCATGCTTGACGCTATCCTAGGTCATACAATCAGTAATATCCTCAAATAATATCCTGATCCATATACATATAAGTGCAATACCACATGCTCGTGTTGTTTGTGTATATGCCCTAGAGGCCATTACTGTATCATACTAGTTTGTATATTACTTGATGGAAGCTTGGGATATTCATAGTTGTATAGACAATCTTGATCGAAATGGTAGTATGCTACTTGGTTTTTTCTACTTTAATGTGAGCATGTGTTTCTTTTAGCATATCTCCTATACACATTAGTGGAGCCCTTAGGATCTTTGCTTGATTACCAGCGTTGTGATGGCAGTCACACTAGTGGGGGCTGGGTAATCTACAAGCACATCCTTATACAGGTCCCTAGTCGTAGGATTATCGAGACGGGGCATCGATAAGCTGGAGTAGAATAGCGTATGTGCTTCTTATCCCAGCAGGGGAGATGGTCTGTCCCACAACCATTATTACGTCGTACTGGAGATAGTATGCGGGTGCTCGTTAGGTTACGAGTACACTGGACAGGACAAGCTGGGAACTGTTGGTTGGTAGTATACCTATCGTCAGTTATCAGTTCCCAGGTGACATGAGTACAGCTTAGTCCGTTGACTTGACACTGTCACTTCGCCACGAGTGTGTTCCCAATGTTCTTAGATTACTACCCTACCACGGCTCAAATGAGTCGTGCAAACAGGTAGTAGTTGGGTGCAGTCCCGAAGCACTTGGAGGCAGTGACGGTTAGACAGGATTCGTCTCTCCCGGTATTGGGAGTTGATATCGCGCTGTGTCTAGGAGATCCATTACACAAAGTCCCTGGCCAGGGAAAGCGAGATATACAGGTAGCGTATCTAGTGTTTTCTCAGGGTGTTCTGGGCTACACTCCGACACGACTTGTACCGCTATTAGGGGACTGACGTTTACCCCCTAGGCCCGACATGCGATACTCTCAGACGAACAGACCGGACTGTATAGAGATTGTCACATTCAGGCTCAGTAGGAGTTCGGATGGGTTCACCTCATCGGTCTTCTTATCGGCATCTACCTGGGGACCGTTACGTACAGCTAGTACCGCTTGCGTCCTGTGGTTAAACCCACTGCAAGCGTAGTGTCGAGTCTTTAGAGTCCCACACAGAGGGTTGTTCACCTTTTAGCAAAACAGAGTACAGGTCGCATGGTTTTGCGACGGGGTTCGTTCACATCCGCGCACTTGTGTACGTTTGGTGTCCGGGAAGTTATTACTAGCGGGCTTTGGTTTAAGCCAGATCCTTGTATTTGTTTTGGGATTGGATTTGTCTTATTGTATTCGTGTTCCTCGAAACACGGATGCGGGTGTGTATGCACAGTTGACAGAGGCAGAGGAATCTCATTGGGGTTTTTGACAGTTAACTTTCTCTAAACCCTAATGAGAATAAGAAAATGATTAATAATATTAAATATGGATAATTGGGCCATGGTTAGGTTGACCATTTGACTTTGGTTGACCATTTGTCTTTTGTTGACCATTTGACTATGATCATTTCTTTTGCAAGATGCTTCTTGATTCTTGCAAATTGCATTAAATGTGAAATGATAATGGTCTTTTCAACTAAGCATCACAATTTTCTTTAGTTATTATTATTATTATTCTCATATGAGAGCATTGTTGTTATTCTTGCTCATTCTCTCTTGCTCTTTCTCTCTCATGCTAAGCTCTCCCTCTTCCTCTCTCAAAGCACTCTTCTTTCATGTGTTGAAAACCATGAGCTTTGTGAGATAAAACCATCAAGACATCTCTCTACTCATTCTAGGGTTCTTAGTTTAGCAAGCCAAGCACTCTAGTTACCTCTTGGTTGAGGTAGGAGCTCAAGGTAGAGGCCTTCGGGTGGATCTTTCTTCGGCAAAGAGAAGACGAGGAGGAGGAGCCGTCTACACCACTCCAAGGAGTTAGCAACAAGGAGGACCACAACAAGATGATAAGGAGTTCAAGAACTAGGTATAACTATCTAACCTAGTAGCTAAAACTTGTAGTTTGTTTGTTAGTTTTTGTTTAGCAAAGATTCTGTAGTTTTAGTCCATGTTACATGTGTTAAAAGTCCGTTTTTTTACCTATTCCGCCTCCCCGCAAGCACCGGGGGGGGAGGGGGTAACGTGGACTTACAATGGTATCATAGATTAGCTAAACAACAACCAACATGTTAGCAAAGTGTTTAGAACTTCGATCCGAAGAAAAATCGCAAAATACATCAAAATCTTATGCTTTCTGCCGATTTTAAAAACTGGTCTAAAAATATTTCCACACACCTGAAAAATGCGTGCAGGGTTTTTTAGGAACAACCAAGAAAAACGAGCCCATGACGCGATCAGACCGCCGCGGAAGCGTGGCAAAATAAAGCGTTTCGCCGCGGATCCACGGCCGAGTCGACTCGGTCGCGACTCGTTTTTCCTGCAGTGTGTTCAGCTTGATGTTTTGTGATTTTTAAGATACTTTGTCTCTGCCCAGATTCTTTAGAGAACAGTGTTGTGTTTGGGGTAGTTACAAATTGGTATATTGATCATAATTCTATAAACTTTAGCTAAATGGTTATATCTATAATATGATATATGTACTGAACGGCGACTAATCGCTATACGTCGATTAGTGGGAGTTGTGCATATCTGTGATTTGTGATGTTGGATTGTGTGTATGAACTTGTTGGATTGTCGCGGATGAATAGTCGAGGTTTGTGAGATGAGAGTTTATTTATCTTTCATTTGATGTAATATTATTTTTTATGGCCGCACATCCGGGTTGAGGTTGTAGCCGCCATTGTATATTATTTCTATTACTGTTTTTGCTCCTAGGATAGACCCAAGGTGGGGTGCACAAACTACCGGGTACTTTGAAGTGCCGAGTGGCCTACTCACGTAGTTGAAGGAGGTTGCTTCACTTCGGGTACTTGGCGGGTAGTTTGCCGCACCCGTAGGGGTCTAGGGTGGGGTTTGGCTATTCATCGCGAACGTGAAATCCGTCTTTCGTTGCATTCTCCAACGAAACGTGGATTCCTAGCATATCCAATGTGTTCATCTGTGATATGGAATGGCTATCATTTCATCTGACGAATTTATATATCTATATATGATATCTAGTGTTAGGTTTACCTAGCACCCGATGTAGAGATTGGAAGCATCACATGCCACAAAGTTCAAATTTTTATGGTGCTAAGCAAGCATACAAAGGATGTATCCTAGAAAATTAGGGTTTCAAAACAATAAAGGCAACAAAGACTAGGGTTTCGAGACTACAACCTTTGTAGCTCCCTTCTCTAAACTCTTTGGCCTCTTGGGTGTTGGAGGAAGGTTCCTTTGAAGTCTTCTAGTGTCCACGACGATCCACCCGAAGGTCCTTTGTCCAAGCTATCGACATCACTTTCCAAGAGAAGAAAAGAAGATAACACTCTAAACAAGTGGGCAAGACTTGTGTAGAATGATGTTGTGGTTCTAATTCTCACTTCAAAAACATTTCTTGATGTGCATTTTGCTCACTATAAAAAAACTAGAGAGCATAGGAAGAAGGAGGAAGAAGATGATGGCTTTTCTTTTAGAAGAAGAGAAAAGATTAACTTATGAAAAGAAATGAAAATATATCTATATATATTTATTTCTTCTCATCTCAAACCATGGTTAGAATATAAAGATATTATTGTATCATAGTTTAAAACACCTAAGGAAAAATAACCAAGGGTCAAATAGTGGGTGAGAATGGTAAGATGAAGAAGAGTGTAGAAACAATCCAATAATTAACCCTTTTTTTCCTTTTTGTTTTAGTGTAAATACAATAATAATCCATATTAAAAACTCATGGTGTGAGTCTTATATTGCCACCATTTTCTTTGTATAAGCAACCATGATATATGATGTATGTATGTATGTATGTATGCACATCCATATGTGCATGAAACTAAAAGAAAGAAAACATTCATGCATGCATACATCCATCATGTACAAGAAAAGGTTTCAAGTGAGAAAACTAATGGTTAAATGATAAACCAACACTTGATTTATCAATCCGGCCATATCACATATGACCCCACCAAAAGCAAGCCGCCCGATCAATATACGGTATCCTATAAGCGCATTTTAATCGGGTCCATGCGCATATTGCATATGTGCACCACAACGTTTCGCCTGGACTAGGTAACTACTTTGTGGGACTCTAAGAATCGTCAATACGCTGGCAGTGGTTGATGATCATATCAAGCACCCCCAAGCCGCAAGCGGTCAGCTAAACGAAACGGCAACCCGGGTATTGAGCGATCAGAAGAAAACAAGCGAACCTGCTACAACCCCCGTCGAGCCAACCGACAACACTACCATACATTCCGGTCTCTTCGTCAGATATGCGGCATATCGAGCCTAGGGATGGTCACGTCGACCCCAATAACTCAATAAGTCGTGCCGGTGAATGGTGTATAACAGATCGAGAAACTACTGATAACACTTATCAGCAAATCTCAGCAGCCTTGGCCAGGGACTTGCTGATATAACCAGTCGGGCACAGCACAATATCAACTCCTAATACCGGGAGAGATGAAACCCCTCCTATCGCTCATTGCCTTCGTGTGTCTCGAAACTGTACCCAACGGCCACCTGTTTGCACAACTCAGTAGAGCCGTGGTAGGGTTGCAATCAAAGTACAGTGGGAGAACACACAAGACTCTATGACGATCTCGGGTCTACAGACTAACCTGTACCAGTGTCACCTGAGAACTGCTATCCGACGATAGATATAATTCCATATAGGAGTTCTCGGTGAGTCCGTCCAGTGTACCCAGTCACCACTGAGCACCCGTATACGATCTTGATGTCAAACATCGATGAATGTAGGAACATCCATCGCCCATCACATGGGTCTAGTATCATATACGCTGGTCTACTCTGGTATATCGATGCCCTGTCTCGATACACCTGCGATTAGGGACATTTCAGGATATGCTTATAAACTACAGACGTCCCACTAGCATGATCTCTATCATAATCACTGTAGTCAAGCCGATATCCTCAGGGCTTTATCAGCATGTATGAATGAATAAAAGCATGATCAAATCAACATGTCAGATAAAGAAGAACCAAATAGCATACTATCATGTCGAGAAAGAATGTACACTGAATATATATATATATATACATGTATAAATACATCCACTATCACATAATGGCCTCTAGGGCATACATATATCCAACAATCTCCCACTTGCACTAAGGCCAGTTATTGGCGTATCTGATACCCAACATCTCAAAAAGTCGCTCATGCTGCGGATGAGGGAGGGCCTTCGTGAGTGGATCCGCGGCGTTATTCTTTGTGTCTACTCTCTTAATCTCGATCTCGCAGCTATCTACAATCTACCGGATCAAATGAAAGCGCCTCAGGATGTGTCTGGACCGCTGATGGGACCTGGGCTCCTTGGCTAACGCCATAGCCCCATTATTATCATAATACAAGGGTATTGGATAAATAATGGTTGGAACTACTCCTAGCTCCGAGACGAACTTCTTCATCCAGACGGCTTCCTTGGCGGCATCATTTGCAGCAATGCACTCAGCCTCCATCGTAGTGTCTGCAACGGTATCCTGTTTGGAACTCTTCCAACTTACCGCCCCTCCATTGAGGGTAAATACAAACCCTGAGATAGATTTGCTGTCATCCTTATCGCTCTGGAAGCTCGAATCGGTAAAGGCCTCCATTTGGAGATCTGTATTACCATACACCAAGAACAATTCTTTAGTCCTTCGTAAGTACTTAAGAATGTTCTTCACAGCTGTCCAGTGGTTCTCCCATGGGTTGGATTGATACCTGCTTACAACACTAAGTGCATAAGCTACATCTGGGCGTGTACATAACATCGCATACATTATAGATCCTACTGCCGAAGCATAGGGTATAATGCTCATGCGAGCTCTCTCTTCATCGGTCTTTGGACAAGAATCCTTGGAGAGAGTGACTCCATGGAAAGCGGGTAAGGCACCCCGCTTGGAGTCATCCATACTAAACCTTTTTAGGATGGTGTTGATGTACCTGGTTTGGGACAATCCCAATAACTTTTTGGATCTATCCCTATAGATCCTTATGCCCAGGATGTATGTGGCATCACCCAGGTCCTTCATGGAGAACCTTAGTGATAAGAATGATTTGACCGACTGTAGCATAGGAATATCATTTCCTATCAGAAGAATGTCATCTACGTACAATACGAGGAATGTGACAGCTCTTCCTACAGCCTTCTTATAAACACAAGGTTCATCTGGATTTTTGATGAAATCAAACTCTTTGATAACATCATCGAAACAGATGTTCCAACTCCGAGATGCCTGCTTTAACCCATATATGGATTTAAGCAGTCTACATGCTTTCCCGCTGCTCCCACTGTCAATGAAGCCCTCTGGCTGATCCATATAAACGCATTCTTCTAAATCTCCATTTAGAAATGTTGTTTTAACTTCCATCTGCCAGATTTCATAGTCGTAGTGAGAAGCAATAGCAAGTAGGATCCGAATGGATTTAAGCATGGCTATGGGCGAAAAAGTTTCGTCATAGTCGAAACCTGGTCTTTGACGAAAACCTTTCGCCACAAGTCTTGCCTTATAGGTCTCTACCTGCCCATCTACACCAATCTTTCTTTTAAAGATCCATTTGCATCCCACAGGTTTTACCCCAGGGGGTACAATGTCCAAAGTCCATACTTTGTTGGTGTACATAGACTCCATTTCGGATCTCATGGCATGCAGCCACTTCACAGTGTCACCACTCGTGATAGCTTGCTGAAAACTGGTAGGTTCATCATCATCCATGATGCAATCTTCTCTGTCACCATCAATGAGGAAACCGTAGTACCTCTCCGGTGGGCGAGAAGTCCCACCAGACCTTCGGAGTGGCCGAGGTTCCTCAGTTTCTATTGCAACAGCCGGTTCAACTAAATCGGCATTTGTAGTTTGTGTCTCTAGAACCTCTTCTAGATCCACCACTTTGCCATCATCTTTATCTGTGAAAAACTCTTTTTCCAAGAATGTGGCATACTGAGAAACAAACACCTTTTGTTCCTCTTTGTGGTAGAATAGATATCCATAAGAATTCTTTGGATACCCCACAAAATTACACTTGACTGACCGTGTCTCGAGTTTGTCCGGATTCTGCTTTTTAACATAGGCCGGGCAACCCCAAATCTTTATTCTCTTAAGAGATGGTCTCTTCCCATGCCATATCACATATGGCGTGGCAGACACGGTTTTGGTTGGAACCCTGTTCAGTAGAAACGCTGCAGTCTCCAATGCATGCCCCCAAAATGAGACGGGTAACTCAGCATCACTCATCATGGATTGGACCATATCTAATAGGGTCCTATTCCGTCGTTCAGACACACCGTTGTGCTGTGGTGTGTAAGGAGGAGTGAGCTGAGAGAGAATCCCATTCTCTTTTAGGATATTTGCAAATTCTGTACTAAGGTATTCCCCACCTCGATCTGATCGAAGCATCTTGATACTCAAGCCGGTTTGTTTTTCTACTTCTTGTTTATATTCAATGAATTTCTCGAAAGCTTCGGACTTGTGCTTTAATAAAAATACATGACCGAATCTTGAGAAATCGTCAGTGAACGTAATGAAGTAAGAAAAACCGCCTCTAGCCTGTGTAGACATTGGCCCGCATACATCACTATGTATGAGGCCTAGGAGCTCAGTAGCTTTTTCTCCGTGTCCGGTAAACGGAGTTTTGGTCATTTTACCCTTGATACAAGACTGGCAAGTCGCATAAGATTTATATTCAAAAGAGTTTAAATATCCATCTTTGTGTAACTTGTTTAGTCTTGTTTCGTTAATATGACCAAGTCTACAGTGCCAAAGAAAAGCTTCATTTAATTCTGAAAGTTTTCTTTTATTAGTGTGTTGTATACTGAAAACTGTGTGTTGATTTAGGACGTATATCCCGTTATTAAGTGTACCATACCCAACCAACAATTGATTTAGGTGAATGTTCATAACATTGTTCTGTAATATAAAGTCATATCCTTCATTGTCTAACAAAGAAACTGATATTATATTACATAGCATACTTGGTATAAAATAACATGGGTTCAAAACCAATATACACCCAGATTGCAACCCCAAGTGATACTCTCCCACTACGACTGTATGTACATTGGAACCATTTCCAACGCGGAGAGTATGGTCACCTGTCTTCAAAACATTGCTATTTCCCAGTCCCTGCATAGAATTGCAAATGTGAGAACCTGAACCGGTATCTAATACCCATGAAGCAGAGTTTATTGAATAACAGTTTTCTGTCACAAACACACCTGAAGCGGAAGCATCCCAATGCTTCTTCTTGAGGTTCAAGTACTCTGTACAGTTGCGCTTCCAATGTCCTGTCTTGTGGCAATGAAAACATTCACCTTTCCCCGAGTCTCCAGCTTTGGACTTTTCCTTTCCCTTCACCTTTTTAACTCCACCCTTAGGATTGATGGGCTTCTTCTTTTTCTTTCCTTTGGACTTAGCCTTAGGGCGAGAAGAAGAAGATTGCCCAATAGTCATAACGGGAGTTTTCATCGATTTCATAGTGCTCTCTGCACTCCTTAACATATTAAGGAGTTCAGGTAGCTCCTTCTCCATGCCGTGCATGTTGAAGTTAACTATAAACTGAGCAAAGGTGGAGGGGAGGGACTGCAGAATAATATCTGTATATTGTTTATTGTCCATTGTCCATCCTAGGTCCTCAAGCTCTTCTATAAGAGCTATCATCTTCAGAACATGGTCTCCTACTGGTGTGCCAGGGGCCATTCGCATCTGAAACAATTTCTTTGATGCTTCGTATCGCAATACGCGGGATTGCTCTCCATACAACTCCTTTGTATGGAAGAATATGGTTTGAATGTCCATATTCTCGTGCTGCTTTTGATGTGTATTGTCCATCGATGCAAGCGCGAGGCATTTGGCCGTGGCACAGTCAGCGTCCCATGTCTTGCGGACTTCAATGTCCGCAACTGAGGATTTTGGACCTGGGGTGGGCGGGGCTGAAGCCGTGAGGACATATGATACTTTATCATAAGTCAAGGCTATTTTCAGATTCCTCAGCTAGTCTTTATAATTGGTACCATTCAGTTTGTTTTTATCTAGTAGAAGCTTGAGTCCAGTCATTGGTATCTTCCATTAAGAGAGAGAAAGAATACACTCAGCGAAAGCTCTTGCATAGATCAGATTGGTTATTATCTTTTCTAATCGATGTCTCCTACTGCTTTAATCAAGTTTTTCTTTCAAACCTTAAAAACAAAACTAGCCAGGATTAATTACAGTCTACAACTTCGCTAACCGTTCAGCCAGGCCAGTGTCGGTACTTGAGGGAGGTTCCCCGTGCTTTCGCACGGACCTAATTAAAGTAAACCTCGTTTTCCCAGAGGCGTAGCCCCGTTAACACCTTTCTAGACACCTAATGAGTTAGCTAATTGTAAACTGCAAAAGTCTCATAGGAGCAACTATCGCTCACAGTGGGATCGGGATCCAACCATCATATGGGAGGTATGCAATCTCATTGCAAATCTCAACATTTGAAATTCCCGATGTGATTTTTACCCCTAGTACTTATGACCTTAACTATGGTCAACAAATCATAAGTACCAGTCAAGTTCTACCCGTCATTTCTTGAACAATTAGACCCACCCATATGACCCTTAACTAAGATCAACAAAGTCGCATGAATGTCCTAATTAATCTGCATCATATGCAGTGTAGGAAGACATCACTTAGCTACCGTACACTACGCCTTAACTAAAGTCAACAAACGTAGCACGAATACTAAGTACTCTACTTCCTAAAATGACGGAGGGTTGCGAATGATTTTTAAGAAAATCTTTAACGCTTTGAACTTGATATCGTTGTAGAATCAAACGGTTTTCAAAAGGAGTGGCTTGTGCTCCGCAGTTTTGAAATATAGCTTTTTCATAAAGAGCCGAGTGGTTTTCAAATCTAATTCTACAACATCTTTTTAGGTTTATTTTCTTTACATTAATCATATTAATGTAATCCCATCATTTAAGTACTTAAGCCAATCACAGAAAAGAAACGAAAATAACACGTACGCTTATGCCATCCGCATTCGCCTCAATGTTCTGTTATGCACCGTTAGGTTACTTAACTAACGGCATACCGGGACGGGACTAGCGCGGGTGTAAAACATAAGCAACGTCTACTATATATCATATATATAATATGTCAATCGTCTCAGATATCTTAGAACACAGGCAGCAGAAACATATATATAATGTGGGATATACTAGGACGTCCGTATTTTGTATTTAGCCGACAATAGAAAATACGGATTCCACAGTCGCGATGAATAGCCAAGCCCACACCCCTAGACCCCTACGAGAGCGGCAAGCGACCCTACCAATCCTGGAGTTTAGGAGACCCGGTCTCGACTCCTCGAGATGGCCTCCCACTGAACCCCAGAACCCGGTCATTTGTGCTCCCCTCCTTGGGTCTATCCTAATGCGGAAAAGTAAATAATATACAACACTGGTGATACAACCTCAACCCGGAAGTGCCCCAAATAAAAGAATATTACATTATATTTGAATTTACATGAATGAAAATATAAAACTCTCATCTCACATAAAAAACCCCGGCTATTCGATCGCGGTAATCCTGCACATCATATCTCAGCAACACATAATATCACATATCATCAACGTAAGTAAGTATGCGTACCCCAATTGTCGTTGATGTATAGACACGAAACCGGCGATATCGAACATACTACACTTACGGTCACAGAAAAGAAAGTGTAAAACTACAATATTTGGAATCCACATTCTCTTTAGACATCATAAATGCGAAATATCACAAACTTCGTATTTCAAGCCTAAACTATATGAATTCCACATATTGTATCACATTCCAGATAAACAGACAGTATTAAAGTTTTCGAACGAACGATCAAATACCCAAGATTCACTAAAGCTCAACACTTGAGCAGAGTTCAAAAAACTCGGAGTGTGACACAGTAGTAGTGGTCCAGCCGTAGAAGGGTCAAGCCAACGCCTCACATGTGGCACGCCGTACTGCCTCAAACCCTAAGGTTCAAAGGGCAGTTCAAGACGGTCACATAATCGAGTTAAGGTTTGTTGTCTTCTAGAGGGTCCACCACAAAACTTGCACGTATCTCCAGAAGATTTAAACCCCGTGAAAAGTGAGCAAATGATAGTTGTTCGAACATTTCAATACTTTCTAGTTTACCCGAAAAAGAAACGAAATGATAATTACGATCGAATCGTCGAGTCCAAAACCATCTCCAGAATTTACAGTACAGGATTCAGATTAAACATACCTAAAACAATATACAAGTAGTTGTAGGAGTTACTGTGCAAAAACGAAGCCATGAAGCCTCTGTATAGACACGAAACCGGCGATATCGAACATACTACACTTACGGTCACAGAAAAGAAAGTGTGAAACTACACTATTTGGAATCCACATTCTCTTTAGACACCATAAATGCGAAATATCACAAACTTCGTATTTCATGCCTAAACTATATGAATTCCACATATTGTATCACATTCCAGATAAACAGACAGTATTAAAGTTTTCGAACGAACGATCAAATACCCAAGATTCACTAAAGCTCAACACTTGAGCAGAGTTCAAAAAACTCGGAGTGTGATACAGTAGTAGTGGTCCAGCCGTAGAAGGGTCAAGCCAACGCCTCACATGTGGCATGCCGTACTGCCTCAAACCCTAAGGTTCAAAGGGCAGTTCAAGACGGTCACATAATCGAGTTAAGGTTTTTTGTCTTCTAGAGGGTCCACCACAAAACTTGCACGTATCTCCAGAAGATTTAAACCCCGTGAAAAGTGAGCAAATGATAGTCGTTCGAACATTTCAATACTTTCTAGTTTACCCGGAAAAGAAACGAAATGAAAATTCCGATCGAATCGTTGAGTCCAAAACCATCTCCAGAATTTACAGTACAGGATTCAGATTAAACATACCTAAAACAATATACAAGCAGTTGTAGGAGTTACTGTGCAAAAACGAAGCCATGAAGCCTCTGTACGGCCGCGGAGCCGCGGCCTAAGCAAGGATTTGCCGCGGTTCCGCGGCGATTTGAACAGATCATGGGTTCGTTTTTCACAGTATTTCTTATATTTTCCCGCTCTATTTTTTAAGTATTTTTAATTCTGAAAAATGTCAGATTTTAAAATTTGTCCAGAGAAGGTCTCGAAACGTCGTATTTTGATCCGATCGGGATTTTACTTCGTAAAAGTTTCGCCTAATGTTCTAGGTCGGCTCTGATACCAAAGTTAGGTTTACCTAGCACCCTATGTAGAGATTGGAAGCATCACATGTCACAAAGTTCAAATTTTTATGGTGCTAAGCAAGCATACAAAGGATGTATCCTAGAAAATTAGGGTTTCAAAACAATAAAGGCAACAAAGACTAGGGTTTCGAGACTACAACCTTTGTAGCTCCCTTCTCTAAACACTTTGGCCTCTTGGGTGTTGGAGGAAGGATCCTTTGAAGTCTTCTAGTGTCCACGACGATCCACCCGAAGCTCCTTCGTCCAAGCTATCGACTTAACTTTCCAAGAGAAGAAAAGAAGATAATACTCTAAACAAGTGGGCTAGACTTGTGTAGAATGATGTTGTGGTTCTAATTCTCACTTCAAAAACCTTTCTTGATGTGTGTTTTGCTCACTATAAAAAAACTAGAGAGCATAGGAAGAAGGAGGAAGAAGATGATGGCTTTTCTTTTAGAAGAAAAGAAAAGATTAACTTATGAAAAGAAATGAAAATATATCTATATATATTTATTTCTTCTCATCTCAAACCATGGTTAGAATATAAAGATATTATTATATCATAGTTTAAAACACCTAAGGAAAAATAACCAAAGGTTAAATAGTGGGTGAGAATGGTAAGATGATGAAGAGTGTAGAAATAATCCAATAATTAACCATTTTTCTTTCCTTTTTGTTTTAGTATAAATACAATAATAATCCATATTAAAAACTCATGGTGTGAGTCTTATATTGCCACCATTTTCTTTGTATAAGCAACCATGATATATGATGTATGTATGTATGTATGTATGTATGTATGTATGCATGCACATCCATATGTGCATGAAACTAAAAGAAAGAAAACATTCATGCATGCATACATCCATCATGTACAAGAAAAGGTTTCAAGTGAGAAAACTAATGGTTAAATGATAAACCAACACTTGATTTAACAATATGGCTATATCATATATGACCCCACCAAAAGCAAGCCGCCCGATCAATATACGGTATCCTATACGCGCATTTTAATCGGGTCCATCCGCATATCGCATGTGCGCACCACAACGTTTCGCCTGGACTAGGTAACTCCTTTGTAGGACTCTAAGACTCGTCAATACGCCGGCACTGGGTGATGATCATATCAAGCACCCCCAAGCCGCAAGCGGTCAGCTAAACGTAACGGCCACCCGGGTATTGAGCGATCAGAAGAAAACAAGCGAACCTACTACAACTCCCGTCGAGCCAACCGACAGCACTACCGTACAGTCCGGTCTCTTCGTCAGATATGCTGCATATCGAGCCTAGGGATGGTCACGTCGACCTCAATAACTCGATAAGTCGTGCTGGTGAATGGTCTATAACAGATCGAGAAACTACTGATAACACTTATCAGCAAATCTCAGCAGCCCTGGCCAGGGACTTGCTGATATAACCAGTCGGGCACAGCACAACATCAACTCCGAATACCGGGAGAGACGAAACCCCTCCTATCGCTCATTGCCTTCGTGTGTCTCGGGACTATACCCAACGGCCACCTGTTTGCAGAACTCAGTAGAGCCGTGGTAGGGTGGCAATCAAAGTACAGTGGGAGAACACACAAGACTCTATGACGATCTCGGGTCTACAGACTAACCTGTAACAGTGTCACCTGAGAACTGCTATCCGATGATAGATATAATTCCATATAAGAGTTCTCGCTGAGTCCGTCCAGTGTACCCAGTCATCACTGAGCACCCGTATACGATCTTGATGTCAAACATCGATTAATGTGGGAACATCCATCGCCCATCACATGGGTCTAGTATCATATAGGATAGTCTACTCTGGTATATCGATGCCCTGTCTCGATACACCTGCGACTAGGGACATTTCAGGATATGCTTATAAACTACAGACGTCCCACTAGTATGAACTCTATCATAATCACTGTAGTCGAGCCGATATCCTCAGGGCTTTATCAGCATGTATGAATGAATAAAAGCATGATCAAATCAACATGTCAGATAAAGAAGAACCAGATAGCATACTATCATGTCGAGCAAGAATGTACACTGAATATATATATATACATGTATAAATACATCCACTATCACATGATGGCCTCTAGGGCATACATATATCCAACATCTAGTAGGCGTTGCTTATGTTTTGCATCCGCGCTAGTCCAACCCCCGCTCTGTCGTTAGTTAAGTAACCTAACGGGTGATGACGGCCCCCGTGGCGAATGCGGATGGCATACGCGTACGTCATATTTTCATTGTTTTCTGCAATGGTATGATTAATTGATGGGACGCATTATATTAATGCAAAGAAAACAAACCAAAGTTAAATCGTTGGACCAATTTCAAAACCACTCGTTTTTTTTCCAAAACAGAAAACTATTAAAAACGCGGAGCTTAAACCACTTCTTTTAAAAGCTATCTGGTTCCTTCGATTATATCAAGTTCACTACATTCACGGTTTCGCCAAAACCATTCGCAGCCCTCCGTCATTTCAGTTAAATATTTAGTAGTATTCAAGCTATGTATTTTGACCATCGCCAAGACATAGTGATTGGTAGCTACCGAATATTTATCTGTTGCAGAGATAGATGTGCTGGTTTGAGACAAGCGTACTACCATTTTGGCCTTCGTCAAAGGTATGTACGGGTGGGTTCAAATAAACCTGGTAAATGACGGGTAGAACTTGACATGTGACTTATGATATGTTGGCCTTCGTCAAGGTCATAAGAGCATGGGGCAAAAATCCACATCGGGAGTTTCTAAAGAAACTAAAACTTGCTAGTGTTGCATACCATTTGGAGTGTGATGATTTTGGTAGGATTCCTTCAGCTTTATCATACGATGATATTTGGATCCCGATCCTACTGTGAGCATATGCTACTCCTCGGGAAAACTTTCTCACTTAACGATCAATGATATAAACCAAGTAGGTGTCTAGAAAGGTGTTAGCGGAGCTACGCCCACAGGGAAAAGAGGTTATTTAATTAAGGAACTTCGCGAAAGCGTCGTAAAACCTCCCTCAAAGTACCGACACTGGCCTGGCTGAACGGTTAAGCAAGTATTATACGGTGAGAATGATCCCGACTAATTCTTCTTTTATGGTTTGAGGAAGGATTCGAGAAACAGTGGGAGCCATCCTGTTTAGACAAACTAAAACCACTCTAAACTTGCAAGAGCATCATGCTAAAGTGTTTCTTCTCTCTCTCCTAATTGCAGCGACCAACATCATGACCGGCCTTAAGTTACTACTAGATAAAAATATACAGACAGGGCCAAACTACAAAGATTGTCTCAGGAATGTCAAAATGGCAATCACTTATAACAAGTTGGTGTAAGTCCACGTTGCCCACCCCGGTGCTTACGGGGAGGCGGAAACGTTATGAAAAATTCAATTTTTACAACACTAAGGAACATTGACTAACCAAAGGAGGGATCTTTGCTAAACATAAACTAACTACCAAGCTAAAAGAGTTAGCTACTCGGTTAAGGAGTTATACCTAAGTCTTGAAGTCCTTCTCTTCTTGCTCCTTGGAGCGGGATCAACGGATCGTCTCGTCGCCTTCTCTCGCCGAAGAAAGATCCACCCGAGGGCCTCTACCTTTGGCTCCTACCTCAAACTAGAAGTAACTAAGGTGCTTGATGTGCTAAACCTAGAACCGTAGAAAGAGTAGAGAGTGATTTCAGTGTTTTATCTCAAAAGCTAAATGTTTCTCAACTCATGAGAGGGAGAGCTTTGAGAGAGAGGAAGAGGATGAGAGAGAATGAGAATGATAGAATGAGAAGGTAATGACAACCTTCTCACATATATGTGTGAATTATGATAATTAAAAATTAGCTAAAGATAATTGTGATGGTTAACTTGAAATGTCCATTATCATTTCACATTAATTACTTTTGCAAGAATCAAAGAGCATTTTTCATATGAAATGATGATGGTCAATATGTCAACATAGGTCAACAAGTCAACCATAGTCAAATGGTCAACAACCCTAACCATAACACAATTATAATTAACTAATATTAATAATCATATTTCACACATAAACATTAGGGTTAAGAAAAAGACAATGGTCATCAACCCTAATGAAAGTCCTCTGCCTCTGCCTCAGTCAACTGTGCATACACACCCGTATCCGTGTTCCGAGGAACACGAATACAATGAGATAAAACCAATCCCGAAATATATACTAGGATCTGGCTTAAACCAAAGCCCGCTAGTATAATCTGTCCGGACACCAAAACGTGCATAAGTGCGCGGATGTGAACGAACCCCATCGCAAAACCATGCGACCTCTACTCGTTTTGCCTAAAGGCGAATAACCCTCTGTGTGGGTCTCTAAAGACTCGACACTACGCTGGAAGTGGGTTTAACGACAGACCGTAAGCGGCACTAGCTGTACATAACGGTCCCCAGGTAGATGCCGATAGGAAGACTGACGAGGTAAACCCATCTGAACTCCTACTGAGCCTGAATGTGATAGTCTCCGTACATTCCGGTCTGTTCGTCTAAGAGTATCGCATGGCGGTCCTAGGGGGGCGGTAAACGTCAGTCCCCTAATAGCGGTACAGGTCATGTCGGAGTGTAGCCCAGAACACCCTGAGATAACACTGGAAACCTACCAGTCTATCTCGCTTGACCTGGCCAGGGACTCTATGTACTAGCTCTCCTAGACACAGCTCGATATCAACCCACAATATCGGGAGAGACGAATCCTGTCTAACCGTCACTGCCTCCAAGTGCTTCAGGACTGCACCCAACTGCTACCTGTTTGCACGACTCCTTTGAGCCGTGATAGGGTAGCAATCTAAGAACAGTGGGAACACACTCGAGGCGAAGTGACAGTGTCAAGTAAACGGACTAAGCTGTACTCATGTCACCTGGGAACTGATAACTGACGATAGGTATAATACCAACCAACAGTTCCCGACGAGTCCTGTCCTGTGTACTCGTAACCTAACGAGCTCCCGCATACTATCTCAAGTACGACGTACTGACGGCTGTGGGACAGACCGTCTCCCAAGCTGGGATGAGAAGCGCATACGCTAGTCTACTCCGGAGTATCGATGCCCTGTCTCGATAGTCCTATGACTAGGGACCTGCATAAGGACGTGCTTGTGGATTACCCAGCCCCCACGAGTGTGACTGCCATCACAACGCTGGTAATCAAGCAAAGATCCTAATGGCTCCACTAATGTGCAAAGGCGATATGCTATAAGAAACACATGCACACATTAAAGCAAAAACAAACCAAGTAGCATACTACTATTTTGAGCAGGAATGTCAATACAAGGTGAATATCCCATGCTTCCATTAAGTAATATACAAACTAGTATGATACAGTAATGGCCTCTAGGGCATATACACTAACAATCTCCCATTTGCACTAAGGCCATGTACCGGCGTATCGAAGACCTATCATCTCGATCAGCCGCTCGAACTGAGTCTGGGGTAAGGCCTTCGTGAATGGATCAGCAATGTTATCTTCCGTAGCAACTCTCCGAACCTCGATCTCCTGGCAACCCACGATCTCCCTGATCAGGTGATACCGCCTCAAGTTGTGTCTGGACTTCTGATGGGACCTGGGTTCCTTCACTAAAGCTATAGCCCCGTTTTTGTCGCAATACAGAGGTATTGGATCAACAATGGACGGAACCACCTGAAGTTCTGTCAAGAACTTTCTTATCCAGACGGCTTCTTTTGCGACATCTGCAGCAGCGATATATTCCGCTTCCATCGCCGAGTCAGCAACGGTTTCCTATTTGGAACTCTTCCAACACACCGCCCCTCCATAGAGGGCAAAGACATAACCCGACATGGACTAGGAATCATCCTTGTCACTCTGGAAGCTGGAGTCAGCAAAGGCCTCGATCTGGAGGTCTTTTCCGCCATACACCAAGAACATCTCCTTAGTCCTTCTCAGGTACTTGAGAATGTTCTTTACCGTTATCCAGTGTTTCTCCCCAGGGTTTGACTGATACCGGCTTACTACATTCAGTGCATAAGCTACATCTGGTATGGTACACAACATCACATACATTATAGAGCCTACCACAGAAGCGTAGGGTATAATAGACATGCGATCCCTTTCCAAATCAGTCTTGGGAGACATCTCTTTGGAGAGGGTGATCCCGTGACAAGCCGGTAGATTACCGCGCTTGGAATCTTCTATATTGAATCTTTTCAGTATGGTGTCGATGTACCTGGACTGTGAAAGTCCTAATATCCTCTTGGATCTGTCACGATAGATCCGGATCCCCAGAATGTAAGAGGCATCACCCAGGTCTTTCATGGAGAACCTGTGTGACAAGAACCCTTTGATAGATTGTAGCATAGGAATGTCATTTCCTATCAAGAGAATGTCATCCACGTATAAAACGAGAAATACTACAGTTCTTGCTACAAATCTACTATAGATGCACGGTTCATCTAGATTTTTGATAAAGCCAAATTCTTTGATCGTCTCATCAAAACAGATATTCCAACTCCGCGATGCCTGCTTTAGTCCATAGATGGACTTTAGCAACTTGCACACCTTTCCACTGCTCCTACTCTGAATGAAACCTTCTGGCTGGTCTATATAGACACACTCCTCTAAATTTCCATTTAGAAAAGCGGTCTTTACGTCCATCTGCCAAATCTCATAATCGTGGAAGGCAGCAATGGCAAGAAGGATCCGAATGGATTTCAGCATAGCCACTGGAGAAAAAATTTCGTTATAGTCCAAACCAGGTCTTTGACGAAAAACTCTTTGCAACAAGTCTAGCTTTAAAGGTCTTAACCTGTCCATCTACACCAATCTTCCTTTTGAAGATCCACTTGCATCCTACGGGTTTTACCCCATTTGGAGCAACGTCCAACGTCCATACTTTGTTGGTGTACATGGACTCCATTTCGGTCCGCATTGCATCCAGCCATTTTACCGAGTCAACGCTCTGAATGGCCTGCTGGAAGCTAGTCGGCTCATCAAAATCAATGATGCAATCCTCTCTATCCCCGTTTATGAGAAAACCGTAGTATCTCTCGGGTGGATGAGACTGCCTACTACTCCTGCGGAGCGGCGCAGGAACATCCTGATCTTTCGAACCCTCTGGTTCTACTAAGCTTTCAGTAATAGCTCGTGGTTCTGGAATTTCTTCCAGTTCTATTGCGCTCCCACTTATCTGATTTTCCAAAAAATCAGTTTCCAAGAAGTGGGCATGACGAGAAACAAAAACCTTTTGTTCCTCTTCGCAATAGAAGAAATATCCCTTGGAGTTCTTTGGATATCCCACAAACTTGCACTGTACTGAGCGTGCCTCGAGTTTGACCGCATGCTGCTTTTTGACAAAAGCTGGACATCCCCATGTCTTAATGTGATTAAGATAGGGTCTCTTCCCACACCACATCTGATATGGTGTAGTAGGCACAGTCTTAGTTGGAACTCGGTTCAAACGGTATGCAGCTGATTCTAGTGCATATCCCAGAAAGATCGCGTTAACTCAGCGTCACTCATCATGGACCGTACCATATCCAATAGGGTTCGGTTCCGTCTCTCCGATACACCGTTATGTTGCGGAGTGTATGGAGGAGTAAGCTGAGAGAGAATTCCATTCTCTTTTAAGTAATCCAGGAACCCGACACTCAAGTATTCACCACCTCGATCAGATCTCAGTGTCTTGATACTTTTGCCTGTTTGTTTTTCTAGTTCATTCTTATATTCCTGGAATTTTCCAATGGCTTTGGATTTATATTTCATTAAGAAGACATATCCGTACCTTGAAAAGTCATCCGTAAAAGTAATGAAGTAAGAATAACCGCTTCGTGCATGCGTAGATATTGGACCGCACACGTCGCTGTGTATGAGTCCCAAGAGCTCGCTCGCTCTTACTCCGTGTCCAGTGAACGGAGTCTTTCTCATCTTTCCTTTGAGACAGGATTAACAAGTTGCATATGATTGATATTCAAACAGATCCAAATATCCTTCTGTATGTAACTTCGTCAACCTTCTCTCATTGATGTGACCCAGTCTACAATGCCATAAGAAAGCCTGATTTGTTTCCGGAGACTTTCTTTTGTGTGTATTCTGGACATTGAAAATCTGTGGTTGGTTTAATACGTATATACCATTGCTTAATGTACCTGACCCAATCAGAACTTGATTAAGGTGAATGTTTACAACATTACTTACAAATGCAAATTCTTAACCTTCTTTAGATATTAAAGATACAGAAATGATATTACAAGTTGCATTGGGTACAAAATAACAATTACGTAAAACCAAAACATGTCCATCTGAGATTCCCAGGTGATAGTCCCCCACGGCCTCAGCATCCATGCTAGCTCCATTTGCAACTTTGAGGGTCATATCACCTGCCTTCAAAAACCTACGCTATCTCAATGCCTGCAAAGAATTACAGATATGAGATCCTGACCCGGTATCTAATACCCAGGAAGTAGAGTTTATTGATAGACAGTTTTCAATAACATACACACCTGAAGCTGAAGCCGCAACTTGCTTCAGATCCTGGGTTCTGGCCTTCCAAGCCCTGCAATCTTTCTTCCAGTGTCCACTCTTGTGACAGTAAAAGCACTCTTCCTTATCCACAAGCTTTCCCGCTACCTTTGTTGCTTTTGCCTTTCCTTTCGTATCCACTTTACAAACACCGCCCCTTGGTTTGGCGGGGGTTTTCTTCTTCTTTCCCTTGGCTTTCGCCTTGGACCTAGAAGAGGAAGATCCTCCTACAAACAAAGTGGATGTTTCCCTACCTTTCTATAGGGTGCCCTCTGCACTCCTCAGCATGTTGAGGAGCTCTAAAAGTTCAACCTCCTTTTCTTGCAAGTTGAAGTTCAGGATAAACTGGGCGTAAGTGGAAGGAAGAGACTGGATAATCAAGTCCGTATAGAGCTTATTCTCCAACGTGGTCCCAAGGTCCGCGAGCTCCTCTATGTAGCAATCATCTTAAACACTTGTTCCGCTACCGATGATCCGACGGCCAATCTCGCCGAAAACAGCTTTTTCGATACTTCGTATCTGGCGTACGGGATTGCTCTCCATACAGTTCTTTTGTATGGAGAAATATGGATTCGAGGTCCATATTCTCGTGCCTCATCTGATGTTCATTGTCCATAGAGGCAAGCACGAGGCACTTGGCCTTCACGTAGTCGATTTCCCAGGTCTTACGGATTTCCCTATCCGCGATGCTGGTTTTGGGATCTGGGACAGGGGGAGCTTTGGTGGTAAGAAGATACCCCAACTTGTCATAAGTGATTGGCATTTTGACAATCCTGAGCCAATCTTTGTTGTTTGGCCCTGTCAGTATGTTTTTATCTAGTAGTAACTTAAGTCCAGTCATGATGTTTGGTCGCTGCAATTAGGAGAGAGAGAAGAAACACTTTAGCATGATGCTCTTTCAAGTTTAGAGTGGTTTTTAATTTGTCTAAACAGGATGGATCCCACTGTCTCTCGAATCCCTCCTCAAACCATAAAGGAAGAATTAGTCGGGATCAATCTCACCGTACAATTCTTGCTTAACCGTTCAGCCAGGCCAGTGTCGGTACTTCGAGGGAGGTTTTCCAACGCTTTCGCGAAGTTCCTTAATTAAATAACCTCTTTTCCCTGTGGGCGTAGCCCCGCTAACACCTTTCTGGACACCTACTTGGTTTATAGCATCGATCGTTAAGTGAGAAAGTTCCGGAGGAGTAGCATATACTCACAGTAGGATCAGGATCCAAATATCATCGCGTGACAAAACTGAAGGAATCCTACCAGAATCACCACACTCCAAATGGTATGCAGCACTAGCAAGTTTCTGTTTCTTTTGAAACTCCCGATGTGGATATTTGCCCCATGCTCTTATAACCTTGACTTTGGCCAACAAATAATAAGTCACATGTCAAGTTCTACCTGTCATTCTCCAGGTTAATTTGAACCCACCCGCACATACCCTTGACTTTGGCCAACAAGGTAGAACGACTGTCCCAAATCAACATATCTATCTATGCTGCACATGAATACCCAATAGCTACCAATCACTATGCCTTGACTTTGGCCAATAAACATAGCTTGAATACTTATTGACCATCTATGTGAAACGACGGAGGGCTACGAATGGTTTTGGCAAAATCGTGAACATAGTGAACTTGATATAATCGAAGGAACGAGAAAGCTTTCAAAAGGAGTGGTTCAAGCTCCGCATTGAAAAGTTGGCTTTGAAAAGAACCTAGTGGTTTTGAAAGTGTTCCAACGACTTTTACTTGGTTTATTTTCTTGCATTAATTTTAATGCGCCCCATCAATTAATCCTACCATTGCAGAAAACAACGAAAATATGACGTACGCTTATGCCATCCGCATTCGCCACGGGGTCCCGTCATCACCTGTTAGGTTACTTAACTAACGACAGAGCGGGGGCTGGACTAGCGTGGATGCAAAACATAAGCAACGCCTAAATAGATATCATATATAGATATATACATTCGTCACATGCAATGATAGCCATTCCAGATCATAGATGAACACATTGGATATACTAGGAATCCGCACTCCGTACGAGCCTGTAACGAAGAACGGATTACACGGTCGCGATGAATAGCCAAACCCCACCCTAGACCCCTACGGGTGCGGCAAACTACCCGCCAAGTACCCGAAGCGAAGCAACCTCCCTCAACACCGTGAGTAGGCCACTCGGCACTTCGAGATACCCGGTAGTTTGTGCACCCACCTTGGGTCTATCCTAGGAGCAAAAACAGTAAAAGAAATTATACAATGACGGCTACAACCACATCCTTGTTGTGCGGCCATATAAATAATATTACATCAATTTACATATTACAAGAATTGAAAGAAAAAGAAAACTCTCATCTCACAACCCCCCGGCAATTCACCCGCGACAATCCAACGAATTCATATACACAAACCATCAACATTACAGATCACAGATATGTATAACCCCCACTAATCGACGTATATCGATTAGCAGACGTTCAATACATATATCACATCACAGATATAACCCATTAGCCAAAGTGTAAAGAAGTTCGATCAAAATACGGATTTGTGACCACCCCAAAAACTAACTTGTTCTCTGGAAATTCTGGGCAGA
This sequence comes from Agapanthus africanus, assembly GCA_030015575.1. Taxonomy (NCBI): domain Eukaryota; kingdom Viridiplantae; phylum Streptophyta; class Magnoliopsida; order Asparagales; family Amaryllidaceae; genus Agapanthus; species Agapanthus africanus. The sequence continues at coordinate 248,599,548 of JASDDO010000031.1, read as the reverse complement.
AACAAACCATCTCAAAAATCACAAAACACCAGCAGAAGAAAACTGCAGGAGAAACGATCCACAGCCGAGTCAACTCGGCCGCGGATCCGCGGCAGGAGCAAGCTTGTCACGACCCAAAAATGGCCCGTGACGGCCCTAATACTACGCAACGCCTAAAGACGCAACGTAGTAAAAGAAAGCCAAACCCAGAAATCTAAACCATGAGAAATACGGAAAAGATAATATAAGTTTTGAAAACAATTGAAATCGCAACCCAAATTCTTTAAAAGTCTTGCTTTCTTTCTTTAAAATTTTAGCAACACCCCATTTTTATAAAGACTAGTCAATAAGAATACAACAGAAGAATAAGGACAGTAGAGAAAAAGCTGTATATATAAAGACACCAAATCCACCATAATACACACTACGTCCTCACCAAGTCTCTATGTCAATAATACAACAGTAGATGGAGAGTACAATACAACGAAGGTACAAAATATAATACAGATAACCGTCTAACCCACCTATGCAAAATGGTACTGTGAGCTGATGCGGTATCTGTAGCAAAAGATGGAAGCTGGATAGGAGAATAGCCTGCCTCGACTACTCTGGGGAAAAACCTGAAACACCTGTGGCACAACGGGGGTGAGTTGCCAACTCGTGAATAGTATAAAACATATGCAGGTAATCGCAGGAATGTACGTACAGCATGAATCTAAGATATGCGATTACGATAATAATATATCATGCAATGCTGAATTAGGGAGAGTACACTAGCAGGTACAATCAATATGTGAAGCAATGATGGCATGATAGTAGTATGCAATGTCTATGCAATAGAGATATGAGAAAGAAAATATGCAACTATCATAAGGGTACACTACAAGTACTACCAATATATGAATCTGTGCACAAGATAGGTAATGGTGAGGTGTAGGGTGGAATATGTCATTTTCCACGGAAACCTGACGTCGTGGCAGGATCACAATCCACTAAGATACTCCAATCCCAAATCCTCAAACCAGGCCCCACATTGGGCACTCACATCAAATAAGTCTCACATCTCCTCAATGTACAATGTCGAGTAATCTCCTATATCCCGAATGTACAAGTCACCAATCACATAGGTATATCCAATGTCCAAATTCCAAGGAATCACCTAGTATCCCAAGTCCAATCTCAAGTAAGTTTCTAGCATCCTAAAGGTAAACATATGTACAGAAATAAATATGATGGGGGCAATACACATATATTAGCGTCCCATTCCACTAATATTGGTGTAAGGGTATATATAACAACGGCTAAGTCCCCTGTTATATATACAAAAAAGGGGGTTAAAGAAATATCATGAAACCATGTGCCAAGCATCGGCACAGAAATCCTCGTATATGGGGCTCCGTCAGTCCGGACAGCCCACGGGGTCCGTCTGCAGTGTCGGCCCTCGGCCTCGACAGTACAGGTCATCCCGCATCCATCTCTCTACTCTGGCCAGTAGCCTCCAGACAACTGCCAGGTCCAAACAATCACCGGTAGGTACTCGCCCACCTCCAGGCTCAATCGGCAAACCCATCGATCTTCTTGCCGAGGGGAACCATACCGGGCCCCACGATGTACTCCCATACGGCAACCACACATCGTATGGAGCATAAAATCAGCACCGATAAAACTCATGGGGGACGCTCGAAATATCATGTCAAGGAAACCGGGTTGTTACATGTATGCATAATTTCATGAACTCCCGCGGTTCCCAAATCCCGAAAACATCATGAAAAATCCAGATAAACAATGCGCAATCCAAGAATAAATATATGAGATATATCTGAATGCGAGCAGGTAAACACAAGTATATAGCTGAACCAGATGTATGCGACATCATGATAAGGTACAGCTAAGTAACATCAGTAAATGTGAATATGCGACAACAACTGAATATGTATCTAACATACCGGTGTAGCAAGTATAGGTATCTACCTATAAGAACTGATGTCGTATACCCCCCTGGGTATAAGTAAAATATGTAGGTGGTATACCTGTAGCTGTATCGCAAAGTGAAAATATACCTATCACTAAAGGTATGATACACTATAGGTATACCGATAAGCTAGATGTCAAGTGTGGCAAGTAATGGTAGCTATAAGGGGTAGTGTGTGACATGGCAATTATTGACGGTGTGTGTGTAGCATGCAATCCGTGCTCGTGCAACATGAACCGTCAATAATGTGTGCAGTGTCCTACGGCTGCTAGTCACAGTATATAGCTATATCTAGGAAATGCAGTAAGGCGCAATTCTACAATGACGTAGAATGTGCGACAGGAATTTGAATCCTAGCCCAGACGCATAACGCCATGCGGGCGATTCCCCTGTAGATGTTATATCTACTCACCTAAACTCCACGCTGGGTGAATCCTATCACCTGCTTCCCCTGTAGCTGTGTCCGTCTGCAAACCTGCAAGTACGACAAGAAATCACATATAAGTCAAATATCTCGCGAAACGCGATATCGAATCGAAACGAGAAACTCGCGTCGCGAACTAAACGCGCGTGTGCACGATACGCTGAATCGTGTGTGTACGCGTCTAAAACCATCGCGACACGCCGCGATACGCTGGATCACAGAACCCACTCACGTATCGCGCGTATCGCGCAAACACAACTAAACACAAAAGCGACATAGGATCCCAGATTTTCCTACAGGCAAGATATTACAAAACTAGACATGTCAAGGACCTAGAAAACACAGCAGGAGCCCTACACCAAAACCCCAACACCCATGCTCCCCACTGGGCCGCAAATGGCGGCCAAAACCAGGAAATTGGCGGCCGGATTTTAGAGTGGTGAGGTTGGGCTTTGATGGTGGGGTCAGGGTGTTACTAGTAGGCTGGGGTCCACTCAATTTTATCCTGAAGTCACCCAGGTAACAGCAGATCACAGATATCCAATAAATCACCTTAAAGACACCAATTTGCACAATATGGAAAGTCTATGGTATTTTAGTGAAATCTGGGGATTTCTCAGAAGAAGTGGCCTTACTAACACTCAATTAACCTAAGGTAGCTAACACAACTCACAAATTACCACCATTCCACTCAAACACCATAATTTAGCACAAATCAGCTAATTTAGCACTAATCGAATCAATCGATGCACAACCAAGCAAACCAAGCGAACTAGGGAAACAAGTTAGGAAGTATACCTCATACTTGACCCTAGGGAGCTGCAGGGAGGTGAAGAAGTGAAGGGGAGGGGCTGCACTTGGTGCTTGCTGCTGCTGCTGCTGCCTCTGCTGCTTCTGCTGTTGCTTCTTGCTGCTGCTTCTGCTATTGCTGTTGTTGTAGTTGTTGTTGTATGATGTTGTTGTTGCTGTTGCTGCTGCCGAAGATGATGATGATGATGATCCCTGCAGCTGCTGCTGCCACTGCCTGGTGCTGCTGCTGCCAAGGCTTGCTGCTGCTGCTGCTTCTCTCTCTCTCTCTCTCTCTGTTGCTCTGCTGCTGCTGCTGCTCTCTCTCTCACTCAGCAGTGTGTGTGTGTGTGTGAGTGAGGGAAATGAAATGAGAGAGAAGACAAAAGAGAAATGAGAGAATGCAAACACCCCCCCTCTTCTCACTCTTTCCTCATTAATGAGGTAAGGTTCACCCCATGCTCCCCTCTCTCTCTCACACACAAAGTCAAACCACACAAAATAAAAACCCTTTTAAAATCATTTTTATTTCTTAATAGCAACCATAACACTATTAAACCCAAAACACCTAATACAACCTTAACACTAAATTAAGCAATGGTTAAACCACTAAATACCTCCTAGTTAACATGCACAAGTGTGTGTGTGCCTAACAAAAATATAATAAAATACACATTAAATAAGGTAAAATATTTAAAACTTAATTTGGTAAACTTTTTATTAAAAACCATATATTAAAATATAATTAGCTACAAAACACATTCTAAGGTGTTACAAAGCTCTTACCGCGGAACCGCGGTGAGTTGGTCGACTCACTGGATCGTTTTTCTTGCCTGTTCTTCGAAAATCCTGAGACGATTTTTAGTACATGATTTATTATTTTTAGAGCAGAAATAAAAATTGGCAGAAACTTATGTTTTACGGTGTGTTTTGCGGTTTTTTTGTCCGATCGAAGTTCTAGATGCTTTGCTAACTTGCTAGTTTGTGTTTAGCTAGGCTCTGATACCATTGTAAGTCCACGTTGCCCACCCCGGTGCTTACGGGGAGGCGGAAACGTTATGAAAAAATCGATTTTTACAACACTAGGCAACATGGACTAACCAAAGGAGGGATCTTTGCTAAACATAAACTAACTACCAAGCTAAAAGAGTTAGCTACTCGGTTAAGGGGTTATACCTAAGTCTTGAAGTCCTTCTCTTCTTGCTCTTTGGAGTGGGATGAACGGATCGTCTCGTCGCCTTCTCTCGCCGAAGAAAGATCCACCCGAGGGCCTCTACCTTTGGCTCCTACCTCAAACTAGAAGTAACTAAGGTTCTTGGTGTGCTAAACCTAGAACCTTAGAAAGAGTAGAGAGTTATTTTAGTGTTTTATCTCAAAAGCTAAATGTTTCTCAACTCATGAGAAGGAGAGCTTCGAGAGAGAGGAAGAGGATGAGAGAGAATGAGAATGATAGAATGAGAAGATAATGACAACCTTCTCACATATATGTGTGAATTATGATAATTAAAAATTAGCTAAAGATAATTGTGATGGTTAACTTGAAATGACCATTATCATTTCACATTAATTACTTTTGTAAGAATCAAAGAGCATCTTTCATATGAAATGATGATGGTCAATATGTCAACATAGGTCAACAAGTCAACCATAGGCAAATGGTCAACAACCCTAACCATAACACAATTATAATTAATTAATATTAATAATCATATTTCACCCATAAACATTAGGGTTAAGAAAAAGACAATGGCCATCAACCCTAATGAAAGTCCTCTGTCTCTGCCTCAGTCAACTGTGCATACACTCCCGTATCCGTGTTCCGAGGAACACGAATACAAAGAGATAAAAACCAAACCCAAAACATATACTTGGATCTGGCTTAAATCAAATCCCGCTAGTATAAGCTGTCCGGACGCCAAACGTGCACAAGTGCACTGATGTGAACGAACCCCGTCGCAAAACAATGCGACCTCTACTCGTTTTGCCTATAGGAGAATAACCCTCTGTGTGGGACTCTAAAGACTCGACACTACGCTAACAGTGGGTTTAACTACAGACCGCAAGCGGCTCTAGCTGTACGTAACGGTCCCCAGGTAGATGCCGATAAGAAGACTGATGAGGTAAACCCATCTGAACTCCTACTGAGCCTGAATGTGACAGTCTCCGTACAGTCCGGTCTGTTCGTATAAGAGTATAGCATGGCGGGCCTAGGGGGCGGTAAACGTCAGTCCCCTAATAGCGGTACAAGTCGTGTCGGAGTGTAGCCCAGAAAACCCAGAGATAACACTGGAAACCTACCAGTCTATCTCGCTTGCCCTGGCCAGGGACTTTGTGTATTGGATCTCCTAGACACAGCGCGATATCAACCCCCAATACCGGGAGAGACGAATCCTGTCTAACCGTCACTGCCTCCAAGTGCTTCGGGACAGCACCCAACTGCTACCTGTTTGCACGACTCCTTTGAGCCGTGGTAGGGTAGCAATCTAAGAACAGTGGGAACACACTCGAGGCGAAGTGACAGTGTCAAGTCAACGGACAAAGCTGCACTCATGTCACTTGGGAACTGATAACTGAAGATAGGTATAATACCAACCAACAGTTCCCGACGAGTCCTGTCAAGTGTACTCGTAACCTAACGAGTACCCGCATACTATCTCAAGTACGACGTGCTGACGGCTGTGGGACAGACCGTCTCCCAAGCTGGGATGAGAAGCACATACGCTAGTCTACTCCGGAGTATCGATGCCCTGTCTCGATAGTCATACGACTAGGGACCTGCATAAGGATGTGCTTGTGGATTACCCAGCCCCCACGAGTGTGACTGCCATCACAACGCTGGTAATCAAGCAAAGATCCTAAGGGCTCCACTAATGTGCAAAGGCGATATGCTATAAGAAACACATGCACACATTAAAGCAGAAACAAACCAAGTAGCATACTACTATTTTGAGCAAGAATGACAATACAAGGTGAATATCCCAAGCTTCCATTAAGTAATATACAAACTAGTATGATACAGTAATGGCCTCTAGGGCATATACACTAACAGTTGGGGTATCTCCTTACCACCAAAGCCCTTGCTGTCCCAGGTCCTCAATCCAGCGTCCCGGAAAAGGAAACCCGTAAGACCTGGAAGATTGACTGCGCAAAGGCCAAGTGCCTCGTGCTTGCCTCTATGGACAATGAACATCAGAGGAGGCACGAGAATATGGACATTGAATCCATATTTCTCCATAGTAAGGAACTATATGGAGAGCAATCCCGTATCGCCAGATACGAAGTCTCAAAAAGGTTGATTTCAGCGAGATTGGCCGTCGGATCATCTATAGCGGAACACGTTCTTAAGATGATTGGCTACATTGAAGAGCTCGCAGACCTCGGGACCACGTTAGAGAACGAGCTCTACACTGAATTGATTCTCCAGTCCCCTTCCTTCCACTTACGCCCAGTTTATCCTGAACTTCAATATGCAAGGAAAACAAGTTGAACTCCCGGAACTCCTCAACATGTTGAGGAGTGCAGAGGGCACCCAACAGAAAGTGAGGGAAACACCAGCTTTGTTTGTTGGAGGAGCTTCCTCTTCTAGGTCCAAGGCGAAAGCCAAAGGAAAGAAGAAGAAGGCCCCCACCAAACCAAGGGCGGTGTTAGTAAAGTAGAAGCCAAGGGAAAGGCAAAGGTAGCAAAGGTTGTGGGACAGCTTGTGGGGAAGGAAGAGTTCTTTTTTTGTCATAAGAAAGGACACTGGAAGAAAGATTGCAGGGCTTTGAAGGCCAAGAACCAGGACCCGAAGCAAGTTGTGGCTTCGGCTTCAGGTGTGTATGTTATTGAAAACTGTCTATCAATAAACTCTACTTCATGGGTATTGTTTACCGGATCGGGATCTCATATCTACAACTCTTTGCAGGCACTGAGAAAGAGTAGGGTTTTGAAGGCAGGTGATATGACCCTCAGAGTTGCAAACGGAGCTAGCATGGATGCTGAGTCCGTGGGGGACTATCACTTGGGATTGTCAGATGGACATGTTTTGGTTTTGCGTGACTGTTATTTTATACTCAGTTCGACTTATAATATCATATCTGTATCTTTAATGTCTAAAGAAGGTTATGATTTTGCATTTGTAAGAAATGTTGTAAACATTCACCTTAATCTTGTTCTGATTGGGTCGGGTACAGTAAGCAACGGTATATACGTATTGAACTAACCACAGATTTTCAAAATCCAGAATACAAACAAAAGAAACTCTCCAGAAATAAATCATGCTTTCTTATGGCATTGTAGACTGGGTCACATCAATGAGACAGGGTTAACTAAGTTGCATAAAGAAGGATATTTGGATCCGTTCGAATATCAATCATATGCAACTTGTCAATCATGCCTCAAAGGAAAGATGACAAAGACTCCGTTCACTGGACACGGAGTAAGAGCGAGCGAGCTCTTGGGACTCGTACACAACGATGTATGTGGTCCAATGTCTGCACATGCGTGAAGTGGTTATTCATACTTCATTACTTTCACGGATGATTTTTCGAGGTATGGACATGGCTTCTTAATGAAGCATAAATCTGAAGCCTTTGAAAAATTCCAGGAATACAAGAATGAAGTAGAAAAAAACAGGCAAAAGTATCAAGACACTGAGATCTAATCGAGGTGGTGAATAGTTGAGTGCCGAGTTCTTGGGTTACCTAAAAGAGAATGGAATTCTTTCTCAACTTACTCCTCCATACACCCCACAACATAATGGTGTATCGGAGAGACAGAACCGAACCTTATTGGATATAGTACGTTCCATGATGAGAAACGCTGAGTTGCCGCGATCTTTCTGGGGATAAGCACTAGAATTAGCTGCATATCTTTTGAACCGACTTCTAACTAAGACTGTGCCTACCACACCATATCAGATGTGGAGTGGGAAGAAACCCTATCTTCAATATCTGAAGATATGGGGATGTCCAGCTTTTGTCAAAAAGCAGTATGCGGACAAACTCGAGGCATGCTCAGTACATTGCAAGTTTGTAGGATACCCAAAGAACTCCAGGGGGTATTTTTTCTATTACGCAGAAGAACAAAAGGTTTTTGTCTCTCGTCATGCCCACTTTCTGGAACATCAGTTCTTATAAAAAGTAACAAGTGGGAGCGCAATAGAAATGGAAGAAATTCCAGATCCACAAGCTATTACTGAAAGCTTAGTAGAACCAGAAGGTTCGAAAGAACAGGACATTCCTGCGCCGCTCCGCAGGAGTAGTAGGCAGTCTCGTCCGCCTGAGAGATACTACGGTTTTCTCATAGACGGGGATATAGAGGATTGCATCATTGATAATGATGAGCCGACTAGCTTCCAGCAGGCCATTCAGAGCACTGACTCAGTGAAATGGCTGGATGCAATGCGGACCGAGATGGAGTCCATGTACACCAACAAAGTATGGACTTTGGACGTTGCTCCAGAAGGGGAAAAACCCGTAGGCAGGAAATGGATCTTCAAAAGGAAGATTGGTGTAGATGGACAGGTTGAGACCTATAAGGCTAGACTTGTTGCAAAGATTTTTCGTCAAAGACCTGGTTTGGACTATGACGAAACCTTTTCTCCAGTGGCTATGCTCAAATCCATTCGGATCCTTCTTGCCATTGCTGCCTTCCACGATTTTGAGATTTGGCAGATGGACGTAAAGACCGCTTTTCTAAATGGAAATTTAGAGGAGTGTGTCTATATGGACCAGCCAGAGGGTTTCATTCAGAGTGGGAGCCGCGGGAAGGTGTCCAAGTTTCTTAAGTCCATTTATGGACTGAAGCAGGCATCGCGGAGTTGGAACATCTGTTTTGATGAGACGGTCAAAGAATTTGGCTTTATCAAAAATCCAGATGAACCATGCATTTATAGTAAAACTGTAGCACGAACTGTCGTATTCCTCGTTTTATACGTGGATGACATTCTCTTGATAGGAAATGATATTCCTATGCCACAATCAACCAAAGGGTTCTTGTCAAACAGGTTCTCCATGAAAGACCTGGGTGATGCCTCTTACAATCTGGGGATCCGGATCCATAGTGATAGGTCGAAGAGGATATTAGGACTTTCACAGTCCAGGTACATCGACACCATATTGAAAAGATTCAGTATGGAAGATTCCAAGCGCGGTAATTTACCGGCTTGTCACGGGATCACCCTCTCCAAAGAGATGTCTCCCAAGACTGATTTAGAAATGGATCGCATGTCAATTATACCCTATGCCTCTGCGGTAGGCTCTATAATGTATGCGATGTTGTGTACCGGACCAGATATAGCTTATGCACTGAGTGTGGTAAGCCGGTTTCAATCAAATCCTGGGGAGAAGCACTGGATAGCAGTAAAAAATATTATGAAGTACCTGAGAAGGACTAAGAATATGGTTTTGGTTTACGGCGGAAAAGACCTCCAGATGGAGGCCTTTGCTGACTCCAGTTTCCAGAGTGACAAGGATGACTCCAAATCCATGTCGGGTTATGTCTTTACTCTCAATGGAGGGGCGGTGTGTTGGAAGAGTTCCAAACTGGAAACCGTTGCAGACTCAACGATGGAAGCGGAATATATCGCAGCATCTGATGCCGCGAAAGAAGCCGTCTGGATGAGGAAGTTCTTGACAGAACTTCTGGTGGTTCCGTCCATTGTTGATCCAATACCTCTGTATTGTGACAACAACGGGGCTATAGCTTTAGCAAAGGAACCCAGGTCCCATCAGAAGTCCAGACACATATTGAGGCGGTATCACCTGATCAGGGAGATCGTGGATCGCCGGGAGATCGAGGTTCGTAGGGTTGCTACAGAAGATAACACTACAGATCCATTCACGAAGGCTATACCCCAGACCCTGTTCGAGCGGCTGATCGAGATGATAGGTCTTCTATACGGCAGTACATGGCCCTAGTGCAAGTTGGTGATTGTTAGTGTATATGCCCTAGAGGTCATTACTATAGCATACTAGTTTGTATATTACTTAATGGAAGCTTGGGATATTCACAGTTGTATATACAATCTTGCTCAAAATGGTAGTATGCTACTTGGTTTGTTTCTACTTTAATGTGTGCATGTGTTTCTTTTAGAATATCGCCTATAGATATTAGTGGAGCCCTTAGGATCTTTGCTTGATTACCAGTGTTGTGATGGCAGTCACACTAGTGGGGGCTGGGTAATCTACAAGCACATCCTTATACAGGTCCCTAGTCGTAGGATTATCGAGACGGGGCATCGATACTCCGGAGTAGACTAGCGTATGCGCTTCTCATCCCAGCAGGGGAGATGGTCTGTCCCATGGCCATTAGTACGTCGTGCTGGAGATAGTATGTGGGTGCTCGTTAGGTTACGAGTACACTGGACAGGACTCGCTGGGAACTGTTGGTTGGTATTATAACTATCATCAGTTATCAGTTCTCAGGTGACATGAGTACAGCTTAGTCCGTTGACTTGACACTGTCGCTTTGCTTCGAGTGTGTTCCCACAGTTCTTAGATTACTACCCTACCACGGCTCAAATGAGTCGTGCAAACAGGTAGTAGTTGGGTGCAGTCCCGAATCACTTGGAGGCAGTGACGGTTAGACAGGATTCGTCTCTCCGGGTATTGGGAGTTGAGATCGCGCTCTGTCTAGGAGAGCCATTACACAAAGTCGCTGGCCAGAGCAAGCGAGATATACTGGTAGCGTTTCCAGTGTTTTCTTAGGTTGTTCTGGGCTACACTCCGACACGACTTGTACCGCTATTAGGGGACTGACGTTTACTTCCCCCCTAGGCCCGACATGCGATACACTCAGACGAACAGACCGGACTATACGGAGAATGTCACATTCAGGCTCAGTAGGAGTTCGGATGGGTTCACCTCATCGGTCTTCTTATCGGCATCTACTAGAGGACCGTTACGTACAGCTAGTACCACTTGCAGCCTGTGGTTAAACCCACTACCAGCGTAGTGTCGAGTCTTTAGAGTCCCATACAGAGGGTTGTTCGCCTTTGGGCAAAACAAAGTATAGTCGCATGGTTTTACGATGGGGTTCGTTCACATCCGTGCACTTGTGCACGTTTGGTGCCCGGGCAGTTATTACTAGCGGGCTTTGGTTTAAGCCAGATCCTAGTATTTGTTTTGGGATTGATTTTGTCTCATTGTATTCGTGTTCCTCGAAACACGGATGCGGGTGTGTATGCACAGTTGACAGAGGCAGAGGAATCTCATTGGGGTTTTTGACAGTTGACTTTCTCTAAACCCTAATGAGAATGAGAAATATGATTAATAATATTAATTAAGAATAATTGTGCCATGGTTAGGTTGACCATTTGACTTTAGTTGACCATTTGTCTTTTGTTGACCATTTGACCATGATCATTTCTTTTGCAAGATGCTTCTTGATTCTTGCAAATTGTATTAAATGTGAAATGATAATGGTCATTTCAACTAACCATCACAATTTTCTTTAGTTATTATTTGTCACGACCCGAAATATTAGCTCATGACCAGCACTTGAATCACGCCACGTCTAATGGCGTAACGAAATTCAAGTAAGCTGAAACCCAGAAATCTAAACCTTTTAAGTAAAATAAAGGAGGTGAGGTTTTGAAATAAATGTATATGAAATCAAGTTTTCTTAATGCATAGAAAAGAAACATGAATGATTCAAGTGAAATTTACTAGTTTGAAAACATGTTTCATCTTTTAAAAATTTTGGCAGCACCACCTTTGTATATTTTGATCCAAAACCACAAATACATAATATGAATAATGGCATCCCCAAGCGGGAGCTAGCACTTCGCCAAACGGCGGATCACAACCACGCAATACAGCATAAATAAGTATACGACGCCCAACGGCGAAGTTCACCCCAAAAAGACAGTGAAAAGAGCAAGATATAACCCCAAAGAGAAAATAAAACCCATCGCTCAAATCTCGCAACTACAAGTCTCACTAAGTCTCATCACTTATACAATTACAACTTTTGATTGATTGATGGAGTTAACTAGATACAATATGAAATATAATACAAGAGTGGGTACGATACAATGTCCCACCTACCAATGAAAAACACCCGAATGGAACTGCGTGCCAGCGAAGCCACTACTGATCCAAGCGGTCAACCAGCAAGAACTGTGGCACAACGAGGGTGAGTTGCCAACTCGTGAATAGAAATATATCTACAAGTAGAAAACGAATAAACAACGACTCCTAGGTCATCTATATAATAAGGTAATACTATGATATCTAGGTTGACCGGGTCGTATATGTTCCAACAAGGTAGTCACTACCTAAGTACATGTGGATAACATCCAATAATAATAATCAATGCATGTATATGGATCTCGTCCAACCATATCAAGGTATGTATGCATGTGGATCTCGTCCACCCAAAATCAATGTCTGTATGCATGTAAATATCATAAGGGAGTGTGCATGAAAGTATGAGGATATATAGATCAACAGTGTCCCTCCCGACACATCAAAATCATGGAACCTGAGTGCCTAGCATCGACACTCGAAAACATCATGCAAACCGTGCCCAGCATCGGCACATAAATCCTCATATATCGGGCTCCGTCAGTCCGGATCGCCCCACGGGCTCCGTCAGTCCAGATCAGCCCATATCATCTCTCGACTCCGGTCGATATCCTCCGGATATCCGCCGAGTCCAAATACTATCACCGGTAGGTAGTAGTCCCTCTGCCAGGCTCACCGTCTACTACACAGTGATCCGTTCTCGCCCCGGGGTACCATACCGGGCCCACCATGTACCCGCAATCGGCCTCATCCGCCTCCTCGAATCGGGTTTCACATGTCGCTCTCAGAATTGAGAAAACACATGGTGGACGCACTGAAATATCATATCAAGAGAAACCGGGTTTTTAAAACAACACATAATCTCTTTTGAAATATCCCTGGTTCCCAAATCCAGAAATCTCATGAAAACAGCATATCTCAATGCGTAAAATAATAAAGAATGATGCATGCAACATGTAAAAAAATGCAAGCATATCCGTGTATCATGCAATATGGAATAGTGATATGACATATTAACGGGATAACCGCTCTTTTAAGATGATTCCAGTTTTTAAAATATAACTTGCGGTTCACAATTTCCCAATAAAACCAGTTATCTATATAGGTACAATATGAATATGCGCAAGTATAGATGTACCATGTATGTGTGCACAAATATGAATATACAATGTGTATGTGCACAAGTATGGGTGTATCAAGGTATATATACACCAATATGGATATACGAATGTGTATATCCGCAAGTATGAATGTATCTATGTATATGTCATGATGCAGCAACCCTACTGTGTAGTGACATGGCAATTATCGATGATGAAGTGTGTGAGCCGGCAAATATGTGTACGTGTAACATACGCATCATCGATAATGGTGCAGGTGTACTATCACAGGTATATGCGATGCAATAATAATATCATGAATGCAGCAAGTAAATCATCAGCTAACAGCTATAAGGTATACATAACTATCATATGTCCGAGTCGGTGAATCTATCAATCGGCATCTAGCCTAATAACACTGCGTACGGTATAATCCATCGTACGGCAACCTCTAGTCAAGGGTAAGGATCAATCATCAAGTCAACTCATCACGCACGAAATATCATTGTGCGGCGGCATTAGGCTAAAAGAGATCCTATCATCCTATAAGACAAATGAGGGTACGGCCTAATATCACATACGGCATATCATCCATGATTCACCACGTTCTATAAATATATATAACCCTATATACCTATGTCCGGGGTCGCATCGGCAATAATCTCATATCAGGGGACCGGCAGGGTATAAATCATTTCGATCGACTCGCATCCGTATACCATCATTTCATATCATCATCTCAGCATATCATCAAATTCGTCTTGAATTATTTCAACTCATTTATATCTCAGATCATGTCGAGTTTACATAAACATGCTATCTCTACTAACTATAAGTATCTAATCTAATAAACACACCCGAACCATACAATTAGATTTTTAAAGAAGTGAATCGTAGTTTTGAAATCAGGGATTACGGTGTTTTTAAGGAAAAGATGTCATTTGAAAATTCGTAACATCCCTCAAGATATACATTTAAAATATACATACGATTCTTTAGTTTAGGAAAAGGTATGGTTCGGATGACGCATCTACATCAACTATCTAGTCCGACAGTACCCTACGCTGTAATATCGCTAAACGACATCCTAGGGTAGTATAAACATATCACACTTGACTATCCTCTAGTTCTAATATGACTACATAGCTATCTATATTCTGACACTAGTTTCCTAATCTAGGTTTCCTAACCATACTCTATAAATCGGTTTTCCATCAGAAGTTTGTAGGGGTTCTATACGCCATCCACCCGACTTCCCCGGTAGATATAGATCTACTCACCTGGTCTTCGCTCGCCGAAATCGATGACGCCGCGCTTCTTCGCCCCGGAATCCATGCGAGGGTACCTACAATAATAACCAATCGCAATACGTATTAAAATCGAGGCAGAAAACTGATACAGCGCACAGTGTGCTCATAGGTTGAAACCTATGGCCTAAACGTGCAAATCAATCAAACAACCCATGTTGTCGATGTACAAACACCCGAAAACCAAATACAAATCCAAAGATCAAGAAATTGCATTTCAAAATACGGAAAACATAGCCTAAAACACACCAAAATGCTTCTAGATTTTTCCCCAGGTGACAATTAGCCAAAACTGCATATAGGAAGGGTCTAATTTAGTGCAAAAAGAGCCATGGACCAAATCTGAAACCATTCTACCCTACTCTGGCCGCAAATTGCGGCCATAATGAATATATCTGCGGCCTGGGGTTGGAGATAGGGGCTCGGGTCTCAGTTGTAGCTTCCTAGGTGCCTGCACGACTCCCGGTAATCCAAAAATTAATTCTAGTATCCCCGGGTTGCTCCAGATTCCAGAATACCTTCACAGATCATACATTTATCCGATGTCGGGTTTCTAAATCCGTGTTTTGGGGTTTCTAAGGTCTGGTCTAGGTCACTAAACAGCACCTAAGTTTAGTTAACAGCTAGTAGGCATCACCCAATTCAAACAAACACTCAAACATTGACTAGTGTTTCCCAATGTCCACTAATCTTCATAAAACGACATCTCACAAAACTAATCTAAAGGTAAGAAATTATACCTCATCTAGTCCAATCTAGGCAGCACTAACTTCCTAACGTCGTCAAAATCTCATTTTGCTTGGTCCCATGTGTAGAGGAGGAGATGGGGATAAAGTTTTGTGAAGGTTGTGTAGGGTTTTGGGGCATGGTTGGAGATGGATCTAGGGTTTTTAGTGGAGGGTTGTGGCTTGAGGGAGATTAAGGATTTCAAAAAAAAGATAGGGGAAAAAGAATGGGCAGCAACCCCCTTCTCTATCTCACTAATTCACACTCTCTTTCTCTCTCCAAAGCTCACCTAACCTAATCATTATGTCTCCTTGACTTTTTCTTTAATCATTTCTCTTTTATCTCCACCAATAAACCCTAATATAAATCCCAAATGAAATGAAACATGTAACAAAATGAACATGTCATGGTGCACTAACCATGGAAACTATAAAAACGCGGATTTGGCTTAATCGCGATTAGTAGTGCACTAATCGGGTTTTATCAAAACTGCACAGAATAAATATTTAAAAATGCCAAATCCTTTATTTATATATTTAAATGAATAAATAATTTTAATTTCTATTTATTTCACAATTATTTGTATATATTTATAACCTTTTTCGAAAACCCCAATTTCGCAAAGCGGCAGTTTTCGGGAAAAATATTATTTTAATATTAAATTCCCAAAAATAATATTTTATATTTTCTGAAATGTTACAATCTTCCCCCCTTAAATAAATTCGGTCCCCGAATTTAAATTTAAACCCCCAAAATCTAAAACATTTCAATAATCGGCTCAAAACAACGGGGCTCCGAAATCATGGAAAACGTAGAAACAACACAACACGTCGCGTCAAGTGCGCATGAAAAAGAGTAAAAACTCAAAATCGAACTCCGTCAAGAGTCACGCAAATCATCGGATTGTACGCATATCCTCGGAGTCACAATAGAGATGCAGATCTCGAAATTCACTACTGAAATCCAATATACACTAGTCAAATACTATAATACGTGTATAGTACGCATCTTTGAAAACTCCAAAATATGAATAAAACACATGCAAAATATTTTCTAAATCGCCGCGGGAATGCGTAACTCCCGGCATAACTGACGGACGCTCATTTTAAAATAATAATATATGTCCATATATGTTTTCTTAAATACACGTTCCGTCGTTTTCAAGCCATCCCAAAAGGTTTTCCTTTTATAAACGTTCGCGTCGGTCAAAGACACGTAGAAAATAGCGAGACTATAGCTCCTCTGTTTCAAAAACCTATTGGTAAACTATTAATGTGTTGGAGATAGTGCCCTCAGAGTCAATTATTGGATCACAGGCACGTGATTGCAATGATTGAGGGAGGACCTATTCCGGTAGAACGGTCTTACTCAAGATGATAGTATGCTATCTGGTTTACCTTTATCATCGTGTACTGCTTTAGGTGACCTTACAGGTCACTATTGCACGTTGATAGAGCCCCTAGGATTCTAGCTTGACTACCAGCAGTATAAGGGCGATCATATACGTGGGAGCTGGGGTCTATAAGCACATCCTTAAAAGGTCCCTAGTCGTGGGAGTTTCGAGACAGGGCATCGATACTCCAGAGTAGACTAGTGTATACAGTCGAGACCCCGACGAGGGGCAGTGGCCGGTCTCACAAGCCACTGGTCTCAATTGGTTCACCTAAGATGTATACATGTGCTCATTGGGTTATGAGTACACCGGACAGGACTCGCCGGGAACATGCTAGTTGGTCTTATACCTGACGTCAGATAGCAGTTCCCTGGTGACATGTGTACAAGTTAGTTCATCGACCTGAGGATCGTCATTTGTCTCGTGTGAGTTCCCAATGTACTTTGATTACTACCCTACCACGCTGTGTCTAGGAGAGCCATTACACGAAGTCCTTGGCCAAGGCAGGAGATTTACTTGTAGGTATTCCAGTAGTATCTCAGGGTGTTTTGGGATAACTCCGACACGACTTGTACTGCTTTTGGGGGTCTGACTTTTACCAACCCCCTAGGCCCGCCATGCGATGCTCATAGACGAACGGACCGGACTTGACGGATATTGTCACTGACAGGCTCAGTAGGGTGTCAGGATGAGTTCGCTCATCGGCGTCCCTTTTGGTCAATAGCTGGTAGCCTGTCACGTATGGCTAATACCTCTGACGTGCTAGTGGTTAAATCCACAGCCATAGTATTGACGAGTCTTTAGAGTCCACCACACACACAGTTACTCAAGTTTCGGGCGAAACGTTGTAGAGGCCGTATGGAGATATGGCAGGGTTCGATCAGATACGTGCAGTATTGCACGGATCAGGATCGGACGGTTAGTACTAGAGGCCGTATGGATATATGGCAGGGTTCGATCAGATACGTGCGGTATTGCACGGATCTGGATCCGATGGATATTACTAGCCGGCTTTGGTTTAAGCCGGATCCTAGTATAGTACAGTGTAGATTTTGTCTCATTGCATTTGTATTTCGGTCGGAATACAAATGCGGGTATGTATATACAGCAGCGGGGTTTTCCTGTAATTTATTACGGGACCAGTTTTCTGGAGTTGCCAGTTTGCTTTCTGTTTCGGCCATATTTCTTTGTATCTTTCATTGGCCGAAGATTGGTGGAGGAGGGCTTATTTGCATTTGTGCAAATAAGCATTTGTGGAGGGTGTTCTATGCATATTATTGTATCATGATAATTGCACCATCATTTGACTTCTTTTGACCATGATGGCTTGACTTGTGGTTTCATGATGGTTGTGGTGGAGTGTTGGTCTTAATTTGTTATCATGCTTGTTGATGATGAAGGGTTATGATGTTTGATGTGAGACTTGCCTTTTTCCCTTTTACACTCTACTTTGCATTATTCTTATCCCTTGGGATTATTTCCTCACTTCACTCCATTCTCACCCCACCACCAAGCATGGCCGGCCATAGAGGGAAGGGTCTGTCCCAGATTTTTGTGAGGGGATTTTTGTTCTTTTGGCTTTGTAAAATCCCCAAGTTCCTCCACAAAAGTTCATATATCATTCTCCTCCACAAAAGGGCAATTTCCAATACCCCAAATGAGACATAGGTTCTATACTATCCTACAGCATATCTTAGGCACGTCGACTCGCCAACTTCGTGCCCGAGTTGCCTCGGTCCAGAGGTGGGAGCCCGTAAAAGAAGCAGGCGACGTGGTGCCCTTCCGGCGACTTGGTGGAGAATGGAGATTCCGCGGGGAGATCGGGACGACGACGAGAAGACCGAAGGACACGGATCGCTCGGTATATCTCTCTACCCCTTCTCTTGATAGCTAGGACTAGATTAATGGCACAATACGGGTTTATAGTGCGCGGTGGTGCCGGTTTGAAAAGTTAAAGTAAATCACCGCTTCCGCATTCCGGCGTCGAATTGACGGCCGGGGCGCCGCCGTGCATTTACAGTGGTATCAGAGCCTCGCCATTAACCTAGTCTAGCTTGGTCTAATGTGTTTACTCTTTCGATCGAACAAAATCCCGAAAACCCGATATCAAGTTGCACAGTTTATGTCGAAATTTTTTTTTGTCTAAAAATTTTTCAGGTTGTTTCAGAATGATGTACAAGGTGTTATAAGAGTTCTGGGAAAATTTGGTCTCGTGAACAGTCTATACCACCGCGGAACCGCGGCCAAACCCATGATTGGGCCGCGGTTCCAACACACTTTTCACTGTTCATGGCCCCAAAATTTTACAGAGGCCTCCTAACTTGAAAATAGAGTTTTTGGAATGTTATTTTTTGGACCCAGATTTCTTTCAGTGCTACAGTAGTGCTTGGGGCCCACTTGGTAAAATTTGATCGATCGAATATTTTAAAACACATTAGTTCACAGTATTTACATTATATCTGCCACCGTGAATGTCACTTGATCGGTAAATCCTGTCTAACTGCTATAGCCCGGTTAGACGGATTTGCGAACGTGCCATTCACGTTGATGTTCTGTGTTGTGCTGTGATGTTGCGGATTGGTCGTGGGGGATAGCCTGGTTGCAATGCTAGTACAAGTTTTTGTTGTATTATGTACATTTGATATTGCGGGGCGAGCGTCCGACATGTGGACTGCCGTCACTGCCTGTCTGTATATTATTCTTTTGGGGCACGACCAGGTCGAGGTCGATGTACCCTTTGTATGTATATTTTACTTTCTGTACTAGGATTACCCCAAAGAGGGGTGCACGGCTAGCCGGGTTCTAGAGGACAACAAGCCCGCATCTCATGGCATTGAGACGGAGGGGGCTTCACTCTAGAATTGGCGGGCTATTCGCCGCACTCGTAGGGGGTATAGGTTGACCGAGGAAGGGTGCCCAAGTTACCGGATTCCGTGAAGTGCCGGGTGGTCCATTCACGTTGCTGAAGGGGGCTGTCTCGCTTCAGGTTTTGGCGGGTAACTTGCCGCGCCCGTAGGGGTCTAGGATTTCATTGCACAGGCTATCCACACGACCAGGGGAACGTCGGGTTTCAGTAGCGGCTCTGTGAAACCCGGGGATCCCAGATATGTGTATTGTTCTGTGATGTTGTACATTTCTGTGATGTTGCATTTTTCACGCCTTGAGCGAAATATTATATATTGATATATATACTAGTAGATGTTGTATATGTTTTGCATCCGCGCTAGTCCAGTCCCCGCTCTGTCGTTAGTTAAGTAACCTAACGGGTAATGACGGGACCCTGTGGCGAATGCGGATGGCATATACGTACATCATTATTTTCGTTCTTTATTGGTGTGATCAATTGATGGGACTGCGTTGATTCGGATCAACGCAAGTTAAAAACAAACCTATTCTGATGTTGTTGGAACACTTTTCAAAAAGTTGTTATTGTAAGGACGTTCTCTTTTGTTTTGCATCGTGGTATTCAGTTGGAATATCCTGTTCCTCACTCGACGAGGCAAGGGCCGAAATCCCTTCAGCGGGAGTGACCCCTTGGACAAAAAGTTTGCGTCAGGGCAATACCTTCACTATAGCCGATTACTTTTTCTTTGCATCGTGGTATTTAGTTGGAATATCCTGCACCTCATTCTACGGGGAAAGAGCCGAGATCCCTTCACCGGGAGTGACCTCTTTAGCAAAGGTTTTCGTCACTATATTTTAAAAGCTATCCGGTTCCTTCAACGATATCAAGTTCATTACGTTAAAGGTTTTCGCCAGAAACCATTCGTAGCCCTCCGTCGTTTCATATGGGTGGTCAATAGTATTCAAGCTATGTATGTTGGCCAAAGTCAAGGCACAGTGATTGGTAGCTATTACGTATTCATATGCAGCATAAATAGATGCGTTGGTTTGGGGCAGTCGTACTACTATTTTGGCCAAAGTCAAGGGTATGTACGGGTGGGCTCAAATTAACCTGGAGAATGACGGGTAGAACTTGACATGTGACTTATGATATGTTGGCCAAAGTCTAGGTGATAAGAGCATGGGGCAGAAATCACATCGGGAGTTTCTAAGGAAACTGAAACTTGCCAGATATGCGCATACCTTCTGGAGTGTGATGACGTGAGCGGATTCCGTCGCGTTATCATGCGATGATAGTTGGATCCCGATTCCCACTGATGAGTTGGTTTACTCCTCGGGTGACCCCGACTAATTCTTCTTTCAGGTTTGGAGGAGAATTTGAGGTTACAGTGGGAGGTTTCCTGATTAGATAAATTGGTAACCAATCTGATCTAGGTTAGAGTGCACGCTGAGTGTTTCTTTTCTCTCTCTCTTTGGCAGCGACCATGATCCGATCCTAAGACTATGACTCAGTGACCAAAATTAACCGAACCTTCTTTAACACTGGCTTTTGGATTGTCAGAGTTGCAAACCTCATTGCCACTCCTACTTTTACCCTTTTCTCCAGGACACCCCGTATTACTACTTCCATTGGACAAAACCATCATATGGTTATATACGAACTCGAAGGAATTTATTCGAGGATGGTTTCCGGTTCTGGAGAAAACGTATAGGACTATTCAGTTGTCTTTTCATTTTACCTTCTCTCGGGTTGTGAGTACTCCTTGGTTTAGGAGATAGTACACCTATTACGTAAATTGGATAGTCTTCTTCCAAACCTTAGGCTGGTGCCGAACGGTGGGGAATGAAGAAAACCAATTAGCATAACAATGGTGTACAGAAGGTATTAGGTAAAGACATATCAAGGGATTAGTAAGAGGGCAAAGTAAATTGCGACTGCTATTCACGAACAAACCAAGTATCTCTTCGCCAATCCTAAATCACCTTTGTATTTCTCCAGAACACTCCGTATCACTACGAAGATCCACAGTTTACTGGATACTCCATCGTATGGTTATATACGAACTCGAAAGGAACTTGTTCCAGTTCGGGGATGGATTCTGGTTCGGGAGAAATAGGAATAAGGTTTATTCGGTTGTCTTTTATCTTCACCTTCTCTCGCATTGCGAGTGCTCCTAGGGTTAGGACAGTACACCCATTATGCTTATTAGATAGTCTTCTTCCAAACCATAGGCTGGTGCCGAACGGTAGGGAAGGAAGAAAGCCATTTGGCCTAGAGGGGTGTACAGAAGGTAATGACTAAAGACATATAAAGGGATTTGGAAAGATGGCAAAGAATTAAACGGTTACAGTTGTGAATCTGGATAATGGAAGAGGCATTACTAGGAATACCACAATACCCCTTCGAAACATTTCAATGTTTCAGTTTCACTGTGTACTGTTAAAGGAAAACTGATTTCCCGATTAGATACTTACTCCACGGTATGTATTTACCAGATATGATTCTCACATCTGTATGGTTTTACAGATGATGAGTGGGAGTAAGTTATTGGGAATTGGGTGATCATCCTCATTATATCGGGATTCGTTGTAATCGGTGATATTTGAGGAAATCACCTGGGCTGTTTGCCGATCGGCAAATATTTGGTTTTGAATATCCGCTGTTATGCACCAATTTCAAATTGATATATCTGTACGTCTATTTTCATAGAGTGAGATATACCTTTTTGAAATTATGTCTACGACATTTACGTATATCAGTGGATGGTTAGGTAAGGAGCATTAAACAGCGGTGTAATTCTTCTAAACCATAAGTACAGTTTTCAACCTACGACACACATGGATTGAGTTATCAGACTCAAGGGACTTATACAGAGTATTGTATGTTGTCCAGCATCCATCAGGACAGAGGGGTTGGTCCTCGTACTATATTCGGTTTACTTATGACTTCTCTAGTTTTTAGACAGGTGTTTCGTGGAAACACAAGGTCCGAATTTTGAGAAGTTATAGGTATTTGAATAAAGTAGAGAACCAGATATTGCAAGTATCGGGATTCTTCAAAGTGATCGGAGATGTAGATACTTGTGTAGGGTATTCAGTTGATAGTAATGTTTTAAGAGAATGTGCTTCTCTTTCAGATTACTCATAATTGGAAGCACTCCTAAGTTGGGTAATGTTAATCGGCCTCCTTCCATTTAGTAAACATGCACTGAAGACAGCTGCATGATTTGAATCTGGTTCAATTAAATCAGTGCCTCTGGTTTTATATTGGACATAGAACAGTTCATATCTTAACGATGTTAAGGTACGGGGAGTTGTCCGGCCTATGCTTAAAACCAGACTCTGGATAACTCAAGGCACGTTTCTGTAATGGCTGTTTGTGGGTTGACCCAGGCTATGACGAGGGTTGACTTTCTACCATCTGGAAGATCAATTGTAATATTGTTCTAGACTCGCCACAGTTTTAATAAAAATGGATTTTTTTCATAAAACAGTAGTGGGAGTATGGTATAACTGGAAGCGATTCCAGAACCACAAACGATTACTGGAGATTTGATAGGAACCTAAAGATTCAATCTGGTTTGACATTCCATTGGCCACTCCGCAGATTTGGTGGGTAACCTCAGGCACCCGAGAGTTACTCCGGTAGCCTCAAGGACGGTGGCAGGGAGGTTCTTGTTTACCCACACTTTCCATTGCTGTTGTTCCAGACTGTGAGACCCGGTAGGAGGATGAGTATAGCGTCGTTCTAAACTGGCTTTAGAAGTGTACGTCTATACGACTCTGCCAGAGGGTTGTCGTGGTCAGTGGGAGCAGCGGAAGCATGGTGGACAAGTGGATTATGTCTATTTATAGACAAAAGCAGATATAGCGGAGATAGATCATCAATTTCTGATGTGACAGTCATAGGTTTGACTTTATCAGAATAGGGGACAGTCATAGGTTTGACTTTATCAGAATAGGGGATGGATCTGTTGAGAAGGTAGTAGGGTGTGATGTCATGGTATTTGGACTACATACACAGAGTAGGAAGTGATATTCCTATACTACGATCGGTTATTCTTTGGTCGTCACACAGTGGTTTCTCCACATGGGACTTGGACATTATATTAGACATACTGGTTACTAGATCTATGGTTTTAGATCTAGATTTGGGTGGTTTCCCAATCAGGGTACTTAGACTGCATTCTAAGAGTATTTAGAATGGACGACTCCTGGCACGGTAGCGTACCTGCACGTGATGGAGTCACACTCTCTAAAGGTGTCTTACAAACTAAATGGGAGAGGGATGTGCATGATTGGCAGATCACTTGCTCAGGCAATTGAGTCAATCATGAGATGTCAAGTACCACACCAGATGTTGTTTTTGCGGTAGGTGCAATAAGTTGATTTTGATCCAATCCTGGAGAAACAGTCGGAAGCAGTT
The DNA here is from genome assembly GCA_030015575.1 of Agapanthus africanus. NCBI lineage: Eukaryota > Viridiplantae > Streptophyta > Magnoliopsida > Asparagales > Amaryllidaceae > Agapanthus > Agapanthus africanus. The sequence continues at coordinate 248,575,583 of JASDDO010000031.1, read as the reverse complement.
TTAGAACATGAGTGGATGTTCTAGGGATATGATAATAACAGCCTCATTCGAGAGACAGTTATCATTCTAGGCTTCCAAGGTGACCTGGACGACAAGGAGGTTGTCAGGGTTATAGTTTTCATTCTGACGAGGGGCAGTATTTTGGACAGGTGGTCCAAGAGAATACTGAGGGAGGCATGGCGCAGGATACTGATTAAGTTCAGTTGTCGATACAGTCTAAGAAGTTTGGATTTGGAGTTCATTTATGAGCTAGGTCCCATCAGACATCCAGACACATTCTAAGACAGGTATTGCTCATTTCGGGAGATGGCTTTCTCCGCGAACTTGAGATATAGAGAGACATAGAAGGAAACATCAAAGCGGATCCACTCCCTGAGGCTATTCCTGTTAGTGTATATGCCCTAGAGGCCATTACTGTATCATACTATTCTGTATATTACTTAATGGAAGCTTGGGATATTCACAGTTGTATAGACAATCTTGCTCAATATAGTAGTATGCTACTTGGTTTGTTTCTACTTCAATGCGTACATGTGTTTATTTTAGTATATCACTTATACACATTAGTGGAGCCGTTAGGATCTTTGCTTGATTACCAGCGTTGTGATGGCAGTCACACTAGTGGGGGATGGGTGATCTATAAGCACCTCCTTATGCAGGTCCCTAGTCGCAGGACTATCGAGAGAGGGCATCGTTACTCCGGAGTAGACTAGCGTATGCGCTTCTCATCCCAGTGTGGGAGGTGGTCTGTCCCACAGCCATCGGTACGTCGTACTGGAGATAGTATGCGGGTGCTCGTTGGGTTGCGAGTACACTGGACAGGACTCGTCGGGAACTGTTGGTTGGTACTATACCTATCGTCAGTTATCAGTTCCCAGGTGACATGAGTACAGCTTAGTCCGCTGACTTGACACTGTCACTTCGCCTCGAGTGTGTTCCCACTGTACTTAGATTACTACCCTACCACGGCTCAAAGGAGTCGTGCAAACAGGTAGTAGTTGGGTGCAGTCCCGAAGCACTTAGAGGCAGTGACGGTTAGACATGATTCGTCTCTCCCGGTATTGGGGGTTGACATCGCGCTGTGTCTAGGAGAGCCATTACACGAGTAGTCCCTGGCCAGGGCAAGCGAGATATACTGGTAGGTTTCCAGTGTTATCTCAGGGTGTTCTGGGCTTCACTCCGACACGACTTATACCGCTATTAGGGGACTGGCGTTTACCGCCCCCTAGGCCCGCCATGCGATGTATCAGACGAACAGACCGGACTGTATGGAGATTGTCACATTCAGACTCAGTAGGAGTTCAGATGGGTTTCACCTCGTCCGTCTTCTTATCGGCATCTACCTGGGGACCGTTACGTACAGCTAGTGCCGCTTGCGGTCTGTGGTTAAACCCACTGCCAGCGTAGTGTCGAGTCTTTATAGTCCCACACAGAGGGCCATTCGCCTTTGGGCAAAACAGAGTAGAGGTCGCATGGTTTTGCGACAGGGTTCGTTCTCATCCACGCACTTGTGCACGTTTGGCGTCCGGACGGATATTTCTAGCGGGCTCTAGTTTTAGCCAGATCCTAGTATATGTTTTGGGGTTAGTTTTATCTCATAATATTCATGTTCCTCGGAACACGAATGCGGGTGTGTATGCACAGTTGTTTGAGGCGGAGGAAGAGGATTTTCCTTAGGGTTTCGGAACGGGTGTGTATGCACAGTTGACAGCCGTCTTTTTCCAAACCCTAATGAATTTGTGATATATCAATTAATAATATTAATTAAATGAAATTGGGTCATGGTTGGGTTTGTTGACTTGTTGACCAAGGTTGACTTTTTGACCATGGTTGAAACATTGACTATCATCATTACACATCAAAGATACTCTTTGATTCTAGCAAAACAATTTAATGTGAAATGATAATAGTCTTATCAAACCTTCCATCAACTTTTCATTTAGATTAATTTTATTAATTTGATAATTCACTAGATATTCTTATGGTTGTAAAAAATCATTTCAATCTATCATATTGATTCTCTCTCCTCTCTTCTTCTTCCTCCACCTCTAGTTCAAGGAGATTCATTCTCATGTGTTGAGAAACCTCTCCTTGAGATTAAATACTCTAAACCACTCTCTACTCATTCTAGGGTTGAAGGTCTAGCAAGCCAAAGACCTTAGTTCTCTCAAAGTTCGAGAAAGGAGCCCAAGGTTGAACCCTCAGGTGGATCCATCTTTGACGGAAGAAGGCGACGAGGATAGCACCATCCAACCACTACAAAGAGTTCAAGAAGAAGGAGTTCAAGTGAGGTATAACCCCTAACCGAGTAGATAAATCTCTTGTTAGGTTGCTAGTGTGTAGTTTAGCCAAGATCCGTTTTTGTAGTCCATGTTACCTAAGTCTTAAAAATCGTTTGTCACCTTTTCCGTAAGCCCGAAAGAACCGGGAGAGGTAACGTGGACTTACAGTGGTATCAGAGCCTAACTAAATACACCCTAGCATGTTAGCAAAGTATTTAGAATATCGACCGAACGAAAAACCCGCAAAACACCCCGGAAAACCCTAGTTGCTGCCGAATTTTTTTCTGCTCAAAAATTAAAAAATCATATCTTAAAAATCGGCTCAGGCTTTTCTATAAACAGGCAAGAAAAACGATCGCGCGAGCCGACCAAGTCGCCGCGGTTCCGCGGCAGAATCTTGCTTCTGCGGCGGATCCGCGGCCGACTTGACTCGGCCGTGGATCGTTTCTCCTGCAGTTTGTTTCTGGGGGTGTTTTGGGATTTTTGGGATGGTTTGTTTCTGCCCAGATTTTCCAGAGAACAAGTTTGTTTTTGGGGTGGCTACAAATCCGTATTTTTGTCGATTTTCTGTAGATTTTGGCTAATGGTTATATCTGTAATGTTTTATATGTATTGAACGTCTACTAATCGCTATACGTCGATTGGTGGGGGTTATACATATCTGTGATCTGTGATGTTGATGGTTTGTATATATGAATTTGTTGGATTGTCGCGGATGAATAGCCGGGGGATTGTGAGATGAGAGTTTTTGTTTATCTTTCAATTTTTGTAATATATAAATTGATGTAATATTATTTTTGGCCGCACAACCGGGTCGGGGTTGTAGCCGTCATTGTATAATTTCTTTTTACTGTTTTTGCTCCTAGGATAGACCCAAGGAGGGGTGCACAAACTACCGGGTATCTCGAAGTGCCGAGTGGCCTACTCACGTTGTTGAGGGAGATTGCTCCACTTCGGATATTTGGCGGGTAGTTTGCCGCACCCGTAGGGGTCTAGGGTGGGGTTTTGGTTATTCATCACGACCGTGTAATCCGCTTTTTGTTACAGGCTCGTACAAATTGCGGATTCCTAGTATATCCAATGTATTCATCTGTGATCTGAAATGGCTATCATTGCAATATATCTATGTATGATATTATTTAGGCGTTGCTTATATTTTGCAGCCGCGCTAGCCCAGCCCCCGCTCTGTCGTTAGTTAAGTAACCTAACGGGTAATGACGGGGCCCCATGGCGAATGCGAATGGCATAAGCGTACGTCATATTTTGGTTGTTTTCTGCAATGGTACGATTAAATGATAGGACGCATTAAAAGAACTAATGCAAGAATAACACGCATTAAAAGAACTAATGCAAGAAAATAAACCAAGTAAAAGTCGTTGGAACACTTTCGAAAAACCACTCGGTTCTTTTCAAAACCAACTTTTAAATGCGGAGCTCGAGCCACTCCTTTTAAAAGCTATCTCGTTCCAACGATTATATCAAGTTCACTACGTTCACGGTTTTGCCAAAACCATCCGTAGCCCTCCATCATTTCAGTTAAATATTCGGTAGTATTCAAGCTATGTATTTTGACCTCACGCCAAGGCATAGTGATTGGTAGCTGCCGGATATTTATCTGTTGCATAGATAGAATGCGTTGGTTTGAGACAGTCGTACTGCCATTTTGGCCTACGTCAAGGGTAGGTACGGGTGGGTTCCAATTAACCTGGATAATGATGGGAAGAACTTCACATGTGACTTATGACATTTTGACCTCACGCCAAGGTCATAAGAGCATGGGGCAAAAATCTACATCGGGAGTTTCAAAAGAACTGAAACTTGCTAGCGCTGCATACCATTTGGAGTGTGATGATTCTGGTAGGATTCCTTCAGTTTTTCCACACAATGATATTTGGATCCCGATCCTACTGTGAGTATATGCTACTCCTCAGGAAATTTCTCACTAAACGATCAATGCTATAAACCTAGTAGGTGTCTAGAAAGGTGTTAGCGGGGCTACGCCCCCAGGGAAAAGAGGTTCTTAAATTAAGGAACTTCGCGAAAGCGTTGGAAAACCTCCCTCGAAGTACTGACACCAGCCTGGACGAACGGTTAAGCAAGTATTGTGCGGTGAAATTGATCCTGACTAATTCTTCCTTTTTGGTTTGAGGAGGGATTCGAGAGACAGTGGGAGCCATCCTGTTTAGACAAATTAAAAAACCACTCTAAACTTGCAAGAGCATCGTGCTAAAGTGTTTCTTCTCTCTCTCCAAATTGCAGCGACCATTCATCATGACTGGACTTAAGTTACTTCTAGATAAAAACATACTGACAGGGCCAAACTACAAAGATTGGCTCTGGAATGTCAAGATGGCAATCACTTACGATAAGTTGGGGTATCTCCTTACCACCAAAGCTCCCCCCGTTCCAGGTTCCACCTCCAGCGTCGCGGATAAGGAAATCCATAAGACTTGGGAGATAGATAGCGCGAAGGCAAAATGCCTTGTGCTTGCCTCTATGGACAACGAACATCAGAGGAGGCATGAGAATATGGACCTCGAATCCATATTTCTCCATACAAAAGAACTATATGGAGAGCAATCTCGTATCGCAAGATACGAAGTGTCGAAGAAGTTGTTTTCGGCAAGATTGGCCGTCGGATCATCGGTAGCGGAACACGTGCTTAAGATGATTGGCTTCATTGAGGAGCTCGCGGACCTTGGGACCACGTTGGAGAATGAGCTCTATACGGACTTGATTCTTCAGTCCCTTCCTTCCACTTACGCCCAATTCATCCTGAATTTCAACTTACAAGAAAAGGAAGTTGAACTTTCAGAACTCCTCAACATGCTAAGGAGTGCAGAGGGCACCCTACAGAAAGGTAGGGAAACATCCACTTTGTTTGTAGGAGGATCTTCCTCTTTTAAGTCCAGGACGAAAGCCAAGGGAATGAAGAAGAAAGCCCCCGCCAAACCAAGGGGCGGTGTTAGTAAAGTGGATACGAAGGGAAAGGCGAAAGCAACAAAGGTAGCGGGGAAACTTGTGGATAAAGAAGAATGCTTTTACTGTCACAAGAGTGGACACTGGAAGAAAGATTGCAGGGCTTGGAAAGCCAGAACACAGGGACTGAAGCATGTTGCGGCTTCAGCTTCAGGTGTGTATGTTATTGAAAACTGTCTATCTATAAACTCTACTTCCTGGGTATTGGATACCGGATCAGGATCTCATATCTGTAATTCTTTGCAGGCGTTGAGAAACCGTAGGGTTTTGAAGGCAGGTGACATGACCCTCAAAGTTGCAAACGGATCTAGCATGGATGCTAAGGCCGTGGGGGACTATCACCTGGGGTTGTCAGATGGACACGTTTTGGTTTTGCGTAATTGCTATTTTGTACCCAACGCAACTTGTAATATCATTTATGTATCTTTGACTTCTAAAGAAGGTTACGAATTTGCGTTTGTAAGTAATGTTGTAAACATTCACCTTAATCAAGTTCTGATTGGGTCAGGTACATTAAGCAATGGAATATACGTATTAAACGAACCACAGATTTTCAATGTCCAGAATACACACAAAATAAAGTCTCCGGAAATAAATCAGACTTTATTATGGCATTGTAGACTAGGTCACATCAATGAGAGAAGGTTGACGAAGTTACATACAGAAGGATATTTGAATCCGTTCGAATATCAATCATATGCCACTTGTCAATCCTGTCTCAAAGGAAAGATGACAAAGACTCCGTTCACTGGACACGGAGTAAAAGCGAGCGAGCTCTTGGGACTCGTACACAGCGACATGTGCGGTCCAATGTCTACACATGCGCGAAGCGGTTATTCTTACTTCATTACTTTTAAGGATGACTTTTCAAGGTACGGTTATGTCTTCTTAATGAAACATAAATCCGAAGCCTTTGGAAAATTCCAGGAATATAAGAATGAAGTAGAAAAACAAACCGGCAAAAGTATCAAGATTCTAAGATCGGATCGAGGTGGTGAATACTTAAGTGCCGAGTTCCTGGACTATTTAAAAGAGAATGGAATTCTCTCTCAGCTTACTCCTCCATACACTCCGCAACATAACGGTGTAACGGAGAGACGGAACCGGACCCTATTGGATATGGTACGTTCCATGATGAGTAACACTGAGTTACAGCGATCATTCTGGGGATATGCACTAGAATCAGCTGCATACCTTTTGAACCGAGTTCCAACTAAGACTGTGCCTACCACGCCATATGAGATATGGAATGGGAAGAAACCCTATCTTCAATATCTGAAGATCTGGGGATGTTCGGCTTTTGTCAAAAAGTAGCATGCGGACAAACTCGAGGCACGCACAGTACTGTGCAAGTTTGTGGGATACCCAAAGAACTCCAGGGGGTATCTATTCTATTACGCAGAGGAACAAAAGATTATTGTTTCTCGTAATGCCCATTTCTTGGAACACCAGTTCTTAGAAAAGGAAACAAGTGGGAGCGAAATAGAACTGGAAGAAATTCCAGAACCACAGAATATTACTGAAAGCTTAGTGGAACCAGAGGGTTCAAAAGAAAATGACATTCCTACGCCGCTCCGCAGGAGTAGTAGGCAGTCTCATCCGCCCGAGAGATACTACGGTTTTCTCATAGACGGGGATAGAGAGGATTGCATCATTGATTATGATGAACCGAGTAGCTTCCAGCAAGCCATTCAGAGCGTTGACTCGGTAAAATGGCTGGATGCAATGCGGACCGAAATGGAGTCCATGTACACCAACAAAGTATGGACGTTGGACGTTGCTCCAGTTGGGGTAAAACCCGTAGGATGCAAGTGGATCTTCAAAAGGAAGATTGGTGTAGATGGACAGGTTGAGACCTATAAAGCTAGAATGGTTGCAAAGGGTTTTCGTCAAAGACCTGGTTTGGACTATGACGAGACCTTTTCTCCAGTAGCTATGCTGAAATCCATTCGGATCCTTCTTGCCATTGCTGCCTTCCACGATTATGAGATTTGGCAGATGGACGTAAAGACCGCTTTTCTAAATGGAAATTTAGAGGAATGTGTTTATATGGACCAGCCAGAGGGTTTCATTCAGAGTGGGAGCAGCGGACAGGTGTGCAAGTTGCTTAAGTTTATCTGTGGACTAAAGCAGGCATCGCGGAGTTGGAACATCTATTTTGATGAGACGGTCAAGGAATTTGGCTTTATCAAAAATCCAGATGAACCATGCATCTATAGTAGATTTGTAGCAAGAACTGTAGTATTCCTCGTTTTATACGTGGATGGCATTCTCTTAATAGGAAATGACATTCCTATGCTACAATCTGTCAAGGGATTCTTGTCACACAGGTTCTCCATGAAAGACCTGGGTGATGCCTCATACATTCTGGGGATCCGGATCTATCGTGACAGATCCAAGAGGATACTGTGACTTTCACAGTCCAGGTACATCGACACCATACTGAAAAGATTCAGTATGGAAGATTCCAAGCGCGGTAATCTACCGGCTTGTCACGGGATCACCCTCTCCAAAGAGATGTCTCCCAAGACTGATTTGGAAAGGGATCGCATGTCTATTATACCCTACGCTTCTGCGGTAGGCTCTATAATGTATGCGATGTTATGTACCAGACCAGATGTAGCTTATGCACTGAGTGTAGTAAGCCGGTATCAGTCAAACCCAGGGGAGAAACATTGGATAGCAGTAAAGAACATTCTCAAGTACCTGAGAAGGACTAAGGAGGTGTTCTTGGTGTATGGCGGAAAAGACCTCCAGATTGAGGCCTTTGCTGACTCCAGCTTCCAGAGTGACAAGGATGATTCCAAGTCCATGTCGGGTTTTGTCTTTACCCTCAACGGAGGGGCGGTGTGTTGGAAGAGTTCCAAACAGGAAACCGTTGCTGACTCGACTATGGAAGTGGAATATATCGCTGCATCTGATGCCGCAAAAGAAGCCGTCTGGATAAGAAAGTTCTTGAAAGAACTTCAGGTGGTTCCGTCCATTGTTGACCCAATACCTTTGTATTGCGACAACAACGGGGCTATAGCTTTAGCAAAGGAACCCAGGTCCCATCAGAAATCCAGACACATCTTGAGGCGGTATCACTAGATTAGGGAGATCGTGGATCGCAAGGAGATCGAGGTTCGGAGGGTTGCTTCAGAAGATAACACTGCAGATCCATTCACAAAGGCCTTACCCCAGACTCAGTTCGAGCGGCTGATCGAGATGATAGGTCTTCGATACGCCAGTACATGGCCTTAGTGCAAGTGGGAGATTGTTAGTGTATATGCCCTAGAGGCCATTACTGTATCATACTAGTCTGTATATTACTTAATGGAAGCTTGGGATATTCACAGTTGTATAGAAAATCTTGCTCAATATAGTAGTATGCTACTTGGTTTGTTTCTACTTCAATGTGTACATGTGTTTATTTTAGTATATCACTTATATACATTAGTGGAGCCCTTAGGATCTTTGCTTGATTACCAGCGTTGTGATGGCAGTCACACTAGTGGGGGCTGGGTAATCTATTAGCACATCCATAAGCAGGTCCCTAGTCGCAGGACTATCGAGAGAGGGCATCGATACTCCGGAGTAGACTAGCGTATGCGCTTCTCATCCCAGTGTGGGAGGTGGTCTGTCCCACAGCCATCAGTACGTCGTACTGGAGATAGTATGCGGGTGCTCGTTGGGTTACGAGTACACTGGACAGGACTCATCGGGAACTGTTGGTTGGTACTATACCTATCGTCAGTTATCAGTTCCCAGGTGACATGAGTACAGCTTAGTCCGCTGACTTGACACTGTCACTTCGCCTCGAGTGTGTTCCCACTGTACTTAGATTACTACCCTACCACGGCTCAAAGAAGTCGTGAAAACATGTAGTAGTTGGGTGCAGTCCCGAAGCACTTAGAGGCAGTGACGGTTAGACAGGATTCGTCTCTCCCGGTATTGGGGGTTGACATCGCGCTGTGTCTAGGATAGCCATTACACGAGTAGTCCCTGGCCAGGGCAAGCGAGATATACTGGTAGGTTTCCAGTGTTATCTCAGGGTGTTCTGGGCTTCACTCCGACACGACTTGTACCACTATTAGGGGACTGGCGTTTACCGCCCCCTAGGCCCGCCATGCGATGTATCAGACGAACAGACCGGACTGTATGGAGATTGTCACATTCAGACTCAGTAGGAGTTCAGATGGATTTCACCTCGTCCGTCTTCTTATCGGCATCTACCTGGGGACCATTACGCACAGCTAGTGCCGCTTGCGGTCTATGGTTAAACCCACTGCCAGCGTAGTGTCGAGTCTTTAGAGTCCCACACAGAGGGCTATTCGCCTTTAGGCAAAACAGAGTAGAGGTCGCATGGTTTTGCGACAGGGTTCGTTCTCATCCGCGCACTTGTGCACGTTTGGCGTCCGGACGGATATTACTAGCAGGCTCTGCTTTGAGCCAGATCCTAATATATGTTTTGGGGTTAGTTTTATCTCATAGTATTCATGTTCCTCGGAACACGAATGCCGGTGTGTATGCACAGTTGTTTGAGGCGGAGGAAGAGGATTTTCATTAGGTTTTCGGAACGGGTGTGTATGCACAGTTGACAATCGTCTTTTTCCAAACCCTAATGAATTTGTGATATATCAATTAATAATATTAATTAAATGAAATTGTGTCATGCTTGGGTTTGTTGACTTGTTGACCAAGGTTGACTTGTTGACCATTGTTGAAACATTGACTATCATCATTACACATCAAAGATGCTCTTTGATTCTAGCAAAACCATTTAATGTGAAATGATAATAGTCTTATCAAACCTTCCATCAACTTTTCATTTAGATTAATTTTATTAATTTGATAATTCACTAGATATTGTTATGGTTGTAAAAAACCATTTCAATCTGTCATATTGATTCTCTCTCCTCTCTTCTTCTTCCTCCACCTCTAGTTCAAGGAGATTCATTCTCATGTGTTGAGAAACCTCTCCTTGAGTTAAAATACTCTAAACCACTCTCTACTCATTCTAGGGTTGAAGCTCTAGCAAGCCAAAGACCTTAGTTCTCTCAAAGTTCGAGAAAGGAGCCCAAGGTTGAACCCTCAGGTCGATCCATCTTTGACGGAAGAAGGCGACGAGGATAGCACCATCCAACCACTACAAAGAGTTCAAGAAGAAGGAGTTCAAGTGAGGTATAACCCCTAACCGAGTAGATAAATCTCTTGTTAGGTTGCTAGTGTGTAGTTTAGCCAAGATCCGTTTTTGTAGTCCATGTTACCTAAGTCTTAAAAATCGTTTTTCACCTTTTCCGCAAGCCCGAAAGAACCGGGAGAGGTAACGTGGACTTACAATTCCTCGAACGCTATAGTTTCGCAAACAGGTTTTATGAGACTGACTAGTAGAGGAGTTGGGTGTTCGGTATCACACGGGCTGTGAGTATGCGACATCGCAATAATTAGCCTTGAGTGCAAGTGGGAGATTGTTGGAGATAGTGCCCTCAGAGTCAATTATTGGATCACAGGCACGTGATTGCAATGATTGAGGGAGGACCTATTCCGGTCGGACAGTCTTACTCAAGATGATAGTATGCTATCTGGTTTACCTTTATCATCGTGTACTGCTTTAGGTGACCTTACAGGTCACTATTGCACGTTGATAGAGCCCCTAGGATTCTTGCTTGACTACCAGCAGTATGAGGGCAATCATATACATGGAAGATGGGGTCTATAAGCACTTCCTTAAAAGGTCCCTAGTCGTGGGAGTTTCGAGACAAGGCATCGATACTCCAGAGTAGACTAGTGTATACAGTCGAGACCCCGACGAGGGGCGGTGGCCGGTCCCACAAGCCACTGGTGTCAGTTGGTTCAACTAAGATGTATACAGGTGCTCATTGGGTTATGAGTACACCGGACAGGACTCGCCGGGAACATGCTAGTTGGTCTTATACCTGACGTCAGGTAGCAGTTCCCTGGTGACATGTGTACAAGTTAGTTCATCGACCTGAGGATCGTCATTTGTCTCGTGTGAGTTCCTACTGTACTTTGATTACTACCCTACAACGCTCAAAGGAGACGTGCAAACAGGTTTTAGTTGGGTACAGTCCCGAGCCACATGGAGGCAGTGAGCGGATCTTCAGGGGTTCGTCTCTCCCGGTATTGGGGGTGAGGTCGTGCTGTGTCTAGGAGAGCCATTGCACGAAGTCCTTGGCCAAGGCAGGAGATTTACTGGTAGGTATTCCAGTAGTATCTCAGGATTTTCTGGGCTACACTCCGACACGACTTGTACCGCTTTTGGGGGTCTGACTTTTACCAACCCCGTAGGCCCGCCATGCGATGCTCATAGACGAACGGATCGGACTGGACGGATATTGTCACTGACAGGCTCAGTAGGGTGTCAGGATGAGTTCGCTCATCGACGTCCCTTTTGGTCAATAGCTGGTAGCCCGTCACGTATGGCTAATACCTCTGACGTGCTAGTGGTTAAATCCATAACCATAGTATTGACGAGTATTTAGAGTCCACCACACACACAGTTACTCAAGTTTCGGGCGAAACGCTGTAGAGGCCGTATGGAGATATGGCAGGGTTCGATCAGATACGTGCGGTATTGCACGGATCAGGATCGGACGGTTAGTACTAGAGGCCGTATGGATATATGGCAGGGTTCGATCAGATACGTACGGTATTGCACGGATCTGGATCGGACGGATATTACTAGCCGGCTTTGGTTTAAGCCGGTTCCTAGTATAGTACAGTGTAGATTTTATCTCATTGCATTTGTATTTCGGTCGGAATACAAATGCGGGCATGTATATACAGCAGCGGGGTTTTCCTGTAATTTATTACGGGACCAGTTTTCTGGAGTTTCCAGTTTGCTTTCCGTTTCGGCCATATTTCTTTGTATCTTTCATTGGCCGAAGATTGGTGGAGGAGGGCTTATTTGCATTTGTGCAAATAAGCATTTGTGGAGGGTGTTCTATGCATATTATTGTATCATGATAATTGCACCATCATTTGACTTCTTTTGACCATGATGGCTTGACTTGTGGTTTTATGATGGTTGTGGTGGAGTGTTGGTCTTAGTTTGTTATCATGCTTGTTGATGATGAAGGGTTATGATGTTTGATGTGAGACTTGCCTTTTTCCCTTTTACACTCTACCTTGCATTATTCTTATCCCTTGGGATTATTTCCTCACTTGACTCCATTCTCACCCCACCACCAAGCATGGCCGGCCATAGAGGGAAGGGTCTGTCCCATATTTTTGTGAGGGGATTTTTGTTCTTTTGGCTTTGTAAAATCCCCAAGTTCCTCCACAAAAGTTGATATATCATTCTCCTCCACAAAAGGGCAACTTCCAATACCCTAAATGAGACAGGTTCTACACTATCCTACAGCATATCTTAGGCACGTCGACTCGCCAACTTCGTGCCCTAGTTGCCTCGGTCCAGAGGTGGGAGCCCGTAAAAGAAGCAGGCAACGTGGTGCCCTTCCGGCGACTTGGTGGAGACAGGAGATTCCGCGGGGAGATCGGGACGGCGACGAGAAGACCGAAGGACACGGATCGCTCGGTATATCTCTCTACCCCTTCTCTTGATTTCTAGGACTAGATTAATGGCACGATCCGGGTTTATAGTGCGTGCTATTGCTGGTTTGAAAAGTTAAAGTAAATCACCGCTTCCACATTCCGGCGTCGGATTGACGGCCGGGGCGCCGCCGTGCACTTACATAATGCATGCAAAGTACTCAGGTACTGTTCTCAGATCGGTCATGTTTGGCTACTACACAATATAGTGCCCAACATGAAAACAAAGTGCTCGAAAGCAAAATCAGCCTCAAAAGGGCGTATCCAAAAATCACATGCGTCTGGTGCGCATGGGAATCAAATCCAAATACAGGTGTTATAATATACACAAGCAAAACTAAGTGCAACGCGTGTGCACAAAAACATCTGTCCAGTGCAACGGGTGTGCACGACAACAACATCAAGTGCATCTAAAGTGCACTAAAATCTCAATCCCATGCATCCTGTGTGCACAGAATCACATCTCATATCATGCGCCCAACATGCGCGAAAATCCAACCCAAGTGCACATGTCTCGCACGAATGAAATCGCATCCAATATGCACGGAAGAAAATCCAAGTCAAGAGCATCCCACATGCACGAGTAAAATCTCACTCAAGTGCATCCGATGCATAAAATACCGATCAATAACTCAAATGCATAAACAGCAACACCGAGTACACCAAGGTGTGTAAAATCGTAAACGTGTGCGACTGCGTGCACAAAATGCATATCAATGCACTACAAGCACATATAAGCTATACCGAGTGCAAACATCAAATCGAGTGCGATACGCACAAAATCAAATCATCCCTATGAAATCCATGAAATCATAAACATGTGCAGCTAAGGCACAAAATCGACATCAAACGCAATATGCACAAATCGCAAATCAACACAACGGTGTATAAAATATATATATAGTGCGATAACTATGCACAAAAATGTAAATACCCAGTAGGTGCAACCATGGAGCACGAAATCAATATCAGGAAACTCGTCATCAAAACTCAAAACCAAGCGATATAAGCGTGATACTCAGATCACAAACGCAAATCGCAACAAAGGACATTGAGGTACACCTCCTACAATGTCGAGAAATAATTCAGTGCGCCTAGAACAGGAAGAACAAGAACATCTGCTTGCCTCCTGGTCACGGTCTGGCATCCTCGGTCTCTGGGTACTCATCTTCTCCTCAGATTTACTAATCTGGCAATCTATCGGCTCATCGGCCCTGTCAGGTGTGCTAACGGGGACGATTCTGTTCTGGCACTTCTCTGGTCATCTCTCGGTCAATCATCACGACCACTCATCAAGCAGCACATTGCTGGCGTCGTCCTCTGGTCCTCTGACAATACGTGACACCTCTAATCCAGGGTGCCAATCTCATTGCAGCAGTGTCCTGGAAGGAATCCTGCTCAGGGTCTCTTCCGATCTTGCCTATGCCGAACTGTACGGAGGCTGGTACTCTTACATAATCTTTTCTCGTTTTCTGGACATCTGCGTGTTCCCGACACATTTTCTCGGAAACTGTCCGTATCCCAACGTCTCTATAAGCATATCAGGTCTGTGATCTCGACGGGGAGTAATAACAGCTCGTCAGCGTCTCGCACGAACTTCTGGTTCCACTTGTTTTTATCGTCGTCCACTATGACGTCAAGCTATGCTATTTGCGCACTGCAACTGTTCTCGGCCACGGTCAATCCAAAGTCTCTCGCACGGACTCGAAGTCACTAACTCTGTATCTTCATCACTCGGTAGAAGATGTCTGGCCGAACACGTCCTCGGGAGCTCGTCCCATCCATCGGAGATATACTCCATACTCGTCTATTCCTGATCAATTCACAACGCATCTGGGTGAGGTCCTCTATCCTAACCTGGTCAACTATCTCATCGACGATGCCGAACCCCAGCCTGCTGGGTGTACGCAAAATGACCACTCCTGGGTCCAGGTCTTCTCGTATAGTATTCCAGAAAGGTCCTGTCGAGGTCTCTCTCAAATCTCATTCCTGCCGGATTGCACGGAAGTTATTATCTTTTATATATCTGTTTCTTGTTCCGGAATGGCTGCATACTCCTCGCGACTCCTTCTGGAAGGTATATCCATATACAACGCCTCTTCATGGGTATCCGTCTCTGATGTCAGCGAAGTAGAACATCACCTCTTCGAATTCTCGTGCGAACTCTTCACTTCACTCGGCTCTAATGTCGACTGATTCGGGCTCGTCTTCTCATGGCTGTATGGACTGCGCTCCAACGGCTATGCTCGTATCTGGAGTCTCTCAAGAAATGTATCCCATCACATGATATTCGAATGATGTAGAACCATCCGATCGATATGTCAAAAGCTCATAATCCCTCAAGAGATCAACATCTTGGGTTTAGTTTAATAGTATCGAGTACATGCAACAGCATCAGTGATCCAGCCGTAGAAGGGCAAACCCAAGCTTCACTAATGGCGCTGTGGAACTTCCATAAACCCTAAGGTTAAAAGGCTTTCACACGGTCATTATGTCGAGTTAGGGTTTCATTCTTCTAGAGGGTCCATATAATTTCTTGCACGTCTTTCCGAATAATTTAAACTTGGAATATGGTTTCCTGACATTCGATCGTCTTTATCGACTCTCAACGAATCTACGTGAAGTCGTCTCTAGCTGGAATCAATCTATCTGATGACCTCGCATCGGGTAAGCGAACGAACCACATGCCCTAGTCCTTCACCTTTGGGTGGCTAGCGACATTCCGTCATATCTCTAAGTATATACTTATGCTGTAGTAGCTCCAACCTCTGGGCGATACCTCGTCATTTGCAGCATCAACCGGCTCATTCTTCTGTATGCTGAACAGCGCCTCAATCCTCCAGGAAAGGCGATACATTGGCGGTCATCTCTAAATCGGTCTCCTCTAGATCTGAGTAAGACTTTCCATACTGGAAATCTTCAACTCAACAGGGCCTGCTCCGGCGCATCAATCTGACGAATCACCTTCGTCTTTCAAATTGGGGTAGACTAGCTATCATCTGTCTCATATCTGCCTGGAAGCTCCGGCGATCTCAGCTCGTAAGCTCCGGAAGTGACATCCTATCAATCTCAGCAACAGCTGGGTCACCTGTCCGCACGGTAGGCGACATCAAAATCCCTGAGGTATGCTGTGCATCTACAGTCCTCTCGCAACTGGCAGCTCTAACAATGGCCCGATCATCCGGTGTAAAACCAAGCTCTCGCCTCCACAAGAGGTCACAACAAAATACTAACTCGAGACGTTCTCATGTCACCAGAAAACACAATGGTCGGCCCTCGTATCAAACGAGCTCTCCCTGACCGCAACACTAGCAGCAGCTCAAACTGTGCTCAAACTATGGTGACAGGTACCTCAATCGAGTATCGAAGAGAGCAGATCAACGACATGAGAGGAAACGACAAATCCAGTATGGATACATGATCATAAGAAGGAACAGCATCAATGAATGTATGATCATGGGACTAATAGAATCGAGGAACTCAAATGGATGTATA
Source organism: Agapanthus africanus (assembly GCA_030015575.1). Lineage (NCBI taxonomy): Eukaryota > Viridiplantae > Streptophyta > Magnoliopsida > Asparagales > Amaryllidaceae > Agapanthus > Agapanthus africanus. The sequence goes on along the minus strand of JASDDO010000031.1, from coordinate 248,559,273 downwards.
ATCATGGATATGAAGAGAATCACTGATCTCAAAAATATGTACATCCTAAGGTTTCTTAAGTGGTGTATCGTATCGTAAATATTCCGCGGAACATACGTATGGTACGTCACTCTACTCAAGCTACGTACTCCATCAATCAGTGTCAGCCTATGAAACGAAAGTTCGGGTCTAATACCCCCCCGTTCAAGTCTAAGTTCCGTAAGGTCAAGCCTAGGTTCCGAAATACATAACCGCCCTAGACTCCGCATAGTCAAACATAGATTCGAACAAAGGTTAAACCTAGCGCTCGGATACCAACTTTGTCATGACTCGAAATATTAGCTCGTGACCAGCACTTGAATCACGCCACGTCTAAAGGCGTAACGGAATTCAAGTAAGCTGAAACCCAGAAATCTAAACCTTTTAAGTAAAATAAAGGAGGTGAGGTTTTGAAATAAAGGTATATGAAATCATGTTTTCTTAATGCATAGAAAAGAAACATGAATGATGCAAATGAAATTTACTAGTTTGAAAACATGTTTCAACTTTTAAAAATTTTGGCAGCACCTCCTTTGTATATTTTGATCCAAAAGCACAAATACATAATAAGAATAATGGCATCCCCAAGAGGGAGCTAGCTCTTCGCCAAACGGCGGATCACAACCACGCAATACAACATAAATAAGTATACGACGCCCAACGACGAAGTTCACCACAAAAAGACAGTGAAAAGAGCAAGATATAACCCCAAAGTGAAAATAAAACCCATCGCTCAAATCTCGCAACTACAAGTCTCACTAAGTCTCATCACTTATACAATTACAACTTTTGATTAATTGATAGAGTTAACAGGATACAATATGAAATATAATACAAGAGTGGGTACGATACAATGTCCCACCTACCAATGCAAAACACCCGAATGGAACTGTGTGCGAGCGAAGCCGCTACTGATCCAAGCGGTCAACCTGCAAGAACTGTGGCACAACGGGGGTGAGTTGCCAACTCGTGAATAGAAATATATCTACAAGTAGAAATCGAATAAACAACGACTCCTAGGTCATCTATATCATAAGGTAATACTATGATATCTAGGGTGACCGGGTCGTATATGTGCCAACAAGGCAGTCACTACCTAAGTAGATGTGGATAACATCCAATAATAATAATCAATGCATGTATATGGATCTCGTCCTACCATATCAAGGTATGTATGCATGTGGATTTCGTCCACCCAAAATCAATGTCTGTATGCACGTAAATATCATAGCAGAGTGTGCATGAAAATATGAGGATATATAGATCAACGGTGGCCCTCCCGACACATCAAAATCATGGAACCCGAGTGCCTAGCATCGACACTCGAAAACATCATGAAAACCGAGCCCAGCATCGGCACGTAAATCCTCATATATCGGGCTCCGTCGGTCCGGATCGACCCACGGGCTCCGTCAGTCCGGATCAGCCCATATCATCTCTCAACTTCGGTCGGTATCCTCCGGATAACCTCCGAGTCCAAATACTATCACCGGTAGGTAGTAGTCCCTCTGCCAGGCTCACCGTCTACTGCACAGTGATCTGTTCTCGGCCCGGGGTACCATTCCGGGCCCACCATGTACCCGCAATCGGCCTCAACCGCCTCCTCAAATCGGGTTTCACGTGTCGCTCTCAGAACCGAGAAAACACATGGTGGACGCACTGAAATATCATATCAAGAGAAACCGGGTTTTTAAAACAACACATAATCACTTTTGAAATATCCCCGGTTCTCAAATCCAGAAATCTCATGAAAACAGCATATCTCAATGCGTAAAATAATAAAGCATGATGTATGCGACATGTAAAAAGAAATGCGAGCAACTCCGTGTATCATGCAATATAGAATAGTGATATGACATATTAAGGGGAAAACTGCTCTTTTAAGATGATTCCAGTTTTTAAAATATAACTCGCGGTTCCCAATTTCCATATAAAACCAATTATCTATATAGGTACAATATGAATATGCGCAAGTATAGATGTACCATGTATGTGTGCACAAATATGAATATAAAATGTGTATGTGCACAAGTATGGGTGTATCAAGGTATATGTACACCAATATGGATATACGAATGTGTATATCCACAAGTATGAATGTATCTATGTATATGTCATGATGCAACAACCCTACTGTGTAGTGACATGGCAATTATCGATGATGAAGTGTGTGAGCCGGCAAATATGTGTACGTGTAACATATGCATCATCGATAATGGTGCAGGTGTACTATCACAGGTATATGCGATGCAATAATAATATCATGAATGCAGCAAGTAAATCATCAGCTAACAGCTATAAGGTATACATAACTGTCATATGTCTGAGTCGGTGAATCTATCAATCGGCATCTAGCCCAATAACACCATGTACGGTATAATCCATCGTACGGCAACCTCTAGTCAAGGGTATGGATCAATCATCAAGTCAACTCATCACGCACGGAATATCATCGTGCGACGGCATTAGGCTAAAAGGGATCATATCATCCTATAAGGCAAATGAGGGTACGGCCTAATATCACATACGACCTATCATCCATGATTCACCACGTTCTATAAATATATATAACCCTATATACCTATGTCCCGGGTCGCACCGACAATAATCTCATATCAGGGGACCGGCAGGGTATAAATCATTTCGATCGACTCGCATCCGTATACCATCATATCTTATCATCATCTCAGCATATCATCAAATTCGTCTTGTATTATTTCATCTCATTTATGTCTCAGATCATGTCGAGTTTACATAAACATGCTATCTCTACTAAGTATAAGTATCTAATCTAACAAACACACCCGAACCATACAATCAGATTTTTAAAGAAGTGAATCGTAGTTTTGAAATCAGGGATTACGGTGTTTTTAAAGAAAAGATATCATTTGAACATTCGTAACATCCCTCAAGATATACATTTAAAAGATACATATGATTCTTTAGTTTAGGAAAAGGTATGGTTTGGATGACGCATCTACATCAACTATCTAGTCCTACAGTACCCTACGCGGTAATATCGCTAAACGACATCCTGGGGTAGTAGCAACATATCACACTTGACTATCCTCTAGTTCAAATATGACTACATAGCTATCTTTATTCTAACCCTAGTTTCCTAATCTAGGTTTCCTAACCATACTCTATAAATCGGTTTTCCGTCAGATGTTTGCGGGGGTGCTATACGCCATCCACCCGACTTCCCCGGTAGATATAGATCTACTTACCTGGTCTTCGCTCGCCGAAATCGATGACGCCACGCTTCTTCGCCCCGGAATCCATGTGAGGGTACCTGCAATAATAACCAATCGCAATACGTATTAAAATCGAGCAGAAAACCGATACAGCGCACAGTGTGCTCATAGGTTGAAACCAATAGCCTAAACGTGCAAATCAATCAAACAACCCCTGTTGTCGATGTACAAACACCCGACAACCAAATACAAATCCAAAGATCAAGAAATTGAATTTCAAAATACGGAAAACATAGCCAAAAGCACACCAAAATGCTTCCAGATTTTTCCCCAGGTGACAATTAGCCAAAACTGCATATAAGAGGGGTCTAATTTAGTGCAAAAAGAGCCATGGACCAAATCTGAAACCATTCTACCCTACTCTGGCCGCAAATTGTGGCCAGAATGAATATATCTTCGGCCTGGGGTTGGATATAGAGGCTCGGGTCTCAGTGGTAGCTTCCTAGGTGCCTGTACGACTCCCAGTAATCCCAAAATTAATTCTAGTGTCCCCGGGTTGCTCCAGATTCCAGAATACCTTCACAGATCACACATTTATCCGATGTCGGGTTTCTAAATCCATGTTTTGGGGTTTCTAAGGTCTGGTCTAGGTCACTAAAGAGCACCTAAGTTTAGTTAACAGCTAGTAGGCATCACCCAATTCAAACAAACACTCAAACATTCACTACTGTTTCCCAATGTCACTGATCTTCACAAAACGACATCTAAACATGATATCTCAAAAAAATAATCTAAAGGGAAGAAATTATACCTCATCTAGTCCACTCTAGGCAGCACTAACTTCCAAACGTCGTCAAAATCCCATTTTGCTTGGTCCCATGTGTAGAGGAGGAGATGGGGATAAAGTTTTGTGAAGGGTGTGTAGGGTTTTGGGGCATGGTTGGAGATGGATCTGTTAGTGTATATGCCCCAGAGGCCATTACTGTATCATACTGGTTTGTATATTACTTAATGGAAGCTTGGGATATTCACCTTGTATATACAATCTTGCTCAAAATAGTAGTATGCTACTTGGTTTGTTTCTACTTCAATGTGTACATGTGTTTATTTTAGTATATCACCTATACACATTAGTGGAGCCCTTAGGATCTTTGCTTGATTACCAGCGTTGTGATGGCAGTCACACTAGTGGGGGCTGGGTAATCTATAAGCACATCCTTACGCAGGTCCCTAGTCGCAGGACTATCGAGATAGGGCATCAATACTCCGGAGTAGACTAGTGAATGCGCTTCTCATCCCAGTGTGGGAGACGGTCTGTCCCACAGCCGTTAGTACGTCGTACTTGAGATAGTATGCGGGTGCTCGTTAGGTTACGAGTACACTGGACAGGACTCGTCGGGAACTGACTAGTTGGTTTTATACCTATCGTCAGTTATCAGTTCCCAGGAGACATGAGTACAGCTTAGTCCGCTGACTTGACACTGGCACATCGCCTCGAGTGTGTTCCCACTGTACTTTGATTACTACCCTACCACGGCTCAAAGGAGTCGTGCAAACAGGTGGTAGTTGGGTGCAGTCCCGAAGCACTTGGAGGCAGTGACGGTTACACAGGATTCGTCTCTCCCAGCATTGGGGGTTGACATCGCGTTGTGTCTAGGAGAGCCATTACACGAGTAGTCCCTGGCCAGGGCAAGCGAGATATACTAGTAGGCTTCCAGTGTTATCTAAGGGTGTTTTGGGCTTCACTCCGACACGACTTGTACCGCTATTAGGGGACAGACGTTTACCGCCCCCTAGGCCCGCCATGCGATGTATCAGACGAACAGACCGGACTGTACGGAGACTGTCACATTCAGACTCAGTAAGAGTTCAGATGGGGTTCACCTCGTCAGTCTTCTTATCGGCATCTACCTGGGGACCGTTACGCACAGCTAGTGCCGCTTGCGGTCTGTGGTTAAACCCACTGCCTGCGTAGTGTCGAGTCTTTAGAGTCCCACACAGAGGGCTATTCGCCTTTGGGCAAAACAGAGTAGAGGTCGCATAGTTTTGCGACAGGGTTCGTTCTCATCCGCGCACTTGTGCACGTTTGGAGTCCGGACGGATATTACTAGCGGGCTCTAGTTTGAGCCAGATACTAGTATATGTTTTGGGGTTAGTTTTATCTCATTGTATTCATGTTCCTCGGAACAAGAATGCGGGTGTGTATGCACAGTTGATTGAGGCGGAGGAAGAGGATTTTCATTAGGGTTTCGGAACGGGTGTGTATGCACAGTTGACAGTCGTCTTTTTCCAAACCCTAATGAATTTATGATATATCAATTAATAATATTAATTAAATGAAATTGTGTCATGGTTGGGTTTGTTGACTTGTTGACCAAGGTTGACTTGTTGAAACTTTGACTATCATCATTACATATCAAAGATGCTCTTTGATTCTAGCAAAACCATTTAATGTGTGTAATGATAATTGTCATTCCAAACCATCCATCAACTATTTCATTTAGATTATTATTATTAAATTGATAATTCATTTCATATTATGTCATGGTTGTAAAAAAGAGTTTCACTCTATCATAACACTTCTCTCTCCTTTCTTCTTCTTCCTCCTCCTCTAGTTCAAGGAGACTCACTCTCATGTGTTGAGAAACCCCCTCCTTGAGATAAAAACACCCCAAAACCACTTTCTACTCACTCTAGGGTTAGAGGTCTGGCAAGCCAAAGACCCTAGTTCTCTCAAAGTTCGAGAAAGGAGCCCGAAGGTTGAACCCTCAGGTGGATCCATCTTTGACGGAAGAAGGCGACGAGGAAAGCACCTTCCAACCCCTACAAAGGTTTCAAGAAGAAGGAGTTCAAGTTAGGTATAACCTCCTTTCCGAGTACCTAACTCTCTTTAGCATGGTAGCTAGTTTAGTTTAGAAAAGATCCCGACTTTTGTTAGTCCATGTTGCCTAATGCGCTAAAAATTTGTTTTTTATACCGTTTCCGCCTCCCCGCAAGAACCGGGGTTGGCAACGTGGACTTACAGTGGTATCAGAGCCTAACTAAACTTAAACTAGCTTAGTAGTAAAGTGTATGGACGTTCGATCGGAAAAATCACAAAAACCTAAACATCAAAACCCTAACTTTCTGTTGAAATTTTTTGCGCTCTAAAGATAAAAAGTTTTACTCCAAAAATCGGCTCAGGGTTTTGTGAAGACACCCACCAAAAACGGTCGCCTGAACCCTTCAAACCGCCGCGGTTCCGCGGCAATGGGTATACATTTGCCGTGGAACCGCCGCCGTTTTGGCTTGTCTCGTGACCGGGTTTGGTGCAGTGTTCTTCTGGTAGGGTTTTGGGATTTTTAAGATGGTTTATTTGTGCCCAGGTTTTCCAGAAAAGAAATTTGTTTTTAGGGGCCAATAAATCCGTATTTTTTGGATCGATCTTCACTATACTTTGACTAATCTGTTACATCTGTGATGTTTGTATGTATTGAACGTCGGCTAATAGCTACATGTCGATTAGTCGGGGTTATACGTATCTGTGATCTGTGTTTGTTGATGGTATGTGTATATGAAAGCGTTGGACTGTCGCGGGTGAATAGCCGGGGTGGATGTGAGATGAGTGTTTTCTTTTTCTTTCATTCATGTAATATGTAAATTGATGTAATATTATTTGTATGGCCGCACAACCGGGTCGGGGTTGTAGCCGTCATTGTATAATTCTTTTTACTGTTTTTGCTCCTAAGATTGACCCATGGAGGGGTGCACAAACTACCGGGTATCTCGAAGTGCCGAGTGGCCTACTCACGGCGTTGAGGGAGGTTGCTCCACTTCGGATACTTGGAGGGTAGTTTGCCGCACCCGTAGGGGTCTTGGGTGGGGTTTTGGCTATTCACCGCGACCGTGTAATCCGCTTTTCGTTGCAGGCTCGAACGGATTGCGGATTCCTAGTATATCCAATGTATTCATCTGTGATCTGTAATGTCTATCATTGCTATATATTTCTAACTATTTAGGCGTTGCTTATGTTTTACAGCCGCGCTAGCCCAGCCCCCGCTCTGTCGTTAGTTAAGTAACCTAACAGGTGATGACGGGGCCCTGTGGCGAATGCGAATGGCATAAGCGTATGTCATATTTTTGTTGTTTTCTGCAATGGTAGGATTAATTGATGGGACGCATTAAAAGAACTAATGCAAGAATATCACGCATTAAAAGAACTAATGCAAGATAATAAACCAAGCAAAGTCGTTGTAACACTTTCGAAAAACCACTCGGTTCTTTTCAAAACTAACTTTTAAATGCGGAGCTTGAGCCACTCCTTTTTAAAAGCTATCTCGTTCCATCGATCATATCAAGTTCACTACGTTCACGGTTTTACCAAAACCATTCGTAGCCCTCCGTCGTTTCGCATGAATAGGCAATAGTATTCAAGCTATGTATGTTGGCCAAAGTCAAGGCATAGTGATTGGTAGCTATTGGGTATTCATGTGTAGCATAGATAGATGCGTTGGTTTGGGACAGTCGTACTGCCATTTTGGCCAAAGTCAAGGGTAGGTACGGGTGGATCCAAATTAACCTGGATAGTGACGGGAAGAACTTGACATGTGACTTATGATATTTTGGCCAAAGTCAAGGTCATAAGAGCATGGGGCAAAAATCCACATCGGGAGTTTCATAAGTACTGAAACTTGCTAGATTTGCATACCATTTGGAGTGTGATAATTCTGGTAGGATTCCTTCAGTTTTGTCACGCGATGATATTTGGATCCCGATCCTACTGTGAGTATATGCTACTCCTCGGGAAATTTCTCACTAAACGATCAATGCTATAAACCTAGTAGGTGTCTAGAAAGGTGTTAGCGGGGCTACGCCCCCAGGGAAAAGAGGTTCTTAAATTAAGGAACTTCGCGAAAGCGTTGGAAAACCTCCCTCGAAGTACCGACACTGGCCTGGCTGAACTGTTAAGCAAGTATTGTGCGGTGGGATTGATCCCGACTAATTCTTCCTTTATGGTTTGAGGAGGGATTCGAGAGACAGTGGGAGCCATCCTGTTTAGACAAACTAAAAACCATTCTAAACTTGCAAGAGCATCGTGCTGAGTGTTTCTTCTCTCTCTCCTAATTGCAGCGACCAATCGACATGACTGGACTTAAGTTACTTCTAGATAAAAACATACTGACAGGGCCAAACTACAAAGATTGGCTCAGGAATGTCAAAATGGCAATCACTTACGACAAGCTGGGGTATCTTCTTACCACCAAAGCTCCCCCCGTCCCAGGTCCCACCTCCAGCGTCGTGGATAAGGAAATTCGCAAGACATCGCAGATTGATTGCGCGAAGGCCAAGTGCCTCGTGCTTTCCTCTATGGACAACGAACATCAGAGGAGGCACGAGAATATGGACCTGGAATCCATATTTCTCCATACAAAAGAACTGTATGGAGAGCAGTCTCGTATCGCAAGATACAAAGTGTCGAAGAAGTTATTTTCGGCAAGATTGGCCGTCGGATCATCGGTAGCGGAACACGTGCATAAGATGATTGGCTACATTGAGGAGCTCGCAGAACTTGGGACCACGTTGGAGAGTGAGCTCTATACGGACCTGATTCTCCAGTCCCTTCCTTCCACTTACGCCCAGTTTATACTGAACTTCAACTTATAAGAAAAAGAAGTTGAACTTTCAGAACTCCTCAACATGCTGAGGAGCGCAGAGGGCACCCTACAGAAAGGTAGGGAAACATCCACTTTGTTTGTAGGAGGATCTTCTTCTTCTAGGTCCAAGGCGAAAGCCAAGGGAAAGAAGAGGAAAGCCCCCGCCAAACCAAGGGGCGGTGTTAGTAAAGTGGATACGAAGGGAAAGGCAAAGGAAATAAAGATAGCGGGGAAGCTTGTGGGTAAAGAAGAATGCTTCTATTGTCATAAGAGTGGACACTGGAAGAAAGAATGCAGGGCTTGGAAGGCCAGGACACAGGAACTGAAGCAGGTTGCGGCTTTAGCTTCAGGTGTGTATGTTATTGAAAACTGTTTTTCAATAAACTCTACTTCCTGGGTATTGGATACCGGATCAGGATCTCATATCTGTAATTCTTTGCAGGCGTTGAGAAACTGTAGGGTTTTGAAGGCAGGTGACATGACCCTCAGAGTTGCAAACGGAGCTAGCATGGATGCTAAAGCCGTAGGGGACTATCACCTGGGAATGTCTGATGGACATGTTTTGGTTTTGCGTAATTGTTTTTTTGTACCCAACGCAACTTCTAATATCATTTCTGTATCTTTGGTTTCTAAAGAAGGTTATGAATTTGCGTTTGTAAGCAATGTTGTAAACATTCACCTTAATCAAGTTCTGATTGGGTCAAGTACATTGAGCAATGGTATATACGTATTAAACCAACCACATATTTTCAATGTCCAGAATACACACAAAAGAAAGTCTCCAGATATCAATCAGACTTTCTTATGGCATTGTAGACTGGGTCACTTCAATGAGAGAAGGTTGACTAAGTTACATACAGAAGGATATTTGAATCCGTTCGAATATCAATCGTATGCCACTTTTCAATCCTGTCTCAAAGGAAAGATGACAAAGACTCCGTTCACTGGACACGGAGTAAGAGCGAGCGAGCTCTTGGGACTCGTACACAGCGACATGTGCGTTCCAATGTCTACACATGCGCGAAGCGGTTATTCTTACTTCATTACTTTTACGGATGACTTTTCAAGGTACGGTTATGTCTTCTTAATGAAACATAAGTCCGAAGCCTTTGAAAAGTTCCAGGAATATAAGAATGAAGTAGAAAAACAAACCGGCAAAAGTATCAAGATTCTAAGATCGGATCGAGGTGGAGAATACTTAAGTGCCGAGTTCCTGAATTACTTAAAAGAGAATGGAATTCTCTCTCAGCTTACTCCTCCATACACTCCGCAACATAATGGTGTGTCGGATAGAAGGAACCGGACCCTATTGGATATGGTACGGTCCATGATGAGTAACGCTAAGTTACCGCGATCATTCTGGGGGTACGCACTAGAATCAGCTGCATACCTTTTGAACCGAGTTCCCACTAAGACTGTGCCTACCACACCATATGAAATGTGGTGTGGGAAGAGGCCCCATTTCAGTCGCATTAAGACTTGGGGAAGTCCAGCTTTTGTCAAAAAGCAGCATGCGGACAAGCTCGAGGCACGCTCAGTACAGTGCATGTTTGTGGGATATCCAAAGAACTCCAAGGGATATTTCTTCTACTGCGAAGAGGAACAAAAGGTTTTTGTTTCTCGTCATGCCTATTTTCTAGAACACCAGTTCTTAGGAAAGGAAATTAGTGGGAGAGCAGTAGAACTGGAAGAAATTCCAGAACCACAGACTATTACTGAAAGCTTAGTGGAACCAGAAGGTTCAAAAGAACAGGACATTCCTACGCCGCTCCGCAGGAGTAGTAGGCAGTCTCATCCGCCCGAGAGATACTACGGTTTTCTCATAGACGGGGATAGAGAGGATTGCATCATAGATTATGATGAGCCTACTAGCTTCCAGCAGGCCGTTCAGAGCGTTGACTCGGTAAAATGGCTGGATGCAATGCGGACCGAAATGGAGCCCATGTACACCAACAAAGTATGGACGTTGGACATTGCTCCAGATAGGGTAAAACCCGTAGGATGCAAGTGGATCTTCAAAAGGAAGATTGGTGTAGATGGACAGGTTAAGACCTATAAATCTAGACTTGTTGCAAAGGGTTTTCGTCAAAGACCTGGTTTGGACTATGACGAAACCTTTTCTCCAGTGGCTATGCTGAAATCCATTCGGATCCTTCTTGCCATTGCCGCCTTCCACGATTATGAGATTTGGCAGATGGACGTAAAAACCGCTTTTCTAAATGGAAATTTATAGGAGTGTGTCTATATGGACCAGCCAGAGGGTTTCATTCAGAGTGGGAGCAGCGGAAAGGTGTGCAAGTTGCTTAAGTCCATCTATGGACTAAAGCAGGCATCGCGGAGTTGGAACATCTGCTTTGATGAGACGGTCAAAGAATTTGGCTTTATCAAAAATCCAGATGAACCATGCATCTATAATAGATTTGTAGCGAGAACTGTAGTATTCCTCATTTTATACGTGGATGACATTCTCTTAATAGGAAATGACATTCCTATGCTACAATCTGTCAAGGGGTTCTTATCACACAGGTTCTCCATGAAAGACCTGGGTGATGCCTCATACATCCTGGGGATCCGGATCCATCGTGATAGATCCAAGAGGATATTAGGACTTTCACAGTCCAGGTACATCGACACCATACTAAAAAGATTCAGTATGGAAGATTCCAAGCGCGGTAACCTACCGGCTTGTCACGGGATCACCCTCTCTAAAGAGATGTCTCCTAAGACTGATTTGGAGAGGGATCGCATGTCTATTATACCCTACGCTTCTGCGGTAGGCTCTATAATATATCCGATGTTGTGTACCAGACCGGATGTAGCTTATGCACTGAGTGTGGTAAGCCGATATCAGTCAAACCCTGGGGAGAAACACTGAATAGCGGTAAAGAACATTCTCAAGTACCTGAGAAGGACTAAGGAGATGTTCTTGGTGTATGGCGGAAAAAACCTCCAGATCGAGGCCTTTGCTGACTCCAGCTTCCAGAGTGACAAGGATGATTCCAAGTCCATGTCGGGTTTTGTCTTTACCCTCAATGGAGGGGCGGTGTGTTGGAAGAGTTCCAAACAGGAAACCGTTGCAGACTCGACTATGGAAGCGGAATACATCGCTGCATCTGATGCCGCAAAAGAAACCATCTGGATGAGGAAGTTCTTGAAAGAACTTCAGGTGGTTCCATCCATTGTTGATCCAATACCTCTGTATTGCGACAACAACGGGGCTATAGCTTTAGCGAAGGAACCCAGGTCCCATCAGAAATCCAGACACATCTTGAGGCGGTATCACCTGATCAGGGAGATCGTGGATCGCCAGGAGATCGAGGTTCGGAGGGTTGCTTCAGAAGAAAACACTGCAGATCCATTCACCAAGGCCTTGCCCCAGACTCAGTTCGAGCGACTGATCGAGATGATAGGTCTTCGATACGCCAGTACATGGCCTTAGTGCAAGTGGGAGATTGTTAGTGTATATGCCCTAGAGGCCATTACTGTATCATACTGGTTTGTATATTACTTAATGGAAGCTTGGGATATTCACCTTGTATATACAATCTTGCTCAAAATAGTAGTATGCTACTTGGTCTGTTTCTACTTCAATGTGTACATGTGTTTATTTTAGTATATCACCTATACACATTAGTGGAGCCCTTAGGATCTTTGCATGATTACCAGCGTTGTGATGGCAGTCACACTAGTGGGGGCTGGGTAATCTATAAGCACATCCTTACACAGGTCCCTAGTCACAGGACTATCGAGACAGGGCATCGATACTCCGGAGTAGACTAGTGCATGCGCTTCTCATCCCAGTGTGGGAGACGGTCTGTCCCACAGCCGTCAGTACGTCGTACTTGAGATAGTATGCGGGTGCTCGTTAGGTTACGAGTACACTGGACAGGACTCATCGGGAACTGACTAGTTGGTATTATACCTATCGTTAGTTATCAGTTCCCAGGTGACATGAGTACAGCTTAGTCCGCTGACTAGACACTGGCACTTCGCCTCGAGTGTGTTCCCACTGTACTTTGATTACTACCCTACCACGGCTCAAAGTAGTCGTGCAAACAGGTGGCAGTTGGGTGCAGTCCCGAAGCACTTGGAGGCAGTGACGGTTAGACAGGATTCGTCTCTCCCAGCATTGGGGGTTGACATCGCGCTGTGTCTAGGAGAGCCATTACACGAGTAGTCCCTGGCCAGGGCAAGCGAGATATACTGGTAGGCTTCCAGTGTTATCTCAGGGTGTTTTGGGCTTCACTCGGACATGACTTGTACCGGTATTAGGGGACTGACGTTTACCGCCCCCTAGGCCCGCCATGAGATGTATCAGACGAACAGACCGGACTGTACGGAGACTGTCACATTCAGACTCAGTAGGAGTTCAGATGGGGTTCACCTCGTCAGTCTTCTTATCGGCATCTACCTGGGGACAGTTACGCACAGCTAGTGCCGCTTGCGGTCTGTGGTTAAACCCTCTGCCAGCGTAGTGTCGAGTCTTTAGAGTCCCACACAGAGGGCTATTCTCCTTTGGGTAAAACAGAGTAGAGGTCGCAAGGTTTTGCGACAGGGTTCGTTCTCATCCGCGCACTTGTGCACGTTTGGAGTCCGGACGGATATTACTAGCAGGCTCTGGTTTGAGCCAGATACTAGTATATGTTTTGGGGTTAGTTTATCTCATTGTATTCATGTTCCTCGGAACAAGAATGCGGGTGTGTATGCACAGTTGATTGAGGCGGAGGAAGAGGATTTTCATTAGGGTTTCGGAACGGGTGTGTATGCACAGTTGACGGTCGTCTTTTTCCAAACCCTAATGAATTTATGATATATCAATTAATAATATTAATTAAATGAAATTGTGTCATGGTTGGGTTTGTTGATTTGTTGACCAAGGTTGACTTGTTGACCATGGTTGAAACTTTGACTATCATCATTACATATCGAAGATGCTCTTAGATTCTAGCAAAACCATTTATTGTGTGTAATGAAAATTGTCATTCCAAACCATCCATCAACTATTTCATTTAGATTATTATTATTAATTTGATAATTCATTTCATATTATGTCATGGTTGTAAAAAAGAGTTTCATTCTATCATAACACTTCTCTCTCCTCTCTTCTTCTTCTTCCTCCTCTAGTTCAAGGAGACTCACTCTCATGTGTTGAGAAACCCCCTCCTTGAGATAAAAACACCCCAAAACCACTCTCTATTCACTCTAGGGTTAGAGGTCTGGCAAGCCAAAGACCCTAGTTCTCTCAAAGTTCGAGAAAGGAGCCCGAAGTTTGAACCCTCAGGTGGATCCATCTTTGACGGAAGAAGGCGACGAGGAAAGCAACATCCAACCCCTACAAAGGTTTCAAGAAGAAGGAGTTCAAGTTAGGTATAACCTCCTTTCCGAGTAGCTAATTCTCTTTATCATGGTAGCTAGTTTAGTTTAGAAAAGATCCCGACTTTTGTTAGTCCATGTTTCCTAATTCGCTAAAAATTTGTTTTTTATACCGTTTCCGCCTCCCCGCAAGAACCGGGGTTGGCAACGTGGACTTACAGGATCTAGGGATTTTAGTGGAGGGTTGTGGCTTGAAGGAGATGAAGGATTTCAAAAAAAAGATAGGGGAAAAAGAATGGGCAGCAGCCCCCTTCTCTCTCTCACTAATTCGCACTCTCTTTCTCTCTCCAAAGCTCACCTAACCTAATCATTATATCTCCTTGACTTTTTCTTTAATCATTTCTCTTTTCTCTCCACCAACAAACCCTAATATAAAGCCTAAATGAAATGAAACATATAACAAAATGAACATGTCATGGTGCACTAACCATGGAAACTGTAAAAACACGGATTTGGCTTAATCGCGATTAGCAGTGCACTAATCGAGTTTTTATCAAAACTGCACAGAATAAATATTTAAAAATGCCAAATCCTTTAATTATATATTTAAATGAATAAATCATTTTAATTTCTATTTATTTCACAATTATTGGTATATATTTATACCCTTTTTCGAAAACCCCAATTTCGCAAATCAGCAGTTTTCGGGAAAAATATTATTTTAATATTAAATTCCAAAAAATAATATTTTATATTTTCTGAAATGTTACATTATTATTATTATTCTCATATGAGAGCATGGTTGTTATTCTTGCTCATTCTCTCTTGCTCTTTCTCTCTCATGCTAAGCTCCCCCTCTTCTTCTCTCAAAGCTCTCTTCTTTCATGTGTTGAAAACCATGAGCTTTGTGAGATAAAACCATCAAGACATCTCTCTACTCATTCTAGGGTTCTTAGTTTAGCAAGCCAAGCACTCTAGTTATCTCTTGGTTGAGGTAGGAGCTCAAGGTAGAGGCCTTCGGATGGATCTTTCTTCGGCAAAGAGAATACGACGAGTTGGAGCCGTCTACACCACTCCAACGAGCTAGCAACAAGGAGGACCACAACAAGTAGAGATGGAGTTCAAGAACTAGGTATAACCATCTAACCTAGTAGCTAAAACTTGTAGTTTGTTTGTTAGTTTTTGTTTAGCAAAGATCCTCTAGTTTTACTCCATGTTACCTTGTGTTGAAAATCCGTTTTTTTACCTATTCCTCCTCCCCTCAAGCACCGGGGTGGGTAACATGGACTTACACGTGTCAGTGCCTCAGATAGCAACATATCAGATATAAATGATGTATGAATGCATTACGAATGGAAACATAATATATCATGAGTGAGACAACTGTTTTCTTTAATCAATGAGATTTCTATGTGTATATCAATCAAGTATCATCAATGAAAGCAATAGAGAAATCAGTGTCAGCATCGACACAAAACACAAGTCTCAGTATCTCAATATGAAAACTCAATGTCTTAAATCTCAGATCTCAAATATCAATATCTCAGGCATCCTTATCATCTGCGGGATCGGCCCGTGGGCTTCGGCAGAACGGATCGGCCTGTATCCATCTCATGATTCCGGCCGGTATCCTCCGGATAACCGACGAGTCCAAATAATATCACCGGTAGGTAGTGCTCCCCTGCCAGGCTCATCGAATACAACTCGAGCTTCTTGCCCCGGAGTACCATACTGGGCCCACCATGTACCTGAGACGGTTCATCCAACTCCTCGAATCGGGTCTCGAAATACAACAGCAATCATTAAAGCTCATGGTGGATGAATCATACATCATGAGAAAACCGCAATTTGCATTTTAAAATGATGATACTACGCTTTTATTAAATTCTTGCAGTTTTCCCCCAAATCCCGAAATCTCATGTAAATCCAAAATCATCAAAATCATGATACCAATGAACAGTGAATACCGGCATAAATCTCCATAATACTGCATAACCAATGAATATATGAATGCACCTAATATCATGCAATGAATGCAATATTTAAACTAGCATATGGAAGCTATAATATAGTGCGACTATCAGTTATCAATCTATGTCAATGAAAAGGTATTTTCTAAAGTGTACGTGACATGGCAATTACCGATGATGATGTGTGTGAGACGACAAGTAAGTGTATGTAATACATACACATCATCGGTAATGGTGCTGGTGTCCTGACAGCATGATCTTAATAACGGCATATGGAAGTACAATATAAACATGCAAATGCGATGCGAACAGTAATGCGGGAGCTGAAAGAAAAACACAATGATTACTAATCTGCATTTATATAAATATGAGTCATACAGTGGTTCCATTTGAAATAGCACGTGGTGTTTTGAATATAAGGGCTACGGTGTTTTTAAGAAAAGGTACGTCATTTGAAATATCCGTAGAATCTCTTGTCCCGTCTTTAAAATACACACGATTCTTTAGTTTTTGAAATAGGTATGAGTCGAATCTAATCTATCATTTACAAGTACACTACAGGGCCAAACGAAACAGGCTGATCGAAAGGTAAGGAAACCGCCTAACATCTTAGTCGATATATACATACATACATATAAATATAAATATAATAGTCGGTGATCCCGCCTCAATAGTATCACTTACGATACAATATCTATAATATGACATCCTCAAGTCAAGAGTGCGGATCTATCATCAATACAAAGATCATATGTAAATCCGTCGTACGGTATCCCAAATCCGGGTACGGGTCAAATATCACATTCATCACATTATTCATCCAGTATCCTCTTTATCAAAAATCATGATCCGGGGTACTGACCTACGTCTAGTAAATACTGATACCATCTATGTATGCATGTGTGTGTATGAAAACACCACGCATAAAGAACCCGCTAAAATATCATGTCGTATCTCAAATACGAACAATATCATATCACCGATCTCATGGCCCCAAGCCTAATCTCATCGACTCATCTCCAATCCCAAGTACTTATCCTCAAAATCCATGTATATATATATATATATAGTCCCATACCCAAGTGTGTGTGTATATATATATATATACATATCCCTATATACGCACAAGTAAATAGATGTATTCAAATGCGTGTGTGCGTGAACCTATTCTAGGGTTCGCTACTAAGAAGCTATGCTAGTTTACTTCTAATTACCCAAAACTAAACCATGAACACAATAATCATCTCTTGATAAACGTCCAAGTATCATGAATCACACACACACACACACACACACACACACACACACACACACACATATATATCATAACTATACTACGAACTGCGGGGGTGCTATACGCCATCCACCCGACTTCTCCCCGTAGATATAAATCTACTCACCTGATCTTCGCTCGCCGGTGCCGACGTCGCCATGTGCTTGCTTGTCGTCTCGAAGTCCATATGAGGGTACCTACATGTCACAACGTATCGTATCGCATAAAAACCCAATTCGAAATCGAAACGGCATACGAAAATCAAATCGGCATGCGTATCACGCATAGGTCAAAACCTATCGCCTACGCATGCAAAAATAACGAAACCAACACTCTATGTCGATGTACAAACGTCAAACCAACGAGAAAAACCCAAACACCCCAATATTGTTTTCACAAATCACTAATTTTAATATGAAGTAGATTGCAACTCATCAAAAACTCAAAATAAATCAAATCGATTTATTTCCGAAAACCTAGAAAGCACTAAATTTTCGTTTTAATTCGAAACTTGATGTTTTAACAAAACTAATGGCCATAATATCCACTAAATATCATAACTAAGTCATATAAACCATCACTATAATTTATTCTCATCAATTTGCATTAATTCCAAAATTCTAGTTTGCAAAAATATCAAATTTTAACACTTTTTAAAGAAAAATTCACAATTCAACAATTAAGCTTGGTTTTGCTTGAACTAAAGTATTAAACCACTCATTATAATGTTAATGCTGTGATGAAACCCTTACCAAAACCTAGTTTGCTAAAACTCCAATTTTAACAATTTACAAGTATCAATTAGTAAACTAGCAACTAGATTAATTTTAGCATATCATTAACATGTTAAACTACATCACACAACCATAATCAATGCTAGAAACCCTAATTTGTTTTCAAAACTCTTTCATGAATTTTCAAGTTTGAAATTAGAGTTATAATAATATCTATTTAAAATTAGATTTTAAACATACAATTAACAAGTAACAAATTTAGATGAAACTTTATACCTCAAAATCAAGAGATCAAACATGCAAAATCATAGCCTCCAAAGTGCCAACTTTTCTCCAAGATCCATACTAGATAGGCCAATGAGAAATGGATAGGGATTAGATTTGGAATTTGATGAGGATTGATTTGGATTTTTGAGGCAAAAATGATGAATTTTTGAGAGAAAATGAGATGGGAAATTTGGGGGCTGTTGTGGGGAGGCTCGGCCAGATCTAGAGGTAGAGGAGAGAGAGTGAGGTGAGGAATAACAAGTGAGGAAAGTCCAAAGTCAACACGAAAGTCAAAAGCCCATACTCATTTATCTATTTTCTTTCTTTATTCTTTTCTTTTGTTTTGTTTTTTTATTAGCAATTCAAGTCTGGAAATGAGGGGAAACTTGGGGCTGCTGCTGATTTGGGGAGAGGAGAGAGGGTGTGGGTGAGTGTGGGGGAGGAAAAAATGATAAATGTTATACCCCAATTTCCATTTACACTAATTTCACTATTTAAGCCTTACTCTTCGATATTTTCTAACACCGTTTACCAGTTTAATTTCATTTCAAAAATAATATTTTACATGTTAGTTTAGTGTGTCATGATACACAAAATTTGTATTAACCCATTCCAATTTGTAATTTTCCCTAATTAAATGTATTAGTGACGGCTTAAAATAATATTAAAATAATTGATTTCGGAAAAAATTTCAATAAATTAGAAATTTTACAAGTGGCTCAATAAACACAAAATACTAGCAATTACATAGATAGAATATGTATATTTAATTTTATATTAAAAGATATTTATATCTTTATTTTTACGGAAAACACCCGTTATTTTACAAACTAACCGAAATTCTACCAAAACGATTTTCAAAACGTTACATAATGGTAATCACTTAATAAAAAGAGAAAAGAAAAAAGAATATATGATAGTCACACTCTCAACAAACCATGGTAAAAAAATATCTAGATATTTTTGTAGATGAGTAAAAGCAACTTATGAAATTAAACCATGGTTGAAGTCAAGGTTAATGAGAGAAGAGTGTAGAAATATTCAACCATGACTTAATACCATTTCATTTTCTCAATAAATATATATATATATATATATATATATATATATTCATTCCATGCGAGTCTTGCATTGCTATCTCCAATGTACCAACAACCTTGACACACATGTATGCATGTATGTGTGCATTCACATCAACATGTACATATAAATATATATGCATACAACAAATAGAAAATGTTTAAGAAAAGTGAGCTAAAAGTCAATATTAAATCAACAATTGATTTAATAAACCGGTCATATCATAAACTGTTAGTTGTATGTATGCCCTAGAGGCCAGTATTGTACAGATGATGTATATTATATTGGATGCTTGGACATATATAGATAGGACTTTCTTGCTCGATATGATAGTATGCTATCTGGTTGCTCTTTATCTTAACATGTATACTTGTCTCTTGATACTGTCTTATAGTTACATGTTGGTAAAGCCCTTAGGATGTGTACTTGACTACCTGGACTATGATGCAGATCATACTAGTGGGGCTATGGTAGTCCATTAATACATCTTTTAATGTTCCTAGTCGTAGGTGTATCAAGACAGGGCATCGATATACCAGAGTAGACAAGCGTATACGCTTCTCGACCCATGAGATGGGCGATGGATGATCCCATATCCATTGGTGTTTGACATCAGAGATGGTATACGGGTGCTCAGTGGAGACTGGGTACACTGGATAGACTCGCCGAGAACTCCCAGATGGTATTATACCTCACGTCAGATGGCAGTTCTCTGGTGATACTTGTGCAGGTTAGTCTGTAGACCCGAGATCGTCATAGAGTCTTGTGTAATTCCCACTGTGCTTTGATTTCCAACTTACCACGTCAAAGAGGGCGTGCAAAACGATGGTTTTTGGGTACAGTCCCGAGTCACAAGGAGGCAATGAGCGATAGGTGGGGTTTCGTCCTCCCGGTATTAGGGGTTGATGTTGCGCAGTACTCGATTGGCCGTAACAGGGAAGTCCCTGGCCAGGGTTGATTTAGAGATTTACTGGTAAGTGTTACCAGTAGTTTCTCGACCCGTTATGAGCCTCATATCGGCACGACTTATCGGTTATTGGGGTCTGACTTTTCCACCCCTGGACTTGATATGTGACATATCAGACGAGGAGACCGGACTGTACGGGAAGTGTTACCGGCAGGCTTTTACAGGAGTTGGAGCGGGCTTGCTTGAAGATCTTCTGATCGCTCAATACCCGGGTAGCCGTTACGTCCAGCTAGTACCGCTGACGGCTTATGGGTGCTTGATGTGATCATCACCTACTGCCGGCGTATTGACGAGTCTTTAGACTCCTACATAGAGGTTTTACTGGCTCAGGCAAAACGAAATAGGAGCATGTATGTGATATGTGCGGGACCGAGAATAATGCGTGTATGTGATATCGTATTCTATTCTCGCGACTTTTTGTATCGGTTGGTTATATATGATATAGCCTGGTTATCGAATCAAGTGTTGATTCGATAAGTCGATACAATGGATGTTAGTCGGTTATATGAGATATGACCGGATTATTAAGTCAAGTGTGTAGGGATCCTAGGCACACTAATGAAGTCTCACAAGGAATCAAACTTGGTTAGCTTAAATTTTATGAGTGCCGAGAAACCCTAACACGGATCGTTAACTAGATATATAGGCTATGCGATGCAAGTTAACGACTTTAACTTAAAAGGAAAGGGGGTACAACCTTTGTAGATCCGATCCACCACTTCCTAAGCTCCGCGATGATGTCCCTCCGCTGTGCAAATCGGATTCCGGACTCTAGCATCGGCTTCATCGGAAAAATGGACGGGCTAGGTCATCGACTACGATGCCGAAGATGATCTACGACGAGGCATCACAAGATCAAGCTCCACCTTCACCAAGCCATGAAAACTTATGAAGGAAACACCCTATACTACTTGGCAAGAGGTAGAGGATGAAGAAATAGGAGGTGGGTTCACTTTAGAATTGGATTTCTCACTCATTGCTCAAGTTGCCATTAAAGCTATCAAGCTTTTTCTTCTTAAAGAAGAAGAAGAAGAAGAAGATAATATGATAGAAATATGATAAGTATATTTTAAAAAAGAAAACAATATGATACTTATCATATATTCAACCATGGTTTAGTGTAGAGATTTAACTAAGGTTAGATGAATGGTTAGGGTTATGAAAAAGAAGACAAAATGGTTACTTTGGTCAAAAAAATGCATGAAGCAACAAGAACCTTCTAGTATGAAAGCAACCATTTATCTTTTCTTTTCTCATTTAACCAAAAACAAATAGATAAAGAATTAAATGAAATGAAACCCTAACCATTCACTAATCATGGTTTAAGTCTTTACACAAGCCCAAGTGAGCAAGTATCATCAAACATGATACAAGCAAGTGCACAAAAAATATATCACATATACAATGTGCATCAAGTGAGAAAATCCTTTTAAAATGAACCAATACTAGTTAATGCAAAGTAATATATCAAATATATTATTATACATTAAATCATTAAATCAACACTTGATTCAATGATCCGGTCATGTCGCATATAACCGACTAGTATCCAATATATCGGCTTATCGAATCAATCCTTGATTCGATAACTAGGTTATATCGCATATAACTAATCGATACATTAATCGCAAGAATGGAATACGGTATCACATACACGCATTATTCTCGGTCCCGCACATATCTCATACGCGCTCCTATTTCGTTTCGCTTGAGCCAGGTAACCTCTGTGTAGGACTCTAAAGACTCGTCAATACGCCGGCAGCAGGTGATGATCATATCAAACACCCACAAGCCGCAAGCGGTCTGCTAAACGTAACGGCCACCCGGGTATTGAGCGATCAGAAGATCGACGAGCAAGCCCGCCCACACTCCTGTGAATCCAATCAGTAACACTTACCGTATAGTCCGGTCTGTTCGTCTGATATGTCGCATATCTCGCCTAGGGGTGGTAAACGTCAGACCCCAATAGCTCGATAAGTCATGCCGACGTAAGGTCCATAACATTCGTGAAACTACTGATAACTCTTACCAGTATATCACTGCAACCCTGGCCAGGGATTTCCTGTTATGGCCAGTCGAGCATAGCACAACATCAACCCCCAATACCGGGAGAGACGAATCCCCTCCTATCGCTCATTGCCTCCATGTGAATCGGGACTGTACCCAAAAACCACCTGTTTGCACAACTCAGTAGAGCCGTGGTAGGGTGGAAATCAAAG
The DNA here is from genome assembly GCA_030015575.1 of Agapanthus africanus. NCBI lineage: Eukaryota > Viridiplantae > Streptophyta > Magnoliopsida > Asparagales > Amaryllidaceae > Agapanthus > Agapanthus africanus. The sequence goes on along the minus strand of JASDDO010000031.1, from coordinate 248,536,605 downwards.
CACAGTGGGAGACACACAAGACTCTATGACGATCTCGGGTCAACAGACTAAGCTGTACCAGTGTCACCAGAGAACTGCCATCTGACGTAAGGTATAATACCATCTGGGAGTTCTCGGCGAGTCCGTTCAGTGTACCCAGTCTCCATTGAGCACCCGCATACCATCTCCGATGTCAAACACCAATGGATATGGGATCATCCATCGCCCATCAAATGGGTCGAGAAGATAAATGCTAGTCTACTCTGGAATATCGATGCCCCGTCTCGATATTCCCACGACTAGGAACAATGAAGGATGTACTCATTGACTACCCAGGCCCCACTAGTATGATCTACATCATAGTCCTGGAAGTCGAGTACACATCCTAAGGGCTTTATCAACATGTAATCAGAGAGACAGAAAGTTTTCATGTTAAGATAAAGAGCAACCAGATAGCGTACTATCATGTCGAGCAAGAAAGTCCTACCTATATATGTCCCAGTATCCACTACTATATACATCCAATGTACAGTAATGGCCTCTAGGGCATACATATAACTAACAATCTCCCACTTGCACTAGGGCCATCTGTAGCAGTGGTTGTAGTATCTAATACTTAACCATCCTCTAAAAGTCTCTCTTTGGGAAAAGGCCTTCGTGAGTGGATCCGCCGTGTTGTCCTCTGAGTCTACTCTCCTAACCTTGATCACCCTGGAGATCAACTATCTCCATGATCGGGTGATGCTTCCTCAGAATATGTCTGGGTCACTGATGGGATCATTATTCCTTGGCCAAAGCCACACTTCCATTGTCACACAATGGCGGGAACCTAGTTCATCTTATGAACCAATATACACCAAAACTTCCTCTTTGGTAGTATCTTTAATAGCGATGTTACCAGTCTTTATCGTCTAGTTTTCCACGGTATCTAGCTTGGAACTCTTCCAACATACCGTCCCTTCACTGAGGGTAAATACAATGCCTGCGACTGACATTCAGTCGTCCTTATCACCCTGGAACCTTTCCAGTGATTCTCCCCAGGATCAACTGATACCATCTCACTTCAATTAGTGAGAATCCTAACATCCATTTAGATCTATCTCACGGACCCAAATCTCAGGATTAAGGAGGTATCACTTTGATCCTATATGGAGAATCTATGTGATAAGAGGAGATCGATCGATCGTAGCATAGGAAACTCCTTTCCTATCAAGAGTATGTAATCCACGTACTCTACGAGGATCATTACCATACTCCATACTACCCTCTTGTACATACAAGGTTCATCTACCATTTTGATGAAGTCAAACTGTTTGACTACCACATCAAAACAGATGTTCCAACTCCGCGATGACTGCTTTATCCTGTAAAGCAACTTGCACACGTTTCCGCTGCTCCCACTGTTTACGAAGCCCTCTGGCTGTGTTCTTATAGACGTTCTCTTCTAAATCAATATTTAGAAAAGTAGTCATGGCACCCAACCACCAGATATCGCAGTTATGGTATGTAGCAGTGGCAAGTAGGATCTGGATGGACTTAAGCACGGCTATTGGAAAAGGTTTCATCATTATCCACGCCTGGTCGATGACGAAAACCTTTAACGAGTCTATCTTTGAAAGTCTCAACTTTTCCATCTACACCAAGTAATCTTCTCAAGATATACTTGCTCCTGATGGGGATTTAACCCTTCAGATATAGCAAACAAAGTTCATACTTTGTTGGTGTATATGGATTCCATCTCAGATCGCTAAGCATCCAGCCATTCTTAGAGAGTCCCTACTCTCGATGGCCTGCTCGAAACTAGTTGGGTCATCATCTCATGATGCATTCCTTGCTCCCACAGTCATCGAGAAACCGAGGTATCTCTAAAGCGGATGAGGAACCCTACTAGATCGGCGGAGAGGCTGAGGTTCGTCGGGAACTATAGAATCCTTTGGTTCTGTCAAATCAGCTGCAGTTTTGTATAGCTGGAACCTTTCCAGTTCTACAGAACTGACCTTACCTCGATTTTGTCCGGATTTTTCTTTAAACATAGGCCGGACAACCCCAAATCTTAACTCGCTTAAGAGATGGGTTCTTCCCATACCATATCTTATATGGAGTGGTAGGCACTGATTTGATTCAAACCTTATTCAATAGGTATGCAGCTTCTCAAGTGCATAACCCCAAAAGGAAATAGGTAACTCAGTAATACTCATCATAGAGCACACCATATCTAATATTGTGCGATTGCTCCGCCCCGATACACCGTTGTGCTGTGGTGTATTCAGAGGAGTAACACTGAGAGAGAATCTCATTCTCCTTTAGAATAGTCCCGGAATTCTATGCTCAAGTATTCTCCTCCCTGATCTTATCATAGGACATAATACTTATACCCATATTTTGGTTCTCTACTTCTAACTTATCTTCTGTGAATACCTCAAAAGCTTCGGACTTATGTTTCAACAGAAACATATGACTGAATCTGGAGAGATTATCAGAGAATATAATGAAGTATAAAGAACCAGTCCAGGACTCACAGAAATATCCAATCGATCAAAAATTAACAAGTGGGCCCCCAAGTAATACTGTAGCACTCACAGAAATTCTGGGCCCAATTTTAATATTCCAAAACCCCTATCTGAAGCCCAAAAGCCCACTGCAAAAAAAAATGGCAAAGTGACCCAAACTTCCTGCGGCGGAACCGCGGCCAAAGAGGGGTTAAGGCCGCGGTTCCGCGGTCGTAAGGAAGAGTTGGGTTACCAAATTTTTGCAGTGTTCTTAGGATTCCCTGTACATCATTCTGCAATCACCTGAAAAAAATTTCGAGCCCGGAAAAAATTGACAGAAAACTGATGCAAGCAAAAACGCGGTTTTTGGAATTTTGGTCGATCGGATAAGTAAAACGCATTAGAACAAGCTAGGCAAGGTTAATGGCGTGGCTCTGATACCATGTTGTGCCACGGCAGCGCCCCGGCCGTCTATCCGAGGCCAAAATGCGGAATCAAAAATTTTCCTTACTTGGAAACTGGCGCTACCGCGGACAATGAAAACCCGGATCGTAACCATTAACCTAATGCTAGCAAACAAGAGATGGGAAAAGAAGTATACCAAGTGATCCGAGTCTTCCAGTCTTCTCTTCATCGTCCCGATCTCCCGCGGAATGTCTTGTCTCCACATCGTCGCCTCCTCGCCGGAAGGGCACCACATCGCCTGCGTCTTTTACGGGCTCCCGCCTCAATACCGAGGCAACTCGAGCATGAAGCCGGCAAGTCGACATGCCCAAGAAGTGCTGTAGAATGTAGTGTAGATGATGCTTGTCTCTTTGGGGTTTTGTTGCCATTAGAAGATGATGGGGGAAACTAGATAAGGAAAAATGGTGCTTGCATTTTTCCTAGCAAGAAATGAGATCAAGATAAATCCCTCAAGCTCAAAATGAAACTCTCTCTTCTTCTTCTCTCTTGTTCTTCTCTCAAGTGAGTTCTATCATCTCTCAAATGAGAATGGTGGAGGAGGGAATATAAAAACACAACCATAGAAGGAAGGTAATGGTAGTAAAAGCAAGTGGTGACCATAGCCAAACATTATTGTTTCCCCCAATCAGAGCAAGGCTCTGTTGAAATTTTGAAAATTCAAAATTCGAAGCAACGCTTCGGTTTCCGTGCGCAATGCGCAATTTGCCACGTGGCAGAGGCTGAATGGGCAGCGTAACGCCCGAAACAGCGCGTCCCATCAGAGCAAGGCTCTTCAGAAAACTTAATTAAAGACTTAACTGCGCAAACGCACGGATGCGCAACACGTGTCTGCGCAAGCGCTTGGATGCACGACACGTGTCCGCGCAGTTGCGCAGTCGCAACTGCGCAAACGCACGGATGGGCGACACGTGTCTGCGCAAGCGCATGGATGCCCGACACGTGTCCGCGCAGTTGCGCAGCCGCAGCTGCGCAAACGAACCGATGCGCGACACGTGTCTGCGCAAACGCACAGATGCGTGACACGTGTCTGCGCAGTTGCGCAGTCGCAGCTGCGCAAACGCACGGATGCGTGACACGTGTCTGCGCAGTTGCGCAGTCGCAGCTGCGCAAACGCACGGATGCGTGACACGTGTCTGCGCAGTCGCAGCTGCGCAAACGCACGGATGCGCGACACGTGTCTGCGCAGTTGCGCACTCCCAGCTGCGCAAACGCATGGATTTGCGACACGCGTCTGCGCAGTTGCGCAATCGCAACTGCGCAAGTGCTCGGATGCGCGACACGTGTCATTTTCTGTTGAGTTGCGCCGCAACTGAATGAAGATTTAGATAAATCTTTTCTGTTCTCCGGTAAAACAGGAACCCTTGGATCAAAGATCCAATGGTGGGAAAATTCCCAAAATTATTCAGGAAAGATTTTGTTAACAAATCCAACAAATTTGTGGGCACTATAAATAAGACCCCAAGCCTCATTCAAGAGGCATCAATCAGATAATCAGGGGGAGAGAATTAGAGAGAGAGTCAATCATCAAAGGAAAGCTCTTGAAAATTAATCAAGAACACAGAAGAAACAAAAAGAAGAAGGTAAAATTTCTGAAGAACAGAAAATAAATAGTGCCTTGCACTTAATATGAACCCTTGGTTCTAAAAAAAAAAATGATAAATAGTGCCTTGCACTTAATATGAACCCTAGGTTCTGTATGATCAGGAGAAAACAAGAACTTGTTTTTCCTTTGATCCAAATTCAAATCAAAAGTGCCATGCACTTGAATTCTTCAAACTGAAGATTTCTAGGGTTTCTGCAACCCTTTGTTTTGGGTCAGGCCCAAATTAAAACAATAAAAGGGCAAGGCCCTGTTTGGAAAAATTCCTGAGTTTCTGGAAACTCATTATTTAAAAGGGCCTGGCCCAAATCGAATTGCAGATAAAAGGGCAAGGCCCTGTTTAAAAAAAAAAAGAAGAAGTTCTGAAACTCACTATTTAAAAAGGGCAAGGCCCTGTTCAGAGAATTCCTGAGTTCTTGTAACTCATTAAAAGGGCTTGGCCCAAATCAGACTTGCAAAATAATGAAAGGGGCGGAGCCCTGTTTAAATCGATTCTTCTAATCGGGCAGAGCCTAAAAATAAAAATTGGACTTAACCCAATCTTGGCTGTAAGTCCTTAAATTAAATGCCTCTCCTAAATCAACCTATATCCGGTTCGAGGGTACATCTCCGAACTCCTTTGACATCCGTCGTTGTAATTCCTCAACGACGTCAAAGAGGCGACGGGTCCCAACGACCACTCATCTAATATTGGACCGAAACGTCCCTAAACTAAAGATGGACCACTACGTCCTTAAACTGGCGACGGACCGAAACGTCCCTAAACTAATATGGACCACTACGTCCTTAAACTGGCGACGGACCACCACGTCCCTAAACTGGAATATGGACCACTACGTCCTTAAACTGGCGACGGACCGAAACGTCCCTAAACTAATACGGACCACCACGTCCCTAAACTGGCGACGGACCACCACGTCCCTAAACTGGAATATGGACCACTACGTCCTTAAACTGGCAACGGACCGAAACGTCCCTAAACTAATAATGGACCATCACGTCCCTAAAACTGGCAATGGACCGCCACGTCCCTAAACTGGCACAATAGGGCCCAAACGCTCTTTTGTTGGATCCAAACGGTCCCGTCTAAGTTGATCTTAACCCCAAATACGGTTAACGTGTCCTTAGATATTCAAATAAATGATAAAACTCCAAATCAACTTTGGCGCAAGGGTACATCTCTGAACTCCTCTGACACCTGTCGTTGTAATCCCTCAACGACGTTAGAGAGGTGACGAGTCCCGACGGCCAGATAATTAAATCAATCGCTACGTCAAGTCGATCTTAGTCTAAAACAGGACTAACGTATCCTTGACGAATGTTTAAGTTGATCTTAGCCGCAACGTGGCTAATGCATCCTTAAACTAAAAACACCAAACCCAAATCTAAGTAAATACGGATTTGGACTAATCCACGTCCTACGGGCGACGGCATTACTCAGTCTCCGTATACAATCCACGGGCAACCACAAACAAAACAAACACACACGACACGAAGTGAAATTCTGGAGTAGGAGAAAGTTGTTACCGCGACGCGGTAGCGTAATTAACTGCAGGGGCTTGCGCCTGCAGGGAAGAGCGTCCCCACAATCAAAAACCCCTCACCCTGAGGGGGAATCTGACGAAGTCTGCTACATCGGCCGCATCCGTCTAGACCTCCGATACACGGTACCATAAATCAACTTGGCATCTTCGGAGAGATAGACGGATAAAACCAAATAGCATCTGCCCCGAACCTCAGGCACGGACATGACGTCTCGGCCGCCGTTCGGAGGGGAACAGATTCTGGCGCGCCACGTGAGCGCAACGGTGGGGGGGCATCTGTTTCCCCCAATCAGAGCAAGGCTCTGTTGAAATTTTGAAAATTCAAAATTCGAAGCAACGCTTCGGTTTCCGTGCGCAATGCGCAATTTGCCACGTGGCAGAGGCTGAATGGGCAGCGTAACGCCCGAAACAGCGCGTCCCATCAGAGCAAGGCTCTTCAGAAAACTTAATTAAAGACTTAACTGCGCAAACGCACGGATGCGCAACACGTGTCTGCGCAAGCGCTTGGATGCACGACACGTGTCCGCGCAGTTGCGCAGTCGCAACTGCGCAAACGCACGGATGGGCGACACGTGTCTGCGCAAGCGCATGGATGCCCGACACGTGTCCGCGCAGTTGCGCAGCCGCAGCTGCGCAAACGAACCGATGCGCGACACGTGTCTGCGCAAACGCACAGATGCGTGACACGTGTCTGCGCAGTTGCGCAGTCGCAGCTGCGCAAACGCACGGATGCGTGACACGTGTCTGCGCAGTTGCGCAGTCGCAGCTGCGCAAACGCACGGATGCGTGACACGTGTCTGCGCAGTCGCAGCTGCGCAAACGCACGGATGCGCGACACGTGTCTGCGCAGTTGCGCACTCCCAGCTGCGTAAACGCATGGATTTGCGACACGCGTCTGCGCAGTTGCGCAATCGCAACTGCGCAAGTGCTCGGATGCGCGACACGTGTCATTTTCTGTTGAGTTGCGCCGCAACTGAATGAAGATTTAGATAAATCTTTTCTGTTCTCCGGTAAAACAGGAACCCTTGGATCAAAGATCCAATGGTGGGAAAATTCCCAAAATTATTCAGGAAAGATTTTGTTAACAAATCCAACAAATTTGTGGGCACTATAAATAAGACCCCAAGCCTCATTCAAGAGGCATCAATCAGATAATCAGGGGGAGAGAATTAGAGAGAGAGTCAATCATCAAAGGAAAGCTCTTGAAAATTAATCAAGAACACAGAAGAAACAAAAAGAAGAAGGTAAAATTTCTGAAGAACAGAAAATAAATAGTGCCTTGCACTTAATATGAACCCTTGGTTCTAAAAAAAAAAAAAAATAATAAATAGTGCCTTGCACTTAATATGAACCCTAGGTTCTGTATGATCAGGAGAAAACAAGAACTTGTTTTTCCTTTGATCCAAATTCAAATCAAAAGTGCCATGCACTTGAATTCTTCAAACTGAAGATTTCTAGGGTTTCTGCAACCCTTTGTTTTGGGTCAGGCCCAAATTAAAACAATAAAAGGGCAAGGCCCTGTTTGGAAAAATTCCTGAGTTTCTGGAAACTCATTATTTAAAAGGGCCTGGCCCAAATTGAATTGCAGATAAAAGGGCAAGGCCCTGTTTAAAAAAAAAAAAAAGAAGTTCTGAAACTCACTATTTAAAAAGGGCAAGGCCCTGTTCAGAGAATTCCTGAGTTCTTGTAACTCATTAAAAGGGCTTGGCCCAAATCAGACTTGCAAAATAATGAAAGGGGCGGAGCCCTGTTTAAATCGATTCTTCTAATCGGGCAGAGCCTAAAAATAAAAATTGGACTTAACCCAATCTTGGCTGTAAGTCCTTAAATTAAATGCCTCTCCTAAATCAACCTATATCCGGTTCGAGGGTACATCTCCGAACTCCTTTGACATCCGTCGTTGTAATTCCTCAACGACGTCAAAGAGGCGACGAGTCCCAACGACCACTCATCTAATATTGGACCGAAACGTCCCTAAACTAAAGATGGACCACTACGTCCTTAAACTGGCGACGGACCGAAACGTCCCTAAACTAATATGGACCACTACGTCCTTAAACTGGCGACGGACCACCACGTCCCTAAACTGGAATATGGACCACTACGTCCTTAAACTGGCGACGGACCGAAACGTCCCTAAACTAATACGGACCACCACGTCCCTAAACTGGCGACGGACCACCACGTCCCTAAACTGGAATATGGACCACTACGTCCTTAAACTGGCGACGGACCGAAACGTCCCTAAACTAATAATGGACCATCACGTCCCTAAAACTGGCAATGGACCGCCACGTCCCTAAACTGGCACAATAGGGCCCAAACGCTCTTTTGTTGGATCTAAACGGTCCCGTCTAAGTTGATCTTAACCCCAAATACGGTTAACGTGTCCTTAGATATTCAAATAAATGATAAAACTCCAAATCAACTTTGGCGCAAGGGTACATCTCTGAACTCCTCTGACACCTGTCGTTGTAATCCCTCAACGACGTTAGAGAGGTGACGAGTCCCGACGGCCAGATGATTAAATCAATCGCTACGTCAAGTCGATCTTAGTCTAAAACAGGACTAACGTATCCTTGACGAATGTTTAAGTTGATCTTAGCCGCAACGTGGCTAATGCATCCTTAAACTAAAAACACCAAACCCAAATCTAAGTAAATACGGATTTGGACTAATCCACGTCCTACGGGCGACGGCATTACTCAGTCTCCGTATACAATCCACGGGCAACCACAAACAAAACAAACACACACGACACGAAGTGAAATTCTGGAGTAGGAGAAAGTTGTTACCGCGACGCGGTAGCGTAATTAACTGCAGGGGCTTGCGCCTGCAGGGAAGAGCGTCCCCACAATCAAAAACCCCTCACCCTGAGGGGGAATCTGACGAAGTCTGCTACATCGGCCGCATCCGTCTAGACCTCCGATACACGGTACCATAAATCAACTTGGCATCTTCGGAGAGATAGACGGATAAAACCAAATAGCATCTGCCCCGAACCTCAGGCACGGACATGACGTCTCGGCCGCCGTTCGGAGGGGAACAGATTCTGGCACGCCCGGTGGGACCTCTTCCTCTTTCCACTCCACACTTCGTGTGTCGTTTTCGCGAACCAATCGCGGTTTGTTAAATGATTGCCTTCGGATTTCAAGTTGCTAAGATTTGGTCTTTTGTTTGGTGCAGAACTCAAGCATTCAATGGCCACCAACTGCACCAACTGCTCGAAGTGCAACTGCAACGGACGCTCCACCTCACCTAGAGGTGTAGCATATGGGCCCCAGGCGGCTTCCTTCCTGACTCTGCCGGTAGGCCAAGTAACTCAGGCCACCACCGGCTTGTTCTTCGGGACTATGGTCCCACCTACAAGCTTCTCTGCGCCGACATCCGCACCAGAAGCGAAAAAGAAGTCGGTATTCGACCGGCTCACTATTACCACGACCCCTGTCAACGGGTCGCCTGCTACTGAACCAACAGCCTCCGTTTTCACCAGGCTGGGTCAGAACTATAAGGTGGCTGTCCCAAAGAGGGCAACGGCCGCTACTTTGGAAGTCGTTAAGGCGACTTCTCCCATTAGAGAGTCAGTCTTCACAAGATTGACGGTTCCTACTCCTCCTCCAGCTGATCAGAAGGCATCAGTCTTCAATAGGCTGACATCAACAGTTACCCCACGCTCAAACAGGGGGCAACGAGAAACCACCTCAATCTCCGAGCCAATCCCGGCGGCTCGTCGCGCGCGACGTCGCCATTGGCAGAGAATAAGGAAAGCAGGGGGCAACTCCCCCTCAGGGCTAACCCCACCGGCTCCAGTGGTGGAAGTCGATGCTGCTGTTCCAACTGGAAACAGCTTTGAAATGTTGAGGAAAGTGAGAAAGAACTCCCCGGTGGCCACGTTAAAAAGGTCTCCTCCACCCAAGGAAAAAGCTCCGGAGATGAAACAGGAACAGCCCCCTCAGCGGCTGTCAGCGAAAGTTTATAAAGTTTGGCGGAGGGTTCAAGACTCCGTGATTGACTCAAACCACCTCCGTCACCGGAACAGGGCAAGAGGGGAAAAAGACAAAAATCGCCCCGCCAAACAACAGGGGGCAACAAATGCTAGGATGCCCAATTCAGCGGCTCCTTCAACCTCGAAGGCCCATAAAAGAAAGAGGCCAGAAAAAGCTCCCATGGCGCTGACAAAGTCTAAGAACGGTGAACTTAAACGCCCTAAGTCAGGGGGCATCACAGTTCATACAGTCTATATGGCTTCGGGGAAAGAAGAAAGTCGTACTTCTATGGGTCACCGACCGCTTACCCGATCAGTGACCAAGTCTCAGGAGCAGCAACAAAAACTCCAGGAGATGATGACTACCATGGCTGCACTCACTGGGCCAAAAGAGAATCCTGAGACATCCTTAGATGAACGTCAAGAAGAGGAGACTGATGCCGAGTTCCTTCGCCGAATGCTCGAAAAGAGAGACCAGGAGGCTGCTGAACAAGCAGCCAATATACAGCGCATGGGCCTTCTCTTCCAGGATATGATAGGGATGATGATACAACCAGAATCCCCGACTGAAGAACCCCCGATCGTCCTTGGGGATGAGAGGGGAGAAACATCAAACCCTCAGCCCGTTCTATCAACGGCTAAAGAAGACACAATCTCTAAAACAGATCTGGACGAATATATAGCCCAGCAGATAAAAGTTCATCACGCGGCCGAAGCAGCCGGCCACGTTGTAAAGACGGGGCGGCCATATCCGGGCTGGTATGACCAAATCAAGTACCCGCCAGGTTACACAATTCCAAAGTTTCATGTCTACAAGGGGACCGGCAATCCCCATCAACATGTTGCCCAATTCAGGGCGCTTTGTGGTAACACTGGAGGCGACGACAAGCTCTTGCTGCGCCAGTTTGTGGGAAGTTTATCAGATACGGCTTTCGAGTGGTATTCCGAGCTCCCCAACGACTCCATTAAAACCTTCGCAGAGATGGAGCTGCTCTTCACCCAACGCTTTGCAAGTGCCAGCGAACGTACTCCGATGACGGCGCTGATTAACGCCAGAGTGAAGCCTGGCGAGACGTGGGTCCAGTACGCTATACGGTGGCGTAATTTATGGTCTAAATGTGAACAACGCATAGAAGAGGCCCCTGCGGTGGGAATGTTTGTCGGAACCCTTGATCCACAAGCAACCATCTCGCAGTTTATGATGTTCTTCAAGCCGACTTCTTTCCAGGCTTTGATCGACAAATTGGCGCAGATGGACCAAATGGGCCATAAACCCCCTCTCCCGAAGCCCGACTCTCGAAACGACAAAGGAAAGGGAAAAGCTATCATCGTCGCTAATGCCCAACAGCAACCGAACGACTCGAAGCCGGTTGCTCGTCCAAATAACACGCGCCCGTACGTACCCCTTGAGGACAGGATGGGACGTGCTTACTCCTTCCCCCGTGATAAAACAAGGAGGTTATTTGAGTTGGCATTGCGCAATAGGCTTATAAATCTGCCGGATCCAAAACGTCCGTCACAACCAAGTGACGTCAACGATCCTAATTATTGCCCTTACCATCGAGTGCTAGGACATCCAATCGAAGATTGTTACGTGTTCAAAAATTGGCTCGAAAACCAGTACCGTCAGGGCAAGTTTGCGCTATCTGACAAATGGAAGGTGAACCCTCCGCAGCCCCACGCCTACAAGGGAACGAATACGCCGAGGGCAACATGCTCCGTCATTGAAGAAGCTCCCTGGGAGGTTGTATTATCAGCCAAAACGAGGAGAATGCTAAATGATCTTCAGACCTGCCCAGCGGTCAAGTGGAAGAACCCCTTGGAACCGCAGGTTATAGAGGGGATGTTGAAGCCACGTCCGACTCTGAAGACCGATGGTGGTAGTTCAAGCGTTCATAACCAGCCGTCAAAATCTTCGAAAAAGAAGAAGAAGAAATCTAAGAAGCCCGTGAAGCCTGGCGACAAGCGCACGGACCTACAGAAGCAGATCGACGCACTGGATGAGTACAACCAAAGGGCGCGGACTCCCATTACGCTCCAAGATTTCCTTGATCACATCTTTCAAAAAGAGGATGAGGAGGAAAGTTCATCGAATGAATCCGAGGAGTATGTGGCGAGCTGTCATATGATCTCTCACTCGACTTTGAACGATGAAGGGACTTCTGGCACCAAAACGCTGGGGGCAAATGCCGAATCAAGATCCCCAGGGTTATCAGTTGAAATGATTAGCGCGTTTCTTAATGAAGCTCAATTGAAAAGCAAAGCTGATCGGGAACGCGAGACGGCTATATTCGAAAGGGCCCAGCGCCAGCAACTTAAGGAAAGAGCCGAGATGATCCCACTGGAGCAAAATGCCTCCACCGCTGACAAAAGCCAATTTAAGATAAGAAAGAAGTTCGCCAAGGCCATATCGATGGGCATGAAGCTACCACCCTCAGAAGAAAGAGTTACTAGCATGGTAGAAACGCCTCCCTTTTATTGCTTATATCATCAGAAGGTCTCACATTCTACCCAAGAGTGCAAAGCGTTCGGTAAATGGTGGCAAGGATACGTCGCTAATCAACAACGCTTTAAACGGGAAAAGCGCAAGGTTCGTTGGGAGCAAAGAAACACGACCACAGTGCTTGAAAGAACTGCCGGCAACTGTCACATGGTTAACACTACCAGGTCACAAGTGCCCACATTTGGGAGCGACTCTGATGAGGAACTAGAGATTGCCCCTCTCTTTAAAGAGTCAACTTCGGGAAAAGAAGAAGAACCGAAGTCTTGCGAAAATATACAGCTGCGGAATCGGACACTGCCTGAAAAGAACCTCGGACCCTCGAATAGAAAAGATAAAGGGAAAGAGAAGGTCTCTGAAGACATCACTTTGGACGACCGAGTCGCGGAAGAGTTAACCGCCAAAAATCCGTCAAAGAGGAGTAAAGTGGATTACAATGTCTTAGCGCATCTGAGGAAGCTACCCTCACAACTCAGCATCCTCGATGCCTTGTTACTATCAAAGGATGCGAGAGACTCTTTGATTAAGGCACTACAAGATCCGGACCAGTTCCAAGCCTTCTTGGCCGAAGAAAAGATGAAAGACGAATTGGAAGAAGTGCACACAGCCGACGTTGCTTTTGGTGATGAGGACCTTCTTCTCGGGACGTGTGAACACAATCGCCCTCTTTATGTCTCAGGATACTGCCATGACATAAAGATAGGTAAAATCTTGGTCGATAACGGATCGTCCGTCAATTTACTCAACGTACGAGTGTTAAAGGAGATTTGCATGAGTGTCCAACACCTTGCCCGGGACAAGATCACTATCTCCGGCTTCGATTCTCAATCTTCAAAGACCCTTGGATCTGTGATATTGACGCTACGCTTCGGGTTGCTCGTCACAGACATCAAATTCCATGTTATAGATGCCAAGACGTGCTATAATGCTCTGCTCGGCCGACCATGGCTACATGAGTACAACATCATCCCTTCTACACAGCATCAGTGCATGAAGTATTCCAGGGATGGCCTCGAGTACACTGTGGCCGGAGAGTTGAATCCGTTTTCCGTGAACGAAGTTCGCAAGTATGAAGATGCCAAATACTTCTTGCCGAGCTTCGAAGACACGGAAAGGTGTCACAAACCAGAGAACAAAACTAATGCCACCATCCCTGTCTTCGGCAGTGATACCGAGGAAGAAGATATAATTTGTTCAGGTCCATCCCAATCTACCAGGCCAGGACCATCCGTCCCTTCGTTAATCTTCGGTAGTGATTCAGAGGATGAAGTTCATGCTGTATTCCCTGTTCGGCCTTCGATACAGATCTCCGCTGATGAAGAGCGAAGTCTGCAGATAACCATGGTGCCGCTTGAACATTACAAAGAACTGGATGCACTCGACACTAACAGCGTAGAAGAATTGCAGACATTCTATATCCCTCCCGGACGAAGGGGTGAGAAGGCGATCTTATTCTACCGTTCTGAAGAGAACAAAGTAGAAAAAGAAGTTTGGCATGGCGCGGATCCCACGCTTGACAGGCTTCAGCCTATCCGTCTTCCCCGATATTATACCGAAGGTTTGAAGAAACTGCTGAAACGCCAGGGGATGTCCTTCACACAGACCGTTAGAAAAGCCAAATTCTATGACAAGGTCTGGAACATTCCCGGGACTCAATGCAAACTGCCTAACGGGAAAGTAGAAACCAAAGGGCTTGGGTACATCCGGCCAAGGAAGCGGGAGCTAGTAAACAGCTGTTATGCCATATGTGACTTCGATGAAGAGGCGGACGCTCAATGGGAGGACGCTAATCCTGAACCAGCAAAAGTTCCGGATACAAAACCGCCCGGTCCATCGTCCGAAGACCAGATGAGCAAACTTATAAGGGATGCGAGTCAAAAAGCCCGAGACGATCACGATCGTGAAATGGCAATCTATGAGAAAGCTAAGACACAGCGCCTCCTCCAACAGGCAGTAAAGAACGAAGATGCCGCTCCTTGTCGACCTACTACAAAAAAGGTTCGACGCGAGAACAAAGACAAGTCGAAAGGCAAGAGAGGCGCTCGACAATTACAAAGCAGAGCTAAGAAGCCGCGCATCCGAGAATCGAGCGTTATTGACTTAGCCCTCGGGAAGAAAATGAGTCGAGCATACTCTTTTCCTCGGAACAAAACAAGGAAAATATTCGATCTCGCTCTAAAACATCAAATGCTTACGTTGCCAAAGTCTAAACACCCTGAACAAGCAGGCGAAGTCTCCAACCCGAAGTATTGCTTTTACCATCGAGTAGTAGGGCATCCGCTCGAAGATTGCTTCACCTTTAAGAATTGGGTTGAGGACCAATATCAGCTTGGCAAGTTCGCGTTGTCTGACAGTTGGAGAGTAGCGCCGCCGCAAAAGCACGAACCCGAAAATACAAGAATAAAACCAACTCCGCATTGGGATTGGCAGAAAATTCGCACCTGCCATGTAATAACAATATTAAAAGAAGGGTCCGAGGACATGAACAATCTCCCTTGGTGCTTTGAAAGCGGCAGCGATGAGGTAATCTCAGAATTTCCCCCGGCTCCGAAAGAACTGGAGGACGGAATACATACCACTGCAGATAATCTCAAGAAAATTGAGTTGGGGACGGAAAATGACCCGCGACCGACATTCATCAGCGAGCTGCTATCTGAAGAAAGGGTGGCTGCGTTAAAGGATGTGCTTCTACGGCACAAAGATTGCTTCGCGTGGAACTATTCCGAAATGCCGGGACTAGATCCAGAAATTGCAGTACACAAGTTGGCGATATCCCCGGACATCAAGCCAGTCAAACAAGCGCCGAGGAGAATGCGACTCGAGCTTGAGATGAGCATCAACGCCGAAGTCAAAAAGCTGATAGATTCAGGCTTCATCCAAGAAGTCCAATATCCTGAATGGATCGCCAACATTGTCCCAGTGATGAAGAAAAATGGGACAGTGCGCATATGCGTAGACTTCCGGGATCTCAATAAAGCCTGCCCAAAAGATGATTTCCCAGTGCCAGTCACCGAACTGATGATAGACAACACATCCACTCATGAGGTTTTCTCCTTCATGGACGGCTCATCGGGGTATAATCAAATAAAAATGCACCCTGAAGATCAGAAGCACACGGCCTTCAGAACTCCGCTTGGTATATTTTGTTATAAAGTGATGCCTTTCGGTTTGAAGAACGCCGGTGCTACTTATCAGAGAGCCATGACGAAGATCTTCGACGACCTTATACACGAAATCGTCGAATGCTATATCGACGACCTCGTGGTCAAAAGCAAATCATATGAGGAACATCTCGAGCATCTGAAGACTGTATTTCAACGACTTCGGCAATACAACCTGAAGATGAATCCTCTTAAATGTGCGTTCGGGGTTTCCTCAGGCAAATTCCTGGGGTTCGTCGTTCGACACCGAGGTATTGAAATAGATCCGTCAAAGATCAAAGCGATCATGGAAATGCCTCCGCCGAGGACTCTCAAACAGCTGCGGTCTCTCCAAGGGAAACTAGCGTATATACGGCGATTCATAGCCAACCTTTCAGGGAAGTGCCGTCCTTACAGCCACCTAATGAAGAAGGGGACCCCGTTCGTTTGGGACCAAAAATGCCAAGGCGCACTGGACGAGATCAAGCAATATCTGCAGAACCCGCCGGTGTTGGCTGCTCCAGTTAAGGGAAAGCCTCTTATTCTTTATACAACCGCCCTCGAAGGTTCTTTGGGCGCATTATGGGCACAAGAGAACGATCAAGGAAAAGAAAGAGCACTTTACTACTTAAGTCGAGTCCTGCTGGGGGCAGAAAGCAATTACTCTCCCATTGAAAAACACTGCCTGGCGTTGATCTTCGCTATAACAAAGCTTAGGCACTACGCGTTGGCGCACGAGGTCCGTCTGATTTCAAAAGTGGACCCTCTTAAATACTTAATGTCGAAAGCCATATTGACGGGAAGACTAGCCAGATGGGCCCTGCTCTTGATGGAATTCTCGATAACATATCAACCTCTCAAGGCAGTGAAAGGCCAGGCCATCGCCGACTTCCTCGCTGAGCATCCGATACCCGCCGATTCTCCTTTGAATTGCGATCTTCCAGACGAACATGCGTTCGATGCGATCGACGGTGATAATATCCGATGGGAGCTTTATTTCGATGGAGCATCTTCCGTGAAGAAACGTAAACAAAGTACCCCTATAATTAAATCAGGGGTAGGACTCATCTTTGTAACTCCACAAGGAGGGATAATGCGCTACGCGTTCTCCCTAACGGAGCCGAGAACAAACAATGAAGCCGAATACGAAGCTCTGATAGCAGGCCTCGAGATCGCCATTGACATGGGAATTGAAAATCTCCTCATATACGGTGATTCCCAACTGGTCGTTAGTCAAATAAACGGCGACTACCAAACGTGCAAACCGGAATTGGTAAAATACGGTGAAAAAGTGCAGCAACTGCTAACCCAAATTCCCTCTTACACTTTGGAAAGTATACCGCGCGCGGAAAACAGCAAGGCGGACGCACTGGCCAAACTTGCTAAAGAATTGGCTGACGAGAACCTCGATGACGTTAGAATCGTGATACAAAGCCGTCGAGTGCTCACCCCAATAGAAATATCTCCGAAATCGTCTGAAGAAAAAGGGGCGAAAGAGGAGACAACCTTGCAAATAAAAGACAAGGAAAATATCGAGGATTGGAGAGAAGTTTTCATAGATTACTTCAAGTTCCACCGAATACCTGAAGAGGCGTCCACAAGACATCAGCTCACGAAACGAGCTCTGTCTTTCGCCTTCGTCAATGATACTCTATACAAGAGGTCATTCGACTCTCTGTGGTTGAGATGCTTAGGACCTGACGAAGCGAGAAGGGTCGTCCAAGAAGTTCACGACGGACTCTGCGGTTCCCACCAAGCAGGCCCTAAGATGAAGTTGAAGATAAAGCGGATGGGCTACTACTGGCCCACGATGATGCAGAATTGCCTCGAATATGCGAAGCAATGTCATTCATGCCAAATTCATGGGGACTTCATCCATCAGCATCCCAATCCACTACATCCGACAATGGCTAGTTGGCCATTCGAAATGTGGGGAACTGACATAGTCGGTCCCATCGAACCAGCATCGTCAAAGGGACATCGTTTCATCTTGGCGACGACTGACTACTTCTCCAAATGGGCAGAGGCAGTACCATTGAGGGAAGTGAAAACGGAGAACATCCTCCATTTCTTCAAAACGCATGTCATATACCGGTTTGGAACCCCGAGAAGGATCATCTCTGATAATGGGCCAGCCTACCGAAGTCATAAAATTAGCCGCTTCGCACAGCAGCACAATATAGATTGGAGATATTCTTCAGTCTATAATCCGCGAGCTAATGGTCTAGCTGAGGCCTTCAACAAGACCTTGACGAAGATCATGAAGAAAACAGTGTCACGAAATAAGAGAGATTGGCACGAAAGATTGCAAGAGGCTCTTTGGGCGTATCGGACTACGTTTAAAACGGCCACAAACACAACGCCATACGCGTTGGTATTTGGGACGGAAGCAGTACTCCCCCTCGAGATAGAGCTACCCTCTCTACGAGTGGCGGTCCACTACGAGCTGACAGACGAAGAAAATGCTCACCTTCGGTTTGAAGAGCTTGACGCCCTTGATGAAATCCGGCTTCTAGCACAACAAAATCTGGAAGCCTATAAAGCAAAGATGACGCGCTCATATGAAAGATTGAGCCGCCCGAGGATATTCCAGCAAGGCGAACTCGTGCTAGTGGTCAAAAGGCCCATGATCCCCAATCGCGCCAAGCGGGGAAAGTTTGATCCAAACTATGAAGGACCGTATATCGTTGATAAGGTCTACCAAGGTGGGGCCTATCTACTCATGGACATGCACGGTGAAAGGCCTTTCAGGCCAATAAACGGACGCTTCCTAAAGAAATACTACGCTTAATAAGCCACAGCCCAGGTTAATGGTAGATGACGACGACTATGTCCGCTCGCTATCTTCCTAAGCTCAAGCTTTATAAGTGGTAGCCAACCCTCTCAACGGTGGACCGGAATGTCTTTAAACTAATAGCAGACCGAAAACGTCTTTAAACTAATACTGCGGCATCCTTGGGCTGACAAGATAAATGAAAATAAAAAAAAATAAAATAAAAAAAAATAATAATAAAAATAAAAAAACGGTAAGTCCGTAAGCAGAATGGGCACGGATGAAAACCCGAAAGGGCTCCGTGAGTAAAAACAGCAGGACTACCGGCGGATGTTGTGAAAACCCGAAAGGGCGCAACTTCGTTAAAGAACCCTTATAGGGTCCTCTCGACCCTGTAAGGAGAAACCACCCGCGTGAGATCCTTACGACTTACAAGGGAACAACACACTTAGGAATCCTCACGATTCTTAAGGAGAAAATACGCTTGCGAGATCCTCACGACTCGTAAGGAGAACTCTCTTATGGGACCCTCACGGCTCATAGGATTTGAAAGTCTTAAGTCACAGAGACCTAAACCTGTGCTTAAGCAAACCCCCACAAACTTCCAATATTGCCCTACAAGTGGCTCAGTATTGACCCTTGTATACAATCCACGGGCGCAAATAAACATTTCCCTTAACTAAGTCCCATCTGAGACTAGGGATACGTTTGCATGGTAAACAACCCTTGTAAATCCTCTCGACTTACAAGGAGAAAACCCTCCTGTAGGATCCTTACGACTTACAGAGGAACAAAACACTTAGGAACCCTCACGGTTCCTAAGGAGAAAATACACTTACAAGATCCCCACGACTTGTAGGGAGAAATACCTTCACGAGACCCTTACGGCTCATGAAGTCAAAAGCCTTAGTCGACAGGACCCTAACCCTGTTCGCTAAGCCACCTTCGTTCGACATCGACGGAAGCAGATGATGATTCGCTCCTGGTAATATCCCAGTTGCAGCGGTGCTGATGCCGAAATCGATGTTCAATTTCAGGTTGACGGCGAAAGCCAGTAGACCACCCATGCATACGAAATAGCCGAAATGATAGGGCAACTCGCAATAAAAAAGCAGCAAGTAAAACGTATGCATAAAAAATAGCCGAAATGATTGGGCGACTCGTAATAAAAAGCAACGAGTAAAAATAAAAAAAAATAAAGCCGAAATGATTGGGCACCGCGAAAAATAGCCGAAATGTTTGGGCAATCGCGACCTTCGCGATATAAAAGCTGAAATGATAGAGCATCGCGGAAATAAAGTAAAACAAAAAAAATAAGAAATGATAAAACTTCGGCCCTACAGTTAAGATCACATCGATCCCTGTATACAATCCAAGGGCGTAAACAAAGAAGAAACCATACCTCCCCAGCGGATTCCGTCAAACGACGAAACCAAGCCTCAACGGTTCATTTCAATCGAAGAAGCCAGTGACTCGCAAAACTTCTCAACTCACGGATACAAACACTCCTTGATGAGAGCTCCCTGATCCGCGTCGACCCACAGAGCCACCAGTGCCTCCGTAGGAACCCTCGACTCGTTTCAAACCCTAAGGACACAAATAATCCTTGGCGCTCGGGAAACAAATAATCCCGGCAAACTTCTCAACTCACGGATACAAACACTCCTTGACGAGAGCCTTCTGATTCGCGTCGACCCGCAGAGCCACCAGTGCCTCCGTAGGAACCCTCGACTCGTTTCAAACCCTAAGGACACAAATAATCCTTGGCGCTCGGGAAACAAATAATCCCGGCAAACTTCTCAACTCACGGATACAAACACTCCTTGACGAGAGCCTTCTGATTCGCGTCGACCCGCAGAGCCACCAGTGCCTCCGTAGGAACCCTCGACTCGTTTCAAACCCCAAGGACACAAATAATCCTTGGCGCTCGGGAAACAAATAATCCCGGCAAACTTCTCAACTCACGGATACAAACACTCCTTGACGAGAGCCTTCTGATCCGCGTCGACTCGCAGAGCCACCAGCGCCTCCGTGGGAACCATCGACTCGTTTCAAACCCCAAGGACACAAATAATCCTTGGCGCTTGGGAAACAAATAATCCCTCGCAAAACTTCTCAACTCACGGATACAAACACTCCGTGACGAGAGCTTCTTTGACTCACATCTTGGGCAGTAAGGATTCAAAAACTTGCTTCCTGAACAAATGGGACCCTGCAAGTCAATCCTAAATGGTCTCTTGCATACCATTCACGGGTCTCACTCTCTAAAGTTGATTCTCGACAAAGAGGGAAACAACCGCTTGCGAGCCCTATCGACTCGTAAGAGGGCAATGGGACCCTGCAAGTCAATCCTAAATGGTCTCTTGCATACTATTCACGGGTCTCACTCTCTGAAGTCGTTTCTCGACAAAGAGGGAAACAACCGCTTACGGGCCCTCTCGACTCGTAAGAGGGAGAAATTCTCTTATAGGATCCTTTCGACCTATGAGAGAAAACCACACTTGGGAATCCTCACGACTCCTAAGGAGAAAATCCACCTACGAGATCCTCTCGATCCGTAGGGAGAAAAGTCTCTATGAGACCCTCACGGCTTATAGAGTTGAAAAGTCTTAGGCAGCAGATCTGAACCTGCGGCCTAAGCCATCGTTATTTCTTAAGAAGGTCGGGATACTCGTCCCAATCATCCGTCAATTATGGTTATTAAGGTGGCGTACTGATTATAAAAGAAAAGAAAGACAGAGAAATGACACAAGACATTACAAAATGTGTATCTTTTATTCATAAAAATTGGTTGAGTACAGGATACATTGTGCTAAAAAAAAAAAAAAAAAAAAAAATATACATATAATTTACAAAGACAAATGATACAAGAGGAATTATGGGGAAGGAAGCGTCTTGCACAGATGTAGCAATTGCTCGCATACGTCCTTCCATTCCTTCTCCTGATCAGCTGCCACTGCCAGCTCCGCCTCTACTTGCGCCCGCTGTTGCGTGAAGGATGCGAGCTCTTCCCCAACAACCTGATGAGCTGCTTCTTGGCCTTGGGCATCGCGCTCAGCAGCATCAAGTTTCCGCTTCAGCGCTAGCCCATTAGATATGCGCTTAAGAAGACCTTCAAAGACAGCTTTCACCTCAGCAGCATTCGTCCTAACTTCGGCACGAAGGCAAGCGGTCGCGTTTGAAGATTCCTGATGCGCCTTTAGCCGTAAAGCTGCCTTCTGCTCCAAATGGCGGAGATAAGAGGTGCTTTGCTCAAGCCAAGCTGTCCGTTCGGCGCTCGCGGCCAAAGCCTCGGGAGAAGGGCGTGTCGACTCCAACCGATGCAGGCGAGCTTCGATCTCTCTGCAGTGGTTAACCCACGATTCGACGACGCCTTCGTTATGGAAAGTTACGAGCGCCGCCAACATTGGGTTAACGTCCACAGCGAAATCTACGGCCGAAGGAAGGGCATCCATGTTGAGCTCTTCGATGTACCCGCTCAACATACCCAGGCTCATTACAGCACCCTTTGAAGACGGGCGTCGCGAGAAAGGACCCGCCGGTGAGAGGACCTGAGATTCAAAAGGAATTGGAGCTGGGACAATAGCTGCAAAAAACGAAACATGGTCAAACAATGATTCGAAAAGTCGATGAAAGATCATATAAAAAGAGGGAAGGAATATTTGTACCAGTCGCAACGGACGTCAAAGCCGGAAGCGCCGGTGGCAGCACAAGCCCGGCGTCCCCTCCTTCGATCTGAGGCACTGCAGTCAGGAAGAAGAAAAGTCAGATACGATCCTATATTCCCTCGAAAAAGACCAAGACGGCACTCACCGATACCCTTAGAGGGAGAAGCGAGCTCGGATGGGAAGGAGAAGTGTGGGAGCAACACCTGATATAGATGATCAAAGAGCCCTCCTGAAAAGGCACAACGGCGTAACATTAGTACAAGAGCCACATTTTTGAAAGGTTAATGCATGAGTCGTGAATCCGTACCTTCCAACATCCGTGACGGCACGAGGGAAGACGGGGAAGTGACCACCGCCAAAGCGGTAGTTGACGGTGCTCCCTCAAGCAATGGAGCATCGGCACTGACCGCACCTGCAAAGACAAGCTTGTCAGAAGAGATCATGAGATATATACAAAAAAAATGGAAACGCTGGTGACTCGAAAATTCACCTGACGAGCTGCCAGCAGAAACTGAGGTAGTCCCTTCCTCCACTGACAGAAGACCACCACCTGTGGCTTCGTCACCCGACTCAAGGGGAACCGTTGTTACGCTCTCAAGCTCTGCAGGCGGCGGGGAACCATAGGCAGGAAGGGCCAAGATAGGAACATTGCCCGATTCCTGAGAAGGAGCGCCTAGCTCGTCTTCAGGAATCATAGCCACCTCACCTGCTGTTCCCTCAGGATCAGCGATTACAGCTGTCCCGTCCACCGGCACCACGAGGTCCCCAGCCTCAAGTACCTCGCCCTCTATCGCCTTCGGCTCGGCTGAGACAATCATCTCATCTGCCGCCACTTCGGGTACGGCATCAACGACTTGCTCCGCGGTAGGTTCTTCGATCCCGGCTCCAGGCCCCATGACCTCGACAAAGTTGTCCACTGTCGGTTCGGGTTCGGCGAGTACCGCGTCCTCTGCTCCCTTGGGCTCGACGGTCGTTTCCCCCTCCCCCTCAGTTGGACTCGACCCTACAAAATGGAATACGTATAAGCTAACAACTCTACGATTCGTACGGCGAGATTCTGAAAGAAGTACTACCTGAAGTGGATTTGTCATTGGCACTCCGAACCGCGCGCGCCACTTGCCGACGAGCAGTAGACAGAGCCACTGGAGGCTCTTCAGAAGGAATATTATCGAGAGGGATAGTGCTAGGGCCCGCTCCTGCGGCCAGAGCAGCTCTGCGCGCCTTCGCTTCGCGTCTAGACCGCTTCCGTTCCTCTTGAGCCGATGAGGCAGATGCCATCAGAGCTTCCTTGAGTGAAGCCTCCTCATCCGTGTAGAGGGATGCCTCCAGATTTTTCAGAGCATCCCTCGTCGTTGCATCGAGCCGAGGCTCTTGCGCCAGCTTCGACGGAGCTGGGACTTCGATGACAGGCTTGGGAAGGGTCCTTGCACCGATTAATACAACCCCTGCAAAGAAACAAGAGAAGGTCAGGTCGACTATCATAAAAAGACAACAAACTTTCCAAAAAAAAAAACGGGGTAAAACATACCGACGCTTTCTAGAGCACGCTTCTTCTCCTCCGCCTGGAAGGTCTTCAGAGAGGCATCGATGGCCTTTTCAGTAGATTCACCTGCAGGAAATGAGGCAAATATTAGCTAAAGACAGTAATAAAAAGTGGGATAAAATGACAAATAAGGAGGCTGATGATTACCTGACTCGGCAAGCCTGCTTAACATTGCTTCGAGTCTCGCCGATCGCTCCGAAGCTGCGATGGCAGCGGCCAGATTGGTGTCCTCAGGGTCCACCACGAAACCCTCGTTGCTGCCGTACTCACATATAGTCTCGACAGGATGAGCCGCGGGCTCTAAGTTAAGAATTGCGTCGAGGGACAAGGTGGACTTCTTCTTCTTCTTTTCACCAGCCTTGGATCCACTCGGAACATCTTTGCGCTTGCCGGTTTTGGCAGTCACTTTCGGGCGGCGAGTCCCGATGTCCGCTCCTACACCCGACTCCGGCGAGGCCGCTTTAGCCGTCTTTGTCGGAGCACGGGGTACCGTTGGGGCATCCACCGTGGTGGGCAGTGGCAGTCCACGCGGAGGGGCCAACACGCGTGGTCGATCGACTCCAGCCTCTTTCGTCGGAGGGATAACCTGAACCCTGGGCTGCAATGGAGCCTTGCGATTGCCGCCGGGAGGCGCAGCCCTACGATCGACCAATAAACGTTTCTCCATCAAGATGATTGGTCCCATCGCGTGCGCATACCAGGCCACATACGAATTGAGTATCTTGGGGGTACAGCTGGGCTCACTGATGAAAAAGTAAGAGCCTGTATTTAGCCGAATGAAGTGATGCATCGCATTCCGTACCCCTTCTGGACCGACTGCAGGTGTTCCCAAGAAGGCTTCCAATGGGACCCCTTGGTTATAACTCGATTGCCGGGCAAATCGATGCGGGTTATACCTCATGAAGAGGGCCGTGTCATTCTGCCTAAATACCAAGTAGCCCGGCCTAATGGAATAAAGATGAAGAATTTCCCGAGCTTTCAACACGGAAACGCCGCCTTTAAAGTCATCTCGCAGCGACACCACTGACTTAGTGGTCTCGGAACCCATGGTGATGACCTTATCCACAAAAGAGGTCTTCGCCCCGACTAAATGCGAACGCAGAAGCAGTCCCCTGGACTCCCGCGGAGGTGCAAACACGATGGAAGCCCCGACCAATCGCATGATTCTTGGAAGTTTGAATCTCTCAAAGAACTGAGGAGTTTTATGGGCACCAAACACTCCCCGAACATGCAGCTCCATCCAAGAAGTGAAGTAGTGCATCGGGAAGTTAGCAGGCTGTACCCCAGGTTCATTAGCGTCCGCCGCTATGCTAAGTCCGTTGTAGAGGTAAGCCAATCCGGCGATCCCCACTGATAACTGCAGGCCGGCCACCATCCGATGCGCCGGGTAAAATACAGAAGACCGCATGAGGCGTGGGTGCATAGGAAGCGCGAAGCTGCACAGCCACAAACCTAAGAACCCTATGAAGAAGGTCTCCTCATCCATGCCAGGGACGGCGATCTCTGAGAAAGGGACGATAGCAGTCCCGGGAAGGTAGAAACTCCGCTGATCAATTTCTGATGAAGGCCGACGATCCAAGCCGAAACCAAAAGGGTCAGTGAGTTGGGCGAACTTATCACCTCGCTCTGATAAAAATTCCGGGCGAATAAAGCGAGCAATGAAGTCCGCGAAACTAACGCCTCGGTCGCCCAATTCCAAATGAAGCTCCTCGTAAATCTCCAAAACCCTCACCAGGCCCGGATGCTGATGCTGGATGGCATTTTCCGGAGTTAAGTCGAGTACCACCTGCTTGGTGGCAAAGACGTACTCATCAGGAGGAAGCAGCTCCTCATAATGCTCCCCCCTCGCCGGTAAACCCGAAAGCTCGACGAACTCCTCTAGAGAAATGGAAACTTCCCTATCCGCCGTCAGGAAAGTATGCGTGGGGATATTCCATTGTTCAATGAAAGCCCTTGTCCACCACGTTGGAGGAGTAGGATATTCAAAAAGCGAGACATAGACGGCGGAGTATAAACCGATCTTCGTCAGATGAGCTCTTTTCGCCGCTAAGATGTACCGGGCCCATGGCAGGTATCCAGCAAGCGGTCGCGGATTCAATCCAATATTATAGGCCTGTCCCCAAGGGCGTGCTTCACCCTGACAGATTCGCCTTCCTAAGATGTCTATGGCCGGCGGCGGCTGTACCGGAATAGCGCCGATTGCGGGCTGGAGAAGATCGTCCGAATTCCAATTTTTAACCTCCACGGCATACTCCACCGGGGGTTTATCTGCGTAGGGGATCGTGACTATAGGTTCGGAGGGCGAGGCAGAACTAAAACTGCGACGACCCTGGATGATTTGGCTATACCACCTTCCCCATAGGTGGAGATGTTTGCACTCAGGATCACGGTCTTTGATCAAGGCAAACACGACCCGGTCCACTGGTGCGTGTGGGAACCCTCCTTCTGAGCGAACGAAGGGAAAAGACAAGTCGTCAGACATCCTTCCTGCATAAAATATATACATATCATTAGTGGCTTGACACTGAACATTCAATAGAAATAATATATAAAAAAATAATAATAATATAATAATAAAAACAATAATAATAAATAAAAATCTGGCTCCACGCTGTGAGGCAGTGGGTAGTGGACCAAAGGGGGACCCACAAAATGAAGATGACGGCGCATCATTTGATAAGACAATCCCACCATTGGATGAGACTGTCAGTCAATTAAAAGACCCCCAAGAGAATATCCCCATTGGGGGGACCCCTAGAGACAAGGAGAAGATCTTCTCTTTTCAGAGCAAAGCTCTGCCACAGGGTGACATTTGTCAAACTCCTGTTTCAAAAGAATAAAACTTCTTAAAAAGAGCCTAGCTCTGCAGTAGTGATAAAAATTTATAACTCCTAAGAATTAAAATTTTGGGATCTTAAAGATCCATGGAAACTTTTAAAAAGTTTTCTAGTTGATCTATGAAGCAGGGCTCTGTTCATGGGTTAAAACCTAAGAACAGAGTCTCTGTAAATTTTGAGAGCAAGGCTCTGTGAATAAGAAACCCCAAAGGAGATTCCTTTAGATCAAAGATCTATAAGAGCAAGGCTCTGATTATTTAAATTCGATTTAAATTAAATTAATTTAATTTACCTAGAATGGTTCTAAGAATAAAACTTGGAAGTTCTTAAAAATTGCAAGAGCAAAGCTCTGGAAGTTCTCAAGTAAGAGCAAGGCTCTGAAATCTAATTTCTTGAGAATGGTAAAAAATTACCAAGGACCAAGGGTCCTATTTATAGGCGCCTGCGCCTGTTCACCTGACTCGTCGATCCGACGGTCAGGATCTTGCCACCGTTGCACTCACGCGCGCGCCACGTGAGCGCAACGGTGGGGGGGCATCTGTTTCCCCCAATCAGAGCAAGGCTCTGTTGAAATTTTGAAAATTCAAAATTCGAAGCAACGCTTCGGTTTCCGTGCGCAATGCGCAATTTGCCACGTGGCAGAGGCTGAATGGGCAGCGTAACGCCCGAAACAGCGCGTCCCATCAGAGCAAGGCTCTTCAGAAAACTTAATTAAAGACTTAACTGCGCAAACGCACGGATGCGCAACACGTGTCTGCGCAAGCGCTTGGATGCACGACACGTGTCCGCGCAGTTGCGCAGTCGCAACTGCGCAAACGCACGGATGGGCGACACGTGTCTGCGCAAGCGCATGGATGCCCGACACGTGTCCGCGCAGTTGCGCAGCCGCAGCTGCGCAAACGAACCGATGCGCGACACGTGTCTGCGCAAACGCACAGATGCGTGACACGTGTCTGCGCAGTTGCGCAGTCGCAGCTGCGCAAACGCACGGATGCGTGACACGTGTCTGCGCAGTTGCGCAGTCGCAGCTGCGCAAACGCACGGATGCGTGACACGTGTCTGCGCAGTCGCAGCTGCGCAAACGCACGGATGCGCGACACGTGTCTGCGCAGTTGCGCACTCCCAGCTGCGCAAACGCATGGATTTGCGACACGCGTCTGCGCAGTTGCGCAATCGCAACTGCGCAAGTGCTCGGATGCGCGACACGTGTCATTTTCTGTTGAGTTGCGCCGCAACTGAATGAAGATTTAGATAAATCTTTTCTGTTCTCCGGTAAAACAGGAACCCTTGGATCAAAGATCCAATGGTGGGAAAATTCCCAAAATTATTCAGGAAAGATTTTGTTAACAAATCCAACAAATTTGTGGGCACTATAAATAAGACCCCAAGCCTCATTCAAGAGGCATCAATCAGATAATCAGGGGGAGAGAATTAGAGAGAGAGTCAATCATCAAAGGAAAGCTCTTGAAAATTAATCAAGAACACAGAAGAAACAAAAAGAAGAAGGTAAAATTTCTGAAGAACAGAAAATAAATAGTGCCTTGCACTTAATATGAACCCTTGGTTCTAAAAAAAAAAATGATAAATAGTGCCTTGCACTTAATATGAACCCTAGGTTCTGTATGATCAGGAGAAAACAAGAACTTGTTTTTCCTTTGATCCAAATTCAAATCAAAAGTGCCATGCACTTGAATTCTTCAAACTGAAGATTTCTAGGGTTTCTGCAACCCTTTGTTTTGGGTCAGGCCCAAATTAAAACAATAAAAGGGCAAGGCCCTGTTTGGAAAAATTCCTGAGTTTCTGGAAACTCATTATTTAAAAGGGCCTGGCCCAAATCGAATTGCAGATAAAAGGGCAAGGCCCTGTTTAAAAAAAAAAAGAAGAAGTTCTGAAACTCACTATTTAAAAAGGGCAAGGCCCTGTTCAGAGAATTCCTGAGTTCTTGTAACTCATTAAAAGGGCTTGGCCCAAATCAGACTTGCAAAATAATGAAAGGGGCGGAGCCCTGTTTAAATCGATTCTTCTAATCGGGCAGAGCCTAAAAATAAAAATTGGACTTAACCCAATCTTGGCTGTAAGTCCTTAAATTAAATGCCTCTCCTAAATCAACCTATATCCGGTTCGAGGGTACATCTCCGAACTCCTTTGACATCCGTCGTTGTAATTCCTCAACGACGTCAAAGAGGCGACGGGTCCCAACGACCACTCATCTAATATTGGACCGAAACGTCCCTAAACTAAAGATGGACCACTACGTCCTTAAACTGGCGACGGACCGAAACGTCCCTAAACTAATATGGACCACTACGTCCTTAAACTGGCGACGGACCACCACGTCCCTAAACTGGAATATGGACCACTACGTCCTTAAACTGGCGACGGACCGAAACGTCCCTAAACTAATACGGACCACCACGTCCCTAAACTGGCGACGGACCACCACGTCCCTAAACTGGAATATGGACCACTACGTCCTTAAACTGGCAACGGACCGAAACGTCCCTAAACTAATAATGGACCATCACGTCCCTAAAACTGGCAATGGACCGCCACGTCCCTAAACTGGCACAATAGGGCCCAAACGCTCTTTTGTTGGATCCAAACGGTCCCGTCTAAGTTGATCTTAACCCCAAATACGGTTAACGTGTCCTTAGATATTCAAATAAATGATAAAACTCCAAATCAACTTTGGCGCAAGGGTACATCTCTGAACTCCTCTGACACCTGTCGTTGTAATCCCTCAACGACGTTAGAGAGGTGACGAGTCCCGACGGCCAGATAATTAAATCAATCGCTACGTCAAGTCGATCTTAGTCTAAAACAGGACTAACGTATCCTTGACGAATGTTTAAGTTGATCTTAGCCGCAACGTGGCTAATGCATCCTTAAACTAAAAACACCAAACCCAAATCTAAGTAAATACGGATTTGGACTAATCCACGTCCTACGGGCGACGGCATTACTCAGTCTCCGTATACAATCCACGGGCAACCACAAACAAAACAAACACACACGACACGAAGTGAAATTCTGGAGTAGGAGAAAGTTGTTACCGCGACGCGGTAGCGTAATTAACTGCAGGGGCTTGCGCCTGCAGGGAAGAGCGTCCCCACAATCAAAAACCCCTCACCCTGAGGGGGAATCTGACGAAGTCTGCTACATCGGCCGCATCCGTCTAGACCTCCGATACACGGTACCATAAATCAACTTGGCATCTTCGGAGAGATAGACGGATAAAACCAAATAGCATCTGCCCCGAACCTCAGGCACGGACATGACGTCTCGGCCGCCGTTCGGAGGGGAACAATTATCATCACAAAACTCACATCAAAACCAAATCAATCCTAATCACCTTTTACAAGAAATGATGATAGAAAAGAAAGGAATAAAAAAGATGCTATCATAATTAATACATATGCAAGAAACCCCCTCCTCAAATGTAATTTGCAAAACTGCAAATTACCCCCTCCATCGGAAAAGTCCGGCCGGGAAAGAACAAAGGAAAACCGGCCGGATCGGAATGCAAACTGGCAACTCCAGAAAACTGGTCCCGTAATAAATTAGAGGAAAACCCCGATACTGTGCATACACACCCGAATCTGTATTCAGACCGGATACAAATGCAATGAGACAAAATCTACACTGTACTAAACTAGGACCGGCTTAAGCCAAAGCCGACTAGTAATATCCGTTCGATCCTGATCCGTGCAATACCGCACGTATCAGATCGAACCCTGCCATATAACTATACGGCCACTAGTACAAAACTGTCCGATCCTGATCCGTGCAATACCGCACGTATCTGATCGGACCCTGCCATATCTCCATACGGCCTCTACAGCGTTTCGCCCGAAAGCTTGAGTAACTGTAAGTGTGGTGGACTCTAAAGACTCGTCAATACTATGGCTGTGGATTTAACCACTAGCACGTCAGAGGTATAAGCCAATACGTGACGGGCCACCAGCTATTGACCAAAAGGGACGTCGATGAGCGAACTCATCCTGACACCCTACTGAGCCTGTCAATACGTGAAGGGTCGTCTATGAGCATCGCATGGTGGGCCTAGGGGGTTGGTAAAAGTCAGACCCCCAAAAGCGGTACAAGTCGTGTCGGAGTGTAGCCCAGAACGCACTGAGATACTACTGGAATACCTACCAGTAAATCTCCCGCCTCGGCCGAGGGCTTTGCGTAATGGCTCTCCTAGACACAGCGCGACCTCACCCCCAATACCGGGAGAGACGAACCCCTGAAGATCCGCTCACTGCCTCCATGTGGCTCGAGACTGTACCCAACTAAAACCTGTTTGCACGAATCCTTTGAGCCGTGGTAGGGTAGTAATCAAAGCACAGTGGGAACTCACACGAGAAAAATGACGATCTCAGGTCGATGAACTAACCTGTACACATGTCACCAGGGAACTGCTATCTGACATCTGGTATAAGACCAACTAGCATGTTCCCGGCGAGTCCTGTCCGGTGTACTCATAACCCAATGAGCACCTGTATACATCTTAGGTGAACCAACTGACACCAGTGGCTTATGAGACCGGCCACCGCCCCTCGTCGGGGTCTCGACTGTATACACTAGTCTACTCTGGAGAATCGATGCCCTGTCTCGAAACTCCTACGACTAGGGACCTTTTAAGGATGTGCTTATAGACTACCAGCTCCCACGTATATGATCGCCATCATACTGCTGGTAGTCAAGCAAGAATCCTAGGGGCTCTATCAACGTGTAATAGCGACATGTCAGGTCACCTAAAGCAGTACACGATGATAAAGATAAACCAGATAGCATACTATCATCTCGAGTAAGACTGTCCTACCGGGATAGGTCCTCCCTCAATCATTGCAATCACGTGCCTGTGATCCAATAATTGACTCTGAGGTCACTATCTCCAACAAGAATATTACATACATTTAATTTTGCATGAATGAAAATAATAACCCTCATCTCACATAAACAAAACCCGGCTATTCAGAAACTCGACGATCCAATATAACATATCCAGCAACACATAACATCACATGTCATCAACGTAAGTAAATGTGCGCATCCCAATTGTCGTTGACATATAGCAACGAAACCGGCGATATCACATATTACACTTATGGTCGCAGAAAAGAAAGTGTAAAACTACAACATTTGGAATCCACAATCTCTTTAGACATCGTAAATCCGAAATATCACATACTTCGCATTTCATGCCTAACTATATGAATTCCACATATTGTATCACATTCCAGATAAATAGACAGTATTAAACTTTCCGATCGAATAATCAAATACCCAAGATTTCCTTAATAGCTCAACACTTAAGCGGAGTTCAAAAATTCCAGAATACGTCACAGTACCAACGGTCCAGCCGTAGAAGGGTCAAGCCAACGCCTCACATGTGGCACGCCGTAATGCCCCAAACCTTAAGGTTCAAAAGGCAGTTCAAGACGGTCACATAATCGAGTTAAGGTTTATTGACTTCTAGAGGGTCCATCGCGTTACATGCACGATTTTCCAAAAGATTTAAACTCAAGGAAAAATTCAACACTTGAAAGTTTTTCGTGCCGGGAAATAATGAGTTAATGATATCCGTTCGAACATTTTAACAGTTTCTAAATATCCGGAAAACATAACGAAATTAAATATTCTGATCGAATCAACGATTACAAAATAAACCCCAGAACACTCAACACTTGAGTCAGATTAAAAATACCCAGAAAATAGTAACAACAGATACAAGTATTACTGTGCAAACACGTGTCAATAATACAAAAGTACGGCCGCGGAACCGCCGCGGGAAGCAGGTTGCTGCCGCGGTTCCGCGGCGACTTGATGGTATCATGAGTTCGTATTTCATGGTAATTCTTAGAATTCCCTGCTATTTTTTAAGGTATTTTTAATTCAGAAAAATCACAGTTTTTAGAAATTGTCCAGAGAAGGGGTTAAATTTGCGTTTTGGGTTTCGATCGGGGTTTTAACTCCGTATACAAGTCGCCTAATGCTCTAGCTAGGCTCTGATACCACATTAGGGTTACTAGGCACTATAATAAGGTTCTACAATGCATCAACCATGCCCGTTTAAAATTTTAGCCGTGCCGAATAACCCTAAACAAGATCGATGATAGAAAATTAGGGTTTCACATGCAAGTTAATAGCATCTACAACTAAGTGAATACAAAATACAACCTTTGTAGATCGGTCCTTCACTTCTTTAGCTCCTTGTAGATGTCCTTTCGCTGCATCGTGGTTCTCCCGGACTCTTGCATGACTTCACGAGGATAAAGGAGCGTCCTTGCTTGAAGTCTTCGAGGCCGAAGATGATCTACGTCGAGGGGATGCCAACTCACGCTTCTACTTCACTAACTAGGGAATTAGTGAAGCAAACACCCTAAACTAAAGTGCTAGTCTAGTATAGGATGGTGAAATAGGATGTGGGTTCACTTTAGAATTTAGTTTCTCACAATGTTTCTCACTTTGGATCAAACCCTAAAGAGCCTTTTAGCTCAAGGAAGAAGATGAAGAAAATAAAATGAGAAGAGATAATGATCAAGTGAGAAAGCTAACCATGGTGAGTGAGTATCATATACTAACTCATGTAGAGACATAACCATGGCTAATCATTATGGTTGGGTTAACAAATATCCATAGTAAAAACAAACTTAATGGACTTAGTCAATGCATCCACAAGCTTCCACAAGCTTCATGCATTTTGCTAATCATCCACTAATTTTGTAATTACTTTAAATATTAAAACCCAAAATAAATAAATAGCAATGTGTAAGTCTCATACACCCAAGTCATGTGTATCATCAACCATGATACAAAAAGAAAACACAATTTTAATATATATCACATATATATTAAAGTTGTGCACTTGTGAGAAAAATCCTTATGTGAACAAGTGTTGGTTAATGTAAACTAGTATATCTAATATACAATTATACACTAAATTATTAAATCAACACTTTGTTAGTTATATGTATGCCCTAGAGGCCATTACTGTACATTGGATGTATATAGTAGTGGATACTGGGACATATATAGGTAGGACTTTCTTGCTCGACATGATAGTACGCTATCTGGTTGCTCTTTATCTTAACATGTAAACTTTCTGTCTCTCTGATTACATGTTGATAAAGCCCTTAGGATGTGTACTCGACTTCCAGGACTACGATGTAGATCATACTAGTGGGGCCTGGGTAGTCAATGAGTACATCCTTCATTGTTCCTAGTCGTGGGAATATCGAGACGGGGCATCGATATTCCAGAGTAGACTAGCGTTTATCTTCTCGACCCATGTGATGGGCGATGGATGATCCCATATCCATTGGTGTTTGACATCGTAGATGGTATGCGGGTGCTCAGTGGAGACTGGGTACACTGAACGGACTCGCCGAGAACTCCCAGATGGTATTATACCTCACGTCAGATGGCAGTTCTCTGGTGACACTGGTACGGCTTAGTCTGTTGACGCGAGATCGTCATAGAGTCTTGTGTGTCTCCCACTGTGCTTTGATTTCCACCCTACCATGGCTCTACTGAGTTGTGCAAACAGGTGGTTTTTGGGTACAGTCCCGATTCACATGGAGGCAATGAGCGATAGGAGGGGATTCGTCTCTCCCGGTATTGGGGGTTGATGTTGTGCTATGCTCGACTGGCCATAACTGGAAATCCCTGGCCAGGGTTGCAGTGATATACTGTTAAGAGTTATCAGTAGTTTCACGAATGTTATGGACCTTATGTCCGCATGACTTATCGAGCTATTGAGGTCTGACGTTTACCACCCCTAGGCGAGATATGCGACATATCAGACGAACAGACCGGACTATACGGTAAGTGTTACTGGTTGGATTCACAGGATTGTGAGCGGGCTTGCTCGTCGATCTTCTGATCGCTCAATACCCGGGTGGCCGTTACGTTTAGCAGACCGCTTGCGGCTTGTGGGTGTTTGATATGATCATCACCTGCTGCCGGCGTATTGACGAGTCTTTAGAGTCATACACAGAGGTTTCCTGGCTCAAGCGAAACGAAATAGGAGCGCGTATGAGATATGTGCGGGACCGAGAATAATGCGTGTATGTGATACCGTATTCCATTCTTGCGATTAATGTATCGATTAGTTATATGCGATATAACCTAGTTATCGAATCAAGGATTGATTCGATAAGCCGATACATTGGATACTAGTCGGTTATATGCGACATGATCGGATCATTGAATCAAGTGTTGATTTAATGATTTAATGTATTTAATATATTTGATATATTACTTTGCATTAACTAGTATTGTTTCATTTTAAACGGATTTTCTCACTTGATGCACATTGTATATGTGATATATTTTTTGTGCACTTGCTTGTATCATGTTTGATGATACTTGCTCACTTGGGCTTGTGTAAAGACTTAAACCATGATTAGTGAATGGTTAGGGTTTCATTTCATTTAATTCTTTATCTATTTTTTTTTGGTTAAATGAGAAAAGAAAAGATAAATGGTTTCTTTCATACTAGAAGGTTCTTGTTGCTTCATGCATTTATTGACCAAAGTAACCATTTTGTCTTCTTCTTCATAACCCTAACCATTCATCTAACCTTAGTTAAATCTCTACACTAAACCATGGTTGAATATATGATAAGTATCATATTGTTTTCTTTTTCAAAATATACTTATCATATTTCTATCATATTATCTTCTTCTTCTTCTTCTTTAAGAAGAAAAAGCTTGATAGCTTTAATGGCAACTTGAGCAAATGAGTGAGAAATCCAATTCTAAAGTAAACCCACCTCCTATTTCTTCATCCTCTACCTCTTGCCAAGTAGTATAGGGTGTTTCCTTCACAAGTTTTCATGGCTTGGTGAAGGTGGAGCTTGATCTTGTGATGCCTCGACGTAGATCATCTTCGGCATCGTAGTCGATGACCTAGCCCGTCCATTTTTCCGATGAAGCCGATGCTAGAGTCCGGAATCCGATTTGCACAGCGGAGGGACATCATCGCGGAGCTTAGGAAGTGGTGGATTGGATCTACAAAGGTTGTACCCCCTTTCCTTTTAAGTTAAAGTCGTTAACTTGCATCGCATAGCCTATATATCTAGTTAACGATCCGTGTTAGGGTTTCTCGGCACTCATAAAATTTAAATTAACCATGTTTGATGCCTTGTGAAACTTCATTAGTGTGCCTAGGATCCCTACAGTGGTATCAGAGCTACTAGGCATTGGATGTCGACCTATGGGGGGTTCTCACTGTGTGACAGTGTGGCGAAGCATAGGCTCTTACCCCCAGGGTGTCCCGAGACCGGAAGGTGTTCCGGTGGGTTGTAGTCCTCACGAGGGGGCATGCGTAAAAAGTAGTGGCTGAGGGACCCGTTGGTGCCACGGCGACCCCATTGGATGGGGTGGCTGCCTGACCTACAGTGGTATCAGAGCCTAGCTAGAGCCTTAGGCGATGCGTAGATGGAATTAGAAGTCCGATCGAACCAAAACCCAAACCCAAAAATGCTCTCTGGACTTTTTCTGAAATCGTGGTTTTTTGAGAATTAAAAATATGCAGAAAAATCAGTAGAATATTCTAAGAAATACTGTGTAAGACGGGACCCATGAGTCGATAGAAGAGCGGCGGAACCGCGGCAATAGCATGCCTATTGCGGCGATTCCGCGGCAAAATTGTCCAATCATTCAATTATATTTTCACAGTAATTCCTAGTTTTTTAGTGCTGGTTTTCCTGGGAATTTTTAATTTGAATTCAAGAGTTGAATTTTCTGGGTTGTATTGGGGATTCGGAGATTCGATCGGACTGTCTAATTTTGTCTTTGTGTTTTTCCGGATAATTTTTGGAATATGTTAAAAAGTTCGACCGGATATAAATACCCATTTTTTCCCCTGCCGGGAAATTTCCAATTGTTGGACTTTTCCGTAGTTTAACGACGTTCTAAGTAGTGCAAGTAACGCGATGGACCCTCTAGAAGACAACAAACCTTAACTCGATTATGTGACCGTCTTGAACTGCCCTTTGAACCTTAGGGTTTGGGGTAGTACGGCGTGCCACATGTGAGGCGTTGGCTTGACCCTTCTACGGCTGGACCGTTGGTACTGAGGCACGAACTGAATGTTTTTAGACTTATTTCATGTGTTGAGCTGTATCGGGAAAACATGGGTGTTCGATTGTTCGATCGGAAAGTCTAACATTTTCTATTTATCCGGAATGTGATACAATATTTGGAATTCGCAAATAGTTATGAGATGACTGGATGAATGTTATAAACATAGCAGTTTAGTCTCATTTGATCGGTTGCCACGGAATTTTGATGCGATTAAAAGTCCGTCGCAATCACGTAGTGTACGCGGATACTCGCCGGGTAAACTTAATAGACAGCCTCACTCCATAGCCCCGACCAAGTGACTGTAGGAGAACCCCGTCGCCGAAAGCATCCGTCCGGGTGCCTGCGGCAGCGGTGTTCCACCTTGGTGCACTTCGTCGACGGTATCAGGGGTGCGGCCGCCTACTAAAGTTTGCGACGAGCATTCGATCAGTTTTTCGGGAATCTTGTTGAATTGCCCGACTTGATATTGAAAAGTGATTTCGATAATGAGACTAAAATGCGGGGTTTATAATTGTTAGGCATGCGATGTCTAAGGAATTCATTTGATTAGGCATGCGATGTCTAAAGAGATTGCGGATTCCAACTGTTGTAGTTTTACACTTTCTTTTCTGTGACCGTAAGTATAATATGTGATATCACCAGTTTCGTTGCTATATGTCAACGACAATTGGGATGCGCATATTTACTTACGTTGATGACATGTGATGTTATGTGTTGCTGGATATGTTATATTGGATCGTCGTGTTCGAATAGCCGGGGGGTTTTTATGTGAGATGAGTGTTTTTTCATTTTCATTCATGTAAAAACTTGTATGTAATATTCTTTTATTGGGACACTCCCAGGTTGCGGATGTTGTCGCCATTTGTATATTATTTACTTTTCCGCATTAGGATAGACCTAAGGAGGGGAGCACAAGTAACCGGGTTCTGGGGTCCAGTGGGAGACCAACTCGAGGAGTCGAGTCCGGGTCTCCTAACCCTAGAATTGGTAGGGTTGCTTACCGCTCTCGTAGGGGTCTAAGGGTGTGGGATTGGCTATTCATCACGACCGTAGAATCCGTGTTTTATACTGGCTCGTATTGAAAACACGGGCGTCCTAGTATATCCAATATTTCATATGTTTCTTCTGCTGCGATATCTGTGATGTGATCATGTGATGTTCTGTGATAGATACAGTATATAGTATATATGATATATTATATAGAAGTTACTTATGTTTTACACCCGCGCTAGCCCTGCCCCGCTCTGCCGTTAGTTACCTAACCTAACGGTGCAGACGGGACATCGAGGCGAATGCGGATGGCATAAGCGTACGTTATATTTATCTGTGATGATTAGGTGGACTTAAATGATGGGATATTCATTAATGAGATTAATGAAAGAAAATAAACCTAATTGATGTTGTGGAATTGAATTTCAAAATAAAAACAGGTAGCTACAGTTTTTGCTTTGCATCGCGGTGTTACTTGTAGAACATCCTGCACCTTATTCGATAGGGAAAGGACCGAGATCCCTTCACCGGGAGTGACTCCTTTAGCAATAACTGGCAGATGCTACATCACTCGGTTTGTCTTTTGATTGCTTCTATAGTTTCTTCTTTGCACAGTGATATATATGATATATCCCGCACCTCATAAGACGAGGAAAGGGCCGACGATCCCTTCACCGGGAGTGACCCCTTTAGCAAAACTAGAAAAAGCCTCAAAAACATTCCATTTAAAAACCATTTGATTCCGCAACGAGATCAAGTTCAAAGCGTTAATGGTTTTCATAAAAACCATTCGCATCCCTCCGTCATTTTAGGAAGTAGAGTACTTAGTATTCGTGCTGTGTTTGTTGACCATAGTCAAGGCACAGTGTACGGTAGCTAACTGATGTCTTCCTACACCGCATATGATGCGATTAGTTAGGACAGTCGCATGACTTTGTTGACCTTAGTTAAGGGTCATGTGGGTGGGTCTATTTAATCACGAAATGACGGGTAGAACTTGACTAGTGCTTATGTTTTGTTGACCATAGTTAAGGTCATAGGTGCTAGGGGTAAAAACCTTTATCGGGAGTTTCAAGTGTTGAAATTTGCAATGAGATTGCATACCTTCTATATGATAGTTGGATCCCGATACCCACTGCGAGTAATTGTTACTCCTGGGAGAGTTTTGCACTTTGCAATTAGCCGATCAAGTAGGTGTCTAGAAAGGTGTCAACGGGGTTACGCCTCTGGGAAAACGAGGTTACTGTAATTAGGTCCGTGCGAAAGCATGG
Source organism: Agapanthus africanus (assembly GCA_030015575.1). NCBI lineage: Eukaryota > Viridiplantae > Streptophyta > Magnoliopsida > Asparagales > Amaryllidaceae > Agapanthus > Agapanthus africanus. The sequence continues at coordinate 248,497,727 of JASDDO010000031.1, read as the reverse complement.
GGAACCTCCCTCAAAATACCGACACTGGCCTGGCTGAATGATTGGCAAACTTGTAGAGTGTAATTAATCCCGGCTAGTCTTTCCTTTTTATTGTTTGAAGGAAGATTTGATAAAAACAGTGGGAGCCATCCTGATTAGATAAAATAAATAACCAATCTGATCTTGCAAGAGCGCACGCTGAGTGTTTTCTTCTCTCTCTCTCCAGGTAGCGACCATATCACGCCTTAATCAAGATAATAATATGGATGTATTGACCGAACCCGCTTGTTATACTGAGCTGGGGAACGTTGGTCCCGCTCCAACTTATAATTGTTATAAGACAGAGCAGGAAATAGGGGAATACCAGAATTCCTATGCCGCCCAAACGAAGAAAGTACATATGATGCATCTCCTTCGGGTGTGTTCATTACAAAGAACTATTTCTCAGTATCCTCCGCATCCTGAGTATTTGATACCGGATCAGGATCCCAGATATGTAATCTGTTACATAAGGCTACCGAAAGGTAGAAAACTGAGAACGAGTGATAAGTTTCATGAGACAGAAAACGGAGCAAGTGTTGCAGCCAAGTTTGTTGGTCACTGTCACCCTGTATTACCAATACATTGATTCTGAACAAATGCCATTAGATACCGAACCTGATATACAAAATCATATCAGTCTCTTTATTAGTAAAGAAATGATAAAATTTTGTATTGTTGGATAATGTTTTGAACATTTCCTATATCAAAAGTTGATCTGTTCAGGCACGTTATCTAAAAGCATTGACGCTCTAAATCAAACTACTGTTCCTAGTATACAGAATACACACAAGAGGAAGAGTTCAGAAATGAACGAATCCTTCTTAAGGCATTGTAGACTAGGTCACATCAATGCGACCCGACTGGCTGAAGTTACATTTTAGATGCATATTTAAATCAGTTTGAATTTACATCTTGTGAAACTTGCCAGTCATGTCACAAAGATTAGATGACCATAGCTCCGTTTACTGAAAACTGTGAAAGAGTTAGTAAACTCTTGGGACTGATACATGATGATGTATGTAAGGTCTCCTGTCTACACATGCCAATCACTTTGTCATTCTTCACACACTCTCACCAAAAACTTCCTTGAATCTGTTACACTTTCCTTTTACAAATTTCGAGAACGAAATTTTTATAAAGAGGGTAGAATGTAACAACCCTAATTTTTCTATACACTTTTCTATACAATTTTTTTTTAAAATTTTTAAAATAAAATCCATAAAGGAGTATTTTAGCCTGAGAACAAGATATAGGTAATTATTTTGTTTTTAATTACAAGCTAAAAGAATGTAATAACTCCATTTTTCGTGAACAAGAAATTACTTTAAATTTAATGTATACTAGGAGTATTTCACAATAATTACAAGAAGGAGCTTGTAGCTCATTAGTAATATCTTGCACTGCTGAACCAAGCCACCAGAGTTCAAATCCCATGCCCCACATTATTTTTGTATTTATTTTGTTTTAATTTCTTTTGGAAGTCAACGGTCAAAAGGCCATAACTCCCAAATTATGTACTGGACAACAAAAAGTAAATATACCAAATTGTACCCCCGAAGTTTCCCCGCCCTCTGGTGGCCTGACTCGGCCCGACTCGGCGCCGCCGGCCGACGACTCGGCGCCGCCGGCCGACGACTCGGCGCCGCCGGCCGACGACTCGGTCCGGCGCCGCCGGCCGGACTTGGCCGGACGGCCGAGTCACCAACAGAGAAAATATTCTCCTTGACTTGGTCAACCCTCCTGCACACTTATTATACCTGGATCGGTTTTAAATTGCCCAATAAATCCCTTTTACTCCTATGTTTAATGAATTTTTAATGATTTTGTATATTTTTATATTTTTTTTATTAAAACCCCTAACCCTAGCCTAACCCTATATAAACCCCCATACCCTCTACCCTCTCACCCTACATTCCTAAGTCCACTCTCTAAAAATTTCAAAAGAACTTGGTATATGAGAAAACGAGCGAAAGGCGAAGCGCTGACGAAATCGACGGCGAAATTCCGACGATCGTGCTTGGACCTCTCAACGACGATTTGACGCACCGGCAAACCCTCTACCTCTCTCTTACTCTCTAACGTTGTCCAAACCCGTAAGTCCCCCTTTCTATCCTTCTTTTCTTTCATTAAAATACGACTTTTCAAACCCGACGGAAATCGGAACAAACCGAATTCCGATTCGGTTTTCTATCAAAACTCACTTATCACTAATTCCATAATGCTTAAACATACTCATGTTGACTACTAATCACTTAAAAATTAATTTGAATAAGTTTTCACACATGAAATGATAGCCTTTTTAATATATCGTATTCTTTCACTTTAATACCATCATGTTTAGTTTATCACATTTAACCCCTTAACATTGCTATACTTTATAGTAGATCATGAGGTAATGACATACCTCCACACACACTCATATGTAATCATAACACGCTACCTTGAAAACTTAGAATACGATAAAATAAGATTTTACATTAAAATACCATTTTCTTAATAAAACCTTTTCTAAAAGTTCTAAGTTATATACAATTTTAAAACAATATCTTTTAAAAGGAAAATACGATATGTCGTGGACATCAATCGTTTATCTAAAGCTGACTTTGTGGTGTCTAGGCAAGTGTGACTAAGGCGAGTGGTTACTTAATTAGGACCATTACTTGTAGTGGAGAGCCTACCACTCACCTGGCACTTACCTGGCCGCAATTGGCAGCGAAGAGGCGATTTGAGGCTTCTATGATTTATCGTTTAGACCATTTAGAAATAGGTTAGTTGGCTTAAGAAACCCTAGAATCTAAAATACGGAAATTTACACCCTTTTACAAATAAATACCTTATCTTTATAAAACCGTTTTCTAAATGTTTAGTATTTATTAAATCTTTGCAAAGCGCCACTACAACCCATCTTTGGGGAACTCGTTAGGGTTAGTACGGTTTATCGTGCACCCTCGGGCTTAGTAGTGCGAGATTCAGACCTCCGCAAGGAGCATTCGGTCTCGAAAGGTTTAAAATACGACAATTAAGAAAAATGAGATTTTTGGAAAATAAAATATTTATTAAAAATTATTCTTGTATAAACATATGTATATTTATTATTTAAACACCTATTTTATTATAAGATAAAGTTTCAACCTTTTCCTAAAAATTACAAGATTAAAAGTTACACAAAAATACCATGAATTTCAACTAAATCAATATTTCAAATTAATACCTTTATTTATATAATTAGGATATTATCACTAGAAATAACACAAATAAAATCGCACTGATTATAACTATAAAGACAAATAATAAATCCTTGAGGTGTATCTTGAAAACTATACAAAAGTATTTTTACATAAAAACCCCTCAAGTTTTATAAATTACAATAATGACCCTAACAAATATAGAACTTCGACTTACATTTCTTTTGGTCTGACTCGGGTTTGAGTCTGGTTTTTTCTGACTTGAATATGGTTTAAGTCAATCTACATTCTTTAATATTCCAACTCAATATGAACACATGAATCCCAGAATCCAGTTAACAATCTATACAACTTGACTGAATCAAAGCATGGATATACATCCATTATTCCGTTATTCCATTTACCGGATTATGCAGTTACAATCTGTTTACTGATATCATGGTTTTGGTCGGTCATCCAACTTACAATACAATACTACAATACAATCAAAACACTACGGGGTTTAAGGGGTAGACTGGTACGGAATATGGTAAAGGTGGCACGAGGTGGTCACTTAAGACGTAATTACATCCATGCCGTTGTTCCGTGGTATTATCGACGGAGCCTTGTACTACAGGTTACCAAAGTCCCCGGTGTAAGTGGGACTCTCCTCGTATACACTCGCATCTTCTGTACCAGGCTACAAACAACAGTGTTAATACAATATTACAATATTATAATACAACATTAAAAGCTCTCTCTCTCTCTCTCTTACTTTCTGTCTATTTCTCCCTTATCTTTGGGACTTACCGAGCGACCTGTTCGCTAACGACATTCTATTTCTTTTTTCTTTGAATGTCGTCAGGTGTTTTGGACCCAGCAGAGATCGAACCCACCGGTGAAGACTTGGAGCAGTTTCACGAAGACCCCGAGCTCTAGATATTGTACCTTGTTCTATTCAGCATTTTCATTTCCTGTTATGCCATTTTTTAGGCATCGCTTTTCATTTCAGTTGTATTTACTTTTCATGCATTGTACAAAAAAATGTTATTAATAAAGTTGGTGTTATTTTTATATCTCTTGTTTCTTGTGATTTACTTTTATATTTCTTAGATACGCTTAGCGTATGTACTTCTAAGTATATTCGTAGCGGACCACGTCGCGTCCCCTTCGCCGTACACTGGGAAGCGGGGCGTGACACCATGTTAAAACGAAGTCGTAAAACAATGCAGCAACTTAGGAAAATGGTCCCAGATTTTACCCTAGGTCAAATTAGCAAATTCTGCATATGTTAAGGGTCTATTTACTGGACATAGGAGCTACAGAAGAAGAAAGAAGCCAAACCACCCTATCCTGGTCCCAATTTGCGGCCAGGATGAATATATTTGCAGCCAAGACTTGGGGATAAGGTCTCGGGTCTTTAGGGTATGCTCCATATCACCTGCACTTCTCTCTGTGATCGCTAAATAATTTTTCAGGTCCCCGAGTCACTCCAGATTCCAAAATACCATCACATTTCTCACAATTTTCCGATATCGGGATTTCTAGGTTTGTGAAATGGGGGTTTACTCTCAGGTTTAGTCCAAAGTTATGTTAGTTGTATGTATGCCCTAGAGGCCAGTATTGTACAGATGATGTATATTATATTGGATGCTTGGACATATATAGAGAGGACTTTCTTGCTCGATATGATAGCATGCTATCTGGTTGCTCTTTATCTTAACATGTATACTTGTCTCTTTATACTGTCTTATAGTTACATGTTCGTAAAGCCCTTAGGATGAGTACTTGACTACCTGGACTATGATGCGGATCATACTAGTGGGGATATGGTAGTCCATAAGTACATCCTTCAAGGTCCCTAGTCGTGGGTGTATCGAGACGGGGTATCGATATACCAGAGTAGACTAGCGTATTCGCTTCTCGACCCATGAGATGGGCGATGGATGATCCCATATCCATTGGTGTTTGACATCAGAGATGGTATACGGGTGCTCAGTGGAGACTGGGTACACTGGACGGACCCGCCGAGAACTCCCAGATGGTATTATACCTCACGCCAAATGGCAGTTCTCTGGTGACACTTGTGCAGGTTAGTCTGTAGACCCGAGATCGTCATAGAGTTTTGTATGATTCCCACTGTGCTTTGATTTCCACCTTACCACGTCCATGAGGGCGTGCAAAACGGTGGTTTTTGGGTACAGTCCCGAGTCACATGGAGGCAATGAGCGATAGGAGGGGTTTCGTCTCTCCCGGTATTGGGGGTTGATGTCGCGCTGTGCTCGATTGGCCATAACAGGGAAGTCCTTGGCCAGGGCTGATTTAGAGATTTACTGGTAAGTGTTACCAGTAGTTTCTCGACCCGTTATGAGCCTTACATTGGCATGACTTATCGGTTATTGGGGTCTGACGTTTACCACCCGTAGACTTGATATGCGACATATCAGACGAGGAGACCGGACTGTACGGGAAGTGTTACCGGCAGGCTTTTACAGAAGTTGGAGTGGGCTTGCTTGCTGATCTTCTGATCGCTCAATACCCGGGTAGCCGTTACTTCCAGCTAGTACCGCTGACGGTTTGTGGGTGCTTGATGTGATCATCACCTACTGCCGGCATATTGATGAGTCTTTAGAGTTATTCATAGAGGTTTTACTGGCTCAGGAAAAACGAAATAGGAGCGCATACGTGATATGTGCGGGACCGATAATAATGCGTGTATGTGATACCGTATTCTATTCTCATGACTTTTTGTATCGATCGGTTATATGTGATATAGCTGGGTTATCTAATCAAGTGTTGATTCGATAAGTCGATAAATTGGATGTTAGTCGGTTATATGTGATATGACCGGATTATTAAGTCAAGTATTGATTTAATAATTTATTGTATAATTGTATATTTGATATACTAGTTTACATTAACTAACACTTGTTCACTTTAGGTATTTTCTCATATGCACACTTGAATATATATATGTGATATATATATTAAAAGTGTTTTCTTTTGTATCATGGTTGATGATACACTAAACATGGGTGTGTAAGAAATACACCATACTATATAAGATGGTGGTTAATATTTATTTAAGGTAATTACAAATTAGTGGTGCTTAGGTCATAAGCATGAAGCTTGTAGAAGCTTGTGGATGCTTTGACAAAGTCCACTAAATTTGTTTTACTTTAGATTTTATTAACCTAACCATTTTCATATAGCTATGGTTATGGCTCTACAAGGGTTAGTATATGATACTCACTCCCCATGATTAGCTTTCTCACTTGATAATTATCCTCATCTTTTTCTTTGGTTCATCTTCTTCTTCATTGCTAAAAAGAAAAAGCTTGCTAGGGTTTGATCCAAAGTGAGAAAGATTGTGAGAAATAAAATTCTAAAGAGAACCCACTTCCTATTTCTCCATCCTCTACTAGACTAGCACTTTAGTTTAGGGTGTTTACTTCACTAATTCTCTAGTTAGTGAAGTAGAAGCTTGAGTTGGCATCCCCTCGACGTAGATCATCTTCGGCCTCGAAGACTTCAAGCAAGGACGCGTCTTTCACCTCGTGAAGCCATGCAAGGGTCCGGGAGAACCACGATCGCAGTGAAGGGACTTCAACAAGGAACTATAGAAGTGAAGGACCGATCTACAAAGGTTGTATTTCGTATTCACTTAGTTGTAAACATAGTTTACTTGCATATGAAACCCTAATTTTCTAGCAACAATCTTGTTTAGGGTTATTCGGCACGGCTTAAATTTTAAATGCTACAGTATTACTTGGGGGGCCCACTTGTTAATTTTTGATCGATTGGATATTTTAAACACATTATTTCACAGTATTTACATTATATCTGCGACCGTGAATGTCACTCGATCGGTAAATCTAGTCTATCTGCTATAGCCCTTTTAGACGGATTGCGAACGTGACTTTCACGTTGATGTTCTATGTTTATGCTGTGTTGTTGCGGATCGGTCGTGGGGGATAGCCTGGATGCAATGTTAGTACAGTTTTGTTTTATATGTACATTTGATATTGCGGGGCGAGCGTCCGACATGTGGACTGCCGTCACTGCCTGTTTGTATTATTCTTTTGAGGCACGACCTGGTTGCGGTCGATGTACCCGGTGTATGTATATTTTACTTTCTGTACTAGGATTACCCCGCGGAGGGGTGCACGGATAGCCGGGTTCTAGAGGGCAACGGGCCCGCATCTCATGGCATTGAGACGGAGGGGGCTTCGCTCTAGGATTGGCGGGCTATTCACCGCACTCGTAGGGCGTACAGGTTGACCCAGGAGGGGTGCCCAAGTTACCGGATTCCATGAAGTGCTGGGTGGTCCATTCACGGTGCTGAAGGGGGATGCCTCGCTTCAGGTTTTGGTGGGTGACTTGCCGCGCCCGTAGGGGTCTAGGATTTCATTGCACAGGCTATCCACACGACCAGGGGAACGTCGGGTTTCAGCAGCGGCTCAGTGAAACCCGGGGATCCCAGATATCTGTATTGTTCTGTGATGCTGTACATTTCTGTGATGTTGCATTCTTATCACGCCTTGAGCGAATATAATATATTGGTATATATATTAGTAGATGTTGTATATGTTTTGCATCCGCGCTAGTCCAGTCCCCGCTCTGTCGTTAGTTAAGTAACTTAACGGGTGATGACGGGACCCAGTGGCGAATGCGGATGGCATATACGTACATCAGTATATTTTCGTTCTTTGTGGTGTGATCAATTGATGGGACTGCGTTGATTCGGATCAATGCAAGATAAACAAACCTATTCTGATGTTGTTGGAACAATTTTTCAAAAAGCTGTTATTGCAAGGACGTTCACTTTTGTTTTGCATCGTGGTATTCATTTGGAATATCCTGCTCCTCAGTCGACGAGGCAAGGGCCGAGATCCCTTCACCGGGAGTGACCCCTTGGACAGAAGTTTGCGTCAGGGCATTAACTTCACTATAGCCGATTACTTTTGCTTTGCATCGTGGTATTCAGTTGGAATATCATGCACCTCATTCTACGGGGAAAGAGCCGAGATCCCTTCACCGGGATTGACCTCTTTAGCAAAGGTTTTCGTCACTATATTTTTATAAAAAGTTATCTGGTTCCTTCAAAGATATCAAGTTCATTACGTTAAATGTTTTTCGCCAAAAACCAGCCGTAGCCCTCCGTCATTTCAGATTAGTATTGCTTAGTATTCGCGCTACGTTTGTCGTTGCTATTCGCCGAGGCGTAGTGTGCGGTAGCTCTGTAATGCTTTCTGTCGTATGGATATGTGGATTGGTTAGGACAGTCGTACGACTTTGTTGATTATTCGTCAAGGGTCGTGCGGGTGGGTTTAACGCAATCAAGATAATGACGGGTTGAACTTGACTAGGACCTTTTGATTTGTTGATTATTCGTCAAGGTCACTTGGGTCCTAGGGGTAAAAATCACATCGGGAGTTTCAAAAGAACTGAAACTTGCCAGGCATGCGCATACCTTCTGGAGTGTGGTGACTTGAGTGGATTCCGTCAAGTTATCATGCGATGATAGTTGGATCCCGATTCCCACTGATGAGTTAGTTTACTCCTCGGGTGACCCCGACTAATTCTTCTTTCAGGTTTGGAGGAGAATTTGAGGTACAGTGGGAGGTTTCCTGATTAGATAAATTGGTAACCATTCTGATCTAGGTTAGAGTACACGCTGAGTGTTTCTTTTCTCTCTCTCTTTGGCAGCGACCATTGACCCGACCCTGGACTATGATTCAGTGACCAAGTTGACCGAACCTTCTTAACACTGGCTTTTGGATTGTCAGAGTTGCAAACCTCATTGCCACTCCTACTTTTACCCTTTTCTCCAGGACACCCCGTATTACTACGAACGTCCACTTCCATTGGACAAAACCATCGTATGGTTATATACGAACTCGAAGGACTTCGAGGATGGTTTCTGGTTCTGGAGAAAACGAATAGGATTATTCCGTTGTCTTTTCTTTTCACCTTCTCTCATTGCGAGTACTCCTTGGTTTAGGAGATAGTACACCTATTACGCAAATTGGATAGTCTTCTTCCAAACCTTAGGCTGGTGCCGACCGGTAGGGAATGAAGAAAACCAATTAGCATAACGATGGTGTGCAGAAGGTATTGAGTTAAGACAAAGCAAGGGATTAGTAAGAGGGCAAAGTAAATTGCGACTGCTATTCACGACCGAACCAAGTATTTCTTCGCCAATCCTAAATCACCTTTGTATTTCTCCAGGACACTCCGTATCACTACGAAGATCCACAGTTTATTTGGATACTACATCGTATGGTTATATACGAACTCGAAAGGAACTTGTTCCAGTTCGGGGATGGATTCTGGTTCAGGAGAAATAGGAATAAGGTTTATTCGGTTGTCTTTTATCTTCACCTTCTCTCGCTTTGCGAGTGCTCCTAGGATTAGGACAGTACACCTTTTATGCTTATTGGATAGTCTTCTTCCAAACCATAGGCTGGTGCCGAACGGTAGGGAAGGAAGAAAACCATTTGGCCTAAAGGGGTGTGCAGACGGTAATGACTAAAGACATATAAAGAGATTTGGACAGATGGCAAAGAGATATACGGTTACAGTTGTGAATCTGGATAATGGAAGAGGCATTACTAAGAATACCGGAATACCCCACCGAAACATTTCAATGTTTCTGTTTCACTGTGTAATGTTAAAAGAAAACTGATTTCCCGATTATATACTTACTCCAGGGTATGTATTTACCAGGTATGATTCTCACATCTGTATGGTTTTACAGATGATGAGTGGGAGTAAGTTATTGGGAATAGGGTGATCATCCTCATTATATAGGGATTCGTTGTAATCGGTGATATTTTAGGAGATCATCTGGGCTGTTTGCCGGTCGGCAAATATTTGGTTTTGAATATCCGCTGTTGTGCACCAATTTCAAATTGATATATCTGTACGTCTATTTTCATAGAGTGAGATATACCTTTTGATATTATGTCGATGACATTTACCTATATCAGTGGATGGTTAGGTAAGGAGCATTAAACAGCGGTGTAATTCTTCTTAACCATAAGTACAGTTTTCAACCTACGACGCACAGTGAAAGAGTTGTTAGACTCAGCGGACTTATACAGAGTATTGTATGTTGTCCAGTGTCCATTAGGACAGAGGGGTTGGTCCTCATACTATATTCTGTTTACTTTTAACTTCTCTAGTTCTTAGACATGTGTTTCGTAGGAACACAGGGTCTAAGTTTTGAGGAGTTATAGGTATTTGAATAGAGTAGAGAACCAGGTGTAGCAAGTATCGGGATTCTTCAAAGCGATCGAAGATGTAGATACTTATGTATGGTGTTCAGTTGATAGTAATGATTAAGAGAACTAGCTTCTCTTTCAGGTTACTCATAATTGGAAACATTCCTAAGTTGAGTAACGCTGATCGGCCTCCTTCCATTTAGTTTACATGCACTGGAGATAGCTGCATGATTTGAATCTGGTTCAATTAAATCAGTGCCTCTGGTTCTATATTGGATATAGAACAGTTCATATCTTAACGATATTAAGGTACGGGGAGTTGTCCGGCTTATGATTAAAACCAGACACTAGACAACTCAAGGCACGTTTCTGTAATGGCTGTTTGTGGGTTGACCCAGGCTATGACGAGGGTTGACTTTCTACCATCTGGCAGATCAATAGAAATATTGTTCTAGACTCGCCACAGTTTTATTAAAAATGGATTTTTTTTTTCAAAAACAGTAGTGGGAGTATGGTAGAACTGGAAGTGATTCCAGAACCGCAAACGATTACTGAAGGTTTGATAAGGAACCTAAAGATTCAATCTGGCTTGACATTCCATTGGCCACTCCGCAGATAAGGTGGGTAACTTCAGGCACCCGAGAGGTACTCCGGTGGCCTCAAGGACGGTGAAAGGGAAGTTCTTGTTTACCCACACTTGCCATTGTTGTTGTTCCAGGCTGCGAGACCCGGCAGGAGGATGAGTATAGCGTCGTTCTGAACTAGCTTTAGAAGTGCACGTCTATATGACTCTGCCAGAGGGTTGTCGTAGTCAGTGGGAGCAGCGGAAGCATTGGTGGACAGGTGGCTTATGTCTATTTATAGACTAAAGCAGATATAGCGGAGATAGATCATCTATTTCTGACATGATAGTCATAGGTTTGACGTCATCAGAATAGGGGATGGATCTGTTGAGAAGGTAGTAGGGTGTGATATCCTGGTATTTGGATGACATACACAGAGTATGAAAAGAAACTCCTATACTACGATCGGTTATACTTTGGTCGTCACACAGTCGTTTCTCCACACAGGACTTGGATATTATATCAGACATTCTGGTTACTAGATCTATGGTTTTAGATCTAGATTTGGGTAGTTTCCCAATCTGGGTACCTTGATAGCATTCTATGAGTATTTAGAATGGACGACTCCTGGCACGGTAGTACACCTGCAGGTAATGAAGTCACCCTCTCTAAAGATGTCTTATAGACTAAAGGGGAGAGGGATACGCATGATTGACAGATCACTTGCTTAGGCAATTGAGTCAATCATGAAATGTCAAGCACCACACTAGATGTTGTTCTTGCAGTAGATGCAATAAGTTGATATTAATCCAATCCTGTAGAAACAATCGAAAGCAGTTTTAGGACATAAGTGCGTGTTCTAGGGATATGATAACGACAGCCTCATTTAGGAGACATTTATCATTCCAGGATTCCAAGGTGACATGGATGACAAGGAGGTTGTTAGAGTTATAGTTTTCCTTCTGACGAGGGGCAGTATTTTGGACAGGTGGTCCAAGGCAATACTGAGGGTGGCATGGCGCAGGATACTGATTAAGTTCAGTTGACGATACAGTCTAAGAAGTTTGGATTTGGAGTTCATTTATGAGCTAGGTCCCATCAAACATCCAGACATTCTAAGGCAGGTATTGCTCATTTCGGGAGATGGCTTTCTCCGCGAACTTGAGATATAGAGAGACATAGAAAGAAACTTCTCTGCGGATCCACTCACTGAGGCTATTCCTCGAAAGCAATAGTTTCGCAAACGGGTTTTGTGAGACTGACTAGTAGAGGAGTTGGGTGTTCGGTATCACACGGGCTGTGAGTATGCGACATCGCAATAATTAGCCTTGAGTGCAAGTGGGAGATTGTTGGAGATAGTGCCCTCAGAGTCAATTATTGGATCACAGGCACGTGATTGCAATGATTGAGGGAGGACCTATCCCGGTAGGACAGTCTTACTCGAGATGATAGTATGCTATCTGGTTTATCTTTATCATCGTGTACTGCTTTAGGTGACCTGACATGTCGCTATTACACGTTGATAGAGCCCCTAGGATTCTTGCTTGACTACCAGCAGTATGATGGCGATCATATACGTGGGAGCTGGTAGTCTATAAGCACATCCTTAAAAGGTCCCTAGTCATGGGAGTTTCGAGACAGGGCATCGATTCTCCAGAGTAGACTAGTGTATACAGTCGAGACCCCGACGAGGGGCGGTGGCCGGTCTCATAAGCCACTGGTGTCAGTTGGTTCACCTAAGATGTATACAGGTGCTCATTGGGTTATGAGTACACCGGACAGGACTCGCCGGGAACATGCTAGTTGGTCTTATACCAGATGTCAGATAGCAGTTCCCTGGTGACATGTGTACAGGTTAGTTCATCGACCTGAGATCGTCATTTGTCTCGTGTGAGTTCCCACTGTGCTTTGATTACTACCCTACCACGGCTCAAAGGAGTCGTGCAAACAGGTTTTAGTTGGGTACAGTCCCGAGCCACATGGAGGCAGTGAGAGGATCTTCAGGGGTTCGTCTCTCCCGGTATTGGGGGTGAGGTCGCGCTGTGTCTAGGAGAGCCATTACGCAAAGCCCTCGGCCGAGGCAGGAGATTTACTGGTAGGTATTCCAGTTGTATCTCAGGGCGTTCTGGGCTACACTCCGACACGACTTGTACCGCTTTTGGAGGTCTGACTTTTACCAACCCCCTAGGCCCGCCATGCGATGCTCATAGACGAACGGACCGGACTGTACGGATATTGTCACTGACAGGCTCAGTAGGGTGTCAGGATGAGTTCGCTCATCGACGTCCCTTTTGGTCAATAGCTGGTGGCCCGTCACGTATTGGCTTATACCTCTGACGTGCTAGTGGTTAAATCCACAGCCATAGTATTGACGAGTCTTTAGAGTCCACCACACTTATAGTTACTCAAGCTTTCGGGCGAAACGCTGTAGAGGCCGTATGGAGATATGGCAGGGTCCGATCAGATACGTGCGGTATTGCACGGATCAGGATCAGACAGTTTTGTACTAGTGGCCGTATAGTTATATGGCAGGGTTCGATCTGATACGTGCGGTATTGCACGGATCAGGATCGAACGGATATTACTAGCCGGCTTTGGCTTAAGCCGGTCCTAGTTTAGTACAGTGTAGATTTTGTCTCATTGCATTTGTATCCGGTCTGAATACAGATGCGGGTGTGTATGCACAGTATCGGGGTTTTCCTGTAATTTATTACGGGACCAGTTTTCTGGAGTTGCCAGTTTGCATTCCGTTCCGGCCGGTTTTCCTTTGTTCTTTCCCGGCCGGACTTTTCCGATGAAGGGGGTAATTTGCAGTTTTGCAAATTACATTTGAGGAGGGGGTTTCTTGCATATGTATTAATTATGATAGCATCTTTTTTATTCCTTTCTTTTCTATCATCATTTCTTGTAAAAGGTGATTAGGATTGATTTGGTTTTGATGTGAGTTTTGTAATGATAATGTTTGGCTATGGTCACCACTTGCTTTTACTACCATTAGCTTCCTTCTATGGTTGTGTTTTTGTATTCCCTCCTCCACCATTCTCATTTGAGAGATGATAGAACTCACTTGAGAGAAGAACAAGAGAGAAGAAGAAGAGAGAGTTTCATTTTGAGCTTGAGGGATTTATCTTGATCTCATTTCATGCTAGGAAAAATGCAAGCACCATTTTTCCTTATCTAGTTTCCTCCATCATCTTCTAATGGCAACAAAACCCCAAAGAGACAAGCATCATCTACACTACATTCTACAGCACTTCTTAGGCATGTCGACTTGCCGGCTTCATGCTTGAGTTACCTTGGTATTGAGGCGGGAGCCCGTAAAAGACGCAGGCGATGTGGTGCCCTTCTGGCGAGGAGGCGACGATGTGGAGACAAGACATTCCGCGGGAGATCGGGACGATGAAGAGAAGACCGGAGGACTCGGATCACTTGGTATACTTCTTTTCCCATCTCTTGTTTGCTAGCATTAGGTTAATGGTTACGATCCGGGTTTTCATTGTCCGCGGTAGCGCCAGTTTCCAAGTAAGGAAAATTTTTGATTCCGCATTTTGTCCTCGGATAGACGGCCGGGGCGCTGCCGTGGCGCAACAATTCTTTTATTGGGGCACTTCCGGGATGAGGTTGATGTCACTATTTGTATATTATTTACTTTTCCACACAAGGATAGACCCAAGGAGGAGAGCACAAGTAACCGGGTTCTAGAGTCCAGTGGGAGACCAACTCGAGGAGTCGAGTCCGGGTCTCCTAACTCTAGAATTGGAAGGGTTGCTTGCCGCTCTCGTAGGGGTCTAGGAGTGTGGGTTTGGCTATTCATCGCGACCGTGGAATCCGTGTTTTATAGAGGCTCAAAATAAAACACGGACGTCCTAGTATATCCAATGTTTCATATGTTTTCTTCAGCTGCGATATCTGTGATGTGATCATTTGATATGTTGTGATAAATACTGTATATAGTATATATGATATATTATATAGATGTTACTTATGTTTTACACCCGCGCTAGCCCTGCCCAGCTCTGCCGTTAGTTACCTAACCTAACGGTGCACGAGAGGACATCGAGGCGAATGCGGATGGCATAAGTGTACGTCGTATTTATCTGTGATGTTTAGGTGACTTAAATGACGGGACTTCATTAATATGATTAATGAAAGAAAAGAAACCTAAAAGATGTTGTAGAATCAAATTTTCAAAAAGGGTAGCTACAGTTTTTGCTTTGCATAGTGATATATATGATATATCCCGCACCTTATTCGATGAGGAAAGAGACGATATCCCTCCACCGGGATTTACCTCTTTAGCAAAACTGGAAGATGCTACAACACTCGGTTTGCTTTTGATTGCTTTTGGAGTTTTGCTTTGCATAGTGATATATATGATATATCATGCACCTTATTCCATAAGGAAAGAGCCGAGATCCCTTCACCGGGAGTGACCTCTTTAGCAAAACTAATAAAAGCCTCAAAATCACTCCATTTCAAAATTCACATGATTCTACAACGATATCAAGTTCATTACGCAATAGGTTTTCAGAAAAACCTGTCGTAGCCCTCCGTCATTTCAGATAAGTTGTATATAGTATTCGTGCTGCATTTGTTGGCTTTCGTCAAGGTGTAGTGTGCGGTAGCTATATGCTGCTTATCTGCTGCATATGATGCAACTGGATTAGGGTAGTCGTACGGCTTTGTTGGATTTCGTCAAGGGTCGTGCGAGTGGGTTTAATTCAGTCAAGAAATGTACGGGTTTAACTTGACTAGCGGGCTATGGTTTGTTGGCTTTCGTCAAGGTCATAGCACGTTAGGGGAAAATATTATCGCGAATTTCAAGTGTTGAAATTTGCAATGAGATTTCATACCTTCTATGAGATAGTTGGATTCCGATACCCACTGCAAGTAATTGTTACTCCTGGGTGAGTTTTACACAGGACAATTGCCGATCAAGTAGGTGTCTAGAAAGTTGTCAACGGGGTTACGCCTCTGGGAAAATGAGGTTTACCTTAATTAGGTCCGTGCGAAAGCACGGGGAACCTCCCTCAAGGTACCGACACTGGCCTGGCTGAAAGATTGGCTAAGTTGTAGGGTGTAAGTAATCCCGGCTAGTCTTTCCTTTTAGGGTTTGAAGGAAGATTTGATAAAAACAGTGAGAGCCATCCTGATTAGATAAAATAATGAACCAATCTGATCTTGGAAGAGCATACGCTAAAGTGTTTTCTTCTCTCTCTCTCCAGGTAGCGACCATATCATGCCTTAATAAAGATAATAATATGGATGTATTGACCGAACCCGCATGTTATACTGTGCTGGGGAACGTTGGTTCCGTTCTTTCTTATAAAAGTTATAAGATTGAATAGGATATAGGGGAATACCAGGATTCCTATGCCACCCGAATGAAGAAAGTACATGTTGATGCATTTTCTTCGGGTGTGTTCGTTACAGAGAACTGTTTCTCCATTTGCTCTATGTCCTGGGTATTAGATACCGGGTCAGGATACCATATATGTAATCAGTTACATGGGCTTAGAAAAGGTAGAGAACTTGGAGAAGGTGATAAAGACATAAGGGTTGGAAATGGTGCAATTGTTGCAGCTAAAACCGTCGGGGAATATCACCTTGTATTGCCAACTGGTAATACATTGATTCTGAACGAATGCTATTACATGCCGAACCTGATATGCAACATTATATCGGTTTCTTTGTTGAGTAAAGAGGGATATAATTTTGTATTACAGGATAATGTTATGAACATTTTCCTAAACCAAAAGTTGGTTGGATCAGGCACGTTGTGCAATGGCATTTATGTTCTAAATCAATCAACAGTTCTGAGTATAACAAATACACACAAGAGGAAGAGTTCAGAAATGAACGAATCCTTCTTTTGGCATTGTAGACTTGGTCATATAAATGAGACACGACTAGCTAAATTGCATAAGGATGGATATTTGAAACCGTTCGAATTTTCATCTTATGACACTTGCCAGTCATGTCTCAAAGGCAAGATGACCAAAACTCCGTTTACGGGACACAGAGAAAAAGTTATCGAACTCTTAGGACTGATACATAGTGTTGTATGCGGTCCCATGTCTACACATGCCAGGGATGGTTCTTCGTACTTCATTACATTCACTGACGATCTCTCAAGACACGGACATGTGTTCTTAATAACACACAAGTCTGAAGCTTTTGAGAAATTTAGAGAATATAAACAAGAAGTCGAGAACCAAACCGGGAAAAGTATTAAAATCCTTCTATCTGATTCGAGGAGGTGAATACTTGAGCAATGAATTCCTGGACTTTCTAAAAGAGAATGGGATTCTCTCTCAGCTGACTCCTCCATATAAACCACAGCACAACAGTGTATCAGAACGGAGGAACCGCACCCTATTAGATATGGTGCACTCTATGATGAGCACAGCTGAGTTACCTATTTCTTTCTGGGGGTATGCGCTAGAAACAGCCATACATCTATTGAATATGGCCCCCACCAAATCTGTGCTTACCACTCCATATGAGATATGGAAAGGGAAGAGACCATGTCTTAACTATGTAAAGGTATGGGGTTGTCCAGCCTATGTCAAACGACAAAATCCTGACAAACTCGAGGCACGGTCTGTTCTATGCAAATTTGTAGGATATCCCAAGAATTCACAAGGGTATATCTTCTACCACACTGAGGAACAAAGGGTTTTTTTTCTCGGCATGCCACCTTTTTAGAAAAGGAATTTCTTGCAAAAGAGATTAGTGGTCATGAGGTAGAACTGGAAGAGGTTCCAGCTACAAAAGCTGCAACAGAAGATCTGGTGGAACCAGAGGATTACTTAGTTCCCTACGAACCCCAGCGACTCCGCCGATCTAGTAGGGTTCCTTACCCACCTGAGAGATACTACGGTTTTCTCATGGATGGTGGGAGCGAGGATTGCATCATGGTAGATGATGACCCAACTAGCTTCGAGCAGGCCATCACGAGTGGAGACTCAGTGAAATGGCTGGATGCAATGCGGTCCGAGATGGAATGCATGTACACCAACAAAGTATGGACTTTGGAAGATGCTCCTGATGGGGTAAAACCCATTGGGAGCAAGTGGATCTTCAAGAAAAAACTTGGTGTAGATGGGAAAGTGGAGACATTCAAAGCTAGACTTGTTGCAAAGGGTTTTCGTCAAAGACCAGGTGCGGACAATGACGAAACCTTTTCTCTAGTGGCTATGCTTAAATCCATCAGGATCATGATTGCCATCGCTGCAAATCATGACTACGAAATCTGGCAAATGGATGTTAAGACATCCTTTCTAAACGGTGATTTAGAAGAGTGTGTGTACATGACTCAGCCAGAGGGCTTCGTAGATAGTGGGAGCAACGGGAAGGTGTGCAAACTGCTTAAATCCATTTATGGATTAAAGCAAGCATCGCGGAGTTGGAACATCTGCTTTGACGTCATTATCAAAGAGTTTGATTTCGTCAAAAACGTAGATGAACCTTGTATCTACAAGAAGGTGGCAGAGAGTAAGGTTTTCTTCCTCGTATTGCACGTAGACGACATACTCTTGATAGGGAATGACATTCCTATGCTGCAATCGGTCAAGCTCTTCTTATCACAAAGATTCTCAATGAAAGATCTAGGTGATGCCTCCTGCATACTGGGGATTATGATTTATAGAGATAGATCCAAACGGATACAGGGATTATCCCAATCCAGGTACATTGACACCATACTGAAGAGGTTTAGTATGGAAGAATCCAAGCGTGGGAACTTACCCACGATCTTTGGACTCACTCTCTCCAAAGAGATGTCTCCCAAGACTGATTTGGAGAGAGCTCGCATGCAAGGGATACCCTATGCTTCGGCTGTAGGCTCTATCATATACGCGATGCAATGTACCAGACCCGATGTAGCATACTCACTAAGTGTAGTGAGTAGGTATCAAGCTGATCATAGAGAGAGTCACTGGACAGCTGTGAAGAGCATTCTTAAGTACTTACGGAGGACTAAAGAGATGCTCTTGGTGTATGGTAACGGAGAACTCCAAGTGGAGTCCTTTACCAATTCGAGCTTCCAGAGTGATAAGGACGACTCTAAGTCGCATTCGGGATTTGTCTTTACTTTTTATTGAGGGGCGGTTAGCTGGAAGAGTTCCAAGAAGGAAATCGTGGCAGACTCGACGATGGAGGCTGAATACATCGCTGCCAACGATGCTGCCAAAGAGGCTGTCTGGATCAAGAAGTTCATTACTGAACTTGGAGTGGTTCCATCCATTGAGCATCCAATACCTTTGTATTGTGATAACAATAGAGCGGTGGCTTTGGCCAAAAACCCAGGTCCCATCAGCGATCCAAGCATATTCTGAGGCGGTATCACCTGATCCGGGAGATAGTTGATCGTCGGGAGATCGAGGTCAGGAGGGTTGACACGAAGAACAACACAGCGGATCCACTCACGAAGGCCATTCCCCAGATACAGTTTGAGAGACTCTTCAGGATGCTTGGAATGCGATACTACAACAGCTGGCCCTAGTGCAAGTGGGAGATTGTTAGTTGTATGTATGCCCTAGAGGCCAGTATTGTATAGATGATGTATATTATATTGGATGCTTGGACATATATAGAGAGGACTTTCTTGCTCGATATGATAGTATGCTATCTGGTTGCTCTTTATCTTAACATGTATACTTGTCTCTTGATACTGTCTTATAGTTACATGTTGGTAATGCCCTTAGGATGTGTACTTGAATACCTGGACTATGATGCAGATCATACTAGTGGGGCCATGGTAGTCCATTAGTACATCCTTTAATGTTCCTAGTCGTAGGTGTATCGAGACATGGCATCGATATACCAGAGTAGACTAGCGTATACGCTTCTCGACCCATGAGATGGGCGATGGATGATCCCATATCCATTGGTGTTTGACATCAGAGATGGTATACAGGTGCTCAGTGGAGACTGGGTACATTGGACGGACTCGCCGAGAACTCCCAGATGGTATTATACCTCACGTCAGATGGCGGTTCTCCTGTGACACTTGTGCAGGTTAGTCTTTTGACCCTAGATCGTCATAGTGTCTTGTGTGATTCCCACTGTGCTTTAATTTCCACCTTACCATGTCCAAGAGGGCATGCAAAATGGTGGTTTTTGGGTACAGTCCCGAGTCACATGGAGGCAATGAGCGATAGGAGGGGTTTCGTCTCTCCCGGTATTTGGGGTTGATGTTGCGCTGTACTCGATTGGCCGTAACAGGGAAGTCCCTGGCCATGGCTGATTTAGAGATTTACTGGTATGTGTTACTGTAACGTTTTGAAAATCGTTTCGAAGAAATTTCGGAAAATCGGTAAAATAAGGGGGTTTTCTGCAAAAAGTCAAAATGCAAATATCTTTATTATAAAATTAAATATACATATTCTAGCTATGTAATTGCTAGTATTTGGTATTTATTGAGCCACTGGTGAAATTTCAAATTTTCTGAAAAATTTTCCGAAATTAATTATTTTAATATTATTTTAAGCCGTCCCTAATACATTTAATTAGGGAAAATTACAAATTGGAATGAGTTGAAACAAATTTTGTGCATCATAAAACATTAAATAAAATTTTATCATGTGGTTTTTGAAATGAAATCGTTTGCCAAAACGGTTTAAAAAATATCGAAGAAAAAGGCTTTTTTCGGTGAATTTAGTGTTAATGGGAATTGGGGTAATACATTTATCTTTTTCCCTAACCCACACACCCACACCTCACCCTCTCTTCCCCTTCCCATGTGGCCAGCCCGCCATGACAGCCCTCCCCCTCTCCCTCTCTCCAATCACTTCTTTTGTCAAAAGAAAAGAAAAGAAAAGAGTGGAAAATGATAGAATTTGAGTGGACTTTGACTTGATTTAACTTTCTCCACCTCACTCTCTCTCCTCCCTCACCCAACCCCCCACACTTCTGACCGAAACCAGCAACCCCCCAACAGCCCCTTTCCCCTCTTCTCCTCTCTTTGTTCCATCAAAGAAAATCCAAAGAAAAATCCACTAAAAATCAAGCAAAAATCCAAATCAAAATCCAACTCCTACCCATTTCTCATTAGCCATTCTAGCACGGATCTAGGGATCAAAATGGCATTTTAGGAGGCTAGATCTTGAGCTTGATCTCATCATGGGAGGTATAATCTCATGCTTTTGCTAAAATTTGTTATCTAGTTGCTTTAATCTAAGTTAACTAAGTGCTTAATTAGGTTTTGATGAGTTTAATTGCATGATTAAAGATTTCAAGTTAGGGTTTTGTTATGGAAATGGGTTATGATAAATTGTGCATGGTTGTGTGATATGGGCTAGCATCTTAAAACTTGTTAAAACTAATCTAATTGCTAGTTTGCAAATTGTTAGTTTAAAATTTTAATAATTGTACAAATATTGCAAACTAGGTTTTTTAGAATTGATGGAAATGAGTGATTTTAAAATCTAATTAACATTGGTATGACATAATTAAGATGTTTCATGAACATTATAGCCACTAGAATTGTTAAAATATTTAGATTGGTTAAAACACCAAGTTTTGAACTAAAAAGGTAACTTTTGCTAACTAGATTTTGGTTTAATGTAATTTAGCAAGATTAAAAATCTAGTAAATGTTTATGTGGCCTAATTAAGATAATTAGTGAGTATTGTGACCACTAGTTGCTAAAACATCAAGACTTGTAGTAAAACGGTTAACGACCCCTTTACTAGGCTTTTTGGAAATAAACCGATTTGATCAATTTATTGGTTTTGATGATTTGCATCCTATTTCATATATTTTTAGTGACTTATAAAACAACGATTGGTACGTTTGGTGTTTTTCTCGATCAATCGGCGTGTGTACACCGATGTCGAGGGTTTTTGGGTTGATTTGAGAAAGCAACCATAGGTTTTGACCTATGTGGGATTCATGAGTAGTTTTGGTCATGAGTCGGATTTTAATACGACACGGTGCGTTATGATATGTAGGTACCCCATGTGGACTTCGAGACGACAAGCAAGCGCGTGGCGACGTCGGCACCGGCGAGCGAGGACCAGGTGAGTAGATTTATATCTACGGGGAGAAGTTGGGTGGATGGCGTATAGCACCCCCGCAGTTCGTGGTGATGTATACGAATACGTATACACACATATATATATTCTTTATATATTGTTTGAGTGCATTGATGATAATATGGATATTTAGTGTTCTTGGATTTTTAGTGTCGCGAAACCCTAGAGTAGTGGTCGCACCACGTATGCACACACCCACCCATACTTGCATACTTTCATCTTTCATTTGTGCTTATACAGGAATACATAGTTATGTGTTCATATGGGTATGGGACTATGTGTTCACATACGGATTTGAGGATGATACTTGGGTTTGAGATGAGTCGATGAGATTTGTATTGAGGTTGTGAATTCGGTGATATGGCAGGATTCGTATTTGAGATACGACATGACGTTGTAGCGGGTCCTTTGACGTAGTGTTTCACACACGTGCATGCATATGTAGGTGGTATCAGTATTGTACTAGACATAGATCTGTACCCGGATTATGATCTTTGATAAAGGGGATACCAGATGAATAGTGTGATGAATGTGATATTGACCCGTACCCAGATGTGGGGATGCCGTACGATGGATTTACGTACGAGCTATATATTGATGATAGATCCGCACTCTTGACTTGGGAATATCTGATTATATATTTGGTATCGGATGTGATATTATCGAGGCGGGATCACCGACTAATATATATATATATATATATGTTTATATACATATCGACTCAGATGTTAGGCGGTTTCCTTACCTGTAGTTCAGCTTGTTAGTTCAGCCGTATAGTTTAGTGTAGTTGTTAGACTAGACTAGACTCCTACCTATTTCAAAACTAACGAATCGTGGGTATTTTAAAAGACAGGTCAAGGGATTCTACGGATATTTCAAAAGACGTGTCTTTTCTTAAAAACACCGTAGCCCTTATTTTCAAAACACCGCGATTCGTGTTATTTCAAAAGGCACTATTGTAGGACTTATATTCGGGTAATGCAGTTTAGTTACCGTTGTGTCTAGTTTTCAGCTCCCGCATATTATTGCTGTTGCTCCGCATCGCATACTTATTGTAATTCATATTTCATTATTGATGTCATGCTGTTAGGACACCATCACCATTACCGATGATGCGTATGTACCACGTACACTTACTTGCCGGCTCACACACATCCTCATCGGTAATTGCCATGTCACGTACACATAGAAAAAACTATTACATTGACATAGCCTGTTAGCTAATAGTTTAGACATGATATTAGTGTACTTGCCTTATATGCTAGTTTAGACATTGTAGTTATTACCTGCTACTTAATGCAAACTATTATTCATTATATGCCGCACTCATGGATGCTCATGCTTATATTCATGGTTTTACATGCTATTGATGATTCAGATTTCCATGATATTTTCTGGATTTGGAGAAAAACCGCAAAACATATATAAACTGCTTTCTCTCTTTTTAAATAAAATGCGGTTTTCCCATGATGTATGAGTCGTCCACCATGAGTTTGCTGATGGATTTCGAGACCCGATTCGAGGAGATGGATGAACCGTTTCGGGTACATGGTGGGCCCGGTAAGGTACCCCGGGGCAAGAAGCGCGTGATGATGACGATGTGAGCCTGGCAGGGGAGCACTACCTACCGGTGATATTACCCGACGCGTCGGATATCCGGAGGATACCGTCGTGGTCTTGAGATAGATGGTAGGGGCCGGTCTGGATTGACGGCGCCCTAGATATTGTGATTGGGATATTGAGATTTTGAGATATTGAGGTATAGAGATTGTGATACAGAGATATCGAGATATTTGGGCACTTGTTTTGTGTCGATGCTGGGCACTGTTTTATGTTGATTTCATTTATGGTACCTCACTTTTAAAATACAGAAATCTCACTGATTTATGAAAGCAGTCTTCTTCAGTACATGCATTCTGTTCCATGCATTCATACATTATCCATATGATATATTGCTACCTGAGGCACTGACACGGGCATATGGGATTACACTTGGGTTAGATATTTACCCTAGCCATTGTAATAGGCTGCATGCTATTCATATATTTGAGGATATATTATGATCATTGACCTAGGTTGCGTTATTTATGCGATTTCTGTGCGTAGATGTTTTTCTATTCACGAGTTGGCAACTCACCCCCGTTGTGCCCCAGTTTCTTGCAGGTTTGCCGTACAGGTTTCATTACGGCTTGCGGGCATAGTTTCCTTCGGGTGATTTGCTAGTAGGTGGGTTTACTTGTATCGTACCCCGCATTATATAACTTGTATATTATTACTCTGTTGTATCTAGAAGTTCCATCAACCAAACATGTATTTATTTTTGAGGTAGAGACCAGTGAGGTTATTCCTTCGACCTTAGAGTCGCGCGTTTTATTTCTGTGGTTTTCTTGTGGTTTTGAGTTTCCTTTTGAATTTTGATCCTCGCCGTTGGCGTTGTATATTATATTGCTTGTGTGGTTGTGACCGTCGTTTGACGAAGAGCTAGCTCCCGCTTGGAGATGCCCTTTTATTGTTTTCGTATACTATTCATGCTGTATCCCGTTTGGGGGCCAGTATTTACAAAGGAGACTCTGCCGAAATTTTCGGGAAATATTTGATGTTTTTTTTAAAAGAACCGCATAATTCGGCTTATGCTATTAAAACTACTTGTTTTAAATTGGTTTTCCTTCACTCTACTACTTTTCTTGGTTTGGGTTTCTGGGTTTTCGGCTTACTTAGGTTACGTACGCCTCGAGACGTTCGTAGTTTAAGTGCCGGTCATATTCCGTAATTTCGGGACGTGACAAAGTTGGTATCAGAGCGTTAGGTTTTACCCTCGGAGCGTAGGATGACCCTTGGTTGATGGAATAGGTGACTAAAGTAGAGTGGCGTACCGTAGGTATGTTCCGCGGCATATTTACGATACGCTACTCCACTTAAGAAGCTTTAGGATGTACATTTCTTTGCTCAGTATTATATTCATTCTGATCTAGCCTCATCAATACCAGTTATGGTTTTGCTGCCATGATTACGGGCAGGGAGAGCTACAGCTAGAGTTGCGGTCAGCACATGCTCGTCACGAACGAGGACTGACCAGGGCGGAATTCCGGCGACACACGATTGCGGAGATGTGTCTTTTTACTGTGTTTCCGCGCCACGAGCGTTTGGCAGATCGCCTTTATGAGGTTACTCAGATGTGCTGATCGACACTAGAGGATTGAGCCAATGATAGAGGCCATCCATACTTAGATGTCCACTGAAGTGATTGAGGCACGGTTCAGCGTGCAGATGAGCGAACCAGTTTTTGCTGTGAACAACGATATATCGCCCCATATGTTGGAGCTATTGCGGGACGAGTAGTACGCAGAGATGATAGAAGGTCGCTAGTCACCCGATGATGAATGACTAGGACAGGTGGTTCGTTCGCCTACCCCGATGCGAGGTCATCAGATAGATTAATTCCAGCTAGAGACGACTTCACGCGTAGACGTTGAGAGTCGACAGAGACGATCGAATGTCAGAAACCTATTATTCCATGTTTAAAGTAGTCGGAAAGACATGCAGGCAATTCTATGGTCCCTCTAGAAGAATGAAACCCTAACTCGACTTAATGACCGTGTGAAAGCCTTTGAACCTTCGGGTTTGCGGCAGTTCTACGGCGCCATTAGTGAGGCTTGGGTTTGCCCTTCTACGGCTGGACCACCGATGCTGTGGTATGTACTCGATACTATTAAACTGTGCCCAAGAGGTTGAGCTCTTGGGGGATTATGAGGTTTTGACGACTCGATCGGATGGCTCGACTTAATTCGGATGCTAGGTGGTGAGATGCATTTCTTGGGAGACTCCCGATACGAGGATAGCCGTTGGAGCTCAGTCCATGTAGCCACGATGAGACGAGTCCGAAGCAGTCGACATTTGAGAAAGTGGAGTAAAGAGGTCCGTACAATATCTGGATAAGACGACGTTCTACTCCGCCTACATTAGAGATGCGATACGCATGACGAGGCATTGTGCTTAGATATACCTTCCCGAGGAGTCGCGATGAGAATGCAGTCGTCCCAGAGCAAGACGCAGATATAGTAAAGGACGATGACTTCCGGACAGTTGGCAGAGACGAGACATGGAAGAGACCGTGAGCAGGATTCCTTCCAGGACGCTGCTGCAATGATACTTGCACCCAGGATCAGATGTGTCACGTACATTCAGAGAGCCAGAGGCCGATGCCAGTGATATGCTGTCTTACGAGTGGTCGCGATGATTGACCGGGAGATGACAAGAGACGTGCCAGAACGGGATCATCCCCGTTAGCACACCTGACAAGGCCGATGAGCCAATGGACCGAGAGATTGGTAATTCACAGTGAAGACCTTGACCCAGGAGTGGTCATTGTTATGCACACCCGCAGGCCAGAGTTCATGATCATCGACGAGACGTCCCACCAGTGACCGCGACAGTTGGCCAGAGATTCTTGAGTATGTGCTTGAGCGCGACTATTCCGCCATACTAGATTTCGATGTTTTGGGTGAATTATTCGCATGATTTGGTTTTGATGATTGAGGATTTACGATTTTCGCACAGTCGTTGCACTTGATATCGTTTTCGTGCTTTGGTTTCACATGTTTATGATTTTACGGTTTTAGACATTTGAGTTGATTTTGTGCGTATGCACGCACACGATTTGGTTCCTGCACTCTGTATAGTTTATATATGCTTGCAGTGCAGTGATACGCCTTTTGTGCACTTAGATGCACTGGACTTCGATTTCGATTGTGATACTCGATATTTGTTTTGTGCACCTGATTTGATTTTGCGCATGTTCGGCGCTTGATATTGAATTTCATGATTTCTTGCATGATGGATACCCCTGGTTTTGGGTTTTCGCGCATGTTGAGCGCATGTCTTGAGATGCGATTTCGGTGCACACCAGATGCACTAAATCGAGATTTTTTTTCGTGCATGTCAGATGCACCTGATTTTGCTGTCAGGCACACACGTTGCCTACGATAGATGCTTTGTGCACACCCGATGCACTTAGATCTTGTTTATGTGCATATGTATGGCACATATATGGATTTTGATTTTCGTGCGCACCAGACGCACGTAGTATTCATACGCGTATTTTGGGATTGATTTCTTATGGAGCAGTACGTTTTTATGATGATTGCTATGAGTTTTTGTACTGAGCAGGACTAGTCAGAGGACAGTACCTGAATATATTTTGCATGCATTGATAGTTATTGAAGGGATTTCCAAAAAGCGAGCTATAGTCTCAGTCTTTACCTACGTGTCCGATATGACACGAAATGTTTTAAACAAGGAGACCCTTCTAAATTGTTTCCGAAACGGCGGAACGTACATTTTAAAGAAGGATATATATATATATATATATATATATAGTTATTTTCTTACAATAGACGTCCGCCACTGTGCAGTGCTGCGAGCATCGCACAGCGATTTGAAAAAGGTTTGTCATGCATTGCTTCTAGATGCTTTAATGATGTATATCATGTTGGTTTTCATATTGGATCTTGACATTGATGTCTTCCCCATGACTCCGATGATTGCGGGATGCTTGACGGAGTTTTGATTTCGAGTTTTATGCTTATTTTTCATGCGCATGCGTTGCGCTACGATTGTTTTATTTATTTACGATCTCGGAGCCCCGACGACTTGATGGTTTTGCTTAGATGTTTTAGTATTTGGGTGGAGTTTTAATTTAAATTCGGGGACCGAATTTTTTTAAGGGGGAAGATTGTAACGTTTTGAAAATCGTTTCGGTGAAATTTCGGAAAATCGGTAAAATAATGGGTTTTCTGTAAAAAGTCAAAATGCAAATATCTTTATTATAAAATTAAATATACATATTCTAGCTATGTAATTGCTAGTATTTGGTATTTATCGAGCCACTAGTGAAATTTCAAATTTTCTGAAAAATTTTCCGAAATTTATTATTTTAAGATTATTTTAAGCCGTCCCT
This sequence comes from Agapanthus africanus, assembly GCA_030015575.1. Lineage (NCBI taxonomy): Eukaryota > Viridiplantae > Streptophyta > Magnoliopsida > Asparagales > Amaryllidaceae > Agapanthus > Agapanthus africanus. Next base: position 248,469,758 of record JASDDO010000031.1, on the reverse strand, counting down.
AATACATTTAATTAGGGAAAATTACAAATTGGAATGAGTTGAAACAAATTTTGTGCATTATAAAACATTAAATAAAATTTTATAATGTGGTTTTTGAAATGAAATCGTTTGCCAAAACGGTTTAGAAAATATCGAAGAAAAAGGCTTTTTTCGGTGAATTTAGTGTTAATGGGAATTGGGGTAATACATTTATCTTTTTCCCTAACCCACACACCCACACCTCACCCTCTCTTCCCCTCCCCATGTGGCCGGCCCCACCATGACAGCCCTCCCCCTCTCCCTCTCTCCAATCACTTCTTTTGTCAAAAGAAAAGAAAAGAAAAGAAAAGAGTAGAAAATGATAGAATTTGAGTGGACTTTGACTTGATCTAACTTTCTCCACCTCACTCTCTCTCCTCCCTCACCCAACCCCCCACACTTCTGGCCGAAACCAGCAACCCCCCAACAGCCCCTTTCCCCTCTTCTCCTCTCTTTGTTCCATCAGAGAAAATCCAAAGAAAAATCCACTAAAAATCAAGCAAAAATCCAAATCAAAATCCAACTCCTACCCATTTCTCATTAGCCACTCTAGTACGGATCTAGGGATCAAAATGGCATTTTAGGAGGCTAGATATTGAGCTTGATCTCATCATGGGAGGTATAATCTCATGCTTTTGCTAAAATTTGTTATCTAGTTGCTTTAATCTAAGTTAACTAAGTGCTTAATTAGGTTTTGATGAGTTTAATTGCATGATTACAGATTTCAAGTTAGGGTTTTGTTATGGAAATGGGTTATGATAAATTGTGCATGGTTGTGTGATATGGGCTAGCATCTTAAAACTTGTTAAAACTAATCTAATTGCTAGTTTGCAAATTGTTAGTTTAAAATTTTAATAATTGTACAAATATTGCAAACTAGGTTTTTTAGAATTGATGGAAATGAGTGATTTTAAAATCTAATTAACATTGGTATGACATAATTAAGATGTTTAATGAATATTATAGCCACTAGAATTGTTAAAATATTTAGATTGGTTAAAACACCAAGTTTTGAACTAAAAAGGTAACTTTTGCTAACTAGATTTTGGTTTAATGTAATTTAGCAAGATTAAAAATCTAGTAAATGTTTATGTGGCCTAATTAAGATAATTAGTGAGTATTGTGACCACTAGTTGCTAAAACATCAAGACTTGTATTAAAACGGTTAACGACCCCTTTACTAGGCTTTTTGGAAATAAACCGATTTGATCAATTTATTGGTTTTGATGATTTGCATCCTATTTCATATATTTTTAGTGACTTATAAAACAACGATTGGTACGTTTGGTGTTTTTCTCGATCAATCGGCGTGTGTACACCGATGTCGAGGGTTTTTGGGTTGATTTGAGAAAGCAACCATAGGTTTTGACCTATGTGGGATTCGTGAGTAGTTTTGGTCATGAGTCGGATTTTAATACGACACGGTGCGTTATGATATGTAGGTACCCCATGTGGACTTCGAGACGACAAGCAAGCGCGTGGCGACGTCGGCACCGGCGAGCGAGGACCAGGTGAGTAGATTTATATCTACGGGGAGAAGTCGGGTGGATGGCGTATAGCACCCCCGCAGTTCGTAGTGATGTATACGAATACGTATACACACATATATATATTGTTTATATATTGTTTGAGTGCATTGATAATAATATGGATATTTAGTGTTCTTGGATTTTTAGTGTCGCGAAACCCTAGAGTAGTGGTCGCACCACGTATGCACACACCCACCCATACTTGCATACTTTCATCTTTCATTTGTGCTTATACAGGAATACATAGTTATGTGTTCATATGGGTATGGGACTATGTGTTCACATACGGATTTGAGGATGATACTTGGGTTTGAGATGAGTCGATGAGATTTGTATTGAGGTTGTGAATTCGGTGATATGGCAGGATTCGTATTTGAGATACGACATGACGTTGTAGCGGGTCCTTTGACGTAGTGTTTCACACACGTGCATGCATATGTAGGTGGTATCAGTATTGTACTAGACATAGATCTGTACCCGGATTATGATCTTTGATAAAGGGGATACCAGATGAATAGTGTGATGAATGTGATATTGACCCGTACCCAGATGTGGGGATGCCGTACGATGGATTTACGTACGAGCTATATATTGATGATAGATCCGCACTCTTGACTTGGGAATATCTGATTATATATTTGGTATCGGATGTGATATTATCGAGGCGGGATCACCGACTAATATATATATATATATATATATATGTTTATATATATATCGACTCAGATGTTAGGCGGTTTCCTTACCTGTAGTTCAGCTTGTTAGTTCAGCCGTATAGTTTAGTGTAGTTGTTAGACTAGACTAGACTCCTACCTATTTCAAAACTAACAAATCGTGGGTATTTTAAAAGACAGGTCAAGGGATTCTACGGATATTTCAAAAGACGTGTCTTTTCTTAAAAACACCGTAGCCCTTATTTTCAAAACACCGCGATTCGTGTTATTTCAAAAGGCACTATTGTAGTATATTCGGGTAATGCAGTTTAGTTACCGTTGTGTCTAGTTTTCAGCTCCCGCATATTATTGCTGTTGCTCCGCATCGCATACTTATTGTAATTCATATTTCATTATTGATGTCATGCTGTTAGGACACCATCACCATTACCGATGATGCGTATGTACCACGTACACTTACTTGCCGGCTCACACACATCCTCATCGGTAATTGCCATGTCACGTACACATAGAAAATACTATTACATTGACATAGCCTGTTAGCTAATAGTTTAGACATGATATTAGTGTACTTGCCTTATATGCTAGTTTAGACATTGTAGTTATTACCTGCTACTTCATGCAAACTGTTATTCATTATATGCCGCACTCATGGATGCTTATGCTTATATTCATGGTTTTACATGCTATTGATGATTCGGATTTCCATGATATTTTCTGGATTTGGAGAAAAATCGCAAAACATATATAAACTGCTTTCTCTCTTTTTAAATAAAAATACGGTTTTTCCATGATGTACGAGTCGTCCACCATGAGTTTGCTGATGGATTTCGAGACCCGATTCGAGGAGATGGATGAACCGTTTCGGGTACATGGTGGGCCCGGTAAGGTACCCCGTGGCAAGAAGCGCGTGATGATGACGATGTGAGCCTGACAGGGGAGCACTACCTACCGGTGATATTACCCGACGCGTCGGATATCCGGAGGATACCGTCGTGGTCTTGAGATAGATGGTAGGGGCCGGTCTGGATTGACGGTGCCCTAGATATTGTGATTGGGATATTGAGATTTTGAGATATTGAGGTATAGAGATTGTGATACAGAGATATCGAGATATTTGGGCACTTGTTTTGTGTCGATGCTGGGCACTGTTTTATGTTGATTTCATTTATGGTACCTCACTTTTAAAATACAGAAATCTCACTGATTTATGAAAGCAGTCTTCTTCAGTACATGCATTCTGTTCCATGCATTCATACATCATCCATATGATATATTGCTACCTGAGGCACTGACACGGGCATATGGGATTACACTTGGGTTAGATATTTACCCTAGCCATTGTAATAGGCTGCATGCTATTCATATATTTGAGGATATATTATGATCATTGACCTAGGTTGCGTTATTTATGTGATTTCTGTGCGTAGATGTTTTTCTATTCACGAGTTGGCAACTCACCCCCGTTGTGCCCCAGTTTCTTGCAGGTTTGCCGTACAGGTTTCATTACGGCTTACGGGCATAGTTTCCTTCGGGTGATTTGCTAGTAGGTGGGTTTACTTGTATCGTACCCCCCATTATATAACTTGTATATTATTACTCTGTTGTATCTAGAAGTTCCATCAACCAAACATGTATTTATTTTTGAGGTAGAGACCGGTGAGGTTATTCCTTCGACCTTAGAGTCGCGCGTTTTATTTCTGTGGTTTTCTTGTGGTTTTGAGTTTCCTTTTGAATTTTGATCCTCGCCGTTGGCGTTGTATATTATATTGCTTGTGTGGTTGTAACTGTCGTTTGACGAAGAGCTAGCTCCCGCTTGGAGATACCCTTTTATTGTTTATGTATACTATTCATGTTGTATCCCGTTTGGGGGCCAGTATTTACAAAGGAAACTCTTCCAAAATTTTCGGGAAATATTTGTTGTTTTTTTTAAAGAAGCGCATAATTCGGCTTATGCTATTAAAACTACTTGTTTTAAATTGGTTTTCCTTCACTCTACTACTTTTCTTGGTTTGGGTTTCTGGGTTTTCGGCTTACTTAGGTTACTTACGCCTCGAGACGTTCGTAGTTTAAGTGCCGGTCATATTCCGTACTTTCGGGACATGACAGTTACCAGTAGTTTCTCGACCCGTTATGAGCCTCATATCGGCACGACTTATCGGTTATTGGGGTCTGACGTTTACCACCCCTAGACTTGATATGCGACATATCAGACGAGTAGACCGGACTGTACGGGAAGTGTTACCGGCAGGCTTTTACAGGAGTTGGAGCGGGCTTGCTTGCTGATCTTCTGATCGCTCAATACCCGGGTAGCCGTTACGTCCAGCTAGTACTGCTGACGGCTTGTGGGTGCTTGATGTGATCATCACCTACTGCCGGCATATTGACGAGTCTTTAGAGTCCTACATAGAGGTTTTACTGGCTCAGGCAAAATGAAATAGGAGCACGTATGTGATATGTGCGGGACCGAGAATAATGTGTGTATGTGATACCGTATTCTATTCTCGCGACTTTTTATATCGGTCGGTTATATATGATATAGCCCGGTTATCGAATCAAGTGTTGATTCGATAAGTCGATACAATGGATGTTAGTCAGTTATATGAGATATGACCGGATTATTAAGTCAAGTGTTGATTTAATAATTTAGTGTATAATTGTATATTAGATATACTAGTTTACATTAACTAACACTTGTTCACATAAGGATTTTTCTCACAAGTGTACAACTTTAATATATATGTGATATATATTAAAATTGTGTTTTCTTTTTTTATCATGGTTGATGATACACATGACTTGGGTGTATGAGACTTACACCATGCTATTTATTTATGTTGGGTTTTAATATTTAAAGTAATTACAAAATTAGTGGAGGATTAGCAAAATGCATGAAACTTGTGGAAGCTTGTGGATGCATTGACTAAGTCCACTAAGTTTGTTTTTACTATGGATATTTGTTAACCCAACCATAAGGATTAGCCATGGTTATGTCTCTACATGAATTAGTATATGATACTCACTCACCATGGTTAGCTTTCTCACTTGATCATTATCTCTTCTCATTTTATTTTCTTCATCTTCTTCTTTGAGCTAAAAAGCTCTCTAGGGTTTGATCCAAAGTGAGAAACATTGTGAGAAACTAAATTCTAAAGTGAACCCACTTCCTATTTCTCCATCCTCTGCTAGACTAGCACTTTAGTTTAGGGTGTTTGCTTCACTAATTCTGTAGTTAGTGAAGTAGAAGATTGAGTTGGCATCCCCTCGACGTAGATCATCTTCGGCCTCGAAGACTTCAAGCAAGGACGCTCCATTAGCCTCGTGAAGCCATGCAAGAGTCCGGGAGAACCACGATCGCAGCGAAGGGACTTCAACAAGGAGCTAAAGAAGTGAAGGACCGATCTACAAAGGTTGTATTTCGTATTCACTTAGTTGTAGATGCTATTAACTTGCATGTGAAACCCTAATTTTCTAGCATCGATCTTGTTTAGGGTTATTCGGCGCGGCTAAAATTTTAAACGGGCATGGTTGATGCATTGTAGAACCTTATTAGAGTGCCTAGTAACCCTACATATATAACCCGACCATTAGAAAACGCCCGATTAAAATACGGTATCATATACACGCATTTAATCGAGCTCCCGCGGATATCTCATATGCACACCAAATCGTTTCGCCTGAGTTAGGAAACTACTGTGTGGGACTCTAAGACCCGTCAATACGCTAGCAGTGGACAGTGATCATATCACATACCCACAAACCGTCAGCGACACTAGCTGTATGTAATGGCTCTTAGGTATTGAGCGATCAGAAGAAAAACAAGCGAACCTTTCAAAACTTCCGTCAAGCCAACTGGCAACTCTTACTGTACATTCCGGTCTCTTCGTCATATATATTGCATATCAAGTACATGGATGGAATCGTCGAGCCATAATAACTTAATAAGTCATGCCGATGTGGACTATGACCGGTCGAGAAACTACTGATAACACTTATCAGTAAATCTCATCAGCCCTGGCCAGGGACTTCGAGTCAAAACCAATCGCGCATAGCACAACATCAACTCCCAATAACGGGAGAGACGAAACCCCTCCTATCACTCATTTCCTCCATGTGTATTGGTACTGTACCCAAAATCCACCTGTTTGCATGACTCAGTAGAGCCATTATAGGGTGGAAATCAAAGAACAGTGGAAGAACACACAAGACTCTATGACAATCTTGGGTCAACAGACTAACCTGTACCAGTGTCACCGGAGAACTGCTATCTGACGATAGATATAATACCATATAGGAGTTCTCGGTGAGTCCGTTCAGTTTACCCAGTCTCCACTGAGCACCCGTATACAATCTTTGATGTCACAACACCAATGGATATGGGACCATCTATTGCCCATCATATGGGTCAAGAAACGTATACGCTAGTCTACTCTGGAATATCGATGCCCTGTCTCGATATACCCTTGACTAGCAACATTCAAGGATATGCTTATAAACAACACATGCTCCACTAGTATGATCTCCAGCATAGTCATGGAAGTCAAGAAAATATCCTGAGGGCTTTATCAACATGTATGAAATGAACAGTATAATGCAATCAAGTAAACATGTTAAGATAAAGTACAACCAGATAGCATACTATCATGTCGAGCAAGATGTTAGTTATATGTATGTCTTAGAGGCCATTATTGTACATATGATGTATATTATAGTGGATGCTTGGATATATATAGAAAGGACTTTCTTGCTCGACATAATAGTATGCTATATGGTTGTTCTTTGTCTTAACATGTAGACTTGTATTTGTAAGTGCACGGCGGCGCCCCGGCCGTCAATCCGACGGCCAAATGCGGAAGCGGTGAGAAACTTTAATTTTTCTTGAACTGGCAAACCGCCGCGCACTAATACCCAGATCGAACCATTAATTAGTCGTAGCTAACTACAAGATGGGGAAGAGAGATATACCGACTGATCCAAGTCCTCCGGTCTTCTCGTCGTCGTCCCGATCTCCTGCGGAAGCTCCGGTCTCCACCTCGTCGCCGGAAGTACACCACATCGCCTACTTCTTTTACGGGCTCCCACCACAATGCCGAGGCAACTCGGGCACGAAGCTGGCTAGTCGACGTGCCCAAGATTTGCTGTAGAATGTTGTGTAGAATGTTGTGTAGAACTTGTGTCTCATTTTGGGGTAGTGGAGGTTGCCATTAGTGGAGGGATTGAACTTGGAGCTTTTGAGATTGATCTTGTGGGAATTTTGCAACATGAAATGAGCAATAAACCCCCACCAACAATTTGGGACAGCCCCACTAGGAGCATGGCCGGCCACTACTTGTGTGGGGAGGGAAAATGAGAGTGTAGTGTGATAGAATGAGAGAGCCATCCAATAATACCAAGGAGAGAGAGAGAAGGCTATCATGTAAAAAGAATCATCATAAAACCAAAACCACACTCAACCACAAACATCATCAACCATCATGTCCTACAAAAGTCAAGGCATGATGAAGCTAGAAGTCAAGGTCAAGGAAAAGCTATCATGATACAAATATATGCAAAGAACCCCTCCACAAATACTTATTTGCAACAATGCAAATAAGCCCGCCTCCACCAATCTTCGGCCAATGAACGATACAAAGGAAATTGGCCGAAACGAAAAGCAAACTGGCAACTCCAGAAAACTGGTCCTGTAATAAATTACAGGAAAACCCCGATACTGTGCATACACACCCGCATTTGTATTCCGACCGAAATACAAATGCAATGAGACAAAATCTCCACTGTACTATACTAGGATCCGGCTTAAACCAAAGCCGGCTAGTAATATCCGTTCGATCCTGATCCGTGCAATACCGCACGTATCTGATCGAACCCTGCCATATATCCATACGGCCTATAGTACAAACTGTCCGATCCTGATCCGTGCAATACCGCACGTATCTGATCGGACCTTGCCATATCTCCATACGGCCTCAACAACTTTTCGCCCGAAAGCTGAGTAACTGAATGTGGGGGACTCTAAAGACTCGTCAACACCTTGGTTGTGGATTTAACCACTAGCACGTCAGAGGTATAAGCCAATACGTAACGGGCTACCAGGTATTGACAAAAAGGCACGTCTGTGAGCGAACTCAGCCTGACAACCCTACTGAGCCTGTCAGTGACAATATCCGTACAGTCCGGTCCGTTCGTCTATGAGTATCGCATGGCGGGCCTAGGGGGTTGGTAAAAGTCAGACCCCCAAAAGCGGTACAAGTCGTGTCGGAGTGTAGCCCAGAACACCCTGAGATACTACTGGAATACCTACCAGTAAATCTCCTTGCCTCGGCCGAGGGCTTCGTGTAATGGCTCTCCTAGACACAGCGCGACCTCACCCCCAATACCGGGAGAGACGAACCCCTGAAGATACGCTCACTTCCTCCATGTGGCTCGGGACTGTACCCAACTAAAATCTTTTGCACGACTCCTTTGAGCCGTGGTAGGGTAGTAATCAAAGTACAGTGGGAACTCACACAAGACAAATGACGATCCCCAGGTCAATGAACTAACCTGTACACATGTCACCAGGGAACTGCCATCTGACGTCTGGTATATGACCAACTAGCATGTTCCCGGCGAGTCCTGTCCGGTGTACTCATAACCCACTGAGCACCTGTATACATCTTAGGTGAACGAACTGACACCAGTGGCTTGTGAGACCGGCCACCGCCCGTCGTCGGGGTCTCGAATGTACACACTAGTCTACTCTGGAGTATCGATGCCCTGTCTCGAAACTCATACGACTAGGGACCATTTAAGGATATGCTTATAGACACCAGCTCCCACTTATATGATCGCCCTCATACTGCTGGTGGTCAAGCAAGAATCCTAGGGGCTCTATCAACGTGTAATAGCGACTTGTCAGGTCACCTAAAAAAGTACACGATGATGAAGGTAAACCAGATAGCATACTATCATCTCAAGTAAGACTGTCCTATCGGGATAGGTCCTCCATCAATCATTGTAATCACGTGCCTGTGATCAAATAATTGAATCTGAGGGCACTATCTCCAACAATCTCCCACTTGCACTCAAGGCTAATTATTGCGATGTCGCATACTCACAGCACGTGTGATACCGAACACCCAACTCCTCTACTAGTCAGTCTCACAAAGCTCGCTTGCGAAACTATTGCGTTCGAGGAATAGCCTTAGTGAGTGGATCCGCCTTGTTGTTTCTTTCTATGTCTCTCTATATCTTAAGTTCGTGGAGGAACTCATCTCCCGAAATGAGCAATACCTGTCTTAGAATGTGTCCGGATGTCTGATGGGACATAGCTCATAAATGAACTCCAAATCCAAACTTCTTAGACTGTATCGTCAACTGAACTTAATCAGTATCCTGCGCCATGCCACCCTCAGTATTTCCTTGGACCACCTGTCCAAAATACTGCCCCTCATTAGAAGGAAAGACTATAACTCTGACAACCTCCTTGTCGTCCATGTCACCTTGGAAGCCTGGAATGATAACTGTCTCCCGAATGAGGTTGTCGTTATCATGTCCCTAGAACATCCACTTATGTTCTAAAACTGCTTCCGACTGTTTCTCCAGGATTGGATCAATGTCAACTTATTGCAGCTAGTGCAAGAACAACATCTGGTGTGGTACTTGACATCTCATGATTGACTCAATTGCCTAAGCAAGTGATCTGCCAATCATGCACATCCCTCTCTACTTTAGTCTATAAGACACCTTTAGAGAGGGTGACTCCATCACCTGCAGGTACACCACCGTGCCAGGAGTCGTCCATTCTAAATACTCTTAGAATGCTGTCTAAGTACCCAGATTGGGAAACCACCCAAATCTAGATCTAAAACCATAGATCTAGTAACCAGTATGTCTAAAACAAAATGCATTTCCCATATGGAGAAAACACTGTGTGACGACCAAAGTATAACCGATTGTAGTATAGGAGTTTCTTTTCCTACTCTGTGTAGTGTATGTCATCCAAATACCAGGATATCACACCCTACTACCTTCTCAACAGATCCATCCCCTATTCTGATGAAGTCAAACCCATGACTGTCACGTCAGAAATAGATGATCTATCTCCGCTACATCCGCTTTAGTCTATAAATAGACATAAGCTACTTGTCCACCAATGCTTCCGCTGCTCCCACTGACTACGACAACCCTCTGGCAGAGTCATATAGACGTACACTTCTAAAACTAGTTTAGAACGACGCTATACTCATCCTCCCGCCGGGTCTCGCAGCCTGGAACAACTGCAATGGTAATTGTGGGTAAACAAGAACTTCCCTGCCACCGTCCTTGAGGCTACCGGAGTACCTCTCGGGTGCCTGAAGTTACCCACCTTATCTGCGGAGTGGCCAATGGAATGTCAATCCAGATTGAATCTTTAGGTTCCTTATCAAATCTTCAGTAATCGTTTGTGGTTCTGGAATCACTTCCAGTTCTACCATACTCCCACTACTGTTTTCTGAAAAAATCCATTTTTAATAAAACTGTGGCGAGTCTAGAACAATATTGCTATTGTTCATCCAGATGGTAGAAAGTCAACCCTCGTCATAGCCTGGGTCAACCCACAAACAGCCATTACAGAAACGTGCCTTGAGCTGTCCAGTGTCTGGTTTTAAGCATAAACCGGACAACTCCCCGTACCTTAACACTGTTAAGATATGAACTGTTCTATATCCAATATAGAACCAGAGGCACTGATTTGATTGAACCAGATTCAAATCATGCAGCTGTCTCCAGTGCATGTCAACTAAATGGAAGGAGGCCGATCAGCGTTACTCAACTTAGGAATGCTTCCAATTATGAGTAACCTGAAAGAGAAGTAAGTTCTCTTAATCATTACTATCAACTGAATACCATACTCAAGTATCTACATCTTCGATCACTTTGAAGAATCCCGATACTTGCAATACCTGGTTCTCTACTTTATTCAAATACCTATAACTTCTCAAAATTCGGACCCTGTGTTTCCAAGAAACACTTGTCTAAAAACTAGAGAAGTCATAAGTAAACCGAATATAGTACGAGGACCAACCCCTCTGTCCTGATGGACCCTGGATAACATACAATACTCTGTATAAGTCCCTTGAGTCTGATAACTCAATCACTGTGTGTCGTAGGTTGAAAACTGTACCTTTGGTTATGAAGAATTACACCGCTGTTCAATGCTCCTTACCTAACCATCCACTGATATAGGTAAATGTCGTAGACATAATTTCAGAAAGGTATATCTCACTCTATGAAAATAGACGTACAGATATATCAATTTGAAATTGGTGCATAACAGCGGATATTCAAAACCAAATATTTGCCGTCCGGCAACCAACCCAGGTGACTTCCTTAAATATCACGGACTACAACGAATCCCGATATAAAGAGGATGATCACCCAATTCCCAATAACCTACTCCCACTCATCATCTGTAAAACTATACAGATGTGAGAATCATACTTGGTAAATACATACCCTGGAGCAAGTGTCTAACTGGGAAATCAGTTTTCGTTTAACAGTACACAGTGAAACTGAAACATTGAAATGTTTCGATGGGGTATCCCGGTATTTCTAGTAATGCCTCTTCCATTATCCAGATTCACAACTGTAACCGTATATCTCTTTGCCACCTCTCCAAATCCCTTCATCTGTCTTCAGTCATTACCTTCTGCACACCCCTTAGGCCAAATGGTTTTCTTCCTTCCCTACCGTTCGGCACCAGCCTATGGTTTGGAAGATGACTATCCAATAAGCATAATGGGTGTACTGTCCTAATCCTAGGAACACTCGCAATGCGAGAGAAGGTGAAGATAAAAGACACCTGAATAAATCTTATTCCTATTTCTCCTGAACCAGAATCCATCCCCGAACTGGAACAAGTTCCTTTCGAGTTCGTATATAACCATACGATTGAGTATCCAATAAACTGTGGATCTTCGTAGTGATACGGAGTGTCCTGGAGAAATACAAAGGTGATTTAGGATTGGCGAAGGAATACTTGGTTTGGTCGTGAATAGCAGTCGCAATTTACTTTTCCCTCTTACTAATCCCTTTATTTTGTCTTAACTCAATACCTTCTGTACACCATCGTTAGGCTAATTGGTTTTCTTCATTCCCTACCGGTTGGCACCAGCCTATGGTTTGGAAGAAGACTATCCAATTTGCATAATAGGTGTACTACTCCAAAACCAAGGAGTACTCGCAACCTGAGAGAAGGTAAAAGGAAAAGACAACTGAATAGTCCTATCCGTTTTCTCCAGAACCGGAAACCATCCTCGAATAAATTCCTTCGAGTTCGTATCTAACCATACGATGGTTTTGTCCAATGGAAGTGGACGTTCGTAGTAAAACGGGGTGTCCTGGAGAAAAGGGTAAAAGTAGGAGTGGCAATGAGGTTTGCAACTCTGACAATCCATAAGCCAGTGTTAAGAAGGTTCGGTCAACTTGGTCACTGAGTCATGGTCTTAGGGTCGGGTCAATGGTCGCTGCCAAAGAGAGAGAGAAAAGAAACACTCAGCGTGCACTCTAACCTAGATCAGAATGGTTACCAATTTATCTAATCTGGAAACCTCCCACTGTACCGTCAAATTCTCCTCCAAACCTGAAAGAAGAATTAGTCGGGATCACCCGAGGAGTATACCAACTCATCAGTGGGAATCGGGATCCAACTATCATTGCATGATAACGTGACGGAATCCTCTCGCGGTGTCACACTCCAGAAGGCATGCGCATATCTGGCAAGTTTCAGTTCTTTTGAAACTCCCGATGTCATTTCTGCCCCATGCTCTTATGACCTTGGCGAAGGTCAACAAATCATAAGTCACATGTCAAGTTCTACCCGTCATTATCCAGGGTTAATCTGAATCCACCCGTACAAGCCCTTGACGAAGGTCAACAAGGCTATACGACTGTCCCAAACCAACGCATCTATCTATGCTGCAGAAAGGCAACAAGCAGCTACCATACACTATGCCTTGACGAAGGCCAACAAACATAGCATGAATACTATGTGCTACCCGTCTGAAACGACGGAGGGCTACGAATGGTTTCTGGCGAAAACCTTTAACGTAAAGAACTTGATATCGTTGAAGGAACGGATAGCTTTTTAAAATATAGTGACGAAAACCGTTGCTAAAGAGGTCACTCCCGGTGAAGGGATCTCGGCTCTTTCCCCGTAGAATGGGGTGCAGGATATTCCATCCGAATACCACGGTGCAAAGCAAAAGTAATCGGCTATAGTGAAGTCATTGCCCTGACGCAAACTTTTTGTCCAGGGGGTCACTCCCGGTGAAGGGATCTCGGCCCTTGCCTCGTCGACTGAGGAGCAGGATATTCCAACTGAATATCACGATGCAAAACAAAAGTGAACGTCCTGGTAATAACAGCTTTTTGAAAAGTGTTCCAACAACATCAGATTAGGTTTGTTTTTAACTTGCATTGATCCGAATCAACGCAGTCCCATCAATAGATCACACCACAAAGAACGAAAATATACTGATGTACGTATATGCCATCCGCATTCGCCACTGGGTCCCGTCATTACCCGTTAGGTTAGCTAACTAACGACAGAGCGGGGACTGGACTAGCGCGGATGTAAAACATATACAACATCTACTAATATATATACCAATATATTATATTTCGCTCAAGGCGTGATAAAAATGCAGCATCACAGAAATGTACAGCATCACAGAACAATACAGATATCTGGGATCCCCGGGTTTCACAGAGCTACTACTGAAACCCGACGTTCCCTTAGTCGTGTGGATAGCCTGTGCAATGAAATCCTAGACCCCTACGGGCGCGGCAAGTCACCCGCCAAAACCTGAAGCGAGGCAGCCCCTTTCAGTACCATGAATGGACCACCCAGCACTTCACGGAATCCGGCAACTTGGGCACCCCTCCTGGGTCAACCTGTACCCCCTACGAGTGCGGCGAATAGCCCGCCAATCCTAGAGTGAAGCCCCCTCCGTCTCAATGCCATGAGATGCGGGCTTGTTGCCCTCTAGAACCCGGCTATCCGTGCACCCCTCCGCGGGGTAATCCTAGTACAGAAAGTAAAATATACATACAACGGGTACATCGACCGCAACCTGGCCGTGCCCCAAAAAAATAATACAATCAGGCAGTGACGGCAGTCCACATGTCGGACACTCCCCCGCAATATCAAATGTACATAATACAACCACAACGGTACTAGCATTGCATCCAGGCTATCCCCCACGACCGATCCGCAACATCACAGCATAACACAGAACATCAACGTGAAAGTCACGTTCGCAAATCCGTCTAACCGGGCTATAGCAGTTAGACTGGATTTACCGATCAAGTGACATTCACGGTCGCAGATATAATGTAAATACTGTGAAATAATGTGTTTAAAATATCCGATCAATCAAATTTTAACAAGTGGGCCCCCAAGCATTACAGTAACAGATCAGGAAATTCTGGGCCCAATGTTATTATTCCAAAACCCCACTTTTCACCCTAGAAAGCCTCTGTAAAAAAATGGTGCAGTAAACCCAAAGTAGTGTGGCGGAACCGCGGCCCAAGGGGGTGTTTGGCCGCGGTTCCGCGCTCCTACAGTGGAGTTACTTCATCGAATTTTCACAGAACTCTTAGATTTTCCAGTACACCACTTTTATGTAACCTGAAAAAATTTTCGACACCAAAAAATTTCAACAGAAAACTGATGCTATTGAAAATGCGGAATTTGGAATTTTTGCTCGATCGAAAATGCAAACACATTAAACCAAGCTTGACTAAGTTAATGGCGAGGCTCTGATACCACTGTAAGTGCACGGCGGCGCCCCGGCCGTCAATCCGACGGCCAAATGCGGAAGCGGTGAGAAACTTTAATTTTTCTTGAACTGGCAAACCGCCGCGCACTAATACCCGGATCGAACCATTAATTAGTCGTAGCTAATTACAAGATGGGGAAGAGAGATATACCGACTGATCCAAGTCCTCCGGTCTTCTCGTCGTCGTCCCGATCTCCTGCGGAAGCTCCGGTCTCCACCTCGTCGCCGGAAGTGCACCACATCGCCTACTTCTTTTTCGGGCTCCCACCTCAATGCCGAGGCAACTCGGGCACGAAGCTGGCTAGTCGACGTGCCCAAGATTTGCTGTAGAATGTTGTGTAGAACTTGTGTCTCATTTTAGGGTAGTGGAGGTTGCCATTGGTGGAGGGATTGAACTTGGAGCTTTTGAGATTGATCTTGTGGGAATTTTGCAACATGAAATGAGCAAAAAAACCCCACCAACAATTTGGGACAGCCCCTCTAGGAGCATGGCCGGCCACTACTTGTGTAGGGAGGGAAAATGAGAGTGTAGTGTGATAGAATGAGAGAGCCATCCAATAATACCAAGGAGAGAGAGAGAAGGCTATCATGTAAAAAGAATCATCATAAAACCAAAACCACACTCAACCCCAAACATCATCAACCATCATGTCCTACAAAATTCAAGGCATGATGAAGCTAGAAGTCAAGGTCAAGGAAAAGCTATCATAATACAAATATATGCAAAGAACCCCTCCACAAATACTTATTTGCAACAATGCAAATAAGCCGTCCTCCACCAATCTTCGGCCAATGAACGATACAAAGGAAATTTGCAGAAACGAAAAGCAAACTGGCAACTCCAGAAAACTGGTCCTGTAATAAATTACAGGAAAACCCCGATACTGTGCATACACACCCGCATTTGTATTCCGACCGAAATACAAATGCAATGAGATAAAATCTCCACTGTACTATACTAGGATCCGGCTTAAACCAAAGCCGGCTAGTAATATCCGTTCGATCCTGATCCGTGCAATACCGCACGTATCTGATCGAACCCTGCCATATATCCATACGGCCTATAGTACAAACTGTCCGATCCTGATCCGTGCAATACCGCACGTATCTGATCGGACCTTGCCATATCTCCATACGGCCTCTACAACTTTTCGCCCGAAAGCTGAGTAACTGAATGTGGGGGACTCTAAAGACTCGTCAATACCTTGGTTGTGGATTTAACCACTAGCACGTCAGAGGTATAAGCCAATACGTAACGGGCTACCAGGTATTGACTAAAAGGGACGTCTGGGAGCGAACTCAGCCTGACAACCCTACTGAGCCTGTCAGTGACAATATCCGTACAGTCCGGTCCTTTCGTCTATGAGTATCGCATGGCGGGCCTAGGGGGTTGGTAAAAGTCAGACCCCCAAAAGCGGTACAAGTCGTGTCGGAGTGTAGCCCAGAACACCCTGAGATACTACTGGAATACTTACTAGTAAATCTCCTTGCCTCGGCCGAGGGCTTTGTGTAATGGCTCTCCTAGACACAGCGCGACCTCACCCCCAATACCGGGAGAGACGAACCCCTGAAGATACGATCACTTCCTCCATGTGGCTCGGGACTGTACCCAACTAAAACCTGTTTGCACGACTCCTTTGAGCCGTGGTAGGGTAGTAATCAAAGTACAGTGGGAACTCACACAAGACAAATGACGATCCCCAGGTTGATGAACTAACCTGTACACATGTCACCAGGGAACTGCCATCTGACGTCTGGTATATGACCAACTA
Organism: Agapanthus africanus; assembly: GCA_030015575.1. Classification (NCBI taxonomy): domain Eukaryota; kingdom Viridiplantae; phylum Streptophyta; class Magnoliopsida; order Asparagales; family Amaryllidaceae; genus Agapanthus; species Agapanthus africanus. Next base: position 248,452,962 of record JASDDO010000031.1, on the reverse strand, counting down.
GCATGTTCCCGGCGAGTCCTGTCCGGTGTACTCATAACCCAATGAGCACCTGTATACATCTTAGGTGAACGAACTGACACCAGTGGCTTGTGAGACCGGCCACCGCCCCTCGTCGGGGTTTCGAATGTAGACACTAGTCTACTCTGGAGTATCGATGCCCTGTCTCGAAACTCACACGACTAGGGACCATTTAAGGATATGCTTATAGACCCCATCTCCCACTTATATGATCGCCCTCATACTGCTGGTGGTCAAGCAAGAATCCTAGGGGCTCTATCAACGTGTAATAGCGACTTGTCAGGTCACCTAAAGCAGTACACGATGATAAAGGTAAACCAGATAGCATACTATCATCTCAAGTAAGACTGTCCTATCGGGATAGGTCCTCCATCAATCATTGTAATCACGTGCCTGTTATCAAATAATTGAATCTGAGGGCACTATCTCCAACAGTATTGTGATACTGTTTTGCTCTCACATGTTGATAAAGCCCTTAGAATATGTACTTGACTACCAGGACTATGATAGAGATCATACTAGTAGAGCCAGGGAAGTTCACAAGTACATCCTTTAATTATTCCTAGTCGAGGGAATATCGAGACAGGGCATCGATATTCCAGAGTAGACTAGCGTATACGCTTCTTGACCCATATGATGGGCGATGGATGATCCCACATCCATTGGTGTTTGACATCAAAGATGGTATACGGGTGCTCAGTGGAGACTGGGTACACTGAACAGGACTCGCTGAGGACTCCTATGTGGTAGTATACATATCGTTAGATAGCAGTCCTCTGGTGACACTGGTACAGGTTAGTCTGTAGACCCGAGATCGTCATAGAGTCTTGTGCGGCTCCCACTGTGCTTTGATTTCCTCCCTGCCACGCTCAAAGGAGATGTGCAAACAGGTGGATTTTGGGTACAGTCCCGAGTCGTATGGAGGCAATGAGCGATAGGAGGGGTTTCGTCTCTCCTGGTATTGGGGGTTGATGTTGTGCTATGCTCGATTGGCTATAACTTGAAGACCCTGGCCAGGGATGCTGTCGAGATTTACTGATAAGTGTTATCAGTAGTTTCTCGAACCGTTATAGGCCAAACATCGGCATGACTTATCACGTTACTGCGGTATGACGATTTGCACCCCTAGACATGATATGCGACATATCAGATGAAGAGACCGGACTGTACGGTAGTGTTACTGATAGGCTTCATGGAGACTAAGGACATGCTTACTTGTTGATCTTCATATCGCTCAATACCCGGGTAGCCGTTACGTCCAGCTAGTACCGCTGACGGCTTGTAGGTGACTGATGTGATCATCACCTACTGCTGGCGTATTGACGAGTCTTTAAAGTCCCACTCAGAGGTTCCCTGTTCAAGCGAAACGAAGTAGGACACATATGTGATATGTGTGTGGGCCTGATTAAATACGAGTATATGATACCGTATTGTAATCTGGCAGTCATCTGTTATCGGTTCGGTTATATGTGATATAACCAATTTGTCGAATCAAGTGTTGATTCGATAATGTGATATACAGATAAATGATATTAGTCGATCATATATGATATAACCGGATTATTAGATCAAGTGTTGATTTAATAATATGATATAAATTATATGTGATATAATTATATATTAACTAATATCATTAGCTCACTAATTATTCTTCATTAAATATATATTAATATATATGATATATATATATATATATATAATAATGAAGCATGGCATTTAAATTTCTTTTTTGTGAAATTAGAAATGAGGTGGAAAATGGAAGCATGGTTGCAAGCATGGGATTAACTCTAGTTTATTCTTCTTGACTCACTATTCAAGCATGGTTGCAATTTTATATTGCATAATTCCATGCTTGAATGAGTGAGGGGTCAAGAGTTGCCTTTCATTCTAGCTCATTCTTAACACTTAGCCAAATTCTTGAGTTGCTCCCATGGTTGCTCTCTGGCTTCTTCTTCCTCCTCTTGTCATGGCTCAAGCTTCAACCCTCACATGATGTGAATCATGAAGCCTGAACACAAACTAGTGAGCTCTTAACATCCCCCACTTCATCATCCTACACTTGACTAGAGATCAAGTGTAGCGTGTTTCATACGCTAAAGAGTTTAGTGTAAAGATAGCTTGAGTTGGAGGGATTTCAAGTGGATCATCTTCGGCACGAATTTCATCGGAGGAAGCTCATTCAAAGTCTCAAGAGAAGCCTATTGGAGTCGCGGGACTACTACATGAAGCAAGTGAAGAGAAGGACCGTATACAAAGGTTTTATTCTTGTTCTCTTAATGTAAAAGTAGTTTACATTTTCTATTGTCTAAATCTATAGTTAAAGATTCTAAGTTTAGGGTTCGTTAGCTTGGCAATTTTTTGAAAACGGCATGGACGATGCCTCCCGAAACCTTGTTGTCGTGCTAGGGAACCTAACAGTGGCATCAGAGCCAAGCTAAAGATTTAGACAATGTTTGTTAGATTACGAAACCGAAACTGCTCCGAAACATGAAACACTAAATCACAGTTTTTGTTGATTTTTAAAGTCGTCGAATTTTTTTTAAACAACTGTAGAATTTTATATGAGATGTAGAATGAACAAAGAAGAAATACGAACACATTTGGGCGGTTTTTGGCTGAGCACACACCCATAAAATCCGAGTAGGCCGGCCAAACAGTGCATTCTGGGCTTCTTATTTTTTCAGTTCTCCGGTCTCTGGGTTTTGGTGTTTCAGGTGTTGTTTGTTTTTGCTAAAATTTCATGAGATGTTAATTTTCTATAAAGGGAAATCGGAGTGTTTCGTAGTTGTAATTCTAACTATATTTCGGGATATTTAGACAGTGTTAAAAAGTTCGAACGGATATCAAATACCCACTTTAACCCTTGCCGCAAAATTTTCCAATAGTTTGATTTTTTCCGAGTTAAAGAACATTCAAATATCGTGCAAGTGATTCGATAGACCCTCTAGAAGAACGAAACCTAACTCGATTCTAAGACCATATGAACCGCCGCCAAACCCTCTGGTTTTCGGTAGTTCCGCGGCGCCATAGGTGAGGCAAGGGTTGTCCCTTCTACGGTTGGTCCATAGGTACTGTGGCATGTTATGAGTATTTTTAAACTTCGCTCAAGTGTTGAGCTTTTTGGGAAATTTTGGGTGTTTGTTGATTCGATCGGAATGTTTAACATCATCTACCTTTTTGATAACATGTGATGTTATATGTTTCTTAGATATGTTATATTGGATCGTCGTGTTTTGAATAGTCGGGGGGTTTTATTTGAGATGAGAGGTTTATTTTCATCCATGTAAAATTCATTGTATGTAATATTCTTTTATTGGGGAACTTCTGGGTTGAGGACGATGTCACCATTGTTGTATATTATTTACTTTTCCGCATTAGGATAGACCCAAGGCGGGGAGCACAAGTAAACGGGTTCTAGAGTCCAGTGGGAGACCATCTCAAAGTGTCGAGTCGGGTCTCCTATATCTAGAATTGGTAGGGTTGCTTGACGCTCTCGTTGTAAGTCCACGTTGCCTACCCCGGTGCTTGCGGGGAGACGGAAACGTTATGAAAAATCCGATTTTTACAACACTAGGCAACATGGACTAACCAAAAGAGGGATCTTTGCTAAACAAAACTAACTACAAAGCTAAAAAGAGTTAGCTACTCGTAAAGTGGGTTATACCTAGGTCTTCAAGTCCTTCTCTTCTTGCTCCTTGGAGTGAAAGAACGGGTTCTCCTTGTCGCTTCTCTTGCCGAAGAAAGATCCACCCGAGGGCTTCAACCTTTGGCTCCAACCTCAAACTAGAAGTAACTAAGGTGCTTGGTGTGCTAGACCTAGGACCTTAGAAAGAGTAGAGAGTGTTTTTGAAGGGATTATCTCAAGCTCAAATGGTTCTCAACTCATGAGAGGGGAGAGCTAGAGAGAGAGGAAGAGGAGGAGAGAGAATGGAAATGAACAAGTGAGAAGAATAATTCAACCCTTCTCACATATATGTGATTTATGAATAATAGATAATTAGCTAAGATAATTGTCATGGTTAATCAAGAAATGACCATTATCATTTCACATTAAATGCTTTTGTAAGGATCAAAGAGCATCTTTCATATGGAATGATGATGGTCAACTTGTCAACCTAGGTCAAAAAGTCAAGTATAGTCAAAAGGTCAACAACCCTAACCATGCACAATTATAATTAACCAATTATTAATAAATCATAATTCACACATAAACATTAGGGTTAAGAAAATGACAATGGTCATCAACCCTAATCAAAGTCCTCTGCCTCTGTCTCAGTCAACCGTGCATACACACCCGTATCCGTGTTCCGAGGAATACGAATACAATGAGATAAAACCAATCCCAAAACATATACTGGGATCCGGCTTAAACCAAAGCCCGCTAGTATAAACTGTTCGGACACCAAACGTGCATAAGTGCGCGGATGTGAACGAACCCTGTCGCAAAACCATGCGACCTCTACTCATTTTGCCTAAAGGCGAATAACCCTCTATGTGGGACTCTAAAGACTCGACACTACGCTGGCAGTGGGTTTAACCACAGACCGAAAGCGCCACTAGCTGTACGTAACGGTCCCCAAGTAGATGCCGATAAGAAGACTGACGAGGTAAACCCATCTGAACTCCTACTGAGCCGGTATGTTACAGTCTCCGTACAGTCCGGTCTGTTCGTCTAAGTGAAAGGTTTACCTAGCACCTCATGAAGGGTTTGGAAGCATCACATGTACCAAAGATAAAGTTTTTTTGGTGCTAAGTAAACATACAAAGGATCTATCCTAGAAAAATTAGGGTTTCAAATTTTTCACATCATCAAACGAAAGAAAATCTAGGGTTTAGAGAGTACAACCTTTGTAGCTCCCTACGCTAGACTCTTCGGCTACTTGGGGCTTGAAAAAGCTCGGCTTGAACTCCTCGAGGTCACCGATGATCCACCCGGAGTCCGCTTTGTCCAAGCTTGCAACTTTATCCGATCAAGTGAACGGAATCAAGCTAACACTCCAAACAAGTGGGCTAGACTTGTGTAGAATGGTGTTGTGGTTCTCTTTCTCACTTCAAAATCCAATCTTGATGAGTATATTGCTTACTACAAAGAACTAGAGAGCAAAATGAGAGATGAAGAAGAAGATGATGGCAATATCTTTTTCAAGAGTGAAAAGGATAACTCTTATCATAGGAAAAATGAAAATATATGTTTATATATTTTCATGTTCTCATCTCAATCCATGGTTTAAACAATGAATATACAATTGAACTTGAGTTAAAACACAAAAGGAAAGATTACCTTAGGTTAAAAGGTAGGTGAGGATGGTTAGGTCAAAAGAAGAGTGTAGAAGCAAATGAATCATAACCATTCCCTTTTCCCCTTTTGTTTTAAAACAAATACAATAAAATCCATATTTAAAACCATGGTGTGAGTCTTATATTACCACCATTTCCTTGTATAATCAACCATGATAGAATGATGTATGTATGCATGTATGCATGCACATCCATATGTGCATGAAACAATAAGAAATGCATACATGCATCCATAGAAACAAGAAAGGATTTCTAGTGAGAATCTAATGGTTAAATGATAAATCAACACTTGATTTATCAATCCGGCCATATCACATACGACCCCTACCAAAAGCAAGCCGCCCGATCAATATACGGTATCCTATACGCGCATTTTAATCGGGTCCATGCGCAAATCGCATACGCGCACCACAATGTTTTGCCTGGACTAGGAAACTCCATTGTGGGACTCTGAGACGCGTCAATACGCCGGCAGTGGGTGATGATCATATCAAGCACCCCTAAGCCGCAAGCGGTCAGCTAAACGTAACGGCCACCCGGGTATTGAGCAATCAGATGAGAACAAGCGAACCTGCTACAACTCCCGTCGAGCCAATCGGCGACACAACCGTGCAGTCTGGTCTCCTCGTCTGATATGTCGCATATCAAGTCTAGGGGTGGTAAACGTCAGACCCCAATAACCGATAAGTCGTGCCGATGTGAGGCTCATAACGGGTCGAGAAACTACTAGTAACACTTACCAGCAAATCTCTGATCAGCCCTGGCCAGGGACTTCCCTCTTACGGCCAATCGAGCACAGCGTAACATCAACCCCCAATACCGGGAGAGACGAAACCCCTCCTATCGTTCATTGCCTCCATGTGACTCGGGACTGTACCCAAAAACCACCGTTTTGCAGGCCCTCATGGACGTGGTAAGGTGGAGATCAAAGCACAGTGGGAATCACACAAGACTCTATGACGATCTCGGGTCTACAGACTAACCTGCACAAGTGTCACCTGAGAACTGCCATCTAGCGTGAGGTATAATACCATCTGGGTGTTCTCGGCGAGTCCGTCCAGTGTACCCAGTCTCCACTGAGCACCCATATACCATCTCTGATGTCAAACACCAATGGATATGGGATCATCCATCGCCCATCTCATGGGTCGAGAAGCGTATACGCTAGTCTACACTGGTATATCGATGCCCCGTCTCGATACACCTGCGACTAGGGACCTTGAAGGATGTACATATGGACTACCATGTCCCTACTAGTATGATCTGCATCATAGTCCAGGTTGTCAAGTACACATCCTAAGGGCTTTACCAACATGTAACTATAAGACAGTTTAAAGAGACTAGTATACATGTTAAGATAAAGAGCAACCACATAGCATACTATCATATCGAGCAAGAAAGTCATCTCTATATATGTCCAAGCATCCAATATAATATACATCATCTGTACAATACTGGCCTCTAGGGCATACATACAACTAACAATCTCCCACTTGCACTAGGACCAGCTGTTGTATTATCGCATACCGAGCATCCCGAAGAGTCTCTCAAACTGTATCTGGGGAATAGCCTTCGTGAGTGGATCCGCTGTGTTGTTCTTCGTGTCAACCCTCCTGACCTCGATTTCCCGGCGATCAACTATCTCCCGGATCAGGTGATACCGCTTCAGAATATGCCTGGATCGCTGATGGGACCTAGGTTCCTTGGCCAAAGTCACCGCTCCATTGTTATCGCAATACAAAGGTATTGGATGCTCAATGGATGGAACCACTCCAAGTTCAGTAATGAACTTCTTGATCCAGACAGCCTCTTTGGCAGCATCGTTGGCAGCGATGTATTCAGCCTCCATCGTCGAGTCTGCCACGGTTTCTTGCTTGGAACTCTTCCAGCTAACCGCCCCTTCGTAAAGGGTAAAGATAAATCCCGACTGCGACTTAGAGTCGTCCTTATCACTCTGGAAGCTTGAATCGGTAAAGGACTCCACTTGGAGTTCTCCGTTACCATACACTAAGAGCATCTCTTTAGTCCTTCGTAAGTACTTGAGAATGCTCTTCACAGCTGTCCAGTGACTCTCTCCAGGATCAGCTTGATACCTGCTCACTACACTTAGTGAGTATGCTACATCGGGTCTGGTACATAGCATCGCGTACATGATAGAGCCTACAGCCGAAGCATAGGGTATCCCTTGCATGCGAGCTCTCTCCAAATCGGTCTTAGGAGACATCTCTTTGGAGAGAGTGACTCCAGAGATCGTGGGTAAATTCCCACGCTTGGATTCTTCCATACTAAACCTCTTTAGTATGGCGTCAATGTACCTGGATTGGGACAATCCCAATATCCGTTTGGATCTATCTCTATAGATCCTAATTCCCAATATGCAGGAGGCATCACCAAGATCTTTCATTGAGAATCTTTGTGCTAATAAGAGCTTGACCGATTGCAGTATAGGAATGTCATTTCCTATCAAGAGTATGTCGTCCATGTACAATACGAAGAAGACAACCTTACTCTCTGCCACCTTCTTGTAGATACAAGGTTCATCTGGGTTTTTTGACGAAATCAAACTCTTTGATAACGACGTCAAAGCAGATGTTCCAACTCCGCTATGCTTGCTTTAATCCATAAATGGATTTAAGCAGCTTGCACACCTTCCCGCTGCTCCCACTATCTACGAAGCCCTCTGGCTGAGTCATGTACACGCACTCTTCTAAATCACCGTTTAGAAAGGCGGTCTTAACATCCATTTGCCAGATTTCGTAATCATAATATGCAGCGATGGCAAGCATGATCCGGATGGATTTAAGCATAGCCACTGGAGAAAATGTTTCGTCATAGTCCACACCTGGTCTTTGACGAAAACCCTTTGCAACAAGTCTAGCTTTGAAAGTCTCCACTTTCCTATCTACACCATGTTTTTTCTTGAAGATCCACTTGCTCCCAATGGGTTTTACCCCTTCAGGAGCATCTTCCAAAGTCCATACTTTGTTGGTGTACATGGATTCCATCTCGGACCGCATAGCATCCATCCATTTCACTGAGTCCCCACTCGTGATGGCCTGCTCGAAGCTAGTTGGGTCATCATCCTCCACGATGCAATCCTCGCTGCCACCATCCATGAGAAAACCGTAGTATCTCTCAGGTTGGCGAGGAACCCTACTAGATCGGCGGAGAGGCTGAGGTTCATTAGGAACTACTGAATCCTCTGGTTCAACCAAATCTTCTGTCGTAGTCTGTATTGCTGGAACCTCTTCCAGTTCTACCTTCTTGCCACTAATCTCTTTTTCAAGAAATTCCTTTTCTAAAAAGGTGGCATGTCGAGAAACAAACACCTTTTGTTCCTCGGTGTGGTAGAAGTTATACCCGCTCGAATGTTTGGGATATCCAATAAACTTACACAGAATGGACCTTGCCGCGAGTTTGTCCGGATTTTGCGTTTTTACATATGCCGTACAACCCCATATCTTAACATAATTAAGACATGGTCTCTTTCCTTTCCATATCTCATATGGAGTGGTTGGCACGGATTTGGTGGGAACCATATTCAATAGGTCTGCAGCTATTTCCAGTGCATATCCCCAGAAGGAAATAGGTAACTCAGCTGTGCTCATCTAATAGGGTGCGGTTCCTCCGTTCTGATACACCGTTGTGCTGTGATGTATATGGAGGAGTCGGCTGAGAGAGAATCCCATTCTCTTTTAGGAAGTCCAGGAATTCATTGCTCAAGTATTCACCTCCTCGATCAGATAGAAGGACTTTAATACTTTTTACGGTTTGGTTCTCGACTTCTTTTTTATATTCTCTAAATTTCTCAAAAGCTTCTGATTTGTGTTTCATCAAGAACACATATCCGAATCTAGAGAGATCGTCAGTGAATATAATGAAGTACGAAGAACCATCCCTGGCAGGTGTAGACATTGGACCACATACATCACTATGCACTAGTCCCAAGAGTTCCGTAACTCTTTCTCCGTTTCCCGTAAACGGAGTTTTGGTCGTCTTGCCTTTTAGACATGACTGGCAAGTGTCATAAGATGAAAATTCAAACGGATTTAAATATCCATCTTTATGCAACTTAGCTAGTCGTGTCGCATTGATGTGACCCAGTCTACAATGCCACAAGAAGGATTCATTCAGTTCAGAACTCTTCCTCTTGTGTGTGTTTGTTATACTTAGAACTGTTGATTGATTTAGAACATAAATGCCATTGCACAACGTGCCTGATCCAACCAACTTTTGGTTACAGAAAATGTTCATAACATTATCCTATAATACAAAATTATATCCCTCTTTACTCAAAAAAGAAACCGATATAATGTTGCATATCAGGTTCGGCATGTAATAACATTCGTTCAGAACCAATGTATTACCAGTTGGTAATGCAAGGTGATATTCCCCGACAGTCTTAGCTGCAACAATTGCACCATTTCCAACTCTAATGTCTTTATCACCTTCTCCAAGTTCTCTACATTTCCTGAGCCCATGTAACTGATTACATATATGGGATCCTGACCCGGTATCTAATACCCAGGACATAGGGCAAATGGAGAAACAGTTCTCTGTAACGAACACACCCGAAGAAAATGCATCAACATGTACTTTCTTCATTCGGGTGGCATAGGAATCCTGGTATTCCCCTATGTCCTGTTCAGTCCTATAACTCTTATAAGATAGAATGGAACCAACATTCCCCAGCACAGTATAACATGTGGGTTCAGTCAATACATCCATATTATTATCTTGATTAGGGCATGACATGGTCGCTACCTGGAGAGAGAGAGAAGAAAACACTTTAGCGTATGCTTTTGCATGATCAGATTGGTTATTATCTTATCTAATCAGGATGGCTCCCACTGGTTTTTATCAAATCTTCCTTCAAACCCTAAAAGGAAAGACTAGCCGGGATTAATCGCACCCTACAACTTCGCCAATCTTTCAGCCAGTCCAGTGTCGGTACTTTGAGGGAGGTTCCCCGTGCTTTCGCACGGACCTAATTAAAGTAAACCTCGTTTTCCCAGAGGCGTAACCCCGTTAACACCTTTCTAGACACCTACTTGATCGGCTAATTGTAATGTGTAAAACTCTCCCAGGAGTAACTCTTACTTGCAGTGGGTATCGGGATCCAACTATCTCATAGAAGGTATGCAATCTCATTGCAAATTTCAACACTTGAAATTCCCGATAATATTTTGCCCCTAGCGTCCTATGACCTTGACGCAGGCCAACAAACCATAGTGCGCTAGTCAAGTTCAACCCGTCATTTCTTGATTGAATTAAAACCCACCCGTACGACCCTTGACGCACGCCAACAAAGTCGCACGACTACCCTAATCCAATCTGCATCACATGCATTAACAGATAAATACTAGTTAGCTACCGCACACTACGCCTTGACGCAGGCCAACAAACATAGCACGAATACTAAGTAGGATTTATCTGAAATGACGGAGGGCTACGACAGGATTTTCTGAGAACCTATTGCGTAATGAACTTGATATCGTTGTAGAATCAAGTGAAGTTTTGAAATGGAGTGATTTTGAGGCTTTTCTAGTTTTGCTAAAGGGGTCACTCCCGGTGAAGGGATCGTCGGCCCTTTCCTCGTCGAATGAGGTGCGGGATATATCATATATATCACTGTGCAAAGCAGAAACCATAGAAGCAATCAAAAACAAACCGAGTGTGTAGTATCTTCCAGTTATTGCTAAAGGGGTCACTCCCGGTGAAGGGATCTCGGCCCTTTCCTCATCGAATAAGGTGCAGGGTATATCATATATACCGCTATGCAAAGCAAAACTGTAGCTGCCCTTTTTATTTGAAAATTTGATTCTACAACATCTATTAGGTTTCTTTTCTTTCATTAATCACATTAATGAAGTCCCATCATTTAAGTCACCTAAACATCACAGATAAATACGACGTACACTTATGCCATCAGCATTCGCCTCGATGTCCCCTCGTGCACTGTTAGGTTAGGTAACTAACGACAGAGCAGGGCAGGGCTAGTGCGGGTGTAAAACATAAGTAACGCCTATATAATATATCATATATACTATATACTGTATCCATCACAGAACATATCTAATGATCACATCACAGATATCGCAGCAGAAACATTGATATAATGTGGGATATACTAGGACGCCCGTATTTAGTATTTAGCCAAAATAGAAAATACGGATTCCACGGTCGCGATGAATAGCCAAGCCCACACCCTGGACCCCTACGAGAGAGGCAAGCGACCCTACCAATTCTGGAGTTTAGGAGACCCGGTCTCGACTCCTCGAGATGGCCTCCCACTGAACCCCAGAACCCGGTCACCTGTGCTCCCCTCCTTGGGTCCATCCTAATGCGGAAAAGTAAATAATATACAACACTGGTGACACAACCTCAACCTGGAAGTGCCCCAAATAAAAGAATATTACATTATATTTGAATTTACATGAATGAAAATATAAAACTCTCATCTCACATAAAACCCCCCGGCTATTCAATTGCGACAATCCTGCACATCATATCTCAGCAACACATAATATCTCATATCATCAACGTAAGTAAGTATGCATACACCGATTGTCGTCGACGTATAGCAACGACAATCGGTAAATACATACTACACTTACGGTCACAGAAAAGAAAGTGTAAAACTGCAATATCTTGAATCCACATTCTCTTTAGACATCGTAAATGCGAAGTATCACATACCTCGTATTTCATGTCTTATAATATGAATTCCACACATTACATCTCATTCCAGATAATTAGACGGTATTAAAGTTTTCGAACGAATGATCAAATACCCAAAATTCCCTAAACCTCAACACTTGAGCGGAGTTCAAAAACCCGGAGTGTGACACAGTGGTAGCGGTCCAGCCGTAGAAGGGTCAAGCCAACGCCTCACATGTGGCATGTCGTACTGCCCCAAACCCTAAGGTTCAAAAGGCAGTTCAAGACGGTCACATAATCGAGTTAAGGTTTGTTGTCTTCTAGAGGGTCCACCACAAACAAACTTGCTCGTATTTCCGAAAGATTTTAAACCCCGTGAAAAGTGAGCAAATGATACTCGTTCAAATACTTCAATACATTCTAATTTATCCGGAAAAGAAACGAAATGAAAATTCCGATCGAATCGTCGAGTCCAAAACCATCTTTAGAATTTTCAACAGTATAATCAGATTAAACATACTCAAAACAATGTACAAGCAGTGTAAGGAGTTACTGTGCAAAAACGAAGCCATGAAGCCACTATATGGCCGCGGAGCCGCGGCTTAAGCCAAGCTTTGCCGCGGTTCCGCGGCGGTTTGTTCAGATCATGGGTTCGTATTTCACAGTTTTTCTTATATTTTCCTGCTGTATTTTTTAAGTATTTTTAATTCTGAAAAACAGCAGTTTTTAAAAAATGTCCAGAGAGCACTCAAAAATCCGTATTTTCGGTTCGATCGGAGTTTTAACTTCGTAAAATAGACGCCTAATGTTCTAGGTTGGCTCTGATACCAATGAAAGGTTTACCTAGCACCTCATGAAGGGTTTGGAAGCATCACATGTACCAAAGAAAAAGTTTTTATGGTGCTAAGTAAACTTACAAAGGATCTATCCAAGAAAAATTAGGGTTTCAAATTTTTCACATCATCAAATGAAAGAAAATCTAGGGTTTAGAGAGTAAAACCTTTGTATCTCCCTACGCTAGACTCCTCGTCTACTTGGGGCTTGAAAAAGCTCGGCTTGAACTCCTCGAGGTCACCGATGATCCACCCGGAGTCCGCTTTGTCCAAGCTTGCAACTTTATCCGATCAAGTGAACGGAATCAAGCTAACACTCCAGACAAGTGGGCTAGACTTGTGTAGAATGGCGTTGTGGTTCTCTTTCTCACTTCAAAATCCAATCTTGATGAGTATATTGCTCACTACAAAGAACTAGAGAGCAAAATGAGAGAGGAAGAAGAAGATGATGGCAATATCTTTTTCAAGAGTGAAAAGGATAACTCTTATCATAGAAAAATGAAAATATATGTTTATATATTTTCATGTTCTCATCTCAAACCATGGTTTAAACAATGAATATACAATTGAACTTGAGTTAAAACACAAAAGGAAAGATTACCTTAGGTTAAAAGGTGGGTGAGGATGGTTAGGTCAAAAGAAGAGTGTAGAAGCAAATGAATCATAACCATTCCCTTTTTCCCCTTTTGTTTTAAAACAAATACAATAAAATCCATATTTAAAACCATGATGTGAGTCTTATATTGCCACCATTTCCTTGTATAATCAACCATGATAGAATGATGTATGTATGCATGTGTGCATGCACATCCATATGTGCATGAAACAATAAGAAATGCATACATGCATCCATACATCCATAGAAATAAGAAAGGATTTCTAGTGAGAATCTAATGGTTAAATGATAAATCAACACTTGATTTATCAATCCGGCCATATCACATACGACCCCTACCAAAAGCAAGCCGCCCGATCAATATACGGTATCCTATACGCGTATTTTAATCGGGTCCATGCGCATATCGCATACGCGCACCACAACGTTTCGCCTGGACTAGGAAACTCCATTATGGGACTCTGAGACTCGTCAATACGCCGGCAGTAGGTGATGATCATATCAAGCACCCCCAAGCGTCAAGCGGTCAGTTAAACGTAACGGCCACCCGGGTATTGAGCGATCAGAAGAGAACAAGCGAACCTGCTACAACTCCTGTCGAGCCAATCGGCGACACTACCGTGCAGTCCGGTCTCCTCGTCAGATATGTCGCATATCAAGTCTAGGGGTGGTAAACGTCAGACCCCAATAACTGATAAGTCGTGCCGATGTGAGGCTCATAACGGGTCGAGAAACTACTGGTAACACTTACGAGCAAATCTCTGATCAGCCCTGGCCAGGGACTTCCCTGTTACGGCCAATCGAGCACAGCGCAACATCAACCCCTAATACCGGGAGAGACGAAACCCCTCCTATCGCTCATTCCCTCCATGTGACTCGGGGCTGTACCCAAAAACCACCGTTTTGCACGCCCTCATGGACGTGGTAAGGTGGAGATCAAAGCACAGTGGGAATCACACAAGACTCTATGACGATCTCGGGTCTACAGACTAACCTGCACAAGTGTCACCTGAGAACTGCCATTTGGCGTAAGGTATAATACCATCTGGGAGTTCTCGGCGAGTCCGTCCAGTGTACCCAATCTCCACTGAGCACCCGTATACCATCTCTGATGTCAAACACCAATGGATATGGGATCATCCATCGCCCATCTCATGGGTCGAGAAGCGTATACGCTTGTCTACACTGGTATATCGATGCCCCGTCTCGATACACCTGCGACTAGTGACCTTGAAGGATGTACTTATGGACTACCACGTCCCCACTAGTATGATCTGCATCATAGTCCAGGTAGTCAAGTACACATCCTAAGGGCTTTACCAACATGTAACTATAAGACAGTTTAAAGAGACTAGTATACATGTTAAGATAAAGAGCAACCAGATAGCATATTATCATATCGAGCAAGAAAGTCATCTCTATATATGTCCAAGCATCCAATATAATATACATCATCTGTACAATACTGGCCTCTAGGCATACATACAACTAACGGTAAGAACATCGCATGGCAGGCCGGGGTGGTAAACGTCAGTCCCCTACTAGCGGTACAAGTCGTGCCGGAGTGTAGCCCAGAACACCTGAGATAACACTAGAAACCTACCAGTCTATCTCGCTTGCCCTGGCCAGGGACTTTGTGTAATGGCTCTCCTAGACACAGCGCGATATCAACACCTAATACCGGGAGAGACGAATCCTGTCTAACCGTCACTGCCTCCAAGTGCTTCGGGACTGCACCCAAAAACTACCTGTTTGCACGACTCATTTGAGCCGTGGTAGGGTAGTAATCAAAGTACAGTGGGAACACACTCGAGGCGAAGTGACAGTGTCAAGTCAACGGACTAAGCTGTACTCATGTCACCTGGGAACTGATAACTGACGATAGGTATAATACCAACCAACAGTTCTCGACGAGTCCTGTCCAGTGTACTCGTAACCTAACGAGCACCCGCATACTATCCCAAGTACGACGTACTGACGGCTGTGGGACAGGCCGTCTCCCAAGCTGGGATGAGAAGCGCATACGCTAGTCTACTCCGGAGTATCGATGCCCTGTCTCGATAGTCCTGCGACTAGGGACCTGCATAAGGATGTGCTTATAGATTACCCAGCCCCCATGAGTGTGACTGCCATCACAACGCTGGTAATCAAGCAAAGATCCTAAGGGCTCCACTAATGTGTAAAGGCGAAATGCTAAAAGAAACACATGCACACATTAAAGCAGAAACAAACCAAGTAGCATACTACTATTTTGAGCAAGAATGTCAATACAAGGTGAATATCCTAAGCTTCCATCAAGTAATATACAATCCAGTATGATACAGTAATGTCCTCTAGGGCATATACACTAACAATCTCCCACTTGCACTAAGGACATGTACTGGCGTATCGAAGACCTATCATCTCGATCAGCCGCTCGAACTGAGTCTGGGGTAAGGCCTTCGTGAATGGATCAGCAGTGTTATTTCCGTAGCAACTCTCCGAACCTCGATCTCCTGGCGACCCACGATCTCCCTAATCAGGTGATACCGCCTCAAGATGTGCCTGGACTTCTGATGGGACCTGGGTTCCTTCGCTAAAGCTATAGCTCCGTTGTTGTCACAATACAGCGGTATTTGATCAACAATGGTAGGAACCACCTGAAGCTCCGTGAGGAACTTCTTCATCCAGACAGCTTCCTTTGTGGCATCTGCAGCAGCGATATATTCCGCTTCCATCGTCGAGTCAGCAACGGTTTCCTGTTTGGAACTCTTCCAACACACCGCCCCTCCATAGAGGGTAAAGACATAACCCGACATGGACTTGGAATCATCCTTGTCACTCTGGAAGCTGGAGTCAGCAAAGGCCTCGATCTGGAGGTCTTTTTTGCCATACACCAAGAACATCTCCTTAGTCCTTCTCCGGTACTTGAGAATGTTCTTTACCGCTATACAGTGCTTCTCCCCAGGGTTTGACTGATACCGGCTTACCACACTCAGTGCATAAGCTACATCTGGTCTGGTACACAACATCGCATACATTATAGAGCTACCGCAGAAGCGTTGGGTATAATAGACATGCGATCCATTTCCAAATCAGTCTTGGGGACATCTCTTTGGAGAGGGTGATCCCGTGACAAGCCGGTAGATTACCACGCTTGAAATCTTCCGTACTGAATCTTTTCAGTATGGTGTCGATGTACCTGGACTGTGAGAGTCCTAATATCCTCTTGGATCTGTCACGGTAGATCCGGATCCCCAGAATGTACGAGGCATCACCCAGGTCTTTCATGGAGAATCTGTGTGACAAGAAGCCTTTAACAGATTGTAGCATAGGAATGTCATTTCCTATCAAGAGAATGTCATCCATGTATAAAACGAGGAATACTACAGTTCTCGCTACAAATCTACTATAGATGCATGGTTCACATGGATTTTTGATAAAGCCAAATTCTTTGACCGTTTCATCAAAACAGATGTTCTAACTCCGCGATGCTTGCTTTAGTCCATAGATGGACTTAAGCAATTTGCACACCTTTCCGTTGCTCCCACTCTGAATGAAACCCTCTGGCTGATCCATATAGACACACTCCTCTAAATTTCCATTTAGAAAAGTGGTCTTTACGTCCATCTGCCAGATCTCTTAATCGTGGAAGGCAGCAATAGCAAGAAGGATCCGAATGGATTTCAGCATAGCCACTGGAGAAAAGGTTTTGTCATAGTCCAAGCCAGGTCTTTGACGGAAACCCTTTGCAACAAGTCTAGCTTTATAGGTCTCAACCTGTTCATCTACACCAATCTTCCTTTTGAAGATCCACTTACATCCTACGGGTTTTACCCCATCTGGAGCAATGTCCAACGTCCATACTTTGTTGGTGTAAATGGACTACATTTCGGTCCGCATTGCATCGAGCCATTTTACCGAGACAACGCTCTGAATGGCCTGCTGCAACCTAGTAGGCTCATCACTATCAATGATGCAATCCTCTCTATCCCCGTCTATGAGAAAACCGTAGTATCTCTCGGGCGGATGAGAAGCACGTGCAACAAGCCGTTAAACCTCTAGGTGTCCCTAGTAGGAGGAGTGTTGTCTCCTGAGGGTTTTCAGCGGATTACACCCACAAAATCCGTTCAAGTTGGTTTTGTAAAATAACTACGATTCAAACCCTAAAGTTTTTGTTTCAGAAAATAATAATTCTATAATCCTAAGTCTAGACTATCAAACCTTTATTTTTCACACATCGCTTCTTATTTAACTACAGTTTTTATATGTCTTTACGTGCAGTGCAATTAGTGTCGTTAAGTTCCAGAAGGATCGATTAAAGTCATCATGTCGCACAATAAAGCCCAGATAACAATTTTAAAAGGATCACATAAGTTTTATAAAGAGTTAAGCATTTTTCAAGTTTCGTTTTCCAGTAAGGTTTGAACTTCAGAATTTCTATCTTCCTTAACAGGAAACTAAGTCGTATTTTTCACTCCACCTTTTTCTTGTTTTCATTTCATACACACCTCTGTGAACGTGCAGTAGTCTTTATCATAGAATAAAACCTTCATATCTCCGCTAAAATATTTATAAAAGTCTGTCTTTTATCAAGATTATTCTCACACAAAGAACCGTTAGGAATTTTAACTCGGAGAGAACACTTGCTTGACTTTGTTTCAAAACTGGACTTTCTAGGCTTCTTAGCGAGCTTTGGGCCAATGCACCCAAACCAGTTGGTTTTAGGGCATTAGGTGTAGAAAACACCCCAGCGGACTTAATTACTCAAGTTACCTAGGTCCAAAAACAAAAGACAGTTTGTCGTGAAAATCAGATGATTTAATACGAACGGAGATATAACCGGCAGTTCAAATATTTTTTTGGATAAAAGACGTGTTTAGTGGGTTTGGTGTGTAATCATTCCAATCAAGTTTTAGATGGGTTATTTTTCAGACTTAGCTCCAATTATGGCATCAATAACATTCCTTCATATTCGCTTTACTTCATAAACTATTCTTGACATTACTTATTTCAGAACAAACCTATTTGATCCTCAGAAAATCATTTATCTGTTTAAAAGTTTAAACATGAAAGACTTGTCATCTAATTCCCAAAATTCACGACACGTGTAGTGTGATGTAAAGACGTATATCAACCATAGTTAACTTCAAAGGAGAGTTATCTTTCAGGTTTTCAAAATCTAAACATAAGATTTAGTTATTCCTATTTTTTCAAACAAAAACCGTCGAATGTTGAATCAGAGTTCTTCCACAAGCTAACTTGATAAAAAGTTTTTATAATTTTTGGAAATTTTTCGATTTTTGTGGGTTTTTAATAAGGTATGCAAATGCAAAATATACAAATGAATGCGAAGGAAGAAAGCTTACCGAGCACACCCCCAAACTTAAACTTGACAGTGCCCTCACTGTCAGGCTATACCAAGAGGGTCAAAATTGCCGGCGCTCCCTAAAAACAAATTATATACAACAAAGAAAACAAAAAAATATATACAAAAAAGGTGTCCCCCCAAACTTAAGTAAAACAGTGTTTCCACTGTTAAGCGTTGAAATTCAGGATTAGGGGGGAAAGAGAACAGTATCCATCTATACAAGGCCTTACACAGGCCAAAAGTTAACACCAACCATTCAAAGATTTTATCGCTATAATGTACCGGTTGGTGGAAGAAGGCGTAGAGAAAAGAGATGGAGAATACGCGAGACCATATGCGGAGAGAAGCGGGATATGGTCTCGGTATATGAGAGGAAGAAGAATGGCGGAAGGGAAAAAGAAGTGGAATACGAACTTGAGGGTGCAAATGGAGTAAATAGATTAGCACAATTTATGATGAGCGATGTGTGAAAAGTGATTGTGCTAATATATTTACTCGTCGAGAAATTGGGTCGAATCCCTCAAGATTCGTAAGAAACCATGGGTACGCCGAACTTGGTAAACCAGACATATGAAATGTAAGTGAGACGGGTTCTTGCAAGGTCGGAACGATGGAAAGGATGGAGGGAAGTGATCGAGGAGGGGCATCGGTTAGGGTTTCGGTAGGGTGTACACAGTCAATGAAAGGAACAGGATGAATTGGAAAATCCGACTCATCAATTAAAACTGTTTCATCCTCAAAACTATCCTCAATATTCTCCTCAAAATTTATCTCATCCATGCCTTTATCATTAATATCAAGACGCATATGAAGTTCGGGAAAAACATTTAAAGACTCGGGATGATGATTTGAAGAGACAACCTTAGCCAAATCTACTGGTTCATCATCCAAAATGTTCCCAGCGTCAATATTCTCGATCAAGTGAAAATCAATATTCTCAGACACCTCATCAAAAGCATGGATTTCAATCAATTCAGGTTCTAGAGTGGAGGTGTAGAGGTCAAAAGGTTTGGGATCGGTTTCACTTGGAAGAGACCCTTCACAATCGGGCAAATCAAACACTACGAAGTCGCACAACTCATTAATCATTCTATCTTCAACTGGTGAATCGTTTGGAACACTAGATAGACATTCAAAACAGGAGTTGTGGGATTCAATTTGGGACGAGTAGGTTTGACTTGGAAGGGGGTACACCTCACGCTCTCCACTCGAATTCACAGCCTGTCCTGCCGTCTCATCATACGTTGAAAAAGTTGGAGCTAGTTGAAAACTAGCTATCGGGTCACTAGGTTGCATGAGGGCGGCCATGGACGCATTCAAATCCATCATCTGTTGGCTTGACGCTAACCTAAAATCTTCCAATGATTGTTCCAGACTAGACATAGGTTGTGAAGGGGTTTCAGTAAAAGATTCAAAGTTGTTTGGATACTGAAAACTCCCAAACGGCTGTGTAGAAGCAATGTCTAGGGAAGGTGCAAAAGTCGGGTAGGATTGGTAGGAATTGAATGGCTGGACAGGAGTGGGATCAACATTGGGATAAGAAGGTGAATGGATTTGTTGGTCCCAAGAATTTGTAGTGGTGAAAGGAGTGAAAGATCGGCTACGGGATTGTTCAATTCGTTCAGCAAGAGACATTGGTCTCGGGGTTACAACTGGATTTTCAAAAGGGGTATCAACGCAAGAAGGGGTGAATGTTTGAAACGGTTGATACGAAGTGGATTGCGGGGTCTAGTTGTTCGTCCTAGATGCGTCTATCCGATCTCTCAATGAAATTTTTGGCATGGATGGATCGTTTGAAGTTCATCCAAAGCAAGAACCGTATGAAGTAATGTCTGGTTGTGGGTACCAAAGTTCGGCAAGAGTTTTTCGAGGTGGGGTACCCATGATATAAAGAGAGAGAAAGAAAGGCAGAGAAAAGGAGGGGAAAAAGAATGTGATATTTTTTTTTATTATTATTATTTTTTATTAGTTGTTAGCGAAAGAATGAAATATACACAAAAAATTATGGACAAAAATAATCACGACACAAAAATACCACACACCTAATCGTTCTAGGGTTCACCTAGGTCAACTAGACCTGCTCGAGAACTTGATTGTCGAAGTAAAACTGTGTCGAGAAACAGGCTCAAGATACACTGATCACGAGGCCAGGTAAGTGCAGAGATAAGGGGAGGTTTTCCAACGCTTTCGCGAAGTTCCTTAATTAAATAACCCTTTCTCTTTTGGCGGTTTCGCCGTTAACACTTTCCTAGACACCCCGTAAACAATATACCGTTAAGCAAGGTTCTAAACACAGTTAACTTCTCCTAGTGAGCGCGAAGTCCTTAAGGCTTAAATTCTAGTTTCTTTTAAATTTGTGCGGGTAAACGTTATGCTCAAGTTCGTAATTTGTGGGCCACGGAAAAGGTGATGAAATCCTTTACCGTATCTTGTGGGGTTCGCTTGCCCTTAAGTCCGTATTAATGTATGCAATGCGCAATTCAAAAAATTCTATAAAGAATCAAACAAACGTTTTTTAGTTTAAGCGCGGCGCTGCAACAAATACGGGTTAGTCAATTTTTAGCGTTTGCTAGCGAACTTGCAAAGAATCCTGCAAAGAATAGTATATTGGATGCGTCGGATTTGAGAAGAAGGTGTTAGTAAAATACGTACCGTTATGTTTTGGGTTAGGAAACCCCCGTTGAATCAAATCCGGTAAGCTTGAAAGGTTCGCTTACGCGGGTCAAACTACCCGGATCTTTGGCACTGTACTTCGTAAACACTTTTGCCTTGAATGCACACTTTGCTCCCCACAACCGCAGTTTGCAAATACGCAAAAATCTGCACTCTTGCCCACAAAAATGATCAAAAATATAAAAAAGATTTTTTTTTTATAAATATATACAAAAAGAATATTAACCCGAATAACAAGAAAGAAAATACGCTACCGTCTCCCCGGCAATGGCGCCATTTGATCGGAAGAATTTTAGTTTTACCGCAATCAAGACGGTGTCGCTATGCAGCTAGCCGGTTGAGCACGGGTCGGTCCACAGGGAGATGGTGTTATCTTACCTTCTTGTCTTAGACGAGTCAATAAAAAATCTGTATGTTTGTTCGGTCTAACCTATGTGTTTATTTGCAAGTATAAAGTTGTTAAGAAAAGATACGAGATTGTAAGCTAAGAATTCCGTACTCAAAACCTTTGAGCCGAGTCTTGACCAATTGAAGCTAGAGCAATCGGCAACAACGTGGATTAGGGGATTTAAGCGCGGTATTCGTGGAATCCGGCTTATTTACCCTTGTCCTTCCGTTCTTGTCTCTTGCTTTCGCCTCCGGCCAAACCGAACGCAACCGGTCGCGGTTAGGAATCACCGTTACCTTGTCAGGGTACGGTGCCTAACGGAGCGCTTGCGTATGGTTTGGGCGGAGTTTAATGGAAAATAACGGGAAAAGGAATTGGCAAAGAAACGTTAACTTACAATATCATATGGATTCTTAACAACAATAATAATTACAACATTCACAAAATGAACAAAAGAGAACAAAAAGAAAAGAACAAATAAAAGAAAAGATTACAAGAAGGAAAGTGCATGAATTAAATTGCAAATAATTAAAGACAAGGTAATAAAAAGCAAGTAATAAAAAGCGATAAAAAGAATACGAAACTAGGACTCAAGACAAGCATGTGATCAATAGCCAACCCTTAAACTTGCAAGCTCAATGAAGAGGTTGCAAGATCAAGGGAAGGGTAGAGAACGCATGTGAAATGAAGTGCTAGTCCCGTGAGAAAATACGACCCTTGAGATCAATAACTAACCCTTAACCATTCAAGCTCAATGAAGAGTTTGAATGAGCAAGAGAAAGCAAGAATCTCAAGGGGGAGCAAACTAACAAGAAAGATAAAAATCCCTCATCTTCATTAACATCCACTCAAAAGCTCTCACTACAATTTCATGGAGGAAGAATGAAGAAGAAGAAGAAAGAAGAAGAAAACTACACAAAAAAGAGGCTAAAGAAAAGCTCTCTTAGTTGAGCTCAGATCTGCTGTATTTATAGGCAGGAGAATGGAGTTCTAGGGCAACCATCATACCATAGATGTAATTACCAAACTACCCAGAAAAAACGACAGAGAGTGGGACCCACTTGGCCGCGGATCCGCCGCCAATACCCCCTATTGGCCGCGGATCCGCCGCACTATAGAGGGTTTAGGGGCTCTGATTTTCTGTGCTTCCCTGGTTTCTTGTCCTTTGTTGTCTGGTATATGTATTTTCTGAAAATACATTCATAATTCTTCCAGAATTTCTGTTGAGGAAAGGTGGACTTTTTGTGGATGTCTTTTGTCATGATTGCCTCGAGCTCCGCGTAGATTTCTTGGAACTTGTTGTTGCCATTGAGCCTTGTGCATGAAGGTGACATTGATTTGACATTTTGTCTTCCTAAACTGGTATCTGGCAACATACGGATAACGAGCGGAGACCGTGTTTTCTCAGTAATTGGCAGGAACCCGGATTTTGTCGTGTTTTCCATGAATTTCACCGTTTTAGAACCGAGAACCTGTATCCTGCAAATATGTAACAAACACGGATTAAAAGCACCTACCTATAAACAACCGAGCGTAAGAATGGGCGGTATAAAATGCAGTATTCTGTGATGAACATGAGACTGCCTACTACTTCTGCGGAGCGGCGTGGGCATGTCCTGATCTTTCGAACCCTCTGGTTCTACTAAGCTTTCAGTAATAGCTCGTGGTTCTGGAATTTCTTCCAGTTCTATTGCGCTTCCACTTATCTGTTTTTCCAGAAACTCAGTTTCCAAAAAGTGGGCATGACGAGAAACAAATACATTTTGTTCCTCTTCGCAATAGAAGAAATATCCCTTGGAGTTCTTTGGATATCCCACAAACTTACACTGTACTGAGCGTGCCTCGAGCTTATCCGCATGCTGCTGTTTGACAAAAGCTGGACATCCCCATGTCTTAATGTGATTAAGATAGGGTCTCTTCCCACACCACATCTGATATGGTGTGGTAGGCGCAGTCTTAGTTGGAACTCGGTTCAAAAGGTATGCAGCTGATTCTAGCGCATATCCCCAGAATGATCGCGGTAACTCAGCGTTACTCATCATGGACCGTATGTTGCGGAGTGTATGGAGGAGTAAGTTGAGAGAGAATTCCATTCTCTTTTAAGTAATCCAGGAACTCGGCACTCAAGTATTCACCACCTCGATCAGATCTCAGTGTCTTGATACTTTTGCCGGTTTTTTTTCTACTTCATTCTTATATTCCTGGAATTTTTCAAAGGCTTCGGATTTATATTTCATTAAGAAGACATAACCGTACCTTGAAAAGTCATCCGTAAAAGTAATGAAGTAAGAATAACTGCTTCGTGCATGCGTAGAAATTGGACAGCACACGTCGCTGTGTACGAGTCCCAAGAGAATAACCGCTTCATGCATGCGTAGAAATTGGACCGCACACGTCGCTGTGTACGAGTCCCAAGAGCTCGCTCGCTCTTACTCCGTGTCCAGTGAACGGAGTCTTTGTCATCTTTCCTTTGAGACAGGATTGACAAGTTGCATATGATTGATATTCGAACGGATCCAAATATCCTTCTGTATGTAACTTCGACGACCTTCTCTCATTGATGTGACCCAGTCTACAATGCCATAAGAAAGTCTGATTTGTTTCCGGAGACATTCTTTTCTGTGTATTCTGGACTTTGAAAATCTGTGGTTGGTTTAATACGTATATACCATTGCTCAATGTACCTGACCTAATCAGAACTTGATTAAGGTGAATGTTTACAACATTACTTACAAACGCAAATTCATAACCTTCTTTAGAAATCAAAGATACAGAAATGATATTACAAGTTGCGTTGGGTAATATCACTTAGCTACCCGACACTACGCCTCGGCTATGGTCGACAAACGCAGCACGAATACTAAGTACTCTACTTCCTAAAATGACGGAGGGTTGCAGATGTTTTTTAAGAAAACCTTTAATGCTTTGAACTTGATCTCGTTGCGGAATCAAATGGTTTAAAATGGAGTATTTTTTAGGCTTTTGCTAGTTTCGCTAAAGAGGTCACACCCGGTGAAGGGATCTCGGCTCTTTCCTAGTCGAATGAGGTGCAGGATATTCACAATACCACTATGCAAATCAAGAACAAGAAAAGCAGTCAAAAGACAAAACGAAGGTTGTAGCATCTGCTAGTTATTGCTAAAGAGGTCCCTCCCGGTGAAGGGATCTCGGCTCTTTCCTTATCGAATAAGGTGCTGGATGTTCTACAAGGAACACCGCTATGCAAAGCAACAACCAGAGCTACCTAATTTTTGAAATTCGATTCCACAACATCTTTTAGGTTTATTTTCTTTCATTAATCTCATTAATGAATGTCCCATCATTTAAGTCCACCTAAACATCACAGATAAATACAACGTACACTTATGCCATCCGCATTCGCCTCGATGTCCTGTCTGCACCGTTAGGTTAGGTAACTAACGGCAGAGTGGGGCAGGGCTAGCACGGGTGTAAAACATAAGCAACGTCTATATAATATATCATATATACTATATACAATACCTATCTAAACATATCACATGATCACATCACAGATAACGCAGTAGAAAACAACATATGAAATATTGGATATACTAAGACGTCCATATTTTATTTTGAGCCCCTATAAAACAAGGATTCCACGGTCGTGATGAATAGCCAATCCCACACCTGTAGACCCCTACGAGAGCGGCAAGCAACCCTACCAATTCTAGATTTAGGAGACCCGGACTCGACTCCTCGAGATGGTTTCCCATTAGACCCTAGAACCCGGTTACTTGTGCTCCCCTCCTTGGGTCTATCCTAATGCGGAAAAGTAAATAATATACAATGGTGACATCATCCTCAGCCCGGAAGTGCCCCAATAAAAGAATATTACATACAATGAATTTTACATGAATGAAAAAGAAAAACACTCATCTCACATAAAAAAAACCCGTCTATTCAAACACGACGATCCAATATAACATATCCAGCAACACATAACATTACATGTTATCAACGTAAGTAAATATGCGTATCCCAATTGTCGTTGATGTATAGCAACGAAACCGGCGATACTCCACATATTACACTTACGGTCGCAGAAAAGAAAGTGTAAAACTACAACGGTTGGAATCCGCAACCTCCATAGACATCGCATGCCTAACCAAATGAATTCCTTAGACATCGCATGCCTAACAATTATAAACCCCGCATTTTAGTCTCATTATCGAAAACTCTTTTCAATATCAAGTCGAGGAATTCAACAAGATTCCCAACATTTTGATCGAATGCTCGTCGCAAACATTAGTAGACGGCCGCACCCCCGGATGCCGTCGACGAAGTGCACTGAGACGGAACACCGCTGCCGCGAGCACCCGAACGGACGCTTTTGGCTACGGGGTTCTCCTACAGTCACTTGGTCGGGGCTATGGGGTGTGGTTATCTATTAAGTTTACCCGGCGAGTATCCGCGTACTTTACGTGATTGCGACGGACTTTTGATCGCATCAAAATCCCGTGGCAACCAATCATTTGAGACTGAAGTGCTATATTTATAACATTCAAATCAGTTATCTCATAACTATTTGTGGATTCCAAATATTGTATCACATTCCAGATAAAAAGAAAATGTTAAACTTTCCTATCGAATAATCAAACACCCAAGTTTTCCAAATAGCTCAACACTTGAAATAAGTTTAAAAACATCCATTTCATGCCACAGTACCAACGGTCCAGCCGTAGAAGGGTTAAGCCAACGCCTCACATGTGGCAACGCCGTACTGCCCCAAACCCTAAGGTTCTAAAGGCAGTTCAAGACGGTCACATAATCGAGTTAAGGTTTGTTGTCTTCTAGAAGGTCCATCGCGTTACTTGCACGACTTAGAACGTTCTTAAACTACGGAAAAATCCAACACTTGGAAATTTTCCGGCTGGGGAAAAAGTGAGTTATTGTTATCCGGTCAAACCTTTTAACACGTTCTAAAATTACCCGGATAAAATAAACAAAGTTAAATAATCCGATCGAATCATCGAGTCCCCAATACAACCCAGAAAACTCAACTCTTGAGTATAATTAAAAATTCCCAGAAACATACAGCAGTACCAACGGATATTACTGTATAAAATTGACTGCCTAATCTTTAGATACGGCCGCGGAACCGCCGCCAAAAGCAGGGTATTGCCGCGGTTCCGCGGCGCTATAGTGGAATTAGGTGATCGTATTTTACAGTAATTACTATATTTCCTTGCTACTTTTTTGAGTATTTTTAATTCACAAAAAATCACAGTTTTGAAAAATTTCCAGAGAAGGGTTTAATCGGGGTTATACGGGTTCGATCGGACTTTTAACTTCGTCTAGATTTCGCCTAAAGCTCTAGATTGGCTCTGAAACCACTGTAGAGTTCCTTGGCGCTCTAACAAGGTTCTATAAGGCATCAACCATGCCCGATTCAAAAAAAAATAGCCGTGCCGAACAACCCTAACCAAGATCGTATACTAGAGATTATGCGAAAACTAGCAAGTTAAACATTTTAACACTAAGTGAAAAGGGATTACAACCTTTGTAGATCCGGTCCTTCACTTCTAAAGCTCCATGTCGACGTCCCTTCACTGCGATCATCGAGATCCCGGACTCGAGTGATGGTTTCCTCGGAGAAATGAGCGGGCTAGGTCGTTGATTTCGAGGCCGAAGATGATCTACGTCGAGGAGACTCAAACTCAAGCTATATCTTCACTAGGTCAAGAACTTTGTGAAGAGAACACCCTAAACTAAATTGCAATTAGTAGAGGATGATGAAATAGGAAATGGGTTCACTTTAGATTTGGATTTCTCACTCTAAATCTTCACTTGAAAAATTCTAGAAAGCTTTTCTTCACTTGAAGAAGAGGAAGAAGAAGAAAAGAATAAGAATGAATTATTTTAAAAGAATAATCAAGTGAAGTCTATCATAATGCAACCATGGGTGAGCTAACCTTTTTAGAGACTAAACCATAGTTAATTATAATGGTTTGGTTAATGAATATCTTAATCAAGACAAAATGAGTGGACTTTGTCAAAGTTGCTTCATGCTTCATGAAGCTTCAAGCCATGACAATAGAAGCCACCGTTTTGAATAATTAAGATAAATAAAAACCTAAATTATAATTAACATGGTGTATGTCACACACCCACCCATGTTTGCATGTATCATCAATCATGATACAAACTAGTGCACAAACATATATCACATATATAACTTGTGCACATCAAGTGAGAAAATCAATTTTAAGTGAACCAATACTAGTTAATGTAAAGTAATATATCAAATATATATAATTATACATTAAATCATTAAATCAACACTTGATTTAACGATCCGGTCATGTCGCATATAACCGACTAATATCTAGTGTATCAATATATCGAATCAATACTTGATTCGGTAACCCGTCTATATCTCATATAACCGTCCGATGATACAAATCGCGAGAATAGAATATAGTATCACATACTGGTATTATTCACGGTCCCGCACATATCTCATATGCGCTCCTATTTATTTTCGCTTGAGCCAGGAAACCTCTGTGTAGGACTCTAAAGACTCGTCTATACGCCGGCAGTAGGTAGTGATCATATCAATCACCCACAAGCCGCAAGCGGTCTGCTAAACGTAACGGCCACCCGGGTATTGAGCGATCAGAAGATCAACGGGCAAGCCTGCTCACACTCTGCGAATCCAATAAGTAACACTGACCGCACAGTCCGGTCTGTTCGTCTGTTATGTCGCATATCTCGCCTAGGGGTGGTAAACGTCAGACCCCAGGAGCTTGATAAGTCATGCCTATATAAGGTCCATAACAAGCATGAAACTACTGATAACACTTACCAGTAAATCAGTGCAACCCTGGCCAGGGATTTCCAGTTATGGCTAGTCGAGCATAGCGCAACATCAACCCCCAATACCGGGAGAGACGAATCCTCTCCTATCGCTCATTGCCTCAATGTGAATCGGGACTGTACCCAAAAACCACCTGTTTGCATGACTCAGTAGAGTCATGGTAGGGTGGAAATCAAAGCACAGTGGGAGACACACAAGACTCGATGACGATCTCGGGTCAACAGACTAAGCTGTACCGGTGTCACCAGAGAACTACCATCTGACGTAAGGTATAATACCATCTGGGAGTTCTCGGCGAGTCCGTTCAGTGTACCCAGTCACCACTGAGCACCCGTATACCATCCCTGATGTCAAACACCAATGGATATGGGATCATCCATCGTCCATCACATGGGTCGAGAAGATATACGCTAGTCTACTCTAAAATATCGATGCCCCGTCTCGATATTCCCACAACTAGGAACATTGAAGGATGTACTCATGGACTACCCAGGCCCCACTAGTATGATCTGCATCATAGTCCTGCAAGTCGAGTACACATCCTAAGGGCTTTATCAACATGTAACAGAGAGACAATAAGTATACATGTTAAGATAAAGAGCAACCAGATAGCGTACTATCATGTCGAGCAAGAAAGTCCTACCTATATATGTCCTAGCATCCACTACAACATACATCTCATGTACAGTAATGACCTCTAGGGCATACATATAACTAACAGATCATACTAGTGGGGACAGGGTAGTCGGTAAGTACATCCTTCAATTATTCCTAGTCGTGGGAGTATCGAGACGGGGCATCGATATTCCAGAGTAGACTAGCGTATACGTTTCTTGACCCATATGATGGGCGATGGATGATCCCACATCCATTGGTGTTTGACATCAGAGAAGGTATACGGGTGCTCAGTGGAGACTGGGTATACTGAATGGACTCTCCGAGAACTCCTAGATGGTATTATACCTCACGTCGGATAGCAATTCTCTGGTGACACTAGTATAGGTTAGTCGGTCGACCCGAGATCCTCATTGAGTCTTGTGTGTCTCCCACTGTGCATAGATTTCCACCCTACCATGGCTCTACTAAGTCATTCAAAACGGTGGCTTTTGGGTACAGTCCCGAGTCACATGGAGGCAATGAGCGATAGGAGGGCATTTCATCTCTCCGGGTATTGGAGGTTGATGTTGCGCTGTGATCGATTGGCCATAACAAGAAATCCCAGGCCGGGGTTGCTCTGATCTACAGGAAAGTGTTATGAGTAGTTTCTCAAACCGTTATGAGCCCCACATCGGCATGACTTATGAGGGCTTTTAGGGTCTGACGTTTACCACCCCCAGGCTGAGATATGCGGCATAGCAGATGAAGAGACCGGATTCTACGGTAGTGTTACTTGATTGGATTCGCTGGAGTATGAGCGGGCTTGCTTGTTGATCTTCTGATCGCTCAATACCCTGGTGGCCATTACGTTTAGCAAACCGCTTGCGGCTTGTGGGTGTTTGATATGATCACCACCTACTGCCGGCGTACTGACGAGTCTTTAGAGTCCTACACAGAGGTTTCCCGGTTCATGCGAAACGAAGTAGGAACACATATGTGATATGTGCGGGACTGAGATTAATGCGCGTATGTGATACTGCATTCTATTCTCGCGATATGTGATATCGGTCGGTTATATGTGATATTGCCGAGATATCGGATCAATTGTTGATTCGATAAGTTGTTACATTTGATATTAGCCGGTTGTATGTGATATAGCCGAATTATTAAATCAAGTGTTGATTTATTAATTTAATGTATATTTATATATTTGATATATTGAATTACATTAACTAATATTAGCTCACTTAAACATTTCTTTTTCTCACTTGTGTGCATATATGTGATATATATTAATGTACATCTTTTGTGACATGCTAGATGCCACATGGTACATGGGTGTATGAGACTCACACCATGCTTATAATATTGTGAAGTTTTATTTATTTAAAGTAATTTAATATTAGTTGGAAATTTTCATGCTTGGAAGCTTGGAGAAGCTTAAAGCATCTTTAACTTAGTCCACTAGTTGTGTTTTACTTGCAGATATTTATTAACCTAACCATTATTGTTAGCCATGGCTTATTCTCTACATGAGTTAGTGTATGACACTAACTTACCCATGGTTGCTATTCTCACCACTTGATTCATTCTTCACTTGTTTCAAGCCATGAGAGTTTTCTTCATCTCCTTCCTCAAGCTTTCTAGCTTCAAAAAAGGTGAAGAAATATTGTGAGAAAAATATTTCTAGAGTGAGAAAAATTCCTACTTCATCATCCTCTACTATACTAGCCATTTAGTTTAGGGTGTGTAACGTTTTTAAAATCGTTTAGGCGAAATTTCGGATAATCGGTAAAATAACGGGTGTTTTCCGTAAAAATCAAGATATAAATATCTTTTAATATAAAAATTAAATATATATATATATTCTAGCTATATAATTGCTAGTATTTGGTGTTTATTGGGCCACTTGTAAAATTTCTAATTTATTGAAAAAATTTCCGAAATTAATTATTTTAATATTATTTTAAGCCGTCACTAATACATTTAATTAGGGATAATTACAAATTGGAATGGGTTGATACAAATTTTGTTCATCATGACACATTAAACTAACAAGAAAAATATTGTTTCTGAGCTGAAATAAAGTTGTCAAACGGTTTTAGAAAATATTGAAGAAAAAGGCTTAAATGGTGAAATTAAATTAAATGGAAATTGGGGTATTGTATTTATCTTTTTCCCAATCCCCACACACACAACCATACCTACACACCCCCATTCTTCTATCCCATTTTTTAGCAGCCCTCCCCATGTCCCCACTTCACTTTCTCTTCACATAAAAAATAAAAATAAAATCGAGAAAATTAAAGGAAAGGTTGTATAAGTGTTGACTTGATGTATGGCATTCCTTTGACTTTGCATTCCAACCTCACTCTCTCTCCCCTCCCCCCCTTCCCCAACACATTGGCCGAGCCCGCCTTCCCCTTCAACAGCAGCCCCATCTCAAAAATCCCCATCTCTTTCTCTTGAAAAATTCATCTAAATTGCTTAAAAAATCCATCAAAACCCCCACAACTCCAAAATTTAATCCCTACCCATTTTTAATTGGCTATTCTAGTATGGATCTAGAGAAAACGATTTCAATTTGGGAGGCTAAGTGTACTTGTGGGATCTTAAAATTTATTGGGTATAAATTCTAACCATTTTGCTTAATTTGTTGTTTACTTACTTGAATCTAGCATAATTGGTGTTTAATTATGGTTCCTACTTCAAACTTAAGAATTCAAGAGAGGGGTTTGAATCCAAATTGGTGTTTTGTGTAGTGAGATTATGGTTGTGTGATGTATTTAATATGTTAATTCTATGCAAAACTAATCTAGTTGCTAATTACAAATTGTAACTTGCAAAATGTCCAAATTAAGTTTTTTAGCAAACTAAGTTTTTATAAACTATGAAAATAATTAAGATAAAAATCTAATTAGGGTATTCATGACATTATTAACATTTTAAATTGTAGTTTAATACTTTAGTTCATGCAAAACCAAGCTTAATTGTTGAATTGTGAATTTTGCTTGAAAAATTGTTAAAATTTGATATTTTTGCAAACTAGGATTTTGGAATTAATGCAAATTGATGAGAATAAATTATAGAAATGGTTTATATGACTTAGTTATGATATTTAGTGGATATTATGGCCATTAGTTTTGTTACAACATAAAGTTTCGAATTAAAACGAAAATTAAGTGCTTTCTAGTTTTTCGGAATATAAATCGATTTGATTTATTTTGGGGTTTTGATGAGTTGCAATCTACATAATATTAAAATTAGTGATTGGGGTGTTTGGGTTTTTCCCGATGGTTTGACGTTTGTACATCGACATCGAGGGTTGGTTTGGCTATTCTTGCATGCGTGGGCGATAGGTTTTGACCTATGCGTGATACGCGTGCCGATTTGGTTTTCGTATGCCGTTTCGATTTCGAATTGGGTTTTTATGCGAGATGATACGTTGTGACATGTAGGTACCCCATGTGGACTTCGAGATGACAAGCAAACGTGTGGCGACGTCGGCACCGGCGAGCGAATATCAGGTGAGTAGATATATATCTACGAGGGAAGTCGGGTGGATGGCGTATAGCACCCCCGCAGTTCGTAATATAGTTATGATATATATATGTTATATATGTGATTCATGATACGTGGATGCTTATCAAGAGATGATTATTCTGTTCATAGTTTAGTTTAGGGTAATTAGAAGTAAACTAGCATAACTTCTTAGTCGCGAGCCCTAGAATAGGTTCACACCCACACGTACGCACGCATTTGCATACATCTATTTACATGTGCGTATATGGGGATATGTACACACACATATATATATACACACACATGGGTATGGGACTATATATATACATACATACATACATATATATATATATATACGTATACATATACACGGATTATGAGGATAATACTTGGGATTGGAGATGAGTCGATGAGATTGGGCTTGAGGCCGTGTGATCGGTGATGTGACAGGGTTCGTATTTGAGTTACGACGTGATATGTTTAGCGGTTCCTTTAGGCAAAGTGTTTTCATACACATGCATCCATACATAGATGGTATCAGTAATGTACTAGACGTAGATCAGTACCCCGGATCTTGATTTTGATAAAGAGGATACCAGATGAATAATGTGATGAATGTGATATATTACCCGTACCCAGAGTTAGGATGTCGTACGAATGATTTACTGGACGAGCTATATATTGATGATAGATCTGTACTCTTGATTCGAGGATGTCATATTATATTAGGGTATCGTATGGGATACTATTGAGGCGGGATCACCGACTATTATAGGTATATATATGTATAAACTCAGATGTTATGCGGTTTCCTTACCTTTCGATCAACCTGTTTAGTTTAGTCCTGTAGTGTACTTGTAAATGATAGATTAGATTCGACTCATACCTATTTCAAAAACTAACGAATCGTGTGTATTTTAAAGACGGGACAAGGGATTCTACGGATATTTCAAAAGACGTACCTTTTCTTAAAAACACCGTAGCCCTTATTTTCAAAACATCACGATTCGTACTATTTCAAACAGTAAAACAGTATAACACAGGTGTAGCGATGTTGATTCCTTATTGTTACGTTATCATTCATGTTCCGCATATTATTGTTGCAATTACTATTCATTGCCATTTATCATGTTGTTCTCGTCTCATTGCATGTTATTGTGTACTTAGTGATTATGAACCATGCTGTCAGGACACCAGCACCATTACCGTGATACGTATGTTCCACATACACTTACTTGCTGGCTCACACACATCATCATCGGTAATTGTCATGTCACGTACACTTTAGAAAATACTATTTCATTGACATAGCTTGCTAACTGATAGTTGCTACATGTTATAGCTTTCATATGCTAGTTTAATTTATTGCATGATATCAGATGCATCCATATATTCAATGGTTATGCAGTATTATGGAGATTTATGCCGATTTTCATTGTTTATTGATATCATGATATTGATGATTTCGGATCCTTCTTGAGATTTCTGGATTTGGGGGAAAACCACAAGGATTTATAAACTTATTATCCTTTTAAAAATGCATGTTGCGGTTTTCCCGTGATGTATGAGTCGTCCACCATGAGTTTTCAGGATTGTTGTTGGATTTCGAGACCCGATTCGAGGAGTTGGATGAACCGTCTCGGGTACATGGTAGGCCCGGTATGGTACCCGGGACAAGAAGCTCGAGTTGTATTCGATGAGCCTGGAAGGGGAGCACTACCTACCAGTGATTTTATTTGGACTCGTCGGTTATCCGGAGGTTACCGGCCGGAGTCATGAGATGGTTATAGGCTGATCCGTTCTGCCGAAGCCCGCGGGCCAATCCCGCAGATGATACGGATGCCTGAGATTTGAGATTTGAGATATTGAGATTTGATGTTGAGATACAGAGAATTATGTTTTGTGTCGATGCTTGACACTGATTTCTCTGTTGCATTCATTAATGATACTTGATTTATATACATATAGAAATCCCATTGATTAAAGAAAACAGTTTTCTCACTCATGATATATTCTATTTCCATTCGTAATGCATTCATTCATCATATATCTGGTATGTTGCTATTTGAGGCACTGACACGAGCATGTGGTATTGCACGTATATGTGTTAGTGTATATGCCCTAGAGGCCATTACTGTATCATACTAGTATGTATATTACTTGATGGAAGCTTGGGATATTCACAGTTGTATATACAATCTTGCTCGAAATGGTAGTATGCTACTTGGTTTGTCTCTGCTTTAATGTGAACATGTGTTTCTTTTATTAAATCACCTTTACATATTAGTAGAGCCCTTAGGATCTTTGCATGATTTCTAGCGTTGTGATGGCGCTTACACTCGTGGGGGCTGGGTAATCCATAAGCACATCCTTATACAGGTCCCTAGTCGTAGGACTATCGAGACATGGCATCGATACTCCGGAGTAGACTAGCGTATGCGCTTCTCATCCCAGCACGGGAGACGGTCTGTCCCACAGCCGTCAGTACGTCGTACTTGAGATAGTATGCGGGTGCTCGTTAGGTTACGAGTACACTGGATAGGACTCGTCGGGAACTGTTGGTTGGTATTATACCTATCATCAGTTATCAGTTCCCAGGTGACATGAGTACAGCTTAGTCCGCTGACTTGACACTATCACTTCGCCTCGAGTGTGTTCCCACTGTACTTTGATTACTACCCTACCACGGCTCAAAGGAGTCGTGCAAACAGGTAGTAGTGGGGTGCAGTCCCGAAGCACTAGGAGGCAGTGACGGTTAGACAGGATTCGTCTCTCCCGGTATTGGGGGTTGACATCGCGCTGTGTCTAGGAGAGCCATTACACAAGTAGTCCCTGGCCAGGACAAGCGAGATATACTGGTAGGTTTCCAGTGTTATCTCAGGGTGTTCTGGGCTACACTCCGACACGACTTGTACCGCTATTAGGGGACTGACGTTTACCGCCCCCTAGGCCCGCCATG
Source organism: Agapanthus africanus (assembly GCA_030015575.1). NCBI lineage: Eukaryota > Viridiplantae > Streptophyta > Magnoliopsida > Asparagales > Amaryllidaceae > Agapanthus > Agapanthus africanus. Next base: position 248,417,210 of record JASDDO010000031.1, on the reverse strand, counting down.
CGATGTATCAGACGAACAGACCGGGCTGTACAGAGACTGTCACATTCAGGATCAGTAGGAGTTCAGATGAGTTCACCTCGTCAGTCTTCTTATCGGCATCTACATGGGGACCGTTACGTACAGCTAGTGCCGCTTGCGGTATGTGGTTAAACCCACTGCCAGCGTAGTGTCGAGTCTTTAGAGTCCCACACAGAGAGTTATTCTCCTTTAGGCAAAATGAGTAGAGGTCGCATGGTTTTGCGACAGGGTTCGTTCACATCCGCACACTTGTGCACGTTTGCTGTCTGGACAGCTTATACTTGCCGGCTTTGGTTTAAACCAGATCCTAGTATATGATTTGGGATTGTTTTTATCTCATTGTATTTGTGTTCCTCGGATCACGAATACGGGTGCGTATGCACAGTTGACTGAGACAGAGGGAGAGGACTTTGATTAGGGTTGATGACCATTGTCATTTTCTTAACCCTAATGCTTATGTGTGTATTATGATTAATTGATATTTGTTAAATATAATTGTGCATGGTTAGGGTTGTTGACCATTTGACTATCTTGACTTGTTGACTTAGGTTGACATGTTGACCATCATCATTCCATATAAAAGATGCTCTTTGATCCTTGCAATTTGCATTTAATGTGAAATGATAATTGTCAAGTCTTGATTAACCATGACAATTATCTTGCTAATTATCTATTTTCATAATTCACCCATATATGAGAGAATGGTTCTTTATCTTATTCATTCTATCATATATATTCTCTCTCTAGCTCTCCCCTCTCATGAGTTGAAAAACACTTGAGCTTGAGATAAACCTTTCTAAAATAATCTCTACTCTCTTCTAAGGTTCTAGGATTAGCACTTCTAGCATCGTAGTTACTTCTAGCTTGAAGTTGAAGCCAAAGGTTGAGGCTCTCGGGTGGATCCTTCTTCGACTAGAGAAGACGACAAGGAGATCACTTCCGTTCACTCCAAGGAGCAAGGAGAGAAGGACATAAAGCCCAAGGTATAACCTTTCTTCTATGTAGCTAAAACTAGTTAGCTTGTAGTTAGTTTTTGTTTAGCAAAGATCCTCCTTTTGATAGTCCATGTTGCCTAGTTCGATAAAAATCTGATTTTTATACCGTTTCCGCCTCCTCGCAAGCACCGGGGTGGGCAACGTGGACTTACAGTGGTATCAGAGCCTAACTAAACATAAACTAGCTAGGTAGTAAAGTGTATAGAAGTTCGATCGGTAAAAATCGCAAAACTAAAATTTCAAAACCCTAAGTTTCTGTTGATTTTTTTTCTGCTCTAAAAATAATAAATCATACTTCAAAAATCGGCTTAGGGTTTTGTTAAGAAACTCACCAAAGACGATCCAGTGAACCGTTCAAAGCGCCGCGTTTCCGCGGCAAGAACATGCTTCTTGCCGCGGAACCGCGGCCGAGTTGACTCGGTTCTGGACCGAGTTTAGTGCAGTGTTCTTCTGTTAAGGTTTTGGGATTTTTAAGATATTTTATTTCTGCCCAGATTTTCCAGAATAGAAATTTGTATTTGGGGTGGCTATAAATCCGTATCTTTGATCGAACTTCACTATACTTTGACTATTTGGTTATATCTGTGATGTTTATATGTATATATTTAACGTCTGCTAATCGCTATACGTCGATTAGTGGGGATTATACATATCTGTGATCTGTAATGCTTATTGGTTTGTGTATATGAACTCGGTGGATTGTCGCGGATGAATAGCCGGGGTGGATGTGAGATGAGAGTTTCTTTTTTCTTTCATTCATGTAATATGTAAATTGATGTAATATTATTTATTTGGTCGCACAACCGGGTTGGGGTTGTAGCCGTCATTGTATAATTTCTTTTTATTGTTTTTGCTCCTAGGATAGACCCATGGTGGGGTGCACAAACTACCGGGTATCTCGAAGTGCCGAGTGGCCTACTCACGTCGTTGAGGGAGGTTGCTTCGCTTCGGATACTTGGCGGGTAGTTTTCCGCACCCGTAGGGGTCTTGGGTGGGGTATTGGCTATTCATCGCGACCGTGTAATCCGCTTTTCGTTGCAGGCTCGAACGAATCGCGGATTCCTAGTATATCCAAAGTGTTCATCTGTGATATGGATTGACTATCATTGCTATATATTTATATATGATAACTATTTAGGTGTTGCTTATGTTTTGCATCCGCGCTAGTCCAGCCCCCGCTCTGTCGTTAGTTAAGTAACCTAACGGGTGATGACGGGGCCCCGTGGCGAATGCGGATGGCATAAGCGTACACCATATTTTGGTTGTTTTCTGCAATGGTAGGATTAAAAGATGGGACGCATTAAGATTAATGCAAGAAAATAAACCAAGTAAAAGTCGACTGGAACACTTTGAAAACCACTCGGTTCTTTTCAAAACTAAACTTTTAAATGCGGAGCTTGAACCACTCCTTTTAAAAGCTATCTCGTTTCATCGATTATATCAAGTTCACTACGTTCACGGTTTCGCCAAAACCATTCGTAGCCCTCTGTCATTCCACATGAATGGTCAAAAGTATTCAAGCAATGTATGTTGGCCAAAGTCAAGGCATAGTGATTGGTAGCTATTGGGTATTCATGTGCAGCATAGGTAGATGCGTTGGTTTGGGACAGTCGTACTGCCATTTTGGCCAAAGTCAAGGGTAGGTACGGGTGGGTCCAAATTAACCAGGAGAATGACGGGTAGAACTTGACATGTGACTTATGATATTTTGGCCAAAGTCAAGGTCATAAGAGCTTGGGGCAAAAATCCACATCAGGAGTTTCATAAGTACTGAAACTTGCTAGCGCTGCATACCATTTGGAGTGTGATGATTCTGGTAGGATTCCTTCAGTTTTATCACATGATGATATTTGGATCCCGATCCTACTGTGAGTATATAACTCCTCGGGAAATTTCTCACTTAACGATCAATGCTATAAACCTAGTAGGTGTCTAGAAAGGTGTTAGCGGGGCTACGCCCACAGGGAAAAGAGGTTACTTAATTAAGGAACTTCGCGAAAGCATTGGAAAACCTCCCTCGAAGTACCGACACTGGCCTGGCTGAACGGTTAAGCAAGTATTGTACTGTGAGATTGATCCCGACTAATTCTTCCTTTATGGTTTGAGGAGGGATTCGAGAGACAGTGGGAGCCATCCTGTTTAGACAAATTAAAAACCACTCTAAACTTGCAAGAGCATCATGCTAAAGTGTTTCTTTTCTCTCTCCTAATTGCAGCGACCATTCAACATGACCGGACTTAAGTTATTACTAGATAAAAACATACCGACAGGGCCAAACTACAAAGATTGGCTCAGGAATGTCAAGATGGCAATCACTTACGACAAGTTGGGGTATGTCCTTACCACCAAAGCTCCCCCCGTCCCAGGTCCCACCTCCAGCGTCGCGGATGTAGAAATCCGTAAGATATGGGAGATTGATTGCGCGAAGGCCAAATGCCTCGTGCTTGCCTCTATGGACAACGAACATCAGAGGAGGCACGAGAATATGGACTTAGAATCCATATTTCTTCATACAAAAGAACTGTATGGAGAGCAGTCTCGTATCGCAAGAAACGAAGTTTGGAAGAAGCTATTTTCGGCAAGATTGGGCGTCGGATCATCGATAGCGGAACACGTGCTTAAGATGATTGGCTATATAGAGGAGCTCGCGGACCTTGGGACCACGTTGGAGAATGAACTCTACACTGACATGATTCTCCAGTCCCTTCCTTCCACTTACGCCCAGTTTGTCCTAAACTTCAACATTCATGGAAAGGAGGTTGAACTTTCCGAACTTCTGAACATGTTGAGGAGTGCTGAGAGCACCCTGCAGAAAGGTAGGGAGACATCCACTTTGTTTGTAGGAGGACCTTCCTCTTCTAGGTCCAGGGAGAAAGCCAAGGGAAAGAAGAAGAAAGCCCCCACCAAACCAAGGGGCGGTGTTAGTAAAGTGGATACGAAGGGAAAGGGAAAGGCAACAAAGGTAGCGGGAAAGCTGGTGGGAAAGGAAGAATGCTTCTACTGTCACAAAAGTGGACACTGGAAACAGGATTGCAAGGCTTGGAAGGCCAGAACCCAGGATCTGAAGCGAGTTATGGCTTCAGCTTCAGGTGTGTATATTATTGAAAACTGTCTATCAATAAACTCTACTTCCTGGGTATTGGATACCGGATCAGGATCTCATATCTGTAATTCTTTGCAGGCGTTGAGAAAGCGTATGGTTTTGAAGGAAGGTGATATGATCCTCAGAGTTGCAAACGGAGCTAGCATGGATGCTGAGGCCGTGGGGGACTATCACCTGCGATTGTCAGATGGACACTTTTTGGTTTTGCGTAGTTGTTATTTTGTACTAAATGCAACCTATAATATCATTTCTGTATCTTTATTGTCTAAAGAAGGTTATGAATTTGCATTTGTAAGTAATGTTGTGAACATTCACCTTAATCAAGTTTTGATTGGGTCAGGTACATTAAACAACGGTATATACGTATTAAACCAACCACCGATTTTCAATGTCCAGAATACACACAAAAGAAAGTCTCCAGAAATCAATAAAACTTTCTTATGGCATTGTAGACTTGGTCACATTAATGAGAGAAGGTTGACGAAGTTACATACAGAAGGATATTTGGATCCGTTCGAATATCAATCGTATGCAACTTGTCAATCCTGTCTCAAAGGAAAGATGACAAAGACTCCGTTCACTGGAAACGGAGTAAGAGCGAGCGAGCTCTTGGGACACGTACACAGCGACGTGTGCGGTCCAATGTCTACGCATGCACAAAGCGGTTATTCTTACTTCATTACTTTTACGGATGACTTTTCAAGGTACGGATATGTCTTCTTAATGAAACATAAATCCGAGGCTTTTGAAAAATTCCAGGAATACAAGAATGAAGTAGAAAAACAAACAGGCAAAAGTATCAAGACACTGAGATCTGATCGAGGTGGTGAATACTTGAGTGTCGAGTTCCTGGGTTACTTAAAAGAGAATGGAATTCTCTCTCAGCTTACTCCTCCATACACTCCGCAACATAATGGTGTATCAGAGAGACGGAACCGAACCTTATTGGATATGGTACGGTCCATGATGAGTAACGCTGAGTTACCGCGATCATTCTGGGGATATGCGCTAGAATCAGCTGCATACCTTTTGAACCGAGTTCCAACTAAGACTGTGCCTACTACACCATATCAGATGTGGTGTGGGAAGAGACCCCATCTTAATCACATTAAGACATGGGGATGTCCAGCTTTTGTCAAAAAGCAGCATGCGGACAAGCTCGAGGCACGCTCAGTACAGTGCAAGTTTGTGGGATATCCAAAGAACTCCAAGGGATATTTCTTCTATTGCGAAGAGGAACAAAAGGTTTTTGTTTCTCGTCATGCCCACTTTCTAGAACACCTGTTCTTGGAAAAGGAAATTAGTGGGAGCGCAATAGAACTGGAAGAAATTCCAGAACCACGAGCTATTACTGAAAGCTTAGTAGAACCAGAGGGTTCGAAAGATCAGGACATTCCCACCCCACTCCGCAGGAGTAGTAGGCAGTCTCATCCGCCCGAGAGATACTATGGTTTTATCATAGACGGGGATAGAGAGGATTGCATCATAGATTGTGATGAGCCTAATAGCTTCCAGCAAGCCATTCAGAGCGTTGACTCGGTAAAATGGCTGGATGCAATGCGGACCGAAATAGAGTTCATGTACACCAACAAAGTATGGATGTTGGACATTGCTCCAGATGCGGTAAAACCCGTAGGATGCAAGTGGATCTTCAAAAGGAAGATTGGTGTAGATGGACAGGTTGAGACCTATAAAGCTAGACTGGTTGCAAAGGGTTTTCGTCAGCGACCTGGTTTGGACTATGACGAAACCTTTTCTCCAGTAGCTATGCTGAAATCCATTCGGATCCTTCTTGCCATTGCTGCCTTCCACGATTATGAGATTTTGCAGATGGACGTAAAGACAGCTTTTCTAAATGGAAATTTAGAGGAGGGTGTCTATATGGACCAGCCAGAGGGTTTCATTCGGAGTGGGAGCAGCGGAAAGGTGTGCAAGTTGCTTAAGTCCATTTATAGACTAAAGCAGGCATCGCGGAGTTGGAACATCTGTTTTGATGAGACGGTCAAGGAATTTGGCTTTATCAAAAATCCAGATGAACCATGTATCTATTGTAGATTTGTAGCGAGAACTGTAGTATTCCTCGTTTTATACGTGGATGACATTCTCTTAAAAGGAAATGACATTCCTATGCTACAATCTGTCAAAGGGTTCTTGTCACACAGGTTCTCCATGAAAGACCTGGGTGATGCCTTATACATTCTAGGGATCCGGATCTACCGTGACAGATCCAAGAGGTTTTTAGGACTCTCACAGTCCTGGTACCTCGACACCATACTGAAAAGATTCAGTATGGAAGATTCCAAGCGCGGTAATCTACCGGCTTATCACGGGATCACCCTCTCCAAAGAGATGTCTCCCAAGACTGATTTGGAGAGGGATCACATGTCTATTATATCCTACGCTTCTGCGGTTGGCTCTATAATGTATGCGATGTTGTGTACCAGACCAGATGTGGCTTATGCACTGAGTGTGGTAAGCAGGTATCAGTCAAACCCCGGGGAGAAACATTGGATAGCGGTAAAGAACATTCTCAAGTACCTGAGAAGGCCTAAGGAAATGTTCTTGGTGTATGGCGGAAAAGACCTCCAGATTGAGGCCTTTGCTGACTCCAGCTTCCAGAGTGACAAGGATGATTCCAAGTCCATGTCGAGTTTTGTCTTTACCCTCAATGGAGGGGCGGTGTGTTGGAAGAGTTCCAAACAGGAAACCGTTGCTGACTCGACTATGGAAGCGGAATACATCGCTGCATCTGATGCCGCAAAAGAAGCTGTCTGGATGAGGAAGTTCTTGAAAGAACTTCAGGTGGTTCCGTCCATTTTTGATCCAATACCTCTGTATTGCGACAACAACGGGGCTATAGCTTTAGCGAAGGAACCCAGGTCCCATCAGAAATCTATGCACATCTTGAGGCGTTATCACCTGATCAGGGAGATCGTGGATCGCCAAGAGATCGAGGTTCGGAGGGTTTCTTCAGAAGATAACACTGCAGATCCATTCTCGAAGGCCTTACCCCAGAATCAGTTCGAGAGGCTAATCGAGATGATAGGTCTTCGATACGCCAGTACATGGCCTTAATGCAAGTGGGAGATTGTTAGTGTATATGCCCTACAGGCCATTACTGTATCATAGTAGTATGTATATTACTTGATGGAAACTTGGGATATTCACAGTTGTATATTCAATCTTGCTCGAAATGGTAGTATGCTACTTGGTTTTTCTCTGCTTTAATGTGTACATATGTTTCTTTTATTATATCACCTTTACAAATTAGTAGAGCCATTAGGATCTTTGCTTGATTACCAGCGTTGTGATGGCGCTCACACTCGTGGGGGCTGGGTAATCCATAAGCACATCCTTATACAGGTCCCTAGTCGTAGGACTATCGAGACAGGGCATCGATACTCTGGAGTAGACTAGCGTATACGCTTCTCATCCCAGCACGGGAGACGGTCTGTCCCACAGCCGTCAGTACGTCGTACTTGAGATATTATGCGGGTGCTCGTTAGGTTACTAGTACACTGGACAGGACTCGTCGGGAACTGTTGGTTGGTGTTATACCTATCGTCAGTTATCAGTTCCCAGGTGACATGAGTACAGCTTAGTCCGCTGACTTGACACTGTCACTTCGCCTCGAGTGTGTTCCCGCTGTACTTTGATTACTACCCTACCACGGCTCAAAGGAGTCGTGCAAACAGGTAGTAGTTGGGTGCAGTCCCGAAGCACTTGGAGGTAGTGACGGTTAGACAGGATTCGTCTCTCCCGGTATTGGGGGTTGACATCGCGCTGTGTCTAGGAGAGCCATTACACAAGTAGTCCCTGGCCAGGGCAAGCGAGATATACTGGTAGGTTTCCAGTGTTATCTCAGGGTGTTCTGGGCTACACTCCGACACGACTTGTACCGCTATTAGGGGACTAACGTTTACCGCCCCCTAGGCCCACCATGCAATGTATCAGACGAACAGACCGGACTGTACGGAGACAGTCACATTCAGGCTCAGTAAGAGTTCAGATGAGTTCACCACGTCGGTCTTCTTATCGACATCTACCTGGGGACCGTTACGTACAGCTAGTGCCGCTTACGGTCTGTGGTTAAACCCACTGCCAGCGTAGTGTCGAGTCTTTAGAGTCCCATACAGAGAGTTATTCGCCTTTAGGCAAAATGAGTAGAGGTCGCATGGTTTTGCGACAGGGTTCGTTCACATCCACGTACTTGAGCACGTTTGCTGTCCGGACAGCTTATACTAGAGGGCTTTGGTTTAAGCCAGATCCTAGTATATGATTTGGTATTGGTTTTATCTCATTGTATTCGTGTTCCTCGGATCACGAATACGGGTGCGTATGCACAGTTGACTGAGACAGAGGGAGAGGACTTTGATTAGGGTTGATGACCATTGTAATTTTCTTAACCATAATGCTTATGTGTGTATTATGATTAGTTGATATTAGTTAAATATAATTGTGCATGGTTAGGGTTGTTGACCATTTGACTATCTTGACTTGTTGACTTAGGTTATCATGTTGACCATCATCATTCCATATAAAAGATGCTCTTTAATCCTTGCAATTTGCATTTAATGTGAAATGATAATAGTCAAGTCTTGATTAACCATGACAATTATCTTGCTAATTATCTATTTTCATAATTCACCCATATATGAGAGAATGGTTCTTTATCTTATTCATTCTATCATATAGATTCTCTCTCCTCCTCTTCATCTCTCTCTAGCTCTCCCCTCTCATGAGTTGAGAAACACTTGAGCTTGAGATAAACCTCTCTAAAATAATCTCTACTCTCTTCTAAGGTTCTAGGATTAGCACATCTAGCATCTTAGTTACTTCTAGCTTGAAGTTGAAGCCAATGGTTGAGGCACTCGGGTGGATCCTTCTTCGACTAGAGAAGACGACAAAGAGATCACTTTCGTTCACTCCAAGGAGCAAGGAGAGAAGGACATAAAGCCCAAGGTATAACCTTTCTTCCATGTAGCTAAAACTAGTTAGCTTGTAGTTCGTTTTTGTTTAGCAAAGATCCTCCTTTTGATAGTCCATGTTGCCTAGTTCGATAAAAATCCGATTTTTATACCATTTCCGCCTCCCCGCAAGCACCGGGGTGGGCAACGTGGACTTACAATATGTAGATGGATCAGGATATTATTATTTGAGGATATTACTTGATATGACCTAGGATGGCGTCATACATGCGATTTCTTCTCGTAGATGGTTTCTACTCACGAGTTAGCAACTCACCCCCATTGTGCCACAGTTCCTAACAGGTTTTGCCGTACAGGTTTCGTTGCGGCTTTGCTGGCACACTGTCCCTTCCGGGTGATTGATTGGTAGGTGGGTTCTTTTGCACTGGGACCACCATTGTTTATTTATTATTTCAGTTGTATTTAGAAACTCCATCAACCAGATTGTATATTTGATAGAGATAGAAGACCAGACTTGTTATTATTTCGACCATAGAGTCACGCGTTGTATTATTATGTTTTTCATGTCGTTTTGAGTTTCTTTTGAGTTTTGATCCACGCCCTTCGGCGTTGTATATTATATTGCTTGCGTGGTTGTGACCGTCGATTGACGAAGAGCTAGCTCCCACTTAGGGATGCCTTTTATCATTTCGTATACTATTCTTGTAGTATCCCGTTTTGGGGATAGTTTTTACAAAAGAGACTCTGCCGAAATTTTTGAGAAAATACTTGATATTTTAAAAATACATACTTCGACCTATGTTGTTTAAATTACTTGCTTAAAATTGGTTTTTCCTTCACTCTACTGCTTCTTTAGTTTTGATTTCTGGGTTTTAGCTCACTTGGATTACGTACGCCTCGAGACGTTTCGTAATTTAAGTGCCAGTCACGCTCGGCACTTTTCAGGTCGTGACAAAGTTGGTATCAGAGCGTTAGGTTTTACCTTCTGAGTGTAGGATGACCCTTGGTTGATCGAGTAGGTACCTTGAGTTGAGTGACGTACCGTACGTATTTTCCGCGGCATATTTACGATACGATACTCCGCTTAAGAAGCCTTAGGATGTACATTTCCTTGCAAAGTAGTATATTCATTCCTAAGATCTAGCCTTATCAGTACCAATTATAGTTTTGTTATCACGGTTGTACGGGCAGAGAGAGCTACGGCTAGAGTTGTGTCAGCACGAGCTCGTCACGGACGAGGACTGACCAGGACGTGATTCCAGGGACATACGATTGCATAGGGAGGCGCCGTTTCATTGTGTTTTCGTGCCACGAGCGTTTGATGGATCGCTTTTACGAGATTTCTCGGACGTGCAGATCAACACCAGTTGATTAGGCCACTTCAAGAGGCCAGCCAGATTGTGATGACCGTCAGAGCACAGATTTTTTTGATGATTGAGGCACTGTTCAGCGTGCAGACGAATGAGCCAGCGATTCTAGCGAATGAAAAGATATCGCCCCAGATGTTTGAAGCTAACGCTGCACAAGTTATACTTTGAGATATGATAGAAGATCGCTAGTCACCAGAGATGAAAGATTAGGACATGTGATTCATTGCCTACACCGATGCGAGGTCATCAGATTGATTGATTCCAGCTAGAGACGACTTCACGCGGATACGTTGAGAGTCGGTAGAGACGATCGAATATCAGGAACCCATTTTCCAAGTTTAAATTATTCGGAAAACAATGCAAGAAATTCTACGGACCCTCTAGAAGAATGAAACCCTAACTCGACTTAATGACCATGGAACGCCGGTGAACCTTAGGGTTTGCGGCAGTTCAGCGGTGCCATTAGTGAGGCTTGGGTCTTCCCTTCTACGGTTGGTCCATAGGTGCTGTAGCATATATTCAAGACTATTAAACTGTACCCAAGATGTTGAGCTCTTGGGGGATTATGGAACCTCGACGAATCGATCGAAAAGTTCGACATCATTCGGATATCATATGATGGGATACATTGCTTAGGAGACTCCAGATACGAGTATAGCCGTTGGAGCGCAGTCCATGCAGCCACGAGGAGACGAGTTCGAAGCAGTCGACATTATAGAAAAGCGGAGTAAGTGGTTCGTACGAGATCTTGATGAGATGACGTCCCACTCCGCCGACATCAGAGATGTGAGACGCATGTAGAGGTGTTGTATATGGATATATCATCCAGAAGGACTCGTGATTAGTACGCAGCCGTTCCGGAACAAGAAATAGATATAGTAAAGGATGATAACTTCCGGGCAGTTTAGCAGAAACGAGATTTGGGGAGAGACCTTGACAGGACCTTTCTGGAATACTATATGAGAAAACTTGGACCCAAGATCGGTCATATTGCACACACCCAGCAGGCCAGAGTTCAGCATCGTCGACGAGACATGTTATGAGTAACCATGATAGTTGGCCAGAGATCTTTAGAGGATGTGTCAGAGCAGACTGCTCCGTTATCGTTTCTATATTGGACCATTGAGCCGAGGAGCTATGTACTTAGCAATCTGCAGTGAGAGACGAGAGCCTAAGGGCACTAGGCGACAGGCGATGATCAGGAGGTAAGTAGATATCTTGCTCTGCTAGCATTGGATGCACCGAAACCTTTTCGACTTTGAAGGATGGACATATCGACGACAGTATTAATGATTTGTGATTTTTTGATTGACCATCACGTATCCATCAATTTGGATTTTCAGTACTTTTGGGTGATTTATTTCAAGATTGAGTTTTGATGACCGAGTTTCATGATATTTGATTTCATGCCTTGGGCAAGCATATAATTTGATTTATGCTTTCGGCATAGTTTTCATGCACTTTTAGTATTTGATTTGCTTTTGTGCATGCCGATGCGCAGGATGGTGAGATTTTATACCACGGTATTCCTGATTGGGATTTTGATTGAAATGTTTTGTATACCGTCGATTTCGATTGTGATATTCGATATTCGTTTTCGTGCACTTTGTGCACTTGATTTGGTTTCTGGCATACCTAAGGTGCTTGATGCGATTTTGATGCACACCAGATGCACTAAATCGAGATTCTTCGTGGATATCAGATGCACCTAGTTTTGCTGTCAGGCATACACATTTCCCTTGACAGGTGTTTTCGTGCACACCCGTTGCACTCAGATTTTGTTTATGTTCACATGTATGGCACATTCATGGATTTCGATTTCCGTGCGCACCAGACGCACGTGGCATTCATATATATTTGGGATTGATTTCTTTTGGAGCAGTATATTTTATGATACTTGCTATTTGGTTTAGTACTAAGCAGGACTAGTCAGAGAACAGTACCTAAGTATATTTTTGCATGCATTGATAGTTATCGAAGGGATTTCCAAAGAGGAGCTATAGTCTCTGTATTTACCTACGTGTCCATGATGACACGAAACTTTTTACAAGGGAAACCCTTCTAAATTGCTTTGAAGACGGTGGGACATGTATGTTAAACAATAAATATATATATATATATATATATATAGTTATTTTCTTACAATAGACGTCCGCCACTGTGCAGTGTTGCGAACATCGCACGGCGATTTGAAAAAGGTTTGGCATGCTTTGCTTCCAGATGTTTTAATGATGTATATCATGTTGGTTTTCGTATTGGATCTTGACATTGAGGTCTTCCCCATAACTCCGATGATTGCAGGATGCTTGACGGAGTTTTGATTTTGGTTTATATATCTGTTTTTCATGCGCATGCATTGCGCTACGATGTGTTTTATGTATTTATGATTTCGGAGCAGCGACGACTTGATCATTTTACTGAAATGTTTTAGTATTTGGGGGAGTTTTAATTTAAATTCAGGGACCGAATATCTTTAAGGGGGAAGATTGTAACGTTTTGAAAATCGTTTAGGCGAAATTTCGGATAATCGGTAAAATAACGGATGTTTTCCGTAAAAATCAAGATATAAATATCTTTTAAAATAAAAATTAAATACACATATTCTAGCTATATAATTACTAGTATTTGGTGTTTATTGAGCCACTTTTAAAATTTCTAATTTATTGAAATTTTTTTCGAAATTAATTATTTTAATATTATTTTAACCCGTCACTAATACATTTAATTAGGGATAATTACAAATTGGAATGGTTGATACAAATTTTGTGCATCATGAAACATTAAACTAACAAGAAAAATATTGTTTCTGAAATGAAATGAAGTTAAACGGTTTTTGAAAATATTGAAGAAAAAGGCTTAAATGGTGAAATTAAATTAAATGGAAATTGGGGTATTGTATTTATCTTTTTCCCTCACCCCACACACACACCCATACTCACACACCCCCATTCTTCCTTCCCATTTTTCAGCAGCCCTCCCCATGTCCCCACTTCACATTCTCTTCACATTAAAATTAAAAAGAAAATGGAGAAAAATAAAGGAAAGGTTGTATAAGTGTTGACTTGAAGTATGGCTTTCCTTTGACTTTGCATTCCAACTTCACTCTCTCTCCCCTCCCCCGCCCCCACACACATTGGCCGAGCCCACCTTCCCCTTCAACAGCAGCCCCCTCCAAAATGTCACGACCCGAAAGTACGGAACGTGACTGGCACTTAGATTACGAGACGTCTAAAGGCGTACCGTAACCTAAGTCAGCCAAAGCCCAGAAAAATCTAAACCAAAATCAAAAGAGAGTGAAGGAAAAACCTTTAATGAAAACGATTTTCAAATCAATTAAGTTGCAAAGAATCTCTTTTTTTTTAAAAAAAAACATCATAAATTTCTGAAAATTTCGGCAGAGTCTCCCCCGTATTTTATATCCCCCAAAATGGGTACAACAAGATAATAAACCTGTAATCATAAAATGGCATCCCCAAGCGGGAGCTAGCTCTTCGCCCAAGGCGGATCACAACCACATGCAATATAATAACCATATCAAGAAAAGAGCATAAAAGAAACGCAAAATATCAGAAAACACATCGCCGGCTCAAGTGAGCTCGACCCAAAAGAAACCACAAATATACAACCTCTCAGTCTCACCACTAGGTCACATATACAATATAAAGTGGTAGATGGAGAATACTAGATACAATGATAAAACAAAAAGAAATAAAGTGTGCTCGCAACCCACCTACGGGCGATGTCGCGAGTATGAACAAAAGGAGCTGATGATAAGATAGCCGCCGCTACAAGACTGATGAGTCCGACCTGCAAGACACTGTGGCACAACGGGGGTGAGTTGCCAGCTCGTGAGTAAATATAACATCTAATAAGGCAATCGTAAGAATGCACGCAATGCACCACAACATGCATGTCCATATGTGATATAATATCTCTAGTATGCATGCACAGGTATGCAATGTCATTATTAAGTCTTTAAGTGTTTTAAATTGCTAAGGGTATTGAATTCTTAACTTTAGAAAATGAATATCTGTATAATAGCTAAGTACCATCAAGAAATCATTTGAAAACCCGTGTCAAGCATCTATACCAAATAGGAATCATATCTGTCTCAATATCGGGCTCCGTCAGTCTGGATCGGCCCATGTCACCAAATCTCACGACAACAATCGGTATCCTCCGGATATCCGCCGCACCAGACATCACCGGTAGGTAGTCTTCCCCTGCCAGGCTCATCGTCTACAACTCGATCTTCTTGCCCCGGGGTACCATACCGGGCCCACAATGTACCCGAGACGGTTCATCCACTCCTCGAATCGGGTCTCGAAATCCAACAGAAAACATGAAAACTCATGGTGGACGACACATACATCACGAGAAAACCGCAACTTTGTTTTAAAAATGATAAATATAAGCTTTTGTTAAATTCTTGCGGTTTTCCCCAAAAATCCAGAAATCGCAGCAATACTGAAATCCTCAAGAAAATCATAATGTTCACATGTTATATATGATAAATGTCTATGATATCAATGTATATGATGTGAGTTTTGGCTAGAAATCTATGTAGATATGATGGTAATGCGAGGTATATGCATGCTATGCAATTCCATATATCATGTATGAATGCAAATGGCGTTATTAAGTTAAACAGGTTCTATAGTGCACGTGGCATGGCAATTACCAAAGGCGTGTGTGTCATATGAATAGTGCGCGTGCAACAGATGCCAATGGTAATGATGTTCGTGTCCTACGATGTGATATCGCATAAGTATAGATGAATGTCCATGCAATCTAATACACTGTTCGCTATAAGGGTATGCAGTGTACATGAATGGATAAGCTAGCTAACAATATAAATCTTGCAAAAAGTAGGGTAATCCTAACTAGGGGGCGCCTCGCGCCATCCAGACGATTCCCCCATAGATGAATACATCTACTCACCTGAATGCCTTGCTAATCCGATCCGACTACCGCCTTGCCTTTACGCGCCGTGTCCGATGTTTCCCCGACCGATCCTATATTTGCACAACACCAAGTATAAGATTACAAAACCTAAAACGATGCAAGTCTCAATATACAATTATCGACGCTCTCGAATTAAACATAGCATGCACTCGGTGCGCGGGAAAACGCACGAAAATCGCTAACTTTTAACTAGAATCGTCATTTCGGGGAATTCGACAAAACTAAAACCCGACTAGATAAAACCCCGCGTTCACGCACTCTAATAGTCCTATACGCTAATTATATCGCTAACATAACGCAATTTGATCGCATTCTAATTTTTGTAAAAATCTAGTAAGCAAATTCAATACCGATTCGATGCAAACATCGAAATTTAACGATTTAGCGAGCGCATCATTACACAATTAACCACTCTAATCAATTAGGTAACCAAAGCCCTAACTTAACTCTAACAACCTTGCTTCAAACCCTAGTTCAACATCAAATCCCATTCTTGATTTTCATGAACAAGAATTTAAACCTAAATTAATACTTCAAAATTGAATTTTTTGCACAATTAACTACAAGTTAGCAAACTAGTTTAGGATTTTACCTCACAAGTGGAAACCTAGCATGATCAAGTCACCAAGAAGCCTATTTCTCCTAGTTTTGAACTAAATTTAGTTGAGGAGAGAGTGGATTAGGGTTTGGCTTTGAATTGGAGAAGAAAATGATGAATTTTTATGGATTTTTCATGATTTTTCATGATTTTTGAAGCAAGAATTGAGGTGAAAAGAGGGGGGAGCTGCTGCTATTTTCGGCCAGAGGTGAAGAGGAGGGTGTGGGGTTTTTGGAGAAGTTTCTAGGTCAAAAAGATCCCTCACATCTCATTTAATGCATTTCACATCAACTTTTTACAAAAAAACTCCTTTTTACATCATTTTTTTCATAATTTTCACACCATAAAACTAAAATGTTGCAAGTCATGATACAATTTTATTAACACCATATTTTAGCTTATAAAGACTCCTAATTATGAAATTTACCTAATTAAATTTGTATTTATCACTAATTTAATGTATTTCAAAAGGCATAAAATAATTTAAAAAAATTAATTAATTACGAATTTTTTTTATTTAACTAGAAAATTATAAGTGACATTTTAGTGACAAAATTATAGTAATATCTTATCTAAATTTTGTATAATTAGGTCTACAATGAAAAATACCTATTTTGACTTTTTACGGAAAAAGCCGAAAAATTAGCCGATTACCGAAAAACTGCTTAAACGATTTTTCGAAGGGTTACAATCTTCCCCCCTTAAAGAAATTCGGTCCCCGAATTTAGAATTTAACTACGCGTACCTTCAAAAAGATGGGGATATCTCTTCCTCATCTCGACCTCGGTCTCCCAGGTGACCTCCTCGCTGTTCGGGCCACGCCAAAGGACATTGACGGACGGTATAACCTTCGACCTCAAATTCTTCACCTGCCGATCCAGAATGACCACCGGCTGCTCGGTGAATGAAAGATCACGCTCTAGCTGGATCGTCTGGTGCTGAATCGCATGGGAAGGATCATGAAGGTACTTGCGGAGCATCGAGACATGGAATACGGGGTGAACATCGGGGAAGCTGGGTGGAAGAGCTAACCGATAAGCGACTGGACCAACACGCTCTAGGATCTCGAAAGGACCAACATATCTAGGACTCAGTTTCCCTTTCCACCCAAATCTCATCACACCTTTCATCGGAGAGACCTTCAGGAAAACATGATCGCCAACAGCGAACTTGAGTCGGCGACGGCGCCTATCAGCATATGATTTCTGCCTGCTCTGTGCCGCTTTCATCCTGTCCCGAATCAGCTGTATCTTCTCGGTCGTCTCCTGTACAATCTGCGGCCCCAAAGTACTGCTCTCCCTAAGCTCTGTCCAACATACAGGCGATCGACATCTCCTCCCATATAAAGCCTCAAAAGGTGCCATCTGAATCGTCTCCTGGAAGCTATTGTTGTAGGAAAACTCGATCAAAGGCAAATGACGATCCCAGCTACCACCGAAATCTAAAACACAAGCTCTGAGCATGTCCTCGAGAGTCTGAATCGTATGCTCCGACTGACCGTCGGTCTGCGGATGAAAGGCTGTGCTAAAACTCAATCGGGTGCCCAAAGCTTCCTTGAGTTTCTGCCACAATCGGCTGGTAAACTGGGTGCCACGGTCGGACACGATGCAAGTCGGAACACCATGCAGTCGCACTATCTCATCAATATAAACTTGGGCGTACTGAGAAAATCCAAAAGTGGTCTTCACTGGCAGAAAGTGAGCCGCTTTCGTCAGTCGATCCACAATCACCCAAATAGAGTCGTACCCTCGACTGGTCCTGGGTAGACCCACAATGAAATCCATGGAGACCTGCTCCCACTTCCACTCAGGGATGGGCAAAGTTTGTAACTCGCCGGCTGGCCTCTGGTGCTCGGCCTTGACTTGCTGACAAGTCAGGCATCTCGACACAAAGTCTGTAATATCCTTCTTCATCCCGTCCCACCAGTAAACCTCTCTCAAATCACGATACATTTTGGTGGAACCTGGATGCACATTGTATGCTGATCTATGTGCCTCCTCGAGAATATCACGCCTCGGTCCCTTTGAATCTGGCACACACAGTCGAGTCCCAAATCGAAGTATCCCCTGATCATCAATCACGAATTCAGAAACTCTGCCATGCCGAATCTGCTCAATAATCTCTAAGATACGGGCGTCGCCGGACTGTGCCTCGTGGATACGGTCAAGTAACTGTGGGCGTGCTCTGAAATGGGCCAGCTGTCCCCCTGTAGGAGTAAATTCGAACTGCACTCTGCTGTCACATAACATTTTCCAATCCGCCGTTGACTGCATCTGTACTGCGCTCAAACAAGATAAGCTACCTCCGGGCCTCCTACTCAAAGCATCCGCCACCACATTCGCCTTGCCCGGATGGTATAAAATCTCGCAGTCATAATCCTTCACCAACTCCATCCATCGGCGCTGTCTCAGGTTCAGATCTCGCTGCTGGAAGATATACTTCAAACTCTTGTGGTCAATGAATATCTGGCACTACTCACCGTATAGGTAATGTTTCCAGATATTAAGTGCAAATACCACTGCAGCCATCTCTAAATCATGGGTGGGGTAGTTCTGTTCGTGTTTCCTCAGCTGCCGAGAAGCATACGCGATAACTCTATCGTGCTGCATCAATACACATCCCAGCCCCACTCGAGAAGCATCACAATATACCACGAACCCGCCTGATCCTGAAGGCAATGCTAATACTGGTGCAGTAGTCAGACGAGTCTTCAACTGCTGGAAGCTATCCTCACATGCCTGGGTCCAATCAAAAGGAACCCCCATCCGGGTCAACCCGGTCAATGGTGCAGCAATGCGGGAGAAATCCTTGACGAAACGTCGATAATAGCCGGCCAGACCTAGAAAGCTGCGAACCTCTGTAACTGATACCGGTCTAGGCCAACGCTGAACTGCCTCGATCTTCTTCGGGTCCACACAAATACCATCTCTCGTCACCACATGGCCCAAGAAGTCGACACTCTCTAACCAGAATGCGCACTTGGAGAATTTGGCGAACGGCTGATGCTCCCTCAAAGTCTGTAATGTGATACGTAAGTGCTGCTCATGCTCCTCCCGGCTCCGAGAATAAACCAAGATGTCGTCAATGAACACAATGATGAACTGATCGAGATACGGCCTGAATACACGGTTCATCAAATCCATAAATGCTGCCGGGGCATTGGTGAGCCCGAACGACATCACCAAGAACTCATAATGACCATATCGAGTACGGAAAGCGGTCTTCGGAATATCCTCCTTCCGAACTCGCAACTGGTGATAACCTGACCGTAAATCAACCTTCGAGAAGAACCCTGAACCGTGGAGCTGATCGAATAAGTCATCAATGCGGGGTAGGGGATATCTGTTACGCACAGTAACCCGGTTCAGCTGACGATAATCAATGCATAAACGCATACTTCCGTCCTTCTTCTTAACAAACAAGACGGGAGCATCCCAAGGTGAAACACTCGGTCGGATAAGCCCTTTGTCCAGCAAGTCCTGTAACTGATCCTTCAGCTCTCTCAGCTCCGCCGGGGCCATCCGATAAGGCGGTATAGAGATAGGCCCCGTGCCGGGGATCAAGTCAATACAGAACTCAATCTCGCGCTCTTGTGGCAGACCAGGCAGCTCGTCAGGGAATACATCAGGAAACTCTCTCACAACAGGGACCTGGTCCAACGGAACCTCTGTGGAACTAGTATCACAAACATAGGCTAAGAATCCCTGACACCCTTTCCTTAAGAGCTGACCAGCGCGAAGAGATGAAATCAAGCTGGGAAGGGTAGCGCTACGATCTCCCTGAATAATAAGAACCGGCTCACCAGGAAAACTGAATCTGACTGCTTTTTCACGGGAGTCCACGGATGCATAACAGGTGGCTAGCCAGTCCATACCAAGAAGAACGTCAAAGTCTAGCATATCGAGGAGAATCAAATCAACTGAAGAATCTCTCTCCCCGATACGAACGGAACATGATCGGTACACAAAACGGGCAACAAAAGACTTGCCTACCGGTGTAATAACGACAAGCGGCTGATCTAACGGAGAAGACTCTCGGCCCAACCTCGGTGCAAAATACGTGGATACATAGGAATGTGTGGAGCCTGGATCAAATAATACCCGTGCATCAAAAGAACATACTAGCAGAGTACCTGTCACGATGGCATTGGATGCCTGTGCATCCTGAGGAGTCAATGCGAACACTCGGGCCTGTCCACCACTAATAGCCGGCTGTCCTCTGCCTCTACCTCGGCCTCGGCCTCTGCCTCTGCCTCTGTCGCCTCGTCCTCTCGAAACCGGACCGCCATGCCCACGGCCTCTAGAAGCATCTGGCTGGCGTGGAGCATCATCAGGAGTAGGAAGTAGAGCTCTTTGAGAAGGTGGTGAGGGTGGTAAGGTCACATGCGGGACTGTCGCTGCGCCCTGGCGTCCCATGGTACTGTCTCTGATACGGTGGTACTGACTCCCGCACCGAAAACATCCTGGAGACGACTGCTGGGTCTGTGGATATGAACCAAATAACTGACCTCGTCTCAATCCTCTGCCTCCACCATCTCCCGGAAATAATCTATCGCGGTGTCTACCCATCTGCCACTGAGCTGGCGTATCAGTACGGATCCTCTTCGGCCCAGAAACGACCGGAGTCTCAGAAATACGCTCCTCCAAAAGTAAGGCTGCATCCATCGCGGCTGCGTATGTATCAAAGTGCTGGGTGCCGATGGCAAGGAATAGCTGTGTATCAAGCCCTCGTACAAACCTCTTTATTCTCTTCTCTTCTATGTCGACTAGGTACGGAGCATATCGAGACAACTGGGTAAACTGTATATCATACTCCGACACTGTCATCCCAGGAGTCTTGCGTAAAGACTCAAAACTACGGGCTCGAGCATCTCGGACACTCTCCGGAAGAAAACGGGCAAGAAATGCAGCTGTAAACTCATCCCAGGATATAGAAGGTAGACCTGCAGCCCGGCCTCTCTCTACTGAATCGTACCATGTCTGGGAAAGACCCTCCAGACGAAAACTCGCAAACTTCACCAATCTATTCTCAGAGCACCTCAACGAACGGCAAATCCGAGCCATCCTATCAAGAAATGCCTGTGGGTCCTCTGTCGCATCTGTACCGGTAAAAGATGGAGGTCTCAATCTCATGAACTCCAGTAGTGACACATGGATAGTCTCCGTAGTATCAGCAGGAGTGACCATCTGTGCAGCAGGTACGATCGTGGTCTGTGCGGTGGAAGGAACGTCCTCGGATCTCTGTGCCCGGCTGGACTCAACTAAAGATCCCATCATCTGCCGCAACTCTTGCATGCCGGCCTCTAATCTGGCAATACGGTCAGGATAAGGCGGATCAGTATGACCCTGAGGGGTAGGCGTATCCTCCCGCTCGATCCTCGCCTCATACGGGCCCGCCCGAATCTCATCCCTAGCGGCAGCCCGCTGAGCTCTCGTAGTCTTTGGCGGCATCGAAACTGGAATAAGAAACATGACTGATAAGAACATCGCGATTGGATCAAGGAATGCAAGGAATCAAGAAAGGAAATACAAGCAATTATGTCCTAAGGTCACTTAGGCGGAGTACCGTATCGTAAGTATGCCGCGGATCATACCCACGGTACGCCACTCTACTTAAGTCACCTACTCCATCTACCAAGGTCGTCCTACACTCAGAAAGGTAAAACCTACGCTCTGATACCAACTTTGTCACGACCCGAAAATATGGAACGTGACTGGCACTTAGATTACGAGACGTCTAAAGGCGTACCGTAACCCAAGTCAGCCAAAGCCCAGAAAAATCTAAACCAAAATCAAAAGAGAGTGAAGGAAAAACCTTTAATGAAAACGATTTTCAAATCAATTAAGTTGCAAAGAATCTCTTTTTTTTTTTAAAAAACATCATAAATTTCTGAAAATTTCGGCAGAGTCTCCCCTGTATTTTCTATCCCCCAAAACGGGTACAACAAGATAATAAACATGTAATCATAAAATGGCATCCCCAAGTGGGAGCTAGCTCTTCGCCCAAGGCGGATCACAACCACATGCAATATAATAACCATATCAAGAAAAGAGCATAAAAGAAACGCAAAATATCAGAAAACACATCGCCGGCTCAAGTGAGCTCGACCCAAAAGAAACCACAAATATAAAACCTCTCAGTCTCACCACTAGGTCACATATACAATATAAAGTGGTAGATGGAGAATACTAGATACAATGATAAAACAAAAAGAAATAAAGTCTGCTCGCAAGCCACCTACGGGCGATGTCACGAGTCTGAACAAAAGGAGCTGATAATAAGATAACCGCCGCTACAAGACTGATGAGTCCGACCTGCAAGACACTGTGGCACAACGGGGGTGAGTTGCCAGCTCGTGAGTAAATATAACATCTAATAAGGCAATCGTAAGAATGCACGCAATGCACCATAACATGCATGTCCATATGTGATACAATATCTCTAGTATGCATGCACAGGTATGCAATGTCATTATTAAGTCTTTAAGTGTTTTAAATTGCTAAGGGTATTGAATTCTTAACTTTAGAAAATGAATATCTGTATAATAGCTAAGTACCATCAAGAAATCATCTGAAAACTCGTGTCAAGCATCTATACCAAATAGGAATCATATCTGTCTCAATATCGGGCTCCGTCAGTCTGGATCGGCCCATGTCACCAAATCTCACGACAACAGTCGGTATCCTCCGGATATCCGCCGCGCCAGACATCACCGGTAGGTAGTCTTCCCCTGCCAGGCTCATCGTCTACAACTCGATCTTCTTGCCCCGGGGTACCATACCGGGCCCACCATGTACCCAAGACGGTTCATCCACTCCTCGAATCGGGTCTCGAAATCCAACAGAAAACATGAAAACTCATGATGGACGACACATACATCACGAGAAAACCGCAACTTTGTTTTAAAAATGATAAATATAAGCTTTTGTTAAATTCTTGCGGTTTTCCCCAAAAATCCAGAAATCGCAGCAATACTGAAATCCTCAAGAAAATCATAATGTTCACATGTTATATATGATAAATGTCTATGATATCAATGTATATGATGTGAGTTTTGGCTAGAAATCTATGTAGATATGATGGTAATGCGAGGTATATGCACGCTATGCAATTCCATATATCATGTATGAATGCAAATGGCGTTATTAAGTTAAACAGGTTCTATAGTGCACGTGGCATGGCAATTACCAAAGGCGTGTGTGTCACATGAATAGTGCGCGTGCAACAGATGCCAATGGTAATGGTGTTCGTGTCCTACGAAGTGATATCGCATAAGTATAGATGAATGTCCATGAAATCTAATACACTCTTCGCTATAAGGGTATGCAGTGTACATGAATGGATAAGCTAGCTAACAATATAAATCTTGCAAAAAGTAGGGTAATCCTAACTAGGGGGGGCGCCTCGTGCCATTCAGACGATTCCCCCATAGATGAATACATCTACTCACCTGAATGCCTTGCTAATCCGATCCGACTACCGCCTTGCCTTTACGCGCCGTGTCCGATGTTTCCCGGACCGATCCTATATTTGCACAACACCAAGCATAAGATTACAAAACCTAAAATGATGCAAGTCACAATGTACAATTATCGACGCTCTCGAATTAAACATAGCATGCACTCGGTGCGCGGGAAAACGCACGAAAATCGCTAACTTTTAACTAGAATCGTCATTTCGGGGAATTCGACAAAACTAAAACCCGACTAGACAAAACCCCGCGTTCGCGCACTCTAATAGTCCTATACGAAGCTAATTATATCGCTAACATAACGCAATTTGATCGCATTCTAATTTTTGTAAAAATCTAGTAAGCAAATTCAATACCGATTCGATGCAAACATCGAAATTTAACGATTTAGCGAGCGCATCATTACACAATTAACCCCTCTAATCAATTAGGTAACCAAAGCCCTAACTTAACTCTAACAACCATGCTTCAAACCCTAGTTCAACATCAAATCCCATTCTTGATTTTCATGAACAAGAATTTAAACCTAAATTAATACCTCAAAATTGAATTTTTTGCACAATTAACTACAAGTTAGCAAACTAGTTTAGGATTTTACCTCACAAGTGGAAACCTAGCATGATCAAGTCACCAAGAAGCCTCCTTTCTCCTAGTTTTGAACTAAATTTAGTTGAGGAGAGAGTGGATTAGGGTTTGGCTTTGAATTGGAGAAGAAAATGGTGAATTTTTATGGATTTTTCATGATTTTTGAAGCAAGAATTGAGGTGAAAAGAGGGGGGAGCTGCTGCTATTTTCGGCCAGAGGTGAAGAGGAGGAGGGTGTGGGGTTTTGGAGAAGTTTCTAGGTCAAAAATATCCCTCACATCTCATTTAATGCATTCACATCAACTTTTTACAAAAAAACCCCCTTTTTACATCATTTTTTTCATAATTTTCACACCATAAAACTAAAATGTTGCAAGTCATGATACAATTTTATTAACACCATATTTTAGCTTATAAAGACTCCTAATTATGAAATTTATCTAATTAAATTTGTATTTATCACTAATTTAATGTATTTAAAAAGGCTTAAAATAATAATAAAAAATAATTAATTACGAAATTTTTTTATTTAACTAGAAAATTATAAGTGACATTTTAGTGAAAAAATTATAGTAATATCTTATCTAAATTTTGTATAATTAGGTCTACAATGAAAAATACCTATTTTGACTTTTTACGGGAAAAGCCGAAAAATTAGCCGATTACCGAAAAACTGCCTAAACGATTTTTCGAAGGGTTACACAAAATATCCCCATCTCTTTCTCTTGAAAAAATTCATCTAAATTGCCTCAAAAATCCATCAAAAACCCCACAACTCCAAAATCGAATCCCTACCCATTTTTAATTAGCTATTATAGTTTGGATATAGGGAACAAGATTTCAATTTGGGAGGCTAAGTGTGTTTGTTGGATCTTCAAATTGATTGGGTATAAATTCTAACCATTTTGCTTAATTTGTTGTTTACTTACTTGAATCTAGCATAATTGGTGTTTAATTATGGTTCCTACATCAAACTTGAGAATTCAAGAGAGGGGTTTGAATCCAAATTGGAGTTTTGTGTAGTGAGAATATGGTTGTATGATGTATTTAACATGTTAATGCTATGCAAAATTAATCTAGTTGCTAATTACAAATTATTACTTGCAAAATGTCCAAATTAAGCTTTTTAGCAAACTAGGTTTTTATAAACTATGAAAATAATTAAGATAAAAATATAATTAGGGTATTCATGACATTATTAAAATTTTAAATTGTAGTTTAATACTTTAGTTCATGCAAAACCAAGCTTAATTTTCGAATTGTGAATTTCGCTTTAAAAAGTGTTAAAAATTTGATATTTTTGCAAACTAGGATTTTGGAATTAATGCAAATTGATGAGATTAAATTATAGAAATGGTTTATATGACTTAGTTATGATATTTAGTGGATATTATGGCCATTAGTTTTGTTAAAACATCAAGTTTCGAATTAAAACAAAAATTAAGTGCTTTCTAGGTTTTCGGAATATAAATCGATTTGATTTATTTTGGGGTTTTGATGAGTTGCAATCTACTTAATATTAAAATTAGTGATTGTGAAAGAACGATTGGGGTGTTTGGGTTTTTCCTGATGGTTTGACGTTTGTACATCGACATCGAGGGTTGGTTTGGCCATTCTTGCATGCGTAGACGATAAGTTTTGACCTATGCGTGATACGGGTGCCGATTTGGTTTTCGTATGCCGTTTCGAGTTTGAATTAGGTTTTTATGCGAGAAGATACGTTGTGACATGTAGGTACCCCATGTGGACTTCGAGACGACAAGCAAGCGCGTGGCGACGTCGGCACCGGCGAGCGATGATCAGGTGAGTAGATATATATCTACGGGGGAAGTCGGGTGGATGGCGTATAGCACCGCCGCAGTTCGTAGTATAGTTATGATATATATATATATATATATATATATATATATATATGTTATATATGTGATTCATGATATGTGGATGTTTATCAAGAGATGATTATTGTGTTCATGGTTTAGTTTAGGGTAATTAGATGTAAACTAGCATAGCTTCTTAGTCGCAAGCCCTAGAATAGGTTCACACCCAAACGTACAAACGCATTTGCATACATCTATTTACATGTGCGTATATGGGGATATGTGCATATATATATATATATATGTGTGTGTATATATATATATATATATATATATATATATATAGACACACAAACACATGGGTATGGGACTATATATATATACGTATACATATACACGGGTTATGAGGATAGTACTTGGGATTGTAGATGAGTTGATGAGATTGGGCTTGAGGCCGTGAGATCGGTGATGTGACAGGGTTCGTATTTGAGTTACGACGTGATATGTTTAGCGGGTCATTTAGGCGTGGTGTTTGCATACACACGCATGCATACATAAATGGTATCGGTATTTTACTAGACGTAGATCAGTAACCCGGATCTTGATTTTGATAAAGAGGATACTAGATGAATAATGTGATGAATGTGATATATTACCCGTACCCAGAGTTGGGATGCCGTACCGTACGAGATATTTACTGATTATAGATCCGCACTCTTGATTCGAGGATGTCATATTATATTAGGGTATCGTATGGGATACTATTGAGGCGGGATCACCGACTATTATAGGTATATATATGTATCGACTCAGATGTTATGCGGTTTCCTTACCTTTCGATCAGCCTGTTTAGTTTGGCCCTGTAGTGTACTTATAAATTGATAGATTAGATTCGACTCATACCTATTTCAAAAACTAACGAATCGTGTGTATTTTAAAGACGGGACAAGGGATTCTACGGATATTTCAAAAGACGTACCTTTTCTTAAAAACACCGTAGCCCTTATTTTCAAAACACCACGATTCGTACTATTTCAAACGGCAAAATAGTATAACACAGGTGTAGCGATGTAGATTCCTTACTGTTACATTATCATTCATGTTCCGCATATTATTGTTGCAATTACTATTCATCGCCCTTTATCATGTTGTTCTCGTCACATTGCATGTTATTGTGTACTTAGTGATTATGAACCATGCCGTCAGGACATCAGCACCATTACCGATGATGTGTATGTTCCACATACACTTACTTGCCGGCTCACACACATCATCACCGGTAATTGCCATGTCACGTACACTTTAAAAAATACTATTTCATTGACATAGCTTGCTAACTGATAGTTGCTACAAGTTATAGCTTTCATATGCTAGTTTAATTTATTGCATGATATCAGATGCATCCATATATTCAATGGTTATGCAGTATTATGGAGATTTATGCTGGTTTTCATTGTTTATTGATATCATGATATTGATGATTTCGGATCCTTCTTAAGATTTCTGGATTTGGGGGAAAACCGCAATGATTTATAAACTTATTAACCTTTTAAAAATGCAAGTTGCGGTTTTCCCGTGATGTATTAAATCCACGGACTATGAGGTCCTTAACCTTGACCGTGATGTCTTAAAACTAACATCGGACTGTGGAGTCCTTAAATCCGCGGACTATGAGGTCCTTAACCTTGACCGTCATGTCTTAAAACTAACATCGGACTTTGGAGTCCTTAAATCCACGGATTATGAGGTCCTTAACCTTGACCGCGGCGTCTTTAAACTACGATGCCTCGAGAAACCCCTGACTCCGTGAAACACGAATAAGGGTGACCACACCCAGCACTTGCAGGTCCACACGACCTGTAAGGAAGAAAAAACTCTCTTGTGAGATCCTTACGACTCTCAAGGGACAACCCGCTTAAGGATCCTCACGATTCTTAAGAAGAACTTACACCTATGGGGTCCTCTCGACCCATGGGGAGAAAAAACTTTTTATGAGACCCTCGTGGCTCATAAAGCGCAAAGTCTTAGGAAGCAGACTTTAACCCTGAATCCTAAGCCATCGCTGCCCTGCAAAGAGATCAAGATAAATTGTCCGCAGAACACATTTAATAGAAAGGGGACACACCATTGAAGAGAAAAATATGTCTTCAGTTATAAACCTCCCTTCGACAACAATACTCAATCTAAGGCCAGCGCAAGCCACCCGATACGGGAGATAACAAGGAAAGTTTCTGATCTGTATCCTATCAGGCGCGCATTTGCAGCTGTGCGAATGTTTAGAAGGAAATGTTACCCGAGGCACTGATGCGCATGCAACGTAACGATGGTGCTCGCAATTAAAGAAAATTCCTATGAGAAAAACATGCAGCTCGTTTACGCAAGCAAGACATACGTACGACTATCTAACAAACATGGAAATTCAACAGAAAGCATGCAAACCGCCAATGATAAAAGGAGTACATTGATTCAAGCATACTACACTACTGGGAAAAGATCACCAAACAAGGGATCAGAAATGCAAGGGTTAACAAAGCAAAAAACAAAATTCTCCAGCTCCCTCTCTGCTTTCTCCAGCACGTCAAAACGACGGTTTTCGCGAGGAGTCGCTTCCCATCGGTTGGAGCCGTGCTCTTCAGCGAAAGCAGACATGACGGCCCTACGGGCTCTTATCTGACTCATTATATGAACTGAGTAATCCTTCAGAGCCTGAGTGATTAGACAAGCCTCGTGAAAGCACTCAAGCTTGTCCTCCGCCGCGTCAAGGATCGCCGAAGTCATCTCCGCCGGATGAGGGGGGATATCGGCAAGCACAGACAGGAGGATCATCCGGAGCCAAATGGAGCCCATGGGAAGAGGAGAGCCCCGACAAGTCAGTAGCTCGTACATCACCGTGTCACATTGAGCGTCGGTGAGAAGGGGATCCGCCAGCCGCGCAGCGAAGCGAGGGACTATCTCCTCAAGGGGCACCTCCCATGGTTGCCGACGAACATGGGGACGATTGCAAGCCATGTCGATTGATCGGGTTCTCAAAGATGACCACCTTAAGGTATGAATGGGTTTCTCTGTGAAGAAAAGAAGTAAGGCATGGGGTTCAGGTTATAAAGGGGAGCATTTAATGGTATGCACAAAAAATGATATGCATGGTGGGACTATTCTCAAAGCCCGGAAAGAAGGGGAGAGCGTTGGAAATGAAATCCAACGACGCATTGGAATTAGGTTAGGGAAATGAAACGTCCCCATCAAGCAGATCCCTGCATGCGCAACACGTGAGCACTAGCCTTTGATTGGAAAATAAGGTGGCACTGCACCGACACAACAGAAAACTAAGTTCTGAGAACGAGAATCAAATTCTTAAAAGAAAGGTTTGAAAAGAAGAGGATGAAAAAGTGAAGGCGCTTCTGAAAGGACAATTCATTTACCCTAATCTCTAAAGGAATCCAACGGTCGCAAAAGGTGACAGCGTTGCACTCACGCGCGGACACGTGAGAACAACGCTGTGGGGGCATTTGTTTCCTGATTTAAAATCAGGAAAGCTTACGGAAAAAGCTTCAGAAAAGGGTCATGTGCTTACACGTGACCAGCAGTCACGTGTTGGCACATGACATCTAAAAGCATCGGCAAGGCAAATTCAGTTTCCCAACTACATCGAAGAAAAGGGCTTCAGAAAGGGTCACGTGCTCCCACGTGACCAGGGTCACGTGTTGGCACGTGACACTCAAAAGCGGCAGACTCAATTCCCTGATTGAATCAAGAAAAAGGCTCGAGACGAGGGTCACGTGCTCACACGTGACCAGGGGTCACGTGGTGGCACGTGACAGCTAAGCAGCGACTAGAAAGCAGAGCGCAGAAAGAAAGAAAAGGGCTCGTTACAAGGGGGCCACGTGCCCACACGTGACCAAGGGTCACGTGGCCACACGTGACCAGCTTTCAAAGCCTATCTGTTAACAGAAATTAAATTCTGAGAAAAGACCTCTTAAATCTTTCCAAAGCAACCGATTGAATTAAAGATTTAAAGTGATCCCATATCATCTATCTATGGGAAAATCTCGAATTTGGAAAGATTTCCCCGTAAAATCTAACCGAAATAACAAAGGAGAATCTCTGGATTTAAAATCCAATGGTGAATAAAATTCACCTAATGATCCAAAGGTCCAAAACGAATGATGGATGCAAATCAAATCTCTCAATGAAAGATTCATCAAAAACTAATTGACTCGGCTGCTTCTCCTATAAATAGGAGCCAAGAGACACACAAAAACGAGATATGCAGAGGGAAGAAAAGAGAGAGAGCCCTGATACTTTGGAGGAATTTGGATCTTCTGCAAAAGAAAACCCTAGGTAAGAAAGGGAAGGCTTTTCTCAACAGAGTTTAATTCTGATATAAAACAGAAGAACATGGTTCTCTCTTTGGTGGAGGATTTGTAAAGTGCACATCTCCCCTTGAGTTGAGAATTTAATTCTCAATGGGTTGAGATCCTGCCATGCAGATCCAAAGCATAGAGAGGGAATGGAAGCACGAGAATTTAATTCTCACAGAACTATAGGAATTTAATTCCTTTAAAATAAAATTAGGGTTTGACCCTGTGTTATGGGAATTTAATTCCTTCAAAATGAAAAGAATCAGGGTTTAACCCTAGTTAAGAACTTAGTTCTGTTAAAACAACAGGAATTTAATTCCCTTAATCTCATTCCCCAGAATAATTCTTTAACAGAGAGTGGGAGTTTAACTCCTTAAAGCTTTTATTAGGGTTTAACCCTATTCAGTTCTTCACATATATGAGGAATTTAATTCCTACAGAAAATTCAGAGTTCAACTCTATTCCAGAATTTGAATCTTCAAAAAGAAGTAGGAATTTAATTCCTCTGAAATTATTGTCAGGGTTCAACCTTACAAGGAATTTAATTCCTGAAAGGGATTAACAGATCTTCTAAAAAAAACATACATAGAGGCAGGGTCACGTGTCACCACGTGACCCCCAAAAAGATCTACAGAAAAGCCCCTTTGAGGCAGTGCCTCACGTGACCCACGTGACCCTTGGCAGAGGCTTTAACATACTCCGTTTAAACACCCGTCACGTGATGGCACGTGATGCTCCAAAAGATGCGATATTCTCAGCGGAACAAACGAAGGGAGGGCGCCCTCACGTACTACCACGTGACCCCTCTTGCCTTAGCGTCTAACGCTAAATTGGAACCCCTGAATCCAGTATTAAAACACTGTTTGGCCTTAGTGTTCAACACTAATCAAAGAACTTTATTTGCAGTGTTCGACACTGATTACCTTAGTGTTTAACACTAATTTGAGATTTCTGTTGCCAGTGTTTAACACTAATCTGTTTTAGTGTTTAACACTAATTTGAAAGCCTTGTTTCTGGTGTTTAACACCAACTATCTTTTAGTGTTAAACACTGACTTATCAATCTCATTCCCAGTGTTCAACACTGATTGGTCTTTAGTGTTTAACACTAGGCATTGGCCCAATTGGCTAAATGGCCAGAGGCAAAGCCTCTCCTTCAAGGGACCAACAGGAGGGCCGATGTCCCAGACATGATTGGACTTAGCCCAAGCTGGCCATAAGTCCTCAATTCATAATTAACTGGGCTAATGGGCTCATAACATAATTAATTGGTCTTAATCCCAAATGGGGCCAAAGACTATTTAATCCACTCCGGTTCCAGGGTACATCTCTTCACTCCTTTGATACTTGGCGTTGTAATCCCTCAACGTCTTCAAAGAGGTGACGGGTCCCGATGACCACACATTGATATGGACTGTGGGGTCCTTAAACCCATGGACTACGACTTCCTTAACCTTGTAACCTTGACCGAGATGTCTTAAAACAAACAATGGATTGTGGGGTCCTTAAACCCATGGACTACGACGTCCTTAACCTTGACCGAGATGTCATAAAACTAACAATGGACTGTGGGGTCCTTAAACCCATGGACTACGACGTCCTTAACCTTGACCGAGATGTCTTAAAACTAACAATGGACTATGGGGTCTTTAAACCCATGGACTACGACGTCCTTAACCTTGACCGAGATGTCTTAAAACTAACATTGGACCGCAATGTCCTTAAACTACCCATGGACCGCAATGTCCTTAAACTACCCATGGACAGCAATGTCCTTAAACTAGCAATGGACCATCATGTCGCTAAACTGGAACAATAGAGCCACGCATACTCTTTTGCCGGATCTAAACGATCACGTTTAAGTTGATCTTAGCCTCAAATATGGCTAACGTATCCTTAAACCTTCAAACAGACTGGACTATGAATCCCTCCAATCAACTTTGGTTCAAGGGTACATCTCGGAACTCCTTTGACACCTGTCGTTGTAATCCTTCAACGCTGTCAGAGAGGTAACGGGTCCCGACGGCCATACATACAATGGACCACTATGTCCCTAAACCGGAACAATGGAGCCCAAATGCTCTCTTGTCGGATCTAAACGATCCCGTTAAGTTGATCTTAGTCTCAAGTTAGACTAACGTATCCTTAACAAACGTTTGAGTTGATCTTAGCCTCAAATATGGCTAACGTATCCTCAAACCAAACCCCCAAACCCAAATCTAAGATAATACGGATTTGGACTAGTCCACGCCCTACGGGTGACGACATAACTCGGTCTCCGTAAACAATCCACGGGCAACAAAACATAAAATAAATACACACGACACGAAGTGACCATCTGGAGAAGGAGAAAGTGGTTACCGCGATGCGGTAGCGTAATTAACTGCAGGGGCTTGCGCCTGCAGGGAAGAGCGCCCCCACAATCAAAAACCCCTCAAGCGAGGGGGAATCTGACGAAGTCTGCTACATCGGACGCATCCGTCTAAACCTCCGATGCACGGTGCCATAAATCAACTTGGCATCCTCGGAGAGGTGGACGGATAGCACCAATTAGCATCTGCCCCGAACCTCAGGCGAGACGCCCATGTCTCGGCCGCCGTTCGGAGGGGAACAGATTCTGGTACGTCCGGTGGGACCTTTTCCACTTTCCACTCCACACTTCGTGTGTCGTGATTCGCGAACCAATCGCGGTTCGCTAATGGTTGCCCTTGGGTTTCAAGATACTAAGACTTGGCGTCTTGCTCATTGCAGAAAGCAAAGAATCGATGGCTTCTACTTCTGTGAAATGCTCCAACTGCTCAGACTGCAATTGCAACCGACGCTCTGCCTCGTCAGGAGGTATAGCCTACGGACCCCAAGCTGCTTCGCTATTCACAATGCCCGTAGAACAAGCCACTCGAGCCACCACAGGATTGTTCTTTGGGACTATGCTCCCACAGACAAGCTTCACCGCGCCAGTGCTGATGGAGGAAGCTCCCAAGAAGTCGGTCTTTGATCGTCTTACCCCTGACGCGGCCCCTCTCAACGGGTCGCCCAGCATCAGCGCCTCGGTCTTCTCTAGATTGGGCCAGAACTCCTGTGGACCCACAATGGGGCCTACAATCCCTGAGAAGGCTGTTTCCAACAAAGTGACCGGCCCTACTCCAGAAGTCGTCAAGGCGGCTTCCCCTGACACAAAGTCGGTCTTTACAAGATTGACAGCTCCAGTTCCCGCTCCTGCTATCCAAAGGACGTCGGTCTTTGACAGGCTAACACCAGCAACGACCCCCCACCTACACAGGGGGAAAGACGAAGCTATTCTCACCGCTGAACCAACGCCGTCCGCTCGACACGCTCGACGTCGCCACTGGCGCCAAGTAAGGAGGGCTGGGGGCAACTCCCCCTCTGGGCTAACTCCACCAGCCCCGATGGCAGAAGTTAACGCTGCTGTTCCAACTGGGAACAGCTTTGAGATGCTAAATAAGGTGCAAAGGAATTCTCCTACTGCGGTGCTAAAGAGGTCTCCTCCCCCACTAAAAAGGGTTGCGGAAATAAAGACAGAACAGCCCCGATCTCCTCAACGGTTGTCTTCCAAAATCTATAAGGTTTGGCGGCAGGCCCGAGACTCGATGATCGATCCAAACTTCTCACGCCAGCACAAGAAGCTGAAAATCCAACCAAAAGCCAGTCACCAGGTTAAACCACGAAAGGCTGTCTGGGTGCCCACCTCAACGGCCCCCTCAACTTCCACTGCTCATAAAAGGAGGAAGCCAGAGAAGATCCCCCAGCTTGCAACGACAGCTAAAGGCAATAAGCCCAGACGCCCTAAGGCTGGGGGCAGGATGGTCCACACCGTATACATGGCGTCACGAAAGGAAGACAGCCGTGCATCTACAGGTCATAGACCGCTTACATGGTCGGTGACCAAAGCTCAGGAGCAACAACAAAACTCCAGGAGATGATGAATGCTATGGCCGCACTTACCGGGCCAAAAGAAAACCCAGAAACGTCCTCAGACGAATGCCAGGAGGAAGAAACCGACGCCGAATTCCTTCGCCGGATACTGGAGAAGAAGGACAAAGAGGCTGCTGAACAAGCAGCCAACATACATCGTATGGGCCTTCTCTTTCAGGATATGATAGGAATGATGATCCAACAGGACCCACCCGCTGAGGATCCCCCAATCGTTCTTGAAGACGACAGGGGAGAAACGTCAAATCCACCACCGGCCCTCTCAACGGCCAAAGAGGAGACAATCTCTAAGGCTGATTTGGTCGACTATATAGCCCAGCAAATTCGGGTGCATCACGCGACTGAGGCAGCTGGTCAAATCGTAAAAACGGGCCGGCCGTATCTAAGCTGGTACGACCAAATCAAATACCCGCCGGGTTATACAGTACCAAAATTCCACGTGTATAAGGGGACCAGCAATCCCCATCAACATGTTGACCAGTTCAGGGCCTTTTGCGGTAACACCGGCGGTGATGATAAACTGTTGCTTCGCCAATTCGTGGGAAGCTTATCAGAAACAGCGTTCGAATGGTATTCGGAAGTCCCGAACGATTCCATCAAGACGTTCGCTGAAATGGAGTTGCTATTCACTCAGCGATTCGCAAGCGCCAGCGAACGCACTCCAATAACGGCCTTGATTAACGCCAGGGTAAAACCAGGCGAAACTTGGGTCCAGTATGCTATACGCTAGCAAAATCTTTGGTCGAAATGCGAGCAACGCATTGAAGAAGCGCCCGCGGTGGGCATGTACGTGGGAACCCTAGACCCTCCCGCGACTATCTCCCAGTTTATGATGTTCTTTAAGCCAACCACATTCCAGGCTTTAATCGACAAGTTGGCTCAGATGGACCAGATGGGTCATAGACCACCTCCTCCGAAGTCAGAACCTCGGAATGACAAGGGTAACGGAAGGGCAACCGTCGTCGCGAATGCCCAGCAGCAACCCAACGCCCTGAAACTGGCGGATCAATTGGAAGAAAGACGCCGGTATTAAAATGAGAAGATGAAGCGTCCCTACTCGTTCCCACGAGACAAGACGAAACGGTTATTCGAGCTGGCAGTACGCAACAGACTTATAAACCTACCAAATCCAAGGCGACCGCCACAACCCACTGAGATGAATAACCCTAACTATTGCCCTTACCATCAAACGGTAAGTCATCCGATTGAGGATTGCTTCGTCTTCAAAGGATGGATTGAAGATCAATACCTCCAGGGGAAGTTTGCACTGTCCGAAAAGTGGAAGGTGAATCCACTACAGCCGCATACTCCTAAGAAAGCAGATACACCAGGGGCAACCTGTTCCTTTATTCAAGAAGCTCCATGGGAGGTCGTGCTGTCAGCTAAAACCAAAAGAATACTGAGGGACCTTCGTGCGTGCCCTGCGATCAAATGGAAGGACCCACTTGAACCTCAAATTATCGAAGGGATGTTGAAGCCGCGCCCAACTGCGAAGACTCGTGATGATGGCCCAAATACTCACGCCCAACCGTCAAAATATTCGAAGAAGAAGAAGAAGAAATCCAAGAAGCTCATGAAGCCTGGAGACGAGCGCACGAACTTGCAGAAGCAAATCGACGCACTGGAAGAGTACAATCAAAAGGCGCGAACTCCTGTCACGCTGCAAGAGTTCCTCAGCCACATCTTTCAAGAGGACGATGATGGAGAGAGCTCGTCGGATGAATCCGAGGGATATGTGGCGAGTTGTAACGTAATCTCCCACTCGTTTACTGACGATGAGAAAACTCCAGGCACTAGGAAACTGGGGACAGAGCCTGAACCAGAGCGTGTGTGGCCAACAGATGAAATGATCGACGCCTTTCTAGACGAGATTCGTCTAAAGAGTAAAGCGGATCAGGAGCGTGAGATGGCCGCATCGGAAGAAGCCAAATGCAGGCGACTGAACGAAAGAGTTGAAGTACTCCCGCCAGATCGAAAGGCATCCGAGGCAGACAAGAAGATATTCAAGACGAGGAAAAGGTTTGCCAAAGCCATGTCAATGGGAATGAAGCTACCACTCTCGGAAGAAAACACGCTCAATGGGGCGGAGAGGCACCCTGATTATTGCGCATATCATCGAAAAATTTCACACCCCACGGAGGAGTGCGACGCCTTTAAGATATGGTGGCAAGGATATGTTGCTCGTCAGCAACATTTTAAGCGCATGAAACGCAAGATTCGTCGGGAACGAAGAAGTGCTGCCGACGGGTACAACATAACTACTAGCAACTGTTACATGGTTAACGCCGGGGGGTCACAAGTTCTCACCTTTGGGAGCGACTCTGATGAAGAAATGGCTCTGGGCCCTCTCTTTAAAGAATCCGTTTTAGGGAAAGAGGAGGAATCAGAGGCCTGCGAGAACATTCAGCTGCGCAATCGCACGCTCCCAGAAAAGAATCTCTGGCCTGCAAATAGAAAAGATAAGGGAAAGGAAAAGGTCACTGAGGATATCACTTTAGATGACCAAGTCATGAAAGAGATGGCTGCAAAAGACCCTCCCAGGAAGGGTAAGGTGGACTACAACATCCTAGCACACCTAAGGAAGCTACCTTCTCAGTTTAGCATTCTCGATGCCCTCCTATTATCAAAGGAAGCGCGAGATTCACTAATTAAGGCGCTATAAGAACCTGAGCAATTCCAAGCCTTCCTCGCCACTGAAAGGATGAAGGATGAACTGGAGGAAGTGCACACGGCCGACATCACTTTCGGGGACGAAGACCTCCTTCTCAGGATGTACGACCACAACCGTCCCCTATATGTCTCTGGATACTGCCATGATATCAAGATAGGAAAGATCCTAGTGGATAATGGATCCTCCGTCAATCTCCTTAACGTTCGGGTGTTAAAGGAAATTTGCATGAGTGTGCAACACCTCGCTCGTGACAAAATTACCATCTCCGGTTTCGATTCACAATCGTCACGGACCCTCGGATCCGTGATACTAACATTACGCTTTGGACTACTCGTCACAGACATCAAATTCCATGTCATTGACGCCAAGACCTGCTACAACGCCTTGCTCGGTCGTCCTTGGTTACACGAGTACAACATCATCCCTTCTACACAGCATCAGTGTATGAAATACTTTAAGGATGGTTTCGAGTATACCGTAACAGGTGAACTGAACCCATTTTCCATGAACGAAGTCCACAAATACGAAGATGCGAAGTACTTTTTGCCAGATTTTGAGGATACAGAAAGGTGTCGCAAGCCGGAGAACAAAGCCGCCGCCACCATCCTGTTTTCGGGAGCGATACCGAGGATGAAGAAGAGATAGTTTTTGCTGGGCCATCTCAACGCAACAACCCGGGGACGTCCGCCTCCATGTTAGTCTTCGGAAGTGACTCGGAAGATGAGGTTAATGCCATGTTCTCCAATCGGCTGTCGATACAAACACCCCGTGGCGATGATCAAAGTTTGCAAATCACCATGGTGCCGCGAGTACACTACAAGGATCTCGACACACTTCAAGCTTACAATGTGCAGGACCTGCAAACGTTTTACGTCCCTCCCAGGCAAAGGGGTGAGAAGGTAATCCTATTCTACCGATCCTCAGAGTCGAAAGTAGAGAAAGAGATCTGGCATGGCGCGGATGCTACACTCGACAGGCTCCAACCCATCCGTCTGCCCAGATACTATACAAATGGATTATAGAGGCTATTGAAGCGCCAAGGAGTACCCTTAAAACAGACTGTTCGACAAGCTCGGTTCTACAACAGGATTTGGGATGTCCCTGGGACTCAACGCAAATTGCCCAACGGGAAAATGGAAACACTTGGGCTTGGGTACGTGAGAGCCAGAAAACGGGAATGAGCCCAAGTAGCTACGCTATATTTACTTTTAATGAAGAAGAGGACGCCCTGTCGGGAAATGCCAACCACTCATCAAAACTAGATCCCACGATTGAAGTGCCGAGTCCGTCATTTGAAGAACGGATGGACAAGCTTATCAGGAAAGCGGGTAAAAAAGCTTGGGAAGACAACAACCGCGAGATGGCCATCTACGAGAAGGCCAGGGCGCAACGTCTATTTCAACAGGCTGCAAAAGACGAAGGTGCTCATCCCTGTCAACCCGTTGTACGAAAGGCCCGACGCAGAGGCGGAAATGAATCATGAAGCGGAAAGGGGAGCCGACGACAACGACGCAGGATTAGAGAGTTACGTGATCGGGTATTGCGCGGCTCGGATTTGTCCCTCATGAAGAAGATGAGTCGAGCGTACTCCTTCCCTCGAGACAAGACGGAGAGGTTACTCAAGCTCGCTATAAAACATCAAATGATCGCGCTTCCAGAGTCTAGACACCCTGAGCAAGCTAACAAGGCTTCTCATCTGAGCTATTGCTCTTATCACCGAGCCATAGGACATCCTGTAAGTCCATGCTACCTCTCCCGGTACTTTCGGGCATGCGGAATTTGATAAAAAACGATTTTCTTAGAGGTGGTAACATTGACTTAAAACCCGGATCTTTGTTAAATATCTAACTAACAACCTAACTACGAGTTGCTAACTACTCGGTTAGGGGGTTATACCTTTCTTTTTCTCGAACTCCTTCGTCTTCAAGCCTCGATGGATGTCCGGATCGCCTTCACTCCGTCGTCTCCTTGCGCCGAAGATAGATCCACCTCGAAAGCTTCTACCTTTGGCTTCTTCTTCGGTCTTTGAAGAAACTAGTTCACTTGGTTTGCTAAACCTTATGAACTAGAGTGAGTAGAGAAGAGTTTGTATGGGATTTTATCTATGGTTCTTGGTTCTCAACTCATGAGACAAGTGAACCATAGAGTCAAGAGAGGGAGAGCAAGAGGAGGAAGATGAGAGCTCAAGAACAAGAGAGAGAATGAGCATGAAAGAATGAGAGAAGACTTTTCTCATTTGGCTCTCATAATCCAAAACAATCAAAACACATCATATCAATCAAGTATTATGTGATGGTTTAAGCAACCATAGCCATATCATTTCATGCACTCATTTTGCACAAAAGAGCAAGCAAGCAAAAGTCTTTTCCATGAAATGATAGCTATGGTTATCATGATGGTCAACTAGTCAAGCCTAGTCAACCGGTCAACAAAGTCAACAAGTCAACAAAAGTCAACAAGTCAACAAGTCAACAACAATGTCACCATAATACCTAATTAATATAATTGTTAATCACATATCATATTCTCATTAGGGTTGAGCAAAAAGTCAATAGTCAACTGTCAACGGTCAACAACCCTAATGAGAATCCTCCGCCTCTGTCTCTCCGTCAACTGTGCATACACACCCGCATCCGCGTTCCGAGGAACACGAATACAAACTGGATAAATCCAATCCCAATACATACACTAGGATCTGGCTTAAACCAAAGCCCGCTAGTGTTTACTGTCCGGACACTGTACGTGCACAAGTGCACGGATGTGACCGAACCCTGTCGCAAAACCATGCGACCTGCCGCAAAACCATGCGACCTCTACTCTTTTGCCTAAAGGCGAATAGCTTTCTGTATGGGACTTTAAAGACTCGACACTACGCTGGCAGTGGGTTTAACCACAGACCGCAAGCAGCACTAGCTGTGCGTAACGGTCCCTAGGTAGAAGCCGACAAGAAGACTGACGAGGTGAAACCCATCTGAACTCCTACTGAGCCTGAATGTGACAATCTCCGTACAGTCCGGTATGTTCGTCTGATACATCGCATGGCGGGCCTAGGGGGCGGTAAACGTCAGTCCCCTAATAGCGGTACAAGTCGTGTCGGAGTGAAGCCCAAAACACCCTGAGATAACACTGGAAGCCTACCAGTATATCTCGATTGCCCTGGCCAGGGACTACTCGTGTAATGGCTCTCCTAGACACAGCGCGATGTCAACCCCCAATACCGGGAGAGACGAATCCTGTCTAACCGTCACTGCCTCCAAGTGCTTGGGGACTGCACCCAACTACCACCTGTTTGCACGACTCCTTTGAGCCGTGGTAGGGTAGTAATCAAAGTACAGTGGGAACACACTCGAGACGAAGTGACAGTGTCAAGTCAGCGGACTAAGCTGTACTCATGTCACCTGGAAACTGATAACTGACGATAGGTATAATACCAACCGGTCAGTTCCCGACGAGTCCTGTCCAGTGTACTCGTAACCTAACGAGCACCCGTATACTATCTCCAGTACGACGTACTGATGGCTATGGGACAGACCATCTCCCACACTGGGATGAGAAGAGCATACGCTAGTCTACTCCGGAGTATCGATGCCCTATCTCGATAGTCCTGCGACTAGGGACCTGCATAAGGATGTGCTTATAGATTACCCAGCCCCCACTAGTGTGACTGCCATCACAACGCTGGTAATCAAGCAAAGATCCTAAGGGCTCCACTAATGTGTATAGGTGATATACTGAAATAAACACAAGTACACATTGAAGTAGAAACAAACCAAGTAGCATACTACTATATTGAGCAAGATTGTTTATACAAGGTGAATATCCCAAGCTTCCATTAAGTAATATACAAACTAGTATGATACAGTAATGGCCTCTAGGGCATATACACTAACAATCTCCCACTTGCACTAAGGCCATGTACTGGCGTATCGAAGACCTATCATCTCGATCAGCCGCTCGAACTGAGTCTGGGGCAAGGCTTTGGTGAATGGATCTGCAGTGTTATCTTCTGAAGCGACTCTCTGAACCTCGATCTCCTGGCGATCCACGATCTCCCTGATCAGGTGATACCGCCTCAAGATGTGTCTGGATCTCTGATGGGACCTGGGTTCCTTCGCTAAAGCTATAGCCCCGTTGTTGTCGCAATACAGAG
This sequence comes from Agapanthus africanus, assembly GCA_030015575.1. Lineage (NCBI taxonomy): Eukaryota > Viridiplantae > Streptophyta > Magnoliopsida > Asparagales > Amaryllidaceae > Agapanthus > Agapanthus africanus. The sequence goes on along the minus strand of JASDDO010000031.1, from coordinate 248,376,232 downwards.
GTATTGGATCAACAATGGACGGAACCACCTGAAGTTCTTTCAAGAACTTCCTTATCCAGACAGCTTCTTTTGCGGCATCAGATGCAGTGATGTATTCCGCTTCCATCGTCGAGTCTGCAACGGTTTCCTGTTTGGAACTCTTCCAACACACCGCCCCTCCATTGAGGGTAAAGACAAAACCCGACATGGACTTGGAATCATCCTTGTCACTCTGGAAGCTGGAGTCAGCAAAGGCCTCGATCTGGAGGACTTTTCCGCCATACACCAAGAACATCTCCTTAGCCCTTCTCAGGTACTTGAGAATGTTCTTTACCGCTATCCAGTGTTTCTCCCCTGGATCTGACTGATACCGGCTTACCATACTGAGTGCATAAGCTACATCCGGTCTGGTACACAACATCGCATACATTATAGAGCCTACCGCAGAAGCGTAGGGTATAATAGACATGCGATCCCTCTCCAAATCAGTCTTGGGAGACATCTCTTTAGAGAGGGTGATCCCGTGACAAGCCGGTAGGCTACCGCGCTTGGAATCTTCCATACTGAATCTTTTCAGTATGGTGTCGATGTACATGGACTGCGAAAGTCCTAATATCCTCTTGGATCTATCACGATGGATCCGGATTCCCAGGATGTATGAGGCATCACCCAGGTCTTTCATGGAGAACCTGTGTGACAAGAACCCCTTGACAGATTATAGCATAGGAATGTCATTTCCTATTAAGAGAATGTCATCCACGTATAAAACAAGGAATACTACAGTTCTCGCTACAAATCTACTATAGATGCATGGTTCATCTGGATTTTTGATAAAGCCAAATTCCTTGACCGTCTCATCAAAACAGATGTTCCAACTCCGCGATGCCTGCTTTAGTCCGTAAATGGACTTAAGCAACTTGCACACCTTTCCGCTGCTCCCACTCTGAATGAAACCCTCTGGCTGGTCCATATAGACACACTCCTCTAAATTTCCATTTAGAAAAGCTGTCTTTACGTCCATCTGCCAAATCTCATAATCGTGGAAGGCAGCAATGGCAAGAATGATCCGAATGGATTTCAGCATAGCTACTGGAGAAAAGGTCTTGTCATAGTCCAAACCAGGTCTTTGACGAAAACCCTTTGCAACCAGTCTAGCTTTATAGGTCTCAACCTGTCCATCTACACCAATCTTCCTTTTGAAGATCCACTTGCATCCTACGGGTTTTACCCCGTCTGGAGCAACGTCCAACGTCCATACTTTGTTGGTGTACATGGACTCCATTTCGGTCCGCATTGCATCCAGCCATTTTACCGAGTCGACGCTCTGAACGGCTTGTTGGAAGCTAGTAGGCTCATCATATTATATGATGCAATCCTCTCTATCCCCGTCTATGAGAAAACCGTAGTATCTCTCGGGCGGATGAGACTGCCTACTACTCCTGCGGAGCGGCGTAGGAAAGTCCTGTTCTCTTGAACCCTCTGGTTCCACTAAGCTTTCAGTAATAGTCTGTGGTTCTGGAATTTCTTCCAGTTCTATTGTGCTCCCACTTATCTGGGTTTCCAAAAACTCAGTTTCCAAGAAGTAGGCATGACGAGAAACAAGAACTTTTTGTTCCTCTTCGTAGTAGAATAAATATCCCTTGGAGTTCTTTGGATATCCCACGAACTTACACTGTACTGAGCGTGCCTCGAGCTTGTCCGCATGCTGCTTTTTAACAAAAGCTGGACATCCCCATGTCTTAATGTGCTTAAGATAGGGTCTCTTCCCACACCACATTTCATATGGTGTAGTAGGCACAGTCTTAGTCGGAACTCAGTTCAAAAGGTATGCAGCTGATTCTAGCGCAAATCCCCAGAATGTTCGCGGTAACTCAGCGTTACTCATCATGGACCGTACCATATCCAATAGGGTTCGGTTCCGTCTCTTCGATACACCGTTATGTTGCGGAGTGTATGGAGGAGTAAGCTGAGAGAGAATTCCGTTCTCTTTTAAATAGTCCAGGAACTCGGCACTCAAGTATTCTCCACCTCGATCCGATCTTAGAATCTTAATACTTTTGCCGGTTTGTTTTTCTACTTCATTCTTAAATTCCTGGAACTTTCCAAAGGCTTCGGACTTATGTTTCATTAAGAAGACATAACCGTACCTTGAAAAGTCATCCGTAAAAGTAATGAAGTAAGAATAACCGCTTCGCGCATGTGTAGACATTGGACCGCACACGTCACTGTGTACGAGTCCCAAGAGCTCGCTCGCTCTTACTCCGTGTCCAGTAAACGGAGTCTTTGTCATCTTTCCTTTGAGACAGGATTGACAAGTGGCATACGATTGATATTCGAACGGATTCAAATATCCTTCTGTATGTAACTTCGTCAACCTTCTCTCATTGATGTGACCCAGTCTACAATGCCATAAGAAAGTCTGATTTATTTCCGGAGACTTTCTTTTGTGTGTATTCTGGACGTTGAAAATCTGTGGTTGGTTTAATACGTATATACCATTGCTCAATGTACCTGACCCAATCAATACTTGATTAAGGTGAATGTTTACAACATTACTTACAAACGCAAATTCATAACCTTCTTTAGAAACTAAAGATACAGAAATGATATTACAAGTTGCGTTGGGTACAAAAAAGCAATTACGCAAAACAAAACATGTCCATCTGACATTCCCAGGTGATAGTCCTGTAAGTGCACGGCAGCGCCCCGGCCGTCAATCCGACGCCGGAATGCGGAAGCGGTGATAAACTTTAATTTTACGGACTTAGCAAACCGGCACCACCGCGCACTAGACTCCGGATCGGGCCATTAAACTAGATCTAGCTAACTACAAGACGGGTTAGAGATATACCGAGTGATCCGAGTCCTCCGGTCTTCTCGTCATCGTCCCGATCTCTCGCGGAATGTCCGGTCTCCATCTCCTCGCCGGAAGGGCACCACGTCGCCTGCATCTTTTACGGGCTCCCACCTCAATACCGAGGCAACTCGGGCGCGAAGTTGGCTAGCCGACGCGCCCAAGATTTGCTGTAGAATAATGTAGAAACTTGTCTCTTTTGGGGTTTAAGAGGTTGCTATGTATGGAGGAATTTTTGCAAGAATAATCATGGATGAAAACTTGATGAAGAGTGGAGCATCCTAGCAAATGAGCTCGGCCATGCCATTTATATGCTCACTGGAAAAGAAACCATGAAGCAAGCTCTAATATGTGAATCAAAGTGTGAATGAATTAAACCCTCATCAAAAACATTCCAGCACACTCACACACAAAGAGGGGGCCCACGAAATTAATCATGAAGGAATTAATTCACACACACAAACAAAAATACCTCACTCCACTCAAGCTCACAACAGTGGCCGGCCCCCCCCATTCAAGTGGGTGTAGGAAAAAAGGAAGAGTGATTTTTCAAAGGAGATAAAGAAAAATCAAAAGGAATAATGGTCACAACAAATAATCCATCACAAAACAAAACCCACACTCAACACACAAATCATCAACAACCATGATGCTTACAAAGTCAAGCCATCATGAAGTAGTCAAGTCAAAAAGGTCAAGGTATGGAGCTCTCATCATGATGCAACAAAAAGCAAAAGCCCCCTCCACAAATACTTATTTGCAACAATGCAAATAAGCCCTCCTCCACCAAACTTCGGCCAATGAACGGAACAATGGAAATCGGCCGAAACGGAAAGCAAACTGGCAACTCCATAAAACTGGTCCCGTAATAAATTACAGGAAAAACCCCGATACTGTGCATACACACCCGCATCTGTATTTCGACCGAAATACAAAATGCAATGAGACAAAACTACACAATCAAATACTAAGATCCGGCTTAAGCCAAAGCCGGCTAGTAAAAACCGTCCGATCACGATCCGTGCAATACCGCACGTATCTGATCGAACCCTGCCATATCTCCATACGGCATCTACAGCGTTTCGCCCGAAAACTTGAGTAACTGAAAGTGTGGTGGACTCTAAAGACTCGTCAATACTATGGCTGTGGATTTAACCACCAGCACGTCAGAGGTATAAGCCAATACGTGACGGGCCACCAGCTATTGACCAAAAGGGACGTCGATGAGCGAACTCATCCTAACACCCTACTGAGCCTGTCAGTGACAATATCCGTACAGTCCGGTCCGTTCGTCTATGAGCATCGCATGGCGGGCCTAGGGGTTGGTAAAACTCAGACCCCCAAAAGCGGTACAAGTCGTGTCGGAGTGTAGCCCAGAACACCCTGAGATACTACTGGAATACCTACCAGTAAATCTCCTTGCCTTGGCCAAGGACTTCGTGTAATGGCTCTCCTAGACACAGCACGACCTCACCCCCAATACCGGGAGAGACGAACCCCTGAAGATACGCTCACTGCCTCCATGTGGCTCGGGACTGTACCCAACTTAAACCTGTTTGCACGACTCCTTTGAGCCGTGGTAGGGTAGTAATCAAAGTACAGTGGGAACTCACACGAGACAAATGACGATCCCCAGGTCGATGAACTAACCTGCACACATGTCACCAGGGAACTGCCATCTGACGTCTGGTATATGACCAACTAGCATGTTCCCGGCGAGTCCTGTCCGGTGTACTCATAACCCAATGAGCACCTGTATACATCTTAGGTGATCCAACTGACACCAGTGGCTTGTGAGACCGGCCACCGCCCCTCGTCGGGGTCTCGACTGTATACACTAGTCTACTATGGAGTATCGATGCCCTATCTCGAAACTCACACGACTAGGGACCATTTAAGGATATGCTTATAGACTACCAGCTCCCACGTATATGATCGCCCTCATACTGCTGGTGGTCAAGCAAGAATCCTAGGGGCTCTATCAACGTGTAATAGCAACTTGTCAGGTCACCTAAAACAGTACACGATGATAAAGGTAAACCAGATAGCATACTATCATCTCGAGTAAGACTGTCCTACCGGGATAGGTCCTCCATCAATCATTGCAATCACGTACCTGTGATCCAATAATTGACTCTGAGGGCATTATCTCCAACAATCTCCCACTTGCACTCAAGGCTAATTATTGCGATGTCGCATACTCACAGCCCGTGTGATACCGAACACCCAACTCCTCTACTAGTCAGTCTCACAAAGCTCGTTTGCGAAACTATTGCGTTCGAGGAATAACCTCAGTGAGTGGATCCGCTTTGTTGTCTCTTTCTATGTCTCTCTATATCTCAAGTTCGCGGAGAAACCCATCTCCCGAAATGAGCAATACCTGTCTTAGAATGTGTCTGGATGTCTGATGGGACATAGCTCATAAATGAACTACAAATCCAAACTTCTTAGACTGTATCGTCAACTGAACTTAATCGGTATCCTGCGCCATGCCTCCCTCAGTATTGCCTTGGACCACCTGTCCAAAATACTGCCCCTCGTCAGAAGGAAAAACTATAGCTCTGACAACCTCCTTGTCGTCCATGTCACCTTGGAAGCCTGGATTGATAACTGTCTCCGGAATGGGACTGTCGTTATCATATCCCTAGAACATCCACTTATGTTCTAAAACTGCTTCCGACTATTTCTCCAGGATTGGATTAATGTCAACTTATTGCATCTAGTGCAAGAACAACATCTGGTGTGGTACTTGACATCTCATGATTGACTCAATTGCCTGAGCAAGTGATCTGCCAATCATGCACATCCCTCTCCCCTTTAGTCTATAAGACATCTTTAGAGAGGGTGACTCCATTACCTGCAGGTACACCACCATGCTAGGAGTCGTCCATTCTAAATACTCTTAGAATGCTGTCAAAGTACCCTGATTGGGAAACCACCCAAATCTAGATCTAAAACCATAGATCTAGTAACCATTATGTCTGATATAATATCCAAGTCCTGTGTGGAGAAACCACTGTGTGACGACCAAAGTATAACCGATTGTAGTGTAGGAATATTACTTCCTACTCTGTGTATGTCATCCAAATACCATGACATCACACCCTAGTACCTCCTCAACAGATCTATCCCCTATTCTGATGAAGTCAAACCCATGACTGTCACGTCAGAAATAGATGATCTATCTCCGCTACATCTGCTTTAGTCTATAAATAGACATAAGCTACCTGTCCACCAATGCTTCCACTGCTCCCACTGTCTACGACAACCCTCTGGCAGAGTCATATACACGTACACTTCTGAAGCGAGTTCAGAACGACGCTATACTCATCCTCCCGCCGGGTCTCGCAGCCTGGAACAACAGCAATGGTAATTGTGGGTAAACAAGAACTTCCCTGTCACCGTCCTTGAGGCTACCGTAGTACCTCTCGGGTGCCTGAAGTTACCCACCTCATCTGCGGAGTGGTCAATGGAATGTCAATCCAGATTGAATCTTTAGGTTCCTTATCAAATCTTTTGTAATCGTTTGTGGTTCAGGAATCACTTCAAGTTCTACCATACTCCCACTACTGTTTTCTGAAAAAAATCCATTTTTAATAAAACTGTGGCGAGTCTAGAACAATATCACTATTGTTCATCCAGATGGTAGAAAGTCAACCCTCGTCATAGCCTGGGTCAACCCACAAACAGCCATTACAGAAACGTGCCTTGAGTTGTCCAGTGTCTGGCTTTAATCATAAGCCGGACAACTCCCCGTACCTTAACATCGTTAAGATATGAACTGTTCTATATCCAATATAGAACCAGAGGCACTGATTTAATTGAACCAGATTCAAATCATGCAGCTGTCTCCAGTGCATGTCAACTAAATGGAAGGAGCCCGATCAGCGTTACTCAACTTAGGAATGCTTCCAATTATGAGTAACCTGAAAGAGAAGCAAGTTCTCTTAATCATTAATATCAACTGAATACCATACACAAGTATCTACATCTTCGATCTCTTTGAAGAATCCCGATACTTGCTACACCTGGTCCTCTACTCTATTCAAATACCCATAACTTCTCAGAATTCGGACCCTGTGTTTCCACGAAACACCTGTCTAAAAACCAGAGAAGTCATAAGTAAACCGAATATAGTATGAGGACCAACCCCTCTGTCCTGATGGACCCTGGACAACATACAATACTCTGTATAAGTCCCTTGAGTCTGATAACTCATTCACTGTGTGTCGTAGGTTGAAAACTGTACTTATGGTTAAGAAGAATTACACCGCTGTTTAATGCTCCTTACCTAACCATCCACTGATATAGGTAAATGTCGTAGACATAATTTCAGAAAGGTATATCTCACTCTATGAAAATAGACGTACATATATATCAATTTGAAATTGGTGCATAAAAGCAGATATTCAAAACCAAATATTTGCCGACCGGCAAACAGCCCAGGTGATTTCCTCAAATATCACCGATTACAACGAATCCCGATATAATGAGGATGATCACCCAATTCCCAATAACCTACTCCCACTCATCATCTGTAAAACCATACAGATGTGAGAATCAAAACCTGGTAAATACATACCCTGGAGTAAGTATCTAATCGGGAAATCAGTTTTCTTTTAACAGTACACAGTGAAACTGAAACATTGAAATGTTTCGATGGGGTATCCTGGTATTCCTAGTAATGCCTCTTCCATTATCCAGATTCACAACTGTAACAGTGTAATTCCTTGTCACCTCTCCAAATCCCTTCATATGTCTTTAGTCATTACCTTCTGCACACCCCTTTAGGCCAAATGGTTTTCTTCCTTCCCTACCGTTCGGCACCAGCCTATGGTTTGGAAGAAGACTATCCAATAAGCATAATGGGTGTACTGTCCTAATCCTAGGAACACTCGCAATGCGAGAGAATGTGAAGATAAAAGACACCTGAATAAATCTTATTCCTATTTGTCCTGAACCAGGATCCATCCCCGAACTGGAACAAGTTCCTTTCGAGTTCGTATATAACCATACGATGGAGTATCCAATAAACTGTGGATCTTCGTAGTGATACGGAGTGTCCTGGAGAAATACAAAGGTGATTTAGGATTGGCGAAGGAATACTTGGTTTGGTCGTGAATATCTGTTGCAATTTACTTTGCCCTCTTACTAATCCCTTGCTTTGTCTTAACTTAATACCTTCTGCACACCATCGTTATGCTAATTGGTTTTCTTCATCCCCTACCGGTCGGCACCAGCCTAAGGTTTGGAAGAAGACTATCCAATTTGCGTAATAGGTGTACTACCCCTAAACCAAGGAGTACTCGTAACCTGAGAGAGGGTAAAAGGAAAAGACAACTGAATAATCCTATCCGTTTTCTCCTAAACCTGAAACCATCCTCGAATAAATTCTTTCGAGTTCGTATCTAACCATACGATGGTTTTGTCCAATGGAAGTGGAAGTTCGTAGTAATACGGGGTGTCCTGGAGAAAAGGGTAAAAGTAGGAGTGGTAATGAGGTCTGCAACTCTGACAATCCAAAAGCCAGTGTTAAGAAGGTTCGGTCAACTTGGTCTCTGAGTCAAAGTCTTAGGGTCGGGTTAATGGTCGCTGCCAAAGAGAGAGAGAAAAGAAACACTCAGCGTGCACTCTAACCTAGATCAGAATGGTTGCCAATTTATCTAATCTGGAATCCTCCCACTGTACCGTCAAATTCTTCTCCAAACCTGAAAGAAGAACTAGTCGGGGTCACCCGAGGAGTAAACTAACTCATCAGTGGGAATCGGGATCCAACTATCATCGCATGATAACGTGACGGAATCCGCTCACGGTATCACACTCCAGAAGGTATGCGCATATCTGGCAAGTTTCAGTTCTTTTGAAACTCCCGATGTGATTTCTGCCCCATGCTCTTATGACCTTGACTTTGGCCAACAAATCATAAGTCACATGTCAAGTTTTACCCGTCATTCTCCAGGTTGATTCGAATCCACCCGCACAAGCCCTTGACTTTGGCCAACAAGGCTATACGACTGTCCCAAACCAACGCATCTATCTATGCTGCATATGAATAACCAACAGCTACCAAACACTGTGCCTTGACTTTGGCCAACAAACACAGCTTGAATACTATTGACTACCCATATGAAACGACGGAGGGATACGAATGGTTTCTGGCGAAAACCTTTAACGTAAAGAACTTGATATCGTCGAAGGAACGGATAGCTTTTTTAAAAAATATAGTGACGAAAACCGTTGCTAAAGAGGTCACTCCCGGTGAAAGGATCTCGACTCTTTCCCCGTAGAATGGGGTGCAGGATATTCCAAATGAATACCGCGATGCAAAGCAAAAGTAATCGGCTATAGTGAAGTTAATGCCCCGACGCAAAATTTTGTCCAAGGGGTCACTCCCGGTGAAGGGATCTCGGCCCTTGCCTCGTCGACTGAGGAGCAGGATATTCCAACTGAATATCACGATGCAAAACAAAAGTGAACGTCCTTGCAATAACAGCTTTTTTGAAAAGTGTTCCAACAACATCAGATTAGGTTTGTTTTTAACTTGCATTGATCCGAATCAATGCAGTCCCATCAATTGATCACACCAAAAAGAACGAAAACATACTGATGTACGTATATGCCATCCGCATTCGCCACTGGGTCCCGTCATTACCCGTTAGGTTAGCTAACTAACGACAGAGCGGGGACTGGACTAGCGCGGATGTAAAACATATACAACATCTACTAATATATATACCAATATATTATATTTCGCTCAAGGCGTGAAAGAAATGCAACATCACAGAGAATGAACAGCATCACAGAAACAATACAGATATCTGGGATCCCCGGGTTTCACAGAGCCACTACTGAAACCCGACGTTCCCCTGGTCGTGTGGATAGCCTGCGCAATGAAATCCTAGACCCCTACGGGCGCGGCAAGTCACCCGCCAAAACCTGAAGCGAGGCAGCCCCCTTCAGTACCGTGAATGGACCACCCAGCACTTCACGGAATCCGGCAACTTGGGCACCCCTCCTGGGTCAACCTGTACCCCCTACGAGTGCGGCGAATAGCCTGCAAATCCTAGAGTGAAGCCCCCTCTGTCTCAATGCCATGAGATGCGGGCTTGTTGCCTTCTAGAACCCGGCTATCCGTGCACCCCTCCTGGGGTAATCCTAGTACAGAAAGTAAAATATACATACACCGGGTACAACGACCGCAACCTGGCCGTGCCCCAAAATAATAATACAAACTGGCAGTGACGGCAGTCCACATGTCGGACGCTCGCCCCGCAATATCAAATGTACATAATACAATCACAACTGTACTAGCATTGCATCCAGGCTATTCCTCACGACCGATCCGCAACATCACAGCAAAAACAGAACATCAACGTGAAAGTCACGTTCGCAAATCCGTCTAACCGGGCTATAGCAGTTAGACCGGATTTACCGATCGAGTGTCATTCACGGTCGCAGATATAATGTAAATACTGTGAAATAATGTGTTTAAAATATCCGATCAATCAAATTTTAACAAGTGGGCCCCCAAGCAATACTGTAGCAGATCAAGAAATCCTGGGCCCAAAATTAATATTCCAAAACCCTTATTTTAAGCCCAGAAAGCGACTGAAGAAATTTGACAAAGTAAGGACACCATTCGGCGGCGGAACCGCGGCCCCGGGGGGGTTTGGCCGCGGTTCCGTGCTCAGGTCGTCGACTTACTTCGTCGAATTTCTACAGTCGGCTTACAACCTCCAGTGCATCACTATTTTACAACCTGAAAATTTTTTCGAAACCAAAAATTTCCAACAGAAAACTGATGCTAACAAAAATGCAGTTTTGGAACTTTTGATCGATCGGAAATGCAAACACACCAAACGAAGCTAGACTAAGTTAATGGCGAGGCTCTGATACCACTGTAAGTGCACGGCGGCGCCCCGGCCGTCAATCCGACGCCAGAATGCGGAAGCGGTGATAAACTTTAATTTTACGGACTTAGCAAACCGGCACCACCGCGCACTAGACTCCGGATCGGGCCATTAAACTAGATCTAGCTAACTACAAGACGGGTTAGAGATATACCGAGTGATCCGAGTCCTCCGGTCTTCTCGTCGTCGTCCCGATCTCTCGCGGAATGTCCGGTCTCCATCTCCTCGCCGGAAGGGCACCACGTCGCCTGCATCTTTTACGGGCTCCCACCTCAATACCGAGGCAACTCGGGCGCGAAGTTGGCTAGCCGACGCGCCCAAGATTTGCTGTAGAATAATGTAGAAACTTGTCTCTTTTGGGGTTTAAGAGGTTGCCATGTATGGAGGAATTTTTGCAAGAATAATCATGGATGAAAACTTGATGAAGAGTGGAGCATCCTAGCAAATGAGCTCGGCCATGCCATTTATATGCTCACTGGAAAAGAAACCATGAAGCAAGCTCTAATATGTGAATCAAAGTGTGAATGAATTAAACCCTCATCAAAAACATTCCAGCACACTCACACACAAAGAGGGGGACCACGAAATTAATCATGAAGGAATTAATTCACACACACAAAGAAAAATACCTCACTCCACTCAAGCTCACAACAGTGGCCGCCCCCCCCCATTCAAGTGGGTGTAGGAAAAAAGGAAGAGTGATTTTTCAAAGGAGATAAAGAAAAATCAAAAGGAATAATGGTCACAACAAATAATCCATCACAAAACAAAACCCACACTCAACACACAAATCATCAACAACCATGATGCTTACAAAGTCAAGCCATCATGAAGTAGTCAAGTCAAAAAGGTCAAGGTATGGAGCTCTCATCATCATGCAACAAAAAGCAAAAGCCCCCTCCACAAATACTTATTTGCAACAATGCAAATAAGCCCTCCTCCACCAAACTTCGGCCAATGAACGGAACAATGGAAATCGGCCGAAACGGAAAGCAAACTGGCAACTCCATAAAACTGGTCCCGTAATAAATTACAGGAAAAACCCCGATACTGTGCATACACACCCGCATCTGTATTTCGACCGAAATACAAAATGCAATGAGACAAAACTACACAATCAAATACTAAGATCCGGCTTAAGCCAAAGCCGGCTAGTAAAAACCGTCCGATCACGATCCGTGCAATACCGCACGTATCTGATCGAACCCTGCCATATCTCCATACGGCATCTACAGCGTTTCGCCCGAAAACTTGAGTAACTGAAAGTGTGGTGGACTCTAAAGACTCGTCAATACTATGGCTGTGGATTTAACCACCAGCACGTCAGAGGTATAAGCCAATACGTGACGGGCCACCAGCTATTGACCAAAAGGGACGTCGATGAGCGAACTCATCCTGACACCCTACTGAGCCTGTCAGCGACAATATCCGTACAGTCCGGTCCGTTCGTCTATGAGCATCGCATGGCGGGCCTAGGGGGTTGGTAAAACTCAGACCCCCAAAAGCGGTACAAGTCGTGTCGGAGTGTAGCCCAGAACACCCTGAGATACTACTGGAATACCTACCAGTAAATCTCCTTGCCTTGGCCAAGGACTTCGTGTAATGGCTCTCCTAGACACAGCACGACCTCACCCCCAATACCGGGAGAGACGAACCCCTGAAGATACGCTCACTGCCTCCATGTGGCTCGGGACTGTACCCAACTAAAACCTGTTTGCACGACTCCTTTGAGCCGTGGTAGGGTAGTAATCAAAGTACAGTGGGAACTCACACGAGACAAATGACGATCCCCAGGTCGATGAACTAACCTGCACACATGTCACCAGGGAACTGCCATCTGACGTCTGGTATATGACCAACTAGCATGTTCCCGGCGAGTCCTGTCCGGTGTACTCATAACCCAATGAGCACCTGTATACATCTTAGGTGATCCAACTGACACCAGTGGCTTGTGAGACCGGCCACCGCCCCTCGTCGGGGTCTCGACTGTATACACTAGTCTACTATGGAGTATCGATGCCCTATCTCGAAACTCACACGACTAGGGACCATTTAAGGATATGCTTATAGACTACCAGCTCCCACGTATATGATCGCCCTCATACTGCTGGTGGTCAAGCAAGAATCCTAGGGGCTCTATCAACGTGTAATAGCAACTTGTCAGGTCATCTAAAACAGTACACAATGATAAAGGTAAACCAGATAGCATACTATCATCTCGAGTAAGACTGTCCTACCGGGATAGGTCCTCCATCAATCATTGCAATCACGTACCTGTGATCCAAGAATTGACTCTGAGGGCATTATCTCCAACAATTCCCCCACGGCTTTAGCATCCATGCTAGCTCCGTTCGCAACTCTGAGGGTCATGTCACCTGCTTTCAAAACACTACGGTTTCTCAACGCCTGCAAAGAATTACAGATATGAGATCCTGATCCGGTATCCAATACCCAGGAAGTAGAGTTTATTGAAAGACAGTTTTCAATAACATACACACCTGAAGCTGAAGCCGCAACCTGCTTCAATTCCTGTGTCCTGGCTTTCCAAGCCCTGCAATCATTCTTCCAGTGACCTTTCTTATGACAATAGAAGCATTCTTCCTTATCCACAAGCTTCCCCGCTATCTTTGTTGCTTTGGCTTTTCCCTTCATATCCACTTTACTAAAACCGCCTCTTGGTTTGGCGAAGGCTTTCTTCTTCTTTCCCTTGGCTTTTGCCTTGGACCTAGAAGAGGAAGATCCTCCTACAAACAAAGTGGATGTTTCCCTACCTTTCTGTAGGGTGCCCTCTGCGCTCCTCAGCATGTTGAGGAGCTCTGAAAGTTCAACTTCTTTTTCTTGTAAGTTGAAGTTCAGTATGAACTGGGCGTAAGTGGAAGGAAGGGACTGGAGAATCATGTCCGTATAGAGCTCATTCTCCAACGTGGTTCCAAGTTCCGCGAGCTCCTCAATGAAGCCAATCATCTTAAGCACGTGTTCCGCTACCGATGATCCGATGGCCAACCTTGCCGAAAATAACTTCTTCGACACTTCGTATCTTACGATACGAGATTGCTCTCCATACAGTTCTTTTGTATGGAGAAATATGGATTCAAGGTCCATACTCTCGTGCCTCCTCTGATGTTCGTTGTCCATCGAGGCAAGTACAAGGCACTTAGCCTTCGCTCTATCAATCTCCCAGGTCTTACGGATTTCCTTATCCGTGACGCTGGAAGTGGGACTTGGGACAGGGGGAGCTTTGGTGGTAAGAAGATACCCCAGCTTGTCGTAAGTGATTGCCATTTTGACATTCCTGAGCCAATCTTTGTAGTTTGGCCCTGTCAGTATGTTTTTATCTAGGATTAACTTAAGTCCAGTCATTTCGATTGGTCGCTGCAATTAGGAGAGAGAAGAAGAAACACTTAGCATGATGCTCTTGCAAGTTTAGAGTGGTTTTTAATTTGTCTAAACAGGATGGCTCCCACTGTTTCTCGAATCCCTCCTCAAACCAAAAAGGAAGAATTAGTTAGGATCAATCTCACCGTACAATACTTACTTAACCGTTCGGCCAAGCTGGTGTCGGTACTTCGAGGGAGGTTTTCCAACGCTTTCGCGAAGTTCCTTAATTTAAGAACATCTTTTCCCTGGGAGCGTAGCCCCGCTAACACCTTTCTAGACACCTACTTGGTTTATAGCATTGATCGTTAAGTGAGAAATTTCCCGAGGAGTAGCATATACTCACAGTAGGATCGGGGTCCAAATATCATCGCGTGACGAAACTGAAGGAATCCTACCAGAATCATCACGCTCCAAATGGTAAGCAATACTAGCAAGTTTCAGTTCTTTTGAAACTCCCGATGTGGATTTTTGCCCCATGCTCTTATGACCTTGACTTTGGCCAACAAATCATAAGTCACATGTCAAGTTCCACCCGTCGTTCTCCAGGTTAATTTGAATCCACCCGCACATACCCTTGACTTTGGCCAACAAGGCAGTACGACTGTTCCAAACCAACACATCTATCTATGCTGCACATGAATACCCAATAGCTACCAATCACTATGCCTTGACTTTGGCCAACAAACACAGCTTGAATACTATTGACTATTCATGTGAAACGACGGAGGGCTACGAACGGTTTTGGCGAAACCGTGAACGTAGTGAACTTGATTTAGTCGATGGATCGAGATAGCTTCTAAATGGAGTGGCTCAAACTCCGCATTTTAAAAGTTTGTTTTGAAAAGAACCGAGTGGTTTTTCGAAAGTGTTCCAACGACTTTTACATGGTTTAATTTCTTGCATTAGTTCTTTTAATGCGTGATATTCTTGCATTAGTTCTTTTAATGCGTCCCATCATTTAATCCTACCATTGCAGAAAACAACCAAAATATGACGTACGCTTATGCCATTCGCATTCGCCACTAGGCCCCGTCATTACCCGTTAGGTTACTTAACTAACGACAGAGCGGGGTCTGGGCTAGCGCGGCTGTAAAACATAAGCAACGCCTAAATAATATCATATATAGATGTACTGCAATGATAAACATTTCAGATCACAGATGAACACATTGGATATACTAGGAAGCTGCAATTCGTACGAGCCTGTAACGAAAAGCAGATTACACGGTCGCGGTGAATAGCCAAAACCCCACCCAAGACCCCTACGGGTGCGGCAAACTACCCGCCAAGTACCCGAAGCGAAGCAACCTCCCTCATCCCCGTGAGTAGGCCACTCGGCACTTCGGCATACCCGGTAGTTTGTGCACCCCCTCCATGGGTCTATCCTAGGAGCAAAAACAGTAAAAAGAAATTATACAATGACGGCTACAACCCCGACCCGGTTGTGCGGCCATACAAATAATTATTACATCAATTTACAAATTTACATGAATTGAAAGAAAAGAAAACTCTCGTCTCACAACCCCCGGCTATTCACCCGCGACAATCCAATGAATTCATATACACATTCCAGCAACATTACAGATCGCAGATTTGTATAACCCCCACTAATCAACATATAGCGATTAGCAGACATTCAATACAAATATCACATTATAGAAAAAACCCGTCAGCTAAAGTCTTTTAGAAGTTCGATCAAAAATACGGATTTTCATGACCCCAAAAATAAAATTTTCGTTCTGGAAAATCTGGGCAGAAAATATATATTCCAAAAATCCCAAAACAACCCCAGTAAAACACTGCGCCAAACTTGGACCCCGGCCGAGTCAACTCGGCCGCGGATCCGCGGCGGGAGCGTTCTCCCGCCGCGTTTCCGCGGCGCTTTGACTCGATCGTTGGACCAATTTTGGTGGGTGTTCACACAAAAGACTGAGCCGATTTTTAAGATGAAAATTTTCAACTTTTCAGCAGAATAAAAATCGGCAGAAACTTGGCGATTCGGGTTCGTTTCGTGACTTTTTCTTTGATCGATCTTCTAGCTACTTTGCTAACATGTTAGATAGAGTTTAACTAGGCTCTGATACCACTGTAAGTCCATGCTACCTCTCCCGGTACTTTCGGGCATTCGGAATTTGATAAAAAACGATTTTCTTAGAGGTGGTAACATGGACTTAAAACCCGGATCTTTGTTAAATATCTAACTAACAACCTAACTACGAGTTGCTAACTACTCGGTTAGGGGGTTATACCTTTCTTTTTCTCGAACTCCTTCGTCTTCAAGCCTCGATGGATGTCCGGATCGCCTTCACTCCGTCGTCTCCTTGCGCCGAAGATAGATCCACCTCGAAAGCTTCTACCTTTGGCTTCTTCTTCGGTCTTTGAAGAAACTAGTTCACTTGGTTTGCTAAACCTTGTGAACTAGAGTGAGTAAAGTGTTTGTATGGGATTTTATCTATGGTTCTTGGTTCTCAACTCATGAGACAAGTGAACCATAGAGTCAAGAGAGGGAGAGCAAGAGGAGGAAGATGAGAGCTCAAAAACAAGAGAGAGAATGAGCATGAAAGAATGAGAGAAGACTTTTCTCATTTGGCTCTCATAATCCAAAACAATCATAACACATCATATCAATCAAGTATTATGTGATGGTTTAAGCAACCATAGCCATATCATTTCATGCACTCATTTTGCACAAAAGAGCAAGCAAGCAAAAGTCTTTGCCATGAAATGATAGCTATGGTTATCATGATGGTCAACTAGTCAAGCCTAGTCAACCGGTCAACAAAGTCAACAAGTCAACAAAAGCTAACAAGTCAACAAAGTCAACAACTCAACAACCATGTCACCATAATACCTAATTAATATAATTGTTAATCACATATCATATTCTCATTAGGGATGAGCAAAAAGTCAATAGTCAACTGTCAATGGTCAACAACCCTAATGAGAATCCTCCGCCTCTGTCTCTCCGTCAACTGTGCATACACACCCGCATCCGCGTTCCGAGGAACACGAATACAAACTGGATAAATCCAATCCCAATACATATACTAGGATCTGGCTTAAACCAAAGCCCGCTAGTGTTTACTGTCCGGACACTGTACGTGCACAAGTGCACGGATGTGACCGAACCCTGTCGCAAAACCATGCGACCTGCCGCAAAACCATGCGACCTCTACTCTTTTGCCTAAAGGCGAATAGCTTTCTGTGTGGGACTCTAAAGACTCGACACTACGCTGGCAGTGGGTTTAACCACAGACCGCAAGCGGCACTAGCTGTGCGTAACGGTCCCCAGGTAGAAGCCGACAAGAAGACTGACGAGGTGAAAACCATCTGAACTCCTACTGAGCCTGAATGTGACAATCTCCGTACAGTCCGGTCTGTTCGTCTGATACATCGCATGGCAGGCCTAGGGGGGCGGTAAACGTCAGTCCCCTAATAGCGGTACAAGTCGTGTCGGAGTGAAGCCCAAAACACCCTGAGATAACACTGGAAGCCTACCAGTATATCTCGATTGCCCTGGCCAGGGACTACTCGTGTAATGGCTCTCCTAGACACAGCGCGATGTCAACCCCCAATACCGGGAGAGACGAATCCTGTTTAACCGTCACTGCCTCCAAGTGCTTGGGGACTGCACCCAAGTACCACCTGTTTGCACGACTCCTTTGAGCCGTGGTAGGGTAGTAATCAAAGTACAGTGGGAACACACTCGAGACGAAGTGACAGTGTCAAGTCAGCGGACTAAGCTGTACTCATGTCACCTGGGAACTGATAACTGACGATAGGTATAATACCAACCGGTCAGTTCCCGACGAGTCATGTCCAGTGTACTCGTAACCTAACGAGCACCCGTATACTATCTCCAGTACGACATACTGATGGCTGTGGGACAGACAATCTCCCACACTGGGATGAGAAGCGCATACGCTAGTCTACTCCGGAGTATCGATGCCCTGTCTCGATAGTCCTGCGACTAGGGACCTGCATAAGGATGTGCTTATAGATTACCCAGCCCCCACTAGTGTGACTGCCATCACAACGCTGGTAATCAAGCAAAGATCCTAAGGGCTCCACTAATGTGTATAGGTGATATACTGAAATAAACACAAGTACACATTGAAGTAGAAACAAACCAAGTAGCATACTACTATATTGAGCAAGATTGTTTATACAAGGTGAATATCCCAAGCTTCCATTAAGTAATATACAAACTAGTATGATACAGTAATGGCCTCTAGGGCATATACACTAACACATCCTACCGAAGACTGCTTCACCTTTAAGAACTGGGTCGAGGACCAGTACCAACAGGGCAGATTCGCTTTATCCGACGGCTGGAGGGTAACGCCGCCACAAAAGCACGAACCCAAAGCCGCAAAAGCAGAACCAGATCCACCTCAGTCCTGGAAGCAGATTCGCACATGTTACCCGATTACGATATTAAAAGAAGAGCCCGAGAACATGGATGACCTTCCCTGGTGCCTTGAAAACAGCGATGACGAGGTGGTCTCAGAATTTTCGCCAGCTCCAAAAGAACTGGAAGATGGCATACATACTACTGCAGATAACCTCAAAAAGATTGAGTTGGGATCGGCAGATGAACCGCGACCAACATTTGTCAGCGAGCTGCTATCTGAAGAAAGGGTGGCTGCGTTAAAGAACGTGCTTCAACGGCATAAAGACTGCTTCGCGTGGAACTACTCCGAGATGCCAGGATTAGATCCGGAGATCGCTGTGCATAAATTAGCAATAACCCGAGATATCAAGACAGTCAAGCAGGCGTCAAGAAGGATGCGACTCGAGCTTGTAATGAGCATCAACGCCGAAGTCAAGAAGCTGATCGCTTCTGGATTTATCCAAGAAGTCCAGTATCCCGACTGGATCGCCAATATTGTCCTTGTAATGAAGAAAAATGGGACGGTACGCATATGCGTGGATTTCAGGGATCTCAATAAAGCCTGTCCAAAGGACGATTTCCCAGTACCAGTAACCGAGCTAATGATAGATAACACGTCCACTCACGAGGTTTTCTCTTTTATGGACGGTTCATCAGGATACAATCAGATAAAGATGCATCCCGAAGACCAGAAGCACACCGCTTTCCGGAACCCTTTGGGTATATTGTGCTACAGGGTTATGCCCTTTGGTCTAAAGAACGCCGGCGCTACCTATCAAAGGGCCATGACAAAGATCTTCGACGACTTCATACATGACATCGTCGAGTGCTATATCGATGAGCTTGTAGTGAAAAGCATGTCATACGAAGAGCATTTAAAGCATCTGGAGACTGTGTTTCAACGCCTTCGGCAATATAATTTGAAGATGAATCCCCTCAAATGCGCGTTTGGAGTCTCCTCGGGTAAATTCCTGGGATTCATCATCCGACACCGAGGTATCGAAATAGATCCATCTAAGATCAAGGCGATCATGGAAATGCCCCCGCCAAGAACACTCAAACAGTTGCGGTCTCTCCAAGGGAAGCTCGCATACATCCGGCGGTTTATCGCCAATCTTTCAGGCAAGTGCCGTCCTTACAGCCACCTGATGAAGAAAGGAACTCCATTCGTTTGGGATCACAAATGCCAAGGTGCACTAGACGAGATCAAGCAGTACCTGCAGAACCCTCCGGTGTTGGCTGCGCCGGTCAAGGGAAAACCCCTCATTCTTTATACAACCGCCCTCGAAGGTTCCT
This sequence comes from Agapanthus africanus, assembly GCA_030015575.1. Lineage (NCBI taxonomy): Eukaryota > Viridiplantae > Streptophyta > Magnoliopsida > Asparagales > Amaryllidaceae > Agapanthus > Agapanthus africanus. The sequence continues at coordinate 248,356,422 of JASDDO010000031.1, read as the reverse complement.
TAGGCGCATTATGGGCACAAGAGAACAATCAAGGAAAAGAGAGAGCACTCTACTACTTAAGTCGAGTTCTGCTCGGGGCAGAAAGCAACTACTCTCCCATTGAAAAACACTACTTGGCATTGATCTTCGTGATAACAAAGCTCAGGCACTATGCGTTGGCACACGAAGTCCGTCTCATCTCGAAGGTGGACCCTCTTAAATATTTGATGTCAAAGGCTATATTGACGGGTCGACTCGCGAAATGGGCTCTACTTCTGATGGATTTCTCGATAACGTATCGACCTCTTAAGGCGGTGAAAGGCCAGGCCATTGCCGACTTCCTTGCTGAGCATCCAGTACCTGCCGGTTCTCCTCTGAACTGCGATTTGCCGGACGAACATGCATTTGATCCGATCGGCGGCGGTGACACCCGATGGGAACTCTATTTTGATGGGGAATCTTCCATGAAGAAGCGCAAACAATATACCCCCATAATCAAATCGGGAGTAGGCCTTATCTTCGTAACCCCACAAGGAGGGATAATGCGCTTCGCCTTCTCCTTAACAGAGCCGAGGACAAACAATGAAGCCGAATACGAAGCTTTGATAGCGGGCCTCGAGATCGCCATTGACATGGGAATTGAAGACCTCCTTATATACGGGGATTCTCAACTGGTCGTTAGTCAAGTAAATGGTGACTACCAAACGTGCAAACCGGAGTTGGTGAAGTACGGTGAAAAGGTGCAACAACTATTGACCCAAATTCCTTCCTACACTTTGGAAAGCATACCACGTGCGGAAAATAGCAAAGCAGACGCGCTAGCTAAGCTCGCTAAAGAACTGGCTGACGAGAACCTCGATGACGTCGAAATCGTGGTACAAAGTCGTCGAGTGCTCGCCCCGGCAAAAATATCTCCGGAATCGTACGAAGAAAAGGGATCGACTGAGCAGACGACCCTACAAATAAAAGACCATGAGAAGGCCGAGGACTGGAGGGAAGTCTTCATAGACTACTTTAAGTCCTACCGAATGCCCGAAGAAGCGTCCTCAAGACATCAGCTCATGAAATGAGCTCTATTTTTCGCTTTTGTCAACAACACTCTATACAAGAGATCGTTTGATTCTCTGTGGCTGAGATGCTTTGGACCTGACGAAGCAGAAAGAGTCGTTCAGGAAGTTCACGACGGACTCTGCGGTTCTCACCAAGCAGGCCCGAAGATGAAATTGAAGATCAAACGAATGGGTCATTATTGGCCCACGATGGTCCAAGACTGCCTCGAGTATGCGAAGCAATGGCACTCGTGCCAGATTCATGGAGTCTTTATCCACCAACATCCGAATCCTCTACACCCAACGGTGGCTACCTGGCCATTCGAAATGTGGGGGACTGACATAGTCGGCCGCATCGAGCCAGCATCGTCCCGGGGACATCGTTTCATCCTGGCGACAACTGATTACTTCTCCAAATGGGCAGAAGCAGTACCGCTGAAGGAAGTGAAGACGGAGAACATCCTCCACTTCTTCAAGACGCACGTCAACTATCGGTTTGGAACCCCACGGCGGATTATCTCCGATAACGGGCCAGCCTACAGAAGCCATAAGATTAGCTGCTTCGCGCAGCAGCACAATATAGACTGGAGATATTCTTCAGTTTACAATCCACGAGCTAACGGTCTGGCCGAGGCCTTCAATAAGACTTTGACAAAGATCATAAAAAAGACGGTGTCCCGAAATAAGAAAGACTGGCACGAGAGGCTGCAAGAGGCCCTTTGGGCCTATCGAACTACGTTCAAGACGGCCACGAACACAACGCCGTACGCGTTTCTATTTGGGATGGAAGCAGTGCTCCCCCTCGAGATAGAGTTACCCTCTCTACGAGTGGCGGTCCACTACGAGCTGACGGACGAAGAAAATGCTCACCTTCGGCTCGAGGAACTTGATGCCCTCGATGAAACCCGGCTCATAGCGCAACAAAATCTAGAGGCCTACAAAGAAAAGATGACGCGCTCATACGAAAGATTGACCGGGCCGAGGACATTCCGCCAAGGCGAACTCGTGCTAGTAGTCAAAAGACCTATGATTCCCAATCGTGCCAAGCGGGGAAAATTTGAGCCGAACTATGAAGGCCCGTACATTATAGACAAGGTCTACCAGGGTGGGGCCTATCTACTCATGGACATGCACGGTGAGAGGCCTTTCAGGCCAATAAACGGCCGCTTCTTAAAGAAATACTATGCTTAGCGAGCCACAGCCTGGGTCAATGATAGATGGCGACGACTATGTCCGCTCGCTATCTTCCTAAGCTCAGACCTTATAAGCAGTAGCCGACCTTCCCCTTAACGACGGGCCGAAATGTCCTTAAACTAATAGCGGACCGAAATGTCCTTAAACTAATAGCGGACCGAAACGTCCTTAAACTATCGACGGACCGAAACGTCCTTAAACTATCGACGGACCGAAACGTCTTTAAACTAACGATGGACCGAAACGTCCTTAAACTAACGACTGACCGAAATGTCCTTAAACTAACAACGGACCGAAACGTCCCTAAACTACTACCGCAGCATCCTTAGGCTGACGAGATGAATAAAAAAAAGGGAGAAAAAGAAAAATATAAAAAAAATGATAAGAAAACGGTATGTCCATAAGCAAAATGGGCGCGGATGAAAACCCGAAAGGGCTCCGTGAGTAAAAACAGCAGGGCTACCGGCGAGTGTTCGTGAAAACCCGAAAGGGCACGACCTTGTAAAAAAAAAGAGAAAAAGAATAAAAAAAAGGTATGTCCATAAGCAAAATGGGCACGGATGAAAACCTGAAAGGGCTCCGTGAGTAAAAACAGCAGGACTACCGGCGAGTGTTTGTGAAAACCCGAAAGGGCGCAACCTCATTAAAAGACACTTATAGGGTCCTCTCGACCTCGTAAGGAGAAACCACCCGCGTGAGATCCTTACGACTCACAAAGGAGCAACACACTTAGGGATCCCCACGATTCCTAAGGAGAAAATACACTTGCGAGATCCTCACGACTCGTAAGGAGAATTCTCTTATGGGACCCTCACGGCTCATAAGACTTGAAAGTCTTAAGTTACAGAAACCTAAACCAGTTGTTAAGCAAATCCCCCACAACCTTCGATATTGCCCTACAAGGGGTTCAATACTGAACCTTGTATACAATCAACGGGCGCGAATAAACATTTCCCCAGCAAAGTCCCACCCGTGACTAGGGATATGTCTATATGATGAGCAACCCTTGTATGTCCTCTCGACCCATAAGGAGAAAGCCCTCTTGTAGGATCCTTACGACTTGTAGAGGAACATACACTTGGGAATCCTCACGATCCCTAGGGAGAAAATACACCTACAAGATCCTCACGACTTGTTGGGAGAAATACCTTTGTGAGACCCTTACGGCTCATGAAGTCAAAAGCCTTGGTCGACAGGACCCTTAACCCTGTTTGCTAAGCCACCTTTGTTCAACATTGACAGAGGCAAATGATGATTCGCTCCTGGCAACATCCCAGTTGCAGCGGCGCTGATGTCGAAATCGGTGTCTAAAATCCAAGCTTGCGGCGAAAAAGCTAGCAAGCCACGCATGCATACAAAATAGCCGAAATGATGGGGCAACTTGCAATAAAAAGCAGCAAGTAAAAATGTATGCATGAAAAATAGCCGAAATGATGGGGCAGCTCGCAATAAAAAGCAGCGAGTAGAAAATAAATAAATAGCCGAAATGATGGGGCAGCTCGCAATAAAAAGCAGCAAGTAGAAAATAAATAAATAGCCGAAATGATTGGGCACCGCGAAAAATAGCCGAAATGATGGGGCAATCGCGACCTTCGCGATATAAAAGCTGAAACGATAGAGCATCGCGGAAAAAGAAATAAAATAAAAATAAAATTTATGCCCTACAGGTGATGTTCCATCACACCCTGTATACAATCCAAGGGCGTAAACAAAAAAGGGATCATACTTTTCCTCCATGTTTCATCATAAGAAGAAGCAAAATCTCAACGGGCCGCGAATGACTTAGACATCATCTCAGCACTCGTCTCGTAACAACGGGCACAACTCTAAGCTAAGCGGAACAGCAGCAACTCCCAGTTCCATGGCTCGGTGATATACATATCGCCAACAGTCAAACCTCCATCCCGTGAAATGCGGATACAATCAGCAAAATTCCTGGTTACGTGGAATGCGGATAACGTCACTCTTTGACCCCGTGGAAAACGTCCAGAGCGGATCCTGGTCCTCGCAGAGCACGGCAGTGAACCCGTGTGAAGCATCCAGAGCGGAGCCTAGTCCTCGCCGAGCACGGCAGTGAACCCGTTTGAAGCATCTAGTGAAAAATTCCTGGTTATGTGGAACGCGGATAACGTCACTCTTTGACCCCGTGGAAAACGTCCAGAGCGGATCCTGGTCCTCGCAGAGCACGGCAGTGAACCCGTGTGAAGCATCCAGAGCGGAGCCTAGTCCTCTCCGAGCACGGCAGTGAACCCGTGTGAAGCTTCTAGTGCAAAATTCCTGGTTACGTGGAACGCGGATAACGTCACTCTTTGACCCCGTGGAAAACGTCCAGAGCGGATCCTGGTCCTCACGGAGCACGGCAGTGAACCCGTGTGAAGCATCCAGAGTGGAGCCTAGTCCTCGCCGAGCACGGCAGTGAACCCGTGCGAAGCATCTAGTGCAAAATTCCTGGTTACATGGAACGCAGATAACGTCACTCTTTGACCCCATGGAAAACGTCCAGAGCGGATCCGGGTCCTTGCGGAGCATGGCAGTGAACCCGTGTGAAGCATCCAGAGCGGAGCCTAGTCCTCGCTGAGCACGGCAGTGAACCCGTGTGAAGCATCTAGTGCAAAATTCCTGGTTACGTGTGTCACGACCCGAAAGAGCACGTGACTGGCCCTTGAAACATATGAAGCCTATAGGACTCCATCTGATCCAAGTAAGCCAAAAGCCCAGAAATCTAAAACCATTTTAGGAATAAGTAAAGAAAACTGGTTTAAAGAAGTGAAGAATACAGGTTTGAAATCAAGGTTTTTAAATAACTAAGCCGAAGGTACGTTTTGAAAACAATAAAGTCTTTTCTAAAAATTTCGGCAGAGTTTCTCTTGTAAAACTAGCCCCGAATGGGGTACAACATGAATAACAATATATAAAATGATAAAGGCATCCCCAAGCGGGAGCTAGCTCTTCGTCAATCGACGGTCACAACCACACAAAGATATGATAATATACAACGCCAAGTGGCGAGGATCAAATCCAAAAGAAAGCTCAAAAGCAACAGTAAAACCGCAATACTACTAAGCGCGACTCTAGGTCGAATAATACAACACTGTCTCTAAGTCTGAAAGAATATACAAGATTTGGTTGATGGACAATTTCTAGATACAATGAAATAAATAAATACAAAGGTGATTCCTGATACAAAAGAATCCACCTACCAAAGCAACCGCGAGAAGGTAGTGTGCCAGAAATGCCGCAATAGGACCTGTACGGCAAAACCTGCAAGAACTGTGGCACAACGGGGGTGAGTTGCCAACTCGTGAATAGAAACATCTACAAGTAGAAACCGAATGCAAGACATAAACCTAAGTCAACGATCAGTAATATAATCCACAAGAGTACATCTGAGTGTAACAAGGTGGCAAGGTAACATCTAATCACGTATGTAGTGCCAGGTACTCAGGTAATAACATGTCATCAGTATAAGGTATGTCTGCATAAGGTAGATATGATGAAATATCAGAGATATCAATACACATATATTAGCGTCCCATACCACTAATATTGGTGTAAGATAAGTGTAAATCCAGTCTGTATATGATCCATATCTGTATATCTGTGGAACCCGTCCACCTGTCACCCACTGACAGCAAGCATCATGTATGCAATGTGAGGATATAACCAAAATCATGGAAAACTCGTCATGAAACCCGTGCCAAGCATCGACACGTAAATCCTCATCCATATGGGGCTCCATCTGCGGTATCGGCCCTCGGCCCCCGGCAGTACGAGTCAACCCATGTCCATCTCTGGGCTCCGTCTGCGGTATCGGCCCGTCGGCCCCCGGCAGTACGCCCATCTCTCAGCTCCAGGCGGTATCCCCCGGATATCCGCCGAGCTCAAATACAATCACCGGTAGGTACTCGCCCGCCTCCAGGCTCAATCGGCATAACCCATCGATCATCTCGCCGAGGGGAACCATACCGGGCCCACCACGAACCCGCAAACGGTACATCACCTCCTCGAATCGGGTTTCAAGTACACGTCTCAACACCGAGAAAACGCGTGGTGGACGCACTGAAATATCATATCACGAGGTACCGGGTTTTCATAAAAGTGACTCTTTTATTAAATAATCCCTCGGTCCTCAAAACCAGAAATCACATGAAAATCCACATCGAGAAGTAAATCCAATGCAACGTGCTATATAATCAATCCATGATGTATGCGACAAGTAAAGAGAGGTAATCATATCGGAAATCATGTAACATGGAATATCTTGCAGTCCTCAATCTCAATCAAGTATGAATCATCTATATTTGTGTACAGGTACATGTGTACAATATGCCAAGCAGTAATCATATCATGAATGCAACAGTACTACAGTGTAGTGGCATGGAAATTATCGATGATGAAGTGTGTGAGCCGGCAAATAGTGTACGTGAAATATACGCATCATCGATAATGGTGCTGGTGTCCTAACAGCATGATAATAGCATAATAATGAACATATGCCAGCAATGCGAGTAGCATGAAAAAGCAGATATCTAATAGTCAACACCACAGTGAAGTATCTACTATGTAGGCTATATCTAAGTAACGGGTCAATCAGGAGGGGTAGGTGTGGAAACCTCCTAAATCTGAGTCGGCATATATATAAAGATATATAGTCGGTGATCTCGCCTCAATGTCATATCATAAGATATCCTCGAGTTATGAGTGCGGATCTATCCTCAATATCGGCTCGTACGGTAAATCATCGTACGGCATCCCCATAGCTGGGTAGGGGTCAACAACTCACTATCTCGTCACATAACAGGTATCAGTATCATCAGATCGTATAGTCTGGGGGTACTACTCTATGTCTAGTACAAGTCGATACCACCAGAGAAGTATGCATGCGGGGGTAAACACATATCCCAAGCCCGCAAGAATCACAAGTCATATCCCACATATGAATCGTATAGAATCACTGATCCCAGGGCACCAAGCCTACATCAACGACTCATCTCCAAAGACATCACATATCATCAATCACAGTGCAAGTACAAGTGATAAGCAAGGGTGTGTGTGTAGGTGTAATTCTATCCTAGGGTTCGCGACTATGCACTACACTAGTCACTTCTAACCCTACATTATCCACAATATACCTATATCACAATAAACTGCAAAGTAATCTATCTACGGACTGCGGGGGTGCTATACGCCATCCACCCGACTTCCCCCTGTAGATATAATCTACTCACCTTGCATCACCAATTGCGGACGTTACCACGTATGCTTGTCGTCCCGAAGTCTTCATGGGTACCTACACATCAAAATATCGTATATGCGCATTAAAACCAAATCCAATCTAAAACGGCGCATAAAATCCAAAACGATACGATAAGGGGCCTATAGGTGAGAACCTATGGCACGCCTTCAAAACCATCAATAAATCCTCTATACCGTCGTATAAACGACAAATAGTCGAGGCAAAACACATTCCACCATTTCAGAATCAAAAATACGGAATACGGAAATACGAATCCAAAACAACAACTTAGGATATATGTCCCAGATTTCACCCTAGAAAGAATCTGTCAAAACTAGAAGTACCCAGGGCCAAGAATTGAGGTATTGGGGCTGTGCACAGAAAACGAGGAATTTCCTCACTGGTCTGGCCGCAATTTGCGACCAGAATGGAGGTTTTGGCGGCCGTACGGAGGAGCTAGGGGCTAGGGTTTTGGGGTTAGTTTCCTGGGTGCCTGCACATGCTACTGTCCACTCAATTTTATTTTAGGATACCTCGTATGATAGCAGATTCCAAATAACAGTGACAGATTACACAATTTCCCCGATATCGGTTTCTAAAATCCGTATTATGGGTTTAAACTTCAGGTTAGGGTCTCAATTCATACACTAGGGTGTTGGTCTATCCTCAATTGAACTCAATTTCATAATACAACCCAAGTTCCTCTCAAACCCTAACTAGGTTTTCATCAAATCCATAATATCATACAATATCGATTAAATCTTAACATGGGGTTATAGGAAAAGCTATAATTAAGCAAATGGTTCAGAAATTACCTTCATTAGCAACTCAAGAAAATTCTTGAGTTGCCCTCTAGAGGCCAAATCCATGCTTCTTTAGCTCCATGTGTAGATCTAGGGATTTTGCACAATTTTAATGAAAGGAGTTTGGGGTTTTGGGTATGTTTTTGAGATGAAGTGAGAGGATTTAGTGGAGGGGAGAGAGGGCTAGGGCAGCAGCAGCAAGGGAGAGGAAGAGGGAGAGAAAATGATGGGAGAATGGCTAAGTCTCAAGGTCAATGGTACCCCATGTCTCTCTCTCACCTACCCTCATCATTGCATTTTCTTTTCTTTTCCTTTTCTTTTAAAAACCAAACCTTCTCACATCAATAGTAACCCCAAAAGAAATCCATGGCTAGAAAAATGCACAAGTGTAGAAAAAGTGATATGTGCAAGTTTTGCACAAAATTACCAAAAAACCCGATTAGCGATTTTAATCGCGATTAGCACTAAATTAGTGTCAAAATGATCACAACAACTTAAAAATGTCATAATTTCAATAATTAACCCATATTAGAATTTTCCATAATTTTTCATAATTTTTCTAACATTTTTCCTATTTATTTGCATTAAATATTAAAATAATCAATAAAATAATATTAAATTATAAAAATTCCCAAAATTAATATTTTATATTTTTGAAAATGTTACAATCTACCCCCCCTTAAAGAAATTCGGTCCCCGAATTTAAATTTAAATCCCCAATACTAAAAACAATTTCAGTAATAATCCATTAGTCGGGGCTCCGAAAATATCAACACATAAAACATCACAGCGCAATGCATGCGCATGAAAAATGAGCAGATAACTCAAAAGCAAACCTCCGTCAAGCATCTCGCAATCATCGGAGTCGAGGTAAAAACACAATGTCAAATCCAATACAAAACCGATATGATATGGATCAATACTACACATGTAGACATCTAATCCATACATGTAAGTAGCTGATGCAAAAGCATGCAAAAGTATATCCAGGTACCGTCCACTGACTAGTCCTGCTCAGCATGAAAGCAAAAATCCAACATCATAAAAGGTACTGCTCCAAAAGGAATAAATCCCAAAAATGCACATAACACAATCCTGTGCGTCTGGTGCGCACGGAAATCAAGATCCATATATGTGCTAAACAGGTGCACAAAACAACATCTAGGTGCAACGGGTGTGCACGAAGCATCTGTCATGGGTAACGTATGTGCCTGACAGCAAAATAAATCAGGTGCATGTGACATGCACGAAAAATCCCGATTTAGTGCATCTGGCGTGCACCAAAATCGTATATCAAACACTAAAGGTGCATAAAAACCACGCTAGAAGTGCAAATCAAATCACTGTATACTGTAGGCATGAAATCTCAATCAATATCTCAAGTGTAATAACTCTACGCAAAATATATAAATACCCAGTGGGTGCATGAAATCAATATCATGAGACTCAGTCACCAAACTAAATCATGCCAACAGAATGCCCAAATACCGAAATCCAAAATGACGGATACGTGATAATCGAATCACAAAATCACAAATCATAAATACCGTCGTCGGTAGTTCCTCCTTCAAGGTCGAGAAGGAGTCGGTGCAATCCACTGCTAGCAGCGCAGGATATCTACCTGCCTCTTGCTCACGGTCTGGCGTCTTCTGACTCTCTGGGTTCTTATCTTCTCTGCGGATTACCAATCTCACAGTCAATCGGCTCATCGGCCCTGTCAGGTGTGCTAACGGGGACGATTCCGTTCTGGCACTTCTCTGGTCACCTCTCGGTCAAACCTCCCGACCACTCGTAAGGCAGCATATCACTGGCGTCGGCCTCTGGCTCTCTGAATGTACGTCATACATCTGATCCTGGGTGCAAACATCATTGCAGCAACGTCCTGGAAGGAATCCTGCTCAAGGTCTCTTCCAATCATGCCTATGCCGATCTGTACGGAGGCTGGCCCTCCTGCACAACCTCTTCTCGCTCAAAAGACACCTGTGTCCTCAGAACAACATTTCTCAGAAACTGGTGACATCCCAACGTCTCTGTAAGCAAATCAGGTCTCTAGTCTCGACGGGAAGCAATGACAGCTCGTCAGTGTCTCACACGAACCTCTGGTTTCAACTGTCTCTATCATCGTCCACTATGACGTCATGCCAAGCTACTATGCACTGCACTGTTCTCGGCCACGGTCAATCTGAAGTCTCTCACACGGACTCGAAATCGCGTATTCTGTAGCTTCATCACTCTGTAGCAGGTGTTAGGCCGGACTGGTCCTCGGTACACGTCCCGACCATCGGAGGATTACTCATCACTCGTCCGTCCTTGATCAATTCGCAACGCATCTGGTTAAGTTCCTTTATCCGAACTTGGTCAACTACCTTGTCGACAATGCCGAACTCTGGCCTGCTGGGTGTGCGCAAAATGACCACTCCTGGGTCCAGGTCTTTTCGTAACGTACTCCAGAAAGGTCCTGTCGTGGTTCCTTTCTCAAATCTCAATCCTGCCGAATTGCCCGGAAGTCATCATCCAATGCTGAAGCTAAAGCTTATTCCGGAACGGCTGCATACTTATCGCGCTTCTTTCTGGTAGATATATCCATATACCACGCCTCGGGGTGCATATCATATCTCTAATGTCAGCGGAGTGGGACATCATCTCGTCGAAATATCTCGCGAACTCTTTTCTTCACTCTGCGTCAATGTCGACTGATTCGGACTCGTCTCATCATGGTTGCATGTACGGTGCTCCAACGGCTATGCTCGCATCTGGAGTCTCCCAAGCAGTGTCCCATCACGATATCCGAAAGATGTCGAACCATCCGATCGACTCGTCAGATCCTCATAATCCCCCAAGAGCTCACATCTCGGGTACAGTTTAATAGTATCGAGTACATGCCACAGCGTCGGTGGTCCAGCCGTAGAAGGGCAAACCCAAGCCTCACTAATGGCGCCGCGGAACCGCCGTAAACCCTAAGGTTCAAAGGCTGTCACACGGTCATTAAGTCGAGTTAGGGTTTCATTGTTCTAGAGGGTCCATAGAATCACCTGCATGTCTTTCCGTATACTTTAAACTTGGAAAGTAGGCTCCTGACATTCGATCGTCTCTATCGACTCTCACGAACCTGCGTGAAGTCGTCTCTAGCTGGAAATCAATCCGCCTGATGACCTCACATCGGGGTAAGCGAACTCACCACACGTCCTAGTCATCCATCCTCGGTGACTAGCAACTCGCTATCATCTCTCTAAGAACATGCTCATGCTGCAGTAGCTCCAACCATCTGGGCGATATCTCGTCATTTGCAGCAGCAACTGGCTCATACGCCTGTACGCCGAACAACGCCTCAATCCTCCAGGAAAGGCAATACATAAGCGGTCATCTCTGAGTCGGTCTGCTCTAGATCTGAGTAAGACTCTCCACACTGGAAATCTTCAACTCAACTGGGCCCGCTCTGGCGCAAAATCGGACGAATCACCTTCGTCTCTCAAATCGGGTAGACTAGCTATCATCTGTCTCATATCTGCCTGAAAGCTCCGGCAATCTCAGCTCGTAAGCTCCGAAAGCAACATCCTGTCAATCTCAGCAACAGCTGGTTCATCGGTCTGCACGATAGGCGACATCACATCTCTGAGGTATGCTGTACATCAACAGTCATCTCTCAACTGACAGCTCTAACAATGGCCCGATCATCCGGTGCAAGACCAAGCACTCGCCTCCACTAGAGGTCACAATCACCAACACTAACCCGAGACGTTCCCATGTCACCAGAAACCACAATGGTCGGCCCTCGTACCGAACGAGCTCACACCGGCCGTAACCCTAGCAGCAGCCCAAACTGCGCTCAAACATGGTGACAGGAATCTCAATCGAGTATCAAAAAGAGCACATCAGTGGCAAGAAGGGAAACAACAGATCCAAAGTGGATACATGATCATAGGAAGGAACAGCATTAATAAAGGTATGATCATGAACTAATAGAATCGGGGATCTCAAATGGATGTATAATCCAGGATATGAAGAGAATCACTAATCTCGAAAGTATGTACATCCTAAGGTTCCTTAAGCGGAGTGGCGTGTCGTAAGTATGCCGCGGAACATACCAACGGTACGTCACTCTACTTTAGTCACCTAATCCATCAACCAAGGGTCATCCTAGTACGACGAAAGTTCGGGTCGAATACCCCCTCGACCAAGTCTAAGTTCCGTAAGGTCAAGCCTAAGTTCCGTATATAAACAACGCCCTAGGCTCCACATAGTCAAACTCAGACTCGAACCAAGGTCAACCTAGCGCTCTGATACCAACTTTGTCACGACCCGAAAGAGCACGTGACTGGCCCTTGAAACATATGAAGCCTATAGGACTCCATCTGATCCAAGTAAGCCAAAAGCCCAGAAATCTAAAACCATTTTAGGAATAAGTAAAGAAAACTGGTTTAAAGAAGTGAAGAATACAGGTTTGAAATCAAGGTTTTTAAATAACTAAGCCGAAGGTACGTTTTGAAAACAATAAAGTCTTTTCTAAAAATTTCGGCAGAGTTTCTCTTGTAAAACAGGCCCCGAATGGGGTACAACATGAATAACAATATATAAAATGATAAAGGCATCCCCAAGCGGGAGCTAGCTCTTCGTCAATCGACGGTCACAACCACACAAAGATATGATAATATACAACGCCAAGTGGCGAGGATCAAATCCAAAAGAAAGATCAAAAGCAACAGTAAAACCACAATACTACTAAGCGCGACTCTAGGTCGAATAATACAACACTGTCTCTAAGTCTGAAAGAATATACAAGATTTGGTTGATGGACAATTTCTAGATACAATGAAATAAATAAATACAAAGGTGATTCCTGATACGAAAGAATCCACCTACCAAAGCAAATCACCCGCAAGAAGGTAGTGTGCCAGAAATGCCGCAATAGGACCTGTACGGCAAAACCTGCAAGAACTGTGGCACAACGGGGGTGAGTTGCCAACTCGTGAATAGAAACATCTACAAGTAGAAACCGAATGCAAGACATAAACCTAAGTCAACGATCAGTAATATAATCCACAAGAGTACATCTGAGTGTAACAAGGTGGCAAGGTAACATCTAATCACGTATGTAGTGCCAGGTACTCAGGTAATAACATGTCATCAGTATAAGGTATGTCTGCATAAGGTAGATATGATGAAATATCAGAGATATCAATACACATATATTAGCGTCCCATACCACTAATATTGGTGTAAGATAAGTGTTAATCCAGTCTGTATATGATCCATATCTGTATATCTGTGGAACCCGTCCACCTGTCACCCACTGACAGCAAGCATCATGTATGCAATGTGAGGATATAACCAAAATCATGGAAAACTCGTCATGAAACCCGTGCCAAGCATCGACACGTAAATCCTCATCCATATGGGGCTCCATCTGCGGTATCGGCCCTCGGCCCCCGGCAGTACGAGTCAACCCATGTCCATCTCTGGGCTCCGTCTGCGGTATCGGCCCGTCGGCCCCCGGCAGTACGCCCATCTCTCAGCTCCAGGCGGTATCCCCCGGATATCCGCCGAGCTCAAATACAATCACCGGTAGGTACTCGCCCGCCTCCAGGCTCAATCGGCATAACCCATCGATCATCTCGCCGAGGGGAACCATACCGGGCCCACCACGAACCCGCAAACGGTACATCACCTCCTCGAATCTGGTTTCAAGCATACGTCTCAGCACCGAGAAAACGCGTGGTGGACGCACCGAAATATCATATCACGAGGTACCGGGTTTTCATAAAAGTGCCTCTTTTATTAAATAATCCCTCGGTCCTCAAAACCAGAAATCACATGAAAATCCACATCGAGAAGTAAATCCAATGCAACGTGCTATATAATCAATCCATGATGTATGCGACAAGTAAAGAAAGGTAATCATATCGGAAATCATGTAACATGGAATATCTTGCAGTCCTCAATCTCAATCAAGTATGAATCATCTATGTTTGTGTACAGGTACATGTGTACAATATGCCAAGCAGTAATCATATCATGAATGCAACAGTACTACAGTGTAGTGGCATGGCAATTATCGATGATGAAGTGTGTAAGCCGGCAAATAGTGTACGTGAAACATACGCATCATCGATAATGGTGCTGGTGTCCTAACAGCATGATAATAGCATAATAATGAACATATGCCAGCAATGCGAGTAGCATGAAAAAGCAGATATCTAATACTCAACACCACAGTGAAGTATCTACTATGTAGGCTATATCTAAGTAACGGGTCAATCAGGAGGGGTAGGTGTGGAAACCTCCTAAATCTGAGTCGGCATATATATAAAGATATATAGTCGGTGATCTCGCCTCAATGTCATATCATAAGATATCCTCGAGTTATGAGTGCGGATCTATCCTCAATATCGGCTTGTACGGTAAATCATCGTACGGCATCCCCATAGCTGGGTAGGGGTCAACAACTCACTATCTCGTCACATAACAGGTATCAGTATCATCAGATCATATAGTCTGGGGGTACTACTCTATGTCTAGTACAAGTCGATACCACCAGAGAAGTATGCATGCGGGGGTAAACACATATCCCAAGCCCGCAAGAATCACAAGTCATATCCCACATATGAATCGTATAGAATCACCGATCCCAGGGCACCAAGCCCACATCATCGACTCATCTCCAAAGACATCACATATCATCAATCACAGTGCAAGTACAAGTGATAAGCAAGGGTGTGTGTGTAGGTGTAATTCTATCCTAGGGTTCGCGACTATGCACTACACTAGTCACTTCTAACCCTACATTATCCACAATACACCTATATCACAATAAACTGCAAAGTAATCTATCTACGGACTGCGGGGGTGCTATACGCCATCCACCCGACTTCCCCCTGTAGATATAATCTACTCACCTTGCATCACCAATTGCGGACGTCACCACGTATGCTTGTCGTCCCGAAGTCTTCATGGGTACCTACACATCAAAATATCGTATATGCGCATTAAAACCAATTCCAATCTAAAACGGCGCATAAAATCCAAAACGATACGATAAGGGGCCTATAGGTGAGAACCTATGGCACGCCTTCAAAACCATCAATAAATCCTCTATATCGTCGTATAAACGACAAATAGTCGAGGCAAAACACATTCCACCATTTCAGAATCAAAAATACGGAATACGGAAATACGAATCCAAAACAACAACTTAGGATATATGTCCCAGATTTCACCCTAGAAAGAATCTGTCAAAACTAGAAGTACCCAGGGCCAAGAATTGAGGTATTGGGGCTGTGCACAGAAAACGAGGAATTTCCTCACTGGTCTGGCCGCAATTTGCGGCCAGAATGGAGGTTTTGGCGGCCGTACGGAGGAGCTAGGGGCTAGGGTTTTGGGGTTAGTTTTCTGGGTGCCTGCACATGCTACTGTCCACTCAATTTTATTTTAGGATACCTCGTATGATAGCAGATTCCAAATAACAGTGACAGATTACACAATTTCCCCGATATCGGTTTCTAAAATCCGTATTATGGGTTTAAACTTCAGGTTAGGGTCTCAATTCATACACTAGGGTGTTGGTGTATCCTCAATTGAACTCAATTTCACAATACAACCCAAGTTCCTCTCAAACCCTAACTTGGTTTTCATCAAATCCATAATATCACACAATATCGATTAAATCTTAACATGGGGTTATAGGAAAAGCTATAATTAAGAAAATGGTTCAGAAATTACCTTCATTAGCAACTCAAGAAAATTCTTGAGTTGCCCTCTAGTCGCCAAATCCATGCTTCTTTAGCTCCATGTGTAGATCTAGGGATTTTGCACAATTTTAATGAAAGGAGTTTGGGGTTTTGGGTATGTTTTTGAGATGAAGTGAGAGGATTTAGTGGAGGGGAGAGAGGGCTAGGGCAGCAGCAGCAAGGGAGAGGAAGAGGGAGAGAAAATGATGGGAGAATGGCTAAGTCTCAAGGTCAATGGTACCCCATGTCTCTCTCTCACCTACCCTCATCATTGCACTTTCTTTTCTTTTCCTTTTCTTTTAAAAACCAAACCTTCTCACATCAATAGTAACCCCAAAAGAAATCCATGGCTAGAAAAATGCACAAGTGTAGAAAAAGTGATATGTGCAAGTTTTGCACAAAATTACCAAAAAACCCGATTAGCGATTTTAATCGCAATTAGCACTAAATTAGTGTCAAAATGATCACAACAACTTAAAAATGTCATAATTTCAATAATTAACCCATTTTAGAATTTTCCATAATTTTTCATAATTTTTCTAACATTTTTCCTATTTATTTGCATTAAATATTAAAATAATCAATAAAATAATATTAAATTATAAAAATTCCCAAAATTAATATTTTATATTTTTGAAAATGTTACAACGTGGAACGCGGATAACGTCACTCTTTGACCCCGTGGAAAACGTCCAGAGCGGATCCTGGTCCTCGCGGAGCACGGCAGTGAACCCGTGTGAAGCATCCAGAGCGGAGCCTAGTCCTCGCCGAGCATGGAAGTGAACCCGTGTGAAGCATCTAGTGTAAAATTCCTGGTTACGTGGAACGCGGATAACGTCACTCTTTGACCCCGCGGAAAACGCCCAAATCGGAGCCTGGTCCTCGCCAAGCACGGCAGTGAACCCGTGTGAAGCATCCATAGCAAACACCGGACTGTGGAGTCCCTAAAATCCACGGACTATGATGTCCTTAACCTCGACCGTAATGTCTTAAAACTAACAATCAACCACCCCGATTCCCTACGGATTCTGCCTTGGTTTAAGGGTACATCTCTTCACTCCTTTGATACCTGGCATTGTAATTCCTCAACGTCTTCAAAGAGGTGACGGGTCCCTGCAACCAAATGGACTATGAGGTCCTTAACCTTGACCGTGATGTCTTAAAACTAACATCGGACTGTGGAGTCCCTAAATCCACGGACTATGAGGTCCTTAACCTTGACCGTGATGTCTTAAAACTAACATCGGACTGTGGAGTCCTTAAATCCACGGACTATGAGGTGCTTAACCTTGACCGTGATGTCTTAAAACTAACATCGGACTGTGGAGTCCCTAAATCCATGGACTATGAGGTCCTTAACCTTGACCGTGATGTCTTGAAACTAACATCGGACTGGGGAGTCCCTAAATCCACGGACTATGAGGTCCTTAACCTTAACCGTGATGTCTTAAAACTAACATCGGACTGTGGAGTCCCTAAATCCATGGACTATGAGGTCCTTAACCTTGACCGTGATGTCTTAAAACTAACTTCGGACTGTGGAGTCCTTAAATCCATGGACTATGAGGTCCTTAACCTTGACCGTGATGTCTTAAAACTAACATCGGACTGTGGAGTCCTTAAATCCGCGGACTATGAGGTCCTTAACCTTGACCGTAATGTCTTAAAACTAACATCGGGATGTGGAGTCCTTAAATCCACGGACTATGAGGTCCTTAACCTTGACCGCGACGTCTTTAAACTACGATGCCTCGAGAAACCCCTGACTCCGTGAAACACAAATAAGGGTGACCACACCCAGCACTTGCAGGTCCTCACGACCTGTAAGGAAGAAAAAACTCTCTTGTGAGATCCTTACGACTCTCAAGGGACAACCCGCTTAAGGATCCTCACGATTCTTAAGAAGAACTTACACCTATGGGGTCCTCTCGACCCATGTGGAGAAAAAACTCTTTATGAGACCCTCGTGGCTCATAAAGCGCAAAGTCTTAGGAAGCAGACTTTAACCCTGAATCCTAAGCCATCGCTGCCCTGCAAAGAGATCAAGATAAATTGTCCGCAGAACACATTCAATAGAAAGGGGACACACCATTGAAGAGAAAAAAATGTCTTCATTTATAAACCTCCCTTCGACAATAATACTCAATCTAAGGCCAGCGCGAGCCACCCGATACGGGAGATAACAAGAAAAGTTTCTGATCTGTATCCTATCAGGCGGCCATTTGCAACTGTGCGAATGTTTAAAAGGAAATGTTACCCGAGTCACTGATGCGCATGCAACGTAACGATGGTGCTCGCAATTAAAGAAAATTCCCATAAGAAAAACATGCAGCTCGTTTACGCAAGCAAGACATACGTACGACTATCTAACAAACATGGAAATTCAACAGAAAGCATGCAAACCGCCAATGATAAAAGGAGTACATTGATTCAAGCATACTACACTACTGGGAAAAGATCACCAAACAAGGGATCAGAAATGCAAGGGTTAACAAAGCAAAACACAAAATTCTCCAGCTCCCTCTCTGCTTTCTCCAGCACGTCAAAACGACGGTTTTCGCGAGGAGTCGCTTCCCATCGGTTGGAGCCGTGCTCATCAGCGAAAGCAGACATGACGGCCCTACGGGCTCTTATCTGACTCATTATATGAACTGAGTAATCCTTCAGAGCCTGAGTGATTAGACAAGCCTCGTGAAAGCACTCAAGCTTGTCCTCCGCCGCGTCAAGGATCGCCGAAGTCATCTCCGCCGGATGAGGGGGGATATCGGCAAGCACAGACAGGAGGATCATCCGGAGCCAAATGGAGCCCATGGGAAGAGGAGAGCCCCGACAAGTCAGTAGCTCATACATCACCGTGTCACATTGAGCGTCGGTGAGAAGGGGATCCGCCAGCCGCGCAGCGAAGCGAGGGACTATCTCCTCAAGGGGCACCTCCCATGGTTGCCGACGAGCATGGGGACGATTGCAAGCCATGGCGATTGATCGGGTTCTCAAAGATGACCACCTTAAGGTATGAATGGGTTTCTCTGTGAAGAAAAGAAGTAAGGCATGGGGTTCAGGTTATAAAGGGGAGCATTTAATGCTATGCACAAAAAATGATATGTATGGTGGGACTATTCTCAAAGCCCGGAAAGAAGGGGAGAGCGTTGGAAATGAAATCCAACGACGCATTGGAATTAGGTTAGGGAAATGAAACGTCCCCATCAAGCAGATCCCTGCATGCGCAACACGTGAGCACTAGCCTTTGATTGGAAAATAAGGTGGCACTGCACAGACACAACAGAAAACTAAGCTCTGAGAACGAGAATCAAATTCTTAAAAGAAAGGTTTGAAAAGAAGAGGATGAAAAAGTGAAGGCGCTTCTGAAAGGACAATTCATTTACCCTAATCCCTAAAGGAATCCAACGGTCGCAAAGCGCGGACACGTGAGAACAACGCTGTGGGGGCATTTGTTTCATGATTTAAAATCAGGAAAGCTTACGGAAAAGGCTTCAGAAAAAGGTCACGTGCTTACACGTGACCAGCAGTCACGTGTTGGCACGTGACATCTAAAAGCATCGGCAAGGAAAATTCAGTTTCCCAACTACATCAAAGAAAAGGGCTTCAGAAAGGGTCACGTGCTCCCACGTGACCAGGGTCACGTGTTGGCACGTGACACTCAAAAGCGGCAGACTCAATTCCCTGATTAAATCAAGAAAAAGGCTCCAGACGAGGGTCACGTTCTCACACGTGACCAGGGGTCACGTGGTGGCACGTGACAGCTAAGCAGCGACCAGAAAGAAGAGCGCAGAAAGAAAGAAGAGGGCTCGTTACAAGGGGGTCATGTGCCCACACGTGACCAAGGGTCACGTGGCCACACGTGACCAGCTTTCAAAGCTATCTGTTAACAGAAATTAAATTCTGAGAAAAGACCTCTTAAATCTTTCCAAAGCAACCGATTGAATTAAAGATTTAAAGGTGATTAAATATCATCTATCTATGGGAAAATCTCGAATTTGGAATGATTTCCCCGTAAAATCTAACCGAAATAACAAAGGAGAATCTCAGGATTTAAAATCCAATGGTGAATAAAATTTACCTAATGATCCAATGGTCCAAAACGAATGATGGATGCAAATCAAATCTCTCAATGAAAGATTCATCAAAAACTAATTGACTCGGCTGCTTCTCCTATAAATAGGAGCCAAGAGACACACAAAAAAGAGATATGCAGAGGGAAGAAAAGAGAGAGAGCCCTGATACTTTGGAGGAATTTGGATCTTCTGCAAAAGAAAACCCTAGGTAAGAAAGGGAAGGCTTTTCTCAACAGAGTTTAACTCTGATATAAAACAGAAGAACATGGTTCTCTCTTTGGTGGAGGATTTGTAAAGTGCACATCTCCCCTTGAGTTGAGAATTTAATTCTCAATGGGTTGAGATCCTGCCATGCAGATCCAAAGCATAGAGAGGGAATGGAAGCACGAGAATTTAATTCTCACAGAACTATAGGAATTTAATTCCTTTAAAATAAAATTAGGGTTTGACCCTGTGTTATGGGAATTTAATTCCTTCAGAATGAAAAGAATCAGGGTTTAACCCTAGTTAAGAATTTAGTTCTGTTAAAACAACAGGAATTTAATTCCTTTAATCTCATTCCCCAGAATAATTCTTTAACAGAGAGTGGGAGTTTAACTCCTTAAAGCTTTTATTAGGGTTTAACCATATTCAGTTCTTCACATATATGAGGAATTTAATTCCTACAGAAAATTCAGAGTTCAACTCTATTCCAGAATTTGAATCTTCAAAAGGAAGTAGGAATTTAATTCCTCTGAAATTATTGTCAGGGTTCAACCCTACGAGGAATTTAAAATCCTGAAAGGGATTAACAGATCTTCTAAAAAAAACATACATAGAGGCAGGGTCACGTGTCACCACGTGACCCCCAAAAAGATCTACAGAAAAGCCCCTTTGAGGCAGTGCCTCACGTGACCCACGTGACCCTTGGCAGAGGATTTAACATACTCCGTTTAAACACCCGTCACATGATGGCACGTGATTCTCCAAAAGATGCGATATTCTCAGCGGAACAAACGAAAGGAGGGCGCCCTCACGTGCTACCACGTGACCCCTCTTGCCTTAGCGTCTAACGCTAAATTGGAACCCCTGAATCCATTATTAAAACACTGTTTGGACTTAGTGTTCAACACTAATCAAAGAACTTTATTTGCAGTGTTCGACACTGATTACCTTAGTGTTTAACACTAATTTGAGATTTCTGTTGCCAGTGTTTAACACTGATCTGTTTTTGTGTTTAACACTAATTTGAAAGCCTTGTTGCTGGTGTTTAACACCAACTATCTTTTAGTGTTAAACACTGACTTATCAATCTCATTCCCAGTGTTCAACATTGATTGGTCTTTAGTGTTTAACACTAGGCATTGGCCCAATTGGCTAAATGGCCAGAGGCAAAGCCTCTCCTTCAAAGGACCAACAGGAGGGCCGATGTCCCAGACATGATTGGACTTAGCCCAAGCTGGCCATAAGTCCTCAATTCATAATTAACTGGGCTAATGGGCTCATAACATAATTAATTGTTCTTAATCCCAAATGGGGCCAAAGACTATTTAATCCACTCCGGTTCCAGGGTACATCTCTTCACTCCTTTGATACTTGGCGTTGTAATCCCTCAACGTCTTCAAAGAGGTGACGGGTCCCGATGACCACACATTGATATGGACTGTGGGGTCCTTAAACCCAAGGACTACGACGTCCTTAACCTTGACCGAGATGTCTTAAAACTAACAATGGACTGTGGGGTCCTTAAACCCATGTACTACGACGTCCTTAACCTTGACCGAGATGTCTTAAAACTAACAATGGACTGTGGGGTCCTTAAACCCATGGACTACGACGTCCTTAACCTTGACCGAGATGTCTGAAAACTAACAATGGACTGTGGGGTCCTTAAACCCATGGACTACGACGTCCTTAACCTTGACCGAGATGTCTTAAAACTAACATTGGACCGCAATGTCCTTAAACTACCCATGGACCGCAATGTCCTTAAACTAGCAATGGACCATCATGTCCCTAAACTGGAACAATAGAGCCACACATACTCTTTTGCTGGATCTAAACGATCCCGTTTAAGTTGATCTTAGCCTCAAATATGGCTAACGTATCCTTAAACCTTCAAACAGACTGGACTATGAATCCCTCCAATCAACTTTGGTTCAAGGGTACATCTCGGAACTCCTTTGACACCTGTCGTTGTAATCCTTCAACGCCGTCAGAGAGGTAACGGGTCCCGACGGCCATACATACAATGGACCACTATGTCCCTAAACTGGAACAATGGAGCCCAAATGCTCTCTTGTCGGATCTAAACGATCCCGTTAAGTTGATCTTAGTCTCAAGATAGACTAACGTATCCTTAACAAATGTTTGAGTTGATCTTAGCCTCAAATATGGCTAACGTATCCTTAAACCAAACCCCCAAACCCAAATCTAAGATAATACGGATTTGGACTAGTCCACGCTCTACGGGTGACGACATAACTCGGTCTCCGTAAACAATCCACGGGTAACAAAACATAAAATAAATACACACGACACGAAGTGACCATCTGGAGAAGGAGAAAGTGGTTACCGCGATGCGGTAGCGTAATTAACTGCAGGGGCTTGCGCCTGCAGGGAAGAGCGTCCCCACAATAAAAAACCCCTCAAGCGAGGGGGAATCTGACGAAGTCTGCTACATCGGACGCATCCGTCTAAACCTCCGATGCACGGTGCCATAAATCAACTTGGCATCCTCGGAGAGGTGGACGGATAGCACCAATTAGCATCTGCCCCGAACCTCAGGCGAGACGCCCATGTCTCGGCCGCCGTTCGGAGGGGAACAATCATCCTCAACCCGGAAGTGCCCCAAATAAAAGAATATTACATACAAGCTTTTACATGAATGAAAATGAAAAACTCTCATCTCACATAAAAAACCCCGGTTATTCAAAACATGACAATCCAATATAACATATCACAGAAACACATAACATCACATGTCATCAACATAAGTAAATATGCGTATCCTAATTGTCGTTGACATATACCAACGAAACCGGCGATACACCATATATTACACTTACGGTGGCAGAAAAGAAAGTGAAAAACTACAACAATTGGAATCCGCAACCACCTTAGACATCATAAACCTAATGTATCACATACTTTGGATTTCATGCCCAGCCAAATAAATTCCTTAGACATCACATGCCTAACAATTATAAACACCGCATTTTAGTCTCGATATTGAATACACTTTCCAATAACCTTCCGGGTAATTCAACAAGATTCCCGATAACATGATCGAATGCTCGTCGGAAACATTAGCAGACGGACGCACCCCCGATGCCGTCGACAAAGTGCACTAAGGCGGAACACCGCGGCCGCGAGCACCCGAACGGATGCTTTTGGCGACGGGGTTCTCCTACAGTCACATGGTCGGGTCTATAGGGCATGGCTATCTATTAAGGTTACACGGCGAGTATCCGCGTACACTACGTAATTGCGAAGGACTATTGATCCACATCAAAATTCCGTGGCAACCGATCAAATGAGACTAAACGGCTAGATTTATAAAATTCAAACTAGTTATCACATAACTACTTTTTTGGATTCCAAATATTTTATTACAATCACAGATAATTAAACGATGTTAAACTTTCCGATCCAATAAGCAATGACCCAAAATTTCCCAACAAGCTCAACACTTGAGCGGAGTTCAAAAAGTACCCAGAACATGCCACAGCTACTATGAACCAGCCGTAGAAGGGTCAACCAATGCCTCACCTGTGGCACCGCTGAACTACCACAAACCCTAGGATTTGATGGCGGTTCTGACGGTCATAGAATCGAGTTAGGGTTTCGTTCTTCTAGAGGGTCCATAGAATCTTTTGCAAGATTTTCTGAAAATTTTAAACTCGGAAAAATCCAACTCTTGGAAAATTTCAGCGAGGGAAATATTTGGTTATTGATATCCGTACGAACTTTTTAACGTCGTCTAAATAACCCAAATACATGTTAGAATTATGATTACAAAACACACCGAATTGCTTTTGCAGAAAGTTAACATCACATGAAAATTTAGCAAAAACAAACAACACCTGAAACACCAAAATCCAGAGACTGGAACACCATGAAAATTTGAAGCCCAAATTCTCAAATTGACCCGGTGAGCTCGGTTTTAGGGGGGTTGTGGCCGGCCAAAATTGCTCCAAATTTTCATAGTGTTCATGTTATATCACATACAACATTCTAGAAAACATCGTCTAATTTTCTAGCATGGCTCTAATACCACAGTAGGGTTACCTAGCGCGGTAGCAAGGTTTCGGGAGGCATCGTCCATGCCAATTTAAAAAAATTTCCGTATTAGCTAACCCTAGAATCGTTACTAGAAAATCCGACGATACTAAATGTAAACACTTTACATCTAAGTGAATGATGGAATACAACCATTGTAGACCGGTCCTTTACTTCTAAAGCTCCATGTTGTAGTCCATTCGCTGCTAATGGTGAACTCCCAGTCCTTTTCTAGCATGGTTCACTTGAAAAAAATAACAACCTTTCTCAATGTCTTCGATGCCGAAGAAGATCTACGTCGAGGAGACTCAATCTCATGCTACCTCCTCACTAATGGTGAAAATAGTGAAGCAAACACCTTAAACTAAATGGCTAATAGTAGAGGATGATGAAGTAGGAAGTGGGCTCACTTTAGATTTATATTTTCTCACACTTTTTCATCACTTCATGAAAATCAAGAGAGCTTCAAAGAGAAAGAAGAAGATGAAATGAAAGTGATGAAGAGAAATAATCTCATGAGGTTAGAAATGCAACCATGGTTGGTATATGCCATGCCAAACCCTTGGAGAGAATAAACCAAGGCTGAAAGGTTAGCCTACCACCTAATGAAGGGTTTGGAAGCATCACATGAACCAAAGGTGGAGTCTTTAGGGTGCTAAGTTAACAAACATCGGATCGATCCTAGAAAATTAGGGTTTCTAAATTTATCACATCATCATATGAAAGGAAAGCTAGGGTTTAGAGAGTACAACCTTTGTATCTCCCTACGCTAGACTCCTCGGCTACTTGGGGTTTGAAAGAACTCCGCTTGAACGCCTCTCGGTCACCGATGATCCACCCGGAGTCCGCTTTGTCCAAGCTTGCAACTTTATCCGATCAAATGAACGAAATGAAGCTAACACTCTAAACAAGTGGGCTAGACTTGTGTTGAATGGTGTTGTGGTTCTCTTTCTCACTTCAAAATCCAATCTTGATGAGTATATTGCTCACTACAAAGAACAAGAGAGCAAAAAGAGAGAGCTTGATGAAGATGATGGCTTTTGAGAAGAAAATAAGAATAAGCCCTATTTTGAAAAATGAAAATATAAGTATATATATTTTCCATCTCTCATTTAAAACCATGGTTAATTATATAGATATTATTGCAATGGAGTTAAAAGAACAAAAGGAAAATAAACCATGGGTTAAAAGGTAGGTGAGCATGGTAAAGTCAAGAAGAGTGTAGAAACATTCTATCATTCAACCCTTTTTCTTTTCCCTTTTTGTTTTAATTCAAAAGCAATGAAAAATCCATATAATAACCATGGTGTGATTCTTATATTGCCACCATTCTCATTGTATAAGAAACCATGATGAATGTATGCATGTATGTATGTGTATTTGTACATCAATATGTGCATGAATCAAAAAGAAGGCATACATGCATGCATACATCCAACTAACTCAAGAAAGGATTTCAAGTGAGAAGCTAATGGTTAAATGATAAATCAACACTTGATTTATCAATCCGTCCATATCACATATGACCCCTACCAAAAGCAAGCCGCCCGATCAATATACGGTATCCTATACGCGCATTTTAATCGGGTCCATGCGCATATCGCATACGCGCACCACAACGTTTCGCCTGGATTAGGAAACTCCATTGTGGGACTCTGAGACTCGTCAATACGCCGGCAGTGGGTGATGATCATATCAAGCACCCCTAAGCCGCAAGCGGTCAGCTAAACGTAACGGCCACCCGGGTATTGAGCGATCAGAAGAGAACAAGCGAACCTGCTACAACCCCCGTCGAGCCTATCGGCAACACTTCCCGTACAGTCCGGTCTCCTCGTCTGATATGTCGCATATCTAGTCTAGGGGTGGTAAACGTCAGACCCCAATAACCGATAAGTCGTGCCGATTTGAGGCTCATAACGGGTCGAGAAACTACTGGTAACACTTACCAGCGAATCTCTGAAACAGCCCTGGCCAGGGACTTCCCTGTTACGGCCAATCGAGCACAGTACAACATCAACCCCCAATACCGGGAGAGACGAAACCCCTCCTATCGCTCATTGCCTCCATGTGACTCGGGACTGTACCCAAAAACCACCGTTTTGCACGCCCTCGTGGACGTGGTTAGGTGGAGATCAAAGCACAGTGGGAATCACACAAGACTCTATGACGATCTCGGGTCTACAGACTAACTTGTACACGTGTCACCTGAGAACGGCCATCTGACGTGAGGTATAATACCATCTGGGAGTTCTCGGCGGGTCCGTCCAGTGTACCCAGTCTCCACTAAGCACCCGTATACCTCTCTGATGTCAAACACCAATGGATATGGGATCATCCATCGCCCATCTCATGGGTCGAGAAGCGTATACGCTAGTCTACACTGGTATATCGATGCCCCGTCTCGATACACCTACGACTAGGGACCTTGAAGGATGTACTTATAGACTACCATGTCCCCACTTGTATGATCTGCATCATAGTCCAGGTAGTCAAGTACACATCCTAAGGGCTTTACCAACCTGTAACTATAAGACAGTTTAAAGAGGCTAGTATACATGTTAAGATAAAGAGCAACCAGATTGCATACTATCATATCGAGCAAGAAAGTCATCTCTATATATGTCCAAGCATCCAATATAATATACATCATCTGTACAATACTGGCCTCTAGGGCATACATACAACTAACAATCTCCCACTTGCACTAGGGCCAGCTGCTGTAGTATCGCACACCGAGCATCCCGAAGAGTCTCTCAAACTGTATCTGGGGAATGGCCTTCGTGAGTGAATCCGCTGTATTGTTCTTCGTGTCAACCCTCCTGACCTCGATCTCCCGGCGATCAAATATCTCCCGGATCAGGTGATACCGCCTCAGAATATGCCTGGATCGCTGATGGGACCTAGGTTCCTTGGCCAAAGCCACCGCTCCATTGTTATCACAATACAAAGGTATTGGATGATCAATGGATGGAACCACTCCAAGTTCAGTAATGAACTTCTTGATCCAGACAGCCTCTTTGGCAGCATCGTTGGCAGCAATGTAATCAGCCTCCATCGTTTAGAAAGGCGGTCTTAACATCCATTTGCCAGATTTCGTAGTCATGATAGGCAGCGATGGCAAGCATGATCCGGATGGATTTAAGCATAGCCACTGGAGAAAAGGTTTCGTCATAGTCCACACCTGGTCTTTAACAAAAACCCTTTGCAACAAGTCTAGCTTTGAAAGTCTCCACTTTCCCATCTACACCAAGTTTTTTCTTGAAGATCCACTTGCTCCCAATGGGTTTTACCCCTTCAGGAGCATCTTCCAAAGTCCATACATTGTTGGTGTACATGGATTCCATCTCGGACCGCATAGCATCCAGCCATTTCACTGAGTCCCCACTCGTGATGGCCTGCTCGAAGCTAGTTGGGTCATCATCCTCCATGATGCAATCCTCGCTGCCACCATCCATGAGAAAACCGTAGTATCTCTCAGGTTGGTGAGGAACCCTACTAGATCGGCGGAGAGGCTGAGGTTCATTGGGAACTACTGAATCCTCTGGTTCAACCAAATCTTCTGTCATAGTCTGTATTGCTGGAACCTCTTCCAGTTCTACCTCCTTGCCACTAATCTCTTTTTCAAGAAATTCCTTTTCTAAAAAGGTGGCATGTCGAGAAACAAACACCTTTTGTTCCTCGGTGTGGTAGAAGATATACCCGCGCGAATGTTTGGGATATCCAATAAACTTACACAGAATGGACCTTGCCGCGAGTTTGTCCGGATTTTGCGTTTTTACATATGCCGGACAACCCCATATCTTAACATAATTAAGACATGGTCTCTTTCCTTTCCATATATCATATGGAGTGGTTGGCACGGTTTTGGTGGGAACCATATTCAATAGGTCTGCAGCTGTTTCCAGTGCATATCCCCAGAAGGAAATAGGTAACTCAGCTGTGCTCATCATAGAGCGCACCATATCTAATAGGGTGCGGTTCCTCCGTTCTGATACACCGTTGTGCTGTGGTGTATATGGAGGAGTCAGCTGAGAGAGAATCCCAATCTCTTTTAGGAAGTCCAGGAATTCATTGCTCAAGTATTCACCTCCTCGATCAGATCGAAGGACTTTAATACTTTTTCCGGTTTGGTTCTCGACTTCTTGTTTATATTCTCTAAATTTCTCAAAAGCTTCTGATTTGTTTTTCATCAGGAACACATATCCGAATCTAGAGAGATCGTCAGTGAATGTAATGAAGTACGAAGAACCATCCCTGGCATGTGTAGACATTGGACCACATACATCACTATGCACTAGTCCCAAGAGTTCCGTAACTCTTTCTCCGTGTCCCGTAAACGGAGTTTTGGTCATCTTGCCTTTTAGACATGACTGGCAAGTGTCATAAGATGAAAATTCAAACGGATTTAAATATCCATCCTTATGCAACTTAGTTAGTCGTGTCGCATTGATGTGACCCGTCTACAATGCCACAAGAAGGATTCATTCAATTCAGAACTCTTCCTCTTGTGTGTGTTTGTTATACTTAGAACTGTTGATTGATTTAGAACATAAATGCCATTGCACAACGTGCCTGATCCAACCAACTTTTGGTTACGGAAAATGTTCATAACATTATCCTGTAATACAAAATTATATCCCTCTTTACTCAACAAAGAAACCGATATAATGTTGCATATCAGGTTCGGCATGTAATAGCATTCGTTCAGAACCAATGTATTGCCAGTTGGTAATGCAAGGTGATATTCCCCGACAGTCTTAGCTGCAACAATTGCACCATTTCCAACTCTTATGTCTTTATCACCTCCTCCAAGTTCTCTACCTTTCCTAAGCCCATGTAACTGATTACATATATGGGATCCTGACCCGGTATCTAATACCCAGGACGTAGGGCAAATGGAGAAACAGTTCTCTGTAACGAACACACCCGAAGAAAATGCATCATCATGCACCTTCTTCATTCGGGTGGCATGGGAATCCTGGTATTCCCCTATGTTCTGTTCAGTCCTATAACTCTTATAAGAAAGAACGGAACCAACGTTCCCCAGCACAGTATAACATGCGGGTTCGGTCAATACATCCATATTATTATATTTATTAGGGCATGACATGGTCGCTACTTGGAGAGAGAGAGAAGAAAACACTTTAGCGTATGCTCTTGCAAGATCAGATTGGTTATTATCTTATCTAATCAGGATGGCTCCCACTGGTTTTTTATCAAATCTTCCTTCAAACCCTAAAAGGAAAGACTAGCCGGGATTAATCACACCCAACAACTTCGCCAATCTTTTAGTCCAGGCGTAGAAGGGTCAAGCCAACGCCTCATATGTGGCACGCCGTACTGCCCCAAACCCTAAGGTTCAAAAGGCAGTTCAAGATGGTCACATAATCAAGTTAAGGTTTGTTGTGTTCTAGAGGGTCACCACAAACAAACTTGCACGAACCTCCAAAGGATTTAAACCCCGTGAAAAGTGAGCAAATGATACTCGTTCAAACACTTCACTACTTTCTAATTTACCCGGAAAAGTCACGAAATCAAAATTCCGATCAAATCGATGAGTCCAAAACCATCTCCAGAATTTTTCAAAAATAAATACAGATTAAAAATGCCCAAAAAAATATACTAGCAGAAATAATCATTACAGCATAAAAATTATACAGTTATGGAGGAGTATGGCCGCGGAACCGCTGCCTAAGCAAGCATAGGCCGCGTTTCCGCGGCCGAAAATACTGTTCATGGAAAACCTTTTATACCGTGATTCTTATTTTTACCTGCTGAATTTTTTTACATATTTTTAATTCTGAAAATAACCAGATTTTGAAAAAAGTCCAGAGAGCACCCAAAAATCCGTATTTTTGGTTCGATCGGAGTTTTAACTTCGTAAAGGTGTCGCCTAATGTTCTAGGTCGGCACTGATACCAATGAAAGGTTAGCCTAGCACCTAATGAAGGGTTTGGAAGCATCACATGAACCAAAGGTGGAGTCTTTAGGGTGCTAAGTTAACAAACATCGGATCGATCCTAGAAAATTAGGGTTTCTAACTTTATCACATCATCATATGAAAGGAAAGCTAGGGTTTAGAGAGTACAAATTTTGTAGCTCCCTACGCTAGACTCCTCGGCTACTTGGGGTTTGAAAGAACTCCGCTTGAACGCCTCTCGGTCACCGATGATCCACCCGGAGTCCGCTTTGTCCAAGCTTGCAACTTTATCCGATCAAATGAACGAAATGAAGCTAACACTCTAAACAAGTGGGCTAGACTTGTGTAGAATGGTGTTGTGGTTCTCTTTCTCACTTCAAAATCCAATCTTGATGAGTATATTGCTCACTACAAAGAACTAGAGAGCAAAAAGAGAGAGGTTGATGAAGATGATGGCTTTTGAGAAGAAGATAAGAATAAGCTCTATCTTGAAAAATGAAAATATAAGTATATATATTTTCCATCTCTCATTTCAAACCATGGTTAATTATATAGATATTATTGCAATGGAGTTAAAAGCACAAAAGGAAAATAAACCATGGGTTAAAAGGTAGGTGATCTTGGTAAAGTCAAGAAGAGTGTAGAAACATTCTATCATTCAACCCTTTTTCTTTTCCCTTTTTGTTTTAATTCAAAAGCAATGAAAAATACATATAATAACCATGGTGTGATTCTTATATTGCCACCATTCTCATTGTATAAGCAACCATGATGAATGTATGTATGTATGTATGTATGTGTATTTGTACATCCATATGTGCATGAATCAAAAAGAAGGCATACATGCATGCATACATCCAACTAACTCAAGAAAGGATTTCTAGTGAGAAGTTAATGGTTAAATGATAAATCAACACTTGATTTATCAATCCGGCCATATCACATATGACCCCTACCAAAAGCAAGTCGCCCGATCAATATACGGTATCCTATACGCGCATTTTAATCGGGTCCATGCGCATATCACATACGCCCACCACAATGTTTCGCCTGGACTAGGAAACTCCATTGTGGGAATCTGAGACTCGTCAATACGCCGACAGTGGGTGATGATCATATCAAGCACCCCCAAGCCGCAAGCAGTCAGCTAAACGTAACGGCCATCCGAGTATTGAGCGATCAGAAGAGAACAAGAGAACCTGCTACAACCCCCGTCGAGCCGATCGGCAACACTTCCCGTACAGTCCGGTCTCCTCGTCTGATATGTCGCATATCAAGTCTAGGGGTGGTAAACTTTAGACCCCAATAACCGATAAGTCGTACCGATTTGAGGGTCATAACGGGTCGAGAAACTACTGGTAATACTTACCAGCAAATCTCTGAAACAGCCCTGGCCAGGGACTTCCCTGTTACGGCCAATCGAGCACAGTACAACATCAACCCCCAATACCGGGAGAGACGAAACCCCTCCTATCGCTCATTGCCTCCATGTGACTCGGGACTGTACCCAAAAACCACCGTTTTGCACGCCCTCATGGACGTGGTAAGGTGGAGATCAAAGCACAGTGGGAATCACACAAGACTCTATGACGATCTCGGGTCTACAGACTAACCAGTACAAGTGTCACCTGAGAACTGCCATCAGACGTGAGGTATAATACCATCTGAGAGTTCTCGGCGAGTCCGTCCAATGTACCCAGTCTCCACTGAGCACCCGTATACCATCTCTGATGTCAACCACCAATGGATATGGGATCATCCATCGCCCATCTCATAGGTCCAGAAGCGTATACGCTAGTCTACACTGGTATATCGATGCCCCGTCTCGATACACCTACAACTAGGGACCTTGAAGGATGTACTTATGGACTACCATGTCCCCACTAGTATGATCTGCATCATTGTCCAGGTAGTCAAGTACACATCCTAAGGGCTTTACCAACATGTAACTATAAGACAGTTTAAAGAGACTAATATACATGTTAAGATAAAGAGCAACCAGATAGCATACTATCATATCGAGCAAGAAAGTCATCTCTATATATGTCCAAGCATCCAATATAATATACATCATCTGTACAATACTGGCCTCTAGGGCATACATACAACTAACAATGGCCAATCGAGCATAGCGCAACATCAACTCCCAATACCGGGAGAGACGAAACCCCTCCTATCGCTCATTGCCTCCATGTGACTTGGGACGGTACCCAAAAAACACCTTTTTGCATGATCTCTTGACCATGGTATGGTCGAAATCAAAGTACAGTGCGAATCACACAAGACTCTATGACGATCTCGGGTCTACAGACTAACATGTACAAGTGTCACCAGAGAACTGCTATCCGACGATAGATATAATACCATCTAGGAGTTCTCGGCGAGTCCGTTCAGTGTACCCAGTCTCCACTGACCACCTGTATACCTTCTCTGATGTCAAACACCAATGGATGTGGGATCATCCATCGGCCCATCATATGGGTCGAGAAGCGTATATGCTAGTCTTCTCTGGAGTATCGATGCCCTGTCTCTATACTCCTACGACTAGGAACATTTGAAGGATGTACTTACCGACTACCCTGTCCCCACTAGTTTGATCTCCATCATAGTCCTTGTGGTCAAGTACTCATCCTAAGGGCTTTATCAACATATAATAGAGAGATAATAAGTGTACATGTTAAGATAAAGTGAAACCAGATAGCATACTATCATGTCGAGCAAGAAAGTCCTCCCTATATATATACAATCATCCACTACAATATACATCACATGTACAATAATGGCCTCTAGGGCATACATATAACTAACAGCTAGAATAGTAACCATGGGTCACTAATTAGCCATGCCACAAAAATGCAATAAACACCTCATCCTACACCTCAATAACCTTTTAATCCAAAAAGGTCTAAACCATGATGAGGTGTAATATTCTAAAAGTAATCTTGTAATGAATTACATGAATACCCCACAATCATATATACATACCCGCATCCGTATTCCGAAGAATACGAATACAAAGAAACGAGAATACGGCATCACATACGCGTATTAATCTCGGTCCTCCACATATCACATATGTGCTTCTACTTCGTTTCGCATGAACCAGGAAACCTCTGTGTAGGACTTTAAGGACTCGTCAATACGCCCGCAGTAGGCGATGATCATATCAAACACCCACAAGCCGCAAGCGGTCTGCTAAACGTAACAGCCATCCGGGTATTGAGCGATCAGAAGATCAACAAGCAAGCCTGCTCATACTCCTGCGAATCCAATAAGTAACACTACCGTACAGTCCGGTCTCTTTGTCAGATATGTCGCCTATCACAGCCTAGGGGTGGTAATCGTCAGACCCCAATAGCCTAATAAGTGATGCCGATGTGAGGCTCATAACGGTTCAAGAAACTACTGATAACACTTACCAGTGGATCTCAGCAACCCTGGCCAGGGATTTCCTGTTATTTTTAATCGAGCATAGCGCAACATCAACCCTCAATACCCGGAGAGACGAAATCCCCTCATATCGCTCATTGCCTCCATGTGAATCGGGACTGTACCCAAAAACCACCGTTTTGCACGATCTCTTGAACGTGGTAAGGTGGAAATCAAAGCACAGTGGGAATCACACAAGACCCTATGACGATCTTGGGTCGACAGACTAACCTGTACCAGTGTCACCAGAGAACTGCTATCTGACGAAAGGTATAATACCATCTAGGAGTTCTCGGCGAGTCCGTACAGTGTACCCAAACTCTACAGAGCACCCGTATACCTTCTCTGATGTCAAACACCAATGGATGTGGGATCATCCATCGCCCATCATATGGGTCAAGAAGCGTATACGCTAGTCTACTCTGGAGTATCGATGCCCTGTCTCGATACTCCCACGGCTAGGAACAATTGAAGGATGTACTTACCGACTACCACTGCCCCACTAGTATGATCTGCATCATAATCCTGGTAGTCAATTACTCATCCTAAGGGCTTTATGAACATGTAATAGAGAGACAATAAGTGTACATGTTAAGATAAAGAGCAACCAGATAGCATACTATCATGTCGAGCAAGAAATTCCTCCCTATATATGTCCAAGCATCCACTATAATATGCATCACATGTATAATGATGGCCTATAGGGCATACATATAACTAACAATCTCCCACTTGCACTACGGCCATTTGTTGTAGTATCTCATACCCAACGCCCTATAAAAGTCTCTCTAGGGAAAATCCTCTGTGAGTGGATCCGCCATGTTATCTTTCGCGTCAACTCTCCTAATCTCGATCCCTTGGAGATCAACCATCTCCCTGATCAGGTGATACTGTCCCCAGAATATGTCTGGATCGCTGATGGGACCACACTACTACAAATAAGGGTTGCCCCTACGGATATATCCGTAGGGCGAAAAAATACCCCGTAGGTGCAAAGGCCGCAGGTGCAAGTTGAAGCCCTGAACTTGCCCCTACGGGAAAATTCTTGCCCCTACGGATTTCTGTGTAGGTCCTGTTGCCCCTACGGAGTAGGCCGTAGGGTGCGAAAAGTTATATTATTTACGTTTTTTTTAAATATATTATATGTACCTACGGACATAACCGTAGGGCCATGTACTACCCCCTACGGATATCTACGTAGGTACCTATCCGAAGGGGCAAAATATCAGGATTCCTCATATTTTGCCCCTACGGATAACACCGTAGGGGCGAGGCCGTGGCCCCTACGGATATATCCATAGGGGCACTCCCAACCCCCTGGTACTGAAATCAGGAGGGAAATATCAGTTACTGCTGATTTTGTGCCCCTACGGAGATAACCGTAGGGGCAACATGTGTACCTACGGATTAATCCGTAGGTACTTATTATCTGTATTTTTTTTTTAAAAATGGGCGGCTTGATTTTTTCCCGCCCTGTGCACAATAATATATACATCAATCAAATATAAAATTAATCATCACACAACATATATCGCAGTATTCATAATCACATCTCACGCATATATATAATATACAAAAGAAACCCAAAAACTGAATATGATATAAATATAATACAATATCAATAACGTTTCAAAATGTCGTACAATGTGTATGATATAAATAAATACATGTTTCAAAAAATAAGAACCAAAAAGCTACCTTAGTTCGGTCCAGCTCCACCTCTGAATAACGATAGAATAACGCGCGCCTGCTCCTCGGTCAATAAACTCTGCAATTCGGCGCGAGCGGGAGTCTGAGCGGCCTGTGGAGCTGGCGATGTGGTCTGCGCAGCCGCCGTCGAGGTAGTCGCTTGCGGAGCCGCGGCTGCGGGAGTCTGAGCGGGCGGTGGAGCTATAGGAGCTGTCTGCGGAACCGCAGCCGATGTAGTGGCTTGCGGAGCCGCAGCCGAAGGAGATGCATGTGGAGGCTCGGCCGATGTACCCTGTCGCGTATGGACCTAACGTGTGTAATAAGCGTGTAAGAACTGTGTATTATTCGAATTCGAATCATTATTAAGTTATTTCAAAACCCCGTTTGGATATCTAGTTTGTTGTTTATTTTTATTACATCTGTATGTATGATTAATCAAACTTAAGTCTAAAACCAAATAAGCTCAAGCTACGTACTAATTATGGATATGTTGATATCTATATAATATGACATGATATTTTACTATAAAGTAGTATACATACCAGCATCTCCGTCAACTCCTGAACGGTGGCCCTCAAGCTCTCCAGTTCCTGATGGACACGTCGGTCACTGGAGACGGAGGAAGTAACCGCCGGGGTGGAGTCCAACCTCATATGGGCCCTGCTAGGGCCCAGTCCCCTGCCTCTCTCCCAACCTCCGTGGTGCCCTCCGTGTGTGGCGTCCAGAACTGGGTTCAGCAGCCTCGGATCGCTCTGTCCGGTAAAATCGATCCCCGAGGCCTGGGCCTGCTCAACCACCCGCTCCTACACCCACATTAAGCAGTAAAGTATAAGTATAAAATTTAAACTTGAACCTTCCAAAACTAAAATTTCAAATTTTGGTAGAAAAAATATTAACACTTACGCAGTACTCCTGGGTAGAGACGTCGGGATATCGAAGCTCGCCCGTGGCGGGATCTGTCGAGGTGCCGTGGACGGCAAGATATGCGGACAGCACGCTCGGTGTACCACCTGACGCCACGGTCCGAGATGTCTGCAATATTAGAAAGTAACTCTTAATATTAGAAATATTAGAAAATAACTCTTAATATTGCAGAATATCACAAAGGTCGGTCTATTGTAATTTACCGATAACTCCATGGCTCGAGTAATGTTCCTCGAGCCACCTGTGTAAGTGGGGCGACCCCACTTCGCCGACTTCCTGTTCTCTGTATTCTGAGCGGCCTGTTTCTGCACAACGCATTAACATTTAGTTTCTAATTAAGAAACAAAAAAAATAAATTATATCATAAATAATGAATTACATTTAAAATACATACCTGTTTGCGTTGGGAGTCGAAATAAGCGCACAATAGAGGCCATGTCTCTATGTCGACTCTCGCAAACGCCGGAGTAGATAGGAGGGCCGCTCTCTCTGCCTCGGGGGGCACCATCCACAGGGAGTAGCAGTCGGCCTTCAGCTCATTCCTGTTGTATCGGACCTTGTCCTGCATGTTCTTCATCAGGCCATTGTACAGAGCATGAAGGTCGAGCACCCTCCCCGGGTGATCAGGGTCGGCTACAGGCTGAAAATCGTAATCCAACTGAAAATACAAAAAAAACATTGTTATTAGATTGCAAGTGTTAATAATAAATATATTGGATATGTTAGTAATATGTATGCCCTAAAGGCCATTATATGGATAGTGGAAACTTGGACATATTATCTATGGAGATAGATGAATTTCTTGCTCAACATGATAGTACGCTATCTGGTTTACTTTATCTGGACATGTAGATTTAATCATTTACACATGTTGATAAAGACCAAAGGATATTTTCTTGACTACTGTGATTATGATGCGGATCATACTAGTGGGGCATGTGTAGTCTATAAGCATATCCTTGAACTGTTCCTAGTCGAGGGTGTATCTAGACAGGGCATCGATATTCCAGAGTAGACTAGCGTATACTATTCTTGTCCCATATGATGGGCGATGGATGATCCCATATCCATCTGGTGAGGAGACACCAAAGATTGTATGCGGGTGCTCAATGGAGACTGGGTACACTGAACGGACTCGCCGAGAACTCCTATGTGGTATTATATCTATCGTCGGATAGCAGTTCTCAGGGAACACTGGTGCAGGTTAGTCTGTAGACCCGAGATCGTCATAGAGTCTTGTGTGTCCTCCCACTATACTTTGATCTCCACCCTACCACGGCTCTACTGAGTCGTGTAAACAGGTGGTCTTTGGGTACAGTCTCGAGGCGCATGGAGGCAATGAGCGATAGGAGGGGGTTTCGTCTCTCCCGGTATTGGGGGTTGATGTTGTGCTATGCTCGATTGGCTATAACATGAAGTCCCTGGCCAGGGCTGCTGAGATTTACTGATAAGAGTTATCAGTAGTTTCTCAATCTGTTATGAGCCATACACCAGCATGACTTATTGAGTTACTGGGGACGACGATTCCATCCCTAGACTCGATATGCAGCATATCTGACGAAGAGACCGGACCGTACGGTAAGTGTTGCCAGTTGGCTCGACGGGAGTTTTTACAGCTTCGCTGGTTTTCTTCTAATCGTTTCAATACCCGGGTGGCCGTTATGTTTAGCTGACATCTTGCGGCTTGTAGATGTTTGATATGATCATCATCTACTGCTGGCGTATTGACGAGTCTTAGAGTCCCATAATGAAGTTTCCTGGCTCAGGCAAAAAGATGTGGTGTGCATATGAGATATGCGCGGGACCCGATTAAATACGGTTATGTGATAACGTATATTAATCGGGCATTTTCTATTTGTCGGATCGTATGAGATATGACCGGTTTGCTAAATCAAGTGTTGATTTAACAAATTACATTTAGATTAATTCTTTAAGTAAATCCTTTTGTATGCCTGCATGTATGCACATGATGATGTGCATGGACACATACATGCATACATAGTATCATGGTTGTTGATACAAGAATGGTGGCAATGCAAGACTTATATTGAAGCTTTTAATTTGTATTTATCATTTTAAGTTAATGTAAAGAATATCCACTCATGCTCCTTTATTCTTTAGTGGGTAAGCTTTACTTAACTTAATGAAAAGAATTTCCACCCATGCTTAATTCTTTATGAAAAGAATTTCCACTCACAATTATGGTGGTAATGGAATAATGGTGATTATTCCTTCATATCACTATAAATAGCTTCATATGTGATATGAAACAAGGTGTACAAACAATGCACACAACAAGGGAAAAAATTGTGAGCAAGGGTGTGAAGAACACAAGTTATCATATGTGATATGATAGAAAGCTCAAGCCACCATTATCTTCTTCTTCCTCTCTTGATTTCTTTCTTGAGTGAAGTTGATAAAAGAAAGGATTTGAATTGAAGAACATAAACCACATCATCATACTACACACATCTAGCCGATTTGTGTAGGGTGTTTGCTCTACTTCGTTTGCGAAACAAGTAAGGCAAGGAGCTTTGGGCAAAGGGACTTCGGGTGGATCATCGTGGACAAGGAAGGCTTCCATCGATCCGTTCCAAACTCTCATAGTGCCAAGGAGTCACCGAGGGAGATCTACAAAGGTTGTAATCTCTACACTTAGTGATAGTTTTACATTTGCATTTGATGCTTATTTGTATGAATCCCTAAAACTTCTAGTTTCGATTCTTGTCGAGCTAACTTAGCACCTCTAAAATTTTGATTATGGCATATGTGATGCTACCGAACCCTTGACGAGGTGCTAGGCTAGCCCTACAGGATAGATCAAATGAAAATATATATTAATACATACCCGAGCCTGATCAAAGAAGAGGGCGAATGAGCGCTGGTGTTGCTCGCCCCACTCAACGTGAAGTGGATAGTTATTCACGAGCCGGCTCTCATCCCCCAAATACCGGCCGAACCTCTCGGCATGAGGACCGGTATAGCGATAGTCAAGGGTAAAAAAAGGGGGAATGCTGCCTCCCCCCTAGCTCTGTCAGGCCTCAGCCTATGGGACTGATTCGGGCCTCGAGTCCCCCTCTGGGGATGGGGAGGCCCTGCGTCTGTATGAAATATCAAGACAATCAATAATAAGACAAAGTTGTATTAAGAAATCAAGGTTAAACGAAAATTCAAGTGTGATATATACCTCCGGTGACTATCGCACGAGCCTGGGCCCGGGCAGCAGCACGAGCGGGACGATAGTTCCTCCGGTGAGGAACAACCGGGGTCCCGGATGCGGACGCATCCCCTCCAACTAGAAAATAAACATCGACGCTAAATTTCCATGAAGTTCATATTTATTCTATAGAGCATATGTAAAATGAATAAATATTTTAAATTTATTCATACTAACCTGCAAACGATGCGGAAGGTATGGAAGCGGCAGGTGTGGCCCCTGCGGAAGATGTGGACGCACCACCTATAATTAGACAATTAAAAATAGATTATATAAGTAATTACAAAAAGAATGTGTAGATCAATAATATAACGTTCTAAATCAATATGCATGCACTATAGGATATATAAACATACCCGCAGGCGCGGTGGTGTCACCACCTACAGCTAGACAATAATAAAAATTGCTAAGTAAGAGCAAAAGGAATGTGTGTATTTATGATATAGCATTCTAAATCAATATACATACACTATATGATATATAAACATACCTGGAGGAGCGGGGGTGGCTTCTGTCCCAGATGTGGACGCATCACCAAGAACTAGACAATCAAACATTGACAATATAAGTAATTTTGACATAAACAGGCGTGAATATCTGTAATATTACATTCAAAATGGATATGCGTGCAGTATACCTGGAGGTGTGGCAAAATCCACCCGGATGGAGGCATCCGAAGGGGTATCCGATCTGGCTGCAAGACCGGCCCTCTGAAGCTCCCTACGGAGCTCTCCGGGCGGCAGAACCGCTCTGCCTCTGCCGCGGCTGGAGCTCCTTCCGCCCCTCGCTGCTCCCGACATCATCATGAAATCTAGATAAACGGTTCGTGGACGCATTAGACAATCATTAAAAGTATTGACTATATATGTATAGAGCGTAAAATGTGAAGTAATAATATTACTGATAACCTTTTTCGTTTCGTGGGCGCATCATACATATCCACTTGGATTTCATCGTCGATGTCATTTCTAACCCACGTAACTTCATG
Organism: Agapanthus africanus; assembly: GCA_030015575.1. NCBI lineage: Eukaryota > Viridiplantae > Streptophyta > Magnoliopsida > Asparagales > Amaryllidaceae > Agapanthus > Agapanthus africanus. The sequence continues at coordinate 248,315,937 of JASDDO010000031.1, read as the reverse complement.
ATCGATCGAAGACAACCCGTCCTTCGAAACAGACGATCGGAGCACTTTAAGCCTTCTCTCTTCTTCGTCCTCATCGCTGTCCTCGTATTCTGGGACATCGTAGACATCTCTGGGTTTCCATCGGCATACAACACTCCACCCCGGATGCTTCAAACACTGTGAGTAGTATACTTGGAACGCTTGGTTCGGAAAGATAAACGGATCGTCCTGACCGTAAAATCGAAATGTGTTCACACTGGTCAATCCATATTCATCTTTTCAAGTCCTAAGACTACTTCTCCACCTGTCCGTATCGGTTCGCGGAACGTACCAAGTACACTGGAATATATAAAAGGGTTCTGATCGTCCGGGATAGTGGATGCCGAGTATACAATTTAAGTATCCATAGTAAATCACACCGTCCGATCCTACCGTCGCAATCCCACTATTCTGAGTGGTTCTAGATGTTTCTATGTCCTTAACTTCGAATTTGTATCCAAGGACACCAAATCCTTTGTAATATGCAACCTCCATACTAGGAAATTGAGCTAAACATCTTGAATCACTCTCAAATGATGCAGACAAGTTCGGATCGTGGATCTAACAAAACAAATTTTACGACAAATACATAACGATACAAGTTTAGATTAAAACTGATAGCAATAAAATGTTATTCGAATAACTTACATGATCTGTGACCCAATTACAAAAATTATCCTGATGGTAATTTTCCAAACGTTCTTCGTTCCAATCAGGATGCCCCTCACGTACCTCGTTAAAATGAATTCTGTTTTCGACAAATAATTATGACATTAATATTTTGTCATTTCATACACACACAAACACAGATATGAAAATTAATTCAAAAGAACTTACTCTCTAATTTGTTCAAGACATGCGCAATTAAGCAAGATAAACCGGTATATCTTGTTGATAAACATAGTGTCTACCCTCTTATACTCGGCTTTACCATATGGCCCGTCTTAAATTCTTCGTGGTCGGTTAAGCCTTGTCTCAATGTTCTCGTCCAGATAGCGGGAACAAAATGTGGTTGCTTCATCAAGAAGATAACCTTGCATGATAGAACCCTCTGGTCGATTTTTATTGCGTATATATTTCTTAAGAGTGTAGAGTTACCTAATGAGAATATGTTGAATAAATAAATACGGGCATACAGGACAACAATAAATTTATAAATTGCGCGAAACGAAAAATTACACGTACCTCTCGACGGGATACATCCATCGATATTGTACCGGTCCGGCTAACTTCGCCTCAGTTGCAAGATGAACCGTCAAGTGTATTATGAGATCGAAGAATGACGGTGGGAAAATACACTCAAACTTGCAAAGTATCAACGCAAAAGAATTTTCTAGTTTATCTAGCATCGCAACCTCCAATGTTTTAGCACATAACTCCCTGAAAAAACAACATAGGTCGTTGATAACTAGACCAGCCGAGTCGGGGAGAGAAGTACTGAGGGCTAATGGAAGAAGGTGCTCCACGATAACATGGTGATCATGACTTTTCAGCCCATCGATCTTGCCCTTCACAATTTTTATTTTCTTGCTGAATGATCCTGAGAAACCTGTGGGGACTTTCAAATCATGCAACACCTGCAGGAATCTTTTCTTCTCCGGTTGTGACATATGATAAGCGGCATTGGGAAGTAAAAACTTGCCCGGTTTACCCGCTACCGGTCTAGGGTGCAATTCACTTCTTATTCCCCACTCTTGTAGATCCATCCGAGCATTCATGTTGTCTTTCGATTTCCCGTCTTTACAAAGAAGCAAGTTAAGTATGTGCTCTGATACCCCATTCTCTATATGCATGACGTCCAGACAATGACGCGCTGAATTTGTAGACCAGTACGGAAGCTCGAAGAAAATGCTTAACTTGTTCCAATATTGTGGATTGACCTGTTTCGTCGGATCCATCCCGAAGGTCACGTTATTGTAACCATCCCATTTAGCAGTCACGTCCACTCCGGACAATGAGGATGGAGGTCCAAGAAGCTCCTGATGACCATCAAAATGAACCGTGTCTAACCTATAGGGGTGGTCTGGAGGCAGAAAACGTCGATGGCCGCAATAACAAACCTTCCTGCTAAAATTCAAGAATTTTGATGTTGTGTGTTCATGGCAATGAGGAAATGCTTTATGCCCATGTACAGACCAACATGATAGCATTCCATACGCAGGAAAGTCACTAATTGTCCACATTAAAGCCGCACACAGTATGAAGGTTGTATTTGTGTTTGAATCATATGTCTCTACACCATCAATGAACAAAGATTTCAACTCCTCGATCAGAGGTCGGAGATAGACGTCGATATTGTTCCCCGGTGAGTTTGGTCAGTCGATAAGAAGAGGCATCATAAAGTATGATTGGTCCTTAGCCAACCAAGGCGACAGATTATAAATTATCATTACAACGGGCCATGTGCTGTGACTTCCAGCCATATAGTTGAATGGGCAGAAGCCATCGGTAGCCAGTCCGAGCCAGACATTGCGAGGATCGCTACTGAATATTGTGTGCCTCCTATCGAAATCATTCCATGCCGGTGAATCTCTTGGATGGCTCATTTTTCCATTTTCGCTTGGAGGAGCACGGTAATGCCAAATCATTGCCTCGGCTGTTTTCTTGCACCTGAATAGCCTCTGTATCCTCTGTGTTATGGGAAAGTATCGTGCTATCTTCACAGGTATATCAGGCTTCTTATCAGAATCTTTCGGCTTATACCTGGCCTCTCCGCATGTTGGACACTCTTTCAAATCTGAATTCTCTTTCCGGTACAAAACGCAATTTTTAGGACATGCTTGAATCTTCTCGCACTTTAGACCCAAATCAGACATCATCTTCTGGGCTTCGTACCAGCTTTCAGGCACATTATTTCCCGGAGGCATAGAATCTTTCAAGAACGAAAGAAGCATTGTTAATGACTTGTTGCTCCATCCATTTAGGCACTTAATCTGGAAAAGTTGGTCGAACCATGAGAGGGTAGAATACTTCGCATTCTCATAAATTGGTTTCCTAGCATCATTCATGAAATTTTCATATTTATCCGCACGTGGCCCTTGACCGGAAGGAATGTCATCTTCGGTACGAATAGATTCACCTAGGGCAGCCTCTACCATATCCTCCATTTCTTCCGATGGAAATAAATTTCCGTCTCCTGCCGCATTACCGAATTCTTCTTCTTCCCCTGTCGCATTATCGTGTTCTCCTTCTTCTTCTGCCGTAGTACTGCATTCTTCTCATTCCCCATGATATTTCCAAGTTGTATAAATTCTAGTAAACCCATGTTTTACAATATGAAGCTCTGCCAATTCTACCTTCTGCCAGTACTTATTGCCACATCTATCGCACGGACAGAGAATCTTATCTATTATGATCTTATTATGTGCGCGTGCAAATTCAAGGAAAGCAGCAACTCCTGCGGCAAACTTAGGCTGCATACGTTGTTTCCAATCCACATACATCCAGTCCTTAACTCTGACGTACTCATGGGACATGTTAGACTGTATAACATATAAATTGTAGGTTATGCTGACTATATTGAGAAATATAAGAACGGGATAGTTACTGACAAAGGAGAAAATCCGTGTATATGCTTTGTGTGTGCGTTTATCGTTGAAAAGAATAAATTATCGCACGTATGTTAACCGATAGACGGGGACTAAGTGGCGCTTTTAGTTTCCTATATGAGTATCGATGAGAATATGAAGGTTTCATATTATCATATATTGGTTTAACCCGAACATCTCGAATCGTTCTCTAATTATGCGTTTGTTGTGTATTCTTGTTGTATGTGTGTGTTCCGGCTGTCGGGGGTAGGCTTCTATCCCATTAAGAATGTATAGAGCTAACGCCCATCACTTGTGCTTTCAACCGTTTCGAGTAAATTTCGGCAGCACCTCCCCGCTGTTGTCCGAGTACACTGTAATAGAATAGATAATCATTTCAAAGCTGTGAAACAATGTTGAAATGATCATCTAATCTATCTTTGTACACAGAGAACCAGCGGAAAGGTACCAATGCAATATCTCAAAACGGATGAAAACACAAGTGAATGAAGGCGTTTGCTTTATACATTCTTAACTTGTCCACACGGGACAAATCTATGGGTTATCATACGATTGAATTTTCTCGTCGTGTAGACTATACGACGGTTGTTAGTATTGAGGTATACTGTCCGATATTTAACAACCTTCGTATAGTTCTAGGTTACGACGAGCATCGCACGTATGTTAACCGATAGACGGGGACTAAGTGGCGCTTTTAGTTTCATATATGAGTATCGATGAGAATATGAAGGTTTCATATTATCATATATTGCTTTTAACCCGAATATCTCGAATCGCTCTCTAATTATGCGTTTCTTGTGTATTCTTCTTGTATGTGTGTGTTCCGGCTGTCGGGGGTAGGCTTCTATCCCATTAAGAATGTATAGAGCTAACGCCCATCACTTGTGCTTTCAACAGTTTCGAGTAAATTTCGGCAGCACCTCCCCGCTGTTCTCCGAGTACACTGTAATAGAATAGATAATCATTTCAAATCTGTGAAACAACGTTGAAATGAACATCTAATCTATCTTTGTACATGGAGAACCAACGGAAAAGTACCGACGAAATATCTCGAAACGGATGAAAACCCAAGTGAATGAAGGCGTTTGCTTTATACATTCTTAACTTGTCCACACGGGACAAATCTATGGGTTACCATACGATTGAATTTTCTCGTCGTGTAGACTATACGACGGTTGTTAGTATTGAGCTATACTGTCCGATATTTAACAACCTTCGTATAGTTCTAGGTCATGACGAGCATCGCACGTATGTTAACCGATAGACGGGGACTAAGTGGCGCTTTTAGTTTCATATATGAGTATCGATGAGAATATGAAGGTTTCATATTATCATATATTGGTATTAACCCGAACATCTCGAATCGCTCTCTAATTATCCGTTTGTTGTGTATTCTTGTTGTATGTGTGTGTTTCGGCTGTCGGGGGTAGGTTCTATCCCATAAAGAATGTATAGAGCTAACGCCCATCACTTGTGCTTTAAACCGTTTCGAGTAAATTTCGGCAGCACCTCCCCGCTGTTCTCCGAGTACACTGCAATAGAATAGATAATCATTTCAAAGCTGCGAAACAACGTTGAAATGAACATCTAATCTATCTTTGTACACGGAGAACCAGCGGAAAGGTACCGACGAAATATCTCGAAACGGATGAAAACACAAGTGATTGAAGGCGTTTGCTTTATACATTCTTAACTTGTCCACACGGGACAAATCTATGGGTTACCATACGATTGAATTTTCTCGTCGCGTAGACTATACGATGGTTGTTAGTATCGAGCTATACTGTCCGATATTTAACAACCTTCGTATAGTTCTAGGTCACGACGAGCATCGCACGTATGTTAACTGATAGACGGGGACTAAGAGGCGCTTTTAGTTTCATATATGAGTATCGATGAGAATATGAAGGTTTCATATTATCATATATTGGTTTTAACCCGAACATCTCGAATCGCTCTCTAATTATGCGTTTGTTGTGTATTCTTGTTGTATATGTGTGTTCCGGCTGTCGGGGGTAGGCTGTATATGAAACAGATACGATACACGATATGATAAATAAAAAAATGAAACACAAACCGTATCAAGATTTAACAACTTTGATTATGTCATATACGCGGGCCGATATTTTCATATTAGCCAATAGGCTAAAATAGATTGCGGTCTGGATATGGCATATTGGCAGATGTTACCTATATGCATACATGCATGTTGTCTCACCATTTTTTCATAAATTAAACCAACTTTTCTAAACATGCTAGTAATTACTGGATACATTCAGGTTAAATGCATAGAGCTAGCCGTAATTTCTTCTACGGTAAACTTTCATCAATGCAACACTTTGGTTCGCCTAACTAGATCGCCATTCACGAACACAATCTTTTTATATGGCATGATTTTATAAACTTAATTTTACCACATTTAATGAAAATGAATCATTCATGATATGATACATGTATATACATCGATACCCAACCCCAACCTAACCCTAGCCCCAGCCCCAGCCCAGCCCCAGCCCAGCCCCGCCCCAGCCCCAGCCCAGCCCCAGCCCAGCCCCGCCCTAGCCCCAGCCCCAGCCTAACCCTAGCCCCAGCCCCAACCCCAACCTAACCCCAGCCCAGCCCCAGCCCAGCCCCAGCCCAGCCCCGCCCCAACCTAACCCTAACCCCAGTGCGCCCCAGCTAAACCCCAACCCCAACCCTAAGCCAAACTCTAACCCCAGCCCCAGCCCCAGCCGCAGCCGAACCCCAACCCTAACCCTAACCCCAACCGCAACCCCGACCGCAACCCCTGTCGAACCCCAACTCCAACCGCAACCCCAGACCCAGCCATGAACCCTAGCCCTAAATAATCAAAAATTTCTTTAATTTAGTTGAAGATTTACTAACCTTAACGGATGTTGCGACGACCTGAATGGCGGTGGCAACGACGAGAACGGTGGTGGCGACGAGAACGGCGGTGGAGACGAGGAGAACGGCGGTGGCGATGATGAGAACGGTGGTGGCGATTTGTGGATTTTGTTTCGCGCGCGATCGAGAGAGGAAGAAAAATAGCGTAGGCGATCGATTAGTGCCTTTATTAAATCGCTATTTAGTTGCCCCTACGGATTTGTCCGTTGGTCCTTGGTTTGCGGCTCCGTAGGGGCAAACACCAAAATAAGAATTAATATTTTTATTCTTGAACGTCTAGGCCCGTAGGGGCAACCTTTTAGCCCTACGGATTAATCCGTAAGGCCAACATAAATCGGCCCCTACGGATTTTAATATCCGTAGGGGCAACCCCCTATTTTAGTAGTGCCAGTGTTCCTAGGCCAAAGCCACAACTCCTTTGTTGTCACTATAACAGTTATTGGATGCTCAATGGTAGGAACCATGTTCATCTTATGAACAAGAATTATCCTGACATCCACTTTGGTAGCATCGTTGGCAGCGATGTATTCAGCCTTTATCGTCTAGATTTCCACGGTATCTAGCTTGGAACTCTTCCAACATACCGTCCCTCCACTGAGGGTAAAGACAAATCCCGTCACTGATTTTCAGTTGACCTTATCACTCTGGGAGCTGGAATTGGTAAAGGACTCCCACTGGAGTTCACCGTTACCAAACCCCAGGAACATTTCTTTAGTACTTCCCAAGTACTTAAGAATGTCCTACGCAGCTTTCCAGTGATTCTCCTAAGATCCGATTGATTCCTGATCACTACACCTAGTGAGTTAGCTACATCTGGTCTGGTACATAACACCACACACATGATAGAGCCTACTGCCGAAGCATAGGGTATCCCTTGCACGCGAGCTCTCTCCAAATCAGTCTCGAAAGACATCTTTTTGGAGAGAGTGATTCCTGAGTAAGTGGGCGAACCACCACGCTTAGAATCCTCCATACTAAATCCCTTTAGTATGGTGTTAATGTACCTGGATTTGGGACACTCCCAACATCCACTTAGATCTATCACCATAGATCATGATCCATAAGATGTAGTAGGTATCATCCAGATCTTCCATGGAGAATCCTCGTGATAAGAGGAGCTTGACCGAGTGTAGCATGGAAACCATTTCCTATCAAGAGTATGTCATCTACGTACAATACGTGGAAGACAACATTACTCTCTACAACCTTCTTGTATATACAAGGTTCATCTACCTTTTTGACGAAATCAAACTCTTTGACTGCCACATAAAAACAGATGTTCCATCTCCGCGATACGAGCTCTAATCCTGATGGACTTAAGCATAGGCACTGGAGAAAAGGTTTCGTTATAAACCACACCTGGTTATTTACGATAGCCTTTACTACAAGTCTAGCTTTGAAAGTCTCAACTTTTCCATTTACACCAAGAATCTTCTCAAGATCCAATTGCTCCCGATGGGTCTTACCCCTTCGCGTGCAACATTCAAAGTCATACTTTGTTGGTGTACATGGATTCCATCTCTGATTGCATAGTATCCAGCCTTTTCACAGAGTCCCCACTCAAGATGGCCTGCCTGAACCTAGATGAGTCATCATCTACCATGATGCAATCCTTGCTCCTACTGTGATCGAGAAAACCGTAGTATCTCTGAAGGGGATGAGGAAACCTACCAGATTCATGGAGAGGCTGAGGTTCGTCGGAGACTATTGAATCCTTTGGTTTTACCAAATCATCTACTGTTAGTTTGTCCGGCAGGAACTCCTTCCAGTTCTACCTCATGACAACTAATTTCTTCACAAGAAATTCCTTTTCTAAAAAGGTGGCATGCTGAGAAACAAAACACCTTTTGCTCCTCGGTGTGGTAGAAGATATTCCATCACAAATGTTTGGGATATCCAACAAACATACAGAACTGATCTTGCCTCGAGCTTGTCCGGATTTTTCTTTTCAACATAAGCCAGACAACCCCATATCTTAACTCGTTTAAGACATAGTCTCTTCCCATTCCAAATCTCATATGGAGTGGTAGGCACTGATTTGGATGGAACCCCATTCAATTGGTACGCAGCTTCTCAAGTGCATAACCCCCAAAAGAAAACGGGAAACTCAGCAGTACTCATCTGTAACGTTTTAGAAATCATTATGCGAATTTTTCCGTTTTAGGGTAAAGTTGTCGGTATTTTCCGTTTTAAACCGACTGTGATCAAACGACCATAAAGACTTTCCAGCACCTAGTTTACCTAAAATAAAGTTAGTACGAAAGCTTTGGGGGTATATAGGACGTTTTGGTTCAATTGGAATTTTCCCAAATTTTAATATTATTTTAATGCGGTATTCACTTTTTGGGGCATTTCTCATAAGTGATCTTTTTAACAAATTTAAGTTTGAGTTAATTAACCTTCCCACAATATCTAGATATTTTTTTGGGAAATTAGAATTAAGATTAAAGAAAAAAGAAAAAAAAAGAATTCAAGTGGTGCATGCACGTGTGTGTGAATGCATTTATGTGCATTTATCACTTGAAATTGCTAGGAAATTCCACACAAAACTCCATTCTTCTCTCTTGGCCGAGCTCCATCCTCCCCTTTCTGCTCTTGATCAATTTCTTTCTATTCTTGCATCAATCCAAGCCCATAAATCTCCAAAATTCCAAAACAAATCACAAAAATACCTCAAGTCTTGATTCTTGCTCTTTGATCACTTGGAACTAGGAAATCTTGGATCTTGTGAGCTATTGATAGGTATAATCCCTACACCGATAAATATGAGTTTTTATGTTGTATAGCTCGTTGGTTATTGTTTACAACACGTTAGATATCGATTAGTGCAATTGTTGGAGATAGTGCCCTCAGAGACAATTATTGGATCGCAGGCACGTGATTGCAATGATTGAGGGAGGACCTATACCGGTAGGACAGTCTTACTCAAGATGATAGTATGCTATCTGGTTTATCTTTATCATCGTGTACTGCTTTAGGTGACCTTACAGGTCACTATTGCGCGTTGATAGAGCCCTTAGGATTCTTGCTTGATGGCCATCAGTATGAATGGCGATCATATACGTGAGAGCTGGGGTCTATAAGACATCCTTAAAAGGTCCCTATCATGGGAGTTTCGAGAGAGGGCCTCGATACTCCAGAGTAGACTAGTGTATACAGTCGAGACCCCGACGAGGTGCGGTGGCTGGTCTCACAAGCCACTGGTGTCAGTTAGTTCACCTAAGATGTATACAGGTGCTCATTGGGTTATGAGTACACCGGAAAGGACTCGCCGGGAACATGCTAGTTGGTCTTATACCTGACGTCAGATAGCAGTTCCCTGGTGACATGTGTACAGGTTAGTTCTGTTAGTGTATATGCCCTAGAGGCCATTACTGTATCATACTGGCTTGTATATTACTTAATGGAAGCTTGGGATATTCACAGTTGTATAGACAATCTTGCTCAAAATGGTAGTATGCTACTTGGTTTGTCTGTACTTCAATATGTGCATGTGTTTCTTTTAGCATATCGCTTATATACATATTAGTAGAGCCCTTAGGATCTTTTCTTGATTACCAGCGTTGTGATGGCGCTCACACTCGTGGGGGCTGGGTAATCCATAAACACATCCTTATACAGGTCCCTAGTCGTAGGACTATCGAGACAGGACATCGATACTCCGGAGTAGACTAGCGTATGCGCTTCTCATCCCAGCGGGGGAGACGGTCTGTCCCACAGCCGTCAGTATGTCGTACATGAGATAGTATGCGGGTGCTCGTTAGGTTACGAGTACACTGGACAGGACTCGTCGGTAACTGTTGGTTGGTATTATACCTATCGTCAGTTATCAGTTCCCAGGTGACATGAGTACAGCTTAGTCCGCTGACTTGATACTGTCACTTCGCCTCGAGTGTGTTCCCACTGTACTTAGATTACTACCCTACCACGGCTCAAAGGAGTCGTGCAAACAGGTAGTAGTTGGGTGCAGTCCTGAAGCACTTGGAGGCAGTGACGGTTAGACAGGATTCGTCTCTCCCGGTATTGGGGGTTGACATCGCGCTGTATCTAAGAGAGCCATTACACAAGTAGTCCCTGGCCAGGGCAAGCGAGATATACTGGTAGGTTTCCAGTGTTATCTCAGGGTGTTCTGGGCTACACTCCGACACGACTTGTACCGCTATTAGGGTACTGAAGTTCACCGCCCCCATAGGCCCGCCATGCGATCTATCAGACGAACAGACCGGACTGTACGGAGATTGTCACATACAGGCTCAGTTGGAGTTCGGATGGGTTTACCTCATCGGCCTTCTTATCGACATCTACCTGGGGATCGTTACGTACATCTAGTGCCGCTTGCGGTCTGTGGTTAAACCCACTGCCAGCGTAGTGTCGAGTCTTTAGAGTCCCACACAGAGAGTTTCCCTGCACTGAGCGAAACATGTAGAGGCCGTATGGTTTTACGGCAGGGCTACGATCACTTACGTGCACTTGTGTGCGTATGCTGTTCGGGCATGCAATACTAGTAGGCTTTGGTTTAAGCCAGATCCTAGTATTGCACAGATGGATTTGGTTTGTCTTCTGTGCATTCGCATTCTACGGAATGCGGATGCGGGTGTGTATGCACAGTTTTGAGGAGCGATGAAGGAGGAGGTGCCCCATTAGGGTTTTGGCAGTTGGTTCGGCCAAAACCGTAATGTGGCACACTCATTAGGGTTTTGACAATTCTTTTGGTCAAAACCGTTATGAGCCGGAGACATTGTTTACTAATCCTTCTAGTGATAGTTTAGTGATGGCTAATTGCATTGACCATTTGACCACTTAGACCTCTCTTGACTTTGTTGACCCATTGACCGTGTTGACCGTTGACCTTCAAGAGAGATCTACACTCTTCTTCCATTTTATTTTTAATTCTTGAGTTATGATAATGGTCAATTCAATGTTCCATCAATTTTATCATGATAGGATTAGTAATGATGCTTTTGGTGTATTATTGCAACCATGGTTCATTTCAATTGGGTTAATCTTTTCATTATTCTCTTCTCATTCTCTCTCTTGAAGTGAGAAGAAAAAGAAAAGCTCCATGGTTGCTAAGTTTCTCCTTCTTCTTGCTCCTCTTGATCTCATCTTTTGATCTCATGTGTTGAGAGAAAAAGATCCCACAAAGACAAACACATCCATACATCTCCTCGACACATCCTAGGCTTCTTGACTAGCAATCTTTTTTCCCTAGTTGCCTCGGCTCGAGGTGGAGCTCGGTGTACATCTCTCGGGTGGATCGTCTTCGACACAAGAAGGCCGCGGAGGTGCCCAAGGTCCGGATCGACGCTTGGAGCTTGGATGGACGAGCGGGACAGCGGAATGAAGACACGAAGGCCCGGTTCCGTGAGGTATACTTTCTACAGCATAGTAGTTAAAACCTCTAGTTGTTTACTAGTTTCTAGTTTTGCCAAGATCCTTGCTTTTGAGTCCATGTTGCCTTGCGCCAAATCATTGTTTTTCGTCGTTTCCGCCTCCCCGTAAGGACCGGGAAGAGCAACGTGGTTTTAAAGTGGTATCAGAGCCTAGCTAAACATAAACTAAAATTTTTTTAACATACATGAAAATTCGACTCAGGGTTTTTTAAAACCACAGAAGAAAACCGGTCCACTGAACCGACCAAACCGCCGCGGTTCCGCGGCAAGAACATGCTTCGTGCCGCGGTTCCGCGGCCGATTTGACTCGGTCGTGGACCGGGTTTCTTGCAGTGTTTTAATTTGGCTGTTTTGGGATTTTTAAGACATGTTTTTTTCCACCCAGACTTTCCAGAGAGCAAATTGACTTTTTGGGTGGTTAAAAATCCGTATTTTGATCGATATTCCGTACTCTTTGGCTAATGAATATTATCTGTGATGTGATATATGTATTGAACGTCCGCTAATCGCTATACGTCGATTAGTGGGGGTTATACATATCTGTGATCTGTAATGTTGATGGTCTGTGGATATGAACTTGGTGGATTGTCGCGGATGAATAGCCGGGAATGGGTGTGAGATGAGAGTTTCTTTTTCTTTCATTCATTGTAAAAGTTGTAAATTGATGTAATATTATTTGTTTGGCCGCACAACCTGGTCGGGGTTGTAGCCGTCATTGTATAATTTCATTTTACTGTTTTTGCTCCTAGGATAGACCCAAGGTGGGGTGCACAAACTACCGGGTATCTCGAAGTGCCGAGTGGCCTACTCACGGGTTGAGGGAGGTTGCTTCGCTTCGGGTACTTGGCGGGTAGTTGGCCACACCCGTAGGGGTCTAGGGTGGGGTTTGGCTATTCATCACGACCATGTAATCCGTTTTTCGTTGCAGGCTCGAACGAATCGCGGAATCCTAGTATATCCAAAGTGTTCATCTGTGATCTGTAATGGCTATCATTGCTATATATTTATATATGATAACTATTTAGGTGTTGCCTATGTTTTGCATCCGCGCTAGTCCAGCCCCGCTCTGTCGTTAGTTAAGTAACCTAACGGGTGATGGCGGGGCCCCGTGGCGAATGCGGATGGCATAAGCGTACACCATATTTTTGTTGTTTTCTGCAATGGTAGGATTAAATGATGGGACGCATTGAAATTAATGCAAGAAAATAAACCAAGTAAAAGTCGTTGGAACACTCTGAAAAACCACTCGGTTCTTTTCAAAAACCAGCATTTTAAACGCGGAGCTTGAACCACTCCTTTAAAAACTATCTCGTTCCATCGACTATATCAAGTTCACTACGTTCACGGTTTCGCCAAAACCATCCGTAGCCCTCCGTCGTTTCATATGAATATTCAACAGTATTCAAGCTGTATTTGTTGGCCTTAGTCAAGGCACAGTGTTTGGTAGCTGGTGGGTATTCATATGTTGCATAGATAGAATGCGTTGGTTTGGGACAGTTGTATTGCTTTGTTGGCCATAGTCAAGGGTATATACGGGTGGGTTCAAATTAACCTGGATAACGACAGGTAGAACATGACATGTGACTTATGATTTGTTGGCCTTAGTCAAGGTCATAAGAGCATGGGGCAAAAATTCACATCGGGAGTTTCATAAGTACTGAAACTTGCTAGCGCTGCATACCATTTGGAGTGTGATGATTCTGGTAGGATTCCTTCGGTTTTATCACACAATGATATTTGGATCCCGATCCTGCTGTGAGTATATGCTACTCCTCGGGAACTCTTTCACTTAACGATCAATGCTATAAACCAAGTAGGTGTCTAGAAAGGTGTTAGCGGGGCTACGCCCATAGGGAAAAGAGGTTACTTAATTAAGGAACTTCGCGAAAGCGTTGGAAAACCTCCCTCGAAGTACCAACACTGGCCTGGCTGAACGGTTAAGCAAGTATTGTACGGTGAGATTGATCCTGACTAATTCTTCCTTTATGGTTTGAGGAGGGATTCGAGAGACAGTGGGAGCCATCTAGTTTAGATAAAGTAAAAACCAATCTAAACTTGAAAGAACATCATGCTAAGTGTTTTCTTCTCTCTCTCTTAATTGCAGCGACCCAGTGACCGCACCTAGGTTACATCTAGATAATAAAACGACTGAATCTGACTGTTATGACTGGAAATGGTTTGTCCAGATGTCCATTGCCCATGACAAGCTGGGACACCTCTTGACTGATCCAACCCCTGCCGTCTCAGGTCCAGTTTCCCATGTCACGGATATTGATATCCGTAGGACATCGGAAGAAGACTGTGCGAAAGCCAAGTGCCTCGTGTTAGCCTCAGTTGATGGTGTATACCAGAGGCAGCACGAGAAGATGGACTCAATTTCTATCTTCCTCCATAACAAAGATTCATATGGAGAGCAATCTCGTATCGCAAGATATGAGACCTCGAACGAATTGCTTCCAGCGAGGTTAGCTATCGGGTCATCTGTAAGGGGCAACGTCCTTACAGAGACCAGCTCTTTCGAGCTCACGGACCTGAAGACCAGGTTGAAGAACGGGTCAGATGCTGACTTAGTTCAACAGTCTCTACCTACTACCCTGAAGGAAGCCAGGGAAGTATAAAGAAAGAGAAGGGCAAAATTTTTGGGAATGGATGTAGTAAAATAGGGATGTTCCTATTGTTACGGGAATGAACATGGGCAGAAGGATTGCAGGGCTTGCAAAGCCAGTAGCCAGAATTCGAAGCATGTTGTGGCTTCGGCTTCGGGTGTGTTTGTAATAGAGAACTGTATGTCAGTTAACCCTACTTCCTGGGTATTGGATACCAGATCAGGATTTCATATCTGTAATTCGTTGCAGGCCCTGAGAAACCGTAGGGTTATCAGGAAAGGTGATATGACTCTCAGGGTTGCTAACGGAATGAGCATGTATGCTGTATCCGTAGGGGAATATCATCTAGGACTGACAAGTGGGCAGATATTGATTCTGCGTGACTGTTTTTATGTACCAGGTGCGACTTGTAACATCATATCTGTATCCTTACTTTCTAAGGAAGGATATGATTTTACTTTTGTAAGCGATGTAGTAAACATCCACCTAAATCAAGTACTGATTGGGTCAGGTACATTGAAATACGGTATATACGTTTTGAACCAAGCTCTCTTCAGTGTCCAGAACACACTTAAAAGAAAGTCTCCGGAAACAAATCAGGCTTTCTTATGGCATTGCAGACTGGGTCACATTAATGAGACACGGTTGACAGAGTTACATAAAGAAGGATACTTGGATCCGATCGAGTACCAGTCTTATGACACTTGTGAATCTTGTCTCATGGGAAAGATGACAAAGACTCCGTTCACTGGACACGGAGAAAGAGCGAACGAGCTCTTGGGACTCATACACAGTGATGTGTGTGGTCCAATGTCTACACATGCGCGAAGTGGTTATTCATACTTCATTACTTTCACAGATGATTTCTCTAGGTATGGGCATGTCTTCTTAATGAAGCACAAATCCGAGGCCTTTGAGAAATTTCAGGAATACAAGAATGAAGTTGAAAAACAAACAGGCAAAAGTATCAAGACACTGAGATCTGATCGAGGTGGTGAATACTTGAGTGCCGAGTTTCTGGGCTTCTTAAAAGAGATTGGAATTCTCTCTCAGCTTACTCCTCCATACACACCACAACACAACGGTGTATCGGAAAGGAGGAATCGAACCCTATTGGATATGGTTCGTTCTATGATGAGTAAGGCCGAGTTGCCGCGATCCTTCTGGAGTTATGCTCTAGAAACAGCTGCATATCTTTTGAACCAAGTTCCTACTAAGTCAGTGCCTACCACACCATATCAGATGTGGAGTGGGAAGAAACCCAGTCTTAAACACTTTAAGACATGGGGATGTCCAGCTTTTGTAAAAAAGCAGCATGCGGACAAGCTCGAGGCACATTCAGTACAGTGTAAGTTTGTGCGATACCCAAAGAACTCCAAGGGGTATCTTTTCTATTACGCAGAGGAACAAAAGGTTTTTGTTTCTCGTCATGCCCGCTTCTTGGAAACTGAGTTTTTGGAAAATCAGATAAGTGGGAGCGCAATACAACTGGAAGAAATTCTAGAACCACGAGCTATTACTGAAAGCTTGGTAGAACCAGAGGGTTCGAAAGAACAGGACATTCCAGCGCCACTCCGCAGGAGTAGTAGGCAGTCTCATCCGCCAGAGAGATACTACGGTTTTCTCATAGACGGGGATAGAGAGGATTGCACCATGGATTATAGTGAGCCTACTAGCTTCCAGCAAGCCATTCAGAGCGGTGACTCGGTAAAATGGCTGGATGCAATGCGGACCGAAATGGAGTCATGTACACCAACAAAGTTTGGACTTTGGACTTTTCTCCAGAAGGGGTAAAACCCGTAGGCTGCAAATGGATCTTCAGAAAGAAGATTGGTGTAGATGGGCAGGTTGAGACCTATAAAGCTAGACTTGTTGCAAAGGGCTTTCCTCAAAGACCTGGTTTGGACTATGACGAGACCTTTTCTCCAGTGGTTATGCTGAAATCCATTCGGATCCTTCTTGCCATTGCTGCCTTCCACGATTACGAAATCTGGCAGATGGACGTAAAGACGGCTTTCCTAAATGGAAATTTGGAAGAGTGCGTCTATATGGATCAGCCGGAGGGATTCATTCAGAGTGGGAGCAGCGGTAGAGTGTGCAAGTTGCTAAAGTCCATCTATGGACTTAAGCAGGCATCGCGGAGTTGGAACATCTGCTTTGATGATACTGTCAAGGAATTCGACTTTATCAAAAACCCAGATGAACCATGCATTTACAGTAAGATTGTAGGGAGAACTGTAGTATTCCTCGTCTTGTACATGGATGACATTCTCCTAATAGGAAATGATATTCCTATGCTACAGTCAGTCAAAGGATTCTTGTCGCAGAGGTTCTCCATGAAGGACCTGGGCGATGCCAACTACATTCTGGGGATCCAGATCTATCGTGATAGATCTAAGAGGATGTTGGGACTTTCACAGTCCAGGTACATTGACACCATACTGAAAAGATTCAGTATGGAAGATTCCAAGCGCGGTAATTTACCGGCTTGTCACGGGATCACCATCTCCAAAGAGATGTCTCCCAAGACTGATTTGGAAAGTGATCGCATGTCTATTATACCCTACGCTTCTGCGGTAGGCTCTATAATGTATGCGATGTTATGTACCAGACCAGATGTAGCATACGTATTGAGCGTTGTAAGCCGGTATCAGTCGAACCCAGAGGAGAAACACTGGATAGCGGTAAAGAAAATTCTCAAGTACCTGAGAAGGGCTAAGGAGATGTTCTTGGTGTATGGTGGAAAAGACCTCCAGCTCGAGGCCTTTGCTGACTCCAGCTTCCAGAGTGACAAGGATGACTCCAAGTCCTTGTCGGGTTATGTCTTTACCCTCAATGGAGGGGCGGTTTGCTGGAAGAGTTCCAAGCAGGAGACCGTTGCTGACTCAACAATGGAAGCGGAGTACATAGCTGCTTGCGATGCCACAAAGGAAGCTGTCTGGATTAAGAAGTTCCTCACGGAGCTTCAGGTGGTTCATACCACTGTTGATCCAATACCGCTGTATTGCGACAACAACGGCGCTATAGCTTTAGCGAAGGAACCAAGGTCCCATCAGAAGTCTAGGCTCATTTTGAGGCGGTACCACCTGATCAGGGAGATCGTAGATCGCCGGGAGATCGAGGTGAAGAGAGTTAATACGGAGAACAACACTGCAGATCCACTCAAGAAGGCCCTACCCCAGACTCAGTTCGAGCGGCTGATCGAGATGATAGGTCTTCGATACGCCAGTACATGGCCTTAGTGCAAGTGGGAGATTGTTAGTGTATATGCCCTAGAGGCCATTACTGTATCATACTGGCTTGTATATTACTTAATGGAAGCTTGGGATATTCACAGTTGTAAAGACAATCTTGCTCAAAATGGTAGTATGCTACTTTGTTTGTCTCTACTTCAATATGTGCATGTGTTTCTTTTAGCATATCGCTTATATACATATTAGTAGAGCCCTTAGGATCTTTGCTTGATTACCAGCGTTGTGATGGCGCTCACACCCGTGGGGGCTGGGTAATCCATAAGCACATCCTTATACAGGTCCCTAGTCGTAGGACTATCGAGACAGGGCATCGATACTCCGGAGTAGACTAGCGTATGCGCTTCTCATCCCAGCGGGAGAGACGTTCTGTCCCACAGCCGTCAGTACGACGTACTTGAGATAGTATGCGGGTGCTCGTTAGGTTACGAGTACACTGAACAGGACTCGTCGGGAACTGTTGGTTGGTATTATACCTATCGTCAGTTATCAGTTCCCAGGTGACATGAGTACAGCTTAGTCCGCTGACTTGACACTGTCACTTCGCCTCGAGTGTGTTCCCACTGTACTTAGATTACTACCCTACCACGGCTCAAAGGAGTCATGCAAACATGTAGTAGTTGGGTGCAGTCCCGAAGCACTTGGAGGCAGTGACGGTTAGACAGGATTCGTCTCTCCTGGTATTGGGGCTTGACATCGCGCTGTGTCTAGGAGAGCCATTACACAAGTAGTCCCTGGCCAGGGCAAGCGAGATATACTGGTAGGTTTCCAGTGTTATCTTAGGGTGTTCTGGGCTACACTCCGACACGACTTGTACCGCTATTAGGGTACTGACGTTCACCGCCCCCCTAGGCCCGCCATGCGATCTATCAGACCGGACTGTACGGAGATTGTCACATACAGGCTCAGTAGGAGTTCAGATGGGTTTACCTCATCGGCCTTCTTATCAACATCGACCTAGGGACCATTACATACAGCTAGTGCCGCTTGCGGTCTGTGGTTAAACCCACTGCCAGCGTAGTGTCAAGTCTTTAGAGTCCCACACAGAGAGTTTCCCTGCACTGAGCGAAACGTGTAGAGGCCGTATGGTTTTACGGCAGGGCTACGATCACTTACGTGCATTTGTGTGCGTATGCTGTTCGGGCAGGCAATACTAGTGGGCTTTGGTTTAAGCCAGATCCTAGTATTACACAGATGGATTTGGTTTGTCTTCTGTGCATTCGCATTCTACGGAATGCGGATGCGGGTGTGTATGCACAGTTTTGAGGAGCGATGAAGGAGGAGGTGCCCCATTAGGGTTTTGGCAGTTGGTTCGGCCAAAACCGTAATGTAGCACACTCATTAGGGTTTTGATAATTCGTTTGGTCAAAACCGTTATGAGCCGGAGACATTATTTACTAATCCTTCTAGTGATAGTTTAGTGATGGCTAATTGCATTGACCATTTGACCACTTAGACCTCTCTTCACTTTGTTGACCCGTTGACCGTGTTAACCATTGACCTTCAAGAGAGATCTACACTCTTCTTCCATTTTCTTTTTAATTCTTGAGTTATGATAATGGTCAATTCAATGTGCCATCAATTTTATCATGATAGGATTAGTAATGATGATTTTGGTGTAATATTGCAACCATGGTTCATTTCATTTGGGTTAATCTTTTCATTATTCTCTTCTCATTCTCTCTCTTGAGGTGAGAAGAAAAAGAAAAGCTCCATGGTTGCTAAGTTTCTCCTACTTCTTCCTCCTCTTGATCTCATCTTTTGATCTCATGTGTTGAGAGAAAAAGATCCCACAAAGACAAACACATCCATACATCTCCTCTACACATCCTAGGGCTTCTTGACTAGCAATCTCTTTTCCCTAGTTGCCTCGGCTCGACGTGGAGCTCGATGTACATCTCTCGGGTGGATCGTCTTCGACTCAAGAAGGCCGCGGAGGTGCCCAAGGTCCGGATCGACGCTTGGAGCTTGGATGGACTAGCGGGACAGCGGAATGAAGACCTGAAAGACAGGTTCCGTGAGGTATAATTTCTACAGCATAGTAGTTAAAACCTCTAGTTGTTTACTAGTTTCTAGTTTAGCCAAGATCCTTGCTTTTGAGTCCATGTTGCCTTGCGCCAAATCATTGTTTTTCGTCATTTTCGCCTCCCCGTAAGGACTGGGAAAAGCAACGCGGACTTACAAGTTCATTGACCTGAGATTGTCATTTGTCTCGTGTGAGTTCCCACTGTACTTTGATTACTACCCTACCACGGCTCAAAGGAGTCGTGCAAACAGGTTTTAGTTGGGTACAGTCCCGAGCTACATGGAGGCAGTGAGCGGATCTGCAGGGGTTCGTCTCTCCCGGTACTGGGGGTGAGGTCGCGCTGTGTCTAGGAGAGCCATTACACAAAGCTCTCGGCCGAGGCAGGAGATTTACTGGTAGGTATTCCAGTAGTATCTCAGGGTGTTCTGGGCTACATTCCGACACGACTTGTACCGCTTTTGGGGGTCTGACTTTTACCAACCCCCTAGGCCCACCATGCGTACTCATAGATGAACGGACCGGACTGTACGGATATTGTCACTGACAGGCTCAGTAGGGTGTCAGGATGAGTTCGCTCATCGACGTCCCTTTTGGTCAACACCTGGTAACCCGTTACGTATGGCTAATACCTCTGACGTGCTAGTGGTTAAATCCCCAGCCAAAGTGTAGACAAGTCTTTAGAGTCCCCCACAGACCGTTTCTCAAGTTTCGGGCGAAACGTTGTAGAGGCCGTATGGAGATATGGCAGGGTTCGATCATATATGTGCGGTATTGCACGGATCATGATCGGACGGATAATACTAGCGGGCTTTGGTTTAAGCCGGATCCTAGTATTGTACAGTGTAGATTTTGTCTCATTGCATTTGTATTCGGTCGCAATACAAATGCAGGTATGTATATACAGTCACGGGGTTTTCCTGTGATTTATTACGGGATTGATTTTTGAAGTTGCCAGTTTGCTTTCCGTTTCTGCCATTTTCCTTTGTATCTTTCTTTGGCTGAAAATTGGTGGAGGAGGGCTTATTTACAATTGTGCAAATTAGCATTATAGAGGGTGGTCTTTGTATATTGTTGCTTCATGATTGAGGTCGACTTCTTTGTTCATGATGACTTGACTTTTGAGATGAGTGTTGGTTGGTGGTATGATGATTATTCCTCATGATGATCACTCATTTCCTTTTGCATTATTTTTCTCCTTTGGCTCACACCACCTTGTGCATACTTACTCCCTCCTCTTTCTTTGGTGAGTGGCCGGCCATTCTAGAGAGGGAGAGTGAGTTCATTTTGTGTGGGAAATTTCTTGATATCATTTCAGTACTTGCCAAAAAAATTCCATATCTCCAAAGTTCATTTCCTCCACTAAATGGCAACTTCAACCCCAAGAGAGACAAAGAGCACTACACTTATTCTACAGCAATTCTTGGACACGTCGACTCGCCAACTTCGTGCCCGAGTTGCCTTGGTCCAGAGGTGGGAGCCCGTAAAAGAACCCGGCGATGTGGTGCCCTTCCGACGAGGAGATGAAGACCGGAGATTCTGCGAGGAGATTGGGACGACGACGAGAAGACCGAAGGACACAGATCGCTCGGTATATCTCTCTACCCCTTCTCTAGTTTGCTAGGAGTAGGTTAATGGCCCGATCCTGGTTTATAGTCCGCGGTAGCACCGGTTTAAAGTTAAGAAAATTTTTGATTCCGCATTTTGGCCTCGTTCTGACGGCCGGGGCGCTGCCGTGGCCTAACATGGTATCAGAGCCACGCCATTAACCTAGTCTAGCTTGCTCTAACGTGTTTACAAGTTCGATCGAACGAATTTCCAAAAACCACATTTCCATGCATCAGTTTCTGTCTAATTTTTCCAGTCGTCAAAAAAAATTATTTGGTACATTGGAAAATTACGTGCAGGGTTTTTTATGAATTCTGTGAAAATTTGGTAAGCTGATGTTACTGTAGCGCGGCGGATCAGCGGCCAAAACCACGTTTTGCCCGCGGATCCGCCGCCGTTCTGTGGCCAAACTGCACCAAATTTTCACAGTGGGCTTATGACATGGAAATAGGGTTTCTGGTATATTCTTTTTGGGCCCAGATGTTTTTGATTGCTACAGTTGTGCTTGGGGCCCACTTCGGGAAATTCAGTCGATCGAAAATTTTAAACAAGTTAGTTCACAGTATTTACATTATATATGCGACCGTGAATGTCACTTGATCGGTAAATCCTGTCTAACTGCTATAGCCCTTTTAGACGGATTTGCGAACGTGACTTCACGTTGATGTTCCGTGATGTGCTGTGATGTTGCGGATTTGTCGTGGTGGATAGCCTGGATGCAACGTTAGTACAGTTTGGTTTATTATGTACATTTGATATTGCGGGGCGAGCGTCCGACATGTGGACTGCCGTCACTGCCTGTTTGTATATTATTCTTTTGGGGCACGACCGGACTGAGGTCGATGTACCTGTTGTATGTATATTTTACTTTCTGTACTAGGATTACCCCAAGGTGGGGTGCACGGATAGCCGGGTTCTAGAGGGCAACGGGCCCGCATCTCATGGCTTTGAGATGGAGGGGACTTCACTCTAGAATTGGCGGGCTATTCGCCGCACTCGTAGGGGGTACAGGTTGACCCAGGAGGGGTGCCCAAGTTACCGGATTCCGTGAAGTGCTGGGTTGTCCATTCACGTTGCTGAAGGGGGCTGCCTCGCTTCAGGTTTTGGCGGGTAACTTGCCGTGCCCGTAGGGGTCTAGGATTTCATTGCACGGGCTATCCACACGAATATGGGAACGTCGGGTTTCAGTAGCGGTTCTATGAAACCCGGGGATCCCAGATATCTGTATTGTTCTGTGATGCTTATTACATTTCTGTGATGTTGCATTTTATCACGCCTTGAGCGAATATTATATATTGATATATATATTAATAGATGTTGTATATGTTTTGCATCCGCGCTAGTCCAGTCCCCGCTCTGTCGTTAGTTAAGTAACCTAACGGGTAATGACGGGACCCAGTGGCGAATGAGGATGGCATATACGTACATCATTATTTTCGTTCTTTATTGGTGTGATCAATTGATGGGACTGCGTTGATTCGTATCAATGCAAGCTAAACAAACCTATTATGATGTTGTTGGAACAATTTTTCAAAAAGCTGTTATTGCAAGGACGTTCTGTTTTGTTTTGCACAGTGGTATTTTGTTATGAATATCCAGCACCTCAGTCGACGAGGCAAGGGCCGAGATCCCTTCACCGGGAGTGACCCCTTGGACAGAAGTTTGTGTCAGGGTAATAACTTCACTATAACCGATTACTTTCGCTTTGCATCGTGGTATTCAGTTGGAATATCCTGCATCTCATTTTACAAGGAAAGAGCCGAGATCCCTTCACCGAGAGTGACCTCTTTAGCAAAGGTTTTCGTCACTATATTTTTATAAAAAGTTATGTTGTTCCTTCAACGATATCAAGTTCACTATGTAAAAGGTTTTTCGCCAAAAACCAGTCGTATCCCTCCGTCATTTCTTACGAGTATTATTTAGTATTCGTGCTGCGTTTGTTGACCTAGTCAAGAAGTAGTGTTCGGTAGCTAAGTGGTGCTTGTTTGTTGCATAAATGGGATTGGTTAGGACAGTCGTGCGGCCTTGTTGACCTAGTCAAGGGCACGTACGGGTGGGTTTAATGCAGTCCAGAATAATGACGGGTTGAACTTGACTAGCGGTTTATGGTTTGTTGACCTAGTCAAGGTCATAAGCCGCTTGCGGTAAAAACCTACATCGGGAGTTTCTAAAGAAACTGAAACTTGCCAGATATGCGCATACCTTCTGGAGTGTGATAACGTGAGTGGATTCCATCACATTATCATGCGATGATAGTTGTATCCCGGTTCCCACTGATGCGTTGGTTTACTCCTCGGGTGATCCCGACTAATTCTTCTTGCAGGTTTGGAGGAGAATTTGATGGTACAGTGGGAGGTTTCCTGATTAGACAAATTGGTAACCATTCTGATCTAGGTTAGAGTGCACGCTGAGTGTTTCTTTTCTCTCTCTCTTTGGCAGCGACCATGACCCGACCCTAAGACTATGACTCAGTGACCAAAATTAACCGAACCTTCTTAAACACTGGCATTTTGGATTGTCAGAGTTGCATACCTCATTGCCACTCCTACTTTTACCGTTTTCTCCAGGACACCCTGTATTACTACGAACATCCACTTCCATTGGATAAAACCATCGTATGGTTATATACGAACTCGAAAGAATTTATTCGAGGATGGTTTCCGGTTCTGGAGAAAACGAATAGGACTATTCAGTTGTCTTTTCCTTTTACCTTCTCTCAGGTTGCGAGTACTCCTTGGTTTAGGAGATAGTACACCTATTACGCAAATTGGATAGTCTTCTTCGAAACCACAGGCAGGTGCCGAACGGTAGAGAATGAAGAAAACCAATTAGCCTAAACGGTGTACAGAAGGTATTAAGTAAAGACATATCAAGGGATTAGTAAGAGGGCAAAGTAAATTGCAACTGCTATTCACGACCAAACCAAGTATTTCTTCGCCAATCCTATATCACCTTTGTATTTCTCCAGAACACTCTGTATCACTACGAAGATCCACGGTTATTTGGATACTCCATCGTATGGTTATATACGAACTCGAAAGGAACTTGTTCCAGTTCGGGGATAGATTCTGGTTCGGAAGAAATAGGAATAAGGTTCATTCAGTTGTCTTTTATCTTCACCTTCTCTCGCATTGCGACTTTTCTTAGGATTAGGACGGTACACCCATTATTCTTATTTGATAGTCTTCTTCCAAACCATAGGCTGGTGCCGAACGGTAGGGAAGGAAGAAAACCATTTGGCCTAAAGGGGTGTACAGAAGGTAATGACTAAAGACATATGAAGGGATTTGGATAGATGGCAAAGAAATATACGGTTACAGTTGTGAATCTGGATAATGGAAGAGGCATTACTAGGAATACCCAGATACCCCTACGAAACATTTCAATGTTTCAGTTTCACTGTGTACTGTTAAAAGAAAACTGATTTCCCAATTAGCCCTTGCTCCAGGGTATGTATTTACCAGGTATGATTCTCACATCTATATGGTTTTACAGATGATGAGTGGGAGTAAGTTATTGGGAATTAGGTGATCATCCTCATTATATCGGAATTCGTTGTAATTGGTGATATTTGAGGAAATCACCTAGGTTGTTTGCCGGACGGCAAATATTTGGTTTTGAATATCCGCTGTTATGCACCAATTTCAAATTGATATATCTGTACGTCTATTTTTATAGAGTGAGATATAACTTTTTGAAATTATGTCTATGACATTTACCTATATCAGTGGATGGTTAGGTAAGGAGCATTGAACAGCGGTGTAATTCTTCTTAACCATAAGTACAGTTTTCAACCTACAACACACTGAGAATGTGTTATTAAACTCAAAGGACTTATACAGAGTATTGTATATTGTCCAGTGTCCATTAAGACAGAGGGGTTGGTCCTCGCACTATATTCTGTTTACTTCTGACTTCTCTAGTTCTTAGACATGTGTTTCATGGAAACACAAGGTCTGAGTTTTGAGAAGTTATAAGTATAAGATTAAAGTAGAGAACCAGATATTGCTAGTATCGGGATTATTCAAGGTGATCGAAGATGTAGATACTTGTGTATGGTATTCAGTTGATAGTAATAATTAAGAGAACTTGCTTCTCTTTCAGGTTACTCATATCTGGACGCATTCCTAAGTTGAGTAACGTTGATCGGACTCCTTCTATTTAGTTAACATGCACTGGAGACAGCTGCATGATTTGAATCTGGTTATATTAAATCAGTGCCTCTGCTTCTATATTGGATATAGAAGAGTTCATATCTTAACGATGTTAAGGTACGGGGAGTTGTTTGGCTTATGCTTAAAACCAGACTCTGGATAACTCAAGGCACGTTTCTCTAATGGCTGTTTGTGGGTTGACCCAGGCTATGACGAGGGTTGACATTCTACCATCTGGAAGATCAATAGTGATATTGTTCTTGACTCGCCACAGTTTTAACAAAAATGGATTTTTTCAGAAAACAGTAGTGGGGGTATGGTAGAACTGGAAGTGATTCCAGAACCGCAGACGATTACTGAAAATTTGATAACAACCTAAAGATTCAATTTGGTTTGACATTCCATTGGCCACTCCGCAGATACGGTGGGTATCCTCAGGCACCCGAGAGGTACTCCGGTAGCCTCAAGGACGGTGAAAGGGAGGTTCTTGTTTACCCAGACTTGCCATTGTTGTTGTTCCAGGCTGCGAGACCCGGTAGGAGGATGAGTATAGCGTCGTTCTAAACTAGCTTTAGAAGTGTATGTGTATATGACTCTGCCAGTGGGTTGTCATAGTCAGTGGGAGCAGCGGAAGCATTGGTGGACAAGTGGCTTATGTCTATTTATAGACTAAAGCAGATGTAGCGGAGATAGATCATCTATTTCTTATATGACAGTCATAGGTTTGACTTCATCAGAATAAGGGATGGATCCGTTAAGAAGGTATTATGGTGTGATGTCCAGGTATTTGGATGACATACACAGAGTAGGAAGTGATGTTCCTATACTACGATCGGTTACACTTTGGTTGTCACACAGTGGTTTCTCCACATTGGACATTGATATAATATCAAGACATTCTGGTTACTAGATCTATGGTTTTAGATCTAGATTTGGGTTGCTTCCCAATCAGGGTACTTAGACAGCATTCTGAAGGTGTTTTAGAATGGACGACTCCTGGCATGGTAGTATACCTGCAGGTGATGTAGTCACCCTCTCTAAAGGTGCCTTACAGACTAAAGGGGAGAGGGATGTGCATGATTGGCAGATCACTTGCTTAGGAAATTGAGTCAATCATGAGATGTCAAGTACCACACCAGATGTTTTTTTTGCAGTAGATGCTATAAGTTGATATTAATCCAATCCTGGAGAAACATTCGGAAGCAGTTTTAGAACATAAGTGGATGTTCTAAGGATATGATAACGACAACCTCATTCGGGAGACGGTTATCATTCCAGACTTCCAAGGTGACCTGGACGGAAGAGTGATTGTCAGAGTTATAGTTTTCCCTCTGACGAGGGGCAATATTTTGGACAGTTGGTCCAAGGGGATACTGAGGGAGGCATGACGTAGGATACTGATTAAGTTCAGTTGACGATACAGTCTAAGAAGTTTGGATTTGGAGTTCATTTATGAACTAGGTCCCATCAGATATCCAGACATATTCTAAGACAGGTATTGCTCATTTAGGGAGATGGTTTTCTCCGCGAACTTGAGATATAGAGAGATATAGAAAGAAACATTAGGGCGGATCCACTCACTGAGGCTATTCCTCGAACGCAATAGTTTCACAAACGAGCTTTGTGAGACTGACTAGTAGAGGAGTTGGGTGTTTGGTATCACACGAGCTGTGAGTATGCGACATCGCAATAATTAGCCTTGAGTGCAAGTGGGTGATTGTTGGAGATAGTGCCCTCAGAGACAATTATTGGATCACAGGCACGTGATTGCAATGATTGAGGTAGGACCTATACCGGTAGGACAGTCTTACTCAAGATGATAGTATGCTATCTGGTTTATCTTTATCATCGTGTACTACTTTAGGTGACCTTACAGGTCACTATTGCGCGTTGATAGAGCCCTTAGGATTCTTGCTTGACGGCCAGCAGTATGATGGCGATCATATACGTGGGAGCTGGGGTCTATAAGCACATCCTTAAAACGTCCCTAGTCGTGGGAGTTTCGAGACATGGCCTCGATACTCCAGAGTAGACTAGTGTATACAGTCGAGACCCCGACGAGGGGCGGCGGCTGGTCTCACAAGCCACTGGTCTCAGTTGGTTCACATAAGATGTATACAGGTGCTCATTGGGTTATGAGTACACCGGACAGGACTCGCCGGGAATATGCTAGTTGGTCTTATACCTGACGTCAGATAGCAGTTCCCTGGTGACATGTGTACAGGTTAGTTCATCGACCTGAGATCGTCATTTTTCTCGTGTGAGTTCCCACTGTACTTTGATTACTACCCTACCACAGCTCAAAGGAGTCGTGCAAACAGGTTTTAGTTAGGTACAGTCCCGAGCCACATGGAGGCAATGTGCGGATCTGCAGGGGTTCGTCTCTCCCGGTATTGGGGGTGAGGTCGCGCTGTGTCTAGGAGAGCCATTACACAAAGCCCTCGGCTGAGGCAGGAGATTTACTAGTAGGTATTCCAGTAGTATCTCAGGGTGTTCTGGGCTACACTCCGACACGACTTGTACCGCTTTTGGGGGTCTGACTTTTACCAACCCCCTAGGCCCGCCATGCGATACTCATAGACGAACGGACCGGACTGTACGGATATTGTCACTGACAGGTTCAGTAGGGTGTCAGGATGAGTTCGCTCATCGATGTCCCTTTTGGTAAACACCTGGTAGCCCGTTACGTATGGCTAATACTTCTGACGTGCTAGTGGTTAAATCCACAGCCAAAGTGTAGATGAGTCTTTAGAGTCCCCCACAGGCCGTTTCTCAAGTTTCGGGCGAAACGCTGTAGAGGCGGTATGGAGATATGGCAAGGTTCGATCATATACACGCGGTATTGCACGGATCATGATCGGACGGATAATACTAGCGGGCTTTGGTTTAAGCCGGATCCTAGTATTGTACAGTGTAGATTTTGTCTCATTGCATTTGTATTCGGTCGCAATACAAATGCAGGTATGTATATACAGTCGCGGGGTTTTCCTGTGATTTATTACGGGATCGATTTTTGAAGTTGCCAGTTTGCTTTCCGTTTCGACCATTTTCCTTTGTATCTTTCGTTGCCTGAAAATTGATGGAGGAGGGCTTATTTGCAATTGTGCAAATAGCATTATGGAGGGTGGTCTTTGTATATTGTTGCTTCATGATTGAGGTTGACTTCTTTGTTCATGATGACTTGAATTTTGAGATGAGTGCTGATTGGTGGTATGATGATTATTCCTCATGATGATCACCCATTTCCTTTTGCATTATTTTTCTCCTTTGGCTCACACCACCTTGTGCATGCTTACTCCCTCCTCTTTCTTTGGTGACTGGCCGGCCATTCTAGTGAGGGAGAGTGAGTTCATTTTGGGTGGGAAATTTCTTGATCTCATTTCACTACTTGCCACAAAAATTCCATATTTCCAAAGTTCATTTCCTCCACCAAATGGCAACTTCAACCCCAAGAGAGACAAAAAGCACTACACTTATTCTATAGCAATTCTTGGACACGTCGACTTGCCAACTTCGTGCCCGAGTTGCCTCGGTCCAGAGGTGGGAGCCCGTAAAAGAACACGGCGATGTGGTGCCCTTCCGACGAAGAGATGAAGACCGGAGATTCCGCGGGGAGATCGGGACGACGACGAGAAGACCGAAGGACACGGATCGCTCGGTATATCTCTCTACCCCTTCTCTAGTTTGCTAGGAGTAGGTTAATAGCCCGATCCGGGTTTATAGTCCGCGATAACGCTGGTTTAAAGTTAAGAAAATTTTTGATTCCGCATTTTGGCTTCGTTCTGACGGCCGGGTCGATGTCGTGGCCTAACAGCAATATCGTGTTTTTTGTGTCTTTTTAGAAACTCTGTATCTGCTAGGGACTGGAAATTTTAGTGAGTGATGAAACAAATTAGTAGCTATGTACTAGTGACCCTGGAGCACCACCTGAGACCCGAGCACCAACCCACCGGCCTCTGCCGGCGATACTTTGGCAATTTCCGGCGACGCCGGCTATGGGGGGACGTGCTAGGGGTTGGTTTTTGTTGGTAGTTGTCTTCTATAGTTTACGGATGTTTGGTAGTGTTTAATTTTTTAGTACGTGCAGTATGCAAAATTTGGGATCGTTTTCCTATAATCTAGTGTATTGTGTCCGCGCGATACGTTATACGACACGGATCGTGCACTTTGTGTATTTTTGCTCTTAGGTTGTTTTCGTCGTGTCGCTACACACGTTAGCCACAATACGAACACTTGAGGGTATGTTTTGTGTGGTTGCGTAAGTTAAATGTAGTGTGTGCGTGTTTTGGATCTATTATTAATATATGCTTGCTTTATTGTTTTGATGTGGTAGGTTCGCAGGCGGGAACTTCGGACACTGCTACAGGGGAAAACGAGTGGTTGGCTTCACTTAGCCAGGAGCGTTGGTTAGTAGATTTAACATCTACAGGGGAATCGACCGCATGTGTAACGTTTCAAAATAATAAAATATTATTTTTGGGAAGTTTTAAAGTTTAATATTATTCTAATGAATATTTTAATATTCCGGTATAATTAAATACAATAAATGGGGGGAAATTATGGAAAATTCTAAAATAGGGTATTTTATGGAATTATGCCTTTTTTAAGTTTTTATGATTAGTTATATGCTAATTTAGCGCTAATCGCGATTAAAAATCGCTAATCGCGATTAAAAATCGCTAATCGGATTTTTGGCATTTTTGTGCAAAACATGCACATATCTTTTTCTACACTTGTGTTACATTTTTATTACCATGGCTTTACTTTGGGTTTACTATTTGAGTAAGAAGGTTTTAGAAAAAAAAAGAAAAGAATTTGATTAGAATAATGGTGTAGTAGGTGGGTAAGAGAGAGAAAGGTAAGGGGTTCTCTTGACTTAGTCTCACTTCATCCTCTTCTTCATTTTCTCTCCTCTTCTCCCTCTTGCTCAGCTGCTGCTGCTTCCCTCTTTCCTCCCCTCCACAAAACACCCTACTTCATCTCCAAACCAAACTCAAAACACCAATTTCCTTTCACAAAAAAGGTGCACGAGCTCGAGACAAACACATCGGACCAAGAAAGAGTGGATTTAGAAGACTTTGAGCAACTCAAGAAAATTCTTGAGTTGCCAAAGGACGTAAATTCTTCACCATTAGTATAGTATTTCGATTTCTTATGCATCCATACTAGTTTCTTGTCGATATTGTGTGGTTTGAGGAACTTTGGGAAATTCAAGTTTGGGTTTAGGGTGGATATGAAATAAAGAGTGAAATTGAGGATTTTGGTGACTTTAGAACCCCTGGTGAGATGTTATTTTGGATCAAACTAGAGACTAGAACACAGAATACGGATTTATGAGACGATGTCGGGGAAAAACTGTGAATCTGTGATGGTTACATTGAATCTTCTTTTACCCCGAGACTCTGAAAATTAAATTGATTGGACAGTGAGATGTGCAGGCACCCTAGAATCACCACACAAGACTCCAGCCCCTTACTCATTTTCCTGGCCGCAGATTTATTCTGTTTGGCCGCAATTTGCGGCCATACCTACCCCATATTGGCTCGTTTTGGTTTTGGTGTTCACTTATCTGTAGTTTAGACCCCTGGCATGTATAGATTTGTCTAATTTGACCTAGGGTGAAATCTGGAGCCTATTTTCATAATTGCTGTTTTGGATTCGTGTTTTCGTATTCCCTATTTATAATTATGAATCTGGGTATGGTGTTTTACATCGACTACTTGGCGTTCATACGACGATATCGAGGGTTGTTGATGGTTTTGGAAGGCGTTGTCCATAGGTTCTAACCTATAGAACATAGCGTATCGGTTTGGGATTTCGTATGCCGTTTTAGTTTTGATTTGGTTTTGATACGCATTTGCGATACGTTAATGTGTAGGTACCCCATGAAGACTTCGGGATAACAAGCAAACGCGTGGTGACGTCGACAGATAAAGAACGCAAGGTGAGTGGATTTATATCTACGGGGAGAAGTCTGGTGGATGGCGTATAGCACCCCCACGGTCCGTGGTGTTGTATACGAATACGTATACACACGTATATTTATTATGTGTTGTTTAAGTTTATTGATGGTAATAATGGATTATGGATGATAAGGATGTATTGGTTTAGTATAGTGCGAAACCCTAGAGTAGTGGTTTCACCCACACATACACGTACACATATACTTGCATACATTCTTTCATTTATCTGTGCGCATTTGGAGGTGTGTATATCAACACATGGGTATGGGACTATGTGTTCATATACGGGATTTGAGTATGATACGTGGGTTTGAGATGAGTAGATATGTTTTGATTGAGGCCGTGAGATTCGGCGATATGACAGAGTCCGTATTTGAGATACGACATGATGGTTTAGCGGGTTTTTGGGCATTTGTGTTACCCCGCATTCATACCTATGTAGATGGTATCGATTATACTAGACTTAGATCTGTACCCTAGATTATGTAATATGATGGTAGTGATACCCGATATGTGATGAGATGAATGTGATATTGACCTGTACCCAGCTATTGGGATGACGTACGACGATTTAACGTATGGGCCTATATTGATGATAGATCCGCACTCATGACTCGAGGATGTTATATCGTTTGTGATACTATTGAGGCGGGATTACTGACTATTATATTTATATATATATCGACTCAGATTTAGGTGGTTTCCATACCCCTCCTGATGGACTTGGCTTAGTAGACATTGGATTAGACCCGAGTTATACCTATTGCAAAACTAACGAATTAGGAATATTTAAAAGATAGGCAAACAGGATTCTACGGGTATTTTCATACGAAGCATCTTTTCTTAAAACACCGTAGCCCTTATTTTATTAAAAACCCGATTCGTCTTGTTTCAAATGTCAAGGCTGCATGATATATTTATTGAGGTAGATTCTTTACTGTTGCGTTGACTATTCGATTCCGCATACTCATGCTATTTGCATTGCATCGCTTGCGTTGTTGATATATTACAGTCATGCTGCTAGGACACCAGCACCATTATCGATGATGCGTATGTTCCACGTACACTTGTTGTCGGCTCACACACTTCATCATCGATAATTGCCATGTCACTACACAGTAGTATTATTGCATCAGGATAGGACCTCGTATGTGCATACTATTATTCCATGTTACATGATATCCTGTTGTACTTGCATTTCATTAATATGTCACATACATCATGCTTTCTGGTTATACGCATCGAGATATTTGTTTTCATGATATTTCTGGATTTGGGAACCGTGGATAATTTCAATGGAAGGTATGTACTTATTTGAAAAACCCGGTTTCCTTTGATATGATATTTGCGCTGCCACCATGAGATTTATCGGTCCTGATTTTATACTCCATACGACGAGTGGTGCCGTATGAGGGTACATGGTGGGGCCCGATGTATGAGAGAGCGGGCTGACCCGGACTGACGGATGCCCGATGTATGAGAGAGTGGGCTGACCCGGGCTGACGGATGCACGATGTATGAGAGAGTGGGTTGACACAGACTGACCAATGCCCGATATATAAGAGAATGGGCTGACCCGGATAGACGGATGCCCGATATATGAGGATTTATGTGCCGATGCTAGGCACAGGTTTTCATGATGTTTTCGAGTGTCGATGCTAGGCACTCAGGTTCCGTGCTTTTGGTTATATCCTCATATTTCCCTGCATATGCTGATGATATTTACATACATGATGGTTATTGTAATTGGGTGACGAGTGGACGGTATCCACGTACTTGGAGATTTGATTACACTGATTTTACCTCATATGCATTATATGCTATTACCTGAGGCACCGGCACGAGCACTTGGCACTACACTCATGTATAGAGATTGCGTTGCCAGTTTAGCATGCTGCAGACTTATTCATATTGAGGTTTATTTATATCAGATTGTATTGACCTAGGATGGGTCATACATTTGATCTCTGCTTGTAGATATTTTCTATTCACGAGTTGGCAACTCACCCCCGTTGTGGCACAGTTCTTGCAGGTTCTTGCCATACAGATTCCATAGCGGCTTTTCTGGCATACTGCTCTTATATGGGTGACTTGCTTGGGTAGGTGGTTTCTTTGTATCAGAACCACCATTGTACATTTATTATTCATTGTATCTAGAAATTCCATCAACCAAAACTTGTATATTGTTTCAGACATAGACACTAGTGATGTATTATTTCGACCATAGAGTCGTGTGTAGCAGTATGACGGTTTTCATGTTATTGTGAGTTTCTTTTGAGTTTTGATACTCGCCCCTCGGCGTTGTATATTATATTGCTTGTGTGGTTGTGACCGTCGATTGACGAAGAGCTAGCTCCCGCTTGGGGATGCTTTTTATCACTGCATATATATATTATTCTTGTTGTACCCCATTCGGTGCCAGTTTTTACAAAGAAAACACTGCCGAGATTTTCAGAAAAGACTACGCATTTTAACATTGCATATTCGGCTTAGTTAATTAAAAGCTTGATTTCAAAATATGTTTCTTTACTTATTAAAAACCAGTTTTCTTTATTTACTCCTTAAATTGGTTTTAGATTTCTGGGCTTTTGGCTTACTTGGATCAGATGGTGTCCTATAGACTTCATATGGTTCAAGGGCCAGTCACGTGCTCTTTCGGGTCGTGACAAAGTTGGTATCAGAGCGCTAGGTTAATCTTGGTTCGAGTCTAAGTTTGACTATGTGGAGCCTAGGTCGGTTATATATATACGGAACTTAGGCTTGACCTTACGGAACTTAGACTTAGTCGAGGGGGTATTATACCCGAACTTTCGTCGCATAGGATGACCCTTGGTTGATGGAATAGCTTGCTTGAGTAGAGGGACGTACCGTACGTATGTTCCGCGGCATACTTATGACACGCCACTCCACTTAAGAAACCTTAGGATGTACATTTCTTTGCACAGTATTATATTCCTTTCTATGATCTATCCTTATCGATACTGGTTATGATTTTGCTGCCGTGATTGCACGGGCAGAGTGAGCTACGGCTCGAGTTGCGTCAGCTTGAGCTCGTCGTGGACGAGGACTGACCAGGGCGTGATTCCAGAGATATATGATTGTATATAAAGGCGTCGTCTTATGTGTTTTCGCGTCGTGAGCGTTTGATTGATCGCTTTTACGAGATTTTCCCGGACGTGCCGATCGGTACCAGAGGATTGAGCCACTGATAGAGGCCAGCCAGGATGTGATGACCATTGATAGGTCGCTTATTCATGATGATTGAGGCATTGTTCAGCGTACGGACGGATGAGCCAGTTGTTGCTGCGAATGACGAGATATTGCCACAGATGTTGGAGCTACTGCAGCTTGAGCATATACTTAGAGATATGATGGTGAGTCGCTAGTCACCGAGGATGAATGACTAGGACATGTTGTTCGTTCGCTTACCCCGATGCGAAGTCATCAGGTAGATTGATTCCAGCTAGAGACGACTTCTCGCAGATTCGTTGAGAGTCAGTTGTAACGATCGAATGTCGGGAACCCATTTCCAAGTTTAAAGTATTCGGAAAGACATGCAAGCGATTCTATGGACTCTCTAGAAGAATGAAACCCTAACTCGACTTAATGACCGAGTGAAAGCCTTTGAACCTTAGGGTTTGCGGCAGTTCCGCGGCGCCATTAGTGAGGCTTGGGTTTGCCCTTCTACGGCTGGACCACTGATGCTGTGGTATGTACTCGATACAATTAAACTGTACCCATGATGTTGAGCTCTTGGGGGATTATGAGGTTCTGACGAGTCGATCATATGGTTCGACAACTTTCGGATATTGTGATGGGACACACTGCTTGGGAGACTCCAGATACGAGTATAGCCATTGGAGCTAGTCCGTGCATCCATGATGAGAAGAGTCCGAATCAGTCGACCTTGGAACAAGTGGAGTAAAGAGTTAGCACAAGATTTTGACGAGATGACGTTCTACTACGCTGACATCAGAGATGCGATATGCACGCTGAGAATGTGTTTTGCTAGATATCTTCTACTGAGTGATAAAGATACCAAGTTCGTGATTTCGAGTCCGTGTGAGGGACTTCGGATTGACCGTAGCCGAGAGCATTGCAGTGCGCAGATAGAGACGTGACGTCGAAGTGGACGATGATACAGACAAGCGGGACAAGTGGTTCGTGCGAGGCGCTGACGAGTTGTCATTACTTCCCGTCGAGACCAGAGACTTGATATGCTTATAGAGGCGTTGGGATGCGACCAGTTTCCGAGAAATGTTGTGCCGAGGACACAGTTTTCCATTGAGCGAGAAGAGATTATGAAAGAGTACCAGCCTACGTACAGTTCGGCATAGGCAAGATCGGTAGAGACCTTGAGCCGGATTCCTTCCAGGACACTGCTGCAATGATATTTGCACCCAGGATCAAATGTATCATGTGTATTCAGAGAACCAGAGGCCGACGCTAGTGACATGCCGCTTTACGAGTGGTCGTGATGATTGACCAAGAGATGACCAGAGAAGTGCCAGAACGGAATCGTCCCCGTTAGCACACCTGACAGGGCTAATGAGCCTATTGATTGCCAGATAGGTAATCAGCAGAGAAGATAAGGACCCAGAGACAGAGGACGCCAGACCGGGAGCAAGAGGCAAGTAGATATCTTGCGCTGCTAGTATTTGATGCACCGGCACCTTCTCGACTTTGAAGGAGGAACTACCGACGACGGTATTTATGATTTGTGATTTTGTGATTCGGTTATCACATATCCGTCATCTTGGATTTCGGTATTTTGGGCGTTCTGTTTGTATGATTTAGTCTTGATGGCTGAGTTTCATGATATTTGTTTTCTTGCACCCACTGGATATTTATATTTTGCGCATAGTTATTACATTTGAGGTATTGATTGTGATTTCACGCCTATCTTATGCAGTGATTTGATGTACACTTCCAGCATAATTTTCATACACCTTTAGTGCTTTGATATACGATTTTGGTGCACACCAGATGCACTAAATCGGGATTCTTCGTACATGTCATATGCACCTGATTTTGCTGTCAGGCACACACGTTGCCTATGACAGATGTTTCGTGCACACCAGTTGCACCTAGATGTTGTTTTGTGCACCTGAATGACACATATATGGAATTTGGATTCCTTGCACACCAGACGCACAGGATATTCTTATATAAACATTTTTTTGGGGATTAATTTCTAAAAGAGCAGTACATTTTTATGATATTCGCTGTGTATTGATGTTTTCGGAGCCCGACAAATTGGATTTTTACTGAAATGTTTTGGTATTTGGGGGTTTAAATTTAAATTCGGCGACTGAATTTCTTTAAGGGGGTTAGATTGTAACGTTTCAAAATAATAAAATATTATTTTTGGGAAGTTTTATAATTTAATTGTATTCAAATGAATATTTTAATATTCCGGTATAATTAATACAATAAATGGGGGAAAATTATGGAAAATTTTGGAAAATTCTAAAATAGGGTATTTTATGGAATTATGCCATTTTTAAGTTTTTATGAATAGTTATATGCTAATTTAGCTCTAATCGCGATTAAAAATCGCTAATCGGATTTTTGGCATTTTTGTGCAAAACATGCACATATCTTTTTCTACACTTGTGTTACATTTTTTTACCATGGCTATACTTTGGGTTTACTATTTGAGTGATAAGGTTTTAGAAAAAGAAAAGAAAAGAATTTGATTAGAATAATGGTGTAGTAGGTAGGTGAGAGAGAGAAAGGTAAGGGGTTCTCTTGACTTAGTCACACTTCATCCTCTTCTTCATTTTCTCTCCTCTTCTCCATCTTGCTCAGCTGCTGCTGCTTCCCTCTTTCCTCCCCTCCACAAAACACCCTACTTCATCTCCAAAAAAACTCAAAACACCAATTTCCTTTCACAAAAAAGGTGAACGAGCTCGAGACAAACACATCGGACCAAGAAAGAGTGGATTTAGAGGACTTTGAGCAACTCAAGAAAATTCTTGAGTTGCCAAAGGAGGTAAATTCTGCACCATTAGTATAGTATTTCGATTTCATATGCATCCATACTAGTTTCTTGTCGATATTGCGTGTTTTGAGGAACTTTGGGAAATTCAAGTTAGGCTTTTGGGTAGATCTGAAATCAAGAGTGAAATTGAGGTTTTTGGTGACTTTAGAACCCCTGGTGTGATGTTATTTTGGATCAAACTAGAGACTAGAACACAGAATACGGATTTATGAGACGATGTCGGGGAAAAACTGTGAATCTGTGATGGTTACATTGAATCTGCTTTTACCCCGAGACTCTGAAAATTAAATTGATTGGACAGTGAGATGTGCAGGCACCCTAGAATCACCACACAAGACCCTAGCCCCTAACTCATTTTCCCGGCCACAGATTTATTCTATTTGGCCGCAATTTGCGGCCAGACCTACCCCATATTGGCTCGTTTTGGTTTTGGTGTTCCCTTATCTGTAGTTTAGACCCCTGGCATGTATAGATTTGTCTAATTTGACCTAGGGTGAAATCTGGAGCCTATTTTCTTAATTGTTGTTTTGGATTCGTATTTTCGTATTTCGTATTTATAATTATGAATCTGGGTATGGTGTTTTACCTCGACTACTTGGCGTTCATACGACGATATCGAGGGTTGTTGATGGTTTTGGAAGGCGTTGTCCATAGGTTCTAACCTATAAAACATAGCGTATCGCTTTGGGGTTTCGTATGCCGTTTTTGTTTTGATTTGGTTTTGATACGCATTTGCGATACGTTAATGTGTAGGTACCCCATGAAGACTTCGGGATGACAAGCAAACGCGTGGCGACGTCGACAGATAAAGAACGCAAGGTGAGTAAATTTATATCTACGGGGAGAAGTCGGGTGGATGGCGTATAGCACCCCCGCGGTCCATGGTGATCTATACGAGTACGTATACACACATATATTTATTATGTGTTGTTTATGTTTATTGATGGTAATAATGGATTATGGATGATAAGGATGTATTGGTTTAGTATTGTGCGAAACCCTAGAGTAGTGGTTGCACCCACACATACACGTACACATATACATGCATACATTCTTTCCTTTATCTTTGCGCATTTGGAGGTGTGTATATCTACACATGGGTATGGGACTGTGTGTTCATATACAGGATTTGAGTATGATACGTGGGTTTGAGATGAGTCAATATGTTTTGATTGAGGCCATGAGATTCGGCGATATGACAGAGTTCGTATTTGAGATACGACATGATGGTTTAGCGGGCTTTTGGGCATGTGTGTTACCCCGCATTCGTACCTATGTAGATGGTATCGATTGTACTAGACTTAGATCTGTACCCTAGATTATGTGATATGAAGGTAGTGATACCTGATATATAATGAGATGAATGTGATATTGACCTGTACCCAGCTAGTGGGATGTCGTACGACGATTACCGTACGAGCCTACATTGATGATAGATCCGCACTGATGACTCGAGGATGTTATATCGTTTGTGATACTATTGAGGCGGGATTACTGACTATTATATTTAAAAATATATCGACTCGGATTTAGGTGGTTTCCATACACCTCCTGATGGACTTGGCTTAGTAGACATTGGACTAGACCCGAGTCATACCTATTGCAAAACTAACGAATCGGGGATATTTTAAAGATAGGAAAAAAGGATTCTACGGGTAATTTCAAACGAAGAAACTTTTCTTAAAACATCGTAGCCCTTATTTTATTAAAAACCCGATTCGTCTTGTTTCAAATGTCAAGGCTGCATGATATATTTATTGAGGTAGATTCTTTACTATTGCGTTGATTATTCGATTCCGCATACTCATGCTATTTGCATTGCATCGTTTGTGTTGTTGATATATTACAGTCATGCTGCTAGGACACCAGCACCATTATCGATGATGCGTATGTTTCACGTACACTTGTTGCCGGCTCACACACTTCATCATCGATAATTGTCATGTCACTACACAGTAGTATTATTGCATCAGGATTGGACCTTGTATGTGCATACTATTATTCCATGTTGCATGATATCCTGTTGTACTTGCATTTCATTAATATGTCACATACATCATGCTTTCTGATTATACGCATCGAGATATTCTTTTTCAGGATATTTCTCGATTTGGGAACCGTGGATAATTTCAAAGGAAGGTATGTACTTATTTGAAAAACCCGGTTTCCCTTGATATGATATTTGCGCTGCCACCATGAGATTTATCGGTCCTGATTTTATACTCCATACGAGGAGTGGTGCCGTATGAGGGTACATGGTGGGGCCCGATGTATGAGAGAGTGGGCTGACCCGGATACCCGATGTATGAGAGAGTGGGCTGACCCGGACTGACGGATGCCCGATGTATGAGAGAATGGGCTGACTCGGACTGACGGATGCCCGTTATATGAGAGAGTGGGATGACCCGGACAGACGGATGCCCGATATATGAGGATTTACGTGCCGATGCTAGGCACAGGTTTTCATGTTGTTTTCGAGTGTCGATGCTAGGCACTCAGGTTCCATGCTTTTGGTTATATCCTCATATTTCCCTGCATATGCTGATGATATTTACATGCATGATGGTTATTGTCATTGGGTGACGAGTGGATGGGATCCACGTACATGCAGATTTGATTACACTAATTTTACCTCATATTCATGATATACTATTATCTGAGGCACTGGCACGAGCACTTGGCACTACACTCATGTATAAAGATTACATTGCCAGTTTAGCATGCTGCAGACTAATTCATATTGAGGTTTATTTATATCATATTGTATTGACCTAGGATGGGGTCATACATTCGATCTCTGCTTGTAGATATTTTCTATTCACGAGTTGGCAACTTACCCTTGTTGTGCCACGGTTCTTGCAGGTTCTTGCCGTACAGATTCCATAGCGGCTTTTCTGGCACACTGCTTCTATATAGGTGACTTTCTTGGGTAGGTGGGTTCTTTGTATCAGAACCACCATTGTACATTTATTATTCATTGTATCTAGAGATTCCATCAACCAAAACTTGTATATTGTTTCATACTTAGACACTTGTGATGTATTATTTCGACCTTAGAGTCGCGTGTTGCAGTATGACGGTTTTCATGTTATTGTGAGTTTCTTTTGAGTTTTGATCCTCGCCCCTCGGCGTTGTATATTATATTGCTTGCGTGGTTGAGACCCTCGATTGACGAAGAGCTAACTCCCGCTTGGGGATGCCTTTTATCACTGCATATATATATTATTCTTGTTGTACCCCATTCGGGGCCAGTTTTTACAAAGGAAACATTGCCGAGATTTTCAGAAAAGACTACACATTTTAGCAATGCATATTCGGCTTAGTTATTTAAAAGATTGATTTCAAAACATGTTTCTTTACTTATTAAAAACCAGTTTTCTTTATTTTCTCCTTAAAATGGTTTTAGATTTCTGGGCTTTTGGCTTACTTGGATTAGATGGAGTCCTATAGTCTTCAAATGGTTCAAGGGCCAGTCACGTGCTCTTTCGGGTCGTGAGAGCATGGTGTTATACGTCTGGGCTACAAATACTATGTTTTGTCACATATTCTATTGCATATATAGAATTGCGCATTTACCCTACTGCTTAGTTAATTGTTGTGCTTGGACTAGTATCCTTAGGACACTGCACTATTATTGATGGCTCATGTTGCACGAGCACTGATTGTATGCTACACACACCATCAATAATTGTCATGTCATGCACAGCCCACTTATAGAAATGATATTGTTTGGTTAGGGACATTGAGACGTTGATTCATATTTCTTTATGCATATGACTTATAGCTTACCTGTTTACCTACAGGCTTACACATATGCCCTGACATATTTACATGCTAGTTACCCATATACCTATAGGATAGTGTACATTTAGTGATAGGCATATACACATATCAGACGTAGCTACATGTACATCTGGCATACATACATACATGTACCTGGAGGGTATTATGGATCAGCATAGAGACATACCTTGCTACAGATACTTTTACATCATACATACTTTTATATGGACACACATACCTTGCTATACCGACATGGTTACGCATGATATATATTTAATAACTTTTTGCAATTAAATAGAGGTTTTCCTTTATATGCTCATATTACTGTTTCATGCTGCATATGTTACCTTCTTAGATTTCATATGATGTTCTCTGATATTGTTACGCCTAATTATATATATAACAGTGGAGTGGGACGATGTTATATATATATATATATATATATATATATATATATTAGTGGAGTGGGACGCTAATATATATATATATATATATATATATATGTATTGATTCATGCAGTTATACTTATTCATTTCTTGATGTTTTCTGGATTTGAGGACCGTGGTTGTTTCATAAAATTATGCATTGTTTGAAAAACTCGGTTTCTCTTGATATGATATTTCTGCAGCCACCATGAGTTTTATCGGTTCTGATTATATACCCAATTTGAAGAGCGGTAGGCACCGTCTGCGGGTACATGGTGGGGCCCGGAGGTACCCCGGGGCAAGAAGATTGATGGACCTTGCCGATTGAGCCTGGCAGGGGAACCATACACTCCGGTAACATTACCAATGACTCGGCGTTTATTGTGGGGATACCGACGGGAGTCATGTACGTATGGATACGTCGAGAGATGAGGGTCAGAGCTAGGCACTCGGGCTATTCGATATAGCGTATGATACGTACCTATCGGGGGTCCAGTCGTGGTGACAGCACCTGATAGATCAGTATTTCTGTGTCGATGCTTGACACGTGTTTCATGATGTTTTGGGTGTCGATGTTAGACACTCACCTTATATGAAACTTACTTGATAATGATATTGTACATACAGGATATGCGGGATATACTGATATTGTACACACAGGATTTCTGAGATTTACTTGATGTTGTACATTAAGGATATATGAGACTTACATGATATTAGAGCCAATTTGGGGGCTGATTTCTGGAAATTGGGAATTTGATTGTCTTATTGGATTTTGGTCCTACCATGAGGTTAGGATTTCCGTGGAAATGACATGTTTTATTCCATACTCCATATTTATTGTTTATGCACTGCTTCATGTATTAGTTGTACCTGATAGAGTACTTTCCATGACTGTTGCATTTACATACTATTATATGCATTGTTTCATGTATTATTTGTACCGGATAGAGTATTTTACATGATTATTGCATACCGATTGTCATATTATTGCTTCATGTATTAGTAGTACCTGCTATCATACCCTTCATACTGATGCATTACATATGACCATTCATTGCTATTAAATACTTATGTTAGATTCGCGTTGTACGTACATACTCGCGATTACCTGCATATGTTATTTACTATTCACGAGTTGGCAACTCACCCCCGTTGTGCCACAGTGTTTTGCAGGTGTTCCTCAGGATAGTCAGAGGCAGAGCTATTTCCACCCATCATATCATCTTTTGCTGCGGATACCGCTTAGCCTGACAGTGTGCAGTTTTGCTTAGGTAGGTTTTGCGGTTATCCAATGTTGTTCGTTGTATTATGTACTCTCCATCTACCATTATCTTGTATGACTTAGAGACTTGATGTGAGGACGGTATTGTATATTATTTTGTGACTTGGAGGTTTTTATGCAGTTTTATATATATCGTCTTTTTCTTCGCTACGGCGTCGTATATCTGTTATGGTGATTGATTTTCGCCTTTGGCGTGGATTTGCTCCTGTTGGGGATACTTTATATTTATGTTGTACCCATTTTTGGGGGCTTGTTTTAAAAAGGAGGTGCTGTCAAAATTTTATAGGAAATAAGTTGGACTTTTAAAGAACTTGGGTTGAGATTTCAAAGGTTTTGAAAATGCTATTATTTCTTATGGTTTAGATTGCTGGGTTTTCGCCTTACTTAAATTGCGTTATGCATGTATACGTTGCGTAGTTTAAGGGCCATCACGTGCCATTTTCGGGTCGTGACAAAGTTGGTATCAGAGCGCTAGGTTTAACCTTTCGGAGTGTAGGATGACCTTGGTATGATGGAGTAGGTAGCTTGAGCAGAGTAACGTAGTGTGTGTATGTCCGCGGCATACTCACGACACGGTACTCCGCCTAAAGTGACCTATGTACTAATTGCTTGAAATTCCATCTTTGATGATACATATTCTTGTGATTCGATTTCCGTGTTCTTATCGAATCTTATCTCCATTTATAGCCTTTCCGCCGATGACTATGGGGACTCAGAGTGATGCAGCGAGGGACGAGGTCAGGATTGACTCGGGTAGGATGAAGACTGACCAGGATGGCACGCTCGTTGCACAGGAGCAGACGGATCCGCCTTCGACAGATAGTATCGTTAGGCTTGTGGCAGAGATGCAGGACATGCGCCAGACGATAAGTTCATTGGTTGAGGCCATTCGAGCGCAGTGACAGGAGGTTGTCACCCATGTTACCCAGTTGTTCCTTGCAATCAGCACACAGTATTCCGTCACCTACATAGCACCAGTGGATGCAGCCCCAGTTGACGAGGCACGTCTTCCGGAGACTTTAGGAGTTTCGGATCAGAGAAGGGCTCATCTAGGTGTGCCAGCCCATAGGCAGAGGTTCAGTCGTCGAGACAGGTTTCGTGCACGTCGTGGGAGTACAAGAGGCTTGAGGCGAGGACAGTCGTCTAGCTCTTATCACCAGGATGGTCAGCAGTTTTCTTTCGGATGTTATCGGTGCGGGAGTTTGGATCATCGGGTTAGAGTTTGTACTGAGCCACGTAGTCGCATGGCAGCTATACCGCAGAGAGGAGGAGTTCCGCCAGTTGTGGGTAGAGGGCAGACTCGGGAGTTTGCTTCTACCTATTGGGACGCACGGGCGTCCAATACTGAGTTTTCATGTATTCTTAATTTATATGTTATTAGATGTAGTTGTTTGTTTTATTCACTTTGTGCCGTGGTTAGGCCGAGAGTCATGTTAGCTAGATCAGCCGTGTGTTGTGTTAACTTCTATCATCGATTCTTTTGTTGCGCAACGCGTATTTCGGTCGTGTGCCAATCGGATAGGAGATAGAGATTCGTCCATCGTTGTGATCCTTCTAGAGATGTTGGATTTGACGTTCTCCTGGGCACGGACTGGTTAGCTACGTGCTAGGCGTCTGTGGACTGCCGCGAGAAAACAGTTCGGTTTGTTTTTCCCGGCGAGTCAGTTCTTGTTGTGCGGGGGGGCGCAGTTGTGTCTTCTCTCACAGCTTGAATTCATCCTTTTCGCTAGTCGGCATTTTAGGAGAGGATGTCGTGGATTCTTGGCGTTCATTCGGGATACCGGAGCCACAGAGGGTTCATTTTGTACGTGCTACGGGCAATATGTGTTTTGGTGGTGTCGTTGGACTCACCAATGCCCTAACAACATTTGTGATGTGATGAACCAGATTTCTTTAGGCCGTTCCTCGACGAGTTATTGTTGTGTCATTGATGA
This sequence comes from Agapanthus africanus, assembly GCA_030015575.1. Taxonomy (NCBI): domain Eukaryota; kingdom Viridiplantae; phylum Streptophyta; class Magnoliopsida; order Asparagales; family Amaryllidaceae; genus Agapanthus; species Agapanthus africanus. The sequence continues at coordinate 248,271,035 of JASDDO010000031.1, read as the reverse complement.
CATTCTTGTCTATTCTAATGTGTCGTGAGGAACAGGAACAACACTTGAGGATTTGTTTTGCAGATACTGGGAGAGCACCAGCTGTTTGCAAAATTCTCGGAGTGTTCCTACAGGCTTGATGGTGTTGACTTCTAGGTCTAGTAGTTACGGGAGACGGTTTTCGTATGGTTCCGAGGAAGATCGAGGCCGTACAGCTTAGGCCCAGACTTGTGTGCCAGAAGGAATTCCGCAGATTTTTGGGTTTAGCAGGTTTTTACCGCCGTTTCATGCTGGATTGCTTGTGTATCTCTGCACCGTTGACTGAACTGACCGGGAAGGAGTTTCTTTTCTGTGGAATGAGCCATGTGTGCGGAGTTTTTCTACAGTTGAAGACTCGGTTAACAACTGCATCAGTTCTTTCTTTGCTTCTGGTTCGGGCGACTTTGTTGTTTAACTGTGATGTTTCGCTAGTGGGGCTCGATATGTACTGAGTTGACATTATAGAGTTATCGCTTTTACTTCCCAACAGTTGGAGGAAGTACGAGCAGGATATCCCACTCATGATCTGGAGATGGCCGCGGTGGTCCTGCGTTGGAGATTTGGAAACACTACTTGTTCGGAGAGTCGTGTCAGATTTTCACGGACCACCAGAGCTAAATGTACATCTTCCTGCAACGAGTTGCGATTGTTGAGACAGCGCCGTTGGATGGAGCTTGTGGAGGATTGTGTTTGTGAGATCCTTTATTAACCATGGCAAGGCGATTGTGGTAGCTGATGCTTGAATCGCAGGACCGGGGTTAGCTTGTTCCAGTTGTGCGCACTTCTGAGACAGTCTTCTGCAGATTTACAGTTCTTGTGTGATCGTGGAGTACTGCTAGGGTTCGCCTCTACTGAGGGGACAGCTTGCTCATGTCCGCGCCCGACCACTTTTCCTTAAATCGTTTTTCGTGAGGCACAGCCCACCGATGCTCGTTCATCAGAGATTCTTGAGCATACTCGGCAGGGTAAAGATTCGGAGTCCTTGATTTGTGACTAAGGTGTGCTACGTTTAGGGACGTGTTGGTGTACCGTTACTGGTAGGTGGAGACGCGAAATCTTAGAGCAGACACATCAGTCAGCTTTCTGTGTTCATTCAAGTTCCACCAATTCGTGACGTGACTTGTGAGTTAGTTACTGGTGGGCAGGATTGAAGAGTGAAGTTTCAGATTTCGTTCAAGGTGTCTGTCTTGTTGTGAGCTAAGGTTGAGCATTTGAGACCGGCTGGAGAGATTGCAATCTTTAACCATTCCGGAGTGGGAATGGGAGCAGATCTCCATGATTTTCGTTGTGGTGTCTACCCAGGCCTAGACAGGGTGTGACTCCATTCGGGTGTTTGTTGTCCGGTTATTCTCAGTTTGCTCAGTTGTTCTTTGTTAAGGTTGTGCGTTGCACGGAGTTCCTTCATGCGTTGTATCCAATTAAGGCACCCTGATTGATGTTTTTTTCCGTTGTCGGTTTAGAAAAATGAATAGAATCGCAACAAAAAATATTTGACCGCAATCAATAACGGTGTCGGATATAGCGCGTTAGTAAGTGCGGATCGTCCACAGAGATTGCGCGATTCGTTCGTATTTTGATTTGTTTGAATTGAACATTTAATAGAAAAAGAAAAGAAAACGTGATTCAAGATTTATAGTTGAAGTTCAAGAATTAGAAAATCTAGATCTAATAACAAGAAAACGATAAAATCAAGAATTGAGAGTTTGTTGATTTTTCCAAACCAAATATCAAGAATCGAAATGAGGCTCATAGGAATCGATCGGATCTATTGATGTGATGTAATCTCACGATGACGTATTCTTATCCATCGATGAATTGATACTAGATCGATGATGATCGACGAGAATTAGGGATTTCTACTGAAACTAGGGTTTCATCATTTATCCCTTGTTCCTTCGTCGATATCATTCACATTCTAGCCTCTAGTAAATTCAAGAAACGATCGTAGATCCCTAATTTCGAGCGATCACAATCAAGAAAGTATCGCAACGAAACTAGGTCATCGATTCTTCAATTTGCTAGGGTTACAAAACTCGTAGGACCTTTGCATTTATTAATACGGACTTTAAGGGGCTTGAAACCAATCCAGATTGGGTGGGGATTTCATCACCCTTCCCAGGACCCCAGAAATCACAAAAAGCATATGCATTGACCATTGTTTAATTAAAAAATACTAGACTCATCCCTAAGGACTTCGCGCTCAATAGGACAGAGGACTAGTTACAGGCATCGGCCGTTTATCCTATCCTGACATTGCGGTGTCTAGGAAAGTGTGTCCAAGGAAAGTGGTTACTTAATTTGGACCACTACATACGTAGTGGGGAGCCTCCCACTTACCTGGCACTTACCTGGCCGCAATTGACGGAGAAGAGGCGGTTTGAGGTCTTATTTCTAGCCCTTTGGAATAGTGAGGAGCTGACCTAGGTGACCCTAGATCTAGGTGTGATTGTTCATATTTTATCTGTGATTGTCTGAAGCCGTAAGTCCGTACATATTTCTGTAAAGCTCTTTCTAAAAAAAAAACACAAAAACCAAAAACTTTTATAAAAACTTGCCTTTTGTCGCCTAAATCCTATTTTTTCACCCACCACCCATCGTATTTCTCCATTGACGTTTTCTTACCCTCACCTTCTCCGCTTTGACTATACTAAACTCGTTTAGTGTATGTCCGCTTGGACTCGGGACACTAGCGCCCGCCTAGTCCGCGTTACGTTAGTCTCTACCGACTACGCGATCGACTCAGACGTCGAAACTCCGTCCACGCCTCTTTCACCCTTACCTTTGCCGGCCAACTCCGACGTTGACCGGAATTCTGTTCATACATCCTCAACTTCACCATCACCAACCTCTTCTTCCGCGATGTCAGGATTTAATCCAAACATCCCTACAACTCCCCCGGGATTGATTCGACCTCCTATCGATGCGAATAACCCACCACCACCGCTTGTCGTAGCGCCACAGCGAATCGCGCTCCAGGATCGTTTCTATCCCATCCGCTCTGCACTCCCCACCTGTCTTTCCCTTCCACCGTCCAATGGGGATAATTTTGAAATTAAGCCCCACTTCATTAACATGCTTCCGAAATTTCATGGGCTTGAATCTGAAGATGCCTATATCTTCATCAACAAGTTCCAAAATGTTTGTGCCATGATGAAAACTACCCAGCTGTCAGACGATGCTATATGGCTACGGATCATTCCGTTCACTTTGTGCGATCTTGCGGAAAAGTGGCTGTATAGCACTGCTTCCCACTCCATAACCAGTTGGGAAGAGTTTGTGAAATCTTTTCTCAAGAAATTCTATCCGAATCATAAAACCGCAATGATCCGTAACGAAATCAATCAATTTTCTCAGCTTCCTACTGAACCCTTTTGGAAGTGCTTTGACCGGTATAAAGACCTTCTTGTTCAGTGCCCTCACCACGGTATTGAGAAATGGCAACTTTGCGAAACCTTATACGAGGGCTTGAACCCAGCAACCAAGAAGTTGTTGGAAAACATTTGTCAGGGCCACTTCCTATCGAAATCTGACGAAGAAGCGTGGGAATTCTTCGACGACCTTGCGGAACAAACGCTTCAATGGGAGAGCACCTGACCAACTTCTTCTTCCTCCACTTCTACTGGTCTGTCTATGGTAGGAATTCACCAACTTGATATCTCTATTGCGATGAAAGCTGAAATGGCTGCAATAACGAGAAAACTTGAAGCGATAGAGAGCAAATTTTCATATCCTGCTCCTGCCCCTGTTCTTCCCCTTCGTACCATTTGTGCTTGTTGTTCCGATCCTTCTCACTTAACCGAAGAGTGTCCTTACAATCCACCGTCTCAAGGACAGGATCAGGTTAATGCTGCATTTCAGCAAAGACCGAGAAATGATCCATACTCTTCAACCTACAATCCCGGTTGGAGGAACCACCCCAATTTCGCCAGGAATCAGAATCAGCATCAATTCCAAGACAACAATTTCCAGAGGCCCCCTCCTCCGCAACAACAAGCGCAACAACAAACTCAACATCAGTTTCAGCAGCCCTTCCAACCCCAACCTTTTCAAAATAAGACGAACAACTTTGCACCCAACAATTCTTTTCCCCAAACAACTTTGTTCCGTCAAACAACGATAAGGTTTCCTCGCTAGAACGAAGTCTGGAGGCGTTCGTTAAACAATCGACACAATCCTCCGCAAACAGCCAGTCGTCTATTCAGTCTTTGGCGCAACACACTGCTGCACACGGGCAAAACATCAAGACCATCGAAGCCCAGATTGCACAGCTGAATGCGGCGTTAAGCGAGCGAGAAAAGGGGAAGCTTCCATCTCAACCACTCCCAAATCCCGGTCACCCACATAATGTACATGTTGCTCTTGAATAACAGAACCATAATGTGAGTGTCGTGACTACATTGAGATCGAGAAGGATGCTGCAAAACAATATTGGCACACGGATCGACGATGACACCCCGGACGCTTCTTCTTCTTCTTTTTCGTCTTCTGAGCCTATTCTCCATTCGTCAAAAGGCTCTTCTTCTTCTTCTTCTTCTGCTCTGAACGGACCCACTTCTCACTACACGAAAACACCAGCTCTGGGATCCGTTCCAACTCCACAATCTCCTCCATAAGAATTGGACTCAACCAATTTTAAAAAGGTTCCATTTCCAAACCAGTTGAGGTCCAATATACAAAATCCACAAATGGAGAAGATTCTGGAGTTGTTTAAGCAGGTTAACATCAACATTTCCCTTTTAGATTATGTCCAACAAGTCCCGTCTTACGCGAAAATCTTAAAGGACTTGTGCACGAAAAAGAGGAAATCTCAGGTACCCAAGGAAGTTTTCTTGGCTAGTGCTGTGAGTGATGCTCTTACCCAATCTTTACCTCAAAAACGGAAGGACCCTGGCTGTCCTACGATTTCTATTACCATTGGGGATAAGAACATCAACCGCGCACTATTAGATCTTGGTGCCAGTGTTAACCTGCTTCCGTACTCAGTATACGAGCAACTAGGTCTAGGAGAGCTGAAACCCACACACTGCACTCTCCAAATGGCCGACCGATCAATCACCCAACCTAGGGGTGAGCTAGAGGATGTGTTAATCAAGGTTGGGGACTTCATATTCCCCGTTGACTTCATTGTTTTAGACACACAGCCTGTAGCTAACCCCCGGAATCAAATTCCGGTGATACTCGGTTGCCCATTTCTTGCAACCTCAAATGTTGTGATCAATTGTCGAAATGGTTCGATGAACCTATCTTTTGGAAACATGACAATTGAACTCAACATTTTTAGGTTGGGGAATCAGCCCACCGAACCTAATGCTCATATACTAGACGTTTGCTCAATCCAGGAGATCACCCCAGAAGAGTGTGAATTCGAGGAGTTTTTGTTCGATCACGACAACCTTAACGCCACTAGTGCGTTCCTCTTCGAACCTGCTGCTGTTTTTGCGCCCGACAATGACTATTAGTGTTTCACTTTCTCGAACGATCTCAGCCACTCATCACCCGAGTTTGAATCCTTCGAATTTCCGGATGAGTTACCCGAACCATCCAACTCGGTCGCTTACACTCGTTTTGAACCTTTGCTGGAATCCTTTGAGTTCGAGACCTTTTTACCAATCTTGCCTTCAATCGTTTCACCTCCAACGCTCGAATTCAAGCCTTTGCCATCTCACCTTAAGTACGCTTACTTGGGTGAGAACGAGACCCTCCTTGTTATCATCTCGGCTTCTCTAGCTCCAGAGCAAGAGAAAGCCCTTCTTGCGGTCTTGCACAGCAATAAACAAGCTTTTGGCTGGTCCATGGCGGACATCAAGGGGATTAGTCCCCTGATCGTTTAATATCACATTCATCTGATGGATGATGCCAAACCAGCCAGGGTTCCAAAAAGACGACTCAACCCAGTCATGAAGGAGGCTGTGAAAAAGTAAATCGTAAAGTGTCTGGATAGTGGTATCATTTACCCTATCTCTGATAGCCAGTGGGTTAGCCCCATTCACGTTGTCCCTAAGAAATCAGGCATAACGGTCATCACTAACGACGCGAACGAGTTAATCCCTACTCACACCCAAACTGGGTGGCGAGTATGCATCGATTACAGAAAACTAAACGACGCAACGCGGAAGGACCACTTTCCGCTACCTTTCATTGACCAAATGCTTGAACGATTCGCCGGACACGAGTACTACTGCTTTCTTGATGGCTACTCCGGCTATAATCAGATTCCCATCGCCGAAAAAGACCAGGACAAGACCACATTCACCTTTCCTTTCGGCACGTTTGCATATCGTCGCATGCCCTTTGGGTTATGCAATGCGCCCGCTACCTTCCAGCGGTGTATGATGGGAATCTTCTCAGACATGGTGGAAAAATTCATGGAGATCTTCATGGACGATTTCTCCATCTTCGGCGATTCCTTTAATGAGTGTTTGCTGCATCTCGACGCTGTCCTTACCCGATGTAAGGACAAGAACCTCACTTTGAATTGGGAGAAGTGCCACTTCATGGTACGCGAAGGTATTGTCTTCGGACATATCATTTCGTAAAATGGCATAGAGGTTGACAAAGCAAAGATTGAGGTCATTTCCAATCTCCCTCCTCCCAGATGCGTCAGAGACATCCGAGCATTCCTTGGCCATGCCGGTTTCTATAGACGGTTCATCAAGGACTTTAGCAAGATTGCTAGGCCCTTGACTCTTTTGCTGGCCAAGGACACGCCATTTGACTTCAACTCGAGCTGTGTGACTGCGTTCGAGCCATTAAAAAGCTCACTCACTTCAGCTCTTGTTCTTTCTTCTCCTGACTGGACGCACCCATTTGAGATTATGTGTGATGCATCCGACTTTGCCATTGGTGATGTCCTTGGACAACACATCAACAAAATGCCGCACGTAATCTATTAATCTAGCCGAACCCTGAACGACGCCCAACTTAATTATACAACAACTGAGAACGAATTCTTGGCTGTTGTATTTGCTTTAGAAAAGTTCAGGCCCTACCTCATCGGCTCTCCAGACATTGTCTACACAGACCATTCTGCTCTGCGCCATCTTTTTGAGAAGAAAGATGCAAAATCTCGGCTGATACGTTGGATACTCTTGCTTCAAGAGTTTGACCTTGTCATCAAGGAGAAAAGAGGATGTGAAAACGTAGTCGCCGACCATCTCTCACGACTTCCTTCTTCGCCGTCACTTCAAATTCCGATCAACGACGTTTTTCCGGATGAACAATTCTTGACAGTATCTCGCGAGCCCTGGTTCGCAGATATTGTGAATTATTTGGCCACAGGATTATTACCGACTGAATGGTCAAGTCAGGAAAGACATCGATTCTTATCCCAAGTAAAACACTTTTACTGGGACGGACCCTATCTGTTCAAGTACTGTCCCGACCAGATTATTCGTCGGTGTGTCCCTGACGATGAATTCAAGAGTGTGCTGTCATTTTGCCACGATCAAGCATGTGGCGGGCATTTTGGCCCCAGAAAGACAGCTGAGAAGATCTTGCAGTGTGGTTTCTACTGTCCACAACTCTTCAAAGACTCTCATGACTACTGCAAGACTTGCTCCCGGTGCTACCACTTGGGCCGGATATCCAGGAGGAACGAGATGCCGCTCCAACCAATCTTGGTTGTGGAGATTTTCGACGTTTGGGGGATAGATTTTATGCGGCCGTTTCCCAGCTTTTTTGGGAACTTGTACATCCTTCTTGCTGTTGATTACGTCTCTAAGTGGGTCGAGGCTGTGCCCAGCCGGATTAACGACAACAAGGTTGTCGTTAGGTTTCTTAAAGAAAACATTTTCTCCTGGTTTGGGCACCCCCGAGCGATCATTAGAGACAATGGAACTCATTTATGCAATAAGACTTTTGAGGCCCTAATGCGGAAATATTCCATTAATCATAAGCTATCTACGCCCTACCATCCCCAAACCTGTGAGCAAGCCGAAGTTTCAAATCGGCAAATCAAGCAGATACTGGAGAAGACGGTTTCCAAGAACCGTAAAGATTGGTCGTTAAAACTCACTGATGCCCTTTGGGCATTTCGAACGGCTTATAAGACCGATCTTGGCATGTCTCCCTATCGGCTTGTTTACGGAAAGGCTTGCCACCTTCCAGTGGAAATAGAGCATCGCGCATTTCGGGCGATAAAGGAGCTGAATCTGTCTTTCGAAGATGCGGGCAGCCATAGGAAGCTGCAGTTGAATGAATTGAACGAGCTTAGGGATGAGGCGTATGAAAACGCGGTTGTCGTTAAGAACCGAACGAAGGTGTTTCACGATAAACACCTTTTGCGCAAAACATTCACACCTGGTCAACAGGTGCTGCTTTACGACACCCGGCTACATTTCCATCCAGGTAAGCTCAGATCTCACTGGAAAGGGCCATACATTGTGCGGAATGTGTATCCGCATGGCGCTGTGGATTTGGAGAATCCAACGGACGGTTCATTTTTCAAAGTGAACACGGACTAAAACCGTACCTTAGCGCCGAACCAACAGAGGAGCTCCTTGTCTTACAGGAGCCGGTTTACCCTGCATAATCTTCCTCTACCTACCACCAAACTTCGGTTATCCAGCCAAGAACAGTGGACACTGTTCCAAATAAGTTTGGTGGTATGTATATACCATTTTGTATATTTTTTTGGATATTCTTTTCCATTTTACTATTTTTCTTTTCTTTAAAAAGAAAAACAAAAAAAATTGTGTATATCTAACCGACAATTTTGACCCTTCAATGATCTCTTCATGCAATGACAGTGAGGACACTGTTCAGTTTAAGTTTGGGGGTACGCTCGGTACGCATTTCTAACCTTCGCATTCGTATGTATATTTTGTATCTGCATACTAAAATCCATAAAATCCATAAAAATCAGAAAATTTTCTAAAAACATAAAAACTTTTTTGTCAAGTTAGCAAGTGGGAGAACTCGGATTCAACATTTTGACGGTTTTGTTTGATAAGATAAGAAAAACTAAATCTTATTTTTAGATTTTGAAAACTTGAAAGATAACTCTCCTTTGAAGTTAATTATGGCTGATATATGTTTTTACATCACACTGCACGTGTCGTGAGTTTTGGAAATTAGATGACAAGTCTATTATGTTTAAAAACTTTTAAATGGATAAATGATTTTCTGAGGATCAAATAGGTTTGTTCTGAAATAAGTAATATCAAGAATAGTTTATGAAGTGAAGCAAATATGAAGGAATGTTATTGATGCCTTAATTGGAACTAATTCTGAAAAATAACCCATCTGGACTTGATTGGAATGATTACACACCTAACCCACTAAACACGTCTTTTATCCACAAAAATAACTTAACTGCCGGTTATATCTCCGTTCGTATTGAATCATCATGATTTTCACGCTAAATTGTCTTTTGTTTTTTGACCTAGGTAACTTGAGTAATTAAGTCCGCTGGGGTGTTTCTACACCTAATGCCCTAAAGCCAACTAGTTTGGGAGCATTGGCCCAAAGCTCGTTAAGAAGCCTAGAAAGTCCAGATTAAAACAAAGTCAAGCAAGTGTTCTCTCCGAGTTAAAATTCCTAACGGTTCTTTGTGTGAGAATAATCTTGACAAAAGACAGGTTTTTATAAAAAATATTTCTAGCGGAGCTATGAAGGTTTTATTCTATGATAAAGACTATTGCACGTTCACAGAGGTGTGTATGAAATGAAAACAAGAAAAAGGTGGAGTGAAAAATAAGACCTAGTTTCCTGTTAAGGATGATAGAAATTCTGAAATTGAAATCTTGCTGGAAAACGAAACTTGAAAAATACTTAACTCCTTATAAAACTTATGTGATCCTTTTAAAAATTTTATCTGAGCTTTATTGTGTGACATGATGACTTTAATCGATCCTCTGGAACATAACGACACTATTTGCAATGCACGTAAAGAAATATAAAATCTTAAGTTAAATAAGAAGCGAGGTGTGAAAAATAAAGGTTCGATAGTCTAGACTTAGGATAATAGAATTGTTATTTTCTGAAACAAAACCCTTGGGTTTGGATCATAGTTATTTTGCAAAACTAAGCTTGATGGGATTTTATGGGTAGTATCCGCTGAAAACCCTCAGGAGACAACACTCCTCCTACTAGGGACACCTAGAGGTTTAAACGGCTTGTTGCACATGCTCAGTGCAATCGCGTTCCCTGCGAATGTGAGGTTAGGAATTTTTTTGTGAATAAATTGGCTTTGCTCGGGATGAGCAAATGATAAGTTTGGGGGTATTTGTTCATATCAGATTTTTGCATTTTTATACCGCCCAATTTTTATCACATTGCTTATCGGTAGGTACTCTTGAGCCGTGTTTCCTAGTTAATTGCAGGATACAGGTTCTCAGCTCTAAACCGTGAAATTCATGGAAAAGCACGACAAATTCAGGATTACTGCCAACCACAGATAAAACACGGGTCTCCGCTCTCTATCCGTATGTCGCCGCACACCAGTTTAAGGGACAAAATGGCAAATCGATGTCATTTTCATGCACAAAGCTCAATGTCAACACAAGATCCAACATATCTACGCGGAGCTCAAGAAAAATCATGGCAAAAGTTCCACATCAAATCACCTTTTGATCTGCTGAAATCTGGAAAAATTGTGAAGAGATTCTGAGAAACAACATATACCATACTGAAGAGTACAGACAACCAGGGAAACCGACAAAAACTAAAGACCCAACTCCCTATTATGGCCACGGTTCCGTGGCAAAAGCGCGCTTAGGCCGCGGAACCGCGGCCATGCTGACTCGACAGTGGGTCATCTTCTGGTGGTATTTTAGTAATTTTATCTTATGGCAGATTGTTGCCTTAGGTTTCCAGTTCCCTGCCTATAAATAGCCCAGAACATTGCCAAATCAATGGTGCTTATTCTTGTGTAAAAATTCTAGGATATATTTTTATATTCTTCTTCCTCTTTTCATCTTTTCTCCATTAGATTCTTGTAGTGAGTTTCATGAGTGAAGTGATGAATAAAAGAGTCCTTTTTGTTACCATTCTTGTCTTGTTATGATTGTTAATTATAATTGCTTGTATTTTTCATTTGCTAATCTAGTTGTTGTTATTTGTTGTTTGTTTCTTTCTTGTTCTGTTTTTCATTATCCTTAATAACAATGATGCTTAAGCTTGATCCTTGCCAAAGTGAGGTCTCAAATAGCTAGTTGTAATCTTCTAACCTCTTTCTCTCTATCTTCCTCCTTTTGTTTTATTTTCCTTATTCTTGTAATGGGTGAGTAGTTTTCTCACTTGTTAGGGTAGGATAAGGAAAGTTTAAGAGAAGGAAATCTCTCTCACTCTTTTCTTGCCCAACATCTTAATTCGGACTCCCGTTAATTGAACCACAATCCGCTCCCTACGGCACCCTATCATACACAATAGCGGTAATTCCTTAGTGAGACCGGTTGTGGTTGAATTAACCGGAGGTTAAGGCTAAGAGCCAAGAACGGACGGACAAGCACCAAAAGGAAGAACTTAAGCGTTGGGAAGCCTAGCTTATACTCGCAAGTCCTTCCAAGTCGTGCTAATCCCCGTTGTTGCTGATTACCGTAACACCGATATTAAGAGTGGCAACGAAAGAAGTGAGCGACTGCTAACTCAAACTAACCTAATCCTAACCCTAACAAGCTCTCTTTATATAACATTTTAACACATAGTTAATCTCAAATCAAACCTGGACATTTGGACTTAACTCGTTAAAGCACATAGAAAAAGATTCCCATCTCCCTGCGGATGACCCGTACTCAACCGGCTAGCTACAAGCGAAACCTTCATCATTGCGGTAATTAACTAAGCACGCAAAAACTCTACCAATCAGGACCACTATTGTACTTTTATTTATATTCAGTTGTATCTAGTAAACTCCATCAACCAGACTTGTATTTATTTGGTACACTTAGAAGACCAGTGTATATTCTTTCGACCTTAGAGTCGCGCGCTTGTATTATTATGATTTTTCTCTGGTTTTCTTGAGGATGTTGTTTTTTTCTGAGTTTTGATCCTTATCCTTCGGCGTTGTATATTATATTGCTTGGATGGTTGTTTCCGCCAATTGGCAAAGAGCTATCTCCCGCTTGGGGATGCCTTTATTCATTATGTATATTAAGCATGTTTGTACCCGTTTGGGGCCAGTATTTACAAAGGAGACTCTGCCAAAATTTTCGGGAAAATATAATGTTGCTTTTAAATGTTTAATGCCACTTATTTTGTTAATGCCACTTGTTTTAAAACAAGTTTTCCTTCACTTCTTCTTTTAAATGGTTTAGATTTCTGGGCTTTTGGCTTAGTTGAATTAGGTGGGGTCCTATAGACTTCACATGATTCAAGTGCCAGTCACGTGCTATTTCGGGTTGTGACATACAACCTCAACCCGGATGTACCCCGCAGAATAATATTACATCACTTTAACAAATTACATTGAATGAAAGAAAATAAAAACACTCATCTCACATCCCCCGGCTATTCTTCATCGACGATCCAATAAAGTTCATATACAGAAACCAACATCACAGATATGAGCAACCCCCAACTAAACGACATATAGCAATTAGCGGAAGTTTACGAACACATATATCAATACAGATAATAACTGAAACTTAAACGGCACTAAAACTACGACTTCGAAACACTCCGAGATTGCCCCAGTAAAAAGTTAACAGTGAAGTCAAAATTGGTAAAAACAAACACCACCTGAAACACTAAATCCAAGAGACAAGAACACAGAACAAAATTCGACCAATCCCACACTTTTGAACCTGTAAGATCGAGAAAAATGAGGTTGTTGGCGGCCATTTTAAAGTGGAATTGCCTTGTTTTTTCTTATGTGTTCATTTCACAAGAAAATGAGCACTCTGCAATTGTTTAAAAAAAAATTTGAGGCTCTGCAAAATCGACATAAACTTGGATTCATGTTTTGTAGTTTCAGAGTTATTTCGGTTTCGTAGTTTTATACTTTGTTTAATCTGTTAGCTAGGGTTTAATTAGGTTTTGAAACCAGTGTAAGTCTATGTAGCACACCCTACGTGTTCGCGGGGAGGCGGAATACATCAAAAACGATTTTTCTCACATAAAAAGATCATGTTTGGCTTTGCAACATAGACTTTATTCACTTTTGGATCTTGATTAAACCTTAACTAGCAAAAACTAAACTACAAGAGAGCGTTAACTACTCGGTTAAAGTGTTATACCCTCGCGTCTAGTCCTTCGGGTCTTCAAGCGGTTCTTTGTGATCTCCTTTCTTTGGCTCCTCCAAAGCTTCAAATGAACTCGGTTGCCGGTCTCCTTTGTGTCGAAGAAAGATCCACCCGAGGGCCTATGGTCAAGTTCCAACCTCAAAAGAGTAACTTAATGATCCAACTTGCTAAGGAAGACTACTAAGTAGAAGTAGAGAAGATATATAAGATTAATTTGTCTCAATGCTCATTGATTCACAACTCATGTGATGGTATGAGATTGAGTGAGGAGGAGAGGAAACCTAGGAGAGAGAATGATAATGTGAGAATGATCATGAGAAATGGGTGTAAGAACGACTAAGTCGTTTTCCAATAATTCAAGCATGGAATAAAATACTCACAAAATATGCAACCATGCTTGAATAGGAAACCCAAATGAAAAAACAATATACAAAGCCATGCTTGCAACCCATTCCTCAAATATCTCATAATTTCAACCTCATTAATCCTTTATAAAAAAAGGATAAATCAATAATGAGGTGTCTCCTTCTAGAAGCGCATTCTTGTAAAATTACAATAATGCCCTCACCGTATATACATACCCGTATCCGTATTCCGAAAAATAGGATACACAGAGACAAGTTTAATCCAATAGTATAATACTAGGATCCGGATTAAACTAAAGCCCACTAGTATTATCTGTCCGAACATCATTCGTGTTGGATATATGTATGCCCTAGAGGCCATTATATGATAGTGTATGTACCCGTATATGTATATAAATATATATATTCAGGGAACATTCTTGCTCGACATGATAGTATGCTATCTGGTTTCACCTTTATCTTAAGTTGTTCATTTGATCATGCTTTCATTCATTTGGTACATGTTGATATAGCCCTTAGGATATGCAGGACTACTGAGATTATGATGTTGATCATACTAGTGGGATATGTGTAGTCTATGAGCATATTCTTGAAATGTTCCTAGTCGTGGGTGTATCGAGACGGGGCATCGATATCACCAGAATAAACTAGCGTATACGTTGCTTGTCCCATATGATGGGTGAAGGATGATCCCATATCCATTGGTGTGGTGACACCAAAGACCGTATACGGCTGCTCAGTGAGACTGGGTACGCTGAACGGACTCGACGAGAACTCCAATATGATATTATATCTATCGTCGGATAGCAGTTCTCAGGTGACACTGGTACAGGTTAGTCTGTAGACCCGAGATAATCACAGAGTCTTGTGTGCCTCCCACTTTACTTTGATCTCCACCCACCACGACTCTACTGAGTCGTGCAAACAGGTAGATTTTGGGTACAGTCCCGAGGCACATGGAGTCAATGAGCAATAGGAGGGGTTTCGTCTCTCCCGGTATTGGGGGTTGATGTTGCACTGTGTACGATTGGCTATAACAGGAAGTCCCTGGCCAGGGCTGCTGAGATTTACTGATAAGTGTTATCAGTAGTTTCTCGATATGTTATGAGCCATATACCGACATGACTTATTTGGTTATTGGGGTCGACGATACCATCCCTAGACTCACATATGCAGCATATCTGACAAAGAGACTGTACTGTACAGTAAGTGTTACCGGTTGGCTCGACGGGAGTTTTAGCAGGTTTGCTTGTGTTTCTTCTGATCGCTCAATACCTGGGAGCCGTTACGTACAGCTTGTGCCACTGACGATTTGTGGGCATGTGATGTGATCAGTTCCTACTGCTAGCGTATTGACGAGTCTTAGATTCCCACAAAGAGGTCTCCTAGCTCTGGCGAAAAGATGTGGGGTGCATATGAGATATGCGCGGGAGCTCGATTAAATGCGTGTATTGGATACCGTATTTTAATCGGGCGTTTACTATTGGACGGGTCGTATGTGATATGACCGGGTTATTAAATCAAGTGTTGATTTAATATTAAATCCATTATCTCATTTATTAAAACCTATTTCTTTATGATGCATGCATGAGTGTATGTATATGTTGATATGGATACACACATGAAAGCATACATGTATCATGGTTGATGATTCATTGGTGGTGGAAATGCAAGACTTACTTGGTTACATATTATGTATATTTTGTTTATTTGAGAAATGAAAAAATGGATTAATACCATGGTTTAATTACCCATGGTTTTAGCCCTTGGTTTTGCTTAAACTCAAGTTACAAAATATCTAGATATTTTGTAACCATAGTTTAGCATGGATGACTCTCACTTACTCTCTTGAGTTGAGTTAGAGTTATTCATTATTCTCATATTATTCTCTTGAGTTTAGTTTGAGCCATCTCCTTCTTCCTCTCTCTCCTCAAAAGCTCTCTAGGGATTTAAAAGAAAGAGAAAGAATTAAAAAGAAAAGGATTTTAAGTGAGATCCAAACCCTCATAACCATTCCACTTTAGTCTAGCCCACGAGTGTGGATTGTTTGCTTCATCTTCATCCTTGATGAAGTGAAGCTTAGAGCTTGGTGCAAAGGGACTTCGTGGTGGATCATCGTGGACGCAGAAGGATACAAGCCCACCGGTTCAAACCCTACACGATCCAAAGAGTCTAGGAGGAGGTCTACAAAGGTTGTATTTCTCCCCACTTAGTGTTAGACACTAGTTAGTTTGAGATACTATATGTTGTTACTCTATTTTTCTAGTTCGATTCATGTTTGGAATTGTTTATCACTCTCTAAATTTTTGTTATAGCATGTGTGATGCAACCCTAAACCTAGTGTGGTGCTAGAGAATCCCTACAGTGGTATCAGAGCCAGGCTAGAAACTTAGGCGATGTTAAATCATACGAAACCGAAACAACTACGAAAAATACGGATTTCTGGAACCCAAGAATCTGCTCTCTGTCGATTTAAAAATGATATGAAAAAATTATTTAAACAACTGCAGAGTCATGTATTTGATACAAATAGAACACAGAAGAAAAACGGGGCCATTCCACCGGATTTCACCCAAGCACATGCTCAGTAAAACTGAGCAGGCCGGCCTAACCTTGTCCAAATTGCCCCATTTTGCTTCTGTGCTATGGTGTGTAGGTTTTGTGGTTTCAGGTATTGTTTGTTTAGCCCAAATTTTCATGTGATGATAATTGTTCTCGAGGGATAATTTCGTAGTGTTTCGTAGTCGTAATTTTAACATTGTATTGGTAACTTGGACGATGTTTAACAGTTCGAGCGAACATCAATCACCCCCCTTTACCCTCACTGAAAATTCGAACAGAAAATTTCCAAGTGTTGGAATTTTCCTAAGTTAAATATTTTTGAATGTTCATGCAAGTATCCCTATGGACCCTCTAGAGGAACAAAACCCTAACTCGATTCTATGACCATGGAAACACGGCTAAACCTTAGGATTTGCCGTAGTTTTGTGGCACCATAGGTGAGGCAAGGGACACTTTTACGGTTGGTCTATAGACACTGTGGCACATTTTTGAGTATTTTAGCTTTGCGTAAGTGTTGAGCTTCCGGGGTAATTTGTGGGTGTTTATTGACTCGATCGAAACGTTTAACATTGTCTTCATATTTGTGAATGTGATACAATAATTGGAATGTACACTAATTAGTTTCGTGAAAAATATTTAGTTTCGTGTAAATCTAATATTTTGGCCTCGGTAGAATCGGGAATCTTGTTGAATTACCCGACTTCTTTTGAAAAGGTGTTTTCATGGATGAGACCTAAATATAAGATTTGCATTGTTAGACATGAAATCCTGAATATGTGATATTTTGAATTTATGATGTCTAATGGCAGTGTTCATTCCAATTGTTGTAGTTTTTCACTTTCTTTTCTGCGAACGTAAGTGTAGTATGTGGTGTATCGCCGGTTTTGTTGCTATACATGAACGACAATTAGGTTACGCATACTTATTTATGTTGATGATATGTGATATTATATGTTGTTGAGATATGATGTGCAGGATCGTCGTGAATGAATAGCCGGGGATTTTATGTGAGATGAGAGTTTTTCTTTTCATTCATGTAAAATTAAATGTATGTAATATTCTTTTATTGGGGCACTTCCGGGCTGAGGATGATGTCACCATTGTTGTATATTATTTACTTTTCCGCATTAGGATAGACCCAAGGAGGGAAGCATAAGTGACCGGGTTCTAGGGTTCAGTGGGAGGCCATCTCGAGGAGTCGAGACCGGGTCTCCTAAACTCTAAAATTGGTAGGGTCACTTGCCTCTCTCGTAGGGGACTAGGGGTGTGGGCTTGGCTATTCATCACGACAGTGGAATCCGTATTTTCTACTGTTGGCTAAATACAAAATACGGACCTCCTAGTATATCCTGTATTTTCATATATTAGCTTCTGCTGTTGATATTCTGTGATGTGATCACTTTATATGCTGAGACGAATGATGTATTATATATATGATATATAATAAACGTGTAACACCTTGAATTTCCGTTAGAATGTTTTTCATGATAATTAGTAATTACGTGTTATTATATGTGTGTGCATAGGATTATTAGTTATTTAGTCGTGTTAGCAAATTGGAAAATTTTCCTTTGTAGTGTAGTGTACACTTGCACACTTAGCCATTTTTGGGACTTAGGGTTTTGGTAGCATGTTAACCATTCTTGTGTTGCATGGTTGCTAACTTATTTTCCCACCCTTTAATCAAAACAAAACCCTTTTTCATAATTCAAAATCCTAATAAACAAATGAGCATGGTGTTAGGTAAGAGGTTGACTTTTTTGACCCCATTTCCTTCTCTTCTCTCTCTCTTCTCCTCACTTCAAAAATTCTGGAGATTTCAGCAGAAAAACCTTGGCTTTCCTTCATCTTTTCCTCTCTTTTTCACTTCTCCTTGATTCCCAAACAAATCCTACATAAAAACCACACATTTCCTTCACAAAACCTTAGGAAAAATGAGTTTTTGAGGTGTTTGGAGGCTAATCTGCACACCGGAGCGGGGAGCTGGAATTTTGGTGTTTTATAAGGTCTTTAGAAGGTATAAATTCATGTCTTAACCTCTTTTTCCATAACTTGCATGTTTAGTTTCAAAATATCACCTTTTTGTGCTATTTTAGTGCTATTGAAGGGATTTAGTGTTAATATGTTAAAATTTATGTCGTTGTGGCTTGATTAGCTTGTTAATGAGTTATTAGTGTATGTTTAGACTTAGGTTTGTTTCAGATTTCAGAAAAATACCCTAAAGTTTGATTTTAGTGCAAAAGTGTGGATTTTAACTAGAAATAAGGCTCTGTAGGATCTGCTGCTACCCGAGATATTTCAGAGTGAAACTAGATGTTACTGTAGCATGTATGGGGGGTATAGAGTGCACACACCAAACCTGGGAGCCCAATTCCCTACCCAGGCCGCCGAAATAAGCATTCTGGCCGCAATTTGCGGCCTGATGGGGGTGTTTTGGGTTGGGGTTTGGGGTGATGGTGTCTGCTGCTATGTGGGTTATTTTGGTATATCTAGTTTTACAATATCTTTTCTGTATCAAAATATGGACTAGAATACCCTATTTCCCGTATTTTCAATCTTTCGCGACACGCGTGATACGTGTTTGTGGGTTTTGGGCTTCTGCGTATCGCGACGCGTCGGAGTGGTTTCAGGCGCGTAATCACACGTTTTAGCATATCGCGCACACGCGCGCTTGGTTCACGACACGAGTTTCTAGTTCGTCTTTAATGTCGTGGTTGTGTTATGTCAAGCTTATGTATGTTATATTGTGTAATTCTAGGTTCGCAGGCGAGTACGGCGGACGCCGTGCAGAAGGGGAAGCAAGTTGTTGGCTATACCTAGCGAGAGACTTCGGTGAGTAGATTTAACATATACGGGGATATCGCCCGCATGGCGTTCTACGTCAGGGCTGATGGACCTTATAGCTATATTTACATACATTGACTGTGCATGGCTACTATTTAGTGCTTACTGCATTCTCTGCTATATGGATATAAACTAGAATTGATAGAACACCGCACCATTACTAACGGTCCATGTTGCACGAGCACTATCCTGCATGTTACACACACACCGTTAGTAATTGCCATGACACTCACACTGTAGAATTTACATCGGATCATTATATTGTAGCTCATCTATATGTGACTTGACATGATATTCATATTTGATGCACATATCATATCGGATCATTGACTTGCATATTGGTTTGGATTACATGTGATTTCTGGATTTGGGAACCGTGGCTATTTCAAATATGTAATCATTTAAAAACCCGGTTCCCTTGATATGATATTTCGGTGCGTCCACCATGTGTTTCCTCGGTGCTAGAGTGATATATGTGTACCCGAATCGAGGAGCTGGTTGAGGCCGATTACGGGTACAAGGTGGACCCGGTATGGTACCCCGGGACGAGAACGGTTTCGCTGTGTAGTAGACGGTGAGCCTGGCAGAGGGACTACTACCTACCGGTGATTGGTTGGACCTGACAGTTATCCGGAGGATACTGATCAGAGTCGATAGATGGATGCGGGGTGATCCGGACTGCCAGGGCCGAGGGCCGATACCGCAGACGGAGCCCGTGGGCTGACCAGGACTGACGGGGCCCGATGGATGAGGATTTGCGTGTCGATGCTGGACACGAGTATTTATGATATTTGGGTGCCGATGTTGGGCACTCGGGATTCTCAGTGATTTACAGGATTTGAGGGCCGATGAGTGTGCCGGCGCGTGAGCTATTTGGGGGATCTGGGTGCATTGATGGACACTGATTATATATTCCACGTTGACATTCCGTGTAGATGTTATATTGCCAATGCTCAGCATTTATTATTGTACCTCATCCTTTAGTTATATTACCTGATAGAGCACTTGCATGATTATTGCACATATTGCTTATCACATATTGATATCATCTGTTGGCATATGATAGAGTAGCGCAGTACGTGCATGCTCGCGATTACCTTTATATGTTATCTCTATTCATGAGTTGGCAACTCACCCCCGTTGTGCCACAGTGTTTGCAGGTTGCCCTTCGGAGTAGTCGCGGCAGGCTGCGTTTTGTATCTTTTGACACAGATACCCCCATAGTTGGTGTACTAGCTCTTTTGCTGATAGGTGGGTTTTGTGCGGTATCTGTTTATCTTTCAGTTATATAAATTGTTGTATTTAGTATTCTCCATCTACCATGTATGTATTTGACTTAGAGACAGTGTGAGGACGATGATGTATTTTACTTGTATTCTGTTGTCGAGCTCGCTGTGAGCCGACTGTAATTGCAGTTTATTCGATCTATGATGTTCCCACTTGTGGATCTTGATCTTCGCTACGGCGTCGTATATTGTTAGCTTGGTGATTGTTTACATAGATTTCTTAACATGTTAGTAAGTGCTTTCATTTAAAACCTATTGTTAGTTGTATGTATGCCCTAGAGGCCAGTATTGTACAGATGATGTATATTATATTGGATGCTTGGACATATATAGAGATGACTTTCTTGCTCGATATGATAGTATGCTATCTGGTTACTCTTTATCTTAACATGTATACTTGTCTCTTTGAACTGTCTTCTAGTTACATGTTGATAAAGCCCTTAGGATGTGTACTTGACTACCTGGACTATGATGTAGATCATACTAGTGGGGACATGGTAGTCCATAAGTACATCCTTCAAGGTCCCTAGTCGTGGGTGTATCGAGACGGGGCATCGATATACCAAAGTAGACTAGCGTATACGCTTCTCGACCCATGAGATGGGCGATGGATGATCCCATATCCATTGGTGTTTGACATTAGAGATGGTATACGGGTGCTCAGTGGAGACTGGGTACACTGGAAGGACTCGCCGAGAACTCCCAGATGGTATTATACCTCACGTCAGATGGCAGTTCTCAGGTGACACTTGTACAGGTTAGGATGTAGACCCGAGATCGTCATAGTGTCTTGTGTTATTCCCACTATGCTTTGATCTCCACCTTACCACGTCCATGAGGGCGTGCAAAACGGTGGTCTTTGGGTACAGTCCCGAGTCACATGGAGGCAATGAGCGATAGGAGGGGTTTCGTCTCTCCCGGTATTGGGGGTTGATGTTGCGCTGTGCTCGATTGGCCGTAACAGGGAAGTCCCTGGCCAGGGCTGATCAGAGATTTGCTGGTAAGTGTTACCAGTAGTTTCTCGACCCGTTATGATCCTCACATCGGCACGACTTATCGGTTATTGGGGTCTGACGTTTACCACCCCTAGACTTGATATGCGACATATCAGACGAACTTGCCGGACTGTACGGTAAGTGTTACTGGTTGGATTCACAGGAGTGTGAGCGGGCTAGCTCGTCGATCTTCTGATCGATCAATACCCGGATGGCCGTTACATTTAGCAGACCGCTTGCGGCTTGTGGGTGCTTGATATGATCATCATCTGCTACCGGCGTATTGACGAGTCTTTAGAGTCCTACACAGAGGTTTCTTGGCTCAAGCGAAACGAAATAGGAGCGCATATGACATATGTGCGGGACAGAGAATAATGCGCGTATGTGATACCGCATTTCATTCTCGCGATAAATGTTTCGATTGGTTATATTCGATATGACCTAGTTATCGAATCATTGATTCGATAAATCGATACATTGAATACTAGTCGATTATGTGCGACATGACCGAATCATTGAATCAAATGTTGATTTAATGATTTAATGTATAATTATATATTTGATATATTACTTTGCATTAACTAGTATTGGTTCACTTTATATGGATTTTCTCACTTGATGTGCAAGTTGTATATGTGATATACTTTTGTGCACATATTAGTATCATGTTTGATGATGCTTGATTATTTAGTTAAGTATATAGAATTAAACCATGGTTAATTTGATAATTAGGGTTTTTCATATTCATTTATTTATTTATTTGTTCATTTATTTATTTGGAAAGGATTGAGATAAGAATGGTGGAGAAGTTTGTCTTTAGTTGAAGCTTCATGAAACTTTGACTTCTTAACCATTCTTGTCTTCATGCTTAACCCTAACCTATCCAACTAACCATGGTCTATTATCTACACTCAACTATGGTTTGCTTATGATAAGTTTTGAATTATTTTCATTTTAATTCAACACTTATCATATTCTTTCTTCTTCTTGACCTTCTTCTTCAAGAAAGAAACCTTGATGCCATCAATGGCAACTTGAGATCCAAAGTGAGAAATCCAATTCTAAAGTGAACCCACCGCCTATTTCTTCACCCTCTACCTCTTGCCAAGTTGTTTTGGGTGTTTTCTTCACAAGTCTCACCTCTTGGTGAAGTTGGAGCTTGAACTTGTGCAACCTCGACGTAGATCATCTTCGGCACGAAGCCGACGACCTATTCCGCTCACTTCTCCGATGAAGCCGTCGCGAGAGTCCGAGATTTGAGATGGACAGCGAGAGGACGACCATGTGGAGCTAAGGAAGTGGATATCCGGATCTACAAAGGTTGTAACTTCCGATCTTTAGTTAAAGTGTTAACTAGATTTGTTTTTCGCCTAGAATTCTAGCCGACGATCCGCGTTAGGGTTTCTCGGCACCATAATTTTTGTAAATTGGCATGGTTGATGCCTTGTGAGACCACTATAGGGTGTCTAGGAACCTTTCACTGGTATCAGAGCCTAGCTAGAGCCTTAGGCGATGCGTAGACGCAATTTGAAGCCCGAACGAACCCGAAACCCTAAACCAAACATTCTCTCTGGACTTTTTCTAAAATCTGGCATTTTTCCACATTAAAAATATGCAGAAAAATCAGCAGAGAATTATAAGAATTACTGTGAAGCCCGTACCCATGAATCCACCAAAGTGCGGCGGAACCGCGGCAGAAGCCTGGCTTCTGCGGCGGTTCCGCGGCCATACGGTGACATCATCAATTCCTGTTTGCACAGTAATTCCTCTTTTCTGGTGTTGGATTTTCTGGGAATTTTTAATATTTATTCAAGAGTTGAATTTTCTGGGGTTGTTTTGGGGATTCGGTGTTTCGATCGGATTATCAAATTTCGTCTTTGTGTATTTCCGGATAATTTTTTGAATATGTTAAAAAGTTCGACCGAATATAAATACACAATTTTTTCCCTGTCGGGAAATTTCCAAGTGTTGGATTTTTCCGTAGTTTAACGACGTTCTAAGTAGTGCAAGTAACGCGATGGACCCTCTAGAAGACAACAAACCTTAACTCGATTATGTGACCGTCTTGAACTGCCCTTTGAACCTTCGGGTTTGGGGCAGTATGGCGTGCCACATGTGAGGCGTTGGCTTGACCCTTCTACGGCTGGACCGTTGGTACTGAGGCACGAACTGAATGTTGTTAGACTTATTTCATGTGTTGAGTTGTATCGGGAAAACTTGGGTATTCGACTGTTCGATCGGAAAGTTTAACATTTTCTGTTTATCTGGAATGTGATACAATAATTGGAATTCACAAACAGTTATAAGATAACTGAATGAATGTTATAAATCTAGCAGTTTAGTCCCACATGATATTGAAAAGAGTTTTCGATAATGAGACTAAAATGCGGGATTTATATCTGTTAGGCATGTGATGTCTAAGTATTTCATTTGATTAGGCATGCGATGTCTAAAGAAGTTGCGGATTCCAATTGTTGTAGTTTTACACTTTCTTTTCTGTGACCGTAAGTGTAGTATGTTCATATCGCCGGTTTCGTTGCTATATGTCAACGACAATTGGGGTATGCATACTTACTTACTTTGATGACATGTGATGTTATGTGTTGCTGAATATGTTATATTGGATCGTCGTGTTCGAATAGCCCGGGGGTTTTTATGTGAGATGAGTGTTTTTCATTTTCATTCATGTAAAAACTTGTATGTAATATTCTTTTATTTGGGGCACTTCCAGGTAGCGGAAGTTGTCACCTTTTATATATTATTTACTTTTCCGCATTATGATAGACCCAAGGAGGGGAGCACAAGTAACCGGGTTCTGGGGTCCATTGGGAGACCAACTCGAGGAGTCGAGTTCGGGTCTCCTAACCCTAGAATTGGCAGGGTTGCTTGCCGCTCTCGTAGGGGTCTAAGGGTGTGGGATTGGGTATTCATCGCGACCGTGGAATCCGTGTTTTATACTGGCTCGTATTGAAAACACGGACGTCCTAGTATATCCAATATTTCATATGTTTCTTCTGCTGCGATATATGTGATGTTCTGTGATGGATATAGTATATAGTATATATGATATATTATATAGACGTTACTTATGTTTTACACCCGCGCTAGCCCTGCCCTGCTCTGTCGTTAGTTACCTAACCTAACGGTGCACAAGGGGACATCGAGGCGAATGCGGATGGCATAAGTGTACGTCATATCTATCTGTGATGCTTAGGTATTTAAATGATGGGACTTCATTAATGTGATTAATGAAAGATAAGAAACCTAAGATGTTGTGGAATCGAATTTTAAAATAAAACAGGTAGCTACAGTTCTTGCTTTGCACAGCGGTATATATGATATACCCTGCACCTTATTCGATGAGGAAAGGACCGAGATCTCTTCACCGGGAGTGACTCCTTTAGCAATAACTGGCAGATGCTACACACTCGGTTTGCTTTTGACTGCTTTTGGGTTTTTGTTTTGCACAGCGATATATATGATATATCCCGCACCTCATTCGACGAGGAAAGGACCGAGATCCCTTCACCGGGAGTGACTCCTTTAGCAAAACTAGAAAAGCCTCAAAATCACTCCATTTCAAAACTTCATTTGATTCTGCAACGATATCAAGTTCATTACGCTCATGGTTTTCAGAAAAACCTGGCGTAGCCCTCCTTCATTTCAGATGAGTAGTAGTTAGTATTCGTGCTATGTTTGTTGGCCTGCGTCAAGGCGTAGTGTGCGGTAGCTAACTAGTATTTATCTTCTTATGCATATGATGCAGATTGGATTAGGGTAGTCGTGCGACTTTGTTGTCCTGCGTCAAGGGTCATACGGGTAGGTTTAATTCGATCAGGAAATGACGGGTTGAACTTGACTAGCGCACTATGGTTTGTTGGCCTGCGTCAAGGTCATAGGACGCTAGGGGTAAAAGTATTATCGGGAATTTCAAGTGTTGAAATTTGCAATGAGATTGCATACCTTCTATGAGATAGTTGGATCCCGATACCCACTGCGAGTAAGAGTTACTCCTGGGAGAGTTTTACACATTGCAATTAGCTGATCAAGTAGGTGTCTAGAAAGGTGTCAATGGGGTTACGCCTCTGGGAAAACGAGGTTTACATTAATTAGGTTCGTGCGAAAGAACGGGGGACCTCCCTCAAAGTACCGACACTGGCCTGGCTGAAAGATTGGCGAACTTGTAGTGTGTAATTAATCCCGGCTAGTCTTTCCTTTTAGGGTTTGAAGGAAGATTTGATAAAAAGCAGTGGGAGCCATCCTGATTAGATAAGATAATAACCAATCTGATCTTGCACGAGCATACGCTAAAGTGTTTTCTTCTCTCTCTCTCCAGGTAGCGATCATTTCATGCCCTAATGAAGATAATAATATGGATGTATTGACCGAACCCGCATGTTATACTGTGCTGGGGAACGTTGGTTCCGTTCTTTCTTATAAAAGTTATAGGAATGAACAGGATATAGGGGAATACCAGGATTCCCATGCCACCCGATTGAAGAAAGTACATGTTGATGCATTTTCTTCGGGTGTGTTCGTTACAGAGAACTGTTTCTCCATTTGCTCTACGTCCTGGGTATTGGATACCGGGTCAGGATCCCATATATGTAATCAGTTACATGGGCTTAGGAAAGGTAGAGAACTTGGAGAAGGTGATAAAGACAAAAGAGTTGGAAATGGCGCAATTGTTGCAGCTAAGACTGTCGGGGAATATCACCTTGTATTACCAACTGGTAATACATTGGTTCTGAACGAATGCTATTACATGCCGAACCTGATATGCAACATTATATCGGTTTCTTTATTAAGTAAAGAGGGATATAATTTTGTATTACAGGACAATGTTATGAACATTTTCCGTAACCAAAAGTTGGTTGGATCAGGCACGTTGTGCAATGGCATTTATGTTCTAAATCAATCAACAGTTCTGAGCATAACAAACACACACAAGAGAAAGAGTTCAGAACTGAACGAATCCTTCTTGTGGCATTGTAGACTGGGTCACATCAATGCGACACGACTAGCTAAGTTGCATAAAGATGGATATTTAAATTCGTTTGAGTTTTCATCTTATGACACTTGCCAGTCATGTCACAAAGGCAAGATGACCAAAACTCCGTTTACGGGACACGGAGAAAGAGTTACCGAACTCTTGGGACTGATACATAGTGATGTATGCGGTCCCATGTCTACACATGCCAGGGATGGTTCTTCGTACTTCATTACATTCACTGACGATCTCTGTAGATTCGGATATGTGTTCCTGATGAAACACAAATCAGAAGCTTTTGAGAAATTTAGAGAATATAAACAAGAAGTTGAGAACCAAACCGGAAAAAGTATTAAAATCCTACGATCTGATCGAGGAGGGGAATACTTAAGCAATGAATTCCTGGACTTCCTAAAAGAGAATGGGATTCTCTCTCAGCTGACTCCTCCATATACACCACAGCACAACGGTGTATCAGAACGGAGGAACCGCACCCTATTAGATATGGTGCGCTCTATGATGAGCACAGCTGAGTTACCTATTTCCTTCTGGGGATATGCACTGGAAACAGCTGCAGACCTATTGAATATGGTACCCACCAAAACCGTGCCTTCCACTCCATATGAGATATGGAAAGGAAAGAGACCATGTCTTAATTATGTTAAGATATGGGGTTGTCCGGCCTATGTAAAAACGCAAAATCCGGACAAACTCGCGGCAAGGTCCATTCTGTGTAAGTTTATTGGATATCCCAAACATTCGCGAGGGTATATCTTCTACCACCCTGAGGAACAAAGAGTGTTTGTTTCTCGGCATGCCACCTTTTTAGAAAAGGAATTTCTTGAAAAAGAGATTAGTGGTCATGAGGTAGAACTGGAAGAGGTTCCAGCTGCAGAAGCTACAACAGAAGATCTGGTGGAACCAGAGGATTCCGTAGTTCCCGATGAACCCCAGCCACTCCGCCGATCTAGTAGGGTTCCTCGCCAACCTGAGAGATACTACGGTTTTCTCATGGACGGTGGGAGCGAGGATTGCATCATGGAGGATGATGACCCAACTAGCTTCGAGCAGGCCATTACGAGTGGGGACTCAGTGAAATGGCTGGATGCTATGCTGTCCGAGATGGAATCCATGTACACCAACAAAGTATGGACTTTGGACGTTGCTCCTGAAGGGGTAAAAGCCATTGGGAGCAAGTGGATCTTCAAGAAGAAACTTGGTGTAGATGGGAAAGTGGAGACTTTCAAAGCTAGACTTGTAGCAAAGGGTTTTCGTCAAAGACCAGGTGTGGACTATGACGAGACCTTTTCTACAGTGGCTATGCTTAAATCCATCCGGATCATGCTTACCATCGCTGCTTATCATGATTACGAAATCTGGCAAATGGATGTTAAGACCGCCTTTCTAAATGGTGATTTAGAAGAGTGCGTGTACATGACTCAGCCAGAGGGCTTCGTAGACAGTGGGAGCAGCGGGAAGGTGTGCAAGCTGCTTAAATCCATTTATGGATTAAAGCAAGCATCGCGGAGTTGGAACATCTGCTTTGACGTCGTTATCAAAGAGTTTGATTTCGTCAAAAACCCAGATGAACCTTGTATCTACAAGAAGGTGGCAGAGAGTAAGGTTGTCTTCCTCGTATTGTACGTGGACGACATACTCTTGATAGGAAATGATATTCCTATGCTGCAATCGGTCAAGCTCTTCTTATCACAAAGATTCTCAATGAAAGATCTTGGTGATGCCTCCTGCATATTGGGAATTAGGATCTATAGAGATAGATCCAAACGGATTTTGGGATTGTCCCAATCCAGATACATTGACACCATACTAAAGAGGTTTAGTATGGAAGAGTCCAAGCGTGGGGACTTGCCCACGATCTCTGGAGTCACTCTCTCCAAAGAGATGTCTCCCAAGACTGATTTGGAGAGAGCTCGCATGCAAGGGATACCCTATGCTTCGGCAGTAGGCTCTATCATGTATGCGATGCTATGTACCAGACCCGATGTAGCATACTCACTAAGTATAGTGAGCAGGTATCAAGCTGATCCTGGAGAGAGTCACTGGACAGCTGTGAAGAGCATTCTCAAGTACTTACGAAGGACTAGAGATATGTTCTTGGTGTATGGTAACGGAGAGCTCCAAGTGGAGTCCTTTACCGATTCGAGCTTCCAGAGTGATAAGGACGACTCTAATTCACAGTCGGGCTTTGTCTTTACCCTTTACGGAGGGGCGGTTAGCTGGAAGAGTTCCAAGCAGGAAACCGTGGCAGACTAGACGATGGAGGCTGAATACATCGCTGCCAACGATGCTGCCAAAGAGGCTGTCTGGATCAAGAAGTTCATTACTGAACTTGGAGTGGTACCATCCATTGAGCATCCAATACCTTTGTATTGCGATAACAATGGAGCGGTGGCTTTGGCCAAGGAACCTAGGTCCCATCAGCGGTCCAGGCATATTCTGAGGCGGTATCACCTGATCCGGGAGATAGTTGATCGCCGGGAGATCGAGGTCAGGAGAGTTGACACGAAGGACAACACGGCGGATCCACTCACGAAGGCCATTCCACAGATACAGTTTGAGAGACTCTTCGGGATGCTCGGTATGCGATACTACAGCAGCTGGCCCTAGTGCAAGTGGGAGATTGTTAGTTGTATGTATGCCCTAGAGGCCAGTATTGTACAGATGATGTATATTATATTGGATGCTTGGACATATATAGAGATGACTTTCTTGCTCGATATGATAGTATGCTATCTGGTTACTCTTTATCTTAACATGTATACTTGTCTCTTTGAACTGTCTTCTTGTTACATGTTGATAAAGACCTTAGGATGTGTACTTGACTACCTGGACTATGATATAGATCATACTAGTGGGGACATGGTAGTCCATAAGTACATCCTTCAAGGTCCCTAGTCGTGGGTGTATCGAGATGGGGCATCGATATACCAGAGTAGACTAGCGTATACGCTTCTCGACCCATGAGATGGGCGATGGATGATCCCGTATCCATTGGTGTTTGACATCAGAGATGGTATACGGGTGCTCAGTGGAGACTGGGTACACTGGACGGACTCGCCGAGAACTCCCAGATGGTATTATACCTCACGTCAGATGGCAGTTCTCAAGTGACACTTGTACAGGTTAGTCTGTAGACCCGAGATCGTCATAGAGTCTTGTGTGATTCCCACTGTGCTTTGATCTCCACCTTACCACGTCCATGAGGGCGTGCAAAACGGTGGTCTTTGGGTACAGTCCCGAGTCACATGGAGGCAATGAGCGATAGGAGGGGTTTCGTCTCTCCCTGTATTGGGGGTTGATGTTGCGCTGTGCTCGATTGGCCGTAACAGGGAAGTCCCTGGCCAGGGCTGATCAGAGACTTGCTGGTAAGTGTTACGAGTAGTTTCTCGACCCGTTATGAGCCTCACATCGGCACGACTTATCGGTTATTGGGGTCTGACGTTTACCACCCCTAGACTTGATATGCGACATATCAGACGAACTTGCCGGACTGTACGGTAAGTGTTACTGGTTGGATTCACAGGAGTGTGAGCGGGCTAGCTCGTCGATCTTCTGATCGATCAATACCCGGATGGCCGTTACGTTTAGCAGACCGCTTGCGGCTTGTGGGTGCTTGATATGATCATCATCTGCTACCGGTGTATTGACGAGTCTTTAGAGTCCTACACAGAGGTTTCCTGGCTCAAGCGAAATGAAATAGGAGCGCATATGAGATATGTGCGGGACCGAGAATAATGCGCGTATGTGATACCGCATTTCATTCTCGCGATAAATGTTTCGATTGGTTATATTCGATATGACCTAGTTATCGAATCATTGATTCGATAAATCGATACATTGAATACTAGTCGGTTATGTGCGACATGACCGGATCATTGAATCAAATGTTGATTTAATGATTTAATGTATAATTATATATTTGATATATTACTTTGCATTAACTAGTATTGGTTCACTTTATATGGATTTTATCACTTGATGTGCAAGTTGTATATGTGATATACTTTTGTGCACATATTAGTATCATGTTTGATGATGCTTGATTATTTAGTTAAGTATATAGAATTAAACCATGGTTAATTTGATAATTAGGGTTTTTCATATTCATTTATTTATTTATTTGTTCATTTATTTATTTGGAAAGGATTGAGATAAGAATGGTGGAGAAGTTTGTCTTTAGTTGAAGCTTCATGAACCTTTGACTTCTTAACCATTCTTGTCTTCATGCTTAACCCTAACCTATCCAACTAACCATGGTCTATTCTCCACACTCAACTATGGTTTTCTTATGATAAGTATTGAATTATTTTCATTTTAATTCAACACTTATCATATTCTTTCTTCTTCTTGACCTTCTTCTTCAAGAAAGAAACCTTGATGCCATCAATGGCAACTTGAGATCCAAAGTGAGAAATCCAATTCTAAAGTGAACCCACCTCCTATTTCTTCACCCTCTACCTCTTGCCAAGTTGTTTTGGGTGTTTTCTTCACAAGTCTCACCTCTTGGTGAAGTTGGAGCTTGAACTTGTGCAACCTCGACGTAGATCATCTTCGGCACGAAGCCGACGACCTATTCCGCTCACTTCTCCGATGAAGCCGTCGCGAGAGTCCGAGATTCGAGATGGACAGCGAGAGGATGACCACGTGGAGCTAAGGAAGTGGATATCCGGATCTACAAAGGTTGTAACTTCCGATCTTTAGTTAAAGTGTTAACTAGATTTGTTTTACGCCTAGAATTCTAGCCGACGATCCGCGTTAGGGTTTCTCGGCACCATAATTTTTGTAAATTGGCATGGTTGATGCCTTGTGAGACCACTATAGGGTGTCTAGGAACCTTTCACCTATAACACTCTATACTTTCACTGGTTTGATTTCTGGGTTTTCGGTTCACTTAACCGCGTTACGCCTGTAGACGTTACGTGGTTAAGTGCCGGTCACGGGCCAAACTTTGGGTCGTGACAAAGTTGGTATCAAAGCGTAGGTTTTACCTTTCGGAGTGTAGGATGACCCTGGTATGATGGAGTAGGTAGCTGCAGCAGGGTAGCGTAGCGTGTGTATGTTCCGCGGCATACTCACGACACGGTACTCCGCCTACGCGACCTTAGGACTTGTTGATTTAAATTCCTTCTTGAGTCTATGCATTCTTGCGATTCGATTTCCGTATCCTTATCGAATCCTATTGTTCCTTTCAGCCAATATACCGCCAAAGACTACGAGGGCGCAGAGAGCGGCCGCGAGGGCCGAGATTCGAGTTGACTCGTCCGAGACGAGGACTGATCCGGGTAGTACACTGATTATGCCCGAGCAGGATGTTCCTGCCGTGACATATCAGATTGCTATGTTAGGGGCTGGTGTGCAGGAGATGCGCCAGACGATGGGATCCAGTATGCAGGAGATGCGCCAGACGATGAGATCTCTAGTTGAGACACTTCGAGCGCAGCGACCAGAGGTAGTTCTACCCGTTGCAGAGACCGCGGTGGTACACACAGTGGAGGCAGTTGCACCTGCGACTACAGAGGTTATTACCGTATCGCTGTCAGTGTTTATGAGGCTGAAGCCTCCGGTCTTCACAGGCACCGATGTGGCTGAGGACCCACAGTCTTTCATTGATAGGATGGCGCGGATATGTCGTTCACTTAGATGCGCAGATGCGAGATGGGTTGAGTTCGCGAGCTTTCTCCTGGAAGGTCTTGCGCAGAAATGGTGCGAATCAGTCGAGAAGGGTAGAGCAGCAGGTCATCCTCCTATGACCTGGACAGAGTTCGTGGCCCTATTCCATGCCCGCTTTCTTCCCCTGAGTGTCAGAGATGCTAGAGCACGCAGGTTCGAGTCCTTACGCCAGACGCCAGAGATGTCAGTGGCAGAGTACGAT
Source organism: Agapanthus africanus (assembly GCA_030015575.1). NCBI lineage: Eukaryota > Viridiplantae > Streptophyta > Magnoliopsida > Asparagales > Amaryllidaceae > Agapanthus > Agapanthus africanus. Next base: position 248,238,901 of record JASDDO010000031.1, on the reverse strand, counting down.
GTACTGTTCACCGAGCTATCAGTTTATGCTCCGTATCTAGTGGCTACTGAGGAGTTTCGAGTCAAGAGATTTGTCCGAGGCTTTCTTACACCACTATTCCTTGCTATCAGCGCGCAGCATTACGAGACATACGCAGCAGCAGTAGATGCAGCATTATTAGTTGAGGAGCCCCTTGCTGAGACTTCGGCAGTCCCAGAGCCGAAGAGAGTTCGTGCAGATATGTCAGTGCAGAGACGGCCTTTTCGGCGTCGTGAAAGGCACCTTGCGGTGGAAGTGATCCGAAGCGACGCCGGTTATTTAGCTCCTATCCCCAAAAGGGTCAGCGACCATCATCGGGATGTTACCATTGCGGGAGTTCTTATCATCGTGTGCGAGATTGTCCTGAGGTACCTCGGATTGAGGCGGTAGCACCGCATGTTATATTACCACCTTCACCACCCCAAACGGCATTGCCGATAGTACCTACTGTTACTCCGCGTCAGACGCATGCACAGAGAGGTCGTGGTCACGGAGGATTTGTTCATAGTGGACGAGGTGACCGAGGTAGAGGGCAGCCAGCGGCCTGCAGGGGACAGTTAGTTGCAGGTGGAGGACCGGCGCGAGTTTTTGCTTTGACGCATCAGGTCGCGTAGGCGTCCAATGCGGTGGTCTCAGGTATCCTTCCTGTATATTCGGTTGATGCACACGTGTTATTCGATCCCGGATCCACGCACTCGTACGTATCCACACACTTTGTGCCGAGTTTGGGTAGAGAGTCCGGTTTGCTTGACCAGCCGCTTGTTGTGACTTACATGGTTAAGTGCCGGTCACGGGGCAAACTTTGGGTCGTGACAAAGTTGGTATCAGAGCGTAGGTTTTACCTTTCGAAGTGTAGGATGACCCTGGTATGATGGAGTAGGTAGCTGCAGCAGGGTAGCGTAGCGTGTGTATGTTCCGCGGCATACTCACGACATGGTACTCCGCCTACGCGACCTTAGGACCTGTTGATTTAAATTCCTTCTTGTGTCTATGCATTCTTGCGATTCGATTTCCGTATCCTTATCGAATCCTATTGTTCCTTTCAGCCAATTTGCCGCCAAAGACTACGAGGGCGCAGAGAGCGGCCGCGAGGGCCGAGATTCGAGTTGACTCGTCCGAGACGAGGACTGATCCGGGTAGTACACCGGTTATGCCCGAGCAGGTTGTTCCTGCCGTGACAGATCAGATTGCTATGTTAGGGGCTGGTGTGCAGGAGATGCGCCCGATGATGGGATCCAGTATGCAGGAGATGCGCCAGATGATAGGATCTCTAGTTGAGACACTTCGAGCGCGGCGACCAGAGGTAGTTCCACCCGTTGCAGAGACCGTGGTGGTACCCGCAGTGCAGGCAGTTGCACCTGCGACTACAGAGGTTATTACAGTATCACTGTCAGAGTTTATAAGGCTGAAGCCTTCGGTCTTCACAGGCACCGATGTGGCTGAGGACCCACAGTCTTTCATTGATAGGATGGCGCGGATATGTCGTTCACTTAGATGCGCAGATGCGAGATGGGTTGAGTTCGCGAGCTTTCGCCTGGAAGGTCTTGCGCAGAAATGGTGCGAATCAGTCGAGAAGGGCAGAGCAGCCTATGACCTGGACAGAGTTCGTGGCCCTATTCCTTGCCCGTTTTCTTGCCCTAAGTGTCAGAGATGCAAGAGCATGCAGGTTCGAGTCCTTACGCCAGACGCCAGAGATATCAGTGGCAGAGTATGATGTGTTGTTCACCGAACTATCAGTTTATGCTCCGTATCTAGTGGCTACTGAGGAGTTGCAAGTCAAGAGATTTGTCCGAGGCTTGCTTACACCACTATTCCTTGCTATCAGCGCGCAGCATTACGAGACATACGCAGCAGCAGTAGATGCAGCATTATTAGTTGAGGAGCTCCTTGTTGAGACTTCGGCAGTCTCAGAGCCGAAGAGAGTTCGTGCAGATACGTCAGTGCAGAGACGGCCTTTTCGGCGTCGTAACAGGCACCTTGCAGGTGGCAGAGATCCGAGGCGAGGCCGGTTATTTAGCTCCTATCCCCAGGAGGGTCAGCGACCATCATCGGGATGTTACCGTTGCGGGAGTTCTTATCATCGTGTGCAAGATTGTCCTGAGGTACCCCAGAGTGAGGCGGCAGCACCGCATGTTACATTACCAGCTTCACCACCCCAAACGGCATTGCCGATAGTACCTACTGTTACTCCGCATCAGACGCATGGACAGAGAGGTCGTGGTCACGGAGGATTTGTTCATAGAGGACGAGGTGACCGAGGTAGAGGGCAGCCAGCGGCCGGCAGGGGACAATTAGTTGCAGTTGTAGGACCGGCGCGAGTTTTTGCTTTGACGCATCAGGACGCGCAGGCATCCAATGCGGTGGTCTCAGGTATCCTTCCTGTATGTTTGGTTGATGCACACTTGTTATTCGATCCCGGATCCACGCACTCGTACGTATCCACACACTTTGTGCCGAGTTTGGGTAGAGAGTCCGGTTTGCTTGACCAGCCGCTTGTTGCAACTACTCCTGTGGGAGAGTCGTTTGTTGCTAGGCACGTGTTCCGATCCTGTATCGTCCGTATTGGCGAGAGAGAGAGTTGCCTGTCGATTTGATCCTTCTTGAGATGTTGGACTTCGACGTCCTCTTGGGCATGGATTGGTTAGCCACGTGCTATGCTTCTGTTGACTGCCGCGAGAAGACAGTTCGATTTTGTTTTCCCGGCGAGTCGGTTGTTGTTGTGTTGGGGGACCGTGGTGTTACCCCTCACAGTGTGATTTCTTCTTTTCGTGCTGGACAGCTTTTGAGGAAGGGATGTCAGGGATTTCTCGCCTATGTTTGCGATACTAGAGCCACAGAGGTTCCGGTGGATCAGGTTCCGGTTGTTAGCGAGTTCCCTGATGTGTTCCCTGACGAGCTTCCAGGGCTACCGCCCGAGCGTGATATTTCTTTCTGTATTGATTTGGTTCCTGGCGCGCGGCCTATTTCTGTACCGCCTTATCGGATGGCCCCGGCGGAACTTCGAGAACTGAAGGGCCGGTTGCAAGATTTGCTGGACAAGGGACTTATTCGACCCAGTGTTTCTCCTTGGGGTGCTCCAGTCCTGTTTGTCAAGAAGAAGGACGACAGTATGCGTTTGTGTATCGACTACCGCCAGCTGAACAGGGTGACAGTGCGGAACAGGTATCCTTTGCCACGCATCGACGATTTTTTTTACCAGCTTCAGGGGGCAGGGTACTTTTCGAGGATCGATTTGCGATCAGGCTACCATCAGCTGCGGGTTCGACAGGAGGACATTTCAAGGATAGCTTTCCGCACGCGCTGCGGCCATTATGAGTTTTTGGTGATGTCGTTCGGACTCACCAACGCGCCAGCAGCATTCATGGACTTGATGAACCGCATTTTCCGTCCGTATCTTGATCTGTTCATCATAGTGTTTATTGACGATATCTTGGTGTATTCTCGGAGTAGAGAGGAGCACGAGCAGCACCTGCCGATTACACTGCAGACCTTGAGGGAGCATCAGCTTTTCGCCAAATTCTCCAAGTGTGCTTTCTGGCTAGACAGCGTAGACTTCTTGGGGCACGTGATTACATGAGATGGTATATGTGTGGATCCGAGGAAGATCGAGGCAGTTCGGAGATGGCCTAGACCCACGTCAGTGACGGAGGTTCGCAGCTTTCTAGGGCTGGCAGGCTATTACAGGCGATTTGTGCAGGACTTCTCTCGCATTGCTACACCTTTGACCGGGTTGACCCGGAAGGGGGTTCGCTTAGATTGGACGGAGGAGTGTAAGAACAGTTTCCAGCAGCTACGGTCTCTACTGACTACGACACCAGTGCTATCGTTGCCTTCAGGATCAGGTGGATTTGTGGTCTACTTTGATTCTTCACGAGTGGGGCTAGGGTGCGTTTTGATGCAGCATGACAGGGTGATTGCGTATGCTTCGCGGCAATTAAAGAAACATGAACAGAATTACCCCACTCATGATCTGGAGATGGCTGCAGTGGTCTTTGCACTCAAGATCTGGCGACATTATCTATATGGAGAGTCGTGCCAGATATTCACTGACCACAAGAGCTTAAAGTATATATTTCAGCAGCGAGACCTGAACCTTAGACAGCGCCGATGGATGGAATTAGTGAAGGACTACGATTGTGAGATCTTGTATCACCCGGGCAGGGCGAATGTAGTGGCGGATGCTTTGAGCAGGAGGCCTGGGGGTGGTCTATCTTGTTTGAGCGCAGTGCAGAGGCAGTCGTCGGCAGATTGGCAGATCTTATGCGACAGCCGGGTACAGTTCGAGTTTATGCCGATCGGAGGACAGATTGCGCATGTTCGTGCACGCCCACAGTTGCTTGACCGTATACATGAGGCACAACACAGTGATGACCGCTGTTAAGAGATCAGGACACAGATGGGACATGGCAGATTTTCCGAGTTCGTGATCGATGATCAGGGGATACTACGATTTGGAGCTAGACTGTGCGTACCAGATACTGAGGGATTGCGGCACGAGATTCTTGAGGAGGCACATCGGTCGGTATATAGTGTTCATCCCGGTTCCACCAAGATGTACCATGACTTGAGAGATGTTTACTGGTGGGATGGAATGAAGAGAGACATTGCAGATTTTGTGTCGAGATGCCTGACTTGTCAGCAAGTCAAGGCTGAGCACCATAGGCCCGCGGGAGAGCTACAGCCGTTACCCATTCCGGAGTGGAATTGGGAAAAGATCTCTATGGATTTCATTGTGGGTCTACCAAGGACTAGTCGAGGGTATGACTACATCTGGGTGATCGTGGATCGTTTGACAAAAGCGGCTCACTTCCTACCGGTGAAGACGACTTTCGGGTTTTCTCAGTATGCCCAGATTTACATTGATGAGATTATACGACTGCACGAAGTTCCGACATGTATCGTGTCCGATAGAGGCACCCAGTTTACCAGCCGACTATGGCAGAGGCTTCAGGAGGCTTTGGGCACTCGCTTGAGTTTTAGCACAGCATTCCATCCGCAGATCGACGGACAGTCAGAGCGGACTTTTCAGACTCTCGAGGACATGCTCAGGGCATGCGTATTAGACTTCGGAGGTAGCTGGGATCATCATTTGCCCTTAGTAGTGTTCTCCTACAACAACAGCTACCAGGAGACCATTCAGATGGCACCGTTTGAGGCTCTTTATGGGAGGAGATGCAGATCGCCCACCTGTTGGACGGAGCTCAGTCAGAGCTGTATCTTAGGGCCGCAGATTGTGGAGGAGACGACCGCGAAGATCCAGTTGATTCGCGATAGGATGAGAGCAGCCCAGAGTAGGCAGAGGTCTTATGCGGACCATCGTCGGCGCAGACTTTAGTTTTCTGTTGGTGATCATGTTTTCTTGAGGGTCTCCCCAATGAAAGGCGTGATGAGATTTGGGAAGAAGGGGAAGCTTAGTCTCAGAAATGTGGGCCCCTTCGAGATCCTCGAGCGTGTTGGTGCGGTTGCGTATCGATTAGCCCTTCCGTCCAGTTTTCCAGACGTGCACCCCGTATTTCACGTTTCGATCCTCCGCAAATATCTTCATGATCCTTCGCATGCAATTCAGCACCCGACGATCCAGCTTGAGCGCGACCTTTCCTATACAGAGCAGCCGGTGATGATCTTGGATCGACAAGAGAAGAAATTGAGGTCGAATGAGATACCGTCTGTCAAGATACTTTGGCATGGCCAGAGCGGTGAGGAGGTCACTTGGGAGACCGAGAGCGAGATGAGGAAGATGTATCCCCATCTTTTTGAAGGTGCGTATAGTTAGATTTTTAAATTCGGGGACCGAATTTCTTTAAGGGGGGTAGATTGTAACACCTTGAATTTCCGTTAGAATGTTTTTCATGATAATTAGTAATTTTATGTGTTATTATATATGTGTGCATAGGATTATTAGTTTTTTAGTCGTGTTAGCAAATTGGAAAATTTTCCTTTGTAGTGTAGTGTTGCACACTTAGCCATTTTTGGGACTTTGGGTTTTGGTAGCATGTTAACCATTATTGTGTTGCATGGTTGCTAACTTATTTCCCCACCCTTTAATCAAAACAAAACCCTTTTTCATAATTCAAAATCCTAATAAACAAATGAGCATGGTGTTAGGTTAGAGGTTGACTTTTTTGACCCCATTTCCTTCTCTTCTCTCTCTCATCTCCTCACTTCAGAAATTCTGGAGATTTCAGCAGAAAAACCTTGGCTTTCCTTCATCTTTTCCTCTCTTTTTCACTTCTCCTTGATTCCCAAACAAATCCTACATAAAAACCACACATTTCCTTCACAAAACCTTAGGAAAAATGAGTTTTTGAGGTGTTTGGAGGCTAATCTGCACACCTGAGCTGGGAGCTGGACTTTTGGTGTTTTATAAGGTCTTTAGAAGGTATAAATTCATGTCTTAACCTCTTTTTCCATAACTTGCATGTTTAGTTTCAAAATATCATCTTTTTGTGCAATTTTAGTGCTATTGAAGGGAGTTAGTGTTAATATGTTAAAATTTATGTCGTTGTGGCTTGATTAGCTTGTTAATGAGTTATTAGTGTGGGTTTAGACTTAGGTTTGTTTCAGATTTCAGAAAAATACCTTAAAGTTTGATTTTAGTGCAAAAGTGTGGATTTTAACTAGAAATAAGGTTCTGTAGGATCTACTGCTACCCGAGATATTTCAGAGTGAAACTAGAGGTTAATGTAGCATGTATGGGGGGTATAGAGTTCACACACCAAACCTGGGAGCCCAATTCCCTACCAAGGCCGCCGAAATAAGCATTCTGGCCGCAATTTGCGGCCAGATGGGGGTGTTTTGGGTTGGGTTTTGGGGTGATGGTGTCTACTGCTATGTGGGTTATTTTGGTATATCTAGTTTTACAATATCTTTTCTGTATCAAAATCTGGAGTAGAATACCCTATTTCCCGTATTTTCAATCTTTCGAGACACACGTGATACGTGTTTGTGGGTTTTGGGTTTTTGCGTATCGCGACGCGTCGGAGTGGCTTCAGGCGCGTAATCACACGTTTTAGCGTATCGCGCACACGCGCGCTTGGTTCACGACACGAGTTACTAGTTCGGCTTTAATGTCGTGGTTGTGTGATGTCAAGCTTATGTATGTTATATTGTGTAATTCTAGGTTCGCAGGCGAGTACGGCGGACGCCGCGCAGAAGGGCAAGCAAGTTGTTGGCTATACCTAGCGAGAGACTTCGGTGAGTAGATTTAACATCTACGGGGATATCGCCCGCATGGCGTTCTACGTCAGGGCTGATAGGACCTTATAGCTATATTTACATGCATTGACTGTGCATGGCTACTATTTAGTGCATACTGCATTCCCTGCTATATGGATATAAACTAGAATTGATAGAACACCGCACCATTACTAACGGTCCATGTTGCACGAGCACTATCCTGCATGTTACACACACACCGTTAGTAATTGCCATGACACTCACACAGTAGAATTTACATCGGATCATTATATTGTAGCTCATCTATATGTGACTTGACATGATATTCATATTTGATGCACATATCATATCGGATCATTGACTTGCATATTGGTTTGGATTACATGTGATTTCTGGATTTAGGAACCGTGGCTATTTCAAATATGTAATCATTTAAAAACCCGGTTCCCTTGATATGATATTTCGGTGCGTCCACCATGTGTTTTCTCGGTGCTAGAGTGATATATGTGAACCCGAATCAAGGAGCTGGTTGAGGCCGATTACGGGTATATGGTGGACCCGGTATGGTACCCCGGGGCGAGAACGGTTTCGCTGTGTAGTAGACGGTGAACCTAGCAGAGGGACTACTACCTACCGGTGATTGGTTGGACCTGACAGTTATCCGGAGGATACTGATCAGAGTCGATAGATGGATGCGGGATGATCCGGACTGCCGGGGCCGAGGGCCGATACCGCAGACGGAGCCCGTGGGCTGACCCGGACTGACGGGGCCCGATGGATGAGGATTTGCGTGTCGATGCTGGACACGAGTATTTATGATATTTGGGTGCCGATGTTGGGCACTCGGGATTCTCAGAGATTTACAGGATTTGAGTGCCGATGAGAGTGACGGCGCCTGAGCTATTTGGGGGATCTGGGTGCATTGATGGACACCGATTATATATTCCACGTTGACATTCCGTGTAGATGTTATATTGCCCATGCTCAGCCTTTATTATTGTACCTCATCCTGTAGTTATATTACCTGATAGAGCACTTGCATGATTATTGCACATACTGCTTATCACATATTGATATCATCTGTTGGCATATGATAGAGTAGCGCAGTACGTGCATGCTCGCGATTACCTTTATATGTTATCTCTATTCACGAGTTGGCAACTCACCCCCGTTGTGCCACATTGTTTGCAGGTTGCCCTTCGGAGTAGTCGCGGCTGTAACACTTTGGATTTCCTTTTGATTGTCTTTTGTGATAATTAGTGATCGTACGTGTTATTATATATGTGTTCCTAGGTTTATTAGCCACTTTTATTAGTGGTTGCATTTTGGGAATTTTCTTGTGCTAGTGCACACATGCACACTTAGCCATTTTTGAGACTTAGGGTTTTGATGACTTGTTAACCATTCTTTTATGCATGGTTCTTTTTAGTTTTCCCCACCATTTATTCATATCTTAACCCCTTTTCACAAATTCAAATCCTATTAAAAAAATTAAGAGCATGGTGTTAGGTAAAGATGTTGACTTTTGACCCCATCTCCTTGCTCTTCTCTCTCTCTTCTACTCATTCAGATTTCCTGCAGATTCCAGCAGAGAAAAACCCCTTTTCCTCCATCTTTTCTTCTCCTTTCTCATTCTCCTTTGATCCCTACACAAAAACCCCACACAATCCACACATTTCCTTCACAAACCTTAGAAAAAGTGAGCTTTTTGAGGTGTTTGAAGCAAATCTGCATACTTGAGGGAAAAAGCTGGAACTTTTGGTCTTCCTAGGGTCTTTAGAAGGTATTAACTCATATTTGCACTTCTTTTCCTTAGACTTGTTGTATTCTCTAGTAAAAATCACTTTTTTGTGCATTTTTAGTGATATTAAGGGATATTGGTGATTCACATGTTAGATTAGGGTTTTGTTAGTTGTGTTAGCTCTATTAGGTGTTATTAGAGCTATCTTAGGCCAAGTTTTGTTTCAGTTTGCACAAAAATACCCTAAAGTTCCATTTTTAGTGCAAAGTGTGGATTTTAACTTAGATAAGGCACTGTAGGAAATCTGCTACTACCCGAGACTTTTCAGAACAAAACTAGACATCACTGAAGCATGTATGGGGAGTATAGAGTGCACCAACCAAACCTGGGAACCCAATTCCCAAGTCTGGCCGCCGAAATGGGCATTCTGGCCGCAAATTGCGGCCAGATAGGGGAGATTTGGGTTGGGGTTTGGGGTGTGGGTCTCTGCTTGTATGTGAGTTATTTTGGTATATATAGTTTTGTAATATCTTTCCTGTATCAAAATCTGGGGTAGAATACCTATTTTCCCGTATTTTCAACCTTTCGCGACACGCGTGATACGTGTGTGTGGGTTTTGGGTTTCTGCGTATCGCGACGCGTCGGAGTGATTTCAGGCGCGTAACCACACGTTTTAGCGTATCGCGCACACGCGCGCTTGGTTCGCGACACGAGTTACTGGTTCGGCTTAAATGTCGCGTTTTTGTGATTTCAAGCTTACGTGTGATATATTGTGTAATTCTAGGTTCGTAGGCGAGTACAGCGGACGCCGCGCAGGAAGGGAAACAGGTTGTTGGCTATACCTAGTGGGAGGCTACGGTGAGTAGATTTCACATCTACGGGGATATCGCCCGCATGGCGTTCTACGTCAGGGCTGATAGGACCTTATAGTGTTCCTTTTATATATATTGCATGTTCATGGGTACCATCTAGTGCATTGCATACCTACTACATACATCACATTGGATCATTGCATTGTATCATTGCATTGTAGCTCATTTTATATGTGACATGACTTGATATTCACACTTGATACCTATATCACATTGGATCATTGCATTGTAACTCATTTTATATGTGACATGACTTGATATTCACACTTGATACCTATATCACATTGGATCATTGCATTGTAGCTCATCTATATGTGACATGACTTGATATTCATACTTGGTGCACATATCACACCACAATTACTTGTATTATTGGTTGAGTTTTCATGTGATTTCTGGATTTGGGAACCGTGGCCTTTTCAAATAAGTAATCATTTAAAAACCCGGTTCCCTTGATATGATATTTTGGGGCGTCACCGCGTGTTTTCTCGGTGCTAGAGGCATGTATTGAGAGAGGGCTGACCCGGACTGACGGATGCCCGGTGTATTGAGAGGGCTGACCCGGACTGACGGATGCCCGATATATTGAGAGAGGGCTGACCCGGACTGACGGATGACCGATGTATTGAGAGGGCTGACCCGGACTGACGGATGCCCGGTGTATTGAGAGGGCTGACCCGGACTGACGGATGCCCGATATATTGAGAGAGGGCTGACCCGGACTGACGGATGCCCGGTGTATTGAGAGGGCTGACCCGGACTGACGGATGCCCGATATATTGAGAGAGGGCTGACCCGGACTGACGGATGCCCGGTGTATTGAGAGGGCTGACCCGGACTGACGGATGCCCGATCTATTGAGAGAGGGCTGACCAGGACTGACGGATGCCCTCTGTTTTGAGAGGGCTGACCCGGACTGACGGATGCCCGGTGTATTGAGAGGGCTGACCCGGACTGACGGATGCCCGATATATTGAGAGAGGGATGACCCGGACTGACGGATGCCCGATGTATTGAGAGGGCTGACCCGGACTGACGGATGCCCGATATATTGAGAGAGGGATGACCCGGACTGACGGATTCCCGATATATACCTTGAGAGAGGGCTGACCCGGATTGACGGATGCCCGATACAGGATGTTTTGCGTGTCGATGCTAGACACGAGTATTTATGATATTTGGGTGCCGATGTTGGGCACTCGGGATTTTCAGAGATGTACAGGATTTGAGGGACGAGGAGAGTGCCGGCGCATGAGCTATTTTTGGGAGATCTGGGTGCATCGAGAAACCGATTATATATTCCACGTTGACATTCCGTGTAGCTATTATATAGCCCTTGCTCAGCATTACTTTTGTACCTCATCCTGTAGATGTATTACCTGATTGAGCATTACTTTGTACCTCATCCTGTAGATGCATTACCTGTTAGTGCATTGGTACCTCATCCGGTAATACAGTACCCTATAGAGCACTTGTATGATTATTGCACATACTGCTTATCACATATTGATTTCATCTGTTGGCATATGATAGAGTAGCGTAGTACGTGCATGCTCGCGATTACCTTTATATGTTATCTCTATTCACGAGTTGGCAACTCACCCCCGTTGTGCCACAGTTGTTTGCAGGTTGCCCTTCGGAGTAGTCGCGGCAGGCTGCTTTGCATCTTTTGACACAGATACCCCCATAGTTGGTGTACTAGCTCTTTTGCTGATAGGTGGGTTTTGTGCGGTATCTGTTTATCTTTCAGTGTGTACATTGTTGTATCTAGTATTCTCCATCTACCATGTATGTATTTGACTTAGAGACAGTGTGAGGACGATGTTGTATTATATTTGTTTTCTGGTGTCGAGCTCGTTGTGAGCCGACTGTACTTACAGTTTATCCTATCTATGATGTTCCCACTTGTGGATCTTGATCTTCGCTACGGCGTCGTATTTTACTATCTTGGTGCTTGTTTACTTAGATTTCTTATCATGTTCGTAAGTGTTTCCATTTAAAACTTCTAACACTCTATACTTCCACTGGTTTGATTTCTGGGTTTTTCGGTTCACTTAGCTACGTTACGCCTGTAGACGTTACGTGGTTAAGTGCCGGTCACGGGCTAAACTTCGGGTCGTGACAAAGTTGGTATCAGAGCGTAGGTTTTACCTTTCGGAGTGTAGGATGACCCTGGTATGATGGAGTAGGTAGCTGCGGCAGGGTAGCGTAGCGTGTGTATGTTCCGCGGCATACTCACGACACGGTACTCCGCCTACGCGACCTTAGGACTTGTTGATTTAAATTCCTCCTTGAGTATATTCATTCTTGCGATTCGATTTCCGTATCCTTATCGAATCCTGTTGTTTCTGATAGCCAATATGCCGCCAAGGACTACGAGGGCGCAGAGAGCGGCCGTGAGAGCCGAGGTTCGAGTTGATTCATCTGAGACAATGACTAATCCGAGTAGTACTCCTGTTGTATCAGGACAGATTGTTTCCCCTACGACAGCTCAGATCGCTAGACTAGTGGTTGAGATGCAGGGCCTACGCCAGGCGATGAGCTCGTTGGTAGAGGTCGTGCGAGCGCAGCGATAAGTGGTTGTCACCCCTGTTACCCAGTTGTTCCTTGCGATCATCATGCAGTATTCCGTCCCCTACATAGCACCGGTGGAGGCAGCTCCCATTTACGAGACACGTCTTCCAGAGACCGTGAGAATTCCGGAACAGTTGTGGAATCATACTGGTGTACCAGCCCAGAGCAGAGGCTTAGGACGAGGACAGTTGTTCGGCTCTCATCCCCAGGGAGGAAAGCAGCCAGCGCGTAGATGTTTGCGATGTGGGAGCCTTCAATACCTCATCAGGCAGTGTTCCTTCACACCACGTCAGGGTCATGTTCTGAGACGTCGTGGACGCGGAGGGTTTGCACAGAGGGGTCAGGCTAGTAGAGGATGAGTTCGGTCAGTCGCAAATGAGGGACAGGCACAAGTTTTCTCTTCGACTCATCGGGACGCGCGGGTATCCAATGTTGTGGTTTCAGGTACTCTTTCAGTTTGTCCTTTGTTGCACACGTATTGTTTGATCCGGATCCTTGTGCTCATATGTTTTCACGTACTCGTATGTATCCACACACCTTGGGCCGAGTTTGAGTAGAGAGTCCGGTTTGCTTGGTCAACCGCTTGTTGTGACTACTCCTACGGGAGAGTCGTTTGTTGCTAGGCACGAGTTCCGATCCTGTACCGTCCGTATAGGCGATAGAGAGTTGTCGGTCGATTTGATCCTTCTTGAGATGTTGGACTTCGACGTTCTTTTGGGCATGAATTGGTTAGCCACGTGCTATGCTTTTATTGACTACCGCCAGCTGAACAGGGAGACAGTGCGGAACAGATATCCTTTGCCACGCATCGACGATTTGTTCGACCAGCTTCAGGGGGGCAGGATACTTTTCGAGGATCGATTCGCGATCGGTCTACCATCAGCTGCGGGTTCGACGGGAGGATATTCCTAGGACAGCCTTCCGCACACGTTGCTGCCATTATGAGTTTTTGGTGATGTCGTTCGGACTCACCAACGCGCCAGCAGCATTATGGACATGATGAACCGTATTCTCCGGCCGTATCTTGATCTGTTCATTATGGTGTTTATGGACGATATCTTGGTGTATTCTCGGAGTAGAGAGGAGCACGAGCAGCACCTACGGATTTCACTGCAGACCTTGAGGGAGCATCAGCTTTTCGCCAAATTCTCAAAGCGTGCCTTCTGCTAGATAGCGTGGACTTCTTGGGGCACGTGATTACACGAGATGGTATATGTGTCGACCCGAGGAAGATCGAGGCAGTTCGGAGTTGGTCCAGACCCACGTCAGTGACGGAGATTCGCAGCTTTCCAGGGCTGGCAGGCTATTACCGGCGATTCGAGCAGTACTTCTCTCGCATTGCTACACCTTTGACCGGGTTGAACCGGAAGGGAGTTCGCTTTGATTGGACGGGGGAGTGTGAGCACAGTTTTCAGCGTTTACGGGCTCTACTGACTACGACACCAGTGCTATCATTGCCTTCGGGATCAGGCGGACTTGTGGTCTACAGCGATGCTTCACGAGTAGGGTTGGGATGCGTTTTGATGCAGCATGATAGGGTGATTGTGTATGCTTCACGGCAATTAAGGAGAAATGAACAGAATTACCCTACTCATGATCTGGAGATGGCTGCAGTGGTCTTTGCACTCAAGATCTGGCGACATTATCTGTATGGAGAGTCATGCCAGATATTCACTGACCACAAGAGCTTAAAGTACATATTTCAGCAGCGAGACCTGAACCTTAGACAGCGCCGATGGATGGAGTTAGTGAAGGATTTCGATTGTGAGATCTTGTATCACCCGGGCAGGGCGAAGGTAGTGGCGTATGCTTTGAGCAGGAGGCCCGGGGGTAGTCTATCCTGTTTGAGCGCAGTACAGAAGCAGTCGTCGGCGGATTGGCAGATCTTATGCGACAGCCGGGTACAGTTCGAGTTTACGCCGATCGGGGGACAGATTGCGCATGTTCTTGCACGCCCACAGTTGCTTGACCGTATACAAGAGGCACATCACAGTGATGACCGCTGTTCAGAGATCAGGACACAGATGGGACAGGGCAGATTTTCCGAGTTCGTGATCGATGATCGGGGGATACTACGATTTGGAGCTAGACAGTGCGTACCAGATGCTGAGGGATTGCGGCGCGAGATTCTTGAGGAGGCACATCGATCGGTATATAGTGTTCATCCCGGTTCCACCAAGATGTACCATGACTTGAGAGATGTTTACTGGTGGGACGGTATGAAGAGGGACATTGCAGATTTTGTGTCGAGATGCCTGACTTGTCAGCAAGTCAAGGCTGAGCACCAGAGGCCCGCGGGAGAGCTACAGCCGTTACCCATTCCGGAGTGGAAATAGGAACAGATATCTATAGACTTCATTGTGGGTCTACCCAGGACTAGTCGAGGGTATGACTCCATCTGGGTGATCGTGGATCGTTTGAAGAAAGCGGCTCACTTTCTACCGGTGAAGACGACTTTCGGGTTTACCCAGTTTACCAGCCGGCTATGGCAGAGGCTTCAGGAGGCTTTGGGCACTCGCTTGAGTTTCAGCACGGCATTCATTCCGCAGACCGACGGGCAGTCAGAGCGGACCTTTCAGACTCTCGAGGACATGCTCAGAGCATGCGTTTTAGACTTCGGAGGTAGCTGGGATCATCATTTACCCTTAGTAGAGTTCTCCTACAACAACAGCTACCAGGAGACCATTCAGATGGCACCGTTTGGGGCTCTTTATGGGAGGATATGCATATCACCCACCTGTTGGACGTAGCCCAGTGAGAGCAGTATCTTAGGGCCACAGATCGTGAAGGAGACGACAGTAAAGATCCAGTTGATTCGCGATAGGATGAGAACATCCCAGAGTAGGCAGAGATCTTATGCGGACCGTCGTCGGCGCAGACTTGAGTTTTCTGTTGGTGACCACGTTTTCTTGAGGGTCTTCCCAGTGAAGGGCGTGATGAGGTTTGGAAAGAAGGGGGAAGCTTAGTCCCAGATATGTGGGCCTCATTCGAGGTCCTTGAGCATATTGGTGCAGTTGCGTATCGATTAGCCCTTCCGCCCAGTTTTCCAGACGTGCATCCCGTATTTCACGTTATGATGCTCCGCAGATATCTTCATGATCCATCGCATGCGATTCAGCACCCGATGACCCAGCTTGAGCGCGACCTTTCCTACGCAAAGCAGCCGGTGATGATCTTAGATCGACAAGTGAAGAAATTGAGGCCGAAGGAGATACCGTCCGTCAAGATACTTTGGCGTGGCCAGAGCGGCGAGGAAGTCACTTGGGAGACCGAGAGCGAGATGAGGAGGAGGTATCCCCATCTTTTTGAAGGTGCGTATAGTTAGATTTTTAAATTCGGGGACCGAATTTCTTTAAGGGGGGTAGATTGTAACACTTTAGATTTCCGTTTGATTGTCTTTTGTGATAATTAGTGATCGTACGTGTTATTATATATGTGTTCCTAGGTTTATTAGCCACTTTTATTAGTGGTTGCATTTTGGGAATTTTCTTGTGCTAGTGCACACATGCACACTTAGCCATTTTTGAGACTTAGGGTTTTGATGACTTGTTAACCATTCTTTTGTGCTTGGTTCTTTTTAGTTTTCCCCACCATTTATTCATATCTTAACCCCTTTTCACAAATTCAAATCCTATTAAAAAAATTAAGAGCATGGTGTTAGGTGAAGATGTTGACTTTTGACCCCATCTCCTTGCTCTTCTCTCTCTCTCTTCTACTCATTCAGATTTCCTGCAGATTCCAGCAGAGAAAAAACCCTTTTCCTCCATCTTTTCTTCTCTTTTCTCATTCTCCTTTGATCCCTACACAAAAACCTTACACAATCCACACATTTCCTTCACAAACCTTAGAAAAAGTGAGCTTTTTGAGGTGTTTGAAGCAAATCTGCATACTTGAGGGAAAAAGCTAGAACTTTTGGTCTTCCTAGGGTCTTTAGAAGGTATTAACTCATATTTGCACTTCTTTTCCTTAGACTTGTTGTATTCTCTAGTAAAAATCTCTTTTTTGTGCATTTTTAGTGATATTAAGGGATATTGGTGATTCACATGTTAGATTAGGGTTTTGTTAGTTGTGTTAGCTCTATTAGGTGTTATTAGAGCTATCTTAGGCCAAGTTTTGTTTCAGTTTGCACAAAAATACCCCAAAGTTCCATTTTTAGTGCAAAGTGTGGATTTTAACTTAGATAAGGCACTGTAGGAAATCTGCTACTACCCGAGACTTTTCAGAACAAAACTAGACATCACTGAAGCATGTATGGGGAGTATAGAGTGCACCAACCAAACCTGGGAACCCAATTCCCAAGTCTGGCCGCCAAAATGGGCATTCTGGCCGCAAATTGCGGCCAGATAGGGGAGATTTGGGTTGGGGTTTGGGGTGTGGGTCTCTGCTTGTATGTGAGTTATTTTGGTATATATAGTTTTGTAATATCTTTCCTGTATCAAAATCTGGGGTAGAATACCTATTTTCCCGTATTTTCAACCTTTCGCGACACGCGTGATACGTGTGTGTGGGTTTTGGGTTTCTGCGTATCGCGACGCGTCGGAGTGATTTCAGGCGCGTAACCACACGTTTTAGCGTATCGCGCACACGCGCGCTTGGTTCGCGACACGAGTTACTGGTTCGGCTTAAATGTCGCGTTTTTGTGATTTCAAGCTTACGTGTGATATATTGTGTAATTCTAGGTTCGTAGGCGAGTACAGCGGACGCCGCGCAGGAAGGGAAACAGGTTGTTGGCTATACCTAGTGGGAGGCTACGGTGAGTAGATTTCACATCTACGGGGATATCGCCCGCATGGCGTTCTACGTCAGGGCTGATAGGACCTTATAGTGTTCCTTTTATATATATTGCATGTTCATGGGTACCATCTAGTGCATTGCATACCTACTACATACATCACATTGGATCATTGCATTGTATCATTGCATTGTAGCTCATTTTATATGTGACATGACTTGATATTCACACTTGATACCTATATCACATTGGATCATTGCATTGTAGCTCATTTTATATGTGACATGACTTGATATTCACACTTGATACCTATATCACATTGGATCATTGCATTGTAGCTCATCTATATGTGACATGACTTGATATTCATACTTGGTGCACATATCACACCACAATTACTTGTATTACTGGTTGAGATTTCATGTGATTTCTAGATTTGGAACCGTGGCCTTTTCAAATAAGTAATCATTTAAAAACCCGGTTCCCTTGATATGATATTTTGGGGCGTCACCCCATGTTTTCTCGGTGCTAGAGGCATGTATTGAGAGAGGGCTGACCCGGACTGACGAATGCCCGGTGTATTGAGAGGGCTGACCCGGACTGACGGATGCACGATATATTGAGAGAGGGCTGACCCGGACTGATGGATGCCCGATGTATTGAGAGGGCTGACCCGGACTGACGGATGCCCGGTGTATTGAGAGGGCTGACCCGGACTGACGGATGTCCGATTTATTGAGAGAGGGCTGACCCGGACTGACGGATGCCCGGTGTATTGAGAGGGCTGACCCGGACTGACGGATGCCCGATATATTGAGAGAGGGCTGACCTGGACTGACGGATGCCCGGTGTATTGAGTGGGCTGACCCGGACTGACGGATGCCCGATATATTGAGAGATGGCTGACACGGACTGACGGATGCCCGATGTATTGAGAGGGCTGACCCGGACTGACGGATGCCCGGTGTATTGAGAGGGCTGACCCGGACTGACGGATGCCCGATATATTGAGAGAGGGCTGACCCGGACTGACGGATGCCCGATGTATTGAGAGGGCTGACCCGGACTGACGGATGCCCGATATATTGAGAGAGGGTTGACCCGGATTGACGGATTCCTGATATATACCTTGAGAGAGGGCTGACCCGGATTGACGGATGCCCGATACAGGATGTTTTGCGTGTCGATGCTAGACACGAGTATTTATGATATTTGGGTGCCGATGTTGGGCACTCGGGATTCTCAGAGATGTACAAGATTTGAGGGCCGAGGAGAGTGCCGACGCATGAGCTATTTTTGGGAGATCTGGGTGCATCGAGAAACCGATTATATATTCCACGTTGACATTCCGTGTAGATATTATATTGCCCTTGCTCAGCATTACTTTTGTACCTCATCCTGTAGATGTATTACCTGATAGAGCATTACTTTGTACCTCATCCTGTAGATGCATTACCTGTTAGAGCATTGGTACCTCATCCGGTAGTACAGTACCCTATAGAGCATTTGCATGATTATTGCACATACTGCTTATCACATATTGATTTCATCTGTTGGCATATGATAGAGTAGCGTAGTACGTGCATGCTCGCGATTACCTTTATATGTTATCTCTATTCACGAGTTGGCAACTCACCCCCGTTGTGCCACAGTTTTTGCAGGTTGCCCTTCGGAGTAGTCGCGGCAGGCTGCTTTGCATCTTTTAACACAGATACCCCCATAGTTGGTGTACTAGCTCTTTTGCTGATAGGTTGGTTTTGTGCGGTATCTGTTTATCTTTCAGTGTGTACATTGTTGTATCTAGTATTCTCCATCTACCATGTATGTATTTGACTTAGAGACAGTGTGAGGACGATGTTGTATTATATTTGTTTTCTGGTGTCGTGCTCGTTGTGAGTCGACTGTACTTACAGTTTATCCTATCTTTGATGTCCCCACTTGTGGATCTTGATCTTCGCTACGGCGTCGTATTTTACTATCTTGGTGCTTGTTTACTTAGATTTCTTATCATGTTCGTAAGTGTTTCCATTTAAAACTTCTAACACTCTATACTTCCACTGGTTTGATTTCTGGGTTTTTCGGTTCACTTAGCTGCGTTACGCCTATAGACGTTACGTGGTTAAGTGCCGGTCACTGGCCAAACTTCGGGTCGTGACAGCGGCAGGCTGCGTTTTGCATCTTTTGACATAGATACCACCATGGTTGGTGTACTAGCTCTTTTGCTGATAGATGGGTTTTGTGCGGTATCTGTTTATCTTTCAGTTATGTACATTGTTGTATCTAGTATTCTCCATCTACCATGTATGTATTTTACTTAGAGATAGTGTGAGGACGATGATGTATTTTACTTGTATTCTGGTGTCGAGCTCGCTGTGAGCCGACTGTACTTGCAGTTTATTCTATCTGTGATGTTCCCACTTGTGGATCTTGATCTTCGCTACGGCGTCGTATATTGTTAGCTTGGTGATTGTTTACTTAGATTTCTTAACATGTTAGTAAGTGCTTTCATTTAAAACTTATAACACTCTATGCTTTCACTGGTTTGATTTCTGGGTTTTCGGTTCACTTAACCGCGTTACGCCTGTAGACGTTACGTGGTTAAGTGCCGGTCACGGGCCAAACTTTGGGTAATGACAAAACGTTGCTTATGTTTTGCATCTGCGCTAGTCCCGCCCCGCTATGCTGTTAGTTAAGTAACCTAACGGTTCATACCGGGACATTGTAGCGAATGCGGATGGCATAAGCGTACGTTTTATTTTCGTTTCTTTTCTGTAATGGCTTAAGGACTTACATGATGGGACTACATTAATATGATTAATGTAAAAAAAAAGAAACCTAAAAAGATATTGTAGAATAAGATTTGAAACCTACTCGGCTTTTTATGAAAAAGCAAGATTTCAAAAGGCGGAGCTTAAGCCACTCTTTTTTAAACCAATAGATTGTACAACAATATCAAGTTCGAAGCGTTAAAGGTTTTCTTAAAAACTATACACAGCCCTCCGTCATTTTCGGAAGTAGAGTACTCAGTATTCGTGCTACGTATGTTGATTATAGTCAAGGCGTAGTGTACGGTAGCTAAGTGATGTCTTCCTACACAGCATATGATGCGATTAATTAGGACATTCATGTGATTATGTTGATTATAGTCAAGGGTCATATTGGTGGGTCTAATTAATCATGAAATGACGGGTAGAACTTGACTAGTACTTATGATATGTTGATCATAGTCAAGGTCATAAGTGTAGGGGTAAAAACCATATCGGGAGTTTCAAGTGTTGAAATTTGCAATGAGATTGCATACCTTCTATGTGATAGTAGGACCCCGATCCCACTGTGAGCAATAGTTGCTCCCGGGAGAATTTTGCACTATACAATTAGCTAACTCATTAGGTGTCTAGAAAGGTGTCAATGGGGCTACGCCTATGGGAAAATGAGGTTTATTTTAATTAGGTCCGTGCGAAAGCACGGGGAACCTCCCTCAGAAGTACCGGCACTGTCCTGGCTGAACGGTTAGTGAAGTTGTAAAATGTAATTAATCCTGGTTAATTTTTTCCTTTTGAGGTTTGAAGGAAAATTTGATAAAAGCAGTGGGAGACATCGATTAGATAAGATAAATAACCAATCTAATTTTTTCAAGAGCTTTCGCTGAGTGTATTCTTTTCTCTCTCCTAATGGCAGATAACCAAGACTGGACTAAAGCTACTATTAGAGAAAAATAAGCTTACCGTACCAAACTATAAAGACTTGTTGAGGAATATTAACATTGCTCTCGCATATGATAAAGTATCATATTTCCTCACTGCCTCAGCCCCGCCCAAACCAAGCCCTGAATCTTCTGTTGCGGATAGGGAGATCCGCAAAACGTGGGATATTGACTGTGCCACTGCCAAATGCCTCGCGCTTGCAACGATGGAAAATACACATCAAAAGCAGCACGAGGAGATGGATGTTCAATCCATCTTTCTCCATACAAAGGATTTGTATGTGGAGCAATCTCGTATCTTACGATACGAAGAATCTCGAAACCTGTTTCAGATGCGGATGGCTCCTGGCACATCAGTAGGTAACCACGTTTTGAAGATGATAGCTCTTATTGAAGAGCTTGAGGGCCTCGGATGGACAATGGAGAATGAGCAATATACGGATATTGTTCTGAAGTCTCTTCCCTCTGCCTTTGATCCTTTCGTAGTTAACTTGAACATGCACAACATGGAGAAGTCACTACCCGAACTTCTCAATATGTTGAGAAATGCGGAGAGCACGCTTAAGGCAAAGTCACCCTCTCTGCTTGTTGGACAATCTTCCTCTTCCGTCCCAAAAGCCAAGGCCAAGGGAAAGAACAAGAAGAAATCCACCAAGCCGAGAGGTGGAATCAAGAAGGCAAAGGGGAAAGACAAATCCAAAGCTGCAGAGTCGAGAAAAGGAGAATGTTTCTACTGCAAGAAGACGGGACACTGGAAGCGGAACTGTACTGAGTACTTCGGTCTCAAGAAAGGGAAGCAAGGTGATGCTTCAGCTTCAGGTGTGCTCGTAACTGAAAACTGTTTTTCTATAAACTCTACTTGCTGCGTATTGGATACCGGTTCGGGTTCTCATATCTGGAATTCCGTGCTGGGGCTGAGAAATAGCAGAATTTTGAAGACAGGTGAACATACTCTCCGGGTTGGAAATGGTTCTAATGTACATACAGTTTCAGTGGGAGAGTATCATCTGGGATTGCCATCGGCTTGTATATTGGTTTTGAACCCATGTTATTTTGTACCAAGCATGCTTTGTAATATAATATCCGTTTCTTTGTTGAACAATGAAGGATATCATTTTGTATTGCAGCACAATGTTATGAATATTAAACTGAATCAAGAGTTGATTGGTTGTGTTACACTTAATAACGGGATATACGTCCTTAATCAACACAGATTTTTCAACATACAGCACACAAACAAAAGAAAATTTTCAGATATAAATGAAGCTTTTCTTTGGCATTGTAGACTTGGTCATATTAATGAAATAAGTTTAGACAAGCTTCATAAAGATGGATATTTAAATTCTTTTGAGTATAAATCTTATCCGACTTCTTAGTCTTGTATCAAAGGGAAAATGACAAAAACTCCGTTTACTGGACACGGAGAAAGAGCCACTGAGCTCTTGGGCCTCATACATAGTGATGTATGTGGGCAAATGTCTACACTTGCGAGAGGCAGTTTTTCTTACTTCATAACTTTTACTGATGATTTCTCAAGATTCGGTCATGTGTTTTTATTAAAGCATAAGTCTGAAGCATTCAAGAAATTCAAGGAGTACAAACTTGAAGTAGAAAAACAAACTGGAATGAGCATCAAGATACTTCGATCAGATCGAGCTGGAGAGTATCTTACTACAGAGTTTTCGAACTTCCTAAAAGAGAATGGGATTCTCTCTCAGCTCACTCCCCCTTACATACCACAGCACAACGGTGTGTCAGAGCGGCGGAATCGAACCCTATTGGATATGGTTCGATCTATGATGAGTGATGTTGAGTTGCCCCTCTCCTTTTGGGGGCATGCATTGGAGACTGCAGTTTTTCTGTTGAACAGCGTTCCGACCAAGACCGTGTCTACCACTCCATATGAGATATGGTGTGGGAAGAGACAATCTCTTAAGCGAGTTAAGATTTGGGGTTGTCCTGCTTTTGTCAAAAAGCAGAATCCGGACAAACTCGAGACACGATCTGTCAAGTGTATATTTGTGGGATATCCAAAAGATTCATATGGATATCTTTTCTACCACAAGGAGTAACAAAGGGTGTTTGTTTCTCGGAATGCCACATTTATAGAAAATAAGATTTTTCCAAATGATGCTGATGGCAATGTGGTAGATCTAGAAGAGGTTCTAGAGTCACAAGTTACAAATGACGACTTGGTTGAACCTGAAGTTGCAACAGAACTTAATGAACCTCAGCCACTCCGTAGATCTGGTAGGACTTCTCGCGCACCGGAGAGATACTACGGTTTTCTCATTGATGGTGATGGAGAAGATTGTATCATGGATGATGATGACCCTACCAGTTTTCAGCAAGCTATCATGATTGGTGACTTTGTGAAGTGGCTGGATGCCATGAAAACTGAAATGGAGTCTATGTACACCAACAAAGTATGGACTTTGGATGTTGTACCCTCTGGGATAAAACCCTTACGGTGCAAATGGATCTTTAAGAGAAAGATCGGTATAGATAGGCAGGTGGAGACCTATAAGGCAAGGCTTGTGGCGAAAGGATTTCGACAAAGACCAGGACATGACTATGACGAAACATTTTCTCCTGTAGCCATGCATAAATCCATTTGGATCATACTTGCTATTGCTGCTCACAACGACTATGAAATCTTGCAGATGGACGTTAAAACAGCTTTTCTAAATGGTGATTTAGAAGAATGCGTTTATATGGATCAACCAGAGGGCTTCATTGACAGAGGGAGCAGCGGGAAAGCATGTAGGTTGCTTAAATCCATTTTTGGATTAATGCAGGCATCACGGAGTCGGAACATCTGTTTTGATGATGTTAATATCGGTGTTACGGTAATCGGCAACAACGGGGATTAGCACGACTAGGAAGGAACTTGCGAGTATAAGCTAGGCTTTCCAACGCATAGTCCTTCCTTTTGGTGCTTGTCCGTCCGTTCTTGGCTCTTATCCATAACCTCCGGTTAATTCAACCACAACCGGTCTCACTACGGAATCACCGCTATCATGTAGGATAGGGTGCCGTAAGGAGCGGATTGTGGTTCAATTAACGGGAGTTGATTTAAGTTGTTGGGCAAGGAAAGAGTGAGAGAGATTTCCTTCTCTCAAACTTCCCTTTTCCTACCCCTAACAAGAATGAACTACTCACACATCATAATACGGAAAAATAAAACAAAACAAAGGAGGAAGATAGAAAGAGGGAGATTGGAAGAATACGACTAACTATTTGCGACCTCACCTTGGCGAGGATCTAGCGTAAGTATCATTGTCGTATGTAAGGATAAAGAAAAAGAGAGAAGAAAGAAACAACAAAAATAACAACAACTACTTAACAAATTAAAATTACAACAAGTAAAATTACAACAAGCATAAAGATAAGGAGACAAGCATGATAATAAAATGGTCTTCTTTATTCATCACTCTTCACTCAAAAGCTCACTTACAAGTTTAATGGAGAAGAGGTGAGAAGAGGAAGAAGAACATGTAACTAAAACCTAGCAAAAAGAAATACAAGAATTGGACCCCTTCCTTCTCAAACTTCTGGGCTATTTATAGGCTGGAGGATGGAAACCTAGGGCAACCACCAGAGCAAACATGAAAAGACCAAAATGCCCCCCAAATTTCTCCAGGTTTGGCGCCTAAAGGGCCGCGGATCCGCGGCCTGAACCCACCTTTTGCCGCGGATCCGCGCTCTTATGGTGGAATTGGGGCATCTGCTTTTTTGTGGTGGCCTGATCTGCTGTGTGCTTGATTCTGGTGTATGTATTTTCTCATAATTGCTTTACGAATTTTCCAGAATTCTGTTGGTCAAAAAGGTGGACTTTTTGTTAAGATTTTTTCATGATTGCCTCGAGCTCCGCGTAGATCTCTTGGATTTGGTGCTACCATTGAGCCTTGTGCATGAGAGTGACATTGATTTGACGTTTTGTCTTCCTAAACTGGTATCTGGCAACATACGGATGAAGAGCGGAGACCGTGTTTTTATCTGTGGTTGGCAGGAACCGGATTTTGTCGTGTTTTTCATGAATTTCTCCGTTTGAGAACCGGGAACCTGTATCCTGCAAATGACTAGCAAACACGGCTCAAGAGTATCTACCGATATGCAATGTGATAAAAATTGGGCGGTATGAAAATGCAAAAATCTGATATGAACAAATACCCCCAAACTTATCATTTGCTCGTCCCGAGCAAAGCCCATTTATTCATAAAAAATTTCCTAACCTCACTTTCGCAGGGAACGCGATTGCACTGAGCATGTGCAACAAGCCGTTAAACCTCTAGGTGTCCCTAGTAGGAGGAGTGTTGTCTCCTGAGGGTTTTCAGCGGATACTACCCACAAAATCCGGTCAAGTTGGTTTCGTAAAATAACTAAGATTCAAACCCTAAAGTTTTGTTTAGAAAATAACAATTCTATAATCCTAAGTCTAGACCATCGAACCTTTATTTTTCACACCTCGCTTCTTATTTAACTACAGATTTTATATGTCTTTACGTGCAGTGCAAATAGTGTCGTTAAGTTCCCGAAAGGTCGAATAAAGTCATCATGTCGCACAATAAAGCCTAGATAACAATTTTAAAAGGATCACATAAGTTTTATAAAGAGTTAAGCATTTTTCAAATTTCGTTTTCCAGTAAGGTTTCAACGTCAGAATTTCTATCTTCCTTAACAGGAAACTAAGTCGTATTTTTCACTCCACCTTTTTCTTGTTTTCATTTCATACACACATCTGTGAACGTGCAATAGTCTTTATCAAAGAGTAAAACCTTCATATCTCCGTTAAAATTTTTTTTTAGAAGCCTGTCTTTTATCAAGATTATTCTCACACAAAGAACCGTTAGGAATTTTAACTCGGAGAGAACACTGGCTTGACTTTGTTTTAAACTGGACTTTCTAGGCTTCTTAGCGAGCTTTGGGCCAATGCACCCAAACCAGTTGATTTTAGGGCATTAGGTGTAAAAACACCCCAGCGGACTTAATTACTCAAGTTACCTAGGTCCAAAAACAAAAGACAGATTGGCGTGAAAATCAGATGATTTAATACGAACGGAGATATAACCGGTAGTTCAAATATTATTATTTTTTTTTTTGAATAAAAGACGTGTCTAGTGGGTTTGGTGTGTAATCATTCCAATCAAGTTTTAGATGGGTTATTTTTCAGACTTAGCTCCAATTACGGCATCAATAACATTCCTTCATATTCGCTTTACTTCATAAACTATTCTTGACATTACTTATTTCAGATCAAACCTATTTGATCCTCAGAAAATCATTTATCTGTTTAAAAGTTTAAACATGAAAGACTTGTCATCTAATTCCCAAAATCTTACGACACGTGTAGTGTGATGTAAAGACGTATATCAGCTATAGTTAACTTCAAAGGAGAGTTATCTTTCAGGTTTTCAAAATCTAAACATAATATCTAGTTATTCCTATTTTTTCAAACAAAAACCGTCGAATGTTGAATCAGAGTTCTTCCACAGGCTAACTTGACAAAAAAGTTTTTATAATTTTTAGAAAATTTTCAGATTTTTATGGATTTTATGGATTTTAATATGCAGATGGAAAATATACATATGAATGCGAAGGTAAGAAATGCGTACCGAGCGTACCCCCAAACATAAACTGGACAGTGTCCTCACTGTCGTAGCATGAAGAGAGCAGTTGGAAGGTTCAAAATTGTCGGTTAGTGATACACAAATTTTTATTTGTTTTTGTTTTTAAAGAAAAGAAAAAGAATATACACAAATATAAACAAAATGGTTTGTACATACCCCCAAACTTATTTGGAACAGTGTCCACTGTTCTTGGCTGGATAACCGAAGTTTGGAGGTAGGCAGAGGAAGATCATTCAGGGTAAACCGGCTCCTGTAAGAACAGGAGCTCCTCTGTTGGTTCGGCGCTAAGGTACGGTTTGCATCGGTGTCCATTTACCCTAAAGAGTGAACCGTCCTTTGGATTTTCCAAATCCACAGCGCCCTGCGGATACACATTCCGCACAAAATATGGCCCTTTCCAGCGAGATCGGAGCTTTCCAGGATGGAAATGAAGTCGGGTGTCGTAAAGAAGTACCTGTTGACCAGGTACGAAGGTTTTGCGCAAAAGGTGTTTATCGTGAAACACCTTCGTTCGATTCTTAACGACAACCGCGTTGTCGTACGCCTCATCCCTAAGCTCGTTCAGTTCGTTCAGCTGCAGCTTCCGATGGTTGCCCGCGTCCTCAAGAGACAGATTCAGCTCCTTAATCGCCCAAAATGCGCGATGCTCGATTTCGACAGGAAGGTGGCAGGCTTTTCCGTACACAAGCCGATAGGGAGACATGCCAAGGTCGGTCTTATAAGCGGTTCTAAATGCCCAAAGGGCATCAGTGAGTTTCAGAGACCAATCCTTACGGTTCTTGGAAACCGTCTTCTCCAATATCTGCTTGATTTGCCGATTGGAAACTTCGGCCTGCCCGCAGGTTTGGGGGTGGTAGGGCGTAGAAAGCTTATGATTAATGGAGTACTTCCGCATCAAGGCCTCGAAAGTCCTATTGCAGAAATGACTTCCATTGTCGCTAATGATTGCTCGGGGGTGTCCAAACCGAGAGAAAATGTTTTCTTTAAGGAACTTAACGACAACCTTGTTGTCGTTAGTCCGGCTGGGCACAGCCTCGACCCATTTAGAGACGTAATCAACAGCTAGAAGTATGTACAAGTTCCCAAAAGAGCTGGGAAACGGCCCCATGAAGTCTATCCCCCACACATCGAAAATCTCCACAACCAAGATCGGTTGGAGCGGCATCTCGTTTCTCCGAGATATCCGGCCCATGTGTTGGCACCGGGAGCAAGTCTTGCAATATTCGTGATTGTCTTTGAAAAGTTGTGGCCAGTAGAAACCACATTGCAAGATCTTCTCAGCTGTCTTTCTGGGCCCAAAGTGCCCGCCACACGCTTGATCGTGGCAAAATGACAGCACACTCTTGAATTCCTCATTAGGGACACACCGACGAATGATCTGGTCGGGACAGTACTTGAACAAGTAGGGTTCGTCCCAGTAAAAGTGTTTTACTTGGGATAAGAAGCGAAGTCTGTCCTGACTCGACCATTCGGTCGGTAGCAATCCCGTGGCCAAATAGTTCACAATATCTGCGAACCAGGGTTTGCACGATACTGTCAAGAGTTGTTCGTCCGGAAAAACGTCGTTTATCGGAATTGGAAGCGAAGGCGAAGAAGGAAGTCGCGAGAGATGGTCGGCAACCACGTTTTCACATCCTCGTTTGTCCTTAATGACAAGGTCAAACTCTTGAAGCAAGAGGATCCAACGGATTAACCGAGACTTGGCATCTTTCTTCGCAAAAAGATGGCACAGAGCTGAATGGTCCGTGTAGACGATGACTGGAGAGCCGATGAGGTAGGGCCTGAACTTTTCTAAAGCAAATACAACAGCTAAGAATTCCTTCTCAGTTGTTGTATAGTTATGTTGGGCGTCGTTCAGGGTTCGGCTAGCGTAGTAGATCACGTGCGGCATCTTGTTGATGTGCTGTCCAAGGACAGCACCGATGGCAAAGTCGGATGCATCGCACATGATCTCGAATGGGTGCGTCCAGTCAGGAGAAGAAAGAACGGGAGCAGAACTGAGTGAGCGTTTCAGTGACTCGAATGCAGTCACACAGCTCGAGTTGAAGTCAAAAGGTGTATCCTTGGCCAGCAAAAGCGGCAAGGGCCTAGCAATCTTGCTAAAGTCCTTGATAAACCGTCTATAGAAACCGGCATGGCCAAGGAAGGCTCGGATATCTCTGACGCATCGGGGAGGAGGCAGATTGGAAATGACCTCAATCTTTGCTCTGTCAACCTCTATGCCATTTTGCGAGATGATATGTCCTAAGACAATACCTTCGCGCACCATGAAGTGGCATTTCTCCCAGTTCAAAGTGAGATTCTTGTCCTTACATCGGGTAAGGACAGCGTCAAGATGCAGCAAACACTCGTCAAAGGAGTCGCCGAAGATGGAGAAGTCATCCATGAAAATCTCCAGAAATTTCTCCACCATGTCAGAGAAAATTCGCATCATACACCGCTGGAAGGTAGCGGGCGCATTGCATAACCCAAAGGGCATGCGTCGATATGCAAACGTGCCGAAAGGACAAGTGAAAGTGGTCTTGTCCTGGTCTTTTTCGGCGATGGGAATTTGATTGTAGCCAGAGTAGCCATCTAGAAAGCAATAGTACTCATGTCCGGCCAATCGTTCCAGCATCTGGTCAATGAAAGGTAGCGGAAAGTGGTCTTTCCGCGTTGCGTCGTTGAGTTTTCTGTAATCAATGCAAACTCGCCACCCAGTTTGGGTGCGAGTAGGGATTAACTCATTCGCCTCGTTGGTTATGACCGTGATGCCCGACTTCTTGGGGACAACATGAATGGGGCTAACCCACTGGCTATCAGAGATAGGGTAAATGATACCACTATCTAGACATTTGACGATCTCCTTCTTCACAGCCTCCTTCATGACTGGATTAAGACGTCTTTGTGGATCCCGGGCTGGTTTGGCATCATCCATCAGATGAATGTGATGCTCAACGATCAGGGGACTAATCCCCTTGATGTCCGCCATGGACCAGCCAAAAGCTTGCCTGTTGCTGTGCAAGACCGGGAGAAGGGCTTTCTCTTGCTCGGGAGCTAGAGAAGCCGAAATGATGACAGGGAGGGTCTCGTTCTCACCTAAGTAAGCATACTTAAGGTGAGACGACAACGGCTTGAGTTCGAGCGTTGGAGGTGAAATGATGGAAGGCAAGACTGGTGCAAGGGTCTCGAACTCAAAGGACTCCAGCAAAGGTTCAAAACGAGTGTAGGCAACCGAGTCGGATGGTTTAGGTAACTCATCCGGAAAGTCGAAAGATTCAAACTCGGGTTGTGCGCGGTTAAGATCGTTCGAGAATGTGAAACACTCGTATTCGTTATCGGGCGCAGAAACAGCAGCAGGTTCGAAGAGAAACGCACTAGTGGCGTCAAGATTATCGTGGTCAAACAAAAACTCCTCGAATTCACACTCTTCTGGTGTGATCTCCTGGATCGAGCAGACGTCCAGTATATGAGCATTAGGTTCAGCGGGCTGATTCCCTAACCTAAAAATGTTTAGTTCAATCGTCATATTTCCAAAAGAGAGGTTCATCGAACCGTTGCGACAATTGATCACAGCATTTGAGGTTGCGAGAAATGGGCGACCGAGTATCACCGGAATTTGATTCCGGGGGTTAGCTACAAGCTGTGTATCTAATACAATGAAGTCAACGGGAAATATGAAGTCCCCGACTCTTATCAACACATCCTCTAGCTCACCCCTAGGGTGGGTGATCGATCGGTCGGCCATTTGGAGAGTGCAGTGTGTGGGTTTCAACTCTCCGACGCCTAATTGCTCGTATACTGAATACGGAAGCAAGTTAACACTGGCACCAAGATCTAATAGTGCGCGGTTGATGTTCTTATCCCCAATGGTAATTGAAATCGTAGGACAGCCAGGGTCCTTACGTTTTTGTGGTAAAGATTGGGTAAGGGCATCACTCACAGCACTAGCCAAGAAAACTTTCTTGGGTACCTGAGACTTCCTCTTTTTCGTGCACAAGTCCTTTAAGATTTTCGCGTAAGACGGGACTTGTTGGACAGCATCTAAAAGAGGAATGTTAATGTTAACTTGCTTGAATAACTCCAAAATCTTCTCCATTTGAGGATTTTGTTTATTAGACCTCAACCGGTTTGGAAATGGAACATTTTGAAAATTGGTTGAGTCTAATGCTGGAGGAGGAGATTTTGGAGTTGGAACGGATCCCAGAATAGGTGTTTTCGTGGAGTGAGAAGTGGGTCCGTTCAGAGAAGAAGAGGAAGGAGAGCCTTGTGAAGAACGGAGAATAGGCTCAGAAGACGAAGACGAAGAAGAAGGAGAAAAAAGAAGAAGAAGAAGCGGCGGCCGGAGTGTCATCGTTGATTCGCTTGCCAATGTTGTTGTGCAGCATCCTTCCCGATCTCAGCGTAGTCACGACACTCACATTATGGTTTTGTTGTTCAAGAGCAACATGTGCATTATGTGGGTGACCGGGATTTGGAAGTGGCTGGGACGGAAGCTTCCCCTTCTCTCGCTCGCTCAAGGCCGCGTTCAGCTGTGCAATCTGAGCCTCGATGGTTTTGATGCTCTGCCCGTATGCGGCGGTGTGTTGCACTAAAGATTGGATCGAAGACTGGATGTTGGCGGTGGATTGAGTCGATTGTTTAACAAACGCCTCCAGACTTCGCTCGAGCGAGGAAACCTTATCAGTGTTTGACGGAACAAAGTTGTTATTTGGTGGAAAAGAATTGTTTGGTGCAAAATTGTTCGTCTGGTTTTGGAAAGGTTGGGGTTGGAAGGGCTGCTGATATTGATGCTGAGTTTGTTGTGGCGCTTGTTGTTGCGGTGGAGGGGCCCTTTGGAAATTGTTGCCTTGGAATTGATTCTGATTCTGATTCCAGGCGAAATTGGGGTGGTTCCTCCAACCG
Organism: Agapanthus africanus; assembly: GCA_030015575.1. Taxonomy (NCBI): domain Eukaryota; kingdom Viridiplantae; phylum Streptophyta; class Magnoliopsida; order Asparagales; family Amaryllidaceae; genus Agapanthus; species Agapanthus africanus. The sequence continues at coordinate 248,207,571 of JASDDO010000031.1, read as the reverse complement.
GGATTGTAGGTCGAAGAGTATGGATCATTCCTCGGTCTCTGCTGGAAGGCAGCATTAACCTGATCCTGTCCTTGTGAGGGTGGGTTGTAAGGACACTCTTCGGTCAAGTGGGAAGGATCGGAACAACAAGCGCAGATGGTACGAAGGGGGAGAACAGGGGCAGGAGCAGGAGCAGAAAATTTACTCTCTATTGCTTCAAGCTTTCGTGTTATCGCAGCCATTTCAGCTTTCATCGCAATAGAGACGTCAAGTTGGTGGATTCCTACCCTAGACTGACCGGTAGAAGTGGAGGTAGAAGAAGAAGAAGTCGGTCTGGTGCTCTCCCACTGTAGCGTTTGCTCCGCAAGATCGTCAAAGAACTACCACGCTTCCTCGTCAGATTTCGATAGGAAGTGGCCCTGACAGATGGTTTCCAGCAACTGCTTCGTTGCTGGGTTCAGTCCCTCGTATAAGGTTTGGCAAAGTTGCAATTTCTCTATACCGTGGTGAGGACACTGAACAAGGTCTTTGTACCGGTCAAAGCACTTCCAGAAGGGTTCAGAAGGAAGCTGGGAGAATTTGTTGATTTCATTTTGAATTCTTGCGGTCTTATGATTTGGATAGAATTTTTTCAGAAACGCTTTAACAAACTCGTCCCAGCTGGTGATTGAGTGGGAAGCGGTGCTATACAGCCATTTTTCAGCGGGATCGCATAAAGTGAACGGAATGACCCGTAGACGTATAGCATCGTCCGACAGCTGGGTTGTTTTCATCATGGCACAGACATTTTGAAATTTATTGATGAAGATATAGGCATCTTCAGTTTCAAGCCCATGAAAACGTGGAAGCATGTTGATGAAATGGGGCTTAATTTCAAAGTTGTCCCCATTGGCCGGAGGAAGAGAAAGGCAGGTGGGAAGTGCAGAACGGGTGGGGTAGAAACGATCCTGGAGCGCAATTCGCTGCGGCGCTACAACAGGCGGAGGTGGTGGAAGATTGGTCTCCGTAGGAGGTGGAGCCAATCCAGCGGTGGTCAAAGAGATGTTCGGATTAAATCCCGACATCGCGGAAGAAGAGGTTGGTGAAGGTGAAGGTGAAGGTGAAGATGTATGAACAGAATTCCGGTCAACGTCGGAGTTGGCCGGCAAAGGAAGGGGTGAAAGAGGAGTGGACGGAGTATCGACTTCGGAGTCGATCGCGTAGTCGGTCACGACTAACGTAACGCGGACTAAACGGGCGCTAGTGTCCCGAGTCCAAGCGGACATACACTAAACGAATTTAGTATAGTCAAAGCGAAGAAGGTGAGGGTAAGAAAACGTCAATGGAGAAAGGCGATGGGTGGTGGGTGAAAATGGATTTGGCGACAAAAGGGCAAGTTTTTATAAAAGTTTTTGATTTTTTTTTTTTAGAAAGAGATTTACAGAAGTATGTACGGAAATACGGCTTAAGCAATCACAAACAAGATATGCACAATCACACCTAGATCTACGGTCGCCTAGGTCTACTAGACCTGCTCCTGAACTTGATTTTCGAAGTTAAACAGTGTCGAGAAACAGGCTTAAAAATACACCGATCACGGGGCCAGGTAAGTGCAGAGATAAAGGGAGGTTGTCCAACGCTTTCGCGAAGTTCCTTAATTAAATAACCCTTTCTCTTTCGGCGGTTGCGCCTTTAACACTTTCCTAGACACCCCATAATCAATATACGGTTAAGCGAGGTTCTAAACACGGTTTATCTTCTCCTAATGAGCGCGAAGTCCTTAGGGCTGAAGTCTAGTATTTTTTAAATTTACAATGGACAATGCATATGCTTTAGTGATTTTTGGGGTCCTGGGAAGGGTGATGAAATCCCCACCCAATCTGGATTGGTTTCAAGCCCCTTAAGTCCGTATTAAAGAATGCAAAACAGTAACAAATCAACTGCAAACAATTTTTATTTGCGGCGCAAAGAATCCTGCACAAGAACAGTTTATTGGAAGGGGGAGAAGAATTTGCGCAAAGAAGGCTGCAGAAAACACAGTTTATTGGAGTCCAGAGGAGTGGAGAGGAGCAGAGAGACTTACAGAGAGATTTTTACCGTAGACCGGATGCTTCGTTTTTGTCCGTCGCGGTGTAGCCGCGAAAATGTTGGTCTATCTTCCCACGTCTTTAGCACTGTACTTGAACTCCGTATTTCCAACGTCTTTGGCGTCGATCTTGAACTTCGTATTTTCCTGCGCACTTGCACAAAAACTAATCAAGAATAACAAGATGGTTTTTTACAAAGTATGTATTTTTTTTTTCGTTTTTTTTATACTTACAAATTAACTCGAAATTTCACAAAGAAACAAACTACCGTCTCCCCGGCAACGGCGCCATTTGATTGATATGATACGTGCGTGTTCAAGTTCTAGTTTAAATACCGCAATCAAGACGGTTTCGCTTGTAGCTAGCCGGTTGAGTACGGGTCGTCCGCAGGTAGATGGGAGTCTTTTTCAAAGTGTTTTAACGAGTTAAGTCCGGTTTTCAGATTTTGTTGGATTATCTAAGTGTTGAGTTGATATTTAAAGAGAGCTTGTTAGGGTTAGGATTAGGTTAGTTTGAGTTAGGAGTCTCCACATCTTTCGTTGCCCCACTTAATATCGGTGTTACGGTAATCGGCAACAACGGGGATCAGCACGACTAGGAAGGAACTTGCGAGTATAAGCTAGGCTTTCCAACGCATAGTCCTTCCTTTTGGTGCTTGTCCGTCCGTTCTTGGCTCTTATCCATAACCTCCGGTTAATTCAACCACAACCGGTCTCACTACGGAATCACCGCTATCATGTAGGATAGGGTGCCGTAAGGAGCGGATTGTGGTTCAATTAACGGGAGTTGATTTAAGTTGTTGGGCAAGGAAAGAGTGAGAGAGATTTCCTTCTCTCAAACTTCCCTTTTCCTACCCCTAACAAGAATGAACTACTCACACATCATAATACGGAAAAATAAAACAAAACAAAGGAGGAAGATAGAAAGAGGGAGATTGGAAGAATACGACTAACTATTTGCGACCTCACCTTGGCGAGGATCTAGCGTAAGTATCATTGTCGTATGTAAGGATAAAGAAAAAGAGAGAAGAAAGAAACAACAAAAATAACAACAACTACTTAACAAATTAAAATTACAACAAGTAAAATTACAACAAGCATAAAGATAAGGAGACAAGCATGATAATAAAATGGTCTTCTTTATTCATCACTCTTCACTCAAAAGCTCACTTACAAGTTTAATGGAGAAGAGGTGAGAAGAGGAAGAAGAACATGTAACTAAAACCTAGCAAAAAGAAATACAAGAATTGGACCCCTTCCTTCTCAAACTTCTGGGCTATTTATAGGCTGGAGGATGGAAACCTAGGGCAACCACCAGAGCAAACATGAAAAGACCAAAATGCCCCCCAAATTTCTCCAGGTTTGGCGCCTAAAGGGCCGCGGATCCGCGGCCTGAACCCACCTTTTGCCGCGGATCCGCGCTCTTATGGTGGAATTGGGGCATCTGCTTTTTTTGTGGTGGCCTGATCTGCTGTGTGCTTGATTCTGGTGTATGTATTTTCTCATAATTGCTTTACGAATTTTCCAGAATTCTGTTGGTCAAAAAGGTGGACTTTTTGTTAAGATTTTGTCATGATTGCCTCGAGCTCCGCGTAGATCTCTTGGATTTGGTGCTACCATTGAGCCTTGTGCATGAGAGTGACATTGATTTGACGTTTTGTCTTCCTAAACTGGTATCTGGCAACATACGGATGAAGAGCGGAGACCGTGTTTTTATCTGTGGTTGGCAGGAACCGGATTTTGTCGTGTTTTTCATGAATTTCTCCGTTTGAGAACCGGGAACCTGTATCCTGCAAATGACTAGCAAACACGGCTCAAGAGTATCTACCGATATGCAATGTGATAAAAATTGGGCGGTATGAAAATGCAAAAATCGGATATGAACATCACTCCCGGTGAAGAGATCTCGGCCCTTACCTCGTCGACTGAGGTGCAAGATATTCCAACTGAATACTACTGTGCAAAACAAAAGAGAACGTCCTTGCAATAATAGCTTTTTGAAAATTGTTCCAACAACATCAGAATAGGTTTGTTTAGCTTGCATTGATCTGAATCAATGCAGTCCCATCAATTGATAACACCAATAAAGAACGAAAATAATGATGTACATAATTGCCATCTGCATTCGCCACTGGGTCCCGTCATCACCCGTTAGGTTACTTAACTAACGACAGAGCGGGGCGTGGATGCAAAACATATACAACATCAACTAGTATATATATCAATATATAAAATTCGCTCAAGGCGTGATAAAATGCAACATCAAGAAAATGTAATAAGCATACAGAACAATACAGATATCTGGGATCCTCGGGTTTCATAGAGCCGCTACTGAAAACCCGACGTTCCCCTGGTCGTGTGGATAGCCTGTGCAATGAAATCCTAGACCCCTACGGGCGCGACAAGTTACCGGCCAAAACCTAAAGCGATGCAGCCCCCTTCAACAACGTGAATGGACCACCCAGTACTTCACGGAATCCGATAACTTGGGCACCCCTCCTCAGGTCAACCTATACCCCCTACGAGTGCGGCGAATAGCCCGCCAATTCTAGAGTGAAGCCCCCTCCATCTCAAAGCCATGAGATGCGGGCCCGTTTCCCTCTAGAACCCGGCTACCCGTGCACCCCTCCGTGGGGTAATTCTAGTACAGAAAGTAAAATATACAACGGGTACATCGACCACAGCCCGGTTGTGCCCCAAAATAATAATATACAAACAGGCAGTGACGGTAGTCCACATGTCGGACGCTCGCCCCGCAATATCAAATGTACATATACAACCAAATTGTTCTACCATTACATCCAGGCTATCCACCACGACAAATCCGCAACATCACAGCACAACACAGAACATCAACGTGAATGTCACGTTCGCAAATCCGTCTAAAAGGGCTATAGCAGTTAGACAGGATTTACCAATCAAATGGCATTCACGGTCGGTGATATAATGTAAATACTGTGAACTAACTTGTTTAAAATTTTCGATCGACTAAATATCCTGAAGCGGGCCCCAGGCACAACTGTAGCACTCAAAATAAATCAGGGCCCAAACAGAATATACCAAAAACCCCAATTCCAACACAGAGACCTACTGAAGAAATTTGGTGCACTTTTGCTACAGTACGGCCGCTGATCCGCCGCCAAATCGTGGTTTTGGCCGCGGATCCGCCACGCTACAGTAAAATCAGCGAACCAAATTTTTCCAGAATTCTCAAAAAACCCTTCACGTAATTTTCCAATGTACCAAATAATTTTTTGACGACAGGAAAAATTCGACAGAAACTGATGCATGGAAAATGTGGTTTTTGGAAATTCGTTCGATCGAACTTGTAAACACGTTAGAGCAAGCTAGACTGGTTAATGGCGTGTCTCTGATACCAGTGTAAGTGCACGGCAGCGGCCCGGCCGTCATTCCGAGGCCAAAATGCGGAAACAATACTTTTCTTTAACTTTTTAAGACGGCGTTACCGCGTACTAAAAACCCGTATCGAGCCATTAACCTACTCCTAGCTAACTAGAGAAAGGGTAGAGAGCTATACCGAGTGATCCGTGTCCTTCGGTCTTCGGCCTCCATCCCGATCTCCTCGCGGAATCTCCGGTCTTCATCTCCTCATCGGAAAGGGCACCACATCGCCGGGTTCTTTTACGGGCTCCCACCTCTGGACCGAGGCAACTCGGGCACGAAATTGTAGGCTACTATAGAATAGTTTGTCTCTATTGGGGTTGAAGTTGCCATGGTTTTGGTGGAGGAATGAGATGAACCTTTTTAGATGGAGCTATAGGATTTTTGCAAGCAAAATGAGACCAAAACTCATCACCTAAAATTGGGACAGCCCCTCTTCAAGCTTGGCGGGCCATGCTTGGTGAAGGGAGAGAGAGAGCAAAGCCAGGGGGGAAAGCAATAATGCAAGCATGTGATGATGAGGAGTCATGATCACCCCAAAAGTCTCAACCTACTCCCATCATATAAAGAAAGCAATGATGAGCAAAAGAAGTCAACGGAAGCAATAACCATCAGTAACAACAACTTACATAAAACACCCTCCACAATGCAAATTTTCACATTTGCAAATAAGCCCCCCTCCACCAATTTTCTGCCAAAGAAAGAAACAAAGGAAAATGGCCGAAACGGAAAGCAAACTAGCAACTTCAAAAACCGATCCCGTAATAAATTACAGGAAAACCCCGCGACTGTATATACATACCCGCATTTGTATTCCGACCGAATACAAATGCAATGAGACAAAATCTACACTCTACAATAGTAGGATCAGGCTTAAACCAAAGCCCGCTAGTATTATCCGTCCGATCTTGATCCGTGCAATACCGCATGTATATGATCGAACCCTGCCATATCTCCATATGGCCACTACAGCGTTTCCCCCGAAACTTGAGAAACTGTCTGTGGGGGACTCTAAAGACCCGTCAACACTTAGGCTGTGTATTTAACCACTAGCTCGTCAGAGGTATTAGCCATACGTAACGGGCTACCAGGTATTGACCAAAAGGGACGTCGATGAGCGAACTCATCCTGACACCCTACTGAGCCTGTCAGTGACAATATCCGTACAGTCCGGTCCGTTCGTCTATGAGCATCGCATGGCGGCCCTAGGGGGTTGGTAAAAGTCAGACCCCCAAAAGCGGTACAAGTCGTGTCGGAGTGTAGCCCTGAAGACCCTGAGATACTACTGGAATACCTACCAGTAAATCTCCTGCCTTGGCCAAGGACTTCATGTAATAGCTCTCCTAGACACAGCGCGACCTCAACCCAGATACCGGGAGAGACGAACCCCTGCAGATCTGCTCAATGGCTCTATGTGGCTCGGGACTGTACCCAACTAAAACCTGTTTCCACGACTCTTTTGAGACGTGGTAGTGTAGTAATCAGAGTATAGTGGGAACTCACACGAGACAAATGAAGATCTCAGGTCGATGAACTAACTTGTACACATGTCACCAGGGAACTGCTATCTGACGTCTGGTATAGTCCCAACTAGCATGTTCCCAGCGAGTCGTGTCCGGTGTACTCATAACCCAATGAGCACATGTATACATCTTAGGTGAACCAACTGACACCAATGGCTTGTGAGACCGGCCACCGCCCCTCGTCGGGGTCTCGACTGTATACACTAGTCTACTCTGGAGTATCAATGCCCTTTCTCGAAAACTCCCACGACTAGGGACCTTTTAAGGATGTGCTTATAGACCCCAGCTCCCACGTATATGATCGCCATCATACTGCTGGCCATCAAGCAAGACTCCTAAGGGCTCTATCAACGCGCAATAGTGACGTGTAAGGTCACCTAAAGCAGTACACGATGATAAAGATAAACCAGATAGCATATTATCATCTTGAGTAAGACTGTCCTACCTGCATAGGTCCTCCCTCAATCATTGCAATCACGTGCCTGTGATCCAATATTTGACTCTTAGGGCACTATATCCAACAATCTCCACTTGCACTCAAGGCTAATTATTGTGATGCCGCATACTCACAGCCCGTGTGATACCGAACACCCAACTCCTCTACTAATCAGTCTCACAAAACCCGTTTGCGAAACTATTGCGTTCGAGGAATAGCCTCAGTGAGTGGATCCACCCTAATGTTTCTTTCTATGTCTCTCTTTATCTCAAGTTCGCAGAGAAAGCCATCTCCCGAAATGAGTAATACCTGTCTCAGAATATGTCTGGATATCTGATGGGTCCTAGCTCATAAATGAAACCCAAATCCAAACTTCTTAGACTGTATCGTCAACTGAACTTAATCAGTATCCTGCGCCATGCCTCCCTCAGTATCCTCTTGGACCATCTGTCCAAAATACTACCCCTCATCAGAGGGAAAAACTATAACTCTGACAGCCACTCTGTCATCCAGGTCACCTTGGAAGCTTGGAATGATAACTGTCTCCCGAAAGAGGCTGTCATTATCATATCCCTAGAACATCCACTTATGTTCTAAAACTGCTTCTGAATGCTTCTCCAGGATTGGATCAATATCAATTTATTGCATCTAGTACAAAAACAACGTCTGGTGTGGTACTTGACATCTCATGATTGACTCAATTGCCTAAGCAAGTGATCTTCCAATCATGCACATCCCTCTCCCCTTTAGTCTGTAAGACACCTTTAGAGAGGGTGACTCCATCACCTGCAGGCACACTACCGTGCCAGGAGTCGTACATTCTAAATACCTTTAGAATGCTGTCTAAGTACCCTGATTGGGACACTTCCCAAATCTATATCTAAAACCATAGATCTAGTAACCAGAATATCTGATATAATATCCAAGTTCTATATGGAGAAACCACTGTGTGACAACCAAAGTATAACCGACCGTAGCATAGGAATTTCACTTCCTACTCTGTGTATGTCATCCAAATACCAGGACATCACACCCTACTACCTTCTTAACAGATCCATCCCCTATTCTGATGAAGTCAAACCTATGATTGTCACATCAGAAATAGATGATCTATCTCCGCTATATCTGCTTTAGTCCATAAATAGATATAAGCTACTTGTCCACTATGCTTCCGCTGCTCCTAATGACTACGCCAACCCTCTGGCAGAGTCATATACACGTGCACTTCGATGCTATACTCATCCTCCTGCCGGGTCTCACCATCTGGAACAACAGTAGTGTCAAGTCTGGGTAAACAAGAACCTCCCTGTCACCGTCATTGAGCATACTGAAGTACCTCTCGAGTGCCTGAGGTTACCCACCTTATCTGCGGAGTGGCCAATGGAATGTTAAACCAGATTGAATCTTTAGGTTCTTATCAAATTTTCAGTAATCGTTTGAGGTTCTGGAATCACTTCCAATTCTACCATACTCCCACTTCTGTTTTCTGAAAAATCCATTTTACTTAAGACTGTGGTGAGTCTAGAACAATATCACTACTGATCTTCCAGATGGTAGAAAGTCAACCCTCGTCATAGCCTGGGTCAACCCACAAACAGCCATTACAGAAACGTGCCTTGAGTTATCCAGAGTCTGGTTTTAAGCATATGCCGGACAACTCCCCGTACCTTAACATCGTTAAGATATGAACCGTTCTATATCCAATATAGAAACAGAGGCCCTGATTTAATTGAACCAGATTCAAATCATGCAGCTGTCTCCAGTGCATGTGAACTAAATGGAAGGAGGCCTATCAGCGTTACTCAACTTAGGAATGCTTCCAATTACGAGTGACCTGAAAGAGAAACAAGTTTCTCAAAATCATTACTATCAACTGAATACCATACACAAGTAGCTACATCTTCGATCACCTTGAAGAATCCTGATACTTGCAATACCTGGTTCTCTACTTTATTCATATACCTATAACTTCTCAAAATTTGGACCTTGTGTTTCTACGAAACACTTGTCTAAAAAACTAGAGAAGTCATAAGTAAACCGAATATAATACGAGGACCAACCCCTCTGTCTTAATGGACACTGGACAACATACAACACTCTGTATAAGTCCCCTGAGTCTATTAACTCATTCGCTGTGTGTCGTAGGTTGAAAACTGTACTTATAGTTAAGAAGAATTACACCGCTGTTTAATGCTCCTTACCTAACCATCAACTGATATAGGTAAATGTCATGGACATAATTTCAAAAAGTTATATCTCACTCTATAAAAATAGACGTACAGATATATCAATTTGAAATTGGTGCATTACAACGGATATTCAAAACCAAATATTTGCCGTCCGGCAAACAACCCAGGTGATTTCCTCAAATATCACCAATTACAACGTATCCCGATATAATGAGGATGATTAGCCAATTCCCAATGACTTACTCCCACTCATCATCTGTAAAACCATACAGATGTGAGAATCATACCTGGTAAATACATACCCTGGAGCAAGGGCTAATTGGGAAATCAGTTTTCTTTTAACAGTACACAATGAAACTGAAACATTGAAATGTTTCGTAGGGTATCCTGGTATTCCTAGTAATGCCTATTCCATTATCCAGATTCACAACTGAAACCGTATATTTCTTTGCCATCTCTCAAAATCCCTTCATATGACTTTAGTCGTTTACCTTCTGTACACCCTCTTAGGCTAAATGGTTTTCTTCCTTCCCTACCTTTCGGCACCAGCCTATGGTTTGGAAGAAGACTATCCAAAAAGCATAACGGGTGTACTTTCCTAATCCTAGGAGCACTCGCAATGCGAGAGAAGGTGAAGATAAAAGACAACTGAATAAACCTTATTCCTATTTCTCCTGAACCAGAATCCATCCCCGAACTGGAACAAGTTCCTTTCGAGTTCGTATATAACCATACGATGGAATATCCAAATAACTGTGGATCTTCGTAGTGATACGGAGTGTTCTGGAGAAATAGAAAAATGAAGTAGGAGTGGTAATGAAATACTTGGTTTGGTCGTGAATAGCAGTCGCAGTTTACTTTGCCCTCTTACTAATCCCTTTATTTGTCTTAACTTATTACCTTCTATACACCATCGTTAGGCTAATTGGTTTTCTTCATTCCCTACCGTTCGGCACCTGCCTATGGTTTGGAAGAAGACTATCCGATTTGCGTAATAGGTGTATCGTCCTAATCCAAGGAACACTCGCAACCTGAGAGAAGGTAAATGGAAAAGACAACTCAATAGTCATATTCATTTTCTCCAGAACCGGAAACCATCCTAGAATAAATTCCTTCGAGTTCGTATATAACCATACGATGGTTTTATCCAATGTAAGTGGACGTTCGTAGTAATACGGGGTGTCCTGGAGAAAAGGGTAAAGGTAGGAGTGGCAATAAGGTATGAAACTCTGACAATCCAAAAGCCAGTGTTTAAGAAGGTTCGGTTAATTTGGTCACTGAGTCATAGTCAAGGGTCGGGTCTTGGTTGCTGCCGAAGAGAGAGAGAAAAGAAACACTCAGCGTGCACTCTAACCTTGATCAGAATGGTTACCAATTTATCAAATCGGGAAACCTCCCACTGTATCCTCAAATTCTCCTCCAAACCTGAAAGAAGAATTAGTCGGGATCCCCCGAGGAGTAAACCAACTCAACAGTGGTAATCGGGATCCAACTATCATCGCATGATAACGTGACGGAATCCACTCACGTTATCACACTCCAGAAGGTATGCGCATGCCTGGCAAGTTTCAGTTTCTTTAGAAACTCCCGATGTGATTTTTACCCCATGCTCTTATGACCTTGGCAAAGGTCAACAAATCATAAGTCACATATCAAGTTCTACCCTTCATTTTCAAGGTTAATTTGAACCCACCCGTACCTACCCTTGACTTTGGCCAACAAGGCAGTACGACTGTCCAAAACCAACGCATCTATCTATGCAGCAGAAAGGTAACAAGCAGCTACCATACACTATACCTTGACGAAGGCCAACAAACATAGCATGAATACTTCGTGCTACCCGTCTGAAATGACGGAGGGCTACGAATGGTTTTTGGAGAAAAACCTTTAACGTAATGAACTTTATATCGTTGAAGGAACCGGATAGCATTTTATAAAAATATAGTGACGAAAACCTTTGCTAAAGAGGTCACTCCCGCTGAAGGGATCTCGGCTCTTTCCCCGTAGAATGAGGTGCAGGATATTCCAACTGAATACCACGATGCAAAGCAAAAGGCAATCGGCTATAGTGATGTTAATACCCTGACGCAAATTTCTGTCTAAGGGGGTCACTCCCGGTGAAGGGATCTCGGCCCTTGCCTCGTCGACTGAGGTGCAGGATATTCCAACTGAATACCACCGTGCAAAACAAAAGAGAACGTCCTTGCAATAACAGCTTTTTGAAAATTGTTCCAACAACATCAGAATAGGTGTGTTTAGCTTGCATTGATCTGAATCAATGCAGTCCAGTCAATTGATCACACCAATTAAGGACGAAAATAATGATGTACGTATATGCCATCGGCATTCGCCACTGGGTCCCGTCATCACCCGTTAGGTTACTTAACTAACGACAGAGTGGGGACTGGACTAGCGCGGATGCAAAACATATACAACATCTACTAGTATATATCAATATATAAAATTCGCTCAAGGCGTGATAAAATGCAACATCACAGAAATGTAATAAGCATCACAGAACAATACAGATATCTTGGATCCCCGGGTTTCATAGAGCCGCTACTGAAAACCCGACGTTCCCCTGGTCGTGTGGATAACCTGTGCAATGAAATCCTAGACCCTTACAGGCGCGGCAAGTTACCCGCCAAAACCTGAAGCGAGGCAGCCCTCTTCAGCAACGTGAATGGACCACCCAGCACTTCACAGAATCCGGTAACTTGGGCACCCCTCCTTCGGTCAACCTATACCCCCTACGAGTGCGGCGAATAGCCCGCCAATTCTAGAGTGAAGCCCCCTCCGTCTCAAAGCCATGAGATGCGAGCCCGTTTCCCTCTAGAACCCGGCTACCCGTGCACCCCTCCGCGGGGTAATCCTAGTACAGAAAGTAAAATATACAACGGGTACATCGACCTCAGCCCGGTCGTGCCCCAAAAGAATAATATACCAAAAGGCAGTGACGACAGTCCACATGTCGGACCCTCGCGCCGCAATATCAAATGTACATATACAACCATATTGTACTACTATTGCATCTAGGCTATCCACCACGACAAATCTGCTACATCACAGGACAACAGAGAACATCAACATGAATGTCACGTTCGCAAATCCGTCTAAAATGGCTATAGCAGTTAGACAGGATTTACCGATCAAATGACATTCATGGTCGCAGATATAATGTAAATACTGTGAACTAACATGTTTAAAAATTTTGAGCGACTAAATTTCACGAAGTGGGCCACAAGCACAACTGCAGCACTCAAAATAAATCTGGGCCCAAACAGAATATACCAAAAACCCCAATTCCAACACAGAGACCTACTGAAGAAATTTGGTGCACTGTTGCTACAGTACGGTCGCGGATCCGCCGCCAAAACGTAGTTTTGGCCGCGGATCCGCCGAGTTACAGTAAAATCAGCGAACCAAATTTTTCCAGAATTCTCAAAAAACCCTGCACGTAATTTTCCAATGTACCAAATAATTTTTTGACGACTGGAAAAATTCGACAGAAACTGATGCATGGAAAATGTGGTTTTTGGAAATTCGTTCGATCGAACTTGTAAACACGTTAGAGCAAGCTAGACTAGGTTAATGGCGTGGCTCTGATACCAGTGTAAGTGCACGGCAGCGGCCCGGCCGTCATTCCGAGGCCAAAATGCGGAAACGATACTTTTCTTTAACTTTTTAAGACGGCGCTACCGCGTACTAAAAACCCGTATCGGGCTATTCACCTACCCCTAGCTAACTAGAGAAAGGGGTAGAGAGCTATACCGAGCGATCCATGTCCTACGGTCTTCGGCCTACATCCCGATCTCCTCGCGGAATCTCCGGTCTTCATCTCCTCGTCGGAAGGGCACCACATCGCCGGATTCTTTTACGGGCTCCCACATCTGGACCGAGGCAACTCGGGCACGAAATTGGTGAGTCGACGTGTCCAAGAATACTGTAGGCTAGTGTAGAATAGTTTGTCTCTATTGAGGTTGAAGTTGCCATGGTTTTGGTGGAGGAATGAGATGAACCTTTTGAGATGGAGCTATAGGATTTTTGCAAGCAAAATGAGACCAAAACTCATTACCTAAAATTTGGACAGCCCCTCTTCAAGCTTGGCCGGCCATGCTTGGTGAAGGGAGAGAGAGAGCAAAGCCAAGGGGTGTGGGGAAAACAAAAATGTAAGCAAGTGATGATGAGGAGTCATGATCACCCCAAAAGTCTCAACCTACTCCCATCATATAAAGAAAGTAATGATGAGAAAAAGAAGTCAACGGAAGCAATAACCATCATATAACAACAACTTACATAAAACACCCTCCACAATGCTAATTTGCACATTTGCAAATAAGCCCCCTCCACCAATTTTCAGCCAAAGAAAGAAACAAAGAAAAATGGCCGAAACGGAAAGCAAACTGGTAACTTCAAAAAACCGATCCCGTAATAAATTACAGGACAACCCCGCGACTATATATACATACCCGCATTTTTATTCCGACCGAATACAAATGCAATGAGATAAAATCTACACTGTACAATACTAGGATCCGGCATAAACCAAAGCCCGCTAGTATTATCCGTCCAATCATGATCCGTGCAATACTGCACGTATATGATCGAACACTGCCATATCTCCATACGGCCTCTACAGCGTTTCGCCCGAAGCTTGAGAAACTGTCTGTGGGGGACTCTAAAGACTCGTCAACACTTTGGCTGTGGATTTAACCACTAGCACGTCGGAGCTATTAGCCATACGTAACGGGCTACCAGGTATTGACCAAAAGGGACGTCGATGAGCGAACTCATCCTGACACCCTACTGAGCCTGTCAGTGAAAATATCCGTACAGTCCGGTCCGTTCGTCTATGAGCATCGCATGGCGGGCCTAGGGGGTTGGTAAAAGTCAGACCCCCAAAATCGGTACAAGTCGTGTCGGAGTGTAGCCCAGAATACCCTGAGATACTTCTGGAATACCTACCAGTAAATCTCCTGCCTTGGCCAAGGACTTCGTGTAATGGCTCTCTTAGACACAGTGCGACCTCACCCTCAATATCGGGAGAGACGAACCCCTGCAGATCTGCTCACTGCCTACATGTGGCTCGGGACTGTACCCAACTAAAACCTGTTTGCACGAATCTTTTGAGACGTAGTAGGATAGTAATCAAAGTACAGTGGGAACTCACACGAGACAAATGACGATCTCAGGTCAATGAACTAACCTGTACACATGTCACCAGGGAACTGCTTTCTGATGTCTGGTATAGTCCCAACTAGCATGTTCCCGGTGAGTCATGTCCGGTGTACTCATAACCCAATGAGCACCTGTATACATCTTAGGTGAACCAACTGACACCAATGGCTTGTCAGACCGGCCACCGCCACTCGTCGGGGTCTCGACTGTATACACTAGTCTACTCTGGAGTGTCGATGCCCTGTCTCGAAAACTCCCATGACTAGGGACCTTTTAAGGATGTGCCTATAGACCCCAGCTCCCACGTATATGATCGCCATCATACTGCTGGCCGTCAAGCAAGAATCCTAAGGGCTCTATCAACGCGGAATAGTGACCTGTAAGGTTACCTAAAGCAGTACACGATGATAAAGATAAACCAGATAGCATATAATCATTTTGAGTAAGACTGTCCTACCGGCATAGGTCCTCCCTCAATCATTGCAATCACGTGCCTGTGATCCAATAATTGAGTCTGATGGCACTATATCCAACACTGTTGTGACCCGAAAAGTTTACTAGAAAATCAAACAAAGTTTTTGTGTTGTATCAGTGAACCTAAGACCCCACCTGAGACACGAGATCCACCCCACCGCCCAGGCCGGCAACGTACGAAGGGGATTCCGGCGACCTCGGCCCCTTGAAGGAGTTAGGGTGTGGGTTTTTGAGGGTAGGTCTATGCTGTGGTTTTGGTGTTTTTGGTCTTGTTTGTTTGTTTAGTTTTCTCTGTATGCAAAATCTGGGATCACCTAGGTAGTTTCTGTAAGTCCATTCTACCCTTCCCCGGTACTTACGGGGTTGCGGAAGTGGTGAAAAACGATTTTCAAGTGGGTGGTAACATGGACTACCAATACGGATCTTTGTTAAACGACTAACTAACAACCTAACAAGAGTTTACCTTCTCGGTTAGGGGGCTATACCTTTCTTGAACTCCTTCATCTTCGACTCCTCCCGGTGTACGGATCGGCCTCACATCGTCGTCTCCTTGCGTCGAAGATGGATCCACCCGAAAGCTTCTACCTTTGGCTTCTTCTTCGAACTTTGAAGAAACTAGATCACTTGGCTTGCTAGGCCTTGTGAACTAGAATGAGTAGAGGAATGTTTTGGTGTCTTTTTATCTCTAAGGCAATGAGTCTCAACACATGAAAATGATTTGCCTTGAGCTAGAGAGAGCAAGAGGAAGAGGGAGAGCTTGAGAATGAGAGAGCTCAAGAGAGAGAAAGCAAATGAAAGAATGAGCCATTCTTTTCTCATTCTCCCCTATCATAATCCGAAAGCCATCATAACAAAAAAAGTAATCAAGTATTGTGTGATGGTTTAAGTCAAAATGGCTATATCATTTCATGCACTCATTTTGCATAAATAAACAAGCAAGCAAAAGTCTTTGCCATGGAATGATAGCCAATGTCATGATGATGGTCAACTAGTCCAACCTAGTCAACCGGTCCACAAAGTCAACAAGTCAACAAGTCAACAAAGTCAACCCCTCAACAACCATGTCACTATAATACTTAATTAATATTAATGTTAATAATATTTCTTTTTCTCATTAGGGTTAAGCAGAAGTCAATAGTCAACAGTCAACAACCCCAATGAGAATCCTCTGCCTCTGTCTCTCTGTCAACTGTGCATACACACCCGCATCCGCGTTCCGAGGAACACGAATACAAACGAGATAAAACCAATCCCAAAACGTACACTAGGATCTGGCTTAATCCAAAGCCCGCTAATGTTAACTGTCCGGACACTGTACGTGCACAAATGCATGGATGTGACCGAACCCTGTCGCAATACCATGCGACCTGTCGCAAAACCATGCGACCTCTACTCTTTTGCCTAAAGACGAATAGCTATCTGTGTGGGACTCTAAAGACTCGACACTATGCTGGCAGTTGGTTTAACCACAGACTGCAAGCGGCACTAGCTGTGCGTAACGGTCCCCAGGTAGATGCCCACAAGAAGACTGACGAGGTGAAACCCATCTGAACTCCTACGGAGCCTGAATGTGACAATCTCTCTGTACAGTCCGGTTTGTTCATCTGATACATCGCATGGCGGTCCTAGGGGCGGTAAACGTCAGTCCCCTAATAGCGGCACAAGTCATGTCGGAGTGAAGCCCAGAATACCTTGAGATAACACTGGAAACCTACCAGTATATCTCGCTTGCCATGGCCAGGGACTACTTGTGTAATGGCTCTCCTAGACACAGCACGATGTCAACCCCCAATACCGGGAGAGACGAATCCTGTCTAACCGTCACTGCCTCCAAGTGCTTCGGGACTGCACCCAACTACTACCTGTTTGCACGACTCCTTTGAGCCGTGGTATGGTAGTAATCAAAGTACAGTGGGAACACACTCGAGGTGAAGTGACAGTGTCAAGTCAGCGGACTAAGCTGTACTCATGTCACCTGGGAACTGATAACTGACGATAGGTATAGTACTAACCAACAGTTCCCGACGAGTCCTGTCCAGTGTACTCGTAACCCAACGAGCACCCGCATACTATCTCCAGTACGACGTACTGATGGCTGTGGGACAGACCATCTCCCCTGCTGGGATGAGAAGCGAATAAGCTAGTCTACTCCTGAGTATCGATGCCCTGTCTCGATAGTCCTACGACTAGGGACCTGTATAAGGATGTTCTTATAGATTACCCAGCCCCCACGAGTGTGACTGCCATCACAACGCTGGTAATCAAGTAAAGATCGTAAGGGCTCTACTAATATGTATAAGCGATATGCTAAAAGAAACACATGAACATATTGAAGTAGAAACAAACCATGTAGCATACTACCATTTTGAGCGAGATTGTATTTACAACTGTGAATATCCCAAGCTTCCATTAAGTAATATACAAGCTAGTATGATACAGTAATGGCCTCTAGGGCATATACACTAACAATCTCCCACTTGCAGTAAGGCCATGAACTGGCGTATCGAAGACCTATCATCTCGATCAGCCGCTCGAACTGAGTCTGGGGTAAGGCCTTCGTGAGTGGATCAGCAGTGTTATCTTCCGTAGAAACTATCTGAACCTCGATCTCCTGGCGACCCACGATCTCCCTGATCAGGTGATACCGCCTAAAGTTGTGTCTGGACTTCTGATGGGACTTTGGTTCCTTCGCTAAAGCTATAGCCCCGTTGTTGTCGCAATACAGAGGTATTGGATCAATAATGGACGGAACCACCTGAAGTTCAGTTAAGAACTTCCTTACCCAGACAGCTTCTTTTGCGGCATCTGCAGCAGCGATATATTCCGCTTCCATCGTCGTGTCAGCAACGGTTTCCTGTTTGGAACTCTTCCAACACACCGACCCTCCATTGAGGGTAAAGACATAACCCGACATGGAATTGGAATCATCCTTGTCACTCTGGAAGCTGGAGTCGGCAAAGGCCTCAATCTGGAGGTCTTTTCCGCCATACACCAAGAACATCTCCTTAGTCCTTCTCAGGTACTTGAGAATGTTCTTTACTGCTATCCAGTGTTTCTCCCCAGGGTTAGACTGATACCGGCTTACCACACTCAGTGCATAAGCTACATCTGGTCTGGTACACAACATCGCATACATTATAGAGCCTACCGCAGAAGCGTAGGGTATAATAGACATGCGATCCCTTTCCAAATCAGTCTTGGGATACATCTCTTTGGAGAGGTGATCCCGTGACAAGCCGGTAGATTACCGCGCATGGAATCTTCCATACTGAATCTTTTCAGTATGGTGTCGATGTACCTGGACAGTGAGAGTCCCAGTATCCTCTTGGATCTGTCACGATAGATCCGGATCCCCAGAATGTATGAGGCATCACCCAGGTCATTCATGGAGAACATGTGTGACAAGAACCCCTTGACAGATTGTTGCATAGGAATGTCATTTCCTATTAAGAGAATGTCATCCACGTATAAAACGAGGAATACTACAGTTCTCTCTACAACTCTACTATAGATGCATGGTTCATCTGAATTTTTGATAAAGCCAAATTCCTTGACCGTCTCATCAAAACAGATGTTCCAACTCCGCGATGCCTGCTTTAGTCCGTAGATGGACTTAAGCAACTTGCACACCTTTCCGTTGCTCCCACTCTGAATGAAACCCTCTGGCCGGTCCATATAAACACACTCCTCTAAATTTCCATTTAGAAAAGCGGTCTTTACGTCCATCAGCCAAATCTCATAATCGTCGAAGGCAGCAATGGCAAGAAGGATCCGAATGGATTTCAGCATAGCTACTGGAGAAAAGGTCTCGTCATAGTCCAAACCAGGTCTTTGACGAAAACCCTTTGCAACCAGTCTAGCTTTATAGGTCTCAACCTGTCCATCTACACCAATCTTCCTTCTGAAGATCCACTTGCATCCTACGGGTTTTACCCCGTCTGGAGCAACGTCCAACGTCCATACTTTGTTGGTGTACATGGACTCCATTTCGGTCCGCATTGCATCCAGCCATTTTACCGAGTCAACGCTCTGAATGGCCTGCTGGAAGCTAGTTGGCTCATCATAATCTATGATGCAATCCTCTCTATCCCCGTCTATGAGAAAACCGTAGTATCACTCGGGCGGATGAGACTGCCTACTACTCCTGCGGAGCGGCGTAGGAATGTTATGATCTTTCGAACCCTCTGGTTCTACTAAGCTTTTAGTAATAGCTCGTGGTTCTGGAATTTCTTCCTGTTCTATTGCGCTCCCACTTATCTGATTTTTCAAAAACTCAGTTTCCAAGAAGTGGGCATGACGAGAAACATAAATCTTTTGTCCCTCTTCGCAGTAGAAGAAATATCCCTTGGAGTTCTTTGGATATCCCACAAACTTGCACTGTACTGAGCGTGCCTCGAGCTTGTCCGCATGCTGCTTTTAGACAAAAGCTGGACATCCCCATGTCTTAATGTGATTAAGATAGGGTCACTTCCCACACCATATCTCATATGGTGTGGTAGGCACAGTCTTAGTTGGAACTCGGTTCAAAAGGTATGCAGCTGATTCTAGTGCATATCCCCAGAATGATTGCGGTAACTCAGCGTTACTCATCATGGACCATACCATATCCAATAGGGTTCGGTTCCGTCTCTCCGATACACCGTTATGTTGCGGAGTGTATGGAGGAGTAAGCTGAGAGAGAATTCCATTCTCTTTTAAATAGTCCAGGAACTCGGCACTCAAGTATTCACCACCTCGATTCGATCTTAGTGTCTTGATACTTTTGCCAGTTTGTTTTTCTACTTCATTTTTATATTCCTGGAATTTTCCAAAGGCTTCGGACTTATGTTTCATTAAGAAGACATAACCGTACCTTGAAAAGTCATACGTAAAAGTAATGAAGTAAGAATAACCGCTTCGCGCATGTGTAGACATTGGACCGCACACGTCGCTGTGTACGAGTCCCAAGAGCTCGCTAGCCCTTACTCAGTGTCCAGTGAACGGAGTCTTTGTCATCTTTCCTTTGAGACAAGATTGACAAGTGGCATACGATTGATATTCGAACGGATTCAAATATCCTTCTGTATGTAACTTCGTCAACCTTCTCTCATTGATGTGACCCAGTCTACAATACCATAAGAAAGTCTGATTTATTTCCGGAGACTTTCTTTTGTGTGTATTCTGGACATTGAAAATCTGTGGTTGGTTTAGTACGTATATACCATTGCTTAATGTACCTGACCGAATCAGAACTTGATTAAGGTGAATGTTTACAACATTACTTACAAACGCAAATTCATAACCTTCTTTAGAAATCAAAGATACAGAAATGATATTACAAGTTGCGTTGGGTACAAAAAAGCAATTACGTAAAACCAAAACATGTCCATCTGACATTCCCAGGTGATAGTCCCCCACGGCCTTAGCATCCATGCTAGCTCCGTTTGCAACTTTGAGGGTCATGTCACCTGCCTTCAAAACCCTACGGTTTCTCAACGCTTGCAAAGAATTACAGATATGAGATCCTGATCCGATATCCAATACCCAGGAAGTAAAGTTTACTGATAGACAGTTTTCAATAACATACACACCTGCAGCTGAAGCCGCAACTTTCTTCAGATCCTGTGTTCTGGCTTTCCAAGCCCTGCAATCTTTCTTCCAGTGACCACTCTTATGACAGAAAAAGCACTCTTCCTTCCCTATAAGTTTCCCCGCTATCTTTGTTGCTTTTGCTTTTCCCTTCGTATCCACTTTACTAACACCGCCCCTTGGTTTGGCGGAGGCTTTCTTCTTCTTTCCCTTGGCTTTCGCCTTGGACCTAGAAGATGAAGATCCTCCTACAAACAAAGTGGATGTTTCCCTACCTTTCTGTAGGGTGCCCTCTGCACTCCTCGGCATGTTGAGGAGCTCTGAAAGTTCAACTTGTTTTTCTTATAAGTTGAATTTCAGGATAAACTGGGCGTAAGTGGAAGGAAGGGACTGGAGAATCAAGTCCGTATAGAGCTCGTTCTCTAACGTGGTCCCAAGTTCCGCGAGCTCCTCAATGAAGCCAATCATCTTAAGCACGTGTTCTGCTACCGATGATCCGATCGCCAACCTTGCCGAAAATAACTTCTTCGACATTTCGTATCTTGCAATACGAGATTGCTCTCCATACAGTTCTTTTGTATGGAGAAATATGGATTTGAGGTCCATATTCTCGTGCCTCCTCTGATGTTCGTTGTCCATAGAGGAAAGCACGAGGCACTTGGCCTTCGCGCTATCGATCTCCCAAGTCTTACGGATTTCCTTATCCGCGACGCTGGAGGTGGGTCCTGGGATAGGGGGAGCTTTGGTGGTAAAGAGATACCCCAACTTGTCATAAGTGATTGCCATTTTGACATTCCTGAGCCAATATTTGTAGTTTGGCCCTGTCCGTATGTTTTTATCTAGTAATAACTTAAGTCCGGTCATGATGATTGGTCGCTGCATTTAGGAGAGAGAGAAGAAACACTTTAGCATGATGCTCTTGCAAGTTCAGAGTGGTTTTTAATTTGTCTAAACAGGATGGCTCCCACTGTCTCTCAAATCCCTCCTCAAACCAAAAAGGAAGAATTAGTCAGGATCAATCTGACCGTACAATACTTGCTTAGCCGTTCGGCCAGGCTGGTGTCGATACTTCGAGGGAGGTTTTCCAACGCTTTCGCGAAGTTCCTTAATTTAAGAACCTCTTTTCCCTGCTGGCGTAGACCCGCTAACACCTTTCTTGACACCTACTAGGTTTATAGCATTGATCGTTAAGTGAGAAATTTCCCGAGGAGTAGCATATACTCACAGTAGGATCGGGATCCAAATATCATTGCGTGACAAAACTGAAAGAATCCTACCAGAATCATCACACTCCAAATGGTATGCAGCGCTAGCAAGTTTCAGTTCTTTTGAAACTCCCGATGTGGATTTTTGCCCCATGCTCTTTTGACCTTGACTTTGGCCAACAAATCATAAGTCACATGTCAAGTTCTACCTATCATTCTCCAGGTTAATTTGAGCCCACCCTCACATACTCTTGACTTTGGCCAACAAGGTAGAACGACTGCCCCAAACCAACACATCTATCTATGCTGCACATGAATACCCAATAGCTACCAATCACTATACCTTGACTTTGGCCAACAAACATAGCTTGAATACTATTGACCATCCATGTTAAACGACGGAGGGCTACGAATGGTTTTGGCGAAACCGTGAACGTAGTGAACTTGATAGAATCGATGGAACGAGATAGCTTTTAAAAGGAGGTGCTTAAGCTCCGCGTTTAAAAGTTATTTTGAAAAGAAACCGAGTGGTTTTGAAAGTGTTCCAACGACTTTTACTTGGTTTATTTTTTCTTGCATTAGTTCTTTTAATGCGTATTTTTCTTGCATTAGTTCTTTTAATGCGTCCCATCATTTAATCCTACCATTGCAGAAAAAAACCAAAATATGACATACGCTTATGCCATTCGCATTCGCCACGGGGTCCCGTCATTACCCGTTAGGTTACTTAACTAACGACAGAGCGGGGGCTGGGCTAGCGCGGCTGCAAAACTTAAGCAACGTCTAAATAATATCATATATAGATATATTGCAATGATATCCATTTCATATCACAGATGAATACATTGGATATACTAGGAATCCGCAATTCGTACGAGCCTGTAACGAAAAGCGGATTACACGGTCGCGATGAATAGCCAAAACCCCACCCTAGACCCCTACGGGTGCGGCAAACTACCCGCCAAATATCCGAAGTGGAGCAACCTCCCTCAACGACGTGAGTAGGCCACTCGGCACTTCGAGATACCCGGTATCTTGTGCACCCCACCTTGGGTCTATCCTAGGAGCAAAAACAGTAAAAAGAAATTATACAATGACGCCTACAACCACGACCCGGTTGTGCGGCCAAAAATAATATTACATCAATTTACATATAACATTAATTGAAAGATAAAAGGAAAAACTCTCATCTCACAACCCCCAGCTATTCATCCGCGACAATCCAAAGAATTCATATACACATACCATCAATCATTACAGATCACAGATATGTATAACCCCCACTAATCGACGTATAGCGATTAGCGGACGTTCAATACATATAACACATCACAGATATATACCCGTTTGCCTTAGTCTTTAGAAATTCGATAAAAATACGGATTTTCAAGCCCCAAAAACTAATTTTTCTTTCTGGAAAATCTGGACAGAAAAGACATATTGTAAAAATCCTAAAATACCCCTAGAAACACACTGCAAGAAATTTGACCCACGGCCGACTCAACTCGGCCGCGGATCCGCAGCAGGAGCGTGCTCCCGCCTCGGTTCCGCGGCGCGTTGAACGGTTCTCTGGACCAAATTTCTATAGTGTCTTTTAAAAAGCCTGAGTCGATTTTTGGAGTATGATTTATCAATTTTTGAACAGAATACAGAATCGACAGAAACTTGATTTTCCAGGTGTTTTTCGTGACTTTTTCTCCGATCGAACTTCTACTTACTTACCTAACATGTTAGATAGTGTTTAACTAGGCTCTGATACCACTGTAAGTCCATGCTACCCTTCCCCGGTACTTACGGGGTTGCGTAAGTGGTGAAAAATGATTTTCAATTGGGTGGTAACATGGACTACCAATACGGATCTTTATTAAACGACTAACTAACAACCTAACAAGAGTTTACCTACTCTGTTAGGGGGCTATACCTTTCTTGAACTCCTTCGTCTTCGACTCCTCCCGTTGTACGGATCGGCCTCACCTCGTCATCTCCTTGCGCCGAAGATGGATCCACCCGAAAGCTTCTACCTTTGGCTTCTTCTTCGAACTTTGAAGAAACTAGATCACTTGGCTTGCTAGGCCTTGTGAACTAGAATGAGTAGAGGAATGTTTTGGTGTCTTTTTATCTCTAAGGCAATGAGTCTCACCACATGAGAATGGCTTGCCATGAGCTAGAGAGAGCAAGAGGAAGAGGGAGAGCTTGAGAATGAGAGAGCTCAAGAGAGAGAAAGCAAATGAAAGAATAAGCCATTCTTTTCTCATTCTCCCCTCTCATAATCCAAAAGCCATCATAATAAAAATAGTAATCAAGTATTGTGTGATGGTTTAAGTCAAAATGGCTATATCATTTCATGCACTCATTTTGTATAAATAAACAAGCATGCAAAAGTCTTTGCCATGGAATGATAGCCATTGTCATGATGATGGTCAAATAGTCCAAACTAGTCAACCGGTCAACAAAGTCAACAAGTCAACAAAGTCAACCCCTCAACAACCATGTCACTATAATACTTAATTAATATTAATGTTAATAATATTTCTTATTCTCATTAGGGTTAAGCAAAAGTCAATAGTCAACAGTCAACAACCCCAATGAGAATCCTCTGCCTCTGTCTCTCTATCAACTGTGCATACACACCCGCATCCGTGTTCCGAGGAACACGAATACAAACGAGATAAAACCAATCCCAAAACGTACACTAGGATCTGGCTTAAACCAAAGCCCGCTAGTGTTAACTGTCCGGAAACTGTACGTGCACAAGTGCACGGATGTGACCGAACCCTGTCGCAATACCATGCGACCTGTCGCAAAACCATGCGACCTCTACTCTTTTTCCTAAAGGAGAATAGCTTTCTGTGTGGGACTCTAAAGACTCGACACTACGCTGGCAGTGGGTTTAACCACAGACTACAAGCGGCACTAGCTGTGCGTAACGGTCCCCAGGTAGATGCCGACAAGAAGACTGACGAGGTGAAACCCATCTGAACTCCTACTGAGTCTGAATGTGACAATCTCTCTGTACAGTCCGGTCTGTTCGTCTGATACATCGCATGACGGGCCTAGGGGGCGGTAAACGTCTGTCCCCTAATAGCGGTACAAGTCGTGTCGGAGTGAAGCCAAGAACACCCTGAGATAACACTGGAAACCTACCAGTATATCTCGCTTGCCCTGGCCAGGGACTACTTGTGTAATGGCTCTCCTAGACACAACGCGATGTCAACCCCCAATACCGGGAGAGACGAATCCTGTCTAACCGTCACTGCCTCCAAGTGCTTCGGGACTGCACCCAACTACTACCTGTTTGCACGACTCCTTTGAGCCGTGGTAGGGTAGTAATCAAAGTACAGTAGAAACAAACTCGAGGCGAAGTGACAGTGTCAAGTCAGCGGACTAAGCTGTACTCATGTCACCTGGGAACTGATACCTGACGATAGGTATAGTACCAACCAACAGTTCCCGACGAGTCCTGCCCAGTGTACTCGTAACCCAACGAGCACCCGCATACGTGTAGGGTTCCTAGGCACTCTAATGAAGTCTCACAAGGCATCAACCATGCCAATTTCAAATTTTACGGTGCCGAGAAACCCTCGACTAGATCGTTAACTAGAATTTTAGGCGAAACTAGAAACTAGTTAACAACTTAACTAAATGAACGGAAAATACAACCTTTGTAGATCCTGTCCTACACCTCCATAGCTCCGTGATGATGTCTCCTCTCTGTCCAAATCGAATCCATGACTCTAGCATCGGCTTCATCGGAGAAATGGGCGGGCTAGGTCGTCGACTTCGATGCCGAAGATGATCTACGTCGAGGCATCACAAGATCAAGCTCCAACTTCACCAAGCCATGAAACTTGTGAAGAAAACACCCTATACTACTTGGCAAGTGGTAGAGGATGAAGAAATAGGAAGTGGGTTCACTTTAGAATTGGATTTCTCACTCTTTTTCTCAAGATGCCATTGTTGGTTGCAAGCTTCTTCATCTTGAAGAAGAAGAAGAAGAAGAAGAAGAAAAGAATATGATAAGTTCATTTTAAAATAGAAAATAATATGATACTTATCATATTGCAACCATGGTTATGTGTAGAGAGTTAACTATGGTTTTGGTGAATGGTTAGGTTAAAGGAAATGAAGACAAAATAGTCACTTGGTCAAAGCTTCATGAAGCTTCAACAAGCTTCATGTTTGAAAGCAACCACTTTGTTTTTCTTTTATCTTTTAACCAAAAAGAATAGATAAATAAATAAGCAAATAAATCAAGTGAAACCCTAACCATTGACCAACCATGGTTTAAACCAAACATACACCCAAATTAGCATGTATCATCAAACATGATACAATCTTGTGCACAAAAATATATCATATACACAATGTGCACATCAAGTGAGAAAATCCATCTTAAGTGAAAAAATACTAGTTAATGCAAAGTAATATATCAAATATATAATTATACATTAAATCATTAAATCAACACTTGATTTAACGATCCGGTCATATCGCATATGACCGACCAGTATCCAATGTATCGACTTATCGAATAAATCCTCGATTCGATAACTAGGTTATATCGCATACAACCAATCGATACATTCATCGCGAGAATTGAATACGGTATCACATACACGCATTATTCTCGGTCCCGCGCATATCTCATATGCGCTCCTATTTCGTTTCGCTTGAGCCAGGAAACCTCTGTGTAGGACTCTAAAGACTCGTCAATACGCCGGCAGCAGGTGATGATCATATAAAACACCCACAAGCCGCAACCGGTCTGCTAAACGTAACGGCCACCCGGGTATTGAGCGATCAGAAGATCGACGAGCAAGCCCGCTCACACTCCTGTGAATCCAACCAGTAACACTTACCGTACAGTCCGGTCTGATCGTCTGATATGTCGCATATCTTGCCTAGGGGTGGTAAACGTCAGACCCCAATAGCTCGATAAGTCGTGTCGATATGAGGTCTATAACAGTTCGAGATACTACAGGTAACACTTACCAGTAAATCTCAGCAACCCTGGCCAGGGATTTCTGG
Source organism: Agapanthus africanus (assembly GCA_030015575.1). NCBI lineage: Eukaryota > Viridiplantae > Streptophyta > Magnoliopsida > Asparagales > Amaryllidaceae > Agapanthus > Agapanthus africanus. The sequence goes on along the minus strand of JASDDO010000031.1, from coordinate 248,180,524 downwards.
TTATAGCCAATCGAACACAGCGCAACATCAACTCCCTATACCGGGAGAGACGAATCCCCTCCTATCGTTCATTGCCTCCATGTGATTCGGGACTGTACCCAAAAGCCACCGTTTTTCACGCCCTCTTGGACGTGGTAAGGTGGAAATCAAAGCACAGTTGGAATCACACAAGACTCTATGACGATCTCGGGTCTACAGACTAACCTGTACCAGTGTCACCAGAGAACTGCCATCTGACGTGAGGTATAATACCATCTGGGAGTTCTCGGCGAGTCCGTCCAGTGTACCCAGTTTCTACTGAGCACCCGTATATAATCTTTGATGTCAAACACCAATGGATATGGTATCATCCATCGCCCATCTGTATGGGTCGATAAGGTATACGCTAGTCTACTCCGGTATATCGATGCCCCGTCTCGATACACCCACGACTAGGGACCTTGAAGGATGTACTTATGGACTACCATGTCCCCACTAGTATGATCCGCATCATAGTCCAGGTAGTCAAGTACACATCCTAAGGGCTTTACCAACATGTAACAAAGAGATAATCAGTATACATGTTCAGGTAAAGAGTAACCAGATAGCATACTATCATGTCGAGCAAGAAAGTCCTCCCTATATATGTCCAAGCATCCACTACAATATACATCCTATGTACAGTAATGGCCTTTAGGGCATACATATAACTAACAATCTCCCACTTGCACTAGGGCCATCTGTAGCAGTAGTTGAAGTATCTCATACTCAACCATCCCATAAAAGTCTCTCTCTGGGAATAGGCCTTCGTGAGTGTTATCCTCTGAGTCCGCTCGCCTAACCTTGATCACCCTGGAGATCAACTATCTCCATGATCAGGTGATACTGCCTTAGAATGTGTCTGGATCACTGATGGGACGGACGTTCCTTGGCATAAGCCACAACTCCATTGTCACACAATGGGAGGAACTAAGTTCATCTCATGAACAAATATACATCCAGACTGCCTCTTTGGTAGCATCTTAAGTAGCGATGTATCCAGCCTTTATCGTCTAGTTTGCCACGGTATCTAGCTTAGAACTCTTCCAACATACCGTCCCTTTACTGAAGGTAAAGACAATGCCTGTGACTGACAATCAGTCGTCTTTATCACCTTGGAACCCTTCCAGTGATTCTCCCCAGGATCAATTGATACCATCTCACTACAGCTAGTGAGTATCGTAACATCCAATTACATCTATCTCAGAGATGAAAACTCAGGATTTAGGAGGTATCACTTTGATCCTATAAGGAGAATCCCTGTGATAAGCGGAGATTGACCGAGCGTAGCATAGGAAACTCCTTCCCTATCAAGAGTATGTCATCCACGTACTCTACGAGGATCAGAACCAAACTCCCTACTACCTTTTTGTATATACAAGGTTCATCTACCATTTTGATGATGTCAAACTGTTTGACTACTACATCAAAACAGACGTTCCAACTCCGCGATGCCTGCTTTATCCTATAAAGCATCTTGTACACGTTTCTACTTCTCCCACTGTCTACGAAGCCCTATGACTGTGTACTTATAGACGCACTCTTCTAAAACATTACTTAGAAAAGCAGTCATGGCACCCAACCGCCAGATATCGTAGTCATGGTATGTAGCCGTGGCAAGTAGGATCTGTATGGACTTAAGCATAGGAACTGGAAAAAGCTTTCATGATTATCCACGCCTGGTCGATGACGAAAACCTTTAACAAGTCTAGCTTTGAAAGTCTCAACCTTTCCATGTACACCAAGTAATCTTCTCATGATATACTTGCTCCTGATGGGGATTTAACCCTTCAGATAAAGCAACCAAAGTCCATACTTTGTTGGTGTATATGGATTCCATCTCAGATCGCTAAGCATCCAGCCATTCTTACAGAGTCCCACTCCTGATGGCCAGCTCAAAACTAGTTGGGTCATCATCTTATGATGCATTCCTCACTCCTACTGTCATAGAACCCTACTAGATCGGCGGAGAGGCTGAGGTTTGTTGGAATCTACTGAATCCTTTGGTTCTATCAAATCATCTGCAGTAGTTTGTATAGCTGGAACATTTCCAGTTCTACAGAACTGCCTTGCCTTGATCTTGTCCGGATTTTGCTTTTAGACATAAGCCGGACAACCCCAAATCTTAACTAACTTAAGATATGGGCTCTTCCCTTTCCATATCACATATGAATTGGTAGGAAACTGATTTGATCGGGACCCTATTCAATAGGTATGCAACTTCATAAGTGCATAACTCCCAAAAGGAAATAGGTAATTTAGTAGTACTCATCATAGAGCACACCTTATCACATAGGGTGTGATGGCTCCGCCCCGATATACCATCGTGCTATGGTGTATACGGAGGAGTAAAGCTGAGAGAGAATCTCATTCACCTTTAGAATAGTCTAGGATTTCCGTGCTCAAGTATTCTCCTCCCTGATCACATCAAAGGACATAATATTTTTACCCGTATTTTGGTTCTCTACTTCTAACTTATATTCTGTGAATATCTCAAAAGGTTTGGACTTGTGTTTCAACAAGAATATATGTCTGAATCTTGAGAGATCATCAGAGAATGTAATGAAGTACAAAGAACCAGTCTTAGTATGTGTAGACAGGGGACCTACATACATCAACATGTATCATCCCAAGAGTTCATTAACTCTTTCTCTGTTTCCTGTAAAGGGAGCTATGGTCATCTTATCTCTGTGACATGGCTGGCAAGTTTCACAAGATGTAAATTCAAACTAATTTAAATATACATTTTTATGTAACTCAAGCTAGTCGGGTCGCATTGATATGACCTAGTCTACAATACCTCAAGAAGGATCCGTTCATTTCTGAACTCTTCCTCTTGTGTGTGTTCTGTATACTAAGAACTGTAGTTTGATTTAGAACATCAATGCTTTTAGATAACGTGCCTGAACCGATCAACTTTTGATATAGGAAATGTTCAAAACATTATCCAACAATACAAAATTTTATCATTTCTTTACTAATAAAGAGACAGATATGATTTTGTATATCAGGTTCGGTATCTAATAACATTCGTTCAGAATCAATGTATTGGTAATGCAGGGTGACAGTGACCGACAGACTTGGCTGCAACTCTTGCCCCGTTTTCTGCCTCATGAAACTTATCACCCGTTCACAGTTCTTTACCTATCTGTAGCCCATGTAACATATTACATATGCGGGATCCTGATCCGGTATCATATACCCAGGACGTAAAGGATACAGAGAAACAGTTCTTTGTAATGAACACACCCGAAGATGATGCATCATATGCACTTTCTTCGTTTGGGCGGCACGGGAATTCTGGTAATCCCCAATTTCCTGCTCTGTTTTATAACAATTATAAGTTGAAGCGGGACCAACGTTCCCCAGCTCAGTAAAACAAGCGGGTTCGGTCAATATTCCGTATTATTATCTTGATTAAGGCGTGATATGGTCGCTACCTGGAGAGAGAGAGAAGAAAACACTCTGCGTGCGCTCTTGCAAGATCAGATTGGTTATTTATTTTATCTAATCAGGATGGCTCCCACTGTTTTTATCAAATCTTCCTTCAAACCCTAAAAGGAAAGACTAGCCGGGATTAATTACACACTACAAGTTCGCCAATCTTTCAGCCAGGCCAGTGTCGGTACTTTGAGGGAGGTCCCCCGTGCTTTCGCACGAACCTAATTAATGTAAACCTCGTTTTCCCAGAGGCGTAACCCCGTTGACACCTTTCTAGACACCTACTTGATCGGCTAATTGTAATGTGTAAAATTCTCCCAGGAGTAACGATTACTCGCAGAGGGTATCGAGATCCAACTATCTCATAGAAGGTATGCAATCTCATTGCAAATTTCAACACTTGAAATTCCCGATAATGTTTTGCCACTAGCGTCCTATGACCTTGACGCAGGCCAACAAACCATAGTCCGCTAGTCAAGTTCAACCCGTCATTTCCTGATTGAATTAAACCCACCCGCACGACCCTTGACGCAGGCCAACAAAGTCGCACGACTACCCTAATCCAATCTGCATCATATGCATAAGAAGATAAATACTAGTTAGCTACTGCACACTACGCCTTGACGCAGGCCAACAAACGTAGCACGAATACTAACTACCACTTATCTGAAATGACGGAGGGCAACGACAGGTTTTTCTGAAAACCTATTGCGTAATGAACTTGATATCGTTGTAGAATCAAATAATTTTAAAATGGAGTGCTTTTGCGGCTTTTCTAGTTTTGCTAAAGGAGTCACTACCGGTGAAGGGATCGTCGGTCCTTTCCTCGTCGAATGAGGTGCGGGATATATCATATATATCACTGTGCAAAGCAGAACTCTTAAAAGCAATCAAAAGACAAACCGAGTGTGTAGCATCTGCCAGTTATTGCTAAAGGAGTCACTCCCGGTGAAGGGATCTCGGTCCTTTCCTTATCGAATAAGGTGCAGGATGTTCTACAAGGAACACCGCGATGCAAAGCAAGAACTGTAGCTACCTGTTTTATTTTGAAATTCGATTCTACAACATCTTTAGGTTTCTTTTCTTTCATTAATCATATTAATGAATTCCCATCATTTAAAATACCTAAACATCACAGATAAATACGACGTACACTTATGCCATCCGCATTCGCCTCGATGTCCCCTCATGCACCGTTAGGTTAGGTGACTAACGGTAGAGCGGGGCAGGGCTAGCGCGGGTGTAAAACATAAGTAACGCCTATATAATATATCATATATACTATATACAGTATTTATCACAGAACATCAAATGATCACATCACAGATATCGCAGCAGAAGGAACATATGAAATATTGGATATACTAGGACGTCCGTGTTTTCAATACGAGCCAGTATAAAACACGGATTCCACGGTCGCGATGAATAGCCAATCCCACACCCCTAGACCCCTACGAGAGCGGCAAGCAACCCTACCAATTCTAGAGTTAGGAGACCCGGACTCGACTCCTCGAGTTAGTCTCCCACTGGACTCCAGAACCCGGTTACTTATGCCCTCCTCCTTGGGTCTATCCTAATGCGGAAAAGTAAATAATATACAAACGGTGACATCTTCCGCAACCTGGAAGTGCCCCAATAAAAGAATATTACATACAAGTTTTTACATGAATGAAAAAGAAAAACACTCATCTCACATAAAAAACCCCCGGCTATTCAAACACGACGATCCAATATAACATATCCAGCAACACATAACATCACATGTCATCAACGTAAGTAAACATGCGTATCTCAATTGTCGTTGACATATAGTAACGAAACCGGCGATATCACATATTACACTTACGGTCACAGAAAAGAAAGTGTAAAACTACAACAGTTGGAATCCGCAACCTCTTTAGACATCGCATGCCTAAACAAATGAATTTCTTAGACATCGCATACCTAACAATTATAAACCCCGCATTTTAGTCTCATTATCGAAAACGCTTTTCATTATCAAGTCGGGCAATTCATCAAGATTCCCGAAAATCTGATCGAATGCTCGTCGCAAACTTTAGTAGGCAGCCGCACCCCCGATACCGTCGACGAAGTGCAACAAGGCGGAACACCGCTGCCGCGAGCACCCGAACGGATGCTTTCGGTGACGGGGTTCTCCTACAGTCACTTGGTCGGGGCTATGGGGTGTAGCTGTCTATTAAGTTTATCCGGCGAGTATCCGCGTACGCTACGTGATTGCGACGGACTTTTGATCACATCAAAATTCCGTGGCAACCGATCAAGTGAGACTAAGCCGCTAGATTTATAACATTCATTCAGTTATCTCATAACTACTTGTGAATTCCAAACATTGTATCACATTCCGGATAAATAGAAAAATGTTAAACTTTCCGATCGAACAATCGAACACCCAAGTTTTCCCGATACAGCTCAACACTTGAAATAAGTCTAAAAACATTCAGTTCATGCCTCAGTACCAACGGTCCAGCCGTAGAAGGGTCAAGCCAACGCCTCACATGTGGCACGCCGTACTACCCCAAACCCGAAGGTTCAAAGAGCAGTTCAAGACGGTCACATAATCGAGTTAAGGTTTGTTGTCTTCTAGAGGGACCATCGCGTTACTTGCACTACTTAGAACGTCGTTAAACTACGGAAAGATCCAACACTTGGAAATTTCCCGACAGGGGAAAAAGTGGGTATTTATATCCGGTCAAATATTTTAACATATTCAAAAATTATCCGGAAAAGACATAGACAAAATTAGACAATCCGATCGAATAATCGAATCCCCAAAACAACCCCAGAAAAACTCAACTGTTGAGTAAAATATAAAAATTTCCAGAAGACTCAGCACTTCCATACAAGAATTACTGTGCAAGCCACGTGGTCTAACTCACCAAAATGGGCGCGGAACCGCCGCGAAACCCAGGGTGGGCCGCGGTTTCGCGGCTCGTTGGTCGAGTTAGCCTCACGTGCTTCACAGTAACTCATAGAATTCCCTGCTGAATTTTTTAGCAATTTTTAATTTACAAAAATCCAAATTTTCAGAAAATTTCCAGAGAGCATTTTGAGTTAGGGTTTCGATGTTCGTTCGGATTTCAAACGTCGTCTACACTTCGCCTAAGGCACTAGCTAGGCTCTGATACCACTGTAGGGTTCCTATGCACGCTAATGAAGACTCACAAGGCATCAACCATGCCAATTTCAAATTTTACGGTGCCGAGAAACCCTAGACTAGATCGTTAACTAGAATTTTGGGCGAAACTAGAAACTAGTTAACAACTTAACTAAATGAACGGAAAATACAACCTTTGTAGATCCGGTCCTCCACCTCCATAGCTCCGTGATGATGTCTCCTCTCTGTCCAAATCGAATCCATGACTCTAGCATCGGCTTCATCGGAGAAATGGACGGGCTAGGTCGTCGACTTCGATGCCGAAGATGATCTACGTCGCGGCATCACAAGATCAAGCTCCAACTTCACCAAGCCATGAAACTTGTGAAGAAAACACCCTATACTACTTGGCAAGTGGTAGAGGATGATGAAATAGGAAGTGGGTTCACTTTAGAATTGGATTTCTCACTCTTTTTCTCAAGATGCCATTGTTGGTTGCAAGCTTCTTCATCTTGAAGAAGAAGAAGAAGAAGAAGAAAAGAATATGATAAGTTCATTTTAAAATAGAAAATAATATGATACTTATCATATTGCAACCATGGTTATGTGTAGAGAGTTAACTATGGTTTTGGTGAATGGTTAGGTTAAAGGAAATGAAGACAAAATGGTCACTTGGTCAAAGCTTCATGAAGCTTCAACAAGCTTCATGTTTGAAAGCAACCACTTTGTTTTTCTTTTATCTTTTAACCAAAAAGAATAGATAAATAAATAAGCAAATAAATCAAGTGAAACCCTAACCATTGACCAACCATGGTTTAAACCAAACATACACCCAAATTAGCATGTATCATCAAACATGATACAATCTTGTGCACAAAAATATATCATATACACAATGTGCACATCAAGTGAGAAAATCCATCTTAAGTGAACAAATACTAGTTAATGCAAAGTAATATATCAAATATATAATTATACATTAAATCATTAAATCAACACTTGATTTAACGATCCGGTCATATCGCATATGACCGACCAGTATCCAATGTATCGACTTATCGAATCAATCCTCGATTCGATAACTAGGTTATATCGCATACAACCAATCGATACATTCATCGCGAGAATTGAATACGGTATCACATACACGCATTATTCTCGGTCCCGCGCATATCTCATATGCGCTCCTATTTCGTTTCGCTTGAGCCAGGAAACCTCTGTGTAGGACTCTAAAGACTCGTCAATACGCCGGCTGCAGGTGATGATCATATCAAACACCCACAAGCCGCAAGCGGTCTGCTAAACGTAACGGACACCCGGGTATTGAGCGATCAGAAGATCGACGAGCAAGCCCGCTCACACTCCTGTGAATCCAACCAGTAACACTTACCGTACAGTCCGGTCTGATCGTCTGATATGTCGCATATCTTGCCTAGGGGTGGTAAACGTCAGACCCCAAAAGCTCGATAAGTCGTGTCGATGTGAGGTCTATAACAGTTCGAGATACTACAGGTAACACTTACCAGTAAATCTCAGCAACCCTGGCAAGGGATTTCCGGTTATAGCCAATCGAACACAGCGCAACATCATTGCCTCCATATGATTCGGGACTGTACCCAAAAGCCACCGTTTTTCACGCCTTCTTGGACGTGGTAAGGTGGAAATCAAAGCACAGTGGGAATCACACAAGACTCTATGATGATCTCGGGTCTACAGACTAACCTGTACCAGTGTCACCAGAGAACTGCCATCTGACGTGAGGTATAATACCATCTGGGAGTTCTCGGCGAGTCCGTCCAGTGTACCCAGTCTCTACTGAGCACCCGTATATAATCTCTGATGTCAAACACCAATGGATATGGGATCAACCATCGCCCATCTGTATGGGTCGAGAAGGTATACTCTAGTCTACTCTGGTATATCGATGCCCCGTCTCGATACACCCACGACTAGGGACCTTGAAGGATGTACTTATGGACTACCAAGTCCCCACTAGTATGATCCGCATCATAGTCTAGGTAGTCAAGTACACATCCTAAGGGCTTTACCAACATGTAACAGAGAGACAATCAGTATACACGTTAAGGTAAAGAGTAACCAGATAGCATACTATCATGTCGAGCAAGAAAGTCCTCCCTATATATGTCCAAGCATCCACTACAATATACATCCTATGTACAGTAATGGCCTCTAGGGCATACATATAACTAACAATACTATCTGCAGTACGACGTACTGATGGCTGTGGGACAAACCATCTCCCCTGCTGGGATGAGAAGCGCATACGCTAGTCTACTCCGGAGTATCGATGCCCTGTCTCGATAGTCCTACGACTAGGGACCTGTATAAGGATGTGCTTATAGATTACCCAGCCCCCATGAGTGTGACTGCCATCACAACGCTGGTAATCAAGAAAAGATCCTAAGGGGTCTACTAATATGTATAAGCGATATGCTAAAAGAAACACATGCACATATTGAAGTAGAAACAAACCAAGTAGCATACTACCATTTTGAGCAAGATTGTATTTACAACTGTGAATATCCCAAGCTTCCATTAAGTAATATACAAGCTAGTATGATACAGTAATGGCCTCTAGGGCATATACACTAACAGTTTCTAGTGTTACGTCTTAGCGCGATACGTTATACGACACGGATCGTGCACTTTGTGTGGTTTTGCTCTTAAGTTGTTTTCGTCGTGTCGCTACGTGCGTTAGCCATAATACGAACACTTGAGAGTATGTTTTGTGTTGTTGCGTCGGTCTAATATAGTTTGTACATGTTTTGGGTCGTTTATTAATATACATTTGTTTTATTGTCTTAATGTTGTAGGTTCGCATGCGGGGACTTCGGACACTGCTACAAAGGGAAAACAGGTGGTTGGCTTCGCTTAGCCAGGAGCGTTGGTGAGTAGATTTAACATCTAATAGGGAATCGCCCGCATGGCGTTATGCGTCTGGGCTAGAGATGTTACTTTTGTCGCATATTTTATGTCATAATTAGAATTGCGCATTCACCCTACTGCTTAGTTAGTGTTGTGCTTGGACTAGTATCCTTAGGACACTGCACCATTATTGACGGCTTATGTTGCACGAGCACTCATTTTATGACACACACGCCGTCAATAATTGCCATGACACGCACAACCCGCTTATAGATATGATATTGCTTGGTTAGGGATATTGTGACAATGATTCATATTTCTTATCGCATATGACATATAGCATACCTGTATGTCTACATGCTTACACATATGCCTTCTTATATTTACATGCTAGTTACCTGTATACCTATATGGTATCGTACCATTAGCGATAGGTACATACACACCTAAGGACATAGCTACAGGTGTACTTTGCATTCATACTTCACTTATACCTGGAGGGTATATCACATCATTACTGATAGGTAGATACATATATTTTGCTATACCTTTATGTTTTCATATATATCTGGCTATAGCTACGTATTTACCCTTATTTGATGTATTATTTAGAATTGGAGAAATTAGGAACCGCATGATATTTTTATTGACTGGTTGCAGTCAATTAGCGGATTTTCCTTTATATACTCACATTACTGTTTTATGTTGCATATATTATATTCATGGATTTTCGCATTAAGATATGGATTTTTCAAAATGTTTTCTGGATTTGGAGACCGTGGGAGTTTCATGAAATTATGCATTATTTGAAAAACTCGGTTTCCCTTGATATGATATTTCAGCATCCACCATGATATTTATCGGTTCTGATATATATACCCCATGCGAGGAGGCGTCGTGGGCCGTATGAGGGTACATGGTGGGGCCCGGAGGTACCTTGAGGCAAGAAGATTGATGGACCTTGCCGATTGAGCCTGGCAGGGGAACCATACACTCCGGTAACATTACCAATGACTCGGTGGTTATCATGGGGATACCGACGGGAGTCATGTACGTATGGATACGTCGAGAGGCGAGGGTCAGAGCTAGGCACTCGAGCTTTCGGGATAGCATATGATACGTACCTATGAGGGGGCAGTCATGGAGAAAGCACCTGATAGATCAGCCTTTCTGTGTCGATGCTTGACACTTGTTTCATGATATTTTACTCCTAAGTATATATATATATATATATATATATTTATATATATTAGTGGAGTCGGACGCTAATATATATGTATACATATTCATTTATATACATCATCATATTTATTCATGCAAATATACCTAGGATATAAGAGACTCATTGACATTGGATTTAGGACATTTGAGAATTTACTTGACATTGGATTTAGGATATATGAGATTCATTTTATTTTGTACATTCAGGATATATATGAGATTTACTTGATGTTGTACATTCAGGATTTGTGAGATTTATATGATATGAGAGCCAATTTGGGGGCTGATTCGAGGAATTGCGATTTGGGATTGTCTTGTTGCATTGTGATCCTACCACGATGTCATGATTCCGTGGAAATAATATATTTCATTCCATACTCCATATTTATTTATATGCACTGATTCATGTGTTAGTTACACCTGCTAGAGTACATTTCATGACTGCTGCACATATACCTTTTCATATCATTATTGCATGATTATTGCATACCGATTGTCATATCTTTACTTCATGTACTTGTAGTACCTGATAGAGTACCTTAAATGACTGTTACATACATATCGTCATATTATTGCTTCATGTATTAATTGTACCTGCTAGTGTACTTTTCATGATTATTGCATCACATATGACCATTCATTGCTATTAAATGCTTATGTTAGATTTACGTTGTACATGCATACTCGCGATTACCTGCATTTGTTATTTACTATTCACGAGTTGGCAACTCACCCCCGTTGTGCCACAGTGTCTTGCAGGTGTTCCTCAGGATAGTCAGAGGCAGGGCTATCTTCATCCGTCGTATCATCTTTTGCTGCGGATACCGCTTCGCCTGACAGTGTGCAGTTTTGCCCAGGTGGGTTTTGTGGTTATCCGATGTTGTATTGTATATCCGTTGTATCCATGTACTCTCCATCTACCAGTATTATGTTGACTTAGAGACTTGGTGTGAGGACGATATTGTATATTATTTTGTAACTTGGAGGTTTGTATGCAGTTTTATCTATATCGTCTCTTTCTTCGCTACGGCGTCGTATATCTGTTGTGGTGATTGTTTTCCGCCGTTGGGCGTTGATTTTTCTCCCATTTGGGATGCTTTTACTTATATATTATGTTGTACCCATTTTTGGGGTTGGTTTTTACAAAGGAGGTGATGTCAAAATTTTAAAGGAAGAAAAATTGGACTTTTAAATAATTTGGGTTTCGATTTCAAAAGTTTAAACAATGTTTCTTATCTTCTCTTGTCCTTTTAATAGTTTAGATTTTTGGGTTTTAGCTTTCTTTTACTGCGTTACGCCTATAGACGTTGCGTAGTATTAGGGCCGTCACGTGCCAATTTCGGGACGTGACAAAGTTGGTATCAGAGCGTTAGGTTTTACCTTTCGGGGTGTAGGATGACCTTGGTATGATGGAGTAGGTAGCTTAAGCAAGGTAACGTAGTGTGTGTATGTCTGCATCATACTCACGATGCGGTACTCCGCCTAAAGTGACCTAGGTACAATTGCTTGAAATTCCTTCTTTGATGATATATTCTTGTGATTCGATTTCCCTGTTCTTATCGAATCTTATATTATATTTATAGTCGTTGCCGCCGACGACTATGTGGACTCAGAGTGATGCAGCGAGGGCCGAGGTTAGGATTGACTCGGGTAGTATGAGGACTGACCAGGATGGCACGCTCGTTGCACAGGTGCAGACGGTTTCGCCTTCGACAGATAGTATCGATAGACTTGTGGCAGAAATGCAGGACTTGCACCAGACGATGAGTTCTTTGGTTGGGGCCATTCGACCGCAGCGACAGGAGGTTGTCACCCCTGTTAACTAGTTGTTCCTTGCGGTCAGCACACAACATTTTGTTACCTACATAGCACCTATGGATGCAGCCCCAGTTGACGAGACACGACTTCCTGAGACTTTGGGAGTTCCGGAACAGTGGAGGACTGTCACGACCCAAAGTTTGGCCCATGACCGGCACTTAACCACGTAACATGTACAGGCATAACGCGACTAAGTGAACCGAAAACCCAGAAACCAAACCAGTAAAAGTATAGAGTGTTTTAAGTTTTAAAATGGAAGCATTTAGAAGTAATAAGAAATCTTAAATAAACAATCACCAAGATAGTAATATATGACGCCGTAGCGAAGATCAAGAGTAACAAGTGGGAACATCACAGATAGAATAAACTGCATAAGTAAAATCGGCTCATAACGAGCTCGACACCAGAATACAAATAATATACATCATCGTCCTCACACTGTCTCTATGTCAAGTACATATATGGTAGATGGAGAATACTAGATACAACAATGTACATAACTGAAAGATAAACAGATACCGCACAAAACCCACCCATATGCAAAAGAGCTAGTACACAACTGTAGGGGTATTTGTGTCAAAAGATGCAAGAACGCAATCTGCCGCGACTACTCCGAAGGGCAACCTGCAAACACTGTGGTACAACGGGGGTGAGTTGCCAACTCATGAATATATATAACATATAAAGGTAATCGCGAGCATGCACGTACTGCGCTACTCTATCATATGCCAACAGATGATATCAATGCGTGATAGCAGTATATGCAATAATCATGCAAGTGCTCTATCAGGTAATATAACTACAGGATGAGGTACAATAAATAATGCTGAGCATGGGAAGTATAACATCTACACGGAATGTCAACGTGGAATAGTTAGTCGGTGTCCATCAATACACCCCAAATCCCAATAACCCAGACGCCGGCACTCCCATCGGCCCTCAAATCCTGTACATCACTGAGAATCACGAGTGCCCAACATCGGCACCCAAATATCATAAATACTCGTATCTAGCATCGACACGCAAATCTTCCTATATCGGGCATCCATCAGTCCGGGTCAGCCCTCTCTATCCATATATATCGGGCATCCGTCCGTCCGGGTCAGCCCTCTCTCTCATATATATCGGGCATCCGTCAGTCCGGGTCAGCCCTCTCTATCTCATATATATCGGGCATCCGTCAGTCCGGGTCAGCCCTCTCTATCTCATATATATCGGGCATCCGTCAGTCCGGGTCAGCCCTCTCTATCTCATATATATCGGGCATCCGTCAGTCCGGGTCAGCCCTCTCTATCTCATATATATCGGTCTAGCACCGAGAAAACATAGGGTGGATGCACCGAAATATCATATCAAGGGAACCGGGTTTTTAAATGATTACATATTTGAAATAGCCACGGTTCCCAAATCCAGAAATCACATGTAATCCAAACCAATATGCAAGTCAATATGATGTGATATGTGCATCAAGTATGAATATCATATCAAGTCACATAAAGATGAGCTACAACATATTGATCCGATGTGATATATGCATCAAGTATGAATATCATGGAAATTCTACAGTGTGAGTGTCATGGCAATTACTAACGGTGTGTGTGTAGCATGCCGGATAGTGCTCGTGCAACATGAACCGTTAGTAATGGTGCGGTGTTCTATCGATTCTAGTTTATATACATATATCAGGGAATGTGGTATGCACTAAATAGTAGCCATGAACAGTCAATGTATGGAAATGTAGCTACAAGATCCTATCAGCCCTGACGTAGAATGCCATGTGGGCGATATCCCCGTAGATGTTAAATCTACTCACTGTAGTCTCTCGCTAGGTATAGCCGATGACTTGTTTCCCATTCTTCGCGGCGTCCGTCGCACTCGCCTGTGAACCTAGAATTCCACAGAATATCACACATAAGCTCAAAACCATACAAACACGACATTTAAGGTCAACTAGAAACCCGTGTCGCAAACCAAGCGCGCGTGTGCGCGATACGCTAAAATGTGTGATTACGCGCCTGGAGTCACTCCGACGCGTCGCGATACGCAGAAACCCCAAACCCATAGATACGTATCACGCGTGTCGCTAAAGATTAAAAATACGGGAAATAGGGTATTCTACTCCATATTTTGATACAGAACAGATATTATAAAAATAGATATACCAAAATACCCCACACAGCAGCAGACTCCTGTGACCCAAACCCCACCCCCAATTCACTAATCTGGCCGCAAATTGCGGCCAGAACTCATTTTTCGGCGGCCTGGGTAGGGAGGTGGGCCCCCGGTTTTGGTGTGTGCACTCTATACCCCCTGTGTATGCTACAGTAAATCCAATTTCATTCTGAAACAACCCGGGTAGCTGCAGATCTAAGAGATCCCTAAATCTAGTTAAAAAGTCCAATTTAGCACTAAAACAATACATTAGGGTATTTTTGTGGAACCTGAAGCAAACCCAGGTCTAAAACCACACTAATAACTCATTAACAAGCTAATCAAGCCACAACAATATAAATTTTAACATATCATCACTAAATCCCTTGAATAGCACTAAAGTTGCACAAAAAGGTGATATTTTGAAAATAAATATGCAAGTTATGGAGATAGGGTGCTAGGAGTGAGATTTATACCTTCAAATGACCTTAGAAAAACCAAAAGTTCGAGCTCTAGCATCAAGTGTGCAGATTTGCCTCCAAACACCTTAAAAATCTCACTTTTCCATGGTTTTGTGATGAAAATGTGTTGATTGTGTAGGGTTTTTGTGTAGGGATCAAAGAGAAGTGAAAAGGAGAGGGAAAGATGAAAGAAAGCTAGGGTTTTTCTGCTGGAAATTCTGTAGAATTCAGAAATGAGGAGGAAGAGAGAGAAGAGTGAAGAAAAGGGTCAAAAGTCAAAGTCCTTTACCTAACACCATGCCTCATTTTCTATTGGATTTGAATTATTGAAAAAAAGGTTTTATTTTGATAAAACGGTAGGGGAAAATAACAACCATGCATGAAAGAAAATGGTTAACATGTTAACACTTTTTACCTAGGTCACAAAAATTGTGCTAAGTGTGCAAGTGTACACTACAAAGGAAAATTTTCCAATGAGGGTAAACCCGACTAAAATAACTAAAAATCCTATGTACACATATAATAACACGCACAATTTCTAATTAACACGAAAAACATTAAAACGAAATTTCAAAGTGTTACAATCTACCCCCTTAAAGAAATTCGGTCCCCGAATTTTTAAAATCTATCTACACGTACCTTCAAAAATGTGGGGATATCTCTTCCTCATCTCGCTCTCGGTCTCCCAAGTGACCTCCTCTCTGCTTGGACCACGCCAAAGTACCTTGATGGACGGTTTCTCTTTCGACCTCAATTTCTTCACTTGTCGATCCAAGTTCATCACCGGCTGCTCTGCATAGGAAAGGTCGCGCTCAAGATGGATCGTCGTGTGCTGAATCGCATGCGAAGGATCATGAAGATATCTGCGGAGCATCGAAACATGAAATACAGGGTGCACGTCTAGAAAACTCGGTGGAAGGGCTAACCGATACGCAACTGCACCAACACGCTCAAGGATCTCGAAGGGGCCCACAAATCTAGTACTAAGCTTCCCCTTCTTCCCAAATCTCATCACACCTTTCATTGGGGAGACCCTCAAGAAAACATGGTCACCAATAGAAAACTCAAGTCTGCACCGCCGACGGTCCGCATAAGATCTCTGCCTACTCTGGGCTGCTCTCATCCTGTCGTGAATCAACTGGATCTTCGCGGCCGTCTCCTCCACAATCTGTGGCCCTAAGATATTGCTCTCACTGAGCTCTGTCCAACAGGTAGGCGATCCGCATCTCCTCCTATAAAGAGCCTCAAACGGTGCCATCTGAACGGTCTCCTGGTAGCTGTTGTTGTAGGAGAACTCTATTAAAGGTAAATGATGATCTCGGCTACCTCCAAAGTCTAAGACGCACGCTCTGAGCTTGTCCTCGAGAGTCTAAATGGTCCGCTCTGACTGTCTGTCGGTCTGCGGATGAAATGTTGTGCTGAAGCTCAAGCGAGTGCCCAAAGCCTCCTGAAGTCTCTGCCATAGCCGGCTGGTAAACTGGGTGCCTCTGTCGGACACGATACATGTCGGAACTCCGTGGAGTCATACGATCTCGTCGATGTATATCTAGGCATACTGAGCAAATCCGAAAGTCGTCTTCACCGGTAGGAAGTGAGCCGCTTTCGTCAAACGATCCACGATCACCCAGATGAGTCATACCCTCGACTAGTCCTGGGCAGACCCATAATGAAGTCCATAGAAATCTGCTCCCATTTCCACTCCGGAATGGGTAACGGCTGTAGCTATCCGGCGGGCCTCTGGTGCTCAGCCTTGACTTGCTGACAAGTCAGGCATCTCGACACAAAATCTGCGATGTCTCTCTTCATTCCTTCCCACCAGTAAACACCTCTAATATAATGGTACATCTTGGTAGAACCAGGATGAACACTGTATACCGATCGATGTGCCTCCTCAAGGATCTCGCGCCGCAATCCCTCAGCATCTGGTACGCACAGTCTAGCCCCAAATCGTAGTATCTCCTGATCATCGATCACGAACTCGGAAAATCTGCCCTGTCCCATCTGTGTCCTGATCTCTGAACATCATTCATCACTGTGATGTGCCTCATGTATACGGTCAAGCAACTGTGGGCGAGCATGAACATGCGCAATCTGTCCTCCGATCGGCGTAAACTCGAACTGTATCCGGCTGTCGCATAAAATCTGCCAATCTGCCGACGACTGCCTCTGTACTGCGCTCAAGCAAGATAGACTACCCCCGGGCCTCCTGCTCAAAGCATCCGCCACTACATTAGCCTTGCCCGGGTGATACAAGATCTCACAATCGTAGTCCTTCACTAACTCCATCCATCGGCGCTGTTTAAGGTTCAAGTCTCGCTGCCGGAATATATAATTTAAGCTCTTGTGATCAGTGAATATCTGGCACGACTCTCCATTTAGGTAATGTAGCCAGATCTTAAGTGAAAAGACCACTGCAACCATCTCCAAATCGTGAGTGGGGTAGTTCTGTTCATGTTTCTTTAATTGCCGCGAAGCATACGCGATCACCCTGTCATGCTGCATCAATACGCACCCTAGCCTCATTCGTGAAGCATCACAGTAGACCACAAATCTGCCAGATCCTGAAGGCAAGGATAGCACTGGTGTCGTAGTCAATAAAGCCCGTAGCTGCTGAGAACTGTGCTCAAACTCCTCCTTCCAATCGAAACGAATTCCCTTCCGGGTCAGCCCGGTCAAAGGTGTAGCAATGCGAGAGAAGTCCTGCATGAATCTCCTGTAGTAGCCTGCCAGCCCTAGAAAGCTGCGAACCTCAGTAACTGACGTGGGTCTAGGCTAACTCCGAACAACCTCAATCTTCCTCGGGTATACACATATACCATCTCGTGTAATCACGTGCCCCAAGAAGTCGACGCTGTCCAGCCAGAAAGCACAATTTAAGAATTTGGCGAAAAGCTGATGCTCACTCAAGATCTGCAGTGTAATCCGCAAGTGCTGCTCGTGCTCCTCTCTACTCTGAGAATACACTAAAATATCGTCAATGAACACTATGATGAACAGATCAAGATACGGCCGGAAAATACGGTTCATCATGTCCATAAATGCTGCTGGCGCGTTGGTGAG
Organism: Agapanthus africanus; assembly: GCA_030015575.1. Taxonomy (NCBI): domain Eukaryota; kingdom Viridiplantae; phylum Streptophyta; class Magnoliopsida; order Asparagales; family Amaryllidaceae; genus Agapanthus; species Agapanthus africanus. Next base: position 248,162,353 of record JASDDO010000031.1, on the reverse strand, counting down.
TCCGAACGACATCACCAAAAACTCGTAATGGCCGTAGCGCATGCGGAAAGCTGTCCTAGGAATGTCCTCCTGTCGAACCCGCAGCTAATGGTAGACTGATCGTAAATCGATCCTCGAAAAGTATCCTGCCCCCTGAAGTTGGTCGAACAAATCTTCGATACGTGGCAAAGGATTCCTATTCCGCACTGTCACCCTGTTTAGCCGACAGTAGTCGATACACAAACGCATACTGCTGTCCTTCTTCTTGACAAACAGGACTGGAGCACCCCAAGGAGAAACACTGGGTCGAATAAGTCCCTTATCCATCAAATCTTGCAACTGACCCTTCAATTCTCTAAGTTTCGCCAGGGCCATCCGATAAGGCGATACAGAAATAGGCCCCGTGCCAGGAACCAAATCAATACAGAAAGAAATATCACGCTCGGGCGGTAGCCCAGGAAGCTCGTCAGGGAACACATCAGGGAACTCGCTAACAACTGGAACCTGATCCATCGGAACCTCTGTAGCTCTAGTATCTCAAACATAGGCGAGAAATCCCTGACATCCCTTCCTCAAAAGCTGTCCAGTGCGAAAAGAAGAAATCACACTGTGAGGGGTTGCACCACGGTCCCCCAACACAACAAAAACCGACTGGCCGGGAAAACAAAATCTAACTGTCTTCTCGCGGTAGTCAACAGAAGCATAGCACGTTTCTAACCAATCCTTGCCCAAAAGAACGTCGAAGTCCAACATCTCAAGAAGGATCAAATCGACCGGCAACTCTCTCTCGCTTTTACGGACGATACAGGATCGGAACACGTACCTAGCAACAAACGACTCTCCCACAGGAGTAGTCACAACAAGCGGCTGATCAAGCAAATAGGACTCTCTACCCAAACTCGGCACAAAGTGTGTGGATACGTACGAGTGCGTGGATCCGGGATCGAATAACACGTGTGCACCAACAGAACATACTGGAAGGATACCTGAGACCACCGCATTGGACGCTTGCGCGTCCTAATGCGTCAAAGAAAAAAGTCGCGCCTGTCCTCCACCTGCGACTGACTGTCCCCTACCGGCCGATGGCTGTCCTCTGCCTCGATCACCTCGCCCTCTATGAACAAATCCTCCGCGACCATGACCTCTCTGTGCATGAGTTTGGCGCGGAGTAACAGTAGGTACAATAGGCAACGCCTTCTGGGGTGGTGAAGGTGGTAGTGTGACGTGCGGTGCTGCTGCCTCCCTCCGGGGTATCTCAGGACAATCTCGTACACGATGATAAGAACTCCCGCAACGGAAACATCCCGATGATGGTCGCTAACCCTCCTGGGGATAGGAGATAAACAACATGCCTCGTCCCGAATCTCTGCTACCTGCAAGACGTCTATCACGGGGCCGAAAAGGCTGTCTCTGCGCTAATGTATCCGCACGAACTCTCTTCGGCTCTGGAACTACTGAAGTCTCAGCAAGGCGCTCCTCGACTAATAGGGCTACGTCTACATCTGCTACATATGTCTCGTAATGCTGTGCGCTGATCGCTAGAAACAGTGGTGTAAGCAAGCATCGGACAAATCTCTTGACTCGCAACTCCTCATTAGCCACTAGGTACGGAACATACACTGACAGCTCGGTGAACAGGACATCATACTCTGCCAAGGAAATCTCCGGAGTCTAACGTAAGGACTCGAACCCGCGTGCTCTAGCATCTCTGATGCTCAGTGGAAGAAAACGGGCAAGGAATAGCGCCATGAACTCTGTGCAGGTCATAGGAGGAAGATCTGCTGCTCTACCCTTCTTGACTGATTCACACCATTTCTGCGCGAGACCTTCCAGGCGAAAGCTCGCGAACTCAACCTATCTCGCATCTGCGCATCTAAGTGAACGACATATCCGCGCCATCCTATCAATGAAAGACTGTGGGTCCTCGGCCGCATCGGTGCCTGTGAAGACCGGAGGCTTCAGCCTCATAAACTCTGACAACGATACTATAATAACCTCCGTAGCTGCAGGGGCAACTGCATCTACTGTGGGTGCCACCGCGGTCTCTGCAAAGGGTGGAACTACCTCTGGTCCCTGCACTCGAAGTGTCTCAACTAGAGATCTCATCATCTGGCGCATCTCCTGCATACTGGATCCCATCGTCTGGCACATCTCCTACACACCAGCCCCTAACATAGCAATCTGATCTGTCACGGCAGAAATAGCCTGCTCGGGCACAACCGGTGTCCTATCCGGATCAGTCCTCGTCTCGGACGAGTCAACTCGAATCTCGGCCCTCGCTGCCGCACTCTGCGCCCTCGTAATCTTTGGCGGCATAATGGCTGAAAGGAACAATAGGATTCGATAAGGATACGGAAATTGAATCGCAAGAAAGTATATACTAAAGAAGGAATTTAAATCAACAAGTCCTAAGGTCGCCTTGGCGGAGTACCGTGTCATGGGTATGCCACGGAACATACGCACGCTACACCACTCTGCTTCAGCTACCTACTCCATCATACCAGGGTCATCCTAGGAACACTCCGAAAGGTAAAACCTACGCTCTGATACCAACTTTGTCACGACCCAAAGTTTGGCCCGTGCCCGGCACTTAACCATGTAACGTCTACAGGCGTAACGCGACTAAGTGAACCGAAAACCCAGAAACCAAACCAGTAAAAGTATGGAGTGTTTTAAGTTTTAAAATGGAAGCATTTATAAGTAATAAGAAATCTTAAAAAAAAAATCACCAAGATAGTAATATACGACGCCGTAGCGAAGATCAAGAGTAACAAGTGGGAACATCACAGATAGAATAAATTGCATAAGTAAAATCGACTCACAACGAGCTCGACACCAGAATACAAATAATATACATTATCGTCCTCACACTGTCTCTAAGTCAAGTACATATATGGTAGATGGAGAATACTAGCTACAACAATGTACATAACTGAAAGATAAACAGATACCGCACAAAACCCACCTATCTTCAAAAGAGCTAGTACACAACTGTAGGGGTATCTGTGTCAAAAGATGCAAGAACGCAGCCTGCCGCGACTACTCCGAAGGGCAACCTGCAAACACTGTGGCACAACGGGGGTGAGTTGCCAACTCGTGAATAGAGATAACATATAAAGGTAATCGCGAGCATGCACGTACTGCGCTACTCTATCATATGCCAACAGATGATATCAATGCGTGATAGCAGTATGCGCAACAATCATGCAAGTGCTCTATTAGGTAATATAACTACAGGATGAGATACAATAATGAATGCTGAGGATGGGAAGTATAACATCTACAAGGAATGTCAACGTGGAATATCTAGTCGGTGTCCATCAATGCACCCCAAATCCAAACAACCCAGATGCCGGCACTCCCATCGGCCCTCAAATCCTGTACATCACTGAGAATCATGAGTGCCCAACATCGGCAACCAAATATCATAAATACTCGTGTCTAGCATCGACACGCAAATCTTCCTATATCGGACATCCGTCATTCCGGGTCAGCCCTCTCTATCTCATATATATCGGGCATCCGTCCGTCCGGGTCAGCCCTCTCTCTCATATATATCGGGCATCCGTCCGTCCGGGTCAGCCCTCTCTCTCATATATATCGGGCATCCGTCAGTCGGGGTCAGCCCTCTCTATCTCATATATATCGGGCATCCGTCATTCCGGGTCAGCCCTCTCTATCTCATATATATCGGGCATCCGTTAGTCCGGGTCAGCCCTCTCTATCTCATATATATCGGGCATCCGTCAGTCCCGGTCAGCCCTGTCTATCTCATATATATCGCTCTAGCACCGAGAAAACATAGGGTGGACGCACCGAAATATCATATCAAGGGAACCGGGTTTTTAAATGGTTACATATTTGAAATAGCCACGGTTCCCAAATCCAGAAATCACATGTAATCCAAACCAATATGCAAGTCAATGTGATGTGATATGTGCATCAAGTATGAATATCATGTCAAGTCACATAAAGATGAGCTACAACATAATGATCCGATGTGATATATGCATCAAGTATGAATATCATGGAAATTCTACAGTGTGAGTGTCATGGCAATTACTAACGGTGTGTGTGTAGCATGCAGGATAGTGCTCGTGCAACATGAACCGTTTGTAATGGTGCGGTGTTCTATCAATTCTAGTTTATATACATATATCAGGGAATGTGGTATGCACTAAATAGTAGCCATGAACAGTCGTTGTATGGAAATGTAGCTACAAGATCCTATTAGCCCTGACGTAGAACGCCATGCGGGCGATATCCCCGTAGATGTTAAATCTACTCACCGTAGTCTCTCGCTAGGTATAGCCGATGACTTGTTTCCCCTTCTTCGCGGCGTCCGTCGCACTCGCCTGCGAACCTAGAATTCCACAGAATATCACGCATAACCTCAAAACCATACAAACACGACATTTAAGGTCAATTAGAAACCCTTGTCGCAAACCAAGCGCGCGTGTGCGCAATACGCTAAAACGTGTGATTACGCGCCTGAAGTTAATCCGACGCGTCGCGATACGCAGAAACCCCAAACCCACACACACGTATCAAGCGTGTCGCTAAAGATTAAAAATACGGGAAATAGGGTATTCTACTGCAGATTTTGATAAAGAGCAGATATTATAAAAATAGATATGCCAAAATACCCCAAACAGCAGCAGACTCCTGTGACCCAAAGCCCAACCCCCAATTCACTAATATGGCCACAAATTGCGGCCAGAATGCATTTTTCGGCGGCCTAGATAGGGAGGTGGGCCCCGGGTTTGGTGTGTGCACTCTATACCCCCTATGTATGCTATAGTAAATCCAATTTCATTCTGGAACAACCCGGGTAGCAGCAGATCTAACAGATCCCTAAATCTAGTTAAAAAGTCCAATTTAGCACTAAAACAATACATTAGGGTATTTTTGTGGAACCTGAAGCAAATCCAGGTCTAAAACCACACTAATAACTCATTAACAAGCTAATCAAGCCACAACAACATAAATTTTAACATATCATCATTAAATCCCTTCAATAGCACTTAAGTTGCACAAAAAGATGATACTTTGAAACTAAACATGCAAGTTATGGAGATAGGGTGCTAGGAGTGAGATTTATACCTTCAAATGACCTTAGAAAAACCAAAAGTTCCAACTCTAGCATCAAGTGTGCAGATTTGCCTCCAAACACAAGCTCACTTTTCCATGGTTTTGTGATGAAAATGTGTTGATTGTGTAAGGTTTTTTTGTAGGGGTCAAAGAGAAGTGAAAAGGAGAGGGAAAGATGAAGGAAAGCTAGGGTTTTTCTGGTGGAAGTTCTGTAGCATTCAGAAATGAGGAGGAAGAGAGAGAAGAGAGAAGAAAAGGGTCAAAAGTCAATGTCCTTTACCTAACACCATGCCTCATTTTCTATTGGATTTGAATTATTGAAAAAAGCTTTTATTTTGATAAAAGGGTGGGGAAAAATAACAACCATGCATGAAAGAAAATGGTTAACATGTTAACACTTTTTACCTAGGTCACAAAAATTGTGCTAAGTGTGCAAATGTACACTCCAAAGGAAAATTTTCCAATGAGGGTAAACCCGACTAAAATAACTAATAATCCTATGTACACATATAATAACACGCACAATTTCTAATTAACACGAAAAATATTAAAACGAAATTTCAAAGTGTTATAAGGACTCGTACCGGTGTGCCAGCTCAGAGACAGAGGCTTAGTTGTCGAGACAGATTTCGTGACCATCGCGGGAGTAGCAGAGGCTTGGGACGATGTCAGTCGTTCAGCTCTCATCCCCAAGAGGGTCAACAGTCGCCGCGTGGATGTTTCTGGTGCGGGAGCATTCATCACCTCATCAGGAATTGTTCCTTAGCACCGCGTCAAATTCGTACTCGGAGAGGTCGTAGACGCGGAGGGTTCGCTCAGAATGGACAGGTTAGCAGGGAAGGATTTCAGTCAGTTGCGGGTAGAGGGCAGACACGAGAGTTTGCTTCAACTCATCGGGACACGAGGGCTTCCAAAGAGGAGTTTTCAGGTATTCTAAATTCATATGTTCTTTGATGTACTAGATTGTTTTACACACTTTGTACCGTGGTTGGGCCGAGAGTCGTGTTAGCTAGATCAGTCGTTTGTTGTGTTAACTTCTGTCAGCGATTCATTTGTTGCGCAACACGTATTTCAGTCGTCTGCCAATTGGTTAGGAGATTCATCCGTCTCTTGATCCCTTCTAGAGATGTTGGATTTGACGTTCTCCTCGGCACGGACTGGCTAGATACGTGCTAGGCATCTGTGGACTGCCGCGAGAAAACATTCAGGTTTTGTTTCCCCGGCGAGTCAGTTCTTGTTGTGCAGGGGGACAGTTGTGCCGCCTCTCACAGCTTGAATTCAGCTTTTTCGCTAGTCGGCTTTTGAGGAGAGGATGTCGTGGATTCTTGGCGTTCATTCGAGATACCGGAGCGACAATGGATTTGTTGGACCGGATTCCTATCGTGCGAGAGTTTTCCGACGTTGCTCCAGATGAGCCGGCGAAGCTTAGGGAGCTTAAGGATCAGCTGTAGAGTTGTTTGTTGGGGGGCTAGTACGTCTGAGTGTTTCACATTGAGGAACTCCTATTTCTGTTCGTCAAGGAGAAAGACGACAGTTTGAGGTTGTGTATTGACGAATCGTCAATTGAACCGCCTTACGGTGCGGATGGGTATCCTTTACTTCGCGTTGACGATTTCTTCGATCAGCTCCCGAGTGCGAGACTCTTGTTCTAATTGTGTTCGGGATCAGGTTATCAATGTTGCGGGTTCGGAGTGATGACATTCCGAAGACTGCTGTTGTGCGTGCTACGGGCAGTATGTGTTTTCGTGGTGTCATTGGACTCACCAATGCCCTAGCAGCATTTATAGATATGATGAACCAGGTTTCTTCAGACCGTTCCTCGACCGGTTATTGTTGTGCCACTGAGGACATTCTGGTCTTTTTTAATGTGCCGTGAGGGACAGGAGTAGCACTTGATGATTTGTTTTGCAGACATTGGGAGAGCCCCAGGTGTTTGCTAGATTCTCGGAGTATTCTTTCAGGCTTTTTTGTGTTGACTTCTAAGTCTTGTAGTTACGGGAGACGGTTTTCGTATGGTTCCGAGGAAGATTGAGGCCATACAGCTTTGGCCCAGACTTGTGTACGGGACGGAGGTCCGCAGATTTTTGGGCTTAGCAGGTTTTTACCGCCGTTTCGTGCAGGATTGCTAGTGAATCGCTGCACCGTTGAATGGACTGACCAGAAAGGAGGTTCTTTTCTTGAACTGAGGCATGCGTGCGGTGTTTTTCAACAGCTGAAGACTCGGTTGACAACTGCATCAGTTCTTTCTTTGTTTCTGGTTCGGGCGACTTTGTTGTTTAACTGTAATGTTTCACAAGTGGGGCTCGATTGTGTACTGAGGTGATATTATAGTGTTATCGCTTTTGCTTCCCGACAGTTGGAGGAAGTACGAGCAGGATATCCCACTTATGTTCTGGAGATGGCCGCTGTGGTCGTGCGTTGAAGATCTGAGGACACTACTTGTTCGGAGAGTCGTGTCAGATTTTTACGGACCACCAGAGCTTAATGTACATCTTCCTGCAGCGGGTTTTGATTGTTAAGACAGTCTTCTGCAGATTTACAATTCCTGTGTGATCGTGGAGTACAACCTAGGTTCGCCTCTTCTGAGGGGACAACTTGCTCATGTCCGCGCCTGACCACTTTTCCTTAATCGCTTTCGCGAGGCACGGCCCGCCGATGCTCATTCATCAGAGATACTTGAGCATACTCGGCTAGGTAATGATTCAGAGTCCTTGATTTGTGACCAAGGTGTGCTACATTTAGGGACGCGTTTGTGTGTACCTGTTGCTGATGGGAAGAGATGTGAAATCCTAGAACAGGCACATCGGTCAGCTTCGGTGTTCATTCAAGTTCCACTAACTTTTGGCGTGACTTGTGAGATAGTTACGGGTGGACCGGGATGAAGAGTGAAGTTTTGGATTTCGTTTTGTAGGTGTCTGTCTGGTTTTGAGTTTTGGTTGAGCATCTACCGGCTGGAGAGTTGCAACCTTTAACCGTTTCCGAAGTGGGAATGGGAGCAGATCTCCATGAATATTCGTTGTGGTGTCTACCCAGGTTTGGACAGGGTGTGACTCCATTCGGTGTTTGTTGTCCGGTTATGCTCAGTTTGCTCAGTTGTTCTTTGTTAAGTTGTGCGTTGCACAGAGTTCCTTCATGGGTCGTATCCAAATAAGGCACCCTATTCGCTTGCCGCCTTGGGCAGGAACTTCTGGAAGCCTTGGGTACTGGTTGAGCTTTATCTCTGCCTTTCCATCTGCAGGATGATTGTTTTGTGAGAGCGGGCTATACCGACTCTAGAGGATATACTTCTACGTACGTGCTAATTGTTGTTGACAGTTGGGATGGTCACTCGCCATTGTTAGGGTTCTTCTTCGATAGCTGTTATCAGGAGATACTCCAATTGGCAACCTTTTGGTTTTGTTTGTTAGGTGGTGTCGATATCCAGTTTGTTTTTCTGACTCTGCGTAAGTAGGATTTTTGGACCCCCAGCTAGTCTTGAGACTTCGGAAATGATCCAGTTAGTTCAGGTCAGGATGATGACTGTCCTGAACGGAAAAAGGTTTTATGCCGACCGTGATGGTCGCAGACTTAAGTTCGCAATAAGAAATCATGTATTCCTATGGATTTTTCCGATGATTGATGTGTTCAGTTTTGGGAAGCTAATCCCAGGATTGTAGGTTCTTTTAAGATCCTCAAGAGAGTTAGTTTTGTTGCCTTTAACTTGGTATTTCCGGCCAGATTATTTAGTATTCACCCCGTATTCCTTGTGTAGATACTTTGCAATTACCTTCATGACTTTCTCATATGATTCAGCATCAGACTATTTAGTATGGGACTCGATCTTTTCGTTCACCAGCAGCCAATTGTGTTAATGGCTAGGCAGGTGAAGAAACTTCGGTCAAGGGTCTTGCCATCTGTGGAGGGTTTTTCTTGGACGTAGCCGTTTAGTGAGGTGATCACTTAGGAGGCTGCGAGCGAGATTTGGGAGTTTTGTATTCTTCTCTTTGAAGGTACGCTTAGTGAAAATTTTAAATTCGGGGACGAATTTTTATAAGGGGGGAGATTGTAACGCCTTAGATTTCGGTTAATGTTCGTTTAGACGTTAATGCGGGTTTACAGTAAAAAGTTTACCATTTCGGGTTCCTCACATTTAATAACATTTAATTAATAATTTATTGTTATATGTTATGGTCATGCACGCACGTGTGCACGTAAAAGTGAGGGTTTGTTGTGCTAAACTAGTTTTAGTGACCATGACACTTAACATAATCCTTGTTAATCCAATCCCTAATCCTTTTTCTTAATCCTTAACCCTAATTTCTCTTGATCTTTTGTGTGAGAGAGAGAGAGAGATATTTGTTTGAGTGATGATGTCTATGTGAAAGCTTTAATGGTGCATTAATTGCATTGGTTGCACTCACCTCTCACCTCACCCTACACCCACCTTCCTCTCTCATTTCTTCACACTCTATCATTCCTTTTCTCTATCTCTTTCTCATATTCTTCATCTCTTTCTATAACGAAATGAACACTCTCCATTTCCTACACAAAATTCATCACAAATATTCACAATTTCATCCAAAATCACATCTTTGAATCACTTTTGCCTCTTGGATTCCTTGGAGCATGCAAAGATTGGATCTTTGAGTTCTTTTGAGTAGGTAATGTTCTTTTGCTGTTGTTTAAGTGTTTTTAGTGTAGCTTAGCTTGTTAGTTTCAGTTTAGAATGGTTACAGTTTAGTTTGGTACATAATATCGTATTTTTAGTGTCGGTTTGTGACATATAGGATCTGCAGTGACCCGGAAAGTTTACTAGAAAACCAAACAAAGTTGTCGTGTTGTACCAGTGAACCTAAGACCCCACCTTAGACACAAGACCAACCCCACCGGCCAGGGCCGGCGACGTACGAAGGGGATTCCGGTGACTTCGTCCCCTTGAAGGAGTTAGGGTGTTGGTTTTTGAGGGTAGGTCTATGCTGTGGTTTTGGTGTTTTTGGTCTTGTTTGTTTGTTTAGTTTTCTCTGTATGCAAAATCTGGGATCATCTAGGTAGTTTCTAGTGTTACGTCCTAGCGCGATACGTTATACGACACGGATCGTGCACTTTGTGTGGTTTTGCTCTTAAGTTGTTTTCGTCGTGTCGCTACGTGCGTTAGCCACAATACGAACACTTGAGAGTATGTTTTGTTTTGTAGCGTCGGTCTAATGTAGTTTGTACGTGTTTTGGGTCCTTTATTAATATACACTTGTTTTATTAACTTAATGTTGTAGGTTCGCAGGCGGGGACTACGGACAGTGCTACAAAGGGAAAACAGGTGGTTGGCTTCACTTAGCCAGGAGCGTTGGTGAATAGATTTAACATCTATAGGGGAATCGCCCGCATGGCGTTATGCGTCTGGGCTAGAGATGTTACTTTTGTCGCATATTCTATGACATATTTAGAATTGCGCATTCACCCTACTGCTTAGTTAGTGTTGTGCTTGGACTAGTATCCTTAGGACACTGCACCATTATTGACGGCTTATGTTGCAAGAGCACTCATTGTATGCCACACACACCGTCAATAATTGCCATGACACGCGCAACCCACTTATAGATATGATATTGCTTGGTCAGGAACATTATGACATTGATTCATATTTCTTATCGCATATGACATATAGCATACCTGTATGTCTACATGCTTACACATATGCCTTCTTATATTTACATGCTAGTTACCTGTATACCTATAGGGTATCGTACCATTAGCGATAGCTATATACACATCTAAGGACATAGCTACAGGAGTACTTTGCATTCATACTTCACTTATACCTGGAGGGTATATCACATCATTACTGATAGGTAGATACATATATTTTGCTATACCTTTATGTTTTCATATATATCTGGCTATAGCTACGTATTTACCCTAACTTAATGTATTATTTAGAATTGGAGAAATTAAGAACCGCATGATATTTATATTGACAGGTTGCAGTCAAATAGCGGATTTTCCTTTATATGCTCACATTACAGTTTTATGTTGCATATATTATATTCATGGATTTTCGCATTGTGATATGGATTTTTCATGATGTTTTCTGGATTTGGGGACCGTGGGAGTTTCATGAAATTATGCATTATTTGAAAAACCCGGTTTCTCTTGATATGATATTTCAGCATCCACCATGAGATTTATCGGTTCTGATATATATACCCCATGCGAAGAGGCGTCGTGGGCCGTATGAGGGTACATGGTAGGGCCCGGAGGTACCCCGGGGCAAGAAGATTGATGGACCTTGCCGATTGAGCCTAGCAGGGGAACCATACACTCCGGTGACATTACCAATGACTCGGCGGTTATCATGGGGATACCGACGGGAGTCATGTGCGTATGGATACGTCGAGAGGCGAGGGTCAGAGCTAGGCACTCGAGCTTTCGGGATAGCGTATGATACGTACCTATCAGGATCCAGTCATGAAGACATCATCTGATAGATCAGCCTTTCTGTGTGGATGCTTGACACTTGTTTCATGATATTTTACTCCTAAGTATATATATATTAGTGGAATGGGACGCTAATATATATGTATACATATTCATTTATATGCATCATCATATTTATTCATGCAAATATACCTAGGATATAAGAGAATCATTGACATTGGATTTAGGACATTTGAGAATTTACTTGACATTGGATTTAGGATATATGAGATTCATTTTATTTTGTACATTCAGGATATATATGAGATTTACATGATGCTGTACATTCATGATTTGTGTGATTTATATGATATGAGAGCCAATTTGGGTGCTGATTCGAGGAATTGGGATTTGGGATTGTCTTGTTGGATTGTGATCCTACCACGATGTCAGGATTCCGTGGAAATGACATATTTCATTCCACACTACACATTTATTTATATGCACTGATTCATGTGTTAGTTGTACCTGTTAGAGTATCTTTCATGACTGTTGCATATATACCTTTTCATATCATTATTGCATGATTATTGCATACCGATTGTCATATCATTACTTCATGTACTTGTAGTATCTGATAGAGTACCTTACATGACTGTTACATACATATCGTCATATTATTGCTTCATGTATTAATTGTACCTGCTAGTGTACTTTTCATGATTGTTGCATCACATATGACCAATCATTGCTCTTAAATGCTTATGTTAGATTCACATTGTACGTGCATACTCGCGATTACCTGCATATGTTATTTACTATTCACGAGTTGGAAACTCACCCCCGTTATGCCACAGTGTCTTGCAGGTGTTCATCAGGATAGTCAGAGGTAGGGCTATCTTCATCCGTCGTATCATCTTTTGCTGCGGATACCGCTTCGCCTGACAGTGTGCAGTTTTGCCCAGGTCGGTTTTGTGGTTATCCGATGTTGTAATGTATATTCGTTGTATCCATGTACTCTCCATCTACCAGTATTATGTTGACTTATAGACTTGGCGAGAGGACGATATTGTATATTATTTTGTGACTTGGAGGTTTTTATGCAGCTTTATCTATATCGTCTCTTTCTTCGCTACGGCGTCGTATATCTGTTGTGGTGATTGTTTTCCGCCGTTGGGCATGGATTTTGCTCCCCTTTGGGATGCTTTTACTTATATATTATGTTGTACCCATTTTGGAGCTGGTTTTTACAATGGAGGTGCTGTCAAAATTTTAAAGGAAAAAAATTGGACTTTTAAAGAATTTGGGTTGCGATTTCAAAAGTTTAAACAATGTTTCTTATCTTCTCTTGTCTTTTTAATGGTTTAGATTTCTGGGTTTTGGCTTTCTTTTACTGCGTTACGCCTGTAAACGTTGCGTAGTTTTAGGGCCGTCACGTGCCAATTTCGGGTCGTGACAATGACATTCTTCTGATAGGAAACGATGTTCCTATGCTACAATCGGTCATTCTTATCACAAAGGTTCTCCATGAAGGACCTGGGTGATGCCTCGTACATATTGGGCATGAAGATCTATAGGGATAGATCTAAAAGGTTGTTGGGATTGTCCCAACCCAGGTACATTAACACCATCCTAAAGAGGTTTAGTATGGAAGACTCCAAGCAAGGTTCCTTACCCGCTAGTCATGGAGTCACTCTCTCCAATGACTTTTGCCCAAAGACCGAATAAGAGAGAGCTCGCATGAGCATTATACCCTACGCTTCTGTTGTAGGATCTATAATGTATGCGATGTTATGTACACGCCCTGATGTCGCTTATGCACTGGGTGTAGTAAGAAGTTATCAATCCAACCCAGGGGAGAATCACTGGACAACTGTGAAGAACATTCTTAAGTAATTGAGAAGGACTAAAGAAATGTTCTTGGTGTATGGTAACGGGGATCTCCAAATGGAGGCCTTTACCGATTCGAACTTCCAGAGTGATAAGGATGACGAAAAATCTATCTCAGGGTTTTCTTTACCCTCAATGGAGGGGCGGTGTGTTGGAAGAGTTCCAAACAGGATACCGTTGCAGACTCCACAATGGAAGCTGAGTATATTGCTGCAAATGATGCTGCCAGGGAAGCCTTCTGGATGAGGAAGTTCGTCTCGGGGCTAGGAGTAGTTCGGACTATTATTGATCCAATACTATTGTATTGTGATAATAATGGGGCTATGGCATTGGCCAAAGAGCCCAGGTCCCATCAGCGATCCAGACACATCCTCAGGCGATATCATCTGATCCGGGAGATTGTTGATCGCCGCGAGATCGAGATTCGGAGAGTAGATACAAAAGATAACACCGCGGATCCACTAACCACGGCCCTCCCTCTGCCGCAGCATGAGCGACTTTTTGAGATGTTGGGTATGAGATACGCTAATAATTAGCCTTAGTGCAAGTGGGAGATTGTTGGATATATGTATTCCCTAGAGGCCATTATATGATAGTGTATGTACCGGTATGTGTATATAAATATATATATTCAGGGAACATTCTTGCTCGACATGATAGTATGCTATCTGGTTGCACCTTTATCTTGACATGTTCATTTGATCATGCTTTCATTCATTTGGTACATGTTGATATAGCCCTTAGGATATGCAGGACTACTGAGATTATGATGCGGATTATACTAGTGGGACATGTGTATTCTATGAGCATATCCTTGAAATGTTCCTAGTCGTGGGTGTATCGAGACGGGGCATCGATATCACCAGAGTAGACTAGCGTATACGTCGCTTGTCCCATATGATGGGCAATGGATGATCCTATATCCTTCGGTGTGGTGACACCAAAGACTGTATACGACTGCTCAGTGAGACTGGGTACACTGAACGGACTCGCCGAGAACATATATGTGGTAATATATTTATCGTCGGATAGCAGTTCTCAGGTAACACTGGTACAGGTTAGTCTGTAGACCCGAGATCGTCATGGAGTCTTGTGTGCCTCCCACTGTACTTTGATCTCCACCCTACCACGACTCTACTAAGTCGTGCAGACAGGTGGATTTTAGGTACAGTCCCGAGGCACATGGAGTCAATAAGAAATAGGAGGGGTTTCGTCTCTCCCGTTATTAGGGGTTGATGTTGCACCTTGTACGATTGGCTATAACAAGAAGTCCCTGGCCAGGGCTGCTATGATTTACTGATAAGTGTTATCAGTAGTTTCTCGATATGTTATGAGCCATATACCGGCATGACCTATTGGGTTATTGGGGTCGACGATACCATCCCTAGACTCACATATGCAGCATATCTGACGAAGAGACAGTACTGTACGGTAAGTGTTACCAGTTGGCGCGACGGGAGTTTTAGCAGGTTTGCTTGTGTTTCTTATGTTCGCTCAATACTTGGGAGTCGTTACGTACAGCTTGTTCCACTGACGGTTTGTGGGCATGTGATGTGTTCACTGCTTAATGCTAGCGTATTGACGAGTCTTAGAGTCCAACAAAGGGGTCACCAAGCTCAGGCGAAAAGATGTGGGGTGCATATGAGATATGCGCGGGAGCTCGATTAAATGCATGTATTGGATACCGTATTTTAATCGGGCGTTTACTATTAGATGGGTCGTATGTGATATGACCGGGTTATTAAATCAAGTGTTGATTAAATATTAAATCCATTAGCTCATTTATTAAAACATATTTCTTTATGATGCATGCATGAGTGTATGTATATGTTGAAATGGATGCACATATGCAAGCATACTATTAGTTGTGTATATGCCCTAGAGGCCATTGTTGTACATATGATGTATATTATGATGGATGCTTAGATATATACAGAGAGGACTTTCTTGCTCGTCATGATAGTATGCTATTTGGTTTCACTTTATCTTAACATGTTGACTTGTAATGGTTTACTGTCTTACTCTCACATGTTGATAAAGCCCTTAGGATCTGTACTCGACTACTGGGACTATGATGAGATCATACTAGTGGGGCCATGATAGTCGATGAGTACATCCTATAACTGTTCTTAGTCGAGGGTATATCGAGACAGGGCATCGATACACCAGAGTAGACTACCGTATACGCATCTTGACCCATATGATGGGCGATGGATGATCCCATATCCATCGGTGTTTGACATCACAGATGGTGTACGGGTGCTCAGTGGAGACTGGGTACACTGGACGGACTCGCCGAGAACTCCCAGATGGTGATATACCACACGTCAGATGGCAGTTCTCCGGTGACACTGGTACAGGGTAGTCTGTAGACCCGAGATCGTCATAGAGTCTTGTGTGATTCCCACTGTGCTTTGATTTCCACCTTACCACGTCCAAGAGGGCGTGCAAAACGGTGGCTTTCGGGTACAGTCCCGAATCACATGGAGGAAATGAGCGATAGGAGGGGATTCGTCTCTCCCAGTATAGGGAGTTGATGTTGTGCTGTGTTCGATTGGCTATAACTGGAAGTCCTTGGCCAGGGCTGATATAGAGATTTACTGGTAAGTGTTACTAGTAGTTTCTCTACCCGTTATGAGCCACACATCGACACGACTTATCGGTTACTGGGGTCTGACGTATACCACCCCTAGACTTGATATGCAACATATCAGACGAACAGACCGGACTGTACGGGAGTGTTACTGATTGGATTCACAGGAGAACGCATAGGCTAGCTTGTTGATCTTCTGATCGCTCAATACCTGGGTGGCTGTTACGTTTAGCTGACCGCTTGCAGCTTGTGGGTGTTTGATATGATCATCACCTGCTACCGGCGTATTGACGATTCTTTAGAGTCCTACATAGAGGTTTCTTGGCTCAGGCGAAACGGAGTAGAGGCGCATATGTGATATGTGCAGGACCGAGAATAATGCGATATGAGATACCGTATTATATTCTCGCGATATTTAGATATGAACCGGGTCATCGGATCAAGTGTTGATTCGATGAATCGGTACATGATATATTAGTCGGTAATATTCGATATAGCCGGATCGTCGGATCAAGTGTTGATTCGATGATTTAATGTATAATAATATATATGATATATTGTATTACATTATCTAATATTGGCTCGCTTTATTATTTCATTTTCTCACTGGATGATACATTGATATATATGCGATATATGTTAATTGTATTATTTTCTTTTGTTGCAAATATATAATATATATGTGATATATATTATTGTGACATGATATGATTTATTATTAAACATGTTTAAAGATGATTAAAAGGGATTAGGGTTTGATTAGGGTTAGCTTCTTCTTGCACCTTCTAGAAGCTTTGTTTTTGTCATGCTTAAGATATTATGGTTGATAATTTTTCATGACTCATAACTTAACCTAACCAAACCCTAACTCTAGTTTATTCTCTACAAACTCTTAGCCACTCATCCTTGACCATGGTTGATATATTAATCTTATAGTTTTCTTTTCTATTCATCACAAAAGGAATTATCATTATCATTTTCCATCATCTTCTTCTTCTCTCTTGATTTTGAGCTCACTAGAAATTCCATTTGTGATGATAAATTGTGAGAAAGTGAATTAAAAAGAAAGCATAAATACTACTCCTTCATCCTCATCTCATCTAGCCCATGAGATTAGTGTGTTCATCTCTTTAGAGTGAGAAAGCTTGAGTTATTGAAACTTCGACGTAGATCATCGGAGATTTGGAACACTTCAAGCTAGCATGGATCGTTCGAGTTGTGGAGCCTCTCTTGAGTCCGGGAGATCGAGGATCGCGGCGAAGGGACTTCTACTTGGAGCTTGTGAAGCGAAGGAGCGGACTACAAAGGTTGTAATCCCTCACACTTAGATAAAAAGTTGTTATCTTGCATGCTTAACCCTAATAATCTAGCAAAGATCATGTCTTTGGGTTGTTCAGCACATCTAAAATTTTATTCGTGCATGTTTGATGCATTATGAACCTTCACAAGTGTGCCTAGGAACCCTACAGTGGTATCAGAGCCTAGCTAGAGCATTAGGCGACATGTTTACGAAGTTAAAACTCCGATCGAACCCGAAACGACAAAATTTACCCCCTCTCTGGAAATTTTTCAAAATCTGGGATTTTTCTGAATTAAAAATACATAAAAGAATCAGCAGGGAATTCTAAGAATTACCTTGAAACACGGGCCCACAAATCCACCAAACCGCGGCGGGAACCTGCTTCCCGCGGCGGTTCCGCGGCGGAATCTTGGAATTGTGACACGTGGTTTTCATGGTAATAACCGTAGGTGCTTGTTGATACTTCTGGGTATTTTTAAAAATGATTCAAGTGTTGTTTAATCTGGGGTTTATTTTGTAATCGTAGATTCGATCGGAAAATTTAAATTCGTTGTTTTTCCAGATATTTAGAAATTGTTAAAAAGTTCGAACGGATATCATTAACTCACTTTTTCCTGGCACGTAAAACTTTCAAGTGTTGAATTTTTATCGGGTTTAAATCTTTCGGAAAAATTGTACAAGTTAAGCGGTGGACCCTCTAGAAGACAACAAACCTTAACTCGATTATGTGACCGTCTTGAACTGCCTTTTGAACCTTCGGGTTTGGGGCAGTACGGCGTGCCACATGTGAGGCGTTGGCTTGACCCTTCTACGGCTGGATCACCGATACTGTGACGTATTCTGGGATTATTTGAACTCCGCTCAAGTGTTGAGCAATTTAGGAAATTTTGGGTATTTGATTATCTGTTCGGAATGTTTAATATTGTCTATTTATCTGGAATGTGATACAATATGTGGAATTCATAGAGTTAGGCATGAAATGCGAAGTATGTGATATTTCGGATTTACGATGTCTAAAGTGATTGTGGATTCCAAATGTTGTAGTTTTACACTTTCTTTTCTGTGACCGTTAGTGTAATATGTGATATCGCCGGTTTCGTTGCTATATGTCAACGACAATTGGGATGCGCATATTTACTTACGTTGATGATATGCGATATTATGTGTTGCTGTGATATGTTATATTGGATCGTCGCGTTCTGAATAGCCGGGGGTTTTATGTGAGATGAGGGTTTTATTTTCATTCATGTAAAATTCATTTGTAATGTAATATTCTTTTATTTGGGGCACTTCCAGGTTGAGGTTGATGTCACCCTTGTATATTATTTACTTTTCCGCATTAGGTAGACCCAAGGAGGGGAGCACAAGTAATCGGGTTTTAGGGTCCAGTGGGAGGCCATCTCGAGGAGTCGAGACCGGGTCTCCTAACCCTAGAATTGGCAGTGTTACTTGCCGCTCTCGTAGGGGTCTTGGGATGTGGGTTTGGCTATTCGTCGCGACCGTGGAATCCGTGTTTTATACAGGCTCGTATTGAAAACACGGACGTCCTAGTATATCCAATATTTCATATATGTTCTTCTGCTGCAATGTTCTGTGATGAGATCATATTACTGCCTGAGACGAATGCTTATACTATATATATATGCTGATATATAAATATTACTGCTTTCGTTTCTTCTGTGATGCTTAGGAAGAATAAGCTGATGGGATTTTATTAATGAGATTAATAAAAAGAAAAGAAACCTAAATATGTTGTAGAATCAAAACTTTATAAAAAGGGTAGCTACAGTTTTGCTTTGCACAGTGATATATATGATATATCCTGCACCTTATTCGATGAGGAAAGAGCCGAGATCCCTTCACCGGGAGTGACCTCTTTAGCGAAACTGGCAGATGCTACAAAACTCGGTTTGTATTTTGATTGCTTTTAGAGTTTTGCTTTGCACAGCGGTATATATGATATATCCTGCACCTTATTCGATGAGGAAAGGGCCGACGATCCCTTCACCGGGAGTGACCCCTTTAGCAAAACGAGAAAAGCCTCAAAAACACTCCTCTTCAAAAACACTCGATTCTACGACGATATCAAGTTCATTACGCTCAGGGTTTTCTGAAAAACCTGCGTAGCCCTCCGTCATTTCAGATAGATATTATTTAGTATTCGTGCTGTGTTTGTTGACCTTAGCCAAGGCGTGGTGTACGGTAGCTAATTATTATTATCTGCTAAAACATGAGATGTGATTGAGTTAGGGTAGTCGTGCGACTTTGTTGACCCTAGCCAAGGGTCGTACGGGTGGGTTTAATTCAATCAGGAAATGACGGGTTGAACTTAACTAGCGCTTATGATTTGTTGACCTTAGCCAAGGTCATAAGTTGCTAGGGGTAAAAGCATTATCGGGAATTTCAAGTGTTGAAATTTGCAATGAGATTGCATACCTCCTATGAGATAGTTGGATCCCGATACCCACAGCGAGTAAGAGTTACTCCTGGGAGAGTTTTACACAGGACAATTAGTCACTCAAGTAGGTGTCTAGAAAAGTGTTAACGGGGTTACGCCTCTGGGAAAATGAGGTTTACTTTAATTAGGTCCATGCGAAAGCACGGGGAACCTCCCTCAAAGTACTGACACTGATCTGGCTGAAAGATTGACGAAATTATAGGGTGTAATTAATCTCGGCTAATCTTACCTTTTTAAGGTTTGAAGGTAGATTTGATAAAAACAGTGGGAGACATCCTGATTAGATAAGATAATAACCAATCTAATCTTGCAAGAGCATACGCTAAAGTGTTTTCTTCTCTGTCTCTCCAGGTAGCGACCATGTCAGGCCATAATCAAGATAATAATATGGATGTATTGACTGAACCCGCTTATTATACTGAGCAGGGGAACGTTGGACCCGTTCTTTCTTATAAGAGTTATAAGACTGAATAGGGAATAGAAGAATCTCTAGATTCTCAAGCCGCCCAAAAGAACATGCATGCTGATGCATCTTCTTCAGGTGTGTTAGTTATTGAGAACTGTTTCTCAGTTCACCCTACGTCCTGGGTATTAGATACCGGATCAGGATCCCACATATGTAAATTGTTACATGGGCTACTTAAAGGTAGAGAACTGGGAAAAGGTGATCATTCCGTTCAAGTAGGGAACGGTGCAAGTATTGTAGCCAAAGCAGTTGGCGAATATCACCTAGTATTGCCAAGTCGTAATACACTGATTCTAAATGAGTGCTATTATATACCGAACATGATGTGCAATATTATATCAGTTTCTTTATTAAGTAAAGAAAGATATAATTTTGTAGTAAAGGATAATGTTATGAACATATTCCTAGATCAAAAGTTGATTGCATCAAGCTCGTTACATAATGGCATATTCATTCTAAATCAGAATACAGTCCTCAATATACAAAACACACACAAGAGAAAAAGTTCAGAAATGAACGAACCCTACTTGTGGCATTGTAGACTTGGTCATATCAATGCGACACGACTGGCTAAGTTACATAAGGATGGTTATTTGAATCCATTCGAATTATCATCTTATGATACTTGCCATTCATGTCTCAAAGGAAAAATGACCAAAGCTCCGTTTAGTGGACACGGAGAAAGAGTTAATGAACTCTTAGGACTGATACATAGTGATGTATGCGGTCGCATGTCTACGCATGCTAGGAACGGTTCTTCCTACTTCATTACATTCACTGACGATCTCTCTAGATACGGACATGTGTTTTTGATAAAACACAAGTCTGAAGCTTTTGAGAAATTCAGAGAATATAAGCACGAAGTAGAGAATCAAACGGACAAAAGTATTAAGATTCTTCGATCTGATCGAGGAGGTGAATACTTAAGCAATGAGTTCCTAGATTATCTAAAAGAGAATGGGATTCTCTCTCAGCTTACTCCTCCTTATACACCACAGCACAACGGTGTATCGGAGCGGAGGAATCGCACCCTATTAGATATGGTGCGCTCTATGATGAGTAAAACTGAGTTATCTATTTCCTTCTGGGGGTATGCGCTGGAGACAGCCATATACCTATTGAATAGAGTTCCAACTAAATCTGTGCCTACCACTCCATATGAGATATGGAATGGAAAGAGACCATCTCTTAAAAGAGTTAAGATATGGGGTTGTCCGGCTTATGTTAAAAAGCAAAATCCGGACAAACTCGAGGCACGATCAGTTCTTTGTAAGTTTGTAGGATATCCAAGCAATTCCTATGGATATCTATTCTACCACAGTGAACAACAAAAGGTGTTTGTTGCACAACATGCCACCTTTTTAGAAAAGGAATTTCTTACAAAAGAAATTAGTGGCGATGAGGTAGAGTTGGAAGAGGTTCCAGAAACACAAATTACAACTGAAGATTTAGTAGAACCAGAGGATTCAGTAGTACCCGACGAACCCCAGCCTCTCCGCCGATCTAGTAGGATTTCTCGTCCACCTGAGAGATACTACGGTTTTCTCATTGATGGTGGTAGCGAGGATTGCATCATGGATGATGATGACCAGACTAGTTTCGAGCAGGCCATCACGAGTGGTGACTCTGTGAAATGGCTGGATGCAATGCGATCTGAGATGGAATCTATGTACACCAATAAAGTATGGATTTTAGAAAATGATCCTGAAGGGGTAAAACCCATTGGGAGCAAGTGGATTTTTAAAAAGAAATTTGGTGTAGATGGAAAAGTTGAGACTTTCAAAGCTAGACTTGTAGCAAAAGGTTTTCGTCAACGACCAGGTGTGGATTATGATGAAACCTTTTCTCCAGTGGCTATGCTTAAGTCCATCCGGATCTTACTTGCCATTGCTGCATACCATGACTATGAAATCTGGCAAATGGATGTTAAGACCGCCTTTCTAAATGGTGATTTAGAAGAGTGCGTGTACATGACTCAGCCAGAGGGCTTCGTAGATAGTGGGAGCAGCGGAAAGGTGTGCAAGCTGCTTAAATCCATTTATGGATTAAAGCAAGCATCGCGGAGTTGGAACATCTGTTTTGATGTTGTAGTCAAAGAGTTTGACTTCATCAAAAATATAGATGAACTTTGTATCTATAAGAAGGTAGCAGAGGGTAAGGTTTTCTTCCTCGTATTATACGTGGATGACATACTCTTGATAGGAAATGATATTCCTATGCTGCAATCACTCAAGCTCTTCTTATCACAGAGATTCTCAATGAAAGATCTAGGTGATGCCTCCTGCATATTGGGAATCATGATCTATAGAGATAGATCTAAACGGATACTGGGATTATCCCAATCCAGGTACATTGACACCATACTAAAGAGGTTTAGTATGGAAGAATCCAAGCGTGGGAACCAACCCACGATCTCTGGACTCACTCTCTCCAAAGAGATGTCTCCCAAAACTGATTTGGAGAGAGCTCGCATGCAAGGGATACCCTATGCTTCGGCAGTAGGCTCTATCATGTATGCGATGCTATGTACCAGACCCGATGTAGCATACTCACTAAGTGTAGTGAGTTGGTATCAAGCAGATCCTGGAGAGAGTCACTGGACAGCTGTGAAGAACATTCTCAAGTACTTGCGAAGGACTAAGGAGATGTTCTTGGTGTATGGTAACGGAGAACTCCAGGTGGAGTCCTTTACCGATTCCAGCTTCCAAAATGATAATGACGACTCTAAGTCGCACTCGGGATTTGTCTTTACCCTCAATGGAGGGGCGGTATGTTGGAAGAGTTCCAAACAGGATACCGTTGCAGACTCGACGATGGAGGCTGAATACATCGCTGCCAACGATGCTGCCAAAGAGGCTGTCTGGATAAAGAAGTTCATTAGTGAACTTGGTGTGGTTCCATCCATTAAGCATCCAATACCTCTGTATTGCGATAACAATGGAGCTGTGGCTTTGGCCAAGGAACCCAGATCCCATCAGAAGTCCAGACATATTCTGAGGCGGTATCACCTGATCAGGGAGATAGTTGATCGCCGGGAGATCGAGGTCAGGAGAGTAGATACGAAGGACAACACTGCGGATCCATTCACGAAGGCTATTCCCCACATACAGTTTGAGAGATTATTCGGGATGCTAGGTATGAGATAATATCGCAGCTGGCCTTAGTGCAAGTGGGAGATTGTTAGTTGTGTATATGCCCTAGAGGCCATTGTTGTACATATGATGTATATTATGATGGATGCTTAGATATATACAGAGAGGACTTTCTTGCTCGTCATGATAGTATGATATTTGGTTTCACTTTATCTTAACATGTTGACTTGTAATGGTTTACTGTCTTACTCTCACATGTTGATAAATCCCTTAGGATCTGTACTCGACTACTGGGACTATGATGAGATCATACTAGCGGGGCCATGATAGTCGATGAGTACATCCTATAACTGTTCCTAGTCGAGGGTATATCGAGACAGGGCATCGATACACCAGAGTAGACTACCGTATACGCATCTTGACCCATATGATGGGCGATGGATGATCCCATATCCATCGGTGTTTGACATCAGAGATGGTGTACGGGTGCTCAGTGGAGACTGGGTACACTGGACGGACTCGCCGAGAACTCCCAGATGGTGATATACCACACGTCAGATGGCAGTTCTCCGGTGACACTGGTACAGGGTAGTCTGTAGACCCGAGATCGTCATAGAGTCTTGTGTGATTCCCACTGTGCTTTGATTTCCACCTTACCACGTCCAAGAGGGCGTGCAAAACGGTGGCTTTTGGGTACAGTCCCGAATCACATGGAGGCAATGAGCGATAGGAGGGGATTCGTCTCTCCCGGTATCGGGAGTTGATGTTGTGCTGTGTTCGATTGGCTATAACTGGAAGTCCCTGGCCAGGGCTGATATAGAGATTTACTGGTAAGTGTTACTAGTAGTTTCTCGACCCGTTATGAGCCACACATCGACACGACTTATCGGTTACTGGGGTCTGACGTATACCACCCCTAGACTTGATATGCAACATATCAGACGAACATACCGGACTGTACGGGAGTGTTACTGATTGGATTCATAGGAGAACGCATAGGCTAGCTTGTTGATCTTCTGATCGCTCAATACCTGGGTGGCTGTTACGTTTAGCTGACCGCTTGCAGCTTGTGGGTGTTTGATATGATCATCACCTGCTACTGGCGTATTGACGATTCTTTAGAGTCCTACACAGAGGTTTCTTGGCTCAGGCGAAACGGAGTAGAGGCGCATATGTGATATGTGCAGGACCGAGAATAATGCGATATGAGATACCGTATTATATTCTCGTGATATTTAGATATGAACCGGGTCATCGGATCAAGTGTTGATTCGATGAATCGGTACATGATATATTAGTCGGTAATATTCGATATAGCCGGATCATCGGATCAAAGGTTGATTCGATGATTTAATGTATAATAATATGTATGATATATTGTATTACATTATCTAATATTGGCTCGCTTTATTATTTCATTTTCTCACTGGATGATACATTGATATATATGCGATATATGTTAATTGTATTATTTTCTTTTGTTGCAAATATATAATATATATGTGATATATATTATTGTGACATGATATGATTTATTATTAAACATGTTTAAGGATGATTAAAAGGGATTAGGGTTTGATTAGGGTTAGCTTCTTCTTGCACCTTCTAGAAGCTTTGTTTTTGTCATGCTTAAGATATTATGGTTGATATTTTTTCATGACTCATAACTTAACCTAACCAAACCCTAACTCTAGTTTATTCTCTACAAACTCTTAGCCACTCATCCTTGACCATGGTTGATATATCAATCATATAGTTTTCTTTTCTATTCATCACAAAAGGAATTATCATTATCATTTTCCATCATCTTCTTCTTCTCTCTTGTTTTTGAGCTCACTAGAAATTCCATTTGTGATGATAAATTGTGAGAAAGTGAATTAAAAAGAAAGCATAAATACTACTCCTTCGTCCTCATCTCATCTAGCCCATGAGATTAGTGTGTTCATCTCTTTAGAGTGAGAAAGCTTGAGTTATTGAAACTTCGACGTAGATCATCGGAGATTTGGAACACTTCAAGCTAGCATGGATCGTTCGAGTTGTGGAGCCTCTCTTGAGTCCGGGAGATCGAGGATCGCGGCGAAGGGACTTCTACTTGGAGCTTGTGAAGCGAAGGAGCGGACTACAAAGGTTGTAATCCCTCACACTTAGATAAAAAGTTGTTATCTTGCATGCTTAACCCTAATAATCTAGCAATGATCCTGTCTTTGGGTTGTTCGGCACATCTAAAATTTTAATCGTGCATGTTTGATGCGTTATGAACCTTCACAAGTGTGCCTAGGAACCCTACACATACATGTATCATGGTTGATGATACATTGGTGATGGTAATGCAAGACTTCCATGGTTACATATTATGTATATTTGAGAAAAGCAAAAATGGATTAATACCATGGTTTAATTACACATGGTTTTAGCCCAAGGTTTTGCTTAAACTCAAGTTACAAAATATATAGATATTTTGTAACCATAGTTTAGCTTGGATGACTCTCACTTACTCTCTTGAGTTGAGTTAGAGTTATTCATTATTCTCATACTATTCTCTTGAGTTTAGTTTAAGCCATCTCCTTCTTCCTCTCCCTCCTCAAGAGCTCTCTAGGGTTTTAAAAGAAAGAGAAAGAATTAAAAAGAAAAGGTATTTAAGTGAGATCCAAACCCACATCACCATTCCACTTTAGTCTAGCCCACTAGTATGGAATGTTTGCTTCATCTTCATCCTTGATCAAGTGAAGCTTGGAGCTTGGTGCAAAGGGACTTCGTGGTGGATCATCGTGGACGCGGAAGGATAAAAGCCCACCGGTTCAAACCCTACATGATCCAATGAGTCCAGGAGGTGGTCTACAAAGGTTGTATTTCTCCCCACTTAGTGTTAGACACTAGTTAGTATGAGGTACTATATGTTGTTACTCTATTTTTCTAGTTCGATTCATGTTTGGAATTGTTTACCTCCCTCTAATTTTTTGTTATAGCATGTGTGATGCAACCCTAAACCTAGTGTTGTGCTAGAGAATCCCTACAATTCATGTAGCCAGTACACGTATGAGATCGAAACCCTACCGTAAGACCATATGGCCTCTACATCGTCTCGCCTGATCCAGGGAAACCCTTTGTGTGGGACTCTGAAGACTCGACAGTACGCTGGCAGTGGGTTTAACAACAAGTCCGTTAGTGGCATTAGCTGTACGTAACGGCAACCCAGGTACTGCAGGGTTGTCTAGCATGGCAGCAAGGTTTTGGGAGGCATCTTTCATGCCAAATTTAAAATTTGCCGTTCTAGCTAACCCTAACCCTAGAATCGTATACTAGAAATCCGACAGAATAAATTGCAAACAACTTTGCAATAAGAAGTGAACAAGGAATACAACCTTTGTAGACCGGTCCTTCACTTCATTAGCTCTGTGTAGTCGTCCCTTCGCCGCGATCCAAAAACTCCCGGACTCTTGAGAGGCTCCACAAGATGTACGGAACAAGAATCTTAGAAGACTGCGAGGCCGAAGATGATTTACGTCGAGGAGACACTAACCCAAGCTATCCCTTCACTAATTATGGAATTAGTGAAGCAAACACCCTATACTAAATGGCAAGTAGTAGAGAATGAAGAAGTAAGAATTTTACTCATTTTAGATATATATTTCTCTCACTAATACTTCATTAATCAAAAACCTAGAAAGCTTTGGAGTTGTGATGAAGAAGAAGAAGAATGAACTCATGAGAGAGTGAAGCAACCATGGGTGAGTTAAGTATCATATACTTAACCTTTGTAGAGACTTAACCAAGGCTAGGTTAATAGGTTGGGTTAACAAATATCTTAGGTAAAACAAAACTTGAAGACTTAGTCAATGATCTACAAGCTTCTACAAGCTCATCAATCATGACAAAATCATTTAGTTTTTGAATTACTTAATTCATTAAAAACCATAGGATTAAACCAAGCATGGTGTAAGTCACACACACCCAAGTTGCATGTATCATCAAGCATGACACAAAATAATGTACACTTGTATATATCACATATATACAATATGCACAAAAAGAGAGAAAATAAATCTTAAGTGAGCTAATACTAGTTAATGTAAATATATCAAATATATAATTATACATTAGATTATCAAATCAACTCTTGATTTAATAATCCGGCTATATCACATATAACCGACTAATATCATATGTCACAACTTATCCAATCAACACTTGATTCGATAACCCGGCTATATCGCATATAACCGACCGATGTCACAAATCGCGAGAATAGAATACGGTATAACATATTGTATTAATCTCGGTCCCGCACATATCACATATGTGCACCTACTCCATTTCACTTGAGCCAGGAAACCTCTATGTAGGACTCTAAAGACTCGTCAATACGCCGGCAGTAGATGATGATCATATCAAACACCCACAAGCCGCAGGCGGTCTGCTAAATGTAACGTCCACCCGGGTATTGAGCGATCAGAAGATCAACAAGCAAGCCTGCTCACACTCCTGCGAATCCAATCAGTAACACTACCGTACAGTCCGGTCTCTTCGTCTGATATATCGCATATCTCGTCTAGGGGTGGTAAACGTCTGACCCGGGTAACTCGATAATTCGTGTCGATATGAGGCTCATAACGGGTCAAGAAACATCTGTTAACACTTACCAGTATATCTCTGAAGCAGCCCTGGCCAGGGACTTCCTGTTATAGCCAATCGAGCACAGCGCAACATCAACGCCTAATACCGGGAGAGGCGAAATCCCTCCTATCGCTCATAGCCTCCATATGATTCGGGACTGTACCCAAAAGCCACCATTTTTCATGTTCTCTAGAACGTGGTAAGGTGGAAATCAAAGAAAAGTGGGAATCACACAAGACTCTATGACGATCTGGGGTCTGCAGACTAACCTGTACTAGTGTCACCAGAGAACTGCTATCTGACTATAGATATAATACTATATAGAAGTTCTCGGCGAGTCCGTTAAGTGTACCCAGTCTCCACTGAGCACCCGTATACTATCTCTGATGTCAAACACCAATGGATATGGTATCATCCATCGACCATCTGCATGGGTTGAGAAGTTATACGCAAGACTACTCTTGTATATCGATGCCCTGTCTCGATACACCTACGACTATGAACATTTGAAGGATGTACTTAGCGACTACACTGTCCCCACTAATATGATCTGCATCATAATCCTGGTAGTCAAGTACTCATCTTAAGGGCTTTATCAACATGTAACATAGAGACAATCAGTGTACATGTTAAGATAAAGAGCAACCAGATAGCATACTATTATGTCGAGCAAGAAAGTCCTCTATATATATGTCCAAGCATCCACTAAAATAAACATCGTAAGTACAGTAATGGCCTCTAGGGCATACATATAACCAACAATCTCCCATTTTCACTAGGGTCATCTGTTGTAGTATCCAATACCCAACAATCAGCAGTGGTTGAAGTATCTCATACTCAAACATCACATAAAAGTCACTCCTGGGAATAGGCCTTTGTGAGTGGATCCACCATGTTGTCCTCTGTGTCTACTCTCCTAACCTCGATCTCCCTGGAGATCATCCATCCCCATGATCAGGTGATACTGTCTAAGAATATGTCTGGATCACTGATAGGACGGGGGTTCCTAGGCCTAATCCATAACTCCATTGTCACAAAATGGTAGGAACGAAGTTCATCTCATGAACTAATATACATCCAGACTACCTCTTTAGTAGCATCCTTGGTAGCAATGTATCCAGCCTTTATCTTCTAGATTGCCACGGTATCTAGCTTGGAACTCTTCCAACATACCGTCCCTCTACTGAGGGTAAAGGAAATGCTTGTGACTGACATTTAGTCGATCTTTCCACCCTGAAAGCTATCCAGTGATTCTCCCCAGGATCGATTGATACTAACTCACTACACCTAGTGAGAATCCTAACATCCATTTAGCTCTATCTCATAGATCCAAAACTAAGGATTTAGGAGGTATCACCTTGATCCTATAAGGAGAATCCTTGTGATAAGAGGAGATTGACCGAGAGTAGCATAGGAAACTCATTTCCTATCAAGAGTATGTCATCCACGTATAATAGGATGATTGCCACCATACTCCCTACTACCTTTTTGTATATACAAGGTTCATCTACTATTTTGATGAAGTCAAACTCTTTGACTACTACATAAAAAAAGATGTTCCAACTCCGTGATGCCTGCTTTAACCCATAAAATAACTTGCACACGTTTTCGCTGCTCCCACTGTCTACGAAGCCCTCTAGCTGTGTACTTATAGACACACTCTTCTAAATCACTATCTAGAAAAGCAGCCATGACACCCAACCGCCAGATATCGTAGTCATGGTATGTAGCAATGGCAGGTAGGATCCGGATGGACTTAAGCATAGTCACTAGAAAAGGTTTCATCATTATCCACACCTGGTCGGTGACGAGAACCTTTTACAACAAGCCTTAGCTTTGAAAGTCTCAACTTTTCCATGTACACCAAGTAATCTTCTCAAGATATACTTGCTCCTGATGGGGATTTAACCCTTCAGATAAGGCAACCAAAGTCCATACTTTGTTGGTGTATATGGATTCCATCTCAGATCGCTTAGGATCCAGCCATTCTTACAGAGTCCCCACTCCTGATGGCCTGCTCGAAACTAGCTGGGTCATCATCTCATGATGCAATCCTCGCTCCCACTGTCATTGAGAAAACCGAAGTATCTCTCAGGCGGATGAGGAACCTACCAGATCGGCGGAGGGGCTGAGGTTCGTTGGGAGCTATCGAAACCTCCGATTCTACCAAATCATTAGCTGCAGTTGTATAGCTGGAACTCCATCCAGTTCTACCTCATGACCACTAATTTCTTAACAAGAAAATCCTTTTTCAAAAGGTGGCATGCTGAGAAACAAAACACCTTTTGCTCCTCAGTGCGGTAGAAGATATTCCCTTGCGAATGCTTGGGATATCCAACAAACTTCCACAGAACTGACATTGCCTCGATCTTGTCCGGATTTTGCATTTGGCATAGGTCGGACAACCCTAAATCTTAACATCCTTAAGAGATGGGCTCTTCCCATACCACATCACATATGGAGTGGTAGGCACCTGATTTGATTGGAACCGTATTCAATAGTTATACAGCTTCACAAGTGCATAACCCCCAAAAGGAAATAGGCAACTCAGTAGTACTCATCATAGAGCGCACCATATCACATAGGGTGCGATTGCTCCACCCCGATATACCAACGTGCGGTGGTGTATACGGAGGAGTAATGCTGAGAGAGAATCTCATTCTCCTTTAGAATAGTCCAGGAATTCCGTGCTCAAGTATTCTCCTCCCTGATCTCATCAAAGGACATAATACTTATACCCATTTTGGTTCTCTACTTCTGACTTATATTCTATGAATTTCTCAAAAACTTCAGACTTGTGTTTCAACAAGAACATATGTCCGAATCTTGATAGATTATCAGTGAATGTAATGAAGTACAAAGAACCATTCCTGGCATGTGTAGAAAGGGGGCCTACTTACATCCTCATGTATCAATCCCAAGAGTTACTAACTCTTTCTCTGTTTCCAATAAACGGAGATGTGGTTATTTTATCTTTGTGACATGACTGGCAAGTTTCACAAGATGTAAATTCAAACTAATTTAAATATACATCTTAATCTAACTTAGCTAGTCTGGTCGCATTGATATCACCTAGTCTACAATGCCTCATGTCACGACCCGAAAAGTACGGAACATGACCGGCACTTAAATTACGAACGTCTCGAGGCGTACGTAATCTAAGTAAGCCAAAACCCAGAAATCAAAACCAAAGCAACAGTAGAGTGAAGGAAAAACCAATTGAAAGCAAGTAGTTTTAATCAACATAGGCCGAAGTATGTATTTATAAAATCCAAGTATTTTCTGAAAATTTCGACAGAGTCTTCTTTGTAAATAATGGCCCCAAACGGGATACAACATGAATAGTATACGAAATCAATAAAAAGGCATCCCCAAGCGGGAGCTAGCTCTTCGTCAAACGACGGTCACAACAACGCAAGCAATATAATATACAACGCCGAAGGGCGAGGATCACAAATCAAAAGAAAACTCAAATCAGCATGAAAACCATAATAATACAACGCGCGACTCTAAGGTCAAAAAAAATAACAGGCCTGGTTTTCTATCTCTCTCAAATATACAATATGGTTGATGGAGTTTCCAGATACAACTGAAATAATAATAAACAATGGTGGTCCTGATGCAAGAACCCACCTGTCAAAGCAATCACCCGGAAGGAACAGTGTGCAAGCAAAGCCGCAAAGAACCTGTACGGCAAAACCTGCAAGGAACTGTGGCAAAACGGGGGTGAGTTGCCAACTCGTGAGTAGAAAACATCACAGAGCAGAAATGGTATGTATGACGCAATCCTAGGTCATACGATCAGCAATATATAAATGTTAAAATGATAAGTCTGAAGCATGGAAAGGTGGCAAGGGTAAACATCTATACATAAGTATAATTCCAGTGCTCGTGTTAGTGCCTTAGGTAGCAATGTATCATATGCATGAGGTATGAATGTAGTGTAATGAAATGAGTGAGTCAACTATTTTCTTTATTTTAATGGGATTTCAGTATGTATATAAAATGAGTATCCTCAATGAAATCAATAGAGAAATCTGTGTCAAGCATCGACACAAAACATAAATCCTAATATCTCAATATCTCAGGCACCGGCTGCCCGGACTAACCTGTATCATCAAAACTCAAATATCAATATCTCAGTGTCTCAAATCTCAAATATCAATATCTCAGGCTCCGACAGAACGGATCAGCCTATAACCATCTCATGACCCCGTCCGGTATCCTCCGGATAGCCGACGAGTCCAAATAATTTCACCGGTAGGTAGTGCTCCCCTGCCAGGTTCATCGAATACAACTCGAACTTCTTGCCCCGGGGTACCTTACCGGGCCCACCATATACCCGATACGGTTCATCCAACTCCTCGAACCGGGTTTCAAAATCCAACAGAAATCTTGAAAACTCATGGTGGACGACTCATACATCATGGGAAAACCGCGCTTTTCATTTTAAAAAGAGAAAGAAGTTTATATATTCTTGCAGTTTTCCCCAAATCCAGGAAATCTCATGAAAATCCGAAATCCAATCATCAATAGCAAGTAAACAGTGAATAATAATATGCATGAAGTAGCAAGTAATAACTGCAATGCGTAAACTAGCAAAAAAAGTAAGTACACTAAGATCATGTCGAAACTATCAACTAACAAGCTATATTAATGAAATAATATTCTCTAAAGTGTAAGTGACATGGCAATTACCGATAATGTGCGTGAGCCGGCAAGTAAGTGTATGTGGAACATACACATCATCGGTAATGGTGCTGGTGTCCTGACAGCTTAATCTCAATAAAGGCATATGGAAATACAATATAAACATGCAAATGCGATGCGAACAGAAGTGATATGCGGGAGCTGAATAATAACACAATAATAACTAATCTGCATTGATATAATATAAGTTATATGGTGGTGCCATTTGAAATAACACGAATCTTGGTGTTTTGAAAATAAGGGCTGCGATGTTTTTAAGAAAAGATACGTCCTTTGAAATATCCGTAAATCCCTTGGCCTGTCTTTCAAAATACCCATGATTCGTTAGTTTTTGAAATACGTAGGAATCGAATCTAGTCTAAAAACTACACTAACTATAGGGCTGAGCTAACAGGCTAAACAAAAGGTAAGGAAACCGCCTAACATCTGAGTCGATACAAATATATATAATAGTCGGTGATCCCACCTCAATAGTATCACATACGATACAATATCTATAATATGACATTCTCAAGTCAAGAGTGCGGATCTATCATCAATATAAAGCTCGTACGGTAAATTCGTCGTACGGCATACCAAATCTGGGTATGGGTCAAATATCACATTCATCATATTATTCATCTGGTATCCTCTTTATCAAAGATCATAATCCGGGGTACTGATCTATGTCTAGTACAATACTGATACCAATCTAAGTAAATGCGTGCGTGTGTATGAAAACACCAAGTTAAAGGATCCGCTAAAACATCATGTCGTACCTCAAATACGAACTCTGTCATATCACCGATGTGACGGCCATGAATACAATCTCATCGACTCATCTCCAATCCCAAGTACTATTCTCATAATCCAGTATATGTACACAAAGTCCCATACCCATGTGAATACATATACACATATCCCCATATACGCACATGTAAAAAAATGAATGTAAGTAAGTGTGTGTGGGTGTGTGGGTGCAACAACTACTCTAGGGTTTCGCAAGTAACACTAGAAATCCATGAACACAAAACCATATCCTGAATATCATCCACATATCATAAACAACATATATATATATATATATATATATCCATTATATACGCTATATTACGGACTGCGGGGGTGCTATACGCCATCCACCCGACTTCTCCCCATAGATATAAATCTACTCACCTGGTCCTCGCTCGCTGGTGTCGATGTCGCCACGCGCTTGCTTGTCGTCTCGAAGTCCTCATGGGGTACCTACATGTCACAACGAATCGTATCTCATAAAATCCCAATTCAAAATCGAAACAGCATACGAAAACCAAATCGGCACGCGTATCACGCACAGGTCAAAACCTATCGCCTACGCATGCAAGAATAGCCAACCCAACCCTCGATGTCGATGTACAAACGTCAAACCATCGAGAAAAACCCAAACACACCCATTTTCACATTCACAAACACTAATTATAATATGAAATAGGTTAAAATTCACAAAAACCCCAAACTCGCTTTAAAAGCTATTTTTCCGAAAACCTAGCAACCAAAATTAACCGTTTTAGTACAAAACTTGATGTTTTAGCAAAACTAGTGGTCACACAATTCACTAATTATCTTAATTAGGCCACATAAACATTTACTAGATTTTATCACACTAAATTGTATTAAACCAACATTTTTAGTTTGCACATTAATCCAATTTTAACCATTTCGAAGCAACAATACCCCAAATCCACAACTAGACTAGGTTTTGCATGCTCTAAAGTGTTAAACGACACATTATATTGCTAATGATGTGATAAAAACCCTAAACATATTTTTAATCTCGTATTTTGAATTAAATCTAAAAACCTAGTTTGCAATTTAAGCAATTTGGACAATTTAAATGTAGCAATTTAGCAATTGAGCAACTAGATTAGGTTTTCAAATTCACAAGAGGTTCAACTACCCAATTAAACCATGAACAAATTATGAAAACCGTAACTCAAATCAAAATCATCACTAGAATTTCCAACCTCTCAAATAAACCCACAATTAAACACCTAATAATTTTAATTAAGCAACTAATCAACAATCAAACCATGGGACAAAGAGTTATACCTCAAAGATCATGAGATCCCACATGCAACTTGTTTCCAAAATGCAAACTTTCCACTAAGAATCATACTATAGTATCCAAGAAATAATGGGTAAGGCTTGGATTTTGAATTAGCTTTGATTTTGTATGGATTTTGAGACAAAAAGATGAATTTTTTTTAATGAGATTGAGAGGAGAAAAATGGGGGCAGCAAGAGGGAGGGGTTTCAGCCAGAATTCTTGAGGGAGGAGAGAGAGAGTGAGGTGGGGGTGTTGGTAAGGTCAAAGGAGCCATACCTCAAGTCAACATACTCATTTCTTTATTGTTTTCATATCTTTTCCTTTTCTTTTCATTGATTTTCTTTAATTGGAAGGAAGAGTGGGGAGGGACTGCTGTCAAGGGGTTAGGCCAAGAAAGTGGGCATGGGTGTGTGTGTGTTTGTTGAAAATTTCCCAAGAAATGAAAGCTCAATTCAAGTCACAAGTCCATCTCACATCTATTTAACTTAATTTGGCAAAATAAGCCTTTTTCTATCATATTTTCTAGAACTGTTTGACAGCAATTTTTTTTTTAAAACCACATGTCACACTCTAGTTTAAATGTGTCAAGATGCAAAAATTTTGTTTCAACCCATTCCAATTTGTAATTTTCCCTAATTAAATGTATTAGTGACGGTTTAAAATAATATTAAAATAATTAATTTCGGAAAAATTTTCAGAAAATTTGAAATTTTACCAATGGCTCAATAAACACCAAATACTAGCAATTACATAGCTAGAATATGTATATTTAATTTTATATTAAAAATATTTATATTTTGACTTTTTACGGAAAACCCTCTTATTTTACCGATTTTCCGATTTTATATTAAAAATATTTATATTTTGACTTTTTACGGAAAACCCTCTTATTTTACCGATTTTCCGAAATTTCGCCGAAACGATTTTCAAAACGTTACAATCTTCCCCCGATAAAGAAATTTGGTCCCCGAATTTAATTTAAAACTCTCCCCAAATACTAAAACATTTCAGCAAAACCATCAAGTCGTCGGGGCTCCGAAATCATAAATAAATAAAACAAATCGTAGCGCAATGCATGCGTATGAAAAATGAGCATATAACTCAAAATCAAAACTCCATCCAGCATCCTGCAATTATCGGAGTCATAGTGAAGACACAACTTCTAAATCCAAAACAACAACCAATATGATATACATCATTAAAACATCTTGAAGCAATGCATGCCAAACCCTTTTTTTTCAAATCGCTGTGCGATGTGTATATCACGGCACAGTGGCGGACGTCCATTGTGAGAAAATAACTATATATATATACTTTGTTTAACATACACGTCCCGCCATTTTGAAAACAATTTAGAAGGGTTTCCCTTTTTAAACAGTTTCGTGTCATCACTGACACGTAGGTAAATACTGAGACTATAGCTCCTCCTTGGAAATCCCTTCGATAACTATCAATGCATGCAGAATATGCTCAGGTACTGTCCTCTAACTAGTCCTGCTCAGTATTAAACCAAATAGCAAATATCATAAAATATACTGCTCTAAAAGAAATCAGTCCCAAATATATATATGAATGACACGTGCGTCTGGTGCGCACGGAAATCGAAATCCCTGAATGTGCCATACATGTGCACAAAAACCAAATCTAAGTGCAATGGGTGTGCACGAAAACACCTGTCAAGGGCAATGCGGTGCCTGACAGCAAAACCAGGTGCATCTGATATGCACGAAGAATCTCGATCTAGTGCATCTAGTATGCACCTAAATCGCATCAAGCGCGTCAAATATGCGCAAATCCAAGTCAAGTGCACAAGGTGCACGAAAACAAATACCGAATATCACAATCAAAATTGACGGTATACAACATATCTCAATCACAAATCCAAATCAGGTATACCGAGGTATAAAATCTCACCATCCTGTGCATCGGCGCGCACAAAAGCGAATCAAATACTAAAAGTGCATGAATACTATACTGAAAGCATAAGTCAAATCATATGCATGCCCTAGGCATGAAATCAAATATCGTGAAACTCGGTCATCAAAACTCAATCATGGTATAAATCTCCTAAAAATACTTAAAATCCAAAGTGACGGATACGTGATGGTCAATCACGAAATCACAAATCACAATGCTGTCGTCGATATGTCCGCCCTTCAAAGTCGAGAAGTTGTCAGTGCATCCAATGCTAGTAGAGCAAGATATCTACTTGCCTTCTGATCATGGCCGGTCGCCTAGTGTCCTTAGGCTCTCGTCCCTCACTGCAGATTGCTAAGTACATAGCTCCGCGGCTCAACGGTCCAATATAGAAACGATAACAGAGCAGTCCGCTCTGACACATCCTCTAAAGATCTCTGGCCAACTATCATGGTTACTCAAACATGTCTCATCGATGGTGTCGAACTCTGGCCTGCTGAGTGTGCGTAAAATGACCACTCCTTGGTCCAAGTCTTCTCGTAAATTATTCCAGAAAGGTCCTGTCGAGGTCTCTCCCAAATCTCGTATCTGCCGAACTGTCCGGAAGTCATCGTCCTTTACTAAATATGTTTCTGGCTCCGGAACGGCTGCATACTCATCGCGACTCCTTCTGGAAGATATATCCATATATAACGCCTCTGTACGCGTGTCACACCACTGATGTCGGCGGAGTGGAACGTCATCTCGTCAAGATCTCGTACGAACCTATTACTCCACTTTTCTCAAATGTCGACTGCTTCGGACTAATCTCTTCATGGCTGCATGGACTGTGCTCCAACGACTATACTCGTATCTGGAGTCTTCCAAGCAATGCATCCCATCACATGATATCCGAAAGATGTCGAACCATCCGATCGACCCGTCAAAACCTCATAATCCCCGAAGAGATCAGCATCTTGGGTATAGTTTAATAGTATCGAGTACATGCCACAGCACCTATGGACCAACCATAGAAGGGCAAACCCAAGCCTCACAAATGGCACCGCTAAACTGTCGCAAACCCTAAGTTTCAAAGGTGTTCCATGGTCATTACGTCAAGTTAGGGTTTCATTCTTCTAGAGGGTCCGTAGAGTTACTTGCATGTTTTCTTCAAATACTTTAAACTTGGAAAATGGGTTTTTGACATTCGATCATCTCTATCAACTCCCAACGTATCCGTGTGAAGTCTCCTCAAGCTGGAACCAAACGATCTGATGACCTCGCATTGGGGTAAGCGAACGAACCACATGTCCTAGTCATTCATCCTCGGGTAACTAGTGACCATCTATCATATCTCTAAGTATAACTCGTACTGCAATAGCTCCAACATCTGGGCGATATCTCGTCGTTCGCAAGCAACAACTGGCTCATTCGTCTGCATGTTAAACAGTGCCTCGATCATCAAAATAATTTGTGCTCTAACGGTCATCACGTTCTGGCTGGCCTCTTGAAGGGGCCCAATCCTCTGGTGCTGATCTGCACGTCCAAGAAATCTCGTAAAATCGATCCATCAAACGCTCGTGGCGCAAAAACACCGTAAAACAACGCCTCTATGCAATAGTATATCCCTGGAATCACGCCCTGGTCATTCCCCGTTCATGACGATCTCATGCTGACCGCAACTCTAGCCGTAGCTCTCAACGCCCGTACAACCGTGGTTATAAAACCATAAACTGGTACCGATGAGGCTAGATCATAGGAAGGAATATACTACTGTGCAAGGAAATGTACATCCTAAGGCTTCTTAAGTAGAGTATCGTATCGTAAATATGCCACGGAACATACGTACGGTACGTCACTCTACTCAAGCTACCTACTCCATATACCAAGGGTCATCCTACACTTCGAAGGTAAAACCTAACGCTCTGATACCAACTTTGTCACGACCCGAAAAGTACGGAACATGACCGGCACTTAAATTACGAACGTCTCGAGACGTACGTAATCTAAGTAAGCCAAAACCCAGAAATCAAAACCAAAGCAACAGTAGAGTGAAGGAAAAACCAATTGAAAGAAAGTAGTTTTAATCAACATAGGCCGAAGTATGTATTTTTAAAATCCAAGTATTTTCTGAAAATTTCGGCAGAGTCTCCTTTGAAAATAATTGCCCCAAACGGGATACAACATGAATAGTATACGAAATCAATACAAAGGCATCCCCGAGCGGGAGCTAGCTCTTCGTCAATCTACGGTCAAAACCACGCAAGCAATATAATATACAACGCCAAATGGCGATGATCACAACTCAAAAGAAAACTCAAATCAGCATGAAAACCATAATAATACAACACGCGACTTTAAGGTCAAAAAAAATAACAGGCCTGGTTTTCTATCTCTCTCAAATATACAATCTGGTTGATGGAGTTCTAAATACAACTGAAATAATAATAAACAATGGTGGTCCTGATGCAAGAACCCACCTGTCAAAGCAATCACCCGAAAGAAACAGTGTGCCAGCAAAGCCGCAAAGAACTTGTACGGCAAAACCTGCAAGGAACTGTGGCACAACGGGGGTGAGTTGCCAACTTGTGAGTAGAAAAAATCACAGAGCAGAAATCGTATGTATGACGCAATCCTAAGTCATACGATCAGCAATATATAAATCTCAAAATGATATGTCTGAAGCATGCAAAGGTGGCAAGGGTAAACATCTATACATAAGTGTCACGACCCGAAAGAGCACGTGACTGGCCCTTGGACCATATGAAGTCTATAGGACCCCATCTGATCCAAGTAAGCCAAAAGCCCAGCAATCTAAAACCATTTAAAGAGTAAATAAGGAAAACTGTTTTTGAAAAGTAAGGAAATCATGTTTGGAAATCAAAGTTTTTAAATAACTAAGCCGAATATGCATTTTTTTAAAATGTGTAACCTTTCCTGAAAATTTCGGCAGAGTTTCCTTTCTAAAAACTGGCCCCGAACGGGGTACAACAAGAATAATATATATGAAATGATAAAAGGCATCCCCAAGCGGGAGCTAGCTCTTCGTCCATCGACGGTCACAACCACGCAAGCAATAATAATATACAACGCCAAAGGGCGAGGATCAAAACCCAAAAAAAAAGAAACTCAAAACAGCCAGAAAACCGTAATACTACTAGCGCGACTCTAAGGTCGAAATAAAACAACACTGTTTTCTAAGTCTGAAACAATAAACAAGTTTTTGGTTGATGGACAATTCTAGATACAATGAATAATACCAATACAATAGCGGTTCTGATACAAAAGAACCCACCTAACCAAGCAAGTCACCCGATGGAAGCAGTGTGCCCAAAATGCCGCTAAGGAATCTGTACGGCAAAAACCTGCAAGAACTGGGGCACAACGGGGGTGAGTTGCCAACTCGTGAATAGTGATATATCTACAAGCAGAGATCGAATGCATGACCTATCCTAGGTCAATACGATCAGATATAAATAAACCTCAATATGAATAAAGCTGAAACATGCTAAACTGGAAATGTAATCTATATACATGAGTGTAATGCCAAGAGCTCGTGCTAGTGCCTCAGGTAATAGCATGTCAAGAATATGAGGTATGATCAATGTAATCAAATCTGCACACACGTGGATCCCGTCCACTCGTCACCCACTGACAATAACCATCATGCAAGTAAATATCATAACCTGTGCATGGAAATATGAGGATATAATCCACCCGTGTCCCTCGCGACACATCAAAATCATGGAACCAGGGTGCCCAGCATCGACACCCGAAAACATCATGAAAACCGTGCCCAGCATCGGCACGTAATTCCTCATATATCGGCTCCGTCAGTCCGGATCGGCCTGCGGGCTCTGTCTGCGGTATCGGCCCTCGGCCCCGGCAGTATGCCCAAACATCTATCGACTCTGGTCGGTATCCTCCGGATAACCGCCAGGTCCAACCAATCACCGGTAGGTGCTCGCCCGCCTCCAGGCTCAATCGGCAAAGCTCATTGATCATCTTGCCGAGGGGAACCATACCGGGTCCACCATGTACCCGCAATCGGCTCATCCACTCCTCGATTCGGGTTACACATGTCGCTCTCAGCACCGAGAAAACACATGGTGGACGCACTGAAATATCATATCAAGGGTAACCGGGTTTTTAAAGTAATGATATATTCTCTTTTTAAAACACCCTCGGTTCCCAAATCCAGAAATATCATAGAAACAACATATCTCAATGCGTAAAATCAAGCATGAAGCATGCTACATGTGAAGGAATGTATGTACATCATCATGTCATGCAAGGATCATATACTGAATGCAATAGTACTACAGTGTAGTGACATGGCAATTATCGATGATTAGTGTGTGAGCCGGAAACAAGTGTACGTGGAGCATATGCATCATCGATAATGGTGCTGGTGTCCTAGCAGCATGACTGAATATCACAACAATACAAGCGATGCAATGCAGATAGCAGGAATAATGCGGAAACGAATAATCAACGCAAAAACACAGAACCTGCCTCACAAGATATGTCATGCAACCTTGCCTTTTGAAATAAGAAGAATCAGGGCTTTTGGTAAAGTAAGGGCTACGGTGTTTTAAGAAAAGATGCATCATTTGAAAATATCCGTATAACCCTTCTGCTTATCTTTAAAATATCCCCGATTCGTTACTTTTGAAATAGGTATGACTCGGTCTAGTCCAATGCCCACTAAGAAATCTGGACCGGAGGGGTATGAAACCACCTAATCTGAGTCAATATATAAGTATAGATATGATAGTCGGTGATCTCGCCTCAATAACATATCGTAAGATATCCTCGAATCATGAGGGCGGATCTATCATCAATATCGGCTCGTACGGTAAATCGTCGTATGGCATCCCAATAGCTGGGTATGGGTCAATGTCACACTATCTCATCACATATCAGGTATCACCATCATCAGATCACACATCTGGGGTACTACTGTAAGTCTAGTACAAATCGATACCATCTATAAAAATATGAATGCGGGTAAAGCATATGTCCAAAGGCCCGCTAAACTATCATATCGCAACTCAAAAGGCGACTGTGTCACACCGCCGATCTCACAGCCTCACATCAAGTAACACCTCAAACCCACGTATCATCACCAAACCCGTATATGAACACATAGTCCCATACCCATGTGTAGATATACGCACCAACATATGAGAGAATGAATGCAAGAATGTGTGTAAATATAAGGGTAAGTATAGGTATGAGTGCAATCGCTATCCTAGGGTTCGCACTATACTACACCCAAAGATCTCAGCATCAAGAATACCATTATTACTATCAATGATCCTAACCACACATAATAATATACGTGTGTATACGTATTCGTATACAACACCACGGACTGCGGGGGTGCTATACGCCATCCACCCGACTTCTCCCCGTAGATATAAATCTACTCACCTTGCTTCTCATGTGTCGGTGCCGATGTCGCCATCTTCATCTTCTTTGCCTCAACATCTCGTAGGGTACCTACAAGTATATCACAACGCTAAAGCACATGAAAATCACATCGGAAACCAAAATAGCACACGCTACCCGCATAGGTAAAAACCTATCGACTCGCATGTAAACACAATCAATATCCACTTGTCGTTGATGTCCAAACGCCATCCGACAGGAATGAATCACCAAATACCAAAATCCATGCTAAATCAAGTCGTAAAACATACACCAACATAGGAAATCAACCCAGATTTCACCCTAGATGGAATCAGTCAAAACTAGAAGTACCCAGGGTCAATACTAGAGGAAATGGGGGCATGCACAGAAAACGAGGCAATTCCTTAAAATACCTTATTTTAGAATTTTCCATAATTTTTCCCATTTATCTGTATTTAATTATACCAGAATATTAAAATATTCATTAAAATAATATTAAATTTTAAAATTTCCCAAAAATCATATTTTATTATTTTGAAGACGTTACAATCTACCCCCCTTAAAGAAATTCGATCCCCGAATTTAAATTTAAACCCCCAAATACTAAAATATTTCAATACAAATTCCAAGTCATCGGGGCTCCGAAATCGTCTATACATAAAACATCATAGCGCAATGCATGCGCATGAGTACTGAGCAGATAACTCAAAAGCAACACTCCATCAAGCATCCGTAATCATCGGAGTCATGGTAACGACACAATATCAAATCCAATACAAAATCAATATGATATGGACCAAGACTATACATGTAGACACCCAATCTATACATGTAATTAGCTGATGCAACTGTATGCCAAATCTTTTTAAGTCGTTGTGCGATGCGCGTAACACTGCACAGTGGCGGACCTTTCTCAAAAGAAAATAACTATATATGTGTATATATATTCTTTGTTTAATAAGCACGTTCCACCATTTTGAAAATAATCAGAAGGGTTTCCTTGTTTTTAAAACGTTTTGTGTCATATCGGACACGTAGGTATATACTGAGACTATAGCTCGCTTTTCGGAAATTCCTTCGATAACTATCGATGCATGCAAAATATATCCAGGCACTGTCCACTGACTAGTCCTGCTCAGTATGAAAGCAAATATCCCACATCATAAAAATGTACTGCTCCAAAAGGAATAAATTCCAAAAATGCACATAACACCACCCTGTGTGTCTGACGCGCACGGAAATCAAAATCCATATATGCGCTAAACATGTGCACAAAACAACATCTAGGTGCAACGGGTGTGTACGAAGCATCTGTCATAGGCAACATGTGTGCCTGACAGCCAAAACAGGTGCATCTGACATGCACGAAGAATCTCGATTTAGTGCATCTGGTGTGCCCCAAAATCGTATCTCAAAACATGCGCGAAATTCCAAATCGGTGCATCCATCATGCACGAATGAAAATCTAGACCCTGCGCACTCAATATGCACGGAATCACAAAATCCAATAGCAACGTCGAATATGCGTAAGTCCAGTCAAAAGCACGGAATGCAAGAATCCACATCAATATCACAATCAAAATCGACAACCGGAAGGCATCAAATCGAAGTCAGGTGTAATCGTAATGCACAAAATATAAATCCGGTGCAACAAAGGCACGAAATATAAATCTGATGCGATAAACGCAAGAAACATAAAACTGGTGCGACAAATGCACGAAGTATAGAACTGGTGCATCCCATGCACAAATACCAAGCAATAACTCAAATACGTAAGCAGCAACACCAAGTGTATCCAGATATGAAGAAAATCATAAACGTGTGCAGCTGCAGGCACAAAACACATATCGATGCACTACAAGCACATATAAGCTATACCGAGTGCAAAATCAAAACACTAAAATTACATGAAACTCTGCTGGAAGCGTAAATCAAATCACCAGCATAAAATAGGCATGAAATCGCAATCAACAGCTCAAGAGTAATAACTATGTACAAGGTATAAATACCCAGTAGGTGCAACCATGGTGCACAAAATCAAATATCATGAAACTCAGTCATCAAGACTAAATCATGCGAATAGATCGCCCAAAATACCGAAATCCAAAGCAACGGATACGTGATAATCAAATCACAAAATCACAAATCATAATTACCGTCGTCGGTATACCCTCCTTCAGGGTCGAGAAGGTACCGGTACATCCGATGCTAGCGGCGCAAGATATCTACTTGCCTCTTGCTCGCGGCTGGCGTCCTCTGCCTCTGGTTCCTGATCTT
This sequence comes from Agapanthus africanus, assembly GCA_030015575.1. NCBI lineage: Eukaryota > Viridiplantae > Streptophyta > Magnoliopsida > Asparagales > Amaryllidaceae > Agapanthus > Agapanthus africanus. The sequence goes on along the minus strand of JASDDO010000031.1, from coordinate 248,118,118 downwards.
TCCTGTAGATTACCAACTCGCAATCCATTGGCTCATCGGCCCGGTCAGGTGTGCTGACAGGAACGATTCCGTTCTTGCACTTCCCTGGTCATCTCTCGGTCAATCCTCATGACCGCTCGTAAAGCAGCACATCTCTGGCGCCGACCTCGGGTCCTCTGAATGCATATCACACATCCGATCCTGGGTGCAACTCTTATTGCAGCAGTGTACTGGAAGGAATCCTACTCAAGGTCTCTTCTGATCTTGCCTAAGCCAAACTGTAAGGAGGCTGGTACTCTGGCGTAATCTTTTCTCGCTCTCTGGACCTCTGCGTCCTTAGTACAACATCCCCTCGGAAGCTGGTCGCATCTCTGCGCCTCTGTATGCATGTCCGGCCTTTAATCTTAACGGGGTGTAGTAACAGCTCGTCGGCCTCTCGCACGAACTTCTTGTCCTGCTTGTCTGTATCATCGACCATTCGACGTCGCGTCTTTATCTGCACACTGCAATGTCCTCGGCTACGGTCCACCCGAAGTCTCTAACACGGACTCGAAATCACGAACTCAGTATCTTCATCACTCAGTAGAAGATATCTAGCCGAACACGTCCTCAGCGTGCATATCGCATCTCTGATGTCAGCGGAGTGGAACGTCATCTCGTCGAAATCTCGTGCAAACTCTTTACTCCACCTTGCTCCACTATCGACTGATTCGGACTCATCTCATCATGGCTACACAGACTGCGCTCCGACGGCTATGCTCGTATCTGGAGTCTCCCAAGCAGTGTCCTATCACAATATCCGAAAGATGTCGAACCATCCGATCGACTCGTCAGAACCTCATGATCCCCCAAGAGCTCACATCTCGGGTACAGTTTAGTAGTATCGAGTACATGCCACAGCGTCGGTGGTCCAGCCGTAGAAGGGCAAACCCAAGCCTCACTAATGGCGCCGAGGAACTGCCGCAAACCCTAAGGTTCAAAGGCTTTCACACGGTCATTAAGTCGAGTTAGGGTTTCATTCTTCTAGAGGGTCCATGGAATCACCTGCATGTCTTTCCGTATACTTTAAACTTGGAAAATAGGTTCCTGACATTCGATCGTCTCAATCAACTCTCAACGAATCTGCATGAAGTCGCCTCTAGCTGGAATCAATCCACCTGATGACCTCGCATCGGGGTAAGCGAACTCACCACACGTCCTAGTCATTCATCCTCGGTGACTAGCGACTCACCATCATATCTCAAGAATATGTTCATGCTGCAGTAGCTCCAATCATCTGGGCGATATCTCATCATTTGCAGCAACAACTGGCTCATACGCTTGTACGCCGCCTCAATCCCCCAGAAAAGGCGATACATAAGCGGTCATCTCAGAATCGGTCTGCTCTAGATCTGAGCAAGACTCTCCACACTGGAGATCTTCAACACAACTGGGCCCGCTCCGGCGCAAAAATCGGACGAATCACCTTCGTCTCTCAAATCGGGTAGACTAGCTATCATCTGTCGCATATCTACCTGAAAGCTCCTGCAATCTCAGCTCGTAAGCTCCGAAAGCAACATCCTGTCAATCTCAGCAACAGCTGGTCCATCTGTCTGCATGGTAGGAGACATCACAATCTCTGAGGTATGCTGTACATCAACAGTCCTCTCTCAACTGGCAGCTCTAACAATGACCCGATCATCCGGTGCAAGACCAAGCACTTGCCTTCACTAGAGGTCACAATCCACAATACCAACTCGAGACGTTCTCATGTCACCAGAAAACACAATGGTCGGCCCACGTACCAAACGAGCTCACACCGGCCGTAACCCTAGCAGCAGCCCAAACTGTGCTCAAACATGGTGACAGGAACCTCAATCTAGTATCAAGAGAGCACACCAGTGGCAAGAAGGGAAACAATAGATCCAGAGTGGATACATGATCATAGGAAGGAACAACATCAATGAAGGTATGATCATGAAACTAATAGAATCGGGGATCTCAAATGGATGTATAATCCTGGATATGAAGAGAATCACTGATCTCGAAAGTATGTACATCCTAAGGTTCCTTAAGCGGAGTGTCGTGTCGTAAGTATGCCGCGGAACATACCAACGGTACGTCACTCTACTTTAGTCACCTATTCCATCAACCAAGGGTTATCCTACACGACGAAAGTTCGGGTTTACACCCCCTCGACCAAGTCTAAGTTCCGTAAGGTCAAGCCTAAGTTCCGCATATAAATAACGCCCTAGGCTCCACATAGTCAAACTTAGACTCGAACCAAGGTCAACCTAGCGCTCTGATACCAACTTTGTCACGACCCGAAAGAGCATGTGACTGGCCCTTGGACCATATGAAGTCTATAGGACCCCATCTGATCCAAGTAAGCCAAAAGCCCAGCAATCTAAAACCATTTAAAGAGTAAATAAGAAAAACTGTTTTTGAAAAGTAAGGAAATCATGTTTGGAAATCAAAGTTTTTAAATAACCAAGCCGAATATGCATTTTTTAAAAATGTGTAACCTTTCCTGAAAATTTCGGCAGAGTTTCCTTTGTAAAAACTGGCCCAGAACGGGGTACAACAAGAATAATATATATGAAATGATAAAAGGCATCCCCAAGCGGGAGCTAGCTCTTCGTCCATCGACGGTCACAACCACGCAAGCAAAAATAATATACAACGCCAAAGGGCAAGGATCAAAACCCAAAAAAAAAAGAAACTCAAAACAGCCAGAAAACCGTAATACTACTAGCGCGACTCTAAGGTCGAAATAAAACAACACTGTTTTCTAAGTCTGAAACAATAAACAAGTTTTTGGTTGATGGACAATTCTAGAAACAATGAATAATACCAATACAATAGCGGTTCTGATACAAAAGAACCCACCTAACCAAGCAAGTCACCCGATGGAAGCAGTGTGCCCGAAATGTCGCTAAGGAATCTGTACGGCAAAAAACTGCAAGAACTGGGGCACAACGGGGGTGAGTTGCCAACTCGTGAATAGAGATATATCTACAAGCAGAGATCGAATGCATGACCCATCCTAGGTCAATACGATCAGATATAAATAAACCTCAATATGAATAAAGCTGAAACATGCTAAACTGGCAATGTAATCTCTATACATGAGTGTAATGCCAAGAGCTCGTGCTAGTGCCTCAGGTAATAGCATGTCAAGAATATGAGGTATGATCAATGTAATCAAATCTGCACACACGTGGATCCCGTCCACTCGTCACCCACTGACAATAACCATCATGCAAGTAAATATCATAACCTGTGCATGGAAATATGAGGATATAATCCACCCGTGTCCCTCGCGAAACATCAAAATCATGGAACCAGGGTGCCCAGCATCGACACCCGAAAACATCATGAAAACCGTGCCCAGCATCGGCACGTAAATCCTCATATATCGGCTCCGTCAGTCCGGATCGGCCCGCGGGCTCTGTCTGCGGTATCGGCCCTCGGCCCCGGCAGTATGCCCAAACATCTATCGACTCTGGTCGGTATCCTCCGGATAACCGCCAGGTCCAACCAATCACCGGTAGGTGCTCGCCCGCCTCCAGGCTCAATCGGCAAAGCTCATCGATCATCTTGCCGAGGGGAACCATACCGGGTCCACCATGTACCCGCAATCGGCTCATCCACTCCTCGATTCGGGTTACACATGTCGCTCTCAGCACCGAGAAAACACATGGTGGACGCACTGAAATATCATATCAAGGGTAACCGGGTTTTTAAAGTAATGATATATTCTCTTTTTAAAACACCCTCGGTTCCCAAATCCAGAAATATCATAGAAACAACATATCTCAATGCGTAAAATCAAGCATGAAGCATGCTACATGTGAAGGAATGTATGTACATCATCATGTCATGCAAGGATCATATACTGAATGCAATAGTACTACAGTGTAGTGACATGGCAATTATCGATGATAAGTGTGTGAGCCGGCAACAAGTGTACGTGGAGCATATGCATCATCGATAATGGTGCTGGTGTCCTAGCAGCATGACTGAATATCACAACAATACAAGCGATGCAATGCAGATAGCAGGAATAATGCGGAAACGAATAATCAACGCAAAAACACAGAACCTGCCTCACAAGATATGTCATGCAACCTTGCCTTTTGAAATAAGACGAATCAGGGCTTTTGGTAAAGTAAGGGCTACGGTGTTTTAAGAAAAGATGCATCATTTGAAAATATCCGTATAACCCTTCTGCTTATCTTTAAAATATCCCTGATTCGTTACTTTTGAAATAGGTATGACTCGGTCTAGTCCAATGCCCACTAAGAAATCTGGACCGGAGGAGTATGAAACCACCTAATCTGAGTCAATATATAAGTATAGATATGATAGTCGGTGATCTCGCCTCAATAACATATCGTAAGATATCCTCGAATCATGAGGGCGGATCTATCATCAATATCGGCTCGTACGGTAAATCGTCGTATGGCATCCCAATAGCTGGGTAGGGGTCAATGTCACACTATCTCATCACATATCAGGTATCACCATCATCAGATCACACATCTGGGGTAATACTGTAAGTCTAGTACAAATCGATACCATCTATAAAAATATGAATGCGGGTAAAGCACATGTCCAAAGGCCCGCTAAACTATCATATCGCACCTCAAAAGGCGACTGTGTCACACCGCCGATCTCACGGCCTCACATCAAGTAACACCTCAAACCCACGTATCATCACCAAACCCGTATATGAACACATAGTCCCATACCCATGTGTAGATATACGCACCAACATATGAGAGAATGAATGCAAGAATGTGTGTAAATATAAGGGTAAGTATAGGTATGAGTGCAATCACTACCCTAGGGTTCGCACTATACTACACCCAAAGATCTCAGCATCAAGAATACCATTATTACTATCAAAGATCCTAACCACACATAATAATATACGTGTGTATACGTATTCGTATACAACACCACGGACTGCGGGGGTGCTATACGCCATCCACCCGACTTCTTCCCGTAGATATAAATCTACTCACCTTGCTTCTCATGTGTTGGTGCCGATGTCGCCATCTTCATCTTCTTTGCCTCAACATCTCGTAGGGTACCTACAAGTATATCACAACGCTAAAGCACATGAAAATCACATCGGAAACCAAAATAGCACATGCTACCCGCATAGGTAAAAACCTATCGACTCGCATGTAAACACAATCAATATCCACTTGTCGTTGACGTCCAAACGCCATCCGACGGGAATGAATCACCAAATACCAAAATCCATGCTAAATCAAGTCGTAAAACATACACCAACATAGGAAAATCAACCCAGATTTCACCCTAGATGGAATCAGTCAAAACTAGAAGTACCCAGGGTCAATACTAGAGGAAATGGGGGCATGCACAGAAAACAAGGCAATTCCTTAAAATAGCTTATTTTAGAATTTTCCATAATTTTTCCCATTTATCTGTATTTAATTATACCAGAATATTAAAATATTCATTAAAATAATATTAAATTATAAAATTTCCCAAAAATCATATTTTATTATTTTGAAGACGTTAGAATAAGTATAATCCCAGTGCTCGTGTTAGTGCCTCAGGTTGCAATGTATTATATGCATGAGGTATGAATGTAGTGTAATGAAATAAGTGAGACGACTGTTTTCTTTATTTTAATGGGATTTCTGTATGTATATAAAATGAGTATCCTCAATGAAATCAATAGTGAAATCTGTGTCAAGCATCGACACAAAACATAAATCCCAATATCTAAATATCTTAGGCTCCGGCTGCCCGGACTAACCTGTATCATCAAAACTCAAATATCAAAATCTCAGTGTCTCAAATCTCAAATATCAATATCTCAGGCTCCGACAGAACGGATCAGCCTATAACCATCTCATGACTTCGTCTGGTATCCTCCGGATAGCCGACGAGTCCAAATAATATCACCGGTAGGTAGTGCTCCCCTGCCAGGCTCATCGAATACAACCCGAACTTCTTGCCCCGGGGTACCTTACCGGGCCCACCATGTACCCGAGACGGTTCATCCAACTCCTCGAACCGGGTTTCCAAATCCAACAGAAAACTTGAAAACTCATGGTGGACGACTCATACATCATGGGAAAACCGTGCTTTTCATTTTAAAAAGAGAAAGAAGATTATATATTCTTGCGGTTTTCGCCAAATCCAGGAAATCTCAAGAAAATCCGAAATCCAATCATCAATAGCAAGTAAACAGTGAATAATAATATGCATGAAGTAGTAAGTAATAACTGCAATGTCTAAACTAGCATAAAAAGTAAGTACACTAAGATCATGTCGAAACTAACACCTAACAAGCTATATCAATGAAATAATATTCTCTAAAGTGTAAGTGACATGGCAATTTCCGATGATGATGTGTGTGAGCCGGCAAGTAAGTGTATGTAGAACATACGCATCATCGGTATTGGTGCTGGTGTCCATATAGCTTAATCTCAATAAAGGCGTATGGAAATACAATATAAACATGCAAATGCGATGCGAACGGTAGTAATATGCGGGAGCTGAATAATAACACAATAATAACTAATCTGCATCTATATAATATAAGTTATACGGTGGTGCCATTTGAAATAACACGAATCATAGTGTTTTGAAAATAAGGGCTACGGTGTTTTTAAGAAAAGATACGTCCTTTGAAATATCCATAGAATCCCTTGGCCTGTCTTTTAAAATACCCACGATTCGTTAGTTTTTGAAATAGGTAGGAATCGAATCTATTCTAACAACTACACTAACTATAGGGCTGAGCTAACAGGATAAACGAAAGGTAAGGAAACCGCCTAACATCTGAGTCGATACAAATATATATAATAGTCGGTGATCCCGCCTCAATAGTATCACATACGATACAACATCTATAATATGACATCCTCAAGTCAATAGTGTGGATCTATCATCAATATAAAGCTCGTACGGTAAATTCGTCGTACGGCATCCCAAATCTGGGTACGGGTCAAATATCACATTCATCACATTATTCATCTGGTAACCTCTTTATCAAAGATCATAATCCGGGATACTGATCTACGTCTAGTACAATACTGATACCAATCTAAGTAAATGCATGTGTGTGTATGAAAACACCAAGTTAAAGGACCCGCTAAAACATCATGTCGTACCTCAAATACGAACCCTGTCATATCACCGATCTCACGGCCATGAATCCAATCTCATCGACTCTTCTCCAATCCCAAGTATTATTCTCATAAACCAGTATATGTACACATAGTCCCATACCCATGTGAATACATATACGCATATCCCCATATACGCACATGTAAAAGAATGAATGTATGTAAGTGTGTGTGAGTGTGTGGGTGCAACAACTACTGAGGGTTTCACAAGTAACACTACAAATCCATGAACACATAACCATATCCTGAACATCATCCACATATCATAAACCACATATATATATCCATTATATAAGCTATATTACGGACTGCGGGGGTGCAATACGCTATCCACCCGACTTCTCCCCGTAGATATAAATCTACTCACCTGGTCCTCGCTCGCCGGTGCCGACGTCGCCACGCGGTTGCTTGTCGTCTCGAAGTCCATATGGGGTACCTACATGTCACAACGTATCGTATCGCATAAAAACCCAATTCGAAATCGAAACGGCATACGAAAACCAAATCGGCACGCGTATCACGCACATGTCAAAACCTATCGCCTACGCATGCAAGAATAGCCAACCCAACCCTCGATGTCGATGTACAAACGTCAAACCATCAAGAAAAACCCAAACACACCCATTTGCACATTCACAAACACTAATTATAATATGAAATAGGTTAAAATTCACAAAAACCCTAAACTCGCTTTAAAAGCTATTTTTCGGAAAACCTAGCAACCAAAATTAACCGTTATAGTACAAAACTTGATGTTTTAGCAAAACTAGTGGTCACACTATTCGCTAATTATCTTAATTAGGCCACACAAACATTTACTAGATTTTATCACAATAATTTGTATTAAATCAACATTTTTAGTTTGCACATTAATCCAATTTTAACCATTTCGAAGCAACAATACCCCAAATCCAAAACTAGACTAGGTTTTGCATGCTCTAAAGTGTGAACTACACATTATATTGCTAATGATGTGATAAAAACCCTAACCATATTTTTAATCTCGCATTTTGAATTAAATCTAAAAACCTAGTTTGCAATTTAAGCAATTTGGACAATTTAAATGTAGCAATTTTGCAATTGAGCAACTAGATTAGGTTTTCAAATTCACAAGAGGTTCAACTACCCAATTAAACCATGACCAAATTATGAAAACCCTAACTCAAATCATAATCCACACTAGAATTTCCAACCTCTTAAATAAACCCACAATTAAACACCTAATAACTTTAATTGAGCAACTAATCAACAATCAAACCATGGGACAAAGAGTTATACCTCAAAGATCATGAGATCTCACATGCAACTTGTCTCCAAAATGCAAACTTTTCACTAAGAATCATACTATAGCTTCCAAGAAATAATGGGTAAGGCTTGGATTTTGAATTAGCTTTGATTTTGTATGGATTTTGAGGCAAAAAGATGAATGTTTTTTATGAGAATGAGAGCTGAAAAATGGGTACAGCAAGAGGGAGAGGTTTCGGACAGAATTCTTGAGGGAGGAGAGAGAGTGAGGTGGGGGTGTTGGTAAGGTCAAAGGAGCCATACCTCAAGTCAACATACTCATTTCTTTATTGGTTTCATATCTTTTCCTTTTCTTTTCATTGATTTTCTTTAATTGGAGGGGAGAGTGGGGAGGGGCTGCTGTCAAGGGGTTCGGCCAAGAAAGTGGGGATGGGTGTGTGTGTGTGTTTGTGGAAAATTTCCCAAGAAATGAAAGCCCAATTCAAGTCACAAGTCCATCTAACATCTATTTAACTTAATTTCGCAAAATAAGCCTTTTTCTATCATATTTTCTAAAACTATTTGACAACAACTTTTTTTTAAAACCATACGTTACACTCTAGTTTAAATGTGTCAAGATGCAAAAAATTTGTTTCAACCCATTCCAATTTGTAATTTTCCCTAATTAAATGTATTAGTGACGGCTTAAAATAATATTAAAATAATTAATTTGGGACAAAATTTCAGAAAATTAGAAATTGTACCAGTGGCTCAATAAACACCAAATACTAGCAATTACATAGTTAGAATATGTATATTTAATTTTATATTAAAAATATTTATTTTTTGACTTTTTATAGAAAAAAACCTTATTTTACCGATTTTCCGAAATTTCACCTAAACGATTTTCAAAACGTTACAGCCTCAAGAAGGATTCGTTCATTTCTGAACTCTTCCTCTTGTGTGTATTTTGTACGTTAAGAACTGTAATTTGATTTAGAAATTATACGCCTTTAGATAATGTGCCTTAACCGATCAACTCTTGATGTAGGATATGTTTAAAACATTATCCAACAATACAAAATTATATCCTTGTTTACTTCATAAAGAGACTGATATGATGTTGTATATCAGGTTCGGTATCTAATAACATTCGTTCAGAATCAATGTATTTGGTAATACAGGGTGATAATTGCCAACATCTTGGCTGCAACAATTGCACCGTTTTCAACTCTTGAAACTTATCACCCATTCTCAGTTCTCTATCTATCTGGAGCCCATGTAACAAATTGCATATATGGGATCCTGATCCGGTATCTCATACCTAGGATGTAAAGGATACTGAGAAACAGTTCTCGGTAATGAACACGCCCGAAAAAGATGCATCAACATACACTTTCTTCGTTTGGGACGTACGGGAATTCTGGTAATCCCTATTTCCTGCTCGGTCTTGTAACAATTATAAGTTGGAGCGGGACCAACGTTCCCCAGCTCAGTATAACAAGCGGGTTCGGTCAATACATCCGTATTATTATCTTGATTAAGTCGTGACATGGTCGCTACCTAGAGAGAGAGAAGAAAACACTCATCGTATGCTCTTGCAAAATTAGATTGGTTATTATTTTATCTAATCAGGATGGCTCCAACTGTTTTTGTCAAATCAACCTTCAAACCCTAAAAGGTAAAACTAGCCGGGATTAATTACACCCTACAAGTTCGCCAATCTTTTAGCCAGGCCAGTGCCGGTACTTTGAGGGAGGTTCCCCGTGCTTTCGCACGGACCTAATTAAAATAAACCTCGTTTTCCCACGGGCGTAACCCTGTTGACACCTTTCTAGACACCTACTTGATCGGCTAATTGTAATGTGTAAAACTCTCGCAGGAGTAACTCTTACTCGCAGTGGGTATCGGGATCCAACTATCTCCTAGAATGTATGCAATCTCAATGCAAATTTCAACACTTGAAATTTCCGAGGTTCATCGAGCTCCACCCCATAAGCTTGCTTTACCCCTAGCGTCCTATGACCTTGACGCAGGCCAACAAACCATAGTCCGCTAGTCAAGTTCAACCCGTACATTTCCTCGCCGAGAACTCCTAGATGGTATTATACCTATCGTCGGATAGCAGTTCTCTGGTGACACTGGTATAGGTTAGTCTGTAGACCCGAGATCATCATAGAGACTTGTGTGATTCCCACTGTGCTTTGATTTCCACCATACCACGGTCAAGAGATCGTGCAAAAAGGTGGTTTTTTGTTACAATCCCGAATCACATGGAGGCAATGAGTGATAGGAGGGGTTTCGTCTCTTCCGGTATTGGGAGTTGATGTTGCGCTATGCTCGATTGGCCAAAACAGGAAATCCCTGGCCAGGGTTGTTGAGATTTACTGGTGAGTGTTACCAGTATTTTTTCGAACCGTTATGGACCATGCATCGGCATGACTTATCAGGCTATTGGGGTCTGACGTTATACCACCCCCAGGCTGTGATATTCGACATTTCAGACGAAGAGACCGGACTGTACGGTAGTGTTACAGATTGGATTCACAGGAGTACGAGCATACTTTCTTGTTGATCTTCTGATTACTCAATACCCGGGTGGCTGTTACGTTTAGAAGACCGCTTGCGGCTTGTGGGTGTTTGATATGATCATAACCTACTGCCGGCGTATTGACGAGTCTTTAGAGTCCTACACAGATGTTTCCTGGTTCATGCGAAACGGAGTAGGAACACATATGAGATATGTGCGGGACCGAGATTAATGCGAGTATGTGATACCGCATACTATGCTCGCGATATGTGACATTCGTCGGTTATATATTATATAGCCATGTTATCGGATCAAGTGTTGATTCGATAAGTTGTTACATTTGATATTAGTCGGTTCTATGTAATATAGCCCGATTATTAAATCAAGTGTTGATTTAATAATTTAATGTATGATTATATATTTGATATATTACATTACATTAACTAATTTAGCTAACTTAAGTATTACTTTTTATCACTTGATGATACATTGATATATATGTGATATATGTTAATTGTATTATTTTCTTTTTGTACACAAAATATATATGTGATATATATTGTTGTGTCATGCTCGGTTACACTTGCAACATATATGTACGAGACTCACACCATGCTAGGGTTATGTTCGGGTTTATATTTATTTCAAGCAAATTCAAAATTGTGGAGATATTTTTCATGGTTCAAAGCTTGTAGAAGCATGTGGTCTTCATTGACTTAGTCCATTCCTTTGTCTTGCTTAAGATATTTGTTAAACCAACGTTTAACCTTAGACTATGGTTTTTTCTCTACATGAGTTAGGCATGACACTAACTCACCATGGTTGAAATTCTAACCTCACTCTCTCATTCATTTTCTTCATCACTTCTTCTTCTTCCTCAAGAGAAAAAGCTTACTAGCTTTTTCTAAGTGATGATTTATTGTGAGAAAAATAAAACTAAAGTGAGCCCACTTCCTACTTCATCATGCTCAACTATTAGCCATTTAGTTTAGGGGGTTTGCTTCACTAATCTCACCATTAGTGAAGAGGTAGCATGAGCTAGTGTCTCCTCGACGTAGATCATCTTTGGCCTCGAAGACTTCGATGCAAGCTTGTTGATATCATCATAGGATCCTTTCTAGAGTCCGGTAGTTCGTGATCACAGCGAAGGGTCTACTACACTGAGCTATTGAAGTGAAGGACCGGTCTACAAAAGTTGTATTCCTTGTTCACATTAGATGTAAAGTGTTTACATTATGTTTCGTCGGCTTTTTTAGTATCGATTCTAGGGTTAGGGATTACTAGAACGACAAATTTTAAAATTGGTATGGACGATGCATCCCGAAAACTTGCTGCTATGCTAGGCAACCCAAAAGTGGTATTAGAGCCATGCTAGAAAATTAGACAATGTTTGCTAGGATTACGAAACTGAAACTACTCCGAAACACCCAATACGAAAACTTAGTTTCTGTAGAATTTAAAAGGTCTTCAAAAAATTTTTAAACAGCTGCAGAATATTGTATGAGATGCAACATAAACACACAAGAAAATTTAGCCCCCCTCGCCGGAAAATGTCCGGCCACATGCTTCAAATTTCCGGCCAGCTCGGTTCCAATGTGCAGGATTAGGTTGAATTTTTTGGTGTGTTTCTGTCACTGGGTTTTTAAGTTTCAGGTGTTATTTGTTTTTGCTAAATTTGCATGTGATGTTAACTTTCTGCAAAGGTAATTCGGAGGGTTTCGTAGTGGTAATTCTAACTTGTATTCGGGTAATTTAGACGATGTTAAAAGGTTTGAACGGATATCAATAACCCAATCTTTCCCCGCTGGAAATTTTCTAAGAGTTGGATTTTTTTGAGTTTAAAATTTTCAGAAAATCTTGCAAGCGATTCTGTGGACCCTCTAGAAGAACGAAACCTTAAATCGATTATGTGACCTTTAGAACCGCCATCAAACCCTAGGGTTTGTGGTAGTTCAGCGGTGCCACATGTGAGGCATTGGTTGACCCTTCTACGGCTTGTTCATAGGAGCTGTGGCAGTTTCTGGGTACTTTTTGAACTCCGCTCAAGTGTTGAGCATATTGGGAAATTTTGGATGCTTGATTATTCGATCGAAAAGTTTAACTTCGTCTAGTAATCTGTGATTGTGATATAATATTTGGAATCAACAAGTAGTTATGAGATAACTAGTTTGAATTTTATAAATCTAGCAGTTTAGTCTCATTTGATCGGATGCCACGGAATTTTGATCCGGATCAAAAGTCCGTAGCAATTACGTAGTGTACACGGATACTCACCGGGTAACCATACTAGATAGACACACCCCATAGCCCTGACCATGTGACTGTAGGAGAACCCCGTCGCCAAAAGCATCCGTTTGGGTGCTCGCGGCTGCGGTGTTCCGCCTTAATGCACTTCGTCGACGGCAACGGGGGGTGCGGCCGTCTACTAAAGTTTCCGACGAGCATTCGATCAGGTTATCGGGAATCTTGTTGAATTACCCGACAGGTTATTAGAAAGTGTTTTCAATATCGAGGCTAAAATGCGGGATTTATAATTGTTAGGCATGTGATGTCTAAGGAATTCTTTTGGTTAGGCATGAAATCGAAAATATGAGATACATTGGGTTTATGTTCTCTAAAGTGGTTGCAGATTCCAACTGTTGTAGTTTTTCACTTTCTTTTCTGCGACCGTAAGTGTAATATGTGGTGTATCACCGGTTTCGGTGCTAAATATGAACGACAATTGGGATACGCATATTTATGTACGTTGATGACATGTGATGTTATGTGTTGCTGTGATATGATATATTGGATCGTCGTGTTTTGAATAGCCAGGGGTTTTAGGTGAGATGAGGGTTTTTATTTTCATTCATGTAAAATTCATTGTATGTAATATTCTTTTATTGGGGCACTTCCGGGTTGAGGATGATGTCACCATTGTATATTATTTACTTTTCCGCATTAGGATAGACCGAATGCGAGGAGCACAAGTAACCGGGTTCTAAGGTCCAGAGGGAGACCATCTCGAGAAGTCGAGACCGGGTCTCCTAACTCTAGAATTGGCAGGATTGCTTGCTGCTCTCGTAGGGTTCTACGGATGTAGGTTTGGCTATTCATCACGACTGCGGAGTCCGTGTTTTATACAGGCTTAATTTAAAACACGGAATTCCTAGTATATCCAATATTTCATATATGATTCTTCTGCTGCTGATATTCTGTGATGTGATCACTTGATATGTTCTGAGACGAATGACTATTAAATATATGAGATATAATAAATATTGTTGCTTTCGTTTCTAATGTGATTCTTGGGAAGCAAAATTTGATGGGAATTCATTAATGAGATTAATGAAATAAAAGAAACCTAAAAGATGTTGTAGAAACTTGTTTAAAAACTGGTAGCTCTAGTTCTTTCTTTGCATAGTGGTCTTCCTTGTAGAATATCCAGCACCTTATTAAATATGGAAAGAGCCAAGATTCCTTCACTGGGAGTGACCACTTTAGCAAAACTAGCAGATGCCACAAACACGGATTGTCTTTTGATTGCATCTATAGTTTTTTCTTTGCATAGTGGTATTTATGAAATATCCTGCACCTTATTCGATAAGGAAATAGCCGAGATCCCTTCACCGAGAATGGCCTCTTTAGCAAAACTAGTAAAAGCCTCAAAATCACTCCTTTTCAAAATCACTTGATTCTACAACGATATCAAGTTAATTACACAAAAGGTTTTCTTAAACCTATCGTAGCCCTCCGTCATTTCAGATAAGTATTATTGAGTATTCTGGCTGCGTTTGTTGGCCTTTGTCAAGGCGTAGTGTGCGGTGGCTGACTAGTGCTTATCTGCTTAAGCATATGATGCGATTGTGTTAGGGTAGTCGTGCGACCTTGTTGGCTTTTGTCAAGGGTCATGCGGGTGGGTTTAATTCAATCAAGAAATGACGGGTTGAACTTGACTAGCATCCTATGGTTTGTTGGCCTTTGGCAAGGTCATAGGAGGTTAGGGCCAAAATATTATCGGGAATTTTAAGAGTAGAAATTTGCAATGAGATTGCATACATTCTATGAGATAGTTTGATCCCGATACCCACTGTGAGTAAGAGTTACTCCTGAGGGAGTTTTACACATTACAATTAGCCGATCAAGTAGGTGTCTAGAAAGGTGTTAACGGGGTTACGCCCATGGGAAAACGAGATTTATTTTAATTAGATCCGCGCGAAAGCATGAGGTGTTAGTTATATGTATTCCCTAGAGGCCATTACTCTACATACGATGTATATTGTAGTGGATGCTTGGACAAATATATGGAGGACTTTCTTGCTCGACATGATAGTATGCAATCTGGTTGCTCTTTATCATAACATGTACTCTGATTATCTCTATGTTACATGTTGGTAAAGGCCTTAGGATGGGTACTTAACTACCAGGATTATGATGCAGATCATATTAGTGGGGACAGTGTAGTCGCTAAGTACATCCTTCAAATGTTCCTAGTCGAGGGTGTATCGAGACAGGGCATCGATATACCAGAGTAGACTAGCGTATAGCTTCTCGACCAATGTAGATGGGCGATGGATGATCCCATATCCAAGGGTGTTTGACATCAGAGATAGTATACGGGTGCTCAGTAGATACTGGGTACACTGGACGGACTCGCCGAGAACTCCCGGATGGTATTATACCTCACTTCAGATGGCAGTTCTCGGGTGACACTGGTACTTGTTAGTCTGTAAACCCGAGATCGTCATAGAGTCTTGTGTGATTCCCACTGTGCTTTGATTTCCACCTTACCATGTTCAAGAGAACGTGCAAAATGGTGGCTTTTGGGTACAGTCCCGAATCACATGGAGCCAGTGAGCGATAGGAGGGGTTTCGTCCCGGTATTGGGAGTTGATGTTGCTGTAAGTCGACGTTAGGCACCCCACATGATACGGGGAGGCGGAATAGGTAAAACAATCATTTTGTTTAAACTAACATCGACTAACATTATGGATCTTTGCTAAAACCTAACCAACAACAACGTAGAAGTGATTAGCTACTATGAAAGAAGATTATACCTAATGAATCAAGTCTTTCTTGTTCTCGTTGATCACCTCCTCGTCGGCCTCCTCGATGTGATAGAAGATCCACCTGTGTAACACCTTAGATTGTGTTTAGTAGCTAATTATATTGTAATGTGTGGTTTTTAATAAAAAGTTTACCAAATTAAGTTTTAAATATTTTATCCTATTTAATGTGTATTTTATTAGAATTTTGTTAGACACACACACACTTGTGCATGTTAGCTAGGGTGTTAATTTGGGGTTTAACCATCTCTTAATCTAGTTTTAGGCTTTGTTTAAGTGCTTTGGGTTGTTAGGTGTGTTATGGTTGTTATTAAGAAATGAAAAATGATTTTTATTTAAAAGGGTGTTTATTTATTTGGTTGAATGGTTGACTTGAGAGAGAGGGAAGCATGGTGCTACATGGCCAAGCCATGCTTCCTTAATTGAAGAAAGAGAAAGAGAATGGGAGGGGTTATTGAGTGTTCCCTCATTTCTCACTCATTCTCTCATACTCTCTCAAACACACACATACACACTCACCTGCAGAAGAAGCTTCAGCAGCATCATCATCATCATCATCATCATCTTCAGCAACAGCATCATCATCATTATCATCAGCAGCAGCAGCAGGAGCAGCAGGAAGCAACAGCAGTAGCAGGAGCTCCAGCAACCTATAGCAGCTCTTCTCCACTTCTTCACCTGCCTTCTAGGGTTCATTAGGGTATACTTCTTGAACCCCATTTCGTGGTTTGCTTAAGTTGTGCATCGATTAGCTTCGATTAGTGTTAATTAGCTAGTTAGTACTAATTATGATGTTTTGTGTGGACTTTTGGATAATTGATGGTTGAGTGGGTGAACATAGCCTATTTTAGTATTAATAGGGTCACTTCAACTGAGAAATAACCCAGGTTTCACTAAAATACCATAGGGTTTGCTTAGGTGCAAAATATCGTATTTTGGCGTCGTTTTACGACATCTGTGTTCTGCTTTTGACCCGGACCCTTCAGGGTAAAATTGTGGAAACTGGAGCATGCTTGTTAGGTCTAGACACCACCTCCAGAACACGAGCCACCCTCTCCCAACCCAGGCCGCAAATTAATCCAATCTGGCCGCAATTTGCGGCCAGGAAGGGGTGTTGGGACTTGGGGTTTTGGGTAGTGTTGTCTGCTGTGTATTGTAGTGTTTTGGCATGTCTAGTTTTGTAAGATTTGACCTGTAGGAAAATCTGGGATCAAATACCGTTTTTGATGTTCGTTGTGTTTGCGCGATACGCGCGATACGTGAGAGGGTTCTGTGATCCAGCGTATCGCGGCGTGTCGCGATGGTTTTAGACGCGTACACACACGATTCAGCGTATCGTGCACACGCGCGATACTTGGGCATACTCGGCTAGGTAATGATTCGGAGACCTTGATTGTGACAATGGTGTGCTAAGTTAGCGACACGTTTGTGTACCTGACATTATCAGGTAGAGACGTGCAATCCTAGAGTAAGCACATCAGTCAACTCTCTGTATTCATTCAAGTTCCACCAGCTTTGGCATGACTTGTGAGAAAGTTACGAGTGGACAAGGATGTAAAGAGAAGTTTCAGGTTTCGTTTCAAGGTGTCAGTCTTGTTGTGTGCTTGAGTCGAGCATCTGAGGCCGGCTGGAGAGTTGCAACCTTTTACCGTTCTGAAGTAGGAGTGGGAGCAGATCTCCACCAATTTCGTTATGGTTTCTACCCAAGTTTAATCAGGGTGTGACTCCATTCAGATTCTTGTCGTCCGGTTATACTCAATGTGCTCAGTTGTTTTTGTTAAGTTGAGTGTTTGTTTGGATTGTTGTCAGCAGTTTGGGATCGTCACTTGCAATCGTTAGGGTTCTCCTTCGATAGCTGTTATCAGGAGACACTCCAATTGGCCACATTTAGGTTTAGGGGTTAGGTCGTGTCGATCACCGGTCTGTTGTTTTTCTGACTCTTCGTAAGTAGGACTTTGGACCCCAGCTAGTCTTGAGACTTCGAAGATAGTCCAGTTGTGTTAGGTCAGGATGGGAATTGTCCATTGCGAACAGAGGTCTTATGCCGACTGTGTTGGTCATAGACTCGAGCTCGTAGGGACAGATCATGTATTCCTATGGACTTTCCAATGAATGACGTATTGGATTATGGGAAGCTTGTCCCAGGATTTAGGTCCTTTTAAGATCCTATAAGCGAGTTCTCGTTGCCTTTAATTTGGCACTTCCGCCCAGATTATTGGATTTTCTCCCCGTATTCCGTGTGATGATACTTTAGAATTACCTTCATGACCTTTATCACATGATTTGGCACCAGACCATTTAGCTGGACGCGATCTTTCGTTCACCAGCAGCCAGTTTTATTAATGGCCCGGCAGGTGGAGAAACGTCGGTCAAGGGTCTTGCCATCTGTGAAGGGTTTTCTTGGACGTAGCCGTATAGTGAAGAAATCACTTGGGAGGCTGCGAGCGAGATTTGAGGATTTCAATCTTCTCTTTGAAGGTACGCGTATCAGTATATTTTTAAATTCGGGGAGAAATTTCTTTTAAGGGGGGGAGATTGTAACACCTTAGATTGTGTTTTGTAGCTAATTATATTGTAATGTGTGGTTTTTAATAAAAAGTTTACCAAATTAAGTTTTAAACATTTTATCCTATTTAATGTGTATTTTATTAGAATTTTGTTAGACACACACACTTGTGCATGTTAGCTAGGGTGTTAATTTGGGGTTTAACCATCTCTTAATCTAGTTTTAGGCTTTGTTTAAGTGCTTTGGGTTGTTAGGTGTGTTATGGTTGTTATTAGGAAATGAAAAATGATTTTTATTTAAAAGGGTTTTTATTTATTTGGTTGAATGGTTGACTTGAGAGAGAGGGAAGCATGGTGCTACATGGCCAAGCCATGCTTCCTTAATTGAAGAAAGAGAAAGAGAATGGGAGGGGTTATTGAGTGTTCCCTCATTTCTTACTCATTCTCTTATACTCTCTCAAACACACACAAACACACAAACACACACTCACCTGCAGAAGAAACTTCAGCAGCAGCAGCATCATCATCATCATCATCATCATCATCATCTTCAGCAACAGTATCATCATCATTATCATCATCATCAGCAGCAGGAGCAACAGGAAGCAACAGCAGTAGCAGGAGCTCCAGCAACCTATAGCAGCTCTTCTCCACTTCTTCACCTGCCTTCTAGGGTTCATTAGGGTATACTTCTTGAACCCCATTTCGTGGTTTGCTTAAGTTGTGCATCGATTAGCTTCGATTAGTGTTAATTTGCTAGTTAGTGCTAATTATGATGTTTTGTGTGGACTTTTGGATAATTGATGGTTGAGTGGGTGAACCTAGCCTATTTTAGTGTTAATAGGGTCACTTTAACTGAGAAATAACCCAAGTTTCACTAAAATACCATAGGGTTTGCTTGGGTGCAAAATATCGTATTTTGGCGTCGTTTTACGACATCTGTGTTCTGCTTTTGACCCGGACCCTTCAGGGTAAAATTGAGGAAACTGGAGCATGCTTGTTAGGTCTAGACACCACCACCAGAACACGAGCCACCCTCTCCCAACCCAGGCCGCAAATTAATCCAATCTGGCCGCAATTTGCGGCCAGGAAGGGGTGTTGGGACTTGGGGTTTTGGGTAGTGTTGTCTGCTGTGTATTGTAGTGTTTTGGCATGTCTAGTTTTGTAAGATTTGACCTGTAGGAAAATCTGGGATCAAATACCGTTTTTGATGTTCGTTGTGTTTGCGCGATACGCGCGATACGTGAGAGGGTTCTGTGATCCAGCGTATCGCGGCGTGTCGTGATGGTTTTAGACGCGTACACACACGATTCAGCGTATCGTGCACACGCGCGTTTAGTTCGCGACGTGAGTTTCTCGTTTTGGTTCGATATCGCGTTTTGCGAGATATTTGGCTTATATATGATTTCCGTGTCTTATTTGCAGGTTTGCAGCCAGGGACTACGGACACTACTACAGAGGGAGCAGATGGTAGGATTCACCTAGCGTGGAGCGTAGGTGAGTAGATTTAACATCTACAGGGGAATCGCCCGCATGGCGTTATGCGTCTGGGCTAGGATTCAAATACTTGTCGCACATTCTACGTCATTGTAGAATTGCGCCTTACTTTATTTCCTTGATAAAGTTATACTGTGACTAGTAGCCGTAGGACATTGCATATATTATTGACGGTTCATGTTGCACGAGCATGGATTGTATGCTACACACACACCGTCAATAATTGCCGTGTCACACACAACCCCTTATAGATACTATTGCTTGTCACACATGACATCTAACTTACCGGTATACCTATAGTGTATCATACCTTTAGTGATAGGTACATTTACACCTTGCGATACAGCTACAGGTATACCTTTTACATATTTTACTTATACCGGGGGGATATCTTACTCATATTCTTCTTATACCCAGGGGGGTATACGACATTAGTTCCTATAGGTAGATACCTATACATTGCTATACCTGTATGTTACACACATATTCAGTTGCAATCATATATTTACCTTTACTGATGTTACTTAGTTGTACCTCAGTGGTTTCACATACATCTGGTTTTAGCTGCATATTCTCATTTATATGCTCGCATTTCAGATATATCGCATATATTTATTCCTGGATTTGCGCATTGTTATTTGGATTTCACATGATGATTTCTGGATTTGGGAACCGCGGGGGTTCATGAAATTATGCATACATTGAAAAACCCGGTTTCCTTGATATGATATTTGCGCAGCCACCATGAGATTTATCGGTTTTGATTATATACTCCATACGAGGTGTGGTGCCGTATGAGGGTACATGGTGGGGCCCGGTATAGTTCCCCTCGGCAAGAAGATCGATGGATGTTGCCGATTGAGCCTGGAGGCGGGCTAGTACCTACCGGTGACAGTACTAATGACTCGGCGGGGGTCATGGAGACACCGTTGGGAGTCATGCACGTATGCATACGTCGAAAGACGAGGTTCAGAGCTAGGCACTCGTGCTTTCGGGACAGCGTACGATACGTACCTATCAGGATTTCTGTGTCGATTCTTGGCACATTGTTTTCATGATATTTCTTTTAATACCTTTGTATATATAACAGGGGATTAGCCGTTGTTATATATACCCTTACACCAATATTAGTGGAATGGGACGCTAATATATGTGTATTGCCCCCATCATATTTATTTCTGCAAATATATATATACATTTAGGATGTTAGAAACTTACTTGAGATTCGACTTGGGATATAGATGATTCATTGAGATTGGATATTGGATATGAAAGAGATTGTTGATTGTACATTCGGGATATAGGAGATTACTCGATATTGTACATTGAGGAGATGTGAGACTTATATGATGTGAGAGCCCAGTTTGGGGGCTGATTTGAGGAATTGTGGATTGAGTTTCTTGATGGATTGTGATCCTGCCACGATGTCAGGTTTCCATGGAAATGACATATTCCACCCTATACCTCACAACTTATCTACTTTATGCACAGATTCATATATTGGTAGTACCTGTTAGTGTACTCTTATGATAGTTGCATATTTACATTCCCACATCCCTATTGCATGGTTATTGCATATTATTGTCATGTTACTGTTGCTTCACATATTGATTGTACCTGCTAGTGTACTTTCTTTTATTCAGCATTTGCATGATATGTTATTACTGTAATCGCATATCTTAGATTCATGTTGTACGTGCATTCCTGCGATTACCTGCATATGTTATCTACTATTCACGAGTTGGCAACTCACCCCCGTTGTGCCACAGGTGTTTCAGGTAGTTCCCTAGAGTAGTCGAGGCAGGCTATTCAGCTTTTCAGCTATCATCTTTTGCTACAGATACTGCATCAGCTCACAGTACTATTTTGCTTAGGTGGGTTTTGGTGGTCATCTGTATTTTGTATTGTACATTCGTTGTATCTTGTACTCTCCATCTACTATTGTATTGTTGACTTAGAGACTTGGTGAGGACGTTACTGTATATTATTTGTGGGTTTGTTGTCCTTTATATACAGCTTTCTCTCTATTGTCCTTATTTCTTCGCTATAGCTTCATATTTTTGTGTTGTATGCATCTTGGGTTAGATTTTACAAAAAGGGGCGTTGCCAAAATTTAAAGAAATAAAGTAGGACTTTTAAAGAATTTGGGTTGCGATTTCAAATGTTTCAAAAACTTATATTATCTTTTCCGTATTTTTATGGTTTAGATTTCTGGGTTTTGGCTTTCTTTTACTACGTTACGTCTTAGGGCGTTGCGTAGTACTAGGGCCGTCACGGGCCAATTCCGGGTCGTGACAAAGTTGGTATCAGAGCGCTAGGTTTTACCTTTCGGAGTGTAGGATGACCTTAGTATGATGGAGTAGGTAGCTTAAGCAGAGTAACGTAGTGTGTGTTTGTCTGCAGCATACCCACGGTGCGGTACTTTGCATTAAGTGACCTAAGTACAATTGTTTGAAATTCCTTCCTTGATGATTCATATCCTTAAGATTCGATTTCCTTATTCTTATCGAATCTTATCTTATATCTATTTATAGCCTTGCCATCGATGACTATAGGGACTCAGAGTGATGCAGCGAGGGCCGAGGTCAGAGTTGGCTCGGGTGAGACGAGTACTGACCAGGATGGCACTCTAGTTGCACAGGTGCAGACGGATCAGCCTACGACATATACTATTGATAGACTTTTGGCAGAGATACAGGATTCCGCCAGACGATGAGTTCTTTGGTTGATGTCGTTCGGGAGCTACGACAGGAGGTTATCACCCCTGTCACTCAGTTGTCGCTTACGGTCAGCATGCAACAGTCCGTCACCTACATAGCACCAGTGGTTGCAGCTCCAGTTGATGAGGCGCATATTCCAGAGGCTCAGAGAGTTCCAGGACAGTGGAGGAATCGTACCAGTGTACCAGTCCAGAGACAGAGGTTTGGTCATCGAGACAGATTTCGTGGCCGTCGCGGGAGTAGCAGAGGCTTAGGACGAGGACAGTCGTTCAGCTCTCAGCCCTAGGATGGTCAGCAGTCAGCGCGTGGATGTTTTCGATGCGGAAGCCTTCAGCACTTCGTCAGGGATTGTTCCTCAGCACGGCGTCAGGATCGTACTCAGAGAGGCCGTGGATGTGGAAGATTTGCTTAGAGGGCTCAGGCTACTAGAGGAGTTCATCCAGTTGCGAGTATAGGGCAGACACATGAGTTTACTTCTAATCATCGGGACGCGCAGACGTCCAATGCAGAGTTCTCAGGTATCCTTAATTCGCTTGTTCTTTGATGTATTCGTTTGTTTTTCATGCTTGTACCGTGGTTGGGTAGATTAGTCGTAGTTGTGCTAACTTCTGTCAGCGATTCTTTTGTTGCGCGGCACGTATTTCAGTTTTGTGCCAATCGGATAGGAAGTAGAGATTCTTCTGTCGTTTTGATCCTTCTAAAGATGTTGGATTTGACGTTCTCCTGGGCACGGACTGGTTAACTACGTGCTAGACGTCTGTGGACTACCGCGAGGAAACAAGTTAGGTTTTGTTTTCCCCGGCAAGTCAGTTCTTGTTGTGCAGGTGGATAGTTGTGCCGCCTCTCACAGCTTGAATTCAGCTTTTCGCTAGTCGGCTACTGAGGAGATGTCGTGGATTCTTGGCGTTCATTCGTGATACCGGAGCCACAGTGGGATTGTTGGACCGGGTTTCTTTCGTGCGAGAGTTTTTCCGACGTTGTTCCGGATGAGCCGGCGAAGCTTGGGAGCAAAAGGATCAGCTGCAGAGTTGTGGTTTGGGGAGTTTGTGCGTCGGAGTGTTTCGCTTTTGGAAGCTCCTATTTCTGTTCGTCGAGGAGGAAGACGACAGTTTGAGGTTGTGTATCGACGGATCGTCAATTGAACCGGCTTACGGTGCGGATAGGTATCCTTCATCTCGCCGTGACGATTTCTTCGATCAGCTCCAGAGTGCGAGACATTTTCTAAGTTTGCTTGGGATCAGGTCATCATTATTGCGGTTCGGAGTGATGGCATTCCGAAGACTGCCTTGTGCGTGCTACGGGCTTTGTGTGTTTTGGTGAGTCATTGGATTCACTGATGCCCTGGCAGCGTTTGTAAACGTGATGAACCAGATTTCTTCAGGCCGTTCCTTGACCAGTTTTCGTTGTGTTATTTACGACACTCTGGTCTACTTAATTTGTCTTGAGGGACAGGAGTAACACTTGGGGATTTGTTATGCAGATACTGGGAGAGCACCAGCAGTTGCTAAATTCTCGGAGTGTTTCTTCAGACCTGTTTTGTGTTGACTCCTAGGTCTTATAGTCGCGGGAGACGGTTTTTTATGTTCCCGAGGGAGATCGTGGCTGTACAGCTTAGGTCCAGACTTGTGTGCCGGACGGAGGTCTGCAGATTTTTGGGCTTAGCAGGTTCTTTTCTGCCGTTTCGTGCAGGATTGTTAGAGTAGTGCAGCACCGTCGACTTAATTGACTGGTACGGAGGTTTCTTTTCTTTGGACTGAGGCATGTGTACGGAGTTTTCGACAGTTGGAGATTCGGTTAACAACTACATCAGTTCTTTCTTTGCTTTCTGGTTCGGGCGACTTTGTTCTTTAACTGTAATGTTTCTTGAGTGGGCTCGAGTGTGTACTGAGGTGACACTATAGAGTTATCACTTTTGCTTCCCTACATTTAGAGGAAGTACGAGGAGGATATTCCACTCATGATCTGGAGATGGCCACGGTGGTTTTGTGTTGGAGATTTGGAGACACTATCTGTTCGAGAGTCATGTCAGATTTTCACGGACCACCAGATCTTAATGTACATCTTCCTGCAGCGGATTTGGATTGTTGTGATAGTTTTCTGCAGATTTACAGTTCTTGTGTGATCGTCGAGTATAGTTTAAGTTCGTCTCTACGAAGGGGACAGCTTGCTCATGTCCGCGTCCGACCACTTTCCTTAAATCGTTTTCGCGAGACACTGCCCGCCGATGCTCGTTCGTCAGTGATACTTAGGCATACTCGGCTAGGTAATGATTCGGAGACCTTGATTGTGTCAATGGTGTGCTAAGTTAGGGACACGTTTGTGTACCTGACATTATCAGGTAGAGACATGCAATCCTAGAGTAAGCACATCAGTCAACTCTCTGTATTCATTCAAGTTCCACCAGCTTTGGCGTGACTTGTGAGATAGTTACGAGTGGACAGGGATGTAAAGAGAAGTTTCAGGTTTCGTTTCAAGGTGTCAGTCTTGTTGTGTGCTTGAGTCGAGCATCTGAGGCCGGCTGGAGAGTTGCAACCTTTTACCGTTCTGAAGTAGGAGTGGGAGCAGATCTCTACCAATTTCGTTATGGTTTCTACCCAAGTTTAATCAGGGTGTGACTCCATTCAGATTCTTGTCGTCCGGTTATACTCAATGTGCTCAGTTGTTTTTGTTAAGTTGAGTGTTTGTTTGGATTGTTGTCAGCAGTTTGGGATCGTCACTTGCCATCGTTAGGGTTCTCCTTCGATAGCTGTTATCAGGAGACACTCCAATTGGCCACATTTAAGTTTAGGGGTTTGGTCGTGTCGATCACCGGTCTGTTGTTTTTCTGATTCTTCGTAAGTAGGACTTTGGACCCCAGCTAGTCTTGAGACTTCGAAGATAGTCCAGTTGTGTTAGGTCAGGATGGGAATTGTCCATTGCGAACTGAGGTCTTATGCCGACTGTGTTGGTCATAGACTCGAGCTCGTAGGGACAGATCATGTATTCCTATGGACTTTCCAATGAATGACGTATTGGATTATGGGAAGCTTGTCCCAGGATTTAGGTCCTTTTAAGATCCTATAAGCGAGTTCTCGTTGCCTTTAATTTGGCACTTCCGCCCAGATTATTGGATTTTCTCCCCGTATTCCTTGTGATGATACTTTACAATTACCTTCATGACCTTTCTCACATGATTTGGCACCAGACCATTTAGCTGGACGCGATCTTTCGTTCACCAGCAGCCAGTTGTATTAATGGCCCGGCAGGTGGAGAAACGTCGGTCAAGGATCTTGCCATCTGTGAAGGGTTTTCTTGGACGTAGCCGTATAGTGAAGAAATCACTTGGGAGGCTGCGAGCGAGATTTGAGGATTTCAATCTTCTCTTTGAAGGTACGCGTATCAGTATATTTTTAAATTCGGGGAGAAATTTCTTTTAAGAGGGGGAGATTGTAACACCTTAGATTGTGTTTTGTAGCTAATTATATTGTAATGTGTGGTTTTTAATAAAAAGTTTACCAAATTAAGTTTTAAATATTTTCTCCTATTTAATGTGTATTTTATTAGAATTTTGTTAGACACACACACTTGTGCATGTTAGCTAGGGTGTTAATTGGGGGTTTAACCATCTCTTAATCTAGTTTTAGGCTTTTTTTAAGTGCTTTGGGTTGTTAGGTGTGTTATGGTTGTTATTAGGAAATGAAAAATGATTTTTATTTAAAAGGGTTTTTATTTATTTGGTTGAATGGTTGACTTGAGAGAGAGGGAAGCATGGTGCTACATGGCCAAGCCATGCTTCCTTAATTGAAGAAAGAGAAAGAGAATGGGAGGGGTTATTGAGTGTTCCCTCATTTCTTACTCATTCTCTCATACTCTCTCAAACACACACAAACAAACAAACACACACTCACTTGCAGAAGAAACTTCAGCAGCATCATCATCATCATCATCATCATCATCTTCAGCAACAGCAGCATCATCATTATCAGCAGCAGCAGCAGCAGGAGCAGCAGGAAGCAACAGCAGTAGCAGGAGCTCCAGCAACCTAAAGCAGCTCTTCTCCACTTCTTCACCTGCCTTCTAGGGTTCATTAGGGTATACTTCTTGAACCCCATTTCGTGGTTTGCTTAAGTTGTGCATCGATTAGCTTCGATTAGTGTTAATTAGCTAGTTAGTGCTAATTATGATGTTTTGTGTGGACTTTTGGATAATTGATGGTTGAGTGGGTGAACCTAGCCTATTTTAGTGTTAATAGGGTCACTTCAACTGAGAAATAACCCAGGTTTCACTAAAATACCATAGGGTTTGCTTGGGTGCAAAATATCGTATTTTGGCGTCGTTTTACGACATCTGTGTTCTGCTTTTGACCCGGACCCTTCAGGGTAAAATTGAGGAAACTGGAGCATGCTTGTTAGGTCTAGACACCACCACCAGAACACGAGCCACCCTCTCCCAACCCAGGCCGCAAATTAATCCAATCTGGCCGCAATTTGCGGCCAGGAAGGGGTGTTGGGACTTGGGGTTTTGGGTAGTGTTGTCTGCTGTGTATTGTAGTGTTTTGGCATGTCTAGTTTTGTAAGATTTGACCTGTAGGAAAATCTGGGATCAAATACCGTTTTTGATGTTCGTTGTGTATGCGCGATACGCGCGATACGTGAGAGGGTTCTGTGATCCAGCGTATCACGGCGTGTCGCCATAGTTTTAGACGTGTACACACACGATTCAGCGTATCGTGCACACGCGCGTTTAGTTCGCGACGCGAGTTTCTCGTTTTGGTTCGATATCGCGTTTTGCGAGATATTTGGCTTATATATGATTTCCGTGTCTTATTTGCAGGTTTGCAGCCAGGGACTGCGGACACTACTACAGAGGGAGCAGATGGTAGGATTCACCTAGCGTGGAGCGTAGGTGAGTAGATTTAACATCTACAGTGGAATCGCCCGCATGGCGTTATGCGTCTGGGCTAGGATTCAAATACCTGTCGCACATTCTACGTCATTGTAGAATTGCGCCTTACTTTATTTTCTTGATATAGTTATACTGTGACTAGCAGCCGTAGAACAATGCACATATTATTGACGGTTTATGTTGCACGAGCACGGATTGTATGCTACACACACACCGTCAATAATTGCCATGTCACACACAACCCCTTATAGATACTATTGCTTGTCACACAAGACATCTAACTTACCGGTATACCTATAGTGTATCATACCTTTAGTGATAGGTACATTTACACCTTGCGATACAGCTACAGGTATACCTTTTACATATTTTACTTATATCGGGAGGATATCTTACTAATATTCTTCTTATACCCAGGGGGTATACGACATCAGTTCCTATAGGTAGATACCTATACATTGCTATACCTGTATGTTACACACATATTCAGTTGCAATCATATAGTTACCTTTACTGATGTTACTTAGTTGTACCTCATTGATTTCGCATACATCTGGTTTTAGCTGCATATTCTCATTTATATGCTCGCATTTCAGATATATCGTATATATTTATTCCTGGATTTGCGCATTGTTATTTGGATTTCACATGATGATTTCTGGATTTGGGAACCGTGGGGGTTCATGAAATTATGCATACATTGAAAAACCCGTTTTCCTTGATATGATATTTGCGCAACCACCATGAGATTTATCGGTTCTGATTATATACTCCATGCGAGGTGTGGTTGCCGTATGAGGGTACATGGTGGGGCCCGGTATAGTTCCCCTCGGCAAGAAGATCGATGGATGTTGCCGATTGAGCCTGGAGGCGGGCTAGTACCTACCGGTGACAGTACTAATGACTCGGCGGGGGTCATGGAGACACCGTTGGGAGTCATGCACGTATGCATACGTCGAAAGACGAGGGTCAGAGCTAGGCACTCGTGCTTTCGGGACAGCGTATGATACGTACCTATCAGGATTTCTGTGTCGATGCTTGGCACATTGTTTTCATGATATTTCTTTTAATACCTTTGTATATATAACAGGGGATTAGCCGTTGTTATATATACCCTTACACCAATATTAGTGGAATGGGACGCTAATATATGTGTATTGCCCCCATCATATTTATTTCTGCAAATATATATATACCTTTAGGATGTTAGAAACTTACTTGAGATTCGACTTGGGATATAGATGATTCATTGAGATTGGATATTGGATATGAAAGAGATTGTTGATTGTACATTCGGGATATAGGAGATTACTCGATATTGTACATTGAGGAAATGTGAGACTTATATTATGTGAGAGCCCGGTTTTGGGGCTGATTTGAGGAATTGTGGATTGAGTGTCTTGATGGATTGTGATCCTGCCACGATGTCAGGTTTCCGTGGAAATGACATATTCCACCCTATACCTCACAACTTATCTACTTTATGCACAGATTCATATATTGGTAGTACCTGTTAGTGTACTCTTATGATAGTTACATATTTACATTCCCACATCCCTATTGCATGGTTATTGCATATTATTGTCATGTTACTATTGCTTCACATATTGATTGTACCTACTAGTGTACTTTCCTTTATTCAGCATTTGCATGATATGTTATTACTGTAATCGCATATCTTAGATTCATGTTGTACGTGCATTCCTGCGATTACCTGCATATGTTATCTACTATTCACGAGTTAGCAACTCACCCCCGTTGTGCCACAGGTGTTTCAGATTGTTGCCCAGAGTAGTCGGGGCAGGCTATTCAGCTTTTCAGCTATCTTCTTTTGCTACAGATACTGCATCAGCTCACAGTACTATTTTGCTTAGGTTGGTTTTGGTGGTCATCTGTATTTTGTATTGTACATTCGTTGTATCTTGTACTCTCCATCTACTATTGTATTGTTGACTTAGAGACTTGGTGAGGACGTTACTGTATATTATTTGTGGGTTTGTTGTCCTTTATATACAGCTTTCTCTCTATTGTCCTTATTTCTTCGCTATAGCTTCATATTTTTGTGTTGTATGCATCTTGGGTTAGTTTTTACAAAAAGGGGTGTTGCCAAAATTTAAAGAAATAAAGTAGGACTTTTAAAGAATTTGGGTTGCGATTTCAAATGTTTCAAAAACTTATATTATCTTTTCCGTATTTTTATGGTTTAGATTTCTGGGTTTTGGCTTTTTTTTACTACGTTACGTCTTAGGGCGTTGCGTAGTACTTGGGCCGTCACGGGCCAATTCCGGGTCGTGACAACCTGAGAGCTACTTCTCAAAGCTTTAACCTCACACTTGAGGTAACTAGGTGGCTATGAGTGCTAATCAAATCAACCTAGAGGATATAGAAGAGGATTAGGGATCTATTGGTCTTGCTAACTCTTGTATCTCAACACATGAGAGGTTAGGGTTAGTTCTTGAAGAGAGAGAGCTTGAGGAGAGAGAAGGTGTGAGTGAGAATGATAATGAAATAATATCTCATTTTTGAATATATGAAGCATAATAATTATTAAATGAATAACGAATAATAATATCAACCATGCTTCATTAACTCACTTTGTGTGATTCATCTCATGAGTCATTAAGCAATAAATGCATTATTAACTCCTTTGGATGAATCACACCATGAGTCATTAATCCATTTAATGCAAATTCCACCTAAGCCTCCAACTCATCAATCTTCTAGAAGCTTCTCGACTAATTAAGAGAATGCCCCTCCTATCCGTGAATACACGGAAATACTCAGACTGTGTAAATCCAATAATCCATTACTAGAATCTGGCTTAAACCAAAGCCTGCTAGCATAAACTGTCCGAACATCGTATGTGCGTAAAAACACGTATGTGTCCGAACCCTGTCGTAAAACCATACGAACTCTATATCGTTTCACCTGAAGCAAGGAAACTCTCTATGTGGGACTCTAAAGAATCGACACCTACGCTGGCAGTGGGTTTAACCACAGGCTGCAAGCTGAACTTGCTGTACGTAACGGTCCCCAGGTAGATGTCGATAAGAAGGCCGATGAAGAAACCCATCCGAACTCCTACTGAGCCTGATGTGACAATCTCCGTACAGTCCGGTCTGTTCGTCTACGACTATCGCATATCAGGCCTAGGGCGGTGGAAAGCGTCTGTCCCCTAAAAGCGGTATAAGTCATGTCGGAGCGAAGCTCATTATACCTTGAGAAGCTACTGGAAATCCTACCAGTAAATCTCGTTTGCCCTGGCCAGAGACTTTGCATAAAGGCTCTCCAAACACTGTGCGATATCAACTCCCAATACCGGGAGAGACGAATCCTATCTAACCGCCACTGCCTCCAAATGCTTCGGGACTGCGCCAAACTGCTACCTGTTTGCACGACTCCTTTGAGCCGTGGTAGGGTAGCAATCTAAGAACAGTGGGAACAAACTCGAGACGAAGCAACAGTGTCAAGTCTGCGGACTATGCTGTACTCATGTCACCTGAAAACTGTTAACTGACGACGGGTATAATACCAACCAACAGTTCCCTGCGAGTCCTGTTCGGTGTACCCGTAACCCAACGAGCACTTGTATACTATCTCCAGTACAACGTACTAATGGCTGTGAGACAGACCATTTCCCCAACTGGGATGAGAAGCGTACACACTAGTCTACTCCGGAGTATCGATGCCCTGTCTCGATAATCCTACGACTAGGGACCTGAAAAAGGATGTGCTTCTAGACTACCCAGCCTCCACCAGTGTGACTGCCATCACAACGCTGGTAGTCAAGCAAGATCCTAAGAGCTCTATCAATATGTATTCGCGATATGCAAACATATACACATATTAAGATAGACATAAATCAAGTAGCATACTACCATGTTTAGCAAGACTGTTAATATAACTGTGAATATCCCAAGCTTCCATTAAGTAATATAAAAGCCAGTTTGATACAATAATGGCCCCTAGGGCATATACACTAACAATATCGCACTTGCACTAGGGCCATGCACTGACGTATCGAAGACCTATCATCTCTGATAGTATCTTGAACTGCGTCTGAGGTAAGGCCTTTGTGAATGGATCTGCAGTGTTCTCCTCTGTAGCAACTCTCCGGACCTCGATCTCCCGTCGATCGATGATCTCCCTGATCAGGTGATACCGCCTTAAGATTTGTCTGGACTTCTGATGGAACCTGGGTTCCTTTGCTGAAGCTATAGCCCCGTTGTTGTCACAATACAGAGGTATTGGATCAACAATGGATGGAACCACCTGAAGTTCTGTGAGGAACTTCTTCATCCAGACCGCTTCTTTTGCGGCATCGCAAGGAGCGATATACTCCGCTTCCATCGTCGAGTCAGCAACGGTGTCCTGCTTGGAACTCTTCCAGCACACCGCCCCTCCATTGAGGGTAAAGACATAACCTGACATGGGCTTGGAGTCATCCTTGTCACTCTGAAAGCTGGAATCAGCGAAGGCCTCGATCTTGAGGTCTTTTCCGCCGTAAACCAAGAACATCTCCTTAGTCCTTCTCAGGTACTTGAGAATGTTCTTTACTGCTATCCAGTTCTTCTCCCCTGGGTCTGACTGATACCTGCTTACCACGCTCAGTGCGTAAGCTACATCTGGTCTGGTGCACAACATCGCATATATTGTAGAGCCTACCGCAGATGCATAAGGTATAATAGACATGCGATCCCTTTACAAATCAGTCTTGGGAGACATCTCTTTGGAGAGGGTGATTCCGTGACAAGCCAGTAAATCACCGCGCTTAGAATCTTCCATATTGAATCTTTTCAGTATAGTGTTGATATACCTGGATTGCAAAAGTCCCAACATCCTATTGGATCTATCACGATAGATCCGGATCCCCAAAATGTAAGAGGCATCACCCAGGTCTTTCATAGAGAACCTGTGTGACAAGAATCCTTTGACAGATTGTGGCATAGGAATGTCATTTCCTATCAAGAGAATGTCATCCACTTACAAGACGAGGAATACGACAGTTCGTGCTACAATTTTACTATATATACATGGTTTACCTGGATTTTTCATAAAGTCATATTCTTTGACCGTTTCTTCAAAACAGATGTTCCAACTCCGCGATGCCTGCTTCAGTCCATAAATGGACTTAAGCAACTTGCACACTTTCCCGCTGCTCCCACTCTGATTGAAACCTTCTGACTGATCCATATAGACGCACTCTTCTAAATTACCATTTAGAAAAGTCGTCTTTACGTCCATCTGCCAGATCTCATAATCATGGAAGGCAGCAATGGTAAGAAGGATCCGAATGGATTTGAGCATAGCCAGTGGAGAAAAAGTTTCGACATAGTCCAAAGCAGGTCTTTGACGAAAACCCTTTGCAACAAGTCTAGCCTTATATGTTTCAACCTGTCCATCTACACCAATCTTTTTCTTGAAGATCCACTTGCATCCTATGGGTTTTACCCCATCTGGAGCAAAGTCCAAAGTCCATACTTTGTTGGTGTATATGGACTCCATTTCGGTCCGCATTGCATCCAGCCATCTTACTAAGTCGCCGCTCTGGATGGCCTGCTGGAAGCTAGTAGGTTCATCATTATCAATGATGCAATCTTCTCTATCCCCGTCTATGAGAAAATCGTAGTATCTCTCACGCGGATGAGACGGCCTACTACTCCCGCGGAGGGGTGCGGGAATGTCCTATTCTTCTTGAACTTCTGGTTCTACTAAACTTTCAGTAGTAGTTTGTGATTCTGGAATTTCTTCCAGTTCTATTTCGCTCCCACTTGTTTCCTTTTCTAAAAACTGCTGTTCTAGAAAATGGGCATTACGAGAAACAAAAACCTTTTGTTCCTCTGCGTAATAGAAATAATACCCCATGGAGTTCTTTGGATATCCCACAAACTTACACTGTACCGATCGTGCCTCGAGTTTGTCCGCATGCTGCTTTTTAACAAAAGCTGGACATCCCCATATCTTCAGATACTGAAGATAGAGTTTCTTCCCACTCCATATCTGATATGGTGTTGTCGGTACAGTCTTGGTAGGAGCCCTGTTCAAAAGATATGCAGCTGATTCTAGCGCATAACCCCAGAAAGATCGCAGTAACTCAGCATTACTCATCATGGAACGTACCATATCCAATAGGGTTCGGTTCCGTCACTCCGATATACCGTTATGTTGTGGAGTGTATGGAGAAGTAAGCTAGAGAGAATTCCTTTCTCTTTTAGGTAACCCAGGAACTTAGCACTTAAGTATTCATCTCCTCGATCAGATCTCAGTGTCTTGATACTTTTGCTGGTTTGGTTTTCTACTTATTCTTATATTCTTGGAATTTCTCAAAGGCCTCGGATTTATGTTTCATCAAGAAAATGAATTCGTACCTAAAGTAATCATCCGTAAAAGTAATGAAATATGAAAAAACAACTCTTGCATCTGTAGACATTGGACGACATACATCGCTGCGTATGAGTCCTAAGAGCTCGCTCGCTCTTACTCCATGTCCAGTGAATGGAGTCTTTGCCATCTTTCCTTTGAGACGTGATTGACAAATGGCATAAGATTGATATTCGAACGGATCCAAATATCCTTCTCTATGTAACTTAGTTAACCTTGTCTCATTGATGTGACCTAGTCTACAATGCCATAAGAAAGCCTGATTTATATCTGGAGACTTTCTTTTTAGTGTGTTCTGGACATTGAAATTTTGCAATTGGTTTAACACGTATATACCGTTATCTAGTGTACCGGACCGAATTAAACCATGATTAAGGTGGATGTTAACAACATCGCTTACAAACGTGAAATCATAACCTTCTTTTGATAACAACGAAACTGATATGATATTACACGTTAAACAAGGTACACAAAAACAGTTGCGCAAAACCAAAATTGTAGGGTTACTAGGCACTCTAATAAAGTTTAAGGAAGTATCAAACATATCCATTTAAAATTTTAGCCGTGCCGAATAACCCTAAACAAGATCGTCGCTAGAATCATTAGGGTTTCATATGCTAGTAAACTATGTTTACAACTAAGTGAATACGATATACAACCTTTGTAGATCGGTCCTTCACTTCTTTAGCTCCTTGTTGAAGTCCCTTCGCTGCGATCGTGGTTCTCCCGGACCCTTGCATGGCTTCACGAGACGATAGACGCGTCCTTTCTTGAAGTCTTTGAGGTCGAAGATGATCTACGTCGAGGGGATGCCAACTCAAGCTTCTACTTCACTAACTTGAGAATTAATGAAGCAAACACCCAAAACTAAAGTTCTAGTCTAGTAGAGGATGGAGAAATAGGAAGTGGGTTCTCTTTAGAATTTTGTTTCTCACAATCTATCTCACTTTGGATCAAACCCTAGCAAGCTTTTTCTTTTTAGGAATGAAGAAGAAAAAGAAATGAAAGAGATGAGGATAATGATCGAGTGAGAAAGCTAACCATGGTGAGTGATTATCATATACTAACTCTTGTAGAGACATAACCATAGCTAACACTTATGGTTGGGTTAAGAAATATCCATGGTAAAAACAAACTCAAGTGGACTTAGTCAATGCATCCACATGCTTCCACAAGCTTCATGCATTGATCTAATACTCCACTTAATTTTGTAATTACTTAAAATATAAAAACCCAACATAATAGATAGCATGGTGTAAGTCTCATACACCCAAGTCATGTGTATCATCAACCATGATACATTTAGAAAACACATTTTTAATATATATCATATATACATTAAAGTTGTGCTCATGTGAGAAAAACCCTAAAGTGAACAAGTGTTAGTTAATGTAAACAAGTATATTAAATATACAATTATACAATAAATTATTAAATCAACACTTGACTTAATAATCCGGTCATATCACATATAACCGACTAACATCCAATGTATCGTCTTATCGAATCAACACTTGATTCGATAACCCGGTTATATCATATATAACCGACCTATACAAAAAGTCGCGAGAATAGAATACGGTATAACATACACACATCATTCTCGGCCTTGTACATATCACATATACGCTCCTATTTCGTTTTTCCTGAGCCAGTAAAACCTCTATGTAGGACTCTAAAGACTCGTCAATACGCCGGCAGTAGGTGATGATCACATCAAGCACCCATAAGCCGTCAGCGGTACTAATTGGACGTAACGGCTACTCCTGTAAAATCCTGCCGGTAACACATCCCGTACAGTCCGGTCTCCTCGTCTGATATGTCGCATATCAAGTCTAGGGGTGGTACACGTCAGACCCCAATGACCGATAAGTCGTGCCGATGTGAGGCTTATAACGGGTCGAGAAACTACTGGTAACACTTACCAGTAAATCTCTAAATCAGCCCTGGCCAGGGACTTCCCTGTTACGGCCAATCGAGCACAGCGCAACATGAACCCCCAATACCGGGAGAGACGAAACCCCTCCTATCGCTTATTGCCTTCTTGTGACTCGGGACTGTACCCAAAAACCACCGTTTTGCACGCCCTTATGGACATAGTAAGATGGAAATCAAAGCACAGTGGGAATCACACAAGACTCTATGACGATCTCGGGTCTACAGACTAACCTGCACAAGTGTCACCAGAGAACTGCCATCTGACGTGAGGTATAATACCATCTAGGAGTTCTCGGCGAGTCCATCCAGTGTACCCAGTCTCCACTGAGCACCGGTATACCATCTCTGATGTCAAACACCAATGGATATGGGATCATCCATCGCCCATCTCATGGGTCGAGAAGCGTATACGCTAGTCTACTCTGGTATATCGATGCCTCGTCTCGATACACCCACGACTAGGGACCTTGAAGGATGTACTTATGGACTACTATGTCCCCACTAGTATGATCCGCATCATAGTCCAGGTAGTCAAGTACACATCCTAAGGGCTTTACCAACATGTAACGATAAGACAGTATAAAGAGACTAGTATACATGTTAAAGTAAAGAGCAACCAGATAGCATACTATCATATCGAGCAATAAAGTCCTCTTTATATATGTCCAAGCATCCAATATAATATACATCATCTGTACAATACTGGCATCTAGGGCATACATACAACTAACAATCTCCCACTTGCACTAGGGCCAGCTGCTGTAGTATCGCATACCGAGCATCCCGAAGAGTCTCTCAAACTGTATCTGGGGAATGGCCTTCGTGAGTGGATCTGCAGTATTGTTCTTCGTGACAACCCTCCTGACCTCGATCTCCCGGCGATCAACTATCTCCCAGATCAGGTGATACCATCTCAGAATATGCCTGGATCACTGATGGGACCTGGGTTCCTTGGCAAAAGCCACCGCTCCATTGTTATCGCAATACAAAGGTATTGGATGATCAATGTATGGAACCACTCCAAGTTCAGTAATGAACTTCTTGATCCAGACAGCCTCTTTGGCGCATCGTTGGCAGCAATGTATTCAGCCTCCATCATCGAGTCTGCCACGGTTTCCTGCTTGGAACTCTTCCAGCTAACCTCCCTTCCGTAAAGGGTAAAGACAAATCCCGACTACGACTTAGAGTCATCCTTATCACTCTGGAAGCTTGAATCGGTAAAGGACTCCACTTGGAGTTCTCCGTTACCATACACCAAGAGCATCTCTTTAGTCCTTCGCAAGTACTTGAGAATGCTCTTCACAGCTGTCCAGTCACTCTCTCCAGGATCAGCTTGATACCTGCTCACTACACTTAGTGAGTATGCTACATCGGGTCTGGTACATAACATCGCGTACATGATAGAGCCTACTGCCGAAGCATAGGGCATCCCTTGCATGCGAGCTCTCTCCAAATCATTCTTGGGAGACATCTCTTTGGAGAGAGTGAGCCCTGAGATCGTGGGTAAAAACCCACATTTGGACTCTTCCATACTAAACCTCTTTAGTATGGTGTCAATGTACCTGGATTGGGACAATCCCAATATCCGTTTAGATCTATCTCTATAGATCATAATTCCCAATATGCAGGAGGCATCACCAAGATCTTTCATTGAGAATCTTTGTGATAAGAAGAGCTTGACTGATTGCAGCATAGGAATGTCATTTCCTATCATGAGTATGTCGTCCACGTACAATACGAGGAAGACAACCTTACTCTCTGCCACCTTCTTGTAGATACAAGGTTCATCTACGTTTTTGACGAAATCAAAACTCTTTGATAACGATGTCAAAGCAGATGTTCCAACTCCGTGATGCTTGCTTTAATCCATAAATGGATTTAAGCAGCTTGCACACCTTCCCGCTGCTCCCACTATCTACGAAGCCCTCTGGCTGAGTCATGTACACGCACTCTTCTAAATCACCGTTTAGAAAGGCGGTCTTAACATCCATTTGCCAGATTTCATAGTCATGATATGCAGCGATAGCAAGCATGATCCGGATGGATTTAAGCATAGCCACTGGAGAAAAGGGTTCGTCATAGTCCACACCTGGTCTTTGACGAAAACCTTTTGCAACAAGTCTAGCTTTGAAAGTCTCCACTTTCCCATCTACACCAAGTTTTTTCTTGAAGATCCACTTGCTCCCAATGGGTTTAACCCCTTCAGGTGCAACTTCCAAAGTCCACACTTTGTTGGTGTACATGGATTCCACCTCGGACCGCATTGCATCCAGCCATTTTACTGAGTCCCCACTCGTGATGGCCTGCTCGAAGCTAGTTGGGTCATCATCAACCATGATGCAATCCTCGCTCCCACCATCCATGAGAAAACCGTAGTATCTCTCAGGTGGGTGAGGAACCCTACTAGATCTGCGGAGTGGCTGGGGTTCATCGGGAACTACCGAATCCTCTGGTTCAACCAAATCTTCTGTTGTAGTCTGTATTGCTGGAACCTCTTCCAGTTCTACCTCCATGCCACTAATCACTTTTTCAAGAAATTCCTTTTCATGTCGAGAAACAAACACTTTTTGTTCCTCAGTTTGGTAGAAGATATACCCGCGCGATTGTTTTGGATATCCAATAAACTTACACAGAAAGGACCTTGCCGCGAGTTTGTCCGGATTTTGTGTTTTTACTTAGGCCGGACAACCCCATATCTTAACATAATTAAGACATGGTCTCCTTCCTTTCCATATCTCATATGGAGTGGTTGGCACAGATTTGGTGGGAACCATATTCAATAGGTCTGCAGCTGTTTCCAGTGCATATCCCCAGAAGGAAATAGGTAACTCAGCTGTGCTCATCATAGAGCGCACCATATCTAATAGGGTGCGGTTCTTCCGTTTCGATACACCGTTGTGTTGTGGTGTATATGGAGGAGTTAGCTGAGAGAGAATCCCATTCTCTTTTAGGAAGTCCAGGAATTCATTGCTCAAGTATTCACCTCCTCGATCAGATCGAAGGATTTTAATACTTTTCCCGGTTTGGTTCTCGACTTCATGTTTATATTCTCTAAATTTCTCAAAAGCTTCTGATTTGTGTTTCATCAGGAACACATATCCGAATCTAGAGAGATCGTCAGTGAATGTAATGAAGTACGAAGAACCATCCCTGGCATGTGTAGACATGGGATCGCATACATCATTATGTATCAGTCCCAAGAGTTCGGTAACTCTTTCTCCGTGTCCCGTAAACGGAGTTTTGGTCATTTTGCCTTTGAGACATGACTGGCAAGTGTCATAAGATGAAAATTCGAATGGTTTCAAATATCCATCCTTATGCAACTTAGCTAGTCGTGTCGCATTTATATGAACAAGTCTACAATGCCACAAGAAGGATTCCTTCATATCTGAACTCTTCCTCTTGTGTGTGTTTGTTATACTCAGAACCGTTGATTGATTTAGAACATAAATGCCATTGCACAACGTGCCTGATCCAACCAACTTTTGGTTAAGGAAAATGTTCATAACATTATCCTGTAATAAAAAATTATATCCCTCTTTACTCAACAAAGAAACCGATATAATGTTGCATATCAGGTTCGGCATGTAATAGCATTCGTTCAGAATCAATGTATTACCAGTTGGCAATACAATGTGATATTCCCCGACGGTTTTAGCTGCAACAATTGCACCATTTCCAACCCTTATGTCTTTATCAGCTTCTCCAAGTTCTCTACCTTTCCTAAGCCCATGTTACTGATTACATATATGGGATCCTGACCCGGTATCTAATACCCATGACGTAGAGCAAATGGAGAAACAGTTCTCTGTAACGAACACACCCGAAGAAAATGCATCAACATGTACTTTCTTCATTCGGGTGGCATGGGAATCCTAGTATTCCCGTATATCCTGTTCAGTCTTATAACTCTTATAAGAAAGAACGGAACCAACGTTCCCCAGCACAGTATAACATGCGGGTTCGGTCAATACATCCATATTATTATCTTGATTAAGGCATGATATGGTGTCTATCTGGAGAGAGAGAGAAGAAAACACTTTAGTGTATGCTCTTGCAAGATCAGATTGGTTAGTATTTTATCTAATCAGGATGGCTCCCACTGTTTTTATCAAATCTTCCTTCAAACCCTAAAAGGAAAAACTAGCCGGGATTAATTACACACTACAACTTTGCCAATCTTTCAGCCAGGCCAGTGTCGGTACTTTGAGGGAGGTTCCCCGTGCTTTCGCACGGACCTAATTAGAGTAAACCTCGTTTTCCTAGAGGCGTAACCCCGTTGACACCTTTCTAGACACCTACTTGATTGGCTAATTGTCCTGTGTAAAACCCTCCCGGGAGTAACAATTACTCGCAGTGGGTATCGGGATCCAACTATCTCATAGAAGGTATGCAATCTCATTGCAAATTCCAACACTTGAAATTACCGATAATATTTTGCCCCTAGCGTCCCATGACCTTGACGCAGGCTAACAAACCATAGTGCGCTAGTCAATTCAACCCGTCATTTCTTGATTGAATTAAACCCACCCATACGACCCTTGACGCAGGCCAACAAAGTCGCACGACTACCCTAATCCAATCTGCATCATATGCATAAGTAGATAAATACTAGTTAGCTACCGCACACTACGCCTTGACGCATGACAACAAACGTAGCACGAATACTAAGTAGGACTTATCTGAAATGGCGGAGGGCTACGATAGGTTTTTCTGAAAACCTATTGCGTAATGAACTTGATATCGTCGTAGAATCGCGTGAATTTTGAAATGGAGTGATTTTGAGGCTTTCATTAGTTTTGCTAAAGAGGCCACTCCCGGTGAATGGATCTCGGCTCTTTCCTTATGGAATAAGGTGCTGGATATATCATATACATCACTATGCAAAGCAAAACTCCAAAAGCAATCAAAAGCAAACCGAGTGTTGTAGCATCTGCCAGTTTTGCTAAAGAGGTCACTCCCGGTGAAGAGATCTCGGCTCTTTCCTCATCGAATAAGGTGCGGGATATATCATATATTGTTAGTTATATGTATGCCCTAGAGGCCATTACTATACATAGGATGTATATTGTAGTGGATGCTTAGACATATATAGGGATGACTTTCTTGCTCGATATGATAGTATGCTATCTGGTTACTCTTTACCTTAACGTGTACACTGATTGTCTTTCTGTTACATGTTGGTAAAGCCCTTAGGATGTGTACTTGACTACCTGGACTATGATGCGGATCATACTAGTGAGGACGTGGTAGTCTATAAGTACATCCTTCAAAGTCCCTAGTCGTGGGTGTATCGAGACGGGGCATCGATATACCAGAGTAGACTAGCGTGTACCTTCTCGACCCATAAAGATGGGCGATGGATGATCCCATATCCATTGGTGTTTGACATCAGAGATGATATACGGGTGCTCAGTGGAGATTGGGTACACTGGACGGACTCGCCGAGAACTCCCAGATGGTATTATACCTTACGTCAGATGGCAGTTCTCGGGTGACACTGGTACAGGTTAGTCTGTAGACCTGAGATCGTCATAGAGTCTTGTGTGATTCCCACTTTGCTTTGATTTCCATCATACCACGTCCAAGAGGGCGTGCAAAAAGGTGTCTTTTGGGTACTGTCCCGAATCACATGGAGGCAATGAGCGATATGAGGGGTTTCGTCTCTCCCGGTATAGGGAGTTGATGTTGCGCAGTGCTCGATTGGCTATAACAGGAAGTCCTTTGCCAAGGTTGTTTTAGGGATGTAATGGTAAGTGTTACCAGTAGTTTCTCGACCCGTTATGAGCCTCATATCGACACGACTTATCGAGTGATTGGGGTCTGACCTTTACCACCCCTAGACGAGATATGCGACATATCAGACGAACAGACCGGACTGTACGGTAGTGTTACTCGTTGGATTCACTGGAGTGTGAGCGGGCTTGCTCGTTGATCTTCTGATCGCTCAATACCCGGGTGGCCGTTACGTTTAGCAGACTGCTTGCGGCTTGTGGATGTTTGATATGATCATCACCTGCTGCCGGCGTATTGACGAGTCTTTAGAGTCCTACATAGGGGTTTCCTGGCTCAAGCGAAACGAAATAGGAGCGCATATGAGATATGTGCGGGACCAAGAATAATACCAGTATGTGATACTGTATTCTATTCTCGCGATTTGTGACATTCATCGGTTGTATGCGATATAGCCGGGTTATCGGATCAAGTGTTGATTCGATAAGTTGTTACTATTGATATTAGTCGGTTATATGCGATATGACCGGACGTTAAATCAAGTGTTGATTTAATAATTTAATGTATAATTATATATTTGATATATTGCTTTACATTAACTAGTATTGGTTCACTTAAGATTGATTTTCTCACTTGAATGTGTACATTGTTTATATGTGATATATGCAAGTGTACATGTTTGTATCATGCTTGATGATACAAACAAGTTGTGTGTGTGAGACTTGAACCATATCAAGGTTAGATTAGGGTTTACTATTTTCCTAGCAAATAACAAAAGAATTGAGACTTTGGTCAAAGTTATCAAGCTTCATGAAGCTTGATAAGCATTGACAAAGTCAACCCTTTTGTCATTTGTATAGGATATTAGTTAACCCAACCCTTAACCTAATGGTTTGGTTAAATCTCTACATGAGTTAAGCATGAGGGCTTAACTCAACCATGGTGCCATTATTTCTTGGATAAGTTTTCATTTTGGAAATTCTTTTTTTCTTCTTCTTCATCTTCATCAAGCTTGAAAAAGCTTGCTAGCTCCAACGGCATCATGAGAAAAAGAGTGA
Source organism: Agapanthus africanus (assembly GCA_030015575.1). Lineage (NCBI taxonomy): Eukaryota > Viridiplantae > Streptophyta > Magnoliopsida > Asparagales > Amaryllidaceae > Agapanthus > Agapanthus africanus. The sequence goes on along the minus strand of JASDDO010000031.1, from coordinate 248,075,470 downwards.
GAAATCCAATTCTAAAGTGAACCCACTTCCTATTTCTTCATCCTCTACCACTTGCCATGTAGTATTGGGTGTTCTCTTCACAAAGTTTTCGACCGAGTGAAGGAATAGCTTGAGTTTGAGTCTCCCCAACGTAGATCATCTTCGTCCTCGAAGGCAATGACCTAGCCCGATCATTTCTCTGACGAAACCATTTCTACAATCCGGGATCCGATAATCGCAGCGGAGGGACGTCAACACGGAGCTAAAGAAGTGGTGGACCAGATCTACAAAGGTTGTAATCCCTTTCACGTAGTAGCAAAGTCGTTTGCTTGCTTGCTCTTCGCCTATCCTTCTAGTCAACGATCTATATTAGGGTTTCTCGGCACCGGAAAATTTTTGTTTGGCATGGTTGATGCCTTGTGGAACCTCATGGGTGCGCCTAGGAACTCTATAGTGGTATCAGAGCCTAACTAGAGCTTTAGGCGATGTGTTAACGAAGTTAAAACTCCGAACGAACCCGATACGTCCAAGTTTACCCCCTCTCTGTACATTTTTTCAAAACTGTGTATTTTCTGATTTAAAAATACCTGAAAAATTAAGCAGGGAAATATAAGAATTGTAGTGAAAAACGAGCACCTAACTCTTCCAAACCGCCACGGAACCGCGGCCGTACCAAGCTTGGGTCGCGGATCCGCGGCCGTATAGAGTGAAGGTCATTTTGTTTCCGCTGTAATTCTTATATCTGATTGTGCTATTTTATGGGTATTTTTAAACTGACTCAAGTGTTGAGTTTTCTGGGGGTTTATTTTGTAATCGTCGATTCGATCGGAGAATTTAATTTTGTTATGTTTTCCGGATATTTTTTGAATATGTTAAAAAGTTCGACCGGATATAAATACCCACTTTTTCCCCTGTCGGGAATTTTCCAAGTGTTGGATCTTTCCGTAGTTCAAGAACGTTCTAAGTAGTGCAAGTAACGCGATGGACCCTCTAGAAGACAACAAACCTTAACTCGATTATGTGACTGTCTTGAACTGCCCTTTGAACCTTCGGGTTTGGGGCAGTACGGCGTGCCACATGTGAGGCGTTGGCTTGACCCTTCTACGGCTAGACCGTTGGTACTGTGGCACGAAGTGAATGTTCTTAAACTTATTTCTTGTGTTGAGCTGTTTCGGGAAAACTTGGGTGTTTGACTGTTCGATCGGAAAGTTTAACATTTTCTGTTTATCTGGATTGTGATACAATATTTGGAATCCACAAGCAGTTATGAGATAACTGATTTGGATGTTATAAACATAGCACTTTAGTCTCAATTGATCGGTTGCCACGGAATTTTGATGTGATCAAAAGTCCGTTGCAATCACGTAGCGTACGCGGATACTCGCCGGATAAACTTAATAGACAGCCATGCCCCATAGCCCCGACCAAGTGTCTGTAGGAGAACCCCGTAGCCAAAAGCATCCGTTCGGGTGCTTGCGGCAGCGGTGTTCCGCCTTGGTGCACTTCGTCGACGGCATCCGGGGGTGCGGCCGTCTACTAAACTTTGCGACGAGCATTCGATCAGTTTATCGGAAATCTTGTTGAATTGCCCGACTGGATATTGAAAAGTGTTTTCAATAATGAGACTAAAATGCGGGGTTTATAATTGTTAGGCATGTGATGTCTAAGGAATTCAGATGATCAGGCATGCGATGTCTAAGGAGATTGCGGATTCCAACTGTTGTACTTTTACACTTTCTTTTCTGCGACCGTAAGTGTAATATGTGATATCGCCGGTTTCGTTGCTATATGTCAACGACAATTGGGATGCGCACATTTACTTACGTTGATGACATGTGATGTTATGTGTTGCTGGATAGGTTATATTGGATCGTTGCGTTTTGAATAGCCGGGGGTTTTATGTGAGATGAGAGTTTTTCATTTTCATTCATGTAAAATTTATTGTATGTAAAATTCTTTTATTAGGGCACTTCCAGGTTGCGGAAGATGTCACCCATTATATATTATTTACTTTTCCGCACTAGGATAGACCCAAGGAGGAGGGCACAAGTAACCGGGTTCTGGAGTCCAGTGGGAGACCAACTCGAGGAGTCGAGTCCGGGTCTCCTAACTCTAGAATTGGTAGGGTTGCTTGCCGCTCTCGTAGGGGTCTAGGGATGTGGGTTTGGCTATTCATCGTGACCGTGGAATCCGTGTTTTATACAAGCTCGTATTGAAAACACGGACGTCCTAGTATATCCAATATTTCATATGTTTCTTCTGCTGCTATATCTGTGATGTGATCATTTGATGTTCTGTGATAAATACTGTATATAGTATATATGATATATTATATAGACGTTACTTATGTTTTGCACTCGCGCTAGCCCTGCCCTGCTCTGTCGTTAGTTACCTAACCTAACGGTGCAGGAGGGGACATCGAGGCGAATGCGGATGGCATAAGTGTAAGTCGTATTTATCTGTGATGTTTAGGTGATTTAAATAATGGGAATTCATTAATATGATTAATGAAAGAAAAAGAAACCTAAAGTTGTTATGGAATCGAATTTTCAAAAACAGGTAGCTACAGTTCTTGCTTTGCATCGCGGTGTTCCTTGTAGAACATCCTGCACCTTATTCGATAAGGAAAGGACCGAGATCCCTTCACCGGGAGTGACTCCTTTAGCAATAACTGGAAGAAGCAACAACCCTCAGTTTGTCTTTTGATTGCTTCTATAATTTTTTGCTTTGCACAGCGGTATATATGATATATCCTGCACCTTATTCGATGAGGAAAGGGCCGACGATCCCTTCACCGGGAGTGACCCCTTTAGCAAAACTAGAAAAGCCTAAAAAACACTCCATTTTAAAATCATTTGATTCTACAACGATATCAAGTTCATTACGCAATAGGTTTTCAGAAAAACCTATCGTAGCCCTCCGTCATTTCAGATAAGTTGTATATAGTATTCGTGCTGCATTTGTTGGCTTTCGTCAAGATGCAGTGTGCGGTAGCTATATGCTGCTTATCTGCTGCATATGATGCGATTGGATTAGGGTAGTCGTACGGCTTTGTTGGCTTTCGTCAAGGGTCGTGCGGGTGGGTTTAATTCAATCAAGAAATGTACGGGTTGAACTTGACTAGCGGGCTATGGTTTGTAGTCTTTCGTCAAGATCATAGCACGTTAGGGGCAAAATATTATCGGGAATTTCAAGTGTTGAAATTTGCAATGAGATTGCATACCTTCTATGAGATAGTTGGATCCCGATACCCACTGCGAGTAATTGTTACTCCTGGGAGAGTTTTACACATTACAATTAGCTGATCAAGTAGGTGTCTAGAAAGGTGTCAACGAGGTTACGCCTCTGGGAAAACGAGGTTTACTTTAATTAGGTCCGTGCGAAAGCACGGGGAACCTCCCTCAAAGTACCGACACTGGCCTAGCTGAAAGATTGGCGAACTTGTAGCGTGTAATTAATCCCGGCTAGTCTTTCCATTTAAGGTTTGAAGGAAGATTTGATAAAAACAGTGGGAGCCATCCTGATTAGATAAAATAATAACCAATCTGATCTTATAAGAGCGCACGCTGAGTGTTTTCTTCTCTCTCTCTCCAGGTAGCGACCATATCACGCCTTAATCAAGATAATAAAACGGATATATTGACCGAACCCGCTTGTTATACTGAGCTGGGGAACGTTGGTCCCGCTCCAACTTATAAATGTTATAAGACAGAGCAGGAATTAGGGGATTACCAGAATTCCCGTGCCGCCAAAACGAAGAAAGTGCATGTTGATGCATCATCTTCGGGTGTGTTCGTTACACAGAACTGTTTCTCAATATCTTTTACGTCCTGGGTATGTGATACCTGATCAGGATCCCGTATATGTAATCTGTTACATGGGCTACAGAAAGGTGGAGAACTGAGAACGGGTGATAAGTTTCATGAGGCAGAAAACGGTGCAAGTGTTACAGCCAGGTTTGTTGGTCACTGTCACCCTGTATTACCAGAATACATTGATTCTAAACAAATGTTAATAGATACCGAACCTGATATACAAAATCATATCAATCTCTTTATTTGATAAAGAAGGATATAATTTTGTATTGATTGGATAATATTTTGAACATTTCCTAGATCAAGAGTTGATCGGTTCAGGCACGTTATCTAAAAGCATTAACGTTCTAAATCAAACCACAGTTCTTAGTATATAGAACACACACAAGAGAAAGAGTTCAGAAATGAACGAATCCATCTTGAGGTATTGTAGACTAGGTCATATCAATACGACCCGACTAGCTAAGTTACATATAGATGCATAATTAAATTAGTTTGAATTTACATCTTGTGAAATTTGCTAGTCATGTCACAGAGATAAGATGACCATAGCTCTGTTTATTGGAAACAGAGAAAGAGTTAGTAAACTCTTGGGATTGATACATGCTGATGTATGAAGTCCCCTGTCTACACATTCCAAGATCGGTTCTTAGTACTTCATTACATTCTCTGATAATCTCTCGAGATTTAGACCTATGTTCCTGTTGAAACACAAGTCCGAACCTTTTGAGATATTCACAGAATATAAGATAGAAGTAGAGAACCAAAAACGGGTATAAGTATTATGTCCTTTGATGTGATCAAGGAGGAGAATACTTGAGCACGGAATTCCTGGATTATTCTAAAGGAGAATGAGATTCTCTCTCAGCATTACTCCTCCGTATACACCATAGCACGATGGTATATCGGGGCGGGGCAATAACACCCTATGTGATATGGTGTGCTCTATGATGAGTACTACTGAGTTTCCTATTTCCTTTTGGGAGTTATGCACTTGAGAAGCTGCATACCTATTGAATAGGGTTCCGATCAAATCAGATGCCTACCATTTCATATGAGATATGGAAAGGGAAGAGCCCATCTCTTAAGTCAGTTAAGATTTGGGGTTGTCCGGACTATGTCTAAAAGCAAAATCCGGACAAGCTCGAGGCAAGGTCTATTATGTAGATCTGGAAAGGTTCCAGCTATACAAACTGAAGCAGATGATTTGGTAGAACCAAAGGATTCAATAGAAACCAACGAACCTCAGCCTCTCCGTCGATCTAGTAGGTTTCCTCACCCACCAGAGAGATACTTCGGTTTCTCTATGACAGTGGGAGCGAGGATTGCATCATGAGATGATGACCCAACTAGTTTCGGGCTGGCCATCAGGAGTAGGACTCTGTAAGAATGGCTGGATGCTTATCGATCTGAGATGGAATCCTTATACACCAACAAGGTATGGACTTTGGTTGCTTTATCTGAAGGGTTAAATCCCCATCAGGAGCAAGTATATCTTGAGAAGATTACTTGGTGTACATGGAAAAGTTAAGACTTTCAATGCTAGACTTGTTAAAGGTTTGCATCATTGACCAGGTATGGATTATAATAAAACCTTTTCTAAGTAACTATGCTTAAGTCCATCCAGATCCTACTTTCTACGGCTACATACCATAACTACGATATCTGGCGGTTGGGTATCATGACTGCTTTTCTAAATAAAGATTTAGAAGATATAGTCTATAAGTACACAGTCAGAGGGCTTCGTAGACAGTGGGAGCAGCGGAAACGTGTGCAAGATGTTTTATGTGATAAAGCAGGCATCGCGGAGTTGGAACATCTGTTTTGATGAGTTAGTCAAAGAGATTGACATCATCAAAATGGTAGATGAACCTTGTATTTACAAAAAGGTAGTCGGGAGTATGGTGGTGATCCTCGTAGAGTACGTGGATGACATACTCTTGATAGGGAAGTAGTTTCCTATGCTACGCTCGGTCAATCTCCGCTTATCACAAGGATTCTCCATATAGGATCAAAGTGATACCTACTAAATCCTGGGTTTTGGATCTATGAGATAGATCTCATTGGATGTTAGCATACTCACTAGATGTAGTGAGATGGTATCAATCGATCCTGGGGAGAATCACTAGAAAGGTTCCAGGGTGACAAGGACGACTGAATGTCAGTCGCAGGCATTGTCTTTACCCTCAGTAAAGGGACGGTATGTTGGAAGAGTTCCAAGCTAGATACCGTGGCATACTAGAAGATAAAGGCTGGATACATCGCTACTTAAGATGCTACCAAAGAGGCAGTCTGTGTGTATATTAGTTCATGAGATGAACTTCGTTCCTCCCATTGTGTGACAATGGAGTTGTGGATTATGCCAAGAAACGCCCGTCCCATCAGTGATCCAGACATATTCTAAGGCAGTATCACCTGATCATGGAGATGGTTGATCTCCAGGGGATCGAGGTTAAGAGAGTAGACTCAGAGGACAACATGACGGATCCACTCACGAAAGGCCTTTTCCCAGAGAGAGACTTTTATGGGATGGTTGAGTATGAGATACTACAACCACTGCTATCAGATGGCCCTAGTGCAAGTGAGAGATTGTTAGTTATATGTATGCCCTAGAGGCCATTACTATACATAGGATGTATATTGTAGTGGATGCTTGGACATATATAAGGATGACTTTCTTGCTCGATATGATAGTATGCTATCTGGTTACTCTTTACCTTAACGTGTATACTGATTGTCTCTCTGTTACATGTTGGTAAAGCCCTTAGGATGTGTACTTGACTACCTGGACTATGATGCGGTTCATACTAGTGGGGACGTGGTAGTCCATAAGTACATCCTTCAAAGTCCCTAGTCGTGGGTGTATCGAGACGGGGCATCGATATACCAGAGTAGACTAGCGTGTACCTTCTCGACCCATAAAGATGGGCGATGGATGATCCAATATCCATTGGTGTTTGACATCAGAGATGATATACGGGTGCTCAGTGGAGACTGGGTACACTGGACGGACTCGCCGAGAACTCCCAGATGGTATTATACTTTACGTCAGATGGCAGTTCTCTGGTGACACCGGTATAGGTTAGTCTGTAGACCCGAGATCGTCATAGAGTCTTGTGTGATTCCCACTGTGCTTTGATTTCCATCATACCACGTCCAAGAGGGCGTGCAAAAAGGTGGCTTTTGGGTACAGTCCCGAATCACATGGAGGCAATGAGCGATAGGAGGGGTTTCGTCTCTCCCGGTATAGGGAGTTGATGTTGCGCAGTGCTCGATTGGCTATAACAGGAAGTCCTTGGCCAAGGCTGATTTAGGGATGTATTGGTAAGTGTTACCAGTAGTTTCTCGACCCGTTATGAGCCTCATATCGATACGACTTATCGAGTTATTGGGGTCTAACGTTTACCACCCCTAGACGAGATATGCGACATATCAGACAAGCAGACCGGACTGTACGGTAGTGTTACTCATTGGATTCACTGGAGTGAGAGCGGGCTTGCTCGTTGATCTTCTGATCACTCAATACCCGGGTGGCCGTTACGTTTAGCAGACCGCTTGCGGCTTGTGGGTGTTTGATATGATCATCACCTGCTGCCGGCGTATTGACGAGTCTTTAGAGTCCTACACAGGGGTTTCCTGGCTCAAGCGAAACGAAATAGGAGCGCATATGATGTTGGAGATAGTGCCCTCAGAGTCAATTATTGGATCACAGGCACTGATTGCAATGATTGAGGGAGGACCTATCCCGGTAGGACAGTCTTACTCGAGATGATAGTATGCTATCTGGTTTATCGTTATCATCGTGTACTGCTTTAGGTGACCTGACATGTCGCTGTTACACGTTGATAGAGCCCCTAGGATTCTTGCTTGGCTACCAGCAGTATGGTGGCGATCATATACGTGGGAGCTGGTAGTCTATAAGCACATCCTTAAAAGGTCCCTAGTCGTAGGAGTTTCGAGACAGGGCATCGATACTCCATTAGTAGACTAGTGTATACAGTCGAGACCCCGACGAGGGGCGGTGGCCGGTCTCACAAGCCACTGGTGTCAGTTGGTTCACCTAAGATGTATATAGGTGCTCATTGGGTTATGAGTACACCGGACAGGACTCGCCGGGAACCTGCCAGTTGGGATTATACCAGACGTCAGATAGCAGTTCCCTGGTGACATGTGTACAGGTTAGTTCATTGACCTGGGGATCGTCATTTGTCTCGTGTGATTTCCCTCTGTACTTTGATTACTACCCTACCACGGCTCAAAGGAGTCGTGCAAACAGGTTTTAGTTGGGTACAGTCCCGAGCCACATGGAGGCAGTGAGCGGATCTTCAGGGGTTCGTCTCTCCCGGTATTGGGGGTGAGGTCGCGCTGTGTCTAGGAGAGCCATTACGCAAAGCCCTCGGCCGAGGCAGGAGATTTACTGGTAGGTATTCCAGTAGTATCTCAGGGCGTTTTGGGCTACACTCCGACACGACTTGTACCGCTTTTGGGGGTCTGACTTTTACCAACCCCATAGGCCCGACATGCGATGCTCATAGACGAACGGACCGGACTGTACGGATATTGTCACTGACAGGCTCAGTTGGGTGTCAGGATGATTTCGCTCATCGACGTCCCTTTTGGTCAATAGCTGGTGGCCCGTCACGTATTGGCTAATACCTCTGACGTGCTAGTGGTTAAATCCACAGCCATAGTATTGACGAGTCTTTAGAGTCCACCACACTTACAGTTACTCAAGCTTTCGGGCGAAACGCTGTAGAGGCCGTATGGAGATATGGCAGGGTCCGATCAGATACGTGCGGTATTGCACGGGTCAGGATCGGACAGTTTTGTACTAGTGGCCGTATAGTTATATGGCAGGGTTCGATCTGATACGTGCGGTATTGCACGAATCAGGATCGGACGGATATTACTAGCCGGCTTTGGCTTAAGCCGGTCCTAGTCTAGTACAGTGTAGATTTTGTCTCATTGCATTTGTATCCGGACGGAATACAGATGCGGGTGTGTATGCACAGTATAGGGGTTTTCCTGTAATTTATTACGGGACCAGTTTTCTGGAGTTGCCAGTTTGTATTCCGTTCCGGCCGGTTTTTCTTTGTTCTTTCCCGGCCGGACTTTTCTGATGGAGGGGGGTAATTTGCAGTTTTGCAAATTACATTTGGTGGAGGTTTTATTTGTAAGATGATTTATTATGATAACCTTTTTAGATACCATTCATTTCATGCTTTATTGTGATATGAAGTGGATTAGAGTTGATGTGATTTTGTGATGATTATGTCTTGATGTGGTCACCACTTGCTTTACCCTACACTCACCTCCCTTCATGCTTCATATTACCTCCTCCACCATTCTCATTTAGATGATAATTTTTTCATTAGAAAAGAGAGAAGAAGAAAAAGAAAGAGAGAAGAAGAAGGAGAGAGTTCTTCATTCTTGAGTATTTCATTTTCTTGATCTCATTTCATGTTAAGAAAAATGCAAGCACCATTTTTCTTGTCTTGTTTCCTCCATCATCCACAAATGGCAACAAACCCCAAAAGAGACTATGATTCTACACTACACTTCCTACAGCATATCTTGAGCATGTCGAGTTGCCGGCTTCATACCCGAGTTGCCTCGGTATTGAGGCGGGAGCCCGTAAAAGACGCAGGCGATGTGGTGCCCTTTCCGGCGAGGAGGCGACGATGTGGAGACAAGACTTTCCGCGGGAGATCGGAGCGATGATGAGAAGACCGGAGGACTCGGATCACTTGGTATACTTCTCACCCTATCTCTTGATTGCTAGCGTTAGGTTAATGGTAAACGATCCGGGTTTTCATTGTCCGCGGTAGCGCCGGTTTCCGAGAAAGGAAAAATTTTGATTCCGCAATTTGGCCTCGGATAGACGGCCGGGGCGCTGCCGTGGCGCAACATGGTATCAGAGCCACGCCATTAACCTTACCTAGCTTGTTCTAATGTGTTTTGCTTATCCGATCGACCGAAAATCCAAAAACCGTATTTTTCCTTCACATCAGTTTCTGTTGAAATTTTTTGAAGTCTAAAAATTTTTCAGGTGGTCTCAGAATGATGTGCAGGGAGTTCTAAGAACTCTGGAAAAAAACGAGACAATGAACCCTCAACTAGAGCGCGGAAGCGCGGCAAAACCCCCCTTATTGCCGCGCTTCCGCCGCAATATGGTGGGGTCATTGCTTCGTCTTTCTTCAGTGGGCTTCTGGGCTTATATTAGGGGTTTTGGAATATTAAAATTGGGCCCAGGTTTTCTGTGAGTGCTACAGTTTTGATTGGGGGCCCACTTGTTAATTTTTGGTCAATCGGAAAATTTTAAACACATTATTTCACAGTATTTACATTATATCTGCGACCGTGAATGTCACTCGATCGGTAAATCCGGTCTAACTGCTATAACCCGGTTAGACGGATTTGCGAACGTGACTTTCACGTTGATGTTCTATGTTTATGCTGTGATGTTGCGGATCGGTCGTGGGGGATAGCCTGGATGCAATGCTAGTACAGTTTTGTTGTATTATGTACATTTGATATTGCGGGGCGAGCGTCCGACATGTGGACTGCCGTCACTGCCTGTTTGTATTATTCTTTTGGGGCACGACCTGGTTGCGGTCGATGTACCCAGTGTATGTATATTTTACTTTCTGTACTAGGATTACCCCGCGGAGGGGTGCACGGATAGCCGGGTTCTAGAGGGCAACGGGCCCGCATCTCATGGCATTGAGACGGAGGGGGCTTCGCTCTAGGATTGGCGGGCTATTCGCCGCACTCGTAGGGGGTACAGGTTGACCCAGGAGGGGTGCCCAAGTTACCGGATTCCATGAAGTGCTGGGTGGTCCATTCACGGTGCTGGAGGGGGCTGCCTCGCTTCAGGTTTTGGCGGGTGACTTGCCGCGCCCGTAGGGGTCTAGGATTTCATTGCACAGGCTATCCACACGACCAAGGGAACGTCGGGTTTCAGCAGCGGCTCTGTGAAACCCGGGGCTTCCAGATATCTGTATTGTTCTGTGATGCTGTACATTTCTGTGATGTTGCATTTTTTCACGCCTTGAGCGAAATATAATATATTGGTATATATATTAGTAGATGTTGTATATGTTTTGCATCCGCGCTAGTCCAGTCCCCGCTCTGTCGTTAGTTAAGTAACCTAACGGGTGATGACGGGACCCAGTGGCGAATGCGGATGGCATATACGTACATCAGTATATTTTCGTTCTTTGTGGTGTGATCAATTGATGGGACTGCGTTGATTCGGATCAATGCAAGATAAACAAACCTATTCTGATGTTGTTGGAACAATTTTTCAAAAAGCTGTTATTGCAAGGACGTTCACTTTTGTTTTGCATCGTTGTATTCAGTTGGAATATCCTGCTCCTCAGTCGACGAGGCAAGGGCCGAGATCCCTTCACCGGGAGTGACCCCTTGGACAGAAGTTTGCGTCAGGGCAATAACTTCACTATAGCCGATTACTTTTGCTTTGCATCGTGGTATTCAGTTGGAATATCCTGCACCTCATTCTACGGGGAAAGAGCCGAGATCCCTTCACCGGGAGTGACCTCTTTAGTAAAGGTTTTCGTCACTATATTTTCTAAAAGGTTATCCAGTTCCTTCAACGATATCAAGTTCATTACGTTAAAGGTTTTTCGCCAAAAACCAGTCGTAGCCCTCCGTCATTTCAGATTAGTGTTACTTAGTATTCGTGCTGCGTTTGTCGTGCATTGCCGTGGCGTAGTGTTCGGTAGCTATGTAATGTTTTTCTGTCACAAGGATAAGTGGATTGGTTAGGACAGTCGTACGGTCTTGTTGGCATTGTCAAGGACTCGTACGGGTGGGTTTAATGCAATCAAGATAATGACGGGTAGAACTTGACTAGGACTCTTTGATTTGTTGGCATTGTCAAGGTCACTTGGGTCCTAGGGGTAAAAACAAACATCGGGAGTTTCAAAAGAACTGAAACTTGCCAGGCATGCGCATACCTTCTGGAGTGTGGTGACGTGAGTGGATTCCTTCACGTTATCATGCGATGAGAGTTGGATCACGATTCCCACTGATGAGTTAGTTTACTCCTCGGGTGATCCCGACTAATTCTTCTTTCAGGTTTGGAGGAGAATTTTAGGTACAGTGGGAGGCTTCCAGGTTGGATAAAGTGATAACCATTCTGATCTAGGTTAGAGTGCACGCTGAGTGTTTCTTTTCTCCCTCTCTCTGGCAGCGACCATTGACCCGACCCTAAGACTATGACTCAGTAACCGAGTTGACCGAACCTTCTTAACACTGGCTTTTGGATTGTCAGAGTTGCAGACCTCATTGCCACTCCTACTTTTACCCTTTTCTCCAGGACACCCCGTATTACTGCGAACGTCCACTTCCATTGGACAAAACCATCGTATGGTTATATACGAACTCGAAGGACTTCGAGGATGGTTTCTGGTTCTGGAAAAAACGGATAGGACTATTCAGTTGTCTTTTCCTTTTACCATCTCTCAGGTTGCGAGTACTCCTTGGTTTAGGAGATAGTACACCTATTACGCAAATTGGATAGTCTTCTTCCAAACCTTAGGCTGGTGCCGAACGGTAGGGAATGAAGAAAACCAATTAGCATAACGATGGTGTGCAGAAGGTATTAAGTTAAGACAAAGCAAGGGATTAGTAGGAGGGCAAAGTAAATTGCGACTGATATTCACGACCAAACCAAGTATTTCTTCGCCAATCCTAAATCACCTTTGTATTTCTCCAGGACACTCCGTATCACTACGAAGATCCACAGTTTATTGGATATTCCATCGTATGGTTATATACGAACTCGAAAGGAACTTGTTCCAGTTCGGGGATGGATTCTGGTTCAGGAGAAATAGGAATAAAGTACATTCAGGTGTCTTTTATCTTCACCTTCTCTCGCGATGCGAGTGCTCCTAGGATTAGGGCAGTACACCCTTTATGCTTGTTGGATAGTCTTCTTCCAAACCATAGGCTGGTGCCGAACGGTAGGGAAGGAAGAAAACCATTTGGCTTAAAGGGGTGTGCAGAAGGTAATGACTAAAGACATATAAAGGGATTTGGAAAGGTGGCAAAGAATTATACGGTTACAGTTGTGAATCTGGATAATGGAAGAGGGATTACTAGGAATACCAGGATACCCCGACGAAACATTTCAATGTTTCAGTTTCACCGTGTACTGTTAAAAGAAAACTGATTTCCCGACTAGACGCTTGCTCCAGGGTATGTATTTACCAGGTTGGATTCTCACATCAGTATGGTATTACAGATGCTGAGTGGGAGTAAGTTATTGGGAATTAGGTGACCATCCTCTTTATATCGGGATTCTTTGTAATTGGTGATATTTGCGGAAGCCACCTGGGTTGTTTGCCGGTCGGCAAATATTTGGTTTTGAATATCCGCTGTTGTGCACCAATTTCAAATTGATATATCTGTACGTCTATTTTCATAGAGTGAGATATACCTTTTGATATTATGTCGATGACATTTACCTATATCAGTGGATGGTTAGGTAAGGAGCATTAAACAGCGGTGTAATTCTTCTTAACCATAAGTACAGTTTTCAACCTACGACACACAGTGAAAGAGTTGTTAGACTCAGAGGACTTATACAGAGTATTGTATGTTGTCCAGTGTCCATCAGGACAGAGGGGTTGGTCCTCATACTATATTCTGTTTACTTTTAACTTCTCTGGTTCTTAGACATGTGTTTCGTGGAAACACAGGGTCTAAGTTTTGAGGAGTTATAGGTATTTGAATAAAGTAGAGAACCAGGTATAGCAAGTATCGGGATTCTTCAAAGTGATCGAAGATGTAGATACTTGTGTATGGTATTCAGTTGATAGTAATGATTAAGAGAACTTGCTTCTCTTTCAGGATACTCATAATTTGAAGCATTCCTAAGTTGAGTAACGCTGATCGGCCTCCTTCCATTTAGTTGACATGCACTGGAGATAGCTGCATGATTTGAATCTGGTTCAATTGAATCAGTGCCTCTGGTTCTATATTGGATATAGAACAGTTCATATCTTAACGATGTTAAGGTACGGGGAGATGTCCGGCTTATGCTTAAAACCAGACACTGGACAACTCAAGGCACGTTTCTGTAATGGCTGTTTGTGGGTTGACCCAGGCTATGACGAGGGTTGACTTTCTACCATCTGGATGAACAATAGCAATATTGTTCTAGACTCGCCACAGTTTTAATAAAAATGGATTTTTTCAGAAAAACAGTAGTGGGAGTATGGTAGAACTGGAAGTGATTCCAGAACCGCAAACGATTACTGAAGATTTAATAAGGAACCTAAAGATTCAATCTGATTTGACATTCCATTGGCCACTCCGCAGATACGGTGGGTAACTTCAGGCACCCGAGAGGTACTCCGGTAGCCTCAAGGACGGTGACAGGGAAGTTCTTGTTTACCCACACTTGCCATTGCTGTTGTTCCAGGCTGCGAGACCCGGCAGGAGGATGAGTATAGCGTCGTTCTAAACTAGCTTTGGAAGTGCACGTCTATATGACTCTGCCAGAGGGTTGTCGTAGTCAGTGGGAGCAGCGGAAGCATTGGTGGACATCAGGCTTATGACTATTTATAGACTAAAGCAGATGTAGCGGAGATAGATCATCTATTTCTGATGTGACAGTCATAGGTTTGACGTCATCAGAATAAGGGGATGGATCTGTTGAGAAGGTAGTAAGAAGTGATATTCCTATACTACGATCGGTTATACTTTGGTCGTCACACAGTGGTTTCTCCACACAGGACTTGGACATAATATCTAACATACTGGTTACTAGATCTATGGTTTTAGATCTAGATTTGGGTGGTTTCCCAATCTGGGTACCTTGACAGCATTCTATGAGTATTTAGAATGGACGACTCCTGGCACGGTAGTGCACCTGCAGTTGATGGAGTCACCCTCTCTAAAGGTGTCTTATAGACTAAAGGGGAGAGGGATACTCATGATTGGCAGATCACTTGCTTAGGCAATTGAGTCAATCATGAGATGTCAAGTACCACACCAGATGTTGTTCTTGCAGTAGATGCAATAAGTTGATATTAATCCAATCCTGGAGAAACGGTCGGAAGAAGCTTTAGAACATAAGTTAATGTTCTAGAGATATGATAACGGCAGTCTCCTTTAGGAGACGGTTATCATTCCAGGCTTCCAAGGTGACCTGGATGGCAGAGTGGCTGTCAGAGTTATAGTTTTTCCTTCTGACGAGGGGCAGTATTTTGGACAGGTGGTCCAAGGAAATACTGAGGGTGGCATGGCGCAGGATACTGATTAAGTTCAGTTGACGATACAGTCTAAAAAGTTTGGATTTGGAGTTCATTTATGAGCTAGGTCCCATCAGACATCCAGACATTCTAAGACAGGTATTACTCATTTCGGAAGATGGCTTTCTCCGCGAACTTGAGATATAGAGAGACATAAAAAGAAACATCACAGCGGATCCACTCACTGAGGCTATTCCTCGAACGCAATAGTTTCGCAAACGAGCTTTGTGAGACTGACTAGTAGAGGAGTTGGGTGTTCGGTATCACACGGGCTGTGAGTATGCGGCATCGCAATAATTAGCCTTGAGTGCAAGTGGGAGATTGTTGGAGATAGTGCCCTCAGAGTCAATTATTGGATCACAGGCACTGATTGCAATGATTGAGGGAGGACCTATCCCGGTAGGACAGTCTTACTCGAGATGATAGTATGCTATCTGGTTTATCTTTATCATCGTGTACTGCTTTAGGTGACCTGACATGTCGCTATTACACGTTGATAGAGCCCCTAGGATTCTTGCTTGGCTACCAGCAGTATGGTGGAGATCATATACGTGGGAGCTGGTAGTCTATAAGCACATCCTTAAAAGGTCCCTAGTCGTAGGAGTTTCGAGACAGGGCATCGATACTCCATTAGTAGACTAGTGTATACAGTCGAGACCCCGACGAGGGGCGGTGGCCGGTCTCACAAGCCACTGGTGTCAGTTGGTTCACCTAAGATGTATACAGGTGCTCATTGGGTTATGAGTACACCGGACAGGACTCGCCGGGAACCTGCCAGTTGGGATTATACCAGACGTCAGATAGCAGTTCCCTGGTGACATGTGTACAGGTTAGTTCATTGACCTGGGGATCGTCATTTGTCTCGTGTGAGTTCCCACTGTACTTTGATTACTACCCTACCACGGCTCAAAGGAGTCGTGCAAACAGGTTTTAGTTGGGTACAGTCCCGAGCCACATGGAGGCAGTGAGCGGATCTTCAGGGGTTCGTCTCTCCCGGTATTGGGGGTGAGGTCGCGCTGTGTCTAGGAGAGCCATTACGCAAAGCCCTCGGCCGAAGAAGGAGATTTACTGGTACGTATTCCAGTAGTATCTCAGGGCGTTCTGGGCTACACTCCGACACGACTTGTACCGCTTTTGGGGGTCTGACTTTTACCAACCCCCTAGGCCCGACATGCGATGCTCATAGACGAACGGACCGGACTGTATGGATATTGTCACTGACAGGCTCAGTTGGGTGTCAGGATGAGTTCGCTCATCGACGTCCCTTTTGGTCAATAGCTGGTGGCCCGTCACGTATTGGCTAATACCTCTGACGTGCTAGTGGTTAAATCCACAGCCATAGTATTGACGAGTCTTTAGAGTCCACCACACTTACAGTTACTCAAGCTTTCGGGCGAAACGCTGTAGAGGCCGTATGGAGATATGGCAGGGTCCGATCAGATACGTGCGGTATTGCACGGATCAGGATCGGACAGTTTTGTACTAGTGGTCGTATAGTTATATGGCAGGGTTCGATCTGATACGTGCGGTATTGCACGAATCAGGATCGGACGGATATTACTAGCCGGCTTTGGCTTAAGCCGGTCCTAGTCTAGTACAGTGTAGATTTTGTCTCATTGCATTTGTATCCGGACGGAATACAGATGCGGGTGTGTATGCACAGTATAGGGGTTTTCCTGTAATTTTTTACGGGACCAGTTTTCTGGAGTTGCCAGTTTGTATTCCGTTCCGGCCGGTTTTTCTTTGTTCTTTCCCGGCCGGACTTTTCTGATGGAGGGGGGTAATTTGCAGTTTTGCAAATTACATTTGGTGGAGGTTTTATTTGTAAGATGATTTATTATGATAACCATTTTAGATACCATTCATTTCATGCTTTATTGTGATATGAAGTGGATTAGAGTTGATGTGATTTTGTGATGATTATGTCTTGATGTGGTCACCACTTGCTTTACCCTACACTCACCTCCCTTCATGCTTCATATTACCTCCTCCACCATTCTCATTTAGATGATAAGTTTTTCATTAGAAAAGAGAGAAGAAGAAAAAGAAAGAGAGAAGAAGAAGGAGAGAGTTCTTCATTCTTGAGTATTTCATTTTCTTGATCTCATTTCATGTTAAGAAAAATGCAAGCACCATTTTTCTTGTCTTGTTTCCTCCATCATCCACAAATTGCAACAAACCCCAAAAGAGACTATGATTCTACACTACACTTCCTACAGCATATCTTGAGCATGTCGAGTTGCCGGCTTCATGCCCGAGTTGCCTCGGTATTGAGGCGGGAGCCCTTAAAAGACGCAGGCGATGTGGTGCCCTTTCTGGCGAGGAGGCGACGATGTGGAGACAAGACTTTCCGCGGGAGATCGGAGCGATGATGAGAAGACCGGAGGACTCGGATCACTTGGTATACTTCTCACCCTATCTCTTGATTGCTAGCGTTAGGTTAATGGTAAACGATCCGGGTTTTCATTGTCCGCGGTAGCGCCGGTTTCCGAGAAAGGAAAAATTTTGATTCCGCAATTTGTCCTCGGATAGACGGCCGGGGCGCTGCCGTGGCGCAACATATGAGATATGTGCGGGACCGAGAATAATACCAGTATGTGATACTGTATTCTATTCTCGTGATTTGTGACATTGATCGGTTTTATGCGATATAGCCGGGTTATCGGATCAAGTGTTGATTCGATAAGTTGTTACTATTGATATTAGTCGGTTATATGCGATATGACCGGATCGTTAAATCAAGTGTTGATTTAATAATTTAATGTATAATTATATATTTGATATATTACTTTACATTAACTAGTATTGGTTCACTTAAGATTGATTTTTTCACTTAAATGTGTACATTGTTCATATGTGATATATGCAAGTGTACATGTTTGTATCATGCTTGATGATACAAACAAGTTGTGTGTGTGAGACTTGAACCATATCAAGGTTAGATTAGGGTTTACTATTTTCCTAGCAAATAACAAAAGAATTGAGACTTTGGTCAAAGTTATCAAGCTTCATGAAGCTTGATAAGCATTGACAAAGTCAACCTTTTTGTCATTTGTGTAGGATATTAGTTAACCCAACCCTTAACCTAATGGTTTGGTTAAATCTCTACATGAGTTAAGCATGAGGGCTTAACTCAACCATGGTGCCATTATTTGTTGGATAAGTTTTCATTTTGGAAATTCTTCTTTTCTTCTTCTTCATCTTTATCAAGCTTGAAAAAGCTTGCTAGCTCTAATGGCATCATGAGAAAAAGAGTGAAAAATCCAATTCTAAAGTGAAACCACTTCCTATTTCTTCATCCTCTACCACTTGCCATGTAGTATAGGGTGTTCTCTTCACAAAGTTTTCGACCGAGTGAAGGAATAGCTTGAGTTTGAGTCTTCCCGACGTAGATCATCTTCGGCCTCGAAGTCAATGACCTAGCCCGATCATTTCTCCGACGAAACCGTTTCTAGAGTCCGGGATCCGATGATCGCAGCGGATGGACGTCAACACGGAGCTAAAGAAGTGGTGGACCGGATCTACAAAGGTTGTAATCCCTTTCACTTAGTAGCAAAGTCGTTTGCTTGCTTGCTCTTCGCCTATCCTTCTAGTTAACGATCTATATCAGGGTTTCTCGGCACCGGAAAATTTTTGTTTGGCATGGTTGATGCCTTGTGGAACCTCATGGGTGTGCCTAGGAACCCTACATATATATCGCTATGCAAAGCAAAACTGTAGCTACCCTTTTTGAAAAATTTGATTCTACAATATCTTTTAGGTTTCTTTTCTTTCATTAATCACATTAATGAAGTCCCATCATTTAAGTCACCTAAACATCACAGATAAATACGACGTACACTTATGCCATCCGCATTCGCCTCGATGTCCCCTCGTGCACCGTTTGGTTAGGTAACTAACGGCAGAGCGGGGCAGGGCTAGCGCGGGTGTAAAACATAAGTAATGCCTATATAATATATCATATATACTATATACAGTATTTATCACATCACATCACATGATCACATTGTAAGGCCATGCTATCGCTCCCGGTACTTACGGGCTTGCGGAAATGACGAAAAACGATTTTTCTAGAGGAGGTAACATGGACTCAAAACGGATCTTTGTTAAACTATTTACCTAACAACCTAACTAGGAGTTGTTAACTACTCGGTTAGGGGGTTATACCTTTCTTTCTTGAACTCCTTCATCTTCAACTCTCGATGGTGTACGAATCGGCTTCACCCCGTCATCTCCTTGCGCCGAAGATCGATCCACCCGAAAGCTTCTACCTTTGGCTTCTTCTTCGAACTTTGAAGAAACTAGTTCACTCGGTTTGCTAAACCTTGTGAACTAGAGTGAGTAGAGGAGAGTGTGTTGGGATTTTTCTCTATGGTTCTTTCTTCTCAACACATGGGACAAGTGAACTATAGACTAGAGAGAGGGAGAGCAAGAGGAAGAGGGTGAGAGCTCAAAAAAAGAGAGAGAAAGGAAATGAGAGAATGAGTAAGACTTTTCTCCCTTTGGCTCTCATAATCCTAAGTCACCATAACAAAAATACCAATCAAGTATTATGTGATGGTTTAAGTCAAAATAGCCATATCATTTCATGCACTCATTTTGCACAAGATAAACAAGCAAGCAAAAGCCTTTGCCATGAAATGATAGCTATTGTTATGATGATGGTCAACTAGTCCAACCTAGTCAACCGGTCAACAAAGTCAACAAGTCAACAAAGTCAACCCCTCAACAACCATGTCACTATAATACTTAATTAATATTAATGTTAATCATATATCATATTCTCATTAGGGATGAGCAAAAAGTCAACAGTCAACAGTCAACAACCCTAATGAGAATCCTCTGCCTCTGTCTCTCCGTCAACTGTGCATACACACCTGCATCCGCGTTCCGAGGAACATGAATACAAAAGAGATAAAACAAATCCCAAAACGTACACTAGGATCTGGCTTAAACCAAAGCCCGCTAGTGTTAACTGTCCGGACACTGTTCGTGCACAAGTGCACGGATGTGACCGAACCCTGTCGCAAAACCATGCGACCTGTCGCAAAACCATGCGACCTGTCGCAAAACCATGCGACCTGTCGCAAAACCATGCGACCTGTCGCAAAACCATGCGACCTCTACACTTTTGCCTAAAGGCGAATAGCTTTCTGTGTGGGACTCTAAAGACTCAACACTACGCTGGAAGTGGGTTTAACCACAGACCGCAAGCGGCACTAGCTGGGCGTAACGGTCCCCAGGTAGATGCCGGCAAGAAGACTGATGAGGTGAAACCCATCTGAACTCCTACTGAATCTGACTGTGACAGTCTCCATACAGTCCGGTCTGTTCGTCTGATACATCGCATGGCGGGCCTAGGGGGCGGTAAACGTCAGTCCCCTAATAGCGGTACAAGTCGTGTCAGAGTGAAGCCCAGAACACCCTGAGATAACACTGGAAACCTACCAGTATATCTCGCTTGCCTTGGCCAGGGACTACTCGTGTAATGGCTCTCCTAGACACAGCGCGATGTCAACCCCCAATACCGAGAGAGACGAATCCTGTCTAACCGTCACTGCCTCCAAGTGCTTCGGGACTGCACCCAACTACTACCTGTTTGCACGACTCCTTTGAGCCATGGTAGGGTAGTAATCAAAGTACAGTGGGAACACACTCGAGACGAAGTGACAGTGTCAAGTCAGCGGACTAAGCTGTACTCATGTCACCTGGGAACTGATAACTGACGATAGGTATAGTACCAACCAACAGTTCCCGACGAGTCCTGTCCAGTGTACTCGTAACCCAACGAGCACCCGCATACTATCTCCAGTACGACGTACGGATGGCTGTGGGACAGACCATCTCCCACACTGGGTTGAGAAGCGCATACGCTAGTCTACTCCGGAGTATCGATGCCCTGTCTCGATAGTCCTGCGACTAGGGACCTGCATAAGGATGTGCTTATAGATTACCCAGCCCCCACTAGTGTGAGTGCCATCACAACGCTGGTAATCAAGCAAAGATCCTAAGGGCTCCACTAATGTGTATAGGTGATATACTAAAATAAACACATGTACACATTGAAGTAGAAACAAACCAAGTAGCATACTACTATATTGAGCAAGATTGTTTATACAAGGTGAATATCCCAAGCTTCCATTTAGTAATATACAAACTAGTATGATACAGTAATGGTCTCTAGGGCATATACACTAACAATCTCCCACTTGCACTAAGGCCATGTACTGGCGTATCGAAGACCTATCATCTCGATCAGCTGCTCGAACTGAGTCTAGGGTAAGGCCTTTGTAAGTGGATCAGCAGTGTTATCTTCCATAGAAACTCTCCGAACCTCGATCTCCTGGCGACCCATGATCTCCCTGATCAGGTGATACCGCCTCAAGATGTGTCTGGACTTCTGATGGGACCTTGGTTCCTTTGCTAAAGCTATAGCCCCATTGTTGTCGCAATACAGAGGTATTTGATCAACAATGGACGGAACCACCTGAAGTTCAGTTAAGAACTTCCTTACCCAGACAGCTTTTTTTGCGGCATCTGCAGCAGCGATATATTCCGCTTCAATCGTCGAGTCAGCAACGGTTTCCTGTTTGGAACTCTTCCAACACACCGCCCCTTCATTGAGGGTAAAGACATAACCCGATATGGACTTGGAATCATCCTTGTCACTTAGGAAGCTGGAGTCAGCAAAGGCCTCGATCTGGAGGTCATTTCCGCAATACACCAAGAACATCTCCTTAGTCCTTCTCAGGTAATTGAGAATGTTCTTTACTGCTATCCAGTGTTTCTCCCCACGGTTTGACTGATACCGGCTTACCACACTCAGTGCATAAGCTACATCTGGTCTGGTACACAACATCGCATACATTATAGAGCCTACCGCAGAAGCGTAGGGTATAATAGACATGCGATCCTTTTCCAAATCAGTCTTGGGAGACATCTCTTTGGAGAGGGCGATTCCGTGACAAGCCGGTAGATTACCGCGCTTGGAATCTTCCATACCGAATCTTTTCATTATGGTGTCGATGTACCTGGACTGTGAGAGTCCCAGTATTCTCTTGGATCTGTCATGATAGATCCGGATCCCCAGAATGTATGAGGCATCACCCAGGTCTTTCATGGAGAACCTGTGTGACAGGAACCCCTTGACAGATTGTAGCATATGAATGTCATTTCCTATTAAGAGAATGTCATCCACGTATAAAACGAGGAATACTACAGTTCTCGCTACAAATCTACTATAGATGCATGGTTCATCTGGATTTTTGATAAAGCCAAATTCCTTGACCGTCTCATCAAAACAGATGTTCCAACTCCGCATTTCCTGCTTTAGTCCATAGATGGACTTAAGCAACTTGCACACCTTTCCGCTGCACCCACTCTGAATGAAACCCTCTGGCTGGTCCATATAAACCACTCCTCTAAATTTCCATTTAAAAAAGCGGTCTTTACGTCCATCTGCCAAATCTCATAATCGTGGAAGGCAGCAATGGCAAGAAGGATCCGAATGGATTTCAGCATAGCTACTGGAGAAAAGGTCTCGTCATAGTCCAAACCAGGTCTTTGACGAAAACCCTTTGCAACCAGTCAAGCTTTATAGGTCTCAACCCGTCCATCTACACCAATCTTCCTTTTGAAGATCCACTTGCATCCTACGGGTTTTACCCCATCTGGAGCAACGTCCAACGTCCATACTTTGTTGGTGTACATGGACTCCATTTTGGTCCGCATTGCATCCAGCCATTTTACCGAGTCAACGCTCTGAATGGCCTGCTGGAAGCTAGTCGGCTCATCATAATCTATGATGCAATCCTCTCTATCCCCGTCTATGAGAAAACCGTAGTATCTCTCGGGCGGATGAGACTGCCTTCTACATCTGCGGAGCGGCGTAGGAATGTCCTGATCTTTCAAACCCTCTGGTTCTACTAAGCTTTCAGTAATAGCTCGTGGTTCTGGAATTTCTTCCAGTTCTATTGCGCTCCCACTTATCTGATTTTCCAAAAATTCAGTTTCCAAAAAGTGGGCATGACGAGAAACATAAATCTTTTGTTCCTCTTCGCAATAGAAGAAATATCCCTTGGAGTTCTTTGGATATCCCACAAACTTGCACTGTACTGAGCGTGCCTCGAGCTTGTCCGCATGCTGCTTTTTGACAAAAGCTGGACATCCCCATGTCTTAATGTGATTAAGATAGGGTCTTTTCCCACACCACATCTCATATGGTGTAGTAGGCACAGTCTTAGTTGGAACTCGGTTCAAAAGCTATGCAGCTGATTCTAGTGCATATCCCCAGAATAATCGCGGTAACTCAGTGTTACTCATCATGGACCGTACCATATCCAATAGGGTTCGGTTCCGTCTCTCCGATACACCGTTATGTTGCAGAGTGTATGGAGGAGTAAGCTGAGAGAGAATTCCATTCTCTTTTAAGTAGTCCAGGAACTCGGCACTCAAGTATTCACCACCTCGATCCGATCTTAGAATCTTGATACTTTTACCGGATTGTTTTTCTACTTCATTCTTATATTACTGGAATTTTCCAAAGGCTTCGGACTTATGTTTCATTAAGAAGACATAACCGTACCTTGAAAAGTCATCCGTAAAAGTAATGAAGTAAGAATAACCGCTTCGCGCATGTGTAGACATTGGACCGCACACGTCGCTGTGTACGAGTCCCAAGAGCTCGCTCGTCCTTACTCTGTGTCCAGTGAACGAAGTCTTTGTCATCTTTCCTTTGAGACAGGATTGACAAGTGGCATACGATTGATATTCGAACGGATTCAAATATCCTTCTGTATGTAACTTCGTCAACCTTCTCTCATTGATGTGACCCAGTCTACAATGCCATAAGAAAGTCTGATTTATTTCCGGAGACTTTCTTTTGTGTGTATTCTGGACATTGAAAATCTGTGGTTGGTTTAGTACGTATATACCATTGCTTAATGTACCTGACCCAATCAGAACTTGATTAAGGTGAATGTTTACAACATTACTTACAAACGCAAATTCATAACCTTCTTTAGAAATCAAAGATACAGAAATGATATTACAAGTTGCGTTGGGTATAAAAAAGCAATTACGTAAAACCAAAACATGTCCATCTGACATTCCCAGGTGATAGTCCCCCACGGCCTTAGCATCCATGCTAGCTCCGTTGGCAACTTTGAGGGTCATGTCACCTGCCTTCAAAACCCTACGGTTTCTCAACGCCTGCAAAGAATTACAGATATGAGATCCTGATCCGGTATCCAATACGCAGGAAGTAGAGTTTATTGATAGACAGTTTTCAATAACATACACACCTGAAGCTGAAGCCGCAACTTGCTTCAGTTCCTGTGTTCTGGCTTTCTAAGCCCTGCAATCTTTCTTCCAGTGACCACTCTTATGACAGAAAAATCACTCTTCCTTATCCACAAGCCTTCTCGCTACCTTTGTTACTTTTTCTTTTCCCTTCGTATCCACTTTACTAACACCGCCCTTTGGTTTGGCGGAGGCTTTCTTCTTCTTTCCCGTGGCTTTCGCCTTGGACCTAGAAGATGAAGATCCTCCTACAAACAAAGTGGATGTTTTCCTACCTTTCTGTAGGGTGCCCTCTGCACTCCTCAGCATGTTGAGGAGTTCTGAAAGTTCAACTTCTTTTTCTTGTAAGTTGAAGTTCAGGATAAACTGGGCGTAAGTGGAAGGAAGGGACTGGAGAATCAAGTCCGTATAGAGCTCGTTCTCTAACGTGGTCCCAAGTTCCGCGAGCTCCTCAATGAAGCCAATCATCTTAAGCACGTGTTCCGCTACCGATGATCCGATGGCCAACTTTGCCGAAAATAACTTCTTCGACACTTCGTATCTTGTGATACGAGATTGCTCTTCATACAGTTCTTTTGTATGGAGAACTATGGATTCGAGGTCCATATTCTCGTGCCTCCTCTGATGTTCGTTGTCCATAGAGGCAAGTACGTGGCACTTGGCCTTCACGCTATCGATCTCCCAAGTCATACGGATTTCCTTATCCGCGACGTTAGAGGTGGGACTTGGGACAGGGGGAGCTTTGGTGGTAAGGAAATACCCCAACTTGTCATAAGTGATTGCCATTTTGACATTCCTGAGCCAATCTTTGTAGTTTGGCCCTATCAGTATGTTTTTATCTAGTAATAACTTAAATCCGGTCATGATGATTGGTCGCTGCAATTAGGAGAGAGAGAAGAAACAGTTTAGCATGATGCTCTTGCAAGTTTAGAGTGGTTTTTAGTTTGTCTAAACAGGATGGCTCCTACTGTCTCTCGAATCCCTCCTCAAACCAAAAAGGAAGAATTAGTCAGGATCAATCTCACCGTACAATACTTGCTTAACCGTTCGGCCAGGCTGGTGTCGGTACATCGAGGGAGGTTTTGCAACGCTTTCGCGAAGTTCCTTAATTTAAGAACCTCTTTTCCCTGGTGGCGTAGCCCCGCTAACACCTTTCTAGACACCTACTTGGTTTACAGCATTGATTGTTAAGTGAGAAATTTCCCGAGGAGTAGCATATACTCACAGTAGGATCGGGATCCAAGTATCATTGCGTGACGAAACTGAAGGAATCCTACCAGAATCATCACACTCCAAATGGTATGTAACACTAGCAAGTTTCAGTTCTTTTGAAACTCCCGATGTGGATTTTTGCCCCATGCTCTTATGACCTTGACTTTGGCCAACAAATCATAAGTCACATGTCAAGTTCTACTCGTTATTCTCCAGGTTAATTTGAGCCCACCCGCACATACCCTTGACTTTGGCCAACAAGGTAGAACGACTTCCCCAAACCTACACATCTATCTATGCTGCACATGAATACCCAATAGCTACCAATTACTATGCCTTGACTTAGGCCAACAAACATAGCTTGAATACTATTGACCATCCATGTGAAACGACGGAGGGCTACGAATGGTTTTGGCGAAACCGTGAACGTAGTGAACTTGATATAATCGATGGAACAAGATAGCTTTTAAAAGGAGTGGCTTAAGCTCCGCGTTTAAAAGTTATTTTGAAAAGAAACCGATTGGTTTTTGAAAGTGTTCCAACGACTTTTACTTGGTTTATTTTTCTTTGCATTAGTTGTTTTAATGCGTATTTTTCTTGCATTAGTTCTTTTAATGCGTCCCATCATTTAATCCTACCATTGCAGAAAACAACCAAAATATGACGTACGCTTATGCCATTCGCATTCGCCACGGGGCTCCGTCATTACCCGTTAGGTTACTTAACTAACGACAGAGCGGGGGTTGTGCTAGCGCGGCTGTAAAACATAAGCAACGCCTAAATAATATCATATATAGATATATTGCAATGATAGCCATTTCAGATCACAGATGAACACATTGGATATACTAGGTACCCGCAATTCGTACGAGCCTGTAACGAAAAACAGATTACACGGTCGCGGTGAATAGCCAATACCCCACCCTAGACCCCTACGGGTGTGCCAAACTACCCGCCAAGTACCCGAAGCGAAGCAACCTCCCTGAACTCCGTGAGTAGGCCACTCGGCACTTCGGGATACCCGGTAGTTTGTGCACCCCCTCAATGGGTCTATCATATGAGCAAAAACAGTAAAAAGAAATTATACAATGACGGCTACAACCCCGACCCGGTTGTGCGGCCATATAAATAATATTACATCAATTTACAAATTTACATGAATTGAAAGAAAAGAAAACTCTCATCTCACAACCCCCGGCTATTCACCCGCGACAATCCAATGAATTCATATACACATACCATCAACATTACAGATCACAGATTTATATAACTCCCACTAATCGACATATAGCGATTAGCAGACGTTCAATACAAATATCACATTACAGATATAAACCCGTTAGCCTTAGTCTTTAGAAACTCGATCAAAATACGGTTTTTAAAGCCCCCAAAACAAATTTTTCTTTCTGGAAAATCTGGGCTGAAAAAACATATACCAAAAATCCCAAAATACCCCGTAGAACAAACTGCAACCAAAATTCCCCACGGCCGAGTCAACTCGGCCGCGTAACCGCGGTGGGAGCACGCTCCCGCCGCGTTTCCGCGGCGCTTTGATCGGATCAGTGGACCAATTTTTTGCAGGTTCTTCTAAAAACCCTGAGCCGAATTTTAAAGCATGATTTATCATTTTTTTAATAATGGAAAAATTCGACAGAAAGTTGATAATCCGGGTGTTTTTCGCGACTTTTTTTTCGATCGAATTTCTAGTTACTATGCTAACATGTTACGTAGTGTTTAACTAGGCTCTGATACCACTGTAAGGCCATGCTACCGCTCCCGGTACTTACGGGCTTGCGGAAATGACGAAAAACTATTTTTCTAGAGGAGGTAACATGGACTCAAAACGGATCTTTGTTAAACTATCTACCTAACAACCTAACTAGGAGTTGTTAACTACTCGGTTAGGGGGTTATACCTTTCTTTCTTGAACTCCTTCGTCTTCAACTCTCGATGGTGTACGGATCGGCTTCACCCCGTCGTCTCCTTGCGCCGAAGATCGATCCACCCGAAAGCTTCTACCTTTGGCTTCTTCTTCGAACTTTGAAGAAACTAGTTCACTCGGTTTGCTAAACCTTGTGAACTAGAGTGAGTAGTGGAGAGTGTGTTGGGATTTTTCTCTATGGTTCTTGCTTCTCAACACATGAGACAACTGAACCATAGACTAGAGAGAGGGAGAGCAAGAGGAAGAGGGTGAGAGCTCAAAACAAGAGAGAGAAAGGAAATGAGAGAATGAGTAAGACTTTTCTCCCTTTGGCTCTCATAATCCAAAGTCATCATAACAAAAATACCAATCAAGTATTATGTGATGGTTTAAGTCAAAATAGCCATATCATTTCATGCACTCATTTTGCACAAGATAAACAAGCAAGCAAAAGTCTTTGCCATGAAATGATAGCTATTGTCATGATGATGGTCAACTAGTCTAACCTAGTCAACCGGTCAACAAAGTCAACAAGTTAATAAAGTCAACCCCTCAACAACCATGTCACTATAACACTTAATTAATATTAATGTTAATCAAATATCATATTCTCATTAGGGTTGAGCAAAAAGTCAATAGTCAACAGTCAACAACCCTAATGAGAATCCTCTACCTCTGTCTCTCTGTCAACTGTGCATACACACCTGCATCCGCGTTCCGAGGAACATGAATACAAACGAGATAAAACCAGTCCAAAAACGTACACTAGGATCTGGCTTAAACCAAAGCCCGCTTGTGTTAACTGTCCGGACACTGTACGTGCACAAGTGCACGGATGTGACCGAACCCTGTCGCAAAACTATGCGACCTGTCTCAAAACCATGCGACCTCTACTCTTTTGCCAAAAGGCGAATAGCTCTTTGTGTGGGACTCTAAAGAATCGACACTACGCTGGCAGTGGGTTTAACCACAGACCGCAAGCGGCACTAGCTGTGCGTAACGATCCCCAGGTAGATGCCGACAAGAAGACTGACGAGGTGAAACCCATCTGAACTCCTACTGAGTCTGACTGTGACAGTCTCCATACAGTCCGGTCTGTTCGTCTGATACATCGCATGGCGGGCCTAGGGGGCGGTAAACGTCAGTCCCCTAATAGCGATACAAGTCGTGTCGGAGTGAATCCCAGAACACCCTGAGATAATACTGGAAACCTACCAGTATATCTCGCTTGCCCTGGCCAGGGACTACTCATGTAATGGCTCTCCTAGACACAGCGCGATGTCAACCCCCAATACCGGGAGAGACGAATCCTGTCTAACCGTCACTGCCTCCAAGTGCTTCGGACTACACCCAACTACTACCTGTTTGCACGACTCCTTTGAGCCGTGGTAGGGTAGTAATCTATGTACAGTGGGAACACACTCGAGGCGAAGTGACAGTGTCAAGTCAGCGGACTAAGCTGTACTCATGTCACCTGGGAACTGATAAGTGACGATAGGTATAGTACCAACCAATAGTTCCCGACGAGTCCTGTCCAGTGTACTCGTAACCCAATGAGCACCCGCATACTATCTCCAGTATAACGTACTGATGGCTGTGGGACAGACCATCTCCCACACTGGGATGAGAAGCGCATACGCTAGTCTACTCCGGAGTATCGATGCCCTGTCTCGATAGTCCTGCGACTAGGGACCTGCATAAGGATGTGCTTATAGATTACCCAACCCCCACTAGTGTGACTGCCATCACTGTTAGTCCATATTGCGACCCCCGGTGCTTACGGGGAGGCGGAAACGGTATAAAAAACGAATTTTTATCGCAAGAGGCAACATGGACTAAACATGGTCGGGATCGTTGTCTAAACTAAAACTAGTATTCTAGCTAAAGAGAGTTAGCTACTATGGAAGATGGTTATACCTATACTTGAACTCCTTCTTCTTCAAGTCTTGTAGAGGTTGATGGTTCTCTTTACGTCGCCTTCTCCCGTCGAAGATGGATCCACCTCGAAGGTTCGACTTTGGGCTCTTCCTCGATCTTTGAGTGAACTAGGGTTTCCGGTTTGCTAAACCTTCAACCTAGAATGAGTAGAGAGAGTGACTAGGGTTTGCTTTTCTTTTTCAAGAGAAGGATTCTCAACTCATGAGAAGGTTTCTCTTGACTAGAGGAAGAAGAAGATGAAGAGAGGAGAGAGAATGAATATGATAGAATGAGCTATCATATTCTATCTTGCAACCATAATGCAAAAGAAAATAATTATCTAATAATAATAATTGAAAATGAGAATAGTTGATGGTAATTTGGAATGACCACTACCATGCTTCATTTAAAAATGTAAGCATAAATCAAGGAGGACTTTTGAAGGCATGAAAGTGGTCAATGGTCAACAAGTCAACCAAGGTCAACAAGTCAACAAAAACAACCATAACATAATTCTCATTTAATTATTATTATTAATAGATAATATATAAATCCATTAGGGTTTGGAAAATGAAGACTGTCAATTGTGCATACGCACCCGTTCCGAAACCCTAATGAAAAATCTCATTCTCCGCCTCAAGCAACTGTGCATACACACCTGCATTCTCGTTCCGAAAAACAAGAATACCAAGATATAAAAGCAACCCCAAAAACACATACCAGTATCTGGCTCAAACCAGAGCCTGCCAGTATAATCCGTCCGGACTCCAAACGTGCACAAGTGCGCGGATGAGAACGAACCCTGTCGCAAAACCATGCGACCTCTACTCTGTTTTGCCCAGAGGCGAATACCCTCTGTGTGGGACTCTAAAGACTCGACACTACGCTGGCAGTGGGTTTAACCACAGACCGCAAGCGGCACTAGCTGTGCGTAACGGTCCCCAGGTAGATGTCGACAAGAAGGCTGACGAAGTGAAAACCCCATCTGAACTCCTACTGAGTCTGAATGTGACATTCTCCGTACAGTCAGGTCTGTTCGTCTGATACATCGCATGGCGGGCCTAGGGGGCGGTAAACGTCAGTCCCCCAATAGCGGTACAAGTCGTGCCGGAGCGAAGCCCAAAACACCCTGAGATAACACTGGAAACCTACCAGTATATCTCGTTTGCCCTGGCCAGGGACTACTCGTGTAATGGCTCTCCTAGACACAGCGCGATGTCAACCCCCAATACCGGGAGAGACGAATCCTGTCTAACCGTCACTGCCTCCAAGTGCTTCGGGACTGCACCCAACCACCACCTGTTTGCACGACTCCTTTGAGCCGTGGTAGGGTAGTGATCAAAGTGCAGTGGGAACACACTCGAGGCGAAGTGCCAGTGTCAAGTCAGCGGACTAAGCTGTACTCATGTCACCTGGGAACTGACGACTGACGATAGGTATAATACCAACCTGTCAGTTCCCGACGAGTCCTGTCCAGTGTACTCGTAACCCAACGAGCACCCGTATACTATCTCCAGTACGACGTACTGATGGCTGTGGGACAGACCATCTCCCACACTGGGATGAGAAGCGCATACGCTAGTCTACTCCGGAGTATCGATGCCCTATCTCGATAGTCCTGCGACTAGGGACCTGTATAAGGATGTGCTTATAGATTACCCAGCCCCCACTAGTGTGACTGCCATCACAACGCTGGTAATCAAGCAAAGATCCTAAGGGCTCCACTAATGCGTATAAGTGATATAGTAAAATAAACACAAGTACACATTGAAGTAGAGACAAACCAAGTAGCATACTACTATTTTGAGCAAGACTGTATATACAAGGTGAATATCCCAAGCATCCATTAAGTAATATACAAACTAGTATGATACAGTAATGGCCTCTAGGGCATATACACTAACAATCTCCCACTTGCACTAAGGCCATGTACTGGCGTATCGAAGACCTATCATCTCGATCAGCCGCTCGAACTGAGTCTGGGGCAGGGCCTTGGTGAATGGATCTGCAGTGTTGTCTTCTGAAGCTACTCTCCGAACCTCGATCTCCTTGCGATCCACGATCTCCCTGATCAGGTGATACCGCCTCAAGATGTGCCTGGATCTCTGATGGGACCTGGGTTCCTTTGCTAAAGCTATAGCCCCGTTGTTGTCGCAATACAGAGGTACTGGGTCAACAATGGACGGAACCACCTGAAGTTCTTTCAAGAACTTCCTCATCCAGACAGCTTCTTTTGCGGCATCAGATGCAGCGATGTATTCCGCTTCCATCGTCGAGTCTGCAACGGTTTCCTGTTTGGAACTCTTCCAACACACCGCCCCTCCATTGAGGGTAAAGACAAAGCCCGACATGGACTTGGAATCATCCTTGTCACTCTGGAAGCTGGAGTCAGCAAAAGCCTCGATCTGGAGGTCTTTTCCGCCATACACCAAGAACATCTCCTTAGTCCTCCTCAGGTACTTGAGAATGTTCTTTACTGCTATCCAATGTTTCTCCCCAGGGTTTGACTGATACCGGCTTACTACACTCAGTGCATAAGCTACATCCGGTCTGGTACACAACATCGCATACATTATAGAGCCTACCGCAGAAGCGTAGGGTATAATAGACATGCGATCCCTCTCCAAATCAGTCTTGGGAGACATCTCTTTAGAGAGGGTGATCCCGTGACAAGCCGGTAAGTTACCGCGCTTGGAATCTTCCATACTGAATCTTTTCAGTACGGTGTCGATGTACCTGGACTGTGAAAGTCCTAATATCCTCTTGGATCTATCACGATGGATCCGGATCCCCAGGATGTATGAGGCATCACCCAGGTCTTTCATGGAGAACCTTTGTGACAAGAACCCCTTGACAGATTGTAGCATAGGAATGTCATTTCCTATTAAGAGAATGTCATCCACGTATAAAACGAGGAATACTACAGTTCTCGCTACAAATCTACTATAGATGCATGGTTCATCTGGATTTTTGATAAAGCCAAATTCCTTGACCGTCTCATCAAAACAGATGTTCCAACTCCGCGATGCCTGCTTTAGTCCATAGATGGACTTAAGCAACTTGCACACCTTTCCGCTGCTCCCACTCTGAATGAAACCCTCTGGCTGATCCATATAGACACACTCCTCTAAATTTCCATTTAGAAAAGCTGTCTTTACGTCCATTTGCCAGATCTCATAATCGTGGAAGGCAGCGATGGCAAGAAGGATCCGAATGGATTTCAGCATGGCTACTGGAGAAAAGGTTTCGTCATAGTCCAAGCCAGGTCTTTGACGGAAACCCTTTGCTACCAGCCTAGCTTTATAGGTCTCAACCTGTCCATCTACACCAATCTTCCTTTTGAAGATCCACTTGCATCCTACGGGTTTTACCCCGTCTGGAGCAATGTCCAACGTCCATACCTTATTGGTGTACATGGACTCCATTTCGGTCCGCATTGCATCCAGCCATTTCACTGAGTCAACGCTCTGAACGGCCTGCTGGAAGCTAGTAGGCTCATCATAATCTATGATGCAATCCTCTCTATCCCCGTCTATGAGAAAACCGTAGTATCTCTCGGGCGGATGAGACTGCCTACTACTTCTGCGGAGCGGCGTAGGAATGTCCTGTTCTGTTGAACCCTCTGGTTCCACTAAGCTTTCAGTAACAGTCTGTGGTTCTGGAACTTCTTCCAGTTCTATTGTGCTCCCACTTATCTGGGTTTCCAAAAACTCAGTTTCCAAGAAGCGGGCATGCTGAGAAACAAAAACCTTTTGTTCCTCAGCGGAATAGAAAAGATACCCCCTGGAGTTCCTTGGGTATCCCACAAACTTACACTGTACTGAACGTGCCTCAAGCTTGTCCGCATGCTGCCTTTTTACAAAGGCTGGACATCCCCATACTTTAAGATACTTGAGACAGGGTTTCTTCCCAGTCCACATCTCATAAGGGGTGGTAGGCACAGTCTTGGTGGGAGCCTTGTTCAAGAGATACGCAGCTGCTTCTATTGCATATCCCCAGAATGATCGCGGTAACTCAGCGTTACTCATCATGGACCGAACCATATCCAATAGGGTTCGGTTCCGTCTCTCCGATACACCGTTATGTTGCGGAGTGTATGGAGGAGTAAGCTGAGAGAGAATACCATTCTCTTTTAAGTAATTCAGGAATTCGGCACTTAAGTATTCTCCACCTCGATCCGATCTTAGAATCTTAATACTTTTGCCGGTCTGTTTCTCTACTTCATTCTTATACTCCTGGAATTTTTCAAAAGCCTCGGACTTATGTTTCATTAAGAAAACATAACCGTACCTTGAGAAGTCATCCGTAAAAGTAATGAAGTAAGAATGTCCGCTTCGGGCATGTGTAGACATTGGACCGCACACGTCACTGTGTACAAGTCCCAAGAGCTCGCTCGCTCTTTCTCCATGTCCAGTAAACGGAGTCTTTGTCATCTTTCCCTTGAGACAGGATTGACAAGTGGCATACGACTGATATTCGAACGCATTCAAATACCCTTCTGTATGTAACTTCGTCAACCTTCTCTCATTGATGTGACCCAATCTACAATGCCATAAGAAAGTCTGGTTTATTTCTGGAGACTTTCTTTTGTGTGTATTCTGGACATTAAAAATCTGTGGTTGGTTCAATACGTATATACCATTACTCAAAGTACCTGACCCAATCAAAACTTGATTAAGGCGAATGTTTACAACATTACTTACAAACGCAAATTCATAACCTTCTTTAGAAACTAAAGATACAGAAATGATATTACAAGTTGCGTTGGGTACAAAAAAGCAATTACGCAAAACCAAAACATGTCCATCTGACATTCCCAGGTGATAGTCCCCCACGGCTTTAGCATCCATGCTCGCTCCGTTTGCAACTCTGAGGGTCATGTCACCTGCTTTCAAAACACTACGGTTTCTCAACGCCTGCAAAGAATTACAGATATGAGATCCTGATCCGGTATCCAATACCCAGGAAGTAGAGTTTATAGAAAGACAGTTTTCAATAACATACACACCTGAAGCTGAAGCTGCAACCTGCTTCAATTCCTGTGTTCTGGCCTTCCAGGCCCTGCAATCATTCTTCCAGTGTCCTTTCTTATGACAAAAGAAGCATTCTTCCTTATCCACAATCTTCCCCGCTATCTTTGTTGCTTTTCCTTTTCCCTTCGTATCCACTTTACTAACACCGCCCCTTGGTTTGGCGGGGGCTTTCTTCTTCTTTCCCTTGGCTTTCGCCTTGGACCTAGAAGAAGATGATCCTCCTACAAACAAAGTGGATGTTTCCCTACCTTTCTGTAGGGTGCCCTCTGCGCTCCTCAGCAGGTTGAGGAGCTCTGAAAGTTCAACCTCCTTTTCTTGTAGGTTGAAATTCATTATAAACTGGGCGTAAGTGGAAGGAAGGGACTGGAGAACTATATCCGTATATAGCTCACTCTCCAATGTGATCCCTAGGTCAGCGAGCTCCTCAATGTAACCGATCATCTTTAGCACGTGCTCGGCTACTGATGATCCGACGGCCATTCTTGTCGAAAACAACTTTTTCGACGCTTCGTATCTTGCGATACGTGATTGCTCCCCATACAGTTCTTTTGTATGAAGCAATATGGACTCCATGTCCATATTCTCATGCCTTCTCTGATGTTCGTTGTCCATCGAGGCAAGCAAGAGGCACTTGGCCTTCGCGCTATCAATCTCCCAAGTCTTGCGGATTTCCTTATCCGCGACGCTGGAAGTTGGACCAGGGACAGGGGGAGCTTTGGTGGTAAGAAGATACCCCAGCTTGTCATAAGTGATTGCTATCTTGACATTCCTGAGCCAATCTTTGTAGTTTGGCCCTGTCAGCTTGTTTTTATCTAGGAGTAACTTAAGTCCAGTCATGTTGATTGGTCGCTGCAATTAGGAGAGAGAAGAAGAAACACTCAGCATGATGCTCTTGCAAGTTTAGAGTGGTTTTTAGTTTGTCTAAACAGGATGGCTCCCACTGTTTCTCGAATCCCTCCTCAAACCATAAAGGAAGAATTAGTCAGGATCAATCCCACCGTACAATACTTGCTTAACCGTTCAGCCAGGCTGGTGTCGGTACTTCGAGGGAGGTTTTCCAACGCTTTCGCGAAGTTCCTTAATTAAAGAACCTCTTTTCCCTGGGGGCGTAGCCCCGCTAACACCTTTCTAGGCACCTACTAGGTTTATAGCATTGATCGTTAAGTGAGAAATTTCCCGAGGAGTAGCATATACTCACAGTAGGATCGGGATCCAAATATCATCGCGTGACGAAACTGAAGGAATCCTACCAGAATCACCACACTCCAAATGGTATGCAAATCTAGCAAGTTTCAGTACTTATGAAACTCCCGATGTGGATTTTTGCCCCATGCTCTTATGACCTTGACGAAGGTCAACAAATCATAAGTCACATGTCAAGTTCTGCCCGTCATTATCCAGGTTAATTTGAATCCACCCGCATATACCCTTGACGAAGGTCAACAAGGTAATGTGAGTGTCCCAAACCAACGCATCTATCTATGCTACATATGAATACTTAACAGCTACCAATCACTATGCCTTGACGAAGGTCAACAAACACAGCTTGAATACTTTTTGAATATTCATACGAAACGACGGAGGGCTACGAATGGTTTTTGGCAAAACCGTGAACGTAGTGAACTTGATTTGGTCGATGGAACGAGATAGCTTTTAAATGGAGTGGCTCAAACTCCGCATTTTAAAAGTTAGTTTTGAAAAGAACCGAGTGGTTTTTCGAAAGTGTTCCAACGACTTTAACTTGGTTTATTATCTTGCATTAGTTCTTTTAATGCGTGATATTCTTGCATTAGTTCTTTTAATGCGTCCTATCATTTAATCCTACCATTGCAGAAAACAACCAAAATATGACGTACGCTTATGCCATATGCATTCGCCACGGGGCCCCGTCATCACCCGTTAGGTTACTTAACTAACGACAGAGCGGGGGCTGGGCTAGCGCGGCTGTAAAACATAAGCAACGCCTAAATAGAAAGCAATGATAGACATTACAGATCACAGATGAATACATTGGATATACTAGCAATCCGCATTTCTTTCGAGCCTGAAACGAAAAGCGGATAACACGGTCGCGGTGAATAGCAAATACCCCACCCAAGACCCCTACGGGTGCGGCAAACTACCCGCCAAGTTCCCGGTAGTTTGTGCACCCCACCATGGGTCTATCCTAGGAGCATAAACAGTAAAAAGAATTATACAATGACGGCTACAACCCCGACCCGGTTGTGCGGCCAAACAAATAATATAATTACATCAATTTACATTTACAAATGAATGAAAGAAAAACAAAAGCTCATCTCACATCCAACCCCGGCTATTCACCCGCGACAGTCCAACACATTCATATACACATTCCAGCACATTACAGATCATGTATAACCCCGACTAATCGACTTATAGCGATTAGCCGACGTTCAATACATGCAAACAACACAGATATAACCAATATAGCCAAAGTGTAGTGAAGTTCGGAAAAATACGGAATTATAGGACCCCAAAAGGAAATTTCTTTTCTGGAAAATCTGGGTACATATAATATATCTCAAAAATCCCAAAACCAAAACCTACAGACACTGCACGAAAAACGAGGCGCAGAAGACGACAAAGCGCGGCGGTTCCGCGGCACGAGCCTACCTCGTGCCGCGGATGCGCGGCGCTTTGAGCTCCAAACTGGATCGTTTTTCATGTGTGTTTTTAGAAAACCCTGAGATGATTTTACAAATATAAATTTTTTCATTTCGAGCCAAAAAAATTTCAACACAAACTCAGGTTTTTGAAAAATACGGTTTTTGGGTTTTTGCGGTTTCGAACTTCGTTACACTTCACTACCAAGCTAGTTTAAGTTTAGTTAGGCTCTGATACCACTGTTAGTCCATATTGCGACCCCCGGTGCTTACGGGGAGGCGGAAACGGTATAAAAAACGAATTTTTATCGCAAGAGGCAACATGGACTAAACATGGTCGGGATCGTTGTCTAAACTAAAACTAGTATTCTAGCTAAAGAGAGTTAGCTACTATGGAAGATGGTTATACCTATACTTGAACTCCTTCTTCTTCAAGTCTTGTAGAGGTTGATGGTTCTCTTTACGTCGCCTTCTCCCGTCGAAGATGGATCCACCTCGAAGGTTCGACTTTGGGCTCTTCCTCGATCTTTGAGTGAACTAGGGTTTCCGGTTTGCTAAACCTTCAACCTAGAATGAGTAGAGAGAGTGACTAGGGTTTGCTTTTCTTTTTCAAGAGAAGGATTCTCAACTCATGAGAAGGTTTCTCTTGACTAGAGGAAGAAGAAGATGAAGAGAGGAGAGAGAATGAATATGATAGAATGAGCTATCATATTCTATCTTGCAACCATAATGCAAAAGAAAATAATTATCTAATAATAATAATTGAAAATGAGAATAGTTGATGGTAATTTGGAATGACCACTACCATGCTTCATTTAAAAATGTAAGCATAAATCAAGGAGGACTTTTGAAGGCATGAAAGTGGTCAATGGTCAACAAGTCAACCAAGGTCAACAAGTCAACAAAAACAACCATAACATAATTCTCATTTAATTATTATTATTAATAGATAATATATAAATCCATTAGGGTTTGGAAAATGAAGACTGTCAATTGTGCATACGCACCCGTTCCGAAACCCTAATGAAAAATCTCATTCTCCGCCTCAAGCAACTGTGCATACACACCTGCATTCTCGTTCCGAAAAACAAGAATACCAAGATATAAAAGCAACCCCAAAAACACATACCAGTATCTGGCTCAAACCAGAGCCTGCCAGTATAATCCGTCCGGACTCCAAACGTGCACAAGTGCGCGGATGAGAACGAACCCTGTCGCAAAACCATGCGACCTCTACTCTGTTTTGCCCAGAGGCGAATACCCTCTGTGTGGGACTCTAAAGACTCGACACTACGCTGGCAGTGGGTTTAACCACAGACCGCAAGCGGCACTAGCTGTGCGTAACGGTCCCCAGGTAGATGTCGACAAGAAGGCTGACGAAGTGAAAACCCTATCTGAACTCCTACTGAGTCTGAATGTGACATTCTCCGTACAGTCCGGTCTGTTCGTCTGATACATCGCATGGCGGGCCTAGGGGGCGGTAAACGTCAGTCCCCCAATAGCGGTACAAGTCGTGCCGGAGCGAAGCCCAAAACACCCTGAGATAACACTGGAAACCTACCAGTATATCTCGTTTGCCCTGGCCAGGGACTACTCGTGTAATGGCTCTCCTAGACACAGCGCGATGTCAACCCCCAATACCGGGAGAGACGAATCCTGTCTAACCGTCACTGCCTCCAAGTGCTTCGGGACTGCACCCAACCACCACCTGTTTGCACGACTCCTTTGAGCCGTGGTAGGGTAGTGATCAAAGTGCAGTGGGAACACACTCGAGGCGAAGTGCCAGTGTCAAGTCAGCGGACTAAGCTGTACTCATGTCACCTGGGAACTGACGACTGACGATAGGTATAATACCAACCTGTCAGTTCCCGACGAGTCCTGTCCAGTGTACTCGTAACCCAACGAGCACCCGTATACTATCTCCAGTACGACGTACTGATGGCTGTGGGACAGACCATCTCCCACACTGGGATGAGAAGCGCATACGCTAGTCTACTCCGGAGTATCGATGCCCTATCTCGATAGTCCTGCGACTAGGGACCTGTATAAGGATGTGCTTATAGATTACCCAGCCCCCACTAGTGTGACTGCCATCACAACGCTGGTAATCAAGCAAAGATCCTAAGGGCTCCACTAATGCGTATAAGTGATATAGTAAAATAAACACAAGTACACATTGAAGTAGAGACAAACCAAGTAGCATACTACTATTTTGAGCAAGACTGTATATACAAGGTGAATATCCCAAGCATCCATTAAGTAATATACAAACTAGTATGATACAGTAATGGCCTCTAGGGCATATACACTAACAATCACAACGCTGGTAATCACGCAAAGATCCAAAGGGCTCCACTAATGTGTATAGGTGATATACTAAAATAAACACATGTATACCTTGAAGTAGAAACAAACCAAGTAGCATACTACTATATTGAGCAAGATTGTTTATACAAGGTGAATATCCCAAGCTTCCATTAAGTAATATACAAACTAGTATGATACAGTAATGGCCTCTAGGGCATATACACTAACACACATCACAGATTTCGCAGCAGAAGAAACATATGAAATATTGGATATACTAGGACGTCCGTGTTTTATTTTGAGCCTCTATAAAACACGGATTCCACGGTCGCGATGAATAGCCACCCACACCCCTATACCCCTACGAGAGCGGCAAGCAACCCTATCAATTCTAGAGTTAGGAGACCCAGACTCGACTCCTCGAGTTGGTCTCCCACTGGACTCCAGAACCCAGTTACTTGTGCTCTCCTCCTTGGGTCTATCCTAGTGCGGAAAAGTAAATAATATACAAAAGGTGACATCAAACTCATCCCGGAAGTGCCCCAATAAAAGAATATTACAAACATTTAAATTTACATGAATGAAAATAAAAACTCTCATCTCACATAAAAAAAAACCCGGTTATTCAAAATGCGCCGTTCCAATATAACATATCCAGCAACACTTAACATCATATGTCATCAACGTAAGTAAATATGCGCATCCCAATTGTCGTTGACATCTAGCAACAAAACCGGCGATATCACATATTACACTTACGGTCACAGAAAAGAAAGTGTAAAACTACAACATTTGGAATCCACAATCTCTTTAGACATCGTAAATCCGAAATATCACATACTTCGCATTTCATGTCTAACTGTATGATTCCACATATTGTATCACATTCCAGATAAATAGAAAGTATTAAACTTTCCGATCGAATAATCAAATACCCAAGATTTCCATAATAGCTCAACACTTGAGCGGAGTTCATAAATTCCAGAATACGTCACAGTAGCAACGGTCCAGCCGTTGAAGGGTCAAGACAACGCATCACATGTGGCACGCCGTACTGCCCCAAACCCTAAGGTTCAAATGGCAGTTCAAGACGGTCACATAATCGAGTTAAGGTTTGTTGTCATCTAGAGGGTCCATCGCATCACATGCATGTATTTCCGAAACATTTAAACCCGAGAAAAATTCAACACTTGAATGTTTTTCGTGCCGGAAAAATTGAGTTAATGATATCCGTTCGAACATTTTAATACTTTCTAAATTATCCGGAATAACATAACAAAATTAAATTCTCCGATCGAATTGACGATTTCAAAATAAACCCCAAAATACTCAACACTAGAGTCAGTTTGAAAATACCCAGAAAATAGCACTTTCATATATTAGTATTACTGTGCAAAACCCAAATAAAACACTCATTGTACGACCGCGGTTCCGCGGCACAACCAGTCTATTGCCGCGGTTCCGCGGCCATCTGTACGGCTTACGTCACCGTTTTGCACAGTAATGCTTAAAAAACCCTGCTGAATTTTTTAGGTATTTTTAATTCTTAAAATACACAGTTTTGAAAAAATGTACAGAGAGGGGGTTAACTTCGACGTATTCGGGTTCGATCCGGGTTTTAACTTCGTTAACACATCACCTAATGTTCTAGCTAGGCTCTGATACCACTGTATGGTTACTAGGCACTCTAATAAGGTTTAAGGAACATCAAACGTGTCCATTTAAAATTTTAGCCGTGCCGAACAACCCTAAACAAGATCGTCGCTAGAATCATTAGGGTTT
The DNA here is from genome assembly GCA_030015575.1 of Agapanthus africanus. NCBI lineage: Eukaryota > Viridiplantae > Streptophyta > Magnoliopsida > Asparagales > Amaryllidaceae > Agapanthus > Agapanthus africanus. Next base: position 248,034,298 of record JASDDO010000031.1, on the reverse strand, counting down.
CATATGCTAGTAAACTATGTTTACAACTAAGTGAATACGATATAGAACCTTTGTAGATCGGTCCTTCACTTCTTAAACTCCTTGTTGAAGTCCCTTCGCTGCGATCGTGGTTCTCCCGGACCCTTGCATGGCTTCACGAGGCGATAGACGCGTCCTTGCTTGATGTCTTTGAGGCCGAAGATGATCTACGTCGAGGGGATGCCAACTCAAGCTTCTACTTCACTAATTTGAGAATTAGTGAAGCAAACACCCTAAACTAAAGTGCTAGTCTAGTATAGGATGGAGAAATAGGAAGTGGGTTCTTTTTAGAATTTTGTTTCTCACAATCGATCTCACTTTGGATCAAACCCTAGCAAGCCTTTTCTTTTTAGCAATGAAGAAGAAGAAGAAATGAAAGAGATGAGGATAATGATCAAGTGAGAAAGCTAACCATGGTGAGTGAGTATCATATACTAACTCTTGTAGAGACATAACCATAGCCAACACTTATGGTTGGGTTAAGAAATATCCATGGTAAAAAAAACTCAAGTGGACTTAGTCAATGCATCCACAAGCTTCATGCATTGATCTAATCCTCCACTTAATTTTGTAATTACTTAAAATATAAAAACCCAACATAATAGATAGCATGATGTAAGTCCCATACACCCAAGTCATGTGTATCATCAACCATGATACATTTAGAAAACACATTTTTAATATATATCATATATACATTAAAGTTGTGCTCATGTGAGAAAAATCCTAAAGTGAACAAGTGTTAGTTAATGTAAACTAGTATATCAAATATACAATTATACAATAAATTATTAAATCAACACTTGACTTAATAATCCGGTCATATAACATATAACCGACTAACATCCAATGTATCGTCTTATCGAATCAACACTTGATTCAATAACCCGGCTATATCATATATAACCGACCGATACAAAAAGTCGGGAGAATAGAATACGGTATCACATACACTCATCATTCTCGGTCTTGCACATATCACATATGCGCTCCTATTTCGTTTTGCCTGAGCCAGTAAAACCTCTATGTAGGACTCTAAAGACTCGTCAATACGCCGGCAGTAGGTGATGATCATATCAAGCACCCATAAGCCGTCAGCGGTACTAGCTGGACGAAACGTCTACCCGGGTATTGAGCGATCAGAAGATCAGTAAGCAAGCCCGCTCTAACTCCTATAAAAGCCTGCCGGTAACACTTCCCGTACAGTCCGGTCTCCTCGTCTGATATGTCGCATATCAAGTCTAGGGATGGTAAACGTCAGACCACAATAACCGATAAGTCGTGCCGATGTGAGGCTCATAACAGGTCGAGAAACTACTGGTAACACTTACCAGTAAATCTCTAAATCAGCCCTGGCCAGTGACTTCCCTGTTACGGCCAATCGAGCACAGCGCAACATCAACCCCCAATACCGGGAGAGACGAAACCCCTCCTATCGCTCATTGCCTCCATGTGACTCGGGACTGTACCCAAAAACCACCGTTTTGCACGCCCTTATGGACGTGGTAAGGTGGAAATCAAAGCACAGTGGGAATCACACAAGACTCTATGACGATCTCGGGTCTACAGACTAACCTGCACAAGTGTTACCAGAGAACTGCCATCTGACATGAGGTATAATACCATCTGGGAGTTCTCGGCGAGTCCGTCCAGTGCACCCAATCTCCAGTGAGCACCCGTATACCATCTCTGATGTCAAACACCAATGGATATGGGATCATTGTAACGTTTCAGAAATCGTTTTGCGAATTTTCCCGTTTTAGGGTAAAATTGTCGGTTTTTCCCGTTTTAACCCGATTTCGATCGAACTTCCGTATAAGCTTACCGGCACCTTTTTTAGGTAAAATAAAGCTTGTGCACGAACTTTAGGGGTATTTGGGAGGTTTTGGTTCAGATAGATTTTTTCCCAAATAAAATATTATTTTAAGCGGTATTTTGTGCATGTAAATCGGAAAAATTTTCTCTTGTGAATAAATTTATTTTTTTTGTCACTAAAATTATTTTAGAAGCTTCTTTTCAAATATCTAGATTTTTCTTTGTGCAAATGGATTTGGATTAAAAAAGAAAAGAAAAGAGTGAAAGGTGGAAAAATTGCTTTAATTTGCATTTATTACTCCTTTTCCTAGCAATTTCTTCACAAAAAAATTCACAAAAATACCCCCTCACCCCCTTGGCTATCCCTTCCCTTTCCCTTGCTGCCCCTTATCATTTCCACCCATTTTAAACTCTTTTTGCATCCAATAAATCATGAAAAATCCAAATAAAATCACAAAAAACTCAAATATATTCATTTTCCTTCATTCTTCTTCACAAAAGTAGCTAGGATCTTCATTCAAAACATCATTTTGGAGGAAAAGATGATGAGTTTGGTTTCTTGGTTTTGATCTTTTGTGGAGGTATAAAACCCTAACCCTAATCCTTTTTGTTGTTTCTAAATTTCTAATTAGTATATTAATTCTTTATTTAAGCTTTTAATTTTATGTTTGAAATTCAAGACTTGATTTTTATGATAATCTAGTTAGGGTAAAACTTGATTTATGTGTTTAATGTTTATTTGAAGTGTTAATTTGTGTTTTGGAGAAGATTAACCTAGTAGAAAATGTTAATTTTTGCTAATGAACACTTTGTTTAATTATGCAATTTTGCTTACTAGGTTTTTGCTAAAATTTATTTAGCAAGTGTTAAAAATATAGAAATGGTTTTTATAGCTTAGTTAAGCTATTTTAAGGTGTTTATAATCTCTATATATGCATTAGCTTGAAACTACTGCGAAATATTGCAATAAGTTGTTTACTAGATTTCGGGGGTTTTCCGACTTGGGTTCGATTGGTCGTTGCGAGGTTATATCTATTGTTTTCCTCGTAATTTTTGTATTGTGTTGCGCGATCGGGACGATCGGGGTCTAGACTTGTGTTTTGTAGTTTAGCGACCCCAATTAGGGTTTTTGGCCGATGTCGTGCGCGATAGATGCGCTAAGCGCGCAGTGTAATTTTCAGGGCGTCATTCTTGCGTTTCGATGTCTTTTCGTCGATGTAGGATATTTGCTTATGTGTTGTGTTTGTGAAATTTTAGGTTCGCAAGCGGGGACTTCAGACGCTACGACAAGGGAAAATAGGTGGTAGGCTTCAATTAGCCAGGAGCGTTGGTGAGTAGATTTAACATCTACAGGGGAATCGCCCGCATGGCGTTATGCGTCTGGGCTAGAGATGTTATTTCTGTCGCATATTCTATGTCATATTTAGAATTGCGCATTAACCCTATTACTTAGATATTGTTGTGCTTGGACTAGTATCCTTTGGACACTGCACATATTATTGACGATTCATGTTGCATGAGCACTGATTGTATGCTACACACACTGTCAATAATTGCCATGCCACACACGACCCACTTATAGATATGATATTGCTTGGTTAGGGACATTGAGACTTTGATTCATATTTTTTTACGCATTGTCTTATAGCATACCTGTATACCTACATGCTTACACATATGTTCTGACATACTTACATGCTAGTTACCTGTATACCTATAGAGTATTGTACCATTAGTGATAGGTACATGCACACTTTATGACATAGCTACAGGTATACCTTGCACACCTATTTCACTTATACCTAGGGGGTATCCTACATCATTACTTATAGGTAGATACATATATCTTGCTATACCTTTATGTTGCACATATATCTGGTTATAGCTACATGTTTACCTTTACTTGATATTATTTTAGAATTGGAGAGATTAGGAACCACATGATATTATATTAACTTGTTACAGTTAATTGCTGCTTTTCCTCTATATGCTCGCATTTCAGATTTATGATGCGTATACTTTATTCACGGATTTTCGCATTGAGATATGGATTTTTCAAGATGTTTTCTGGATTTGGGAACCGTGGTTGTTCATGAAATTATGCATTATTTGAAAAACCCGGTTTCCCTTGATATAATATTTCAGCAGCCACCATGAGATTTGTCGTTTACGATGTGTATACCCCACGCGAGGAAAGGAGGGGTCCGTGTGCGGGTACATGGCGGGGCCCGGAGGTACTCCGAAGCAAGAACGATGTCGTGGTGTCAGGCGATGAGGCTTAGGGGAACCATACTATCCGGTGACAGGACCAATGACTCAGCGGCTATCATGTGGATACCGACATGAGTCATGTTCGTATGGATACGTCTAGAGGCGAGGGTCAGAGCTAGGCACTCGAGCTTTTGGGATAGCGTATGATACGTACCTATCAGGATGTTAGTCTGGGAGACGGCATATGATAGATCAGTATTTCTGTGTCGATGCTTGGCACATTGGTTTCATGATTTTTCTAATTACTCCTTGTATATATAACAGGGGATTTATCCGCTGTTATATATACCCTTACACCAATATTAGTGGAATGGGACGCTAATATATGTGTATTGACCTCATCATATTTATTTATGTCATTATATTTAGGATGTTAGAATTTTGCTGGAGATTTGATTTGGGATATAAGAGATTCATTTGAGATTGGATACTGGATATATATGTGAGATCCACTTGATGTTGTACATTCGATATATATTAGATATACTTGATGATTGTACATTCGATTATTTGAGATATACTTGATATTGTACATACGAGATATGTGAGATATACTTGATGTTGAACATTCGATATATGTGAGATATACTTGATGTTGTACATTTGGGATATACGAGATATACTTGATATTGTGCAATTGAGGAGATGTGATACTTAGATGATATGAGAGCCAATTTGGGGGCTGATTTGAGGAATTGGGATTTCAATTGTCTTGCTGGATTGTGATCCTACCACGATGTCAGGATTCCGTGGAAATGACATACTTCACTCCATACCTCACCTTTATCTGTTTGTGCACTGCTTCATGTATTAGTAGTACCTGTTAGTGTACCTTTCATGATTGTTGCACATTTACTTTCTCATATCCCTATCGCATGATTATTGCATACTGTTGTCATATCATTATTGCTTTATATATATTGGTTGTACATGCTAGTGTACTTTCCATTATTCTGCATTCATATGACATGTTATTACTGTTAATTGCATATCTTAGATTCACGCTTTACGTGCATACTTGCGATTACCTGTATATGTTATTTACTATTCACGAGTTGGCAACTCACCCCCGTTGTGCCACAGGTGTTACATAGCGTTCCCCAGAGTAGTCGAGGCTGACTATTCATCTATCATCTTTTGCTATAGATACCGCATCGGCTCACAGTGTGTTGTTTTGTTCAGGTGGGTTTTGGTGGTGATCTGTATTTGTATTGTATATTCATTGTATCTGTACTCTCCATCTACTATTGTCATATTGACTTAAAGACTTGGTGAGGACGATGTTGTATATTATGTTGGATTCGTTGTCTTTTATACAGTTTCCTTTCTATCGTCTTCTATTTCTTCGCTACGGCGTCGTATATTTGTTATGGTGGTTGTTTTCCGCCTTTGGGCGTGGATTTTCTCCCGTTGGGGATGCTTTACTTTTTATTTATGTTGTACCCACTTTTGGGGTTGGTTTTTATAAAGGAGGTGCTGCCAAAATTTTAAAGGAAATAAAGTTGGACTTTTAATGAATTTGGGTTGTGATTTAAAAGACTTTTAAACAATATTTCTTATCTTTTCTTGTCTTTTACTGGTTTAGATTTCTGGGTTTTGGCTTTCTTTTACTGCGTTACGCTTGTAGAAGTTGCGTAGTATTAGGGCCGTCACGTGCTAATTTCGGGTCGTGACAAAGTTGGTATCAGAGCGCTAGGTTTTTACCTTACGGAGTGTAGGATGACCTTGATATGATGGAGTAGGTAGCTTAAGCAGAGTAACGTAGTGTGTGTATGTCTGCAGCATACTCACGATGCAGTACTCCGCCTAAAGTGACCTAAGTACAATTACTTCAAATTCCTTCCTTGATGATTCATATCCTTGTGATTCGATTTCCGTGTTCATATCAAATCCTATCCCTATTTATAGCCTTTGCCACCGATGACTATGGGGACTCAGTGAGGTGCAGCGAGGGCCGAGGTCAGAGTTGACTCGGGTGGGTCAAGGACTGACCAGGATGGCACGCTGGTTGCACAGGTGTAGACGGATCCGCCTTCGACAAATAGTATCGCTAGGCTTGTGGCAGAGATGCAGGACATGCGCCAGACGATGAGTTCATTGGTTGAGGCCATTCGAACGCAGCGACAAGAGGTTTTCAACCCTGCTACCCAGATGTTCCTTGCGATCAGCACACAGTATTCCGTCACCTACATAGCACAAGTGGATGCAGCCCCAGTTTACAAGACACGTACTCCAGAGACTCTGAGAGTTCCGGAACAGTGGAGGACTCGTACCGGTGTACCAACCCAGAGACAGAGGACTAGTCGTCGAGATAGGTTTTGTGACCGTTGCGGGAGTAGCAGAGGTTTGGGATGAGGGGATTCGTGTTAGCTAGATCAGCCGTTTGTTGTGTTAACTTCTGTCAGCGATTCTTTTGTTGCGCGACACGTATTTCAGTCGTATGCCAATCGGTTAGGAGATTCATCCGTCACTTGATCCTTCTAGAGATGTTGGATTTGACATTCTCCTTGGCATGGAATGGTTAGTTACGTGCTAGGCGTCTGTGGACTACCGCGAGGAAACAGTCAGGTTTGTTTTTCCGGCAAGTCAGTTCTTGTTGAGCAGGGGGACAGTGGTGCCGCCCCTCACAGCTCGAATTCAGCCTTTTTCGCTAGTCGGCTTTTGAGGTGAGGATGTCGAGGATTCTTGGCGTTCATTCATGATACCGGAGCAACAGTGGGTTTTTTGGACCGGGTTCTTATCGTGCGAGAGTTTTCCGACGTTGTTCCAGATGAGCCGGCGGAGCTTAGGGAGCTTAAGGATCAGCTGCAGAGTTGTTTGTTGGGGGGCTTGTGCGTCTGAGCGTTTCGCATTGGGGAGCTCCTATTTCTGCTCGTCAAGGAGGAAGACGACAGTTTGAGGTTGTGTATTGATGGATCGTCGATTGAACCAGCTTACGGTGCGGACATGTATCCTTTACCTCGCATTGAAGATTTCTTCGATCATCTCCCAAGTGCGAGACATTTTTTTCTAAGTTTGTTTGGGGATCAGGTCATCATTGTTGCGGGTTCGGAGTGATGACATTCCGAAGACTGCCTTATGTGTGCTACGGGCTTTGTGTGTGCTGGTGTGTCATTGGACTCACCAATGCCCTAGCAGCACTCGTAGATGTGATGAACCAGATTTCTTCAAGCCGTTCCTCGACCAGTTATAGTTGTGTTATTTACGACATTCTGGTCTATTTAATGTGCCTTGAGGGATAGGAGCAGCATTTGAGGATTTGATTTGAAGATACTGGGAGAGCCCCAGCGGTTTGCTAGATTCTCGGAGTGTTCTTTCAGGCTTGTTATGTTGACTCCTAGGTCTTGTAGTTACGGGAGACGGTTTTCATATAGTTCCGAGGAAGATTGAGGCCATACAGCTTTGGCCCAGACTTGTATACGGGACGGAAGTCCGCAGATTTTGGGCTTAGCAGGTTTTTACCGCCGTTTCATGCAGGATTGCTAGTGTAGTACTGCACCGTTGACTGGACTGACCTGAAAGGAGGTTTCTTTTTCTTTGGACTGAGGCATGTGTGCGGAGTTTTTCAGCAGTTGGAGTTTCGGTTAACAACTGCACCAGTTCCTCTTGCTTTTTTTCGGGCGACTTTGTTGTTTTAACTGTGATGTTTCGCGAGTGGGGCTCGATTGTGTACTGAAGTGACACTGTAGAGTTATCTCTTTTGCTTCCCTACATTTGGAGGAAGTACTAGCAGGAGATTCCACTCACGATCTGGAGATAGCCGCGGTGGTCTTGCATTGGAGATTTGGAGACACTACTTGTTCGAGAGTCGTGTCAGATTTTCACGGACTATCAGAGCTTAACGTACACCTTCCTGCAGCAGATTTCGATTGTTGAGATAGTCTTCTGCAGATTCACAGTTCTTGTGCGATCGTGGAGCACAGCTTAAGTTCATCTCTACTGAGGGGACAGCTTGCTCATGTCCGCGACCGACCACTTTTCCTTAATCGCTTTCGCGAGACACTGCCCGCCGATGCTCGTTCGTCAGAAATACTTGAGCATACTTGGCTGGGTAATGATTCGGAGTCCTTGATTTGTGACAAGTGTGTGATGAGTTTAGGGATGTGTTTGTGTACCTGATACTATTGGGTAGAGACTTGAAATCCTAGAGCAGGCACATCTGTCAACTCTCTGTACTCATTCAAGTTCCACCAGCATTTGACGTGACTTGTGAGATAGTTACGGGTGGGCAAGGATGTAAAGAGAAGTTTCGGATTTCATTTCAAGGTGTTGTCTTGTTGTGTGTTTTGGTTGAGCATCTGAGACCGGCTGGAGGGTTGCAACCTTAAACCGTTTCGAAGTGGGAATGGGAGCAAATCTCCATGAATATTCGTTGTGGCGTATACCCAGGTTTAGTCAGGGTGTGACTCCATTCGGATGCTTGTTGTCCGGTTATACTCAGTTTGCTCAGTTGTTCTTTGTTAAGTTTGTGTGTTGCACGGAGTTGCTGTATGGGTCGTATCCAATGAAGGCACCTTGTTCGCTTGCCATCTTGGGCAGGAGCTTCAGGAAGCCTTGGGTACTGTTTGAGCTTTAGCTCCGTCTTTCCATCCGCAAGATGATGGTTTTGTGAGAGCGGGCTATACCGACTCTAGAGGTTATACTCGTGCATACGTACTGAAAGTCTACGGTAGCGTCCCGGCCGTCTACAGACGCCAAATGCGGAACAAAAACTTTTTAACTGGCGCTATCGTATACTTTAACCCGGATCTGCCATTATTGCTAAACTAACAAACTGTAAAGAGAGTAGAAAGGTTATACCTAATGATCCGAGTCCTTCGTTCTTTAACCATCATCCCACGCTCCGTTGCGGTTGCTCCGATCTCGTCGATCTCCGATCTGCTCGTCCAGGTGGCACCACGTCAACGATTCTTTAAACGGGCTCCCGCCTCTGACTCGAGGCAACTCGGTCGTCAAGTTTGCTAAAAGAGACTACCAAGATTGATGTAGAGAATGAGTAGAAGACTTTGTCTCGTTCCGTCCAAAGCTATGGACGGACGGTTAATGAAGTTGCCAATTGATTCGGGTGATGGAATGAAATGAGCAATGAAATTTCCATACACCCCAAAACTATCATAATCTTTTCACCAAATGAAAAACCATGTGTAGGAGAGAGAGGGGAGGGGGCCGACTATCTTATAGAAGGTGGGGGGGGTGAGTGTAAGAGGAGGGAGGTGACCACAAGAACAAATATCATGTGTGAACACAAAGTGTGAACACAAAAAAAGAAACCAATGAAACATCAACACCATTCAACCTAGTCACCTCTTCTAGAAACTTTTAGAACCTTCCACACTCATCTCAAGAAAAGATAAATCCATTTTTAAACGAATGTTAAAAGACGGATAATAGAAAACTGGCAACTTCCAAAAGCGATCCCGAAACGAATTTCAGGATAACCCCGTAACCGTATAAATATACCCGCATCTGTATTACGACCGAATACAAATGCAACTGAGACAAAGATATTATATCTACTCAATATAATACTCGGATCCGGCTTAAACCAAAGCCGACCAGTATCATCTGCCCGAAATCTGACACGTGCGTAAACGCACGTGCATTTTCCGAACCCTGCCATAAAACCATACGGCCTCTACAACGTTTCGCCCGAACTTGGGAAACTGTCTGTGGGGGACTCTAATGACTCGTCAGTACCCTGGCAGTGGGTTTAACCATAAACCGTCAGCTGCACTAGCTATGCGTAACGGCTGCTCATGGACTGACCTCAAGGGAGGCCGATGAGAGAACTCATCCGGAAACCCTACTGAGCCTAACAGTGACAATGTATATACAGTCCGGTCCGTTCGTCAATGAGTATCGCATATCTTTCTAGGGGGCTAGTAACGTCAGACCCCCAATAGCAGTATAAGTCGTGTTGGAGTGTAGCCCAATAACACCCTGAGATACTACTGGAGTACCTACCAGTAAATCTCCTGCCACGGCCGTGGGCTTTGTGTAATGGCTCTCCTAGACACAGCACGATCTCGCCCCCAATACCGGGGGAGACGAATCCCCTGCCGATTCGCTCACGTGCCTCCATGTGGCTCGGGACTGTACCCAAAAACTACCTGTTTGCACGACTCCTTTGAGCCGTGGTAGGGTAGAAATCAAAGCACAGTGGGAACTCACACGAGACAAATGACGACCTCAGGTCGATGAACTAACCTGTACACATGTCACCAGGGAACTGCTATCTGACGATATGTATAATACCAACTAGCAGGTTCCCGGCGAGTCCTGTCCGGTGTACTCATAACCCAATGAGCACCTGTATACATCATAGGTGATCCAACTGACACCAGTGGCTTGTGAGACCGGCACTGCCCCTCGTCGGGGTCTCGACTGTATAAACTAGTCTACTCCGGAGTATCGATGCCCTGTCTCGAAACTCCCACGACTAGGGACCACAATTAAGGATATGCGTATAAACCACCCAACTCTCACGTATATGATCGCCATCATACTGTTGGTAGTAAAGCAAGATCCTAAGGGCTCTATAAAAGTGTAACATGTAATCAGTCACCTGAACATGTACACGACTGATAAAGGCAAACCAGATAGCATATTATCATCTCGAGTAAGACTGTCCTATCGGTATAGGTCCTCCGCAATCATTGCAATCACGTACCTGCGATCCAATAATTGACTCTGAGGGCACTACCTCCAATAATCTCCCACTTGCACTTAAGGCTAATTATTGCGATGTCGACTACTCACAGCCCGTGTGAAACCGAACATCCAACTCCTTTACTAATCAGTTTCACAAAGCCCGTTTGTAAAACTATTGTGTTCTAGAAATAGCCTCAGTGAGTGGATCCGCCTAGATGTTTCTTCTTATATCTCTCTTAATCTCAAGTTCGCGGAGAAAGCCATCTCCCGAATCGAGTAATACCTATCTTAGAATATGTCTAGATTTCTGATGGGACCTAGTTCATAAATGAACTCCAAACCCAAACTTCTTAGACTGTATCGATCACTGAACCTAATCAGTATCCTGCACCAAGCCTCCCACAGTATCCTCTTGGACCACCTGTCCATAATACTGTCCCTCGTCAGAGGGAAAACTATAACTCTGAGAATCACTCTGTCAACCAAGTCACCTTTGAAGTCTGGAATGATAATCTTCTCCCAAAGGAGGCTGCCGTCATCAAATCCGTAGAACATGCACTTATGTTCTAAAACTGCTTCCTTATGTTTCTCCAGGATTGGATTAATACAAACTTATTGCATCTAGTGCAAAAACAACATCTGGTGTGGTACTTGACATCTCATGATTGACTCAGTTGCCTAAGCAAGTGATCTGTCAATCATGCCCATCTCTCTCCCCTTTAGTCTGTAATACACCTTTAGAGAGGGTGACTCCATCACCTGCAGGTACACCACCATGCCATGAGTCATCTTATTCTAAAAACCATTAGAATACTGTCAAAGTAGCCACATTGGGAAACTACCCAAATCCAGATCTAAAACCATAGATCTAGAAACCAGAATGTCAAATATTATATCCATATCCTGTGTGGAGAAACAAGTGTGTGACGACCACAGCACAACCGATCGTAGTATAGGAATTTTACTTCCTATTCTGTGTAGGTCATCCAGATACCATGACATCACACCCTACTACCTTCTTAACAGATCCATCCCCTATTCTGATGAAGTCAAACCTATGACTGTCACATCAAAATTAGATGATCTATCTCCGCTATAACTGCTCTTGTCTATAAACAGACATAAGCTACTTGCCCACTATGCTTCCGCTGCTCCTACTGACTACGACAACCCGCTGGCAGAATAATATACACGTGCACTTCTAAAGCTAGTTTAGAACGACGCTATACTTAACCTCCTGCCGGGTCTTACAGTCTAGAACAACAGTAGTGTCAAGTCTGGGTAAACAAGAACCTCCCTGTCACCGTCCTTGAGGCTACCGGATTACCTCTCGGGTGTCTGAGGTTACCCACCATGCCAGCGGAGTGGCTAATGGAATGTCAAACCCAATTGAATATATAGGTCCTATTAAATTTTCCGTAATCATTCGCGGTTCTGGAATCACTTCCAGTTCTACCATACTCCCACTACTGTTTTCTGAAAAAAAAAATCCATTTCACTAAAACTGTGGCGAGTCAAGAACAATATCACTATTGATCTTCCAGATGGTAAAATATCAACCCTCGTCATAGCCAGGGTCAACCCACAAACAGCCATTACAGAAACGTGCCCTGAGTCATCCAGAGTCTGGTTTTAAGCATAAGCTGGACAACTCCCCGTAGCTTAACATCTTTTAAGGTACGAATTATTCTATATCCCATGTAGAAACTTTGGCACTTTGTTTAATTGGAACCAGATTCAAATCATGCAGCTGTCTCCAGTGCATATCAACTTAATGGAAAGAGTCTAATCAGCATTACTCAACTTAGGAATCCATCCAATTATGAGTAACTTGAAAAAGAAACAAGTTTCTCAAAACCATTACTATCATCTAAATACCAATCACAAGAATCTACATCTTCGATCTCTTTGAAGAATCCCGATACTTGTGACACCTGGTTCTCTACTTTATTCTTATACCCACAACTTCTCAAAACTTAGACCTTGTATTTCTACGAAACACTCGTCTAATAAATAGAGAAGTCATAAGTAAACAGAACATAGTACGAGGACCTACCCCTTTGTCCTGATGGACACTTGGACAACATACAATACTCCGTATAAGTCCGCTGAGTTGAATAACTCAAAACCTGTGCGTCGTAGGTTGAAAACTGTACCCTGGCGATTTCCTCAAATATCACCAATTACAACGAATTCCGATATAAGGAGGATAATCACCCATTTCCCAATAACTTACTCCCACTCATCATCTGTAAAACCATACAGATATGAGAATGAAACCTGGTAAATACATACCCTTGGAGTAAGTATCCAATCGGGAATACAGTTTTCCTTTAACAATGCACTGAAACATGAAAATGTTTCCTAGGGGTATTTTGGTATTCATAGTAATGCCTCTTCCATAATCCAATTCATGACTTCAACCGTATATTTTATTGCCATCTCTCCAAATCCCTTTATTTGTCATTAGTCATTACCTTCTATACACCATGGTTAGGCTAAATGGTTTTCTTCCCTCCCTACCGTTCGGCACCAGCCTATGGTTTGGAAGAAGACTATCCAGTAAGCATAATAGGTGTACCCTCCTAAACCAAGGAGTACTCACATCTTGAGAGAAGGTGATGATAAAAGACAACTGAATAATACCTTATTCCTTTAAAGGTGAAATAGGAGTGGCGATGAAGTACGCGGTTTTGGTCGTGAATGATAACAGTCGCAATTTATTTTGCCCTCTTTCTAATCCCTTTATTTTGTCTTTACATATTACCTTCTGCACACCCTACTTAGGCTAATTGGTTTTCTTCATTCCCTACCTTTCGGCACCTGCCTATGGTTTGTAATAAGACTATCCAATAAGCGTAATAGGTGTACTCTCCTAAACCAAGGAGCTCTCGCAACCTGAGAGAAGGTGATAATAAAAGACAACTGAATAAACTAATTCGATTTCTCCTGAACCTTGATCCATCCTCGAAGAAGTCCCTTCGAGTTCGTATATAACCATACGATGGATCTATCAAATGGAAGTGGATGTCCGTAGTAATACGGGATGTTCTGAGAAATGCAAAGGGTAAATGAAGGAGTGGCAATGACTTATGCAACTCAGACAATCCAAAAGCCAGTATTTTAAGAAGGTTCGGTCAACTTGGTCACTGAGTCATAGTCTAGGGTCGGTCAAAGGTTGCTGCCAAAGAGAGAGAGAAAAGAAACACTCTGCGTGCACTCTTGTTAGTGTATATGTCCTAGAGGCCATTACTGTATCATACTAGTTTGTATATTACTTGATGGAAGTTTGGGATATTCACAGTTGTATATACAATCTTGCTCGAAATGGTAGTATGCTACTTGGTTTGTCTCTACTTCAATATGTGCATGTGTTTCTTTTAGCATATCGCTTATATACATATTAGTAGAGCCCTTAGGATCTTTGCTTGATTACCAGCGTTGTGATGGCGCTCACACTCGTGGGGGCTGGGTAATCCATAAGCACATCCTTATACCGGTCTCTAGTCCTTGGACTATCGAGACAGGTCATCGATACTCCGGAGTAGACTAGCGTATGCGCTTCTCATCCCAGTGTGGGAGACGGTCTGTCCCACAGCCGTCAGTACGTCGTACTTGAGATAGTATACGGGTGCTCGTTAGGTTACGAGTACACTGGACAGGACTCGTCTGGAACTGTTGGTTGGTATTATACCTATCGTCAGTTATCAGTTCCCAGGTGACATGAGTACAGCTTAGTCCGCTGACTTGACACTGTCACTTCGCCTCGAGTGTGTTCCCACTGCACTTTGATTACTACCCTACCACGGCTCAAAGGAGTCGTGCAAACAGGTAGTTTTTGGGTGCAGTCCCGAAGCACTTGGAGGTAGTGACAGTTAGACAGGATTCGTCTCTCTCGGTATTGGGGGTTGACATCGCGCTGTGTCCAGGAGAGCCATTACACAAGTAGTCCCTGGCCAGGGCAAGCGAGATATACTGGTAGGTTTCCAGTGTTATCTCAGGGTGTTCTGGGCTACACTCCGACACGACTTGTACCGCTATTAGGGGACTGACGTTCGCCGCCCCCTAGGCCCGCCATGCGATGTATCAGACGAACAGACTGGACTGTACGGAGACTGTCACATACAGGCTCAGTAGGAGTTCAGATGGGGTTACCTCGTCCGTCTTCTTATCGGCATCTACCTGGGGACCGTTACGTACAGCTAGTGCCGCTTGCGGTCTGTGGTTAAACCCACTGCCAGCGTAGTGTCGAGTCTTTAGAGTCCCACACAGAGAGCTATTCGCCTTTAGGAAAAATGAGTAGAGGTCACATGGTTTTGCGACAGGGTTCGTTCACATCCACGCACTTGTGCACGTTTGCTGTCCGGACAGCTTATACTAGCGGGCTTTGGTTTAAGCCGGATCCTAGTATATGATTTGGGATTGGTTTTATCTCATTGCATTCGTGTTCCTCGGATCACGAATACGGGTGCGTTTGCACAGTTGCTTGAGACAAAGGGAGAGGACTTTGATTAGGGTTAATGACCATTGTCATTTTATTAACCCTAATGCTTATGTGTGTATTATGGTTAATTGATATTAGTTTAATATAATTGTGCATGGTTATGGTTGTTGACCATTTGACATTCTTGACTTGTTGACCTAGGTTGACACTTTGACCATCATCATTTCATTTGGAAGATGCTCTTTGATCCTTGCAATTTGCATTAAAAATGAAATGATAATGGTCATGTCTTGATTAAGCCATGACAATTATCTTACTAATTATCAATTTATAATAATTCTCACATATATGTGAGAATGCTTCATATTTTCTCTCATTCTATCATTTACTTTCTCTCTCTTGCTCTTCCTCTTCCTCAAGCTCTCCCCTCTCATGTGTTGAGAGACACTTGAGCTTGAGAAAAACCTCTTCTTGATAATCTCTACTCTCATCTAGGGTTCTAGGATTAGCACTTCTAGCACCCTAGTTACTTCTAGCTTGGAGTTGAAGCCAAAGGTTGAGGCTTTCGGGTGGATCCTTCTTCGACGTGAGAAGACGACAAAGGTGATCCCTTTCTACTACTCCAAGAAGCAAGAAGAGAAGGACATAAAGCCCTAGGTATAACCATTCTACCCTTTAGCTAGTTTCTAGTTAGCTTTAGCTTGTTTTTGTTTAGCAAAGATCCTTCTTTGTCTAGTCCGTGTTGCCTAAAGTAGTAAAAATCCAATTTTTATTCCGTTTTCCGCCTCCCCGCAAGCACCGGGATGGGAAACATGGACTTACAGTGGTATCAGAGCCTAACTAAACATAAACTAGCTAGGTAGTGAAGTGTATAGGAGTTCGATCGGAAAAATCGCAAAACTACGAAAACACAAAACCCTAACTTTATGTTAATTTTTTTTCTGTTCAAAATAAAATAAATCATACGTCAAAAATCATCTCAGGGTTTTGCGAAGAAAGCCACCAAAAAGGATCCAGTGAATCGTTCAAAGCGCCGCGGTTCCGCGGCAATAGTAAGCTATTGCCGCGCAACCGCGGCCGTTTTGACTCGGTTCTGGGTCGAGTTTGGTGCAGTGTTCTTCTGGCTTGGTTTTGGGATTTTTAAGATGGTTTATTTGTGCCCAGGTTTTCCAGAAAAGAAATTTATTTTTGGGGGCCTATAAATCCGTATTTTTTATCGAACTTCACTACATTTTGACTAAAGGGTTATATCTGTGATGTTTATATGTATTGAACGTCGGCTAATCGCTATATGTCGATTAGTGGGGGTTATACATATCTGTGATCTGTGTTTGATGCTGGCATGTATATATGAACGCGTTGGATTGTCGCGGGTGAATAGCCGGGGTGGATGTGAGATGAGTGTTTCTTTTTCTTTCATTCATTGTAATATGTAAATTGATGTAATAATATTTGTATGGCCGCACAACCGGGTCGGGGTTGTAGCCGTCATTGTATAATTCTTTTTACTGTTTTTGCTCCTAGGATAGACCCATGGAGGGGGTGCACAAACTACCGGGTATCTCGAAGTGCCGAGTGGCCTACTCACGGTGTTGAGGGAGGTTGCTTCGCTTCGGGTACTTGACGGGTAGTTTGCCGCACCCGTAGGGGTCTTGGGTGGGGTATTTGTCTATTCACCGCGACCGTGTAATCCGCTTTTCGTTGCAGGCTCGAACGGATTGCGGATTCCTAGTATATCTAATGTATTCATCTGTGATCTGTAATGTCTGTCATTGCTATATATTTATATACTATAACTATTTAGGCGTTGCTTATGTTTTACAGCCGCGCTAGCCCAGCCCCCGCTCTGTCGTTAGTTAAGTAATCTAACGGGTGATGACGGGGCCCCGTGGCGAATGCGAATGGCATAAGCGTACGTCATATTTTGGTTGTTTTCTGCAATGGTATGGTTAAATGATAGGACGCATTAAAAGAACTAATGCAAGAAAATAAACCAAGTAAAAGTCGATTGGAACACTTTGAAAACCACTCGGTTCTTTTAAAAACTAAACTTTTAAATGCGGAGCTTGAACCACTCCTTTTAAAAGCTATCTCGTTCCATCGATTATATCAAGTTCACTACGTTCACGGTTTCGCCAAAACGATTCGTAGCCCTCCATCATTTCAGTTAAATATTCGGTAGTATTCAAGCTATGTATTTTGACCCCATGCCAAGGCATAGTGATTGGTAGCTGCCGGATATTTATCTGTTGCATAGATAGAATGCGTTGGTTTGAGACAGTCGTACTGCCATTTTGGCCTACATCAAGGGTAGGTACGGGTGGGTTCAAATTAACCGGGATAATGATGGAAAGAACTTGACATGTGACTTATGACATTTTGACCTCACGCCAAGGTCATAAGA
The DNA here is from genome assembly GCA_030015575.1 of Agapanthus africanus. Taxonomy (NCBI): domain Eukaryota; kingdom Viridiplantae; phylum Streptophyta; class Magnoliopsida; order Asparagales; family Amaryllidaceae; genus Agapanthus; species Agapanthus africanus. The sequence continues at coordinate 248,016,695 of JASDDO010000031.1, read as the reverse complement.
GCATGGGGCAAAAATCCACATCGGGAGATTCATAAGTACTGAAACTTGCTAGCGCTGCATACCATTTGGAGTGTGATAATTCTGGTAGGATTCCTTCGGTTTTATCACGCGATGATATTTCGATCCCGATCCTACTGTGAGTATATGCTACTCCTCGGGAAAACTCTCACTTAACGATCAATGCTATAAACCTAGTAGGTGTCTAGAAAGGTGTTAGCGGGGATACGCCACCAGGGAAAAGAGGTTCTTAAATTAAGGAACTTCGCGAAAGCGTTGGAAAACCTCCCTCGAAGTACCGACACTGGCCTGGCTGAACGGTTAAGCAAGTATTGTACGGTGAGATTGATCCCGACCAATCCTTTCTTTACGGTTTGAGAAGGTATTCGAGAGACAGTGGGAGCCATCCAGTTTAGACAAACTAAAAACCACTCTAAACTTGCAAGAGCATCATTCTAAAGTGTCTCTTTTCTCTCTCCTAATTGCAGCGACCATTCCACATGACCGGACTTAAGTTATTACTAGATAAAAACATACTGACAGGTCCAAACTACAATGATTGGCTCAGGAATGTCAAGATGGCAATCACTTACGACAAGTTGGGGTATGTACTTACCACCAAAGCTCCCCCTGTCTCAGGTCCCACCTCCAGCGTTGCGGATAAGGAAATCCGTAAGACATGGGAGATCGATTGCGCGAAGGACAAATGCCTCGTGCTTGCCTCGATGGACAATGAACATCAGAGGAGGCATGAGAATATGGACCTAGAGTCCATATTTCTCCATACAAAAGAACTGTATGGAGAGCAGTCTCGTATCGCAAGATACGAAGTGTCGAAGAAGCTATTTTCGGCAAGATTGGCCGTCGGATCATCGGTAGCGGAACACGTGCTTAAGATGATTGGCTACATAGAGGAGCTCGCGGACTTTGGGACCACGTTGGAGAATGAACTCTATACTGATTTGATTCTCCAGTCCCTTCCTTCCACTTACGCCTAGTTTGTCTTAAACTTTAACATGCAAGGAAAGGAGGTTGAACTTTCCGAACTTCTGAACATGTTGAGGAGTGCTGAGGGCACCCTAGTGAAAGGTAGGGAGACATCCACTTTGTTTGTAGGAGGATCTTCCTCTTCTAGATCCAGGGCGAAACCCAAGGGTAAGAAGAAGAAAGCCCCCGCCAAACCAAGAGGCGGTGTCAGTAAAGTGGATACGAAGGGAAAGGGAAAGGAAACAAAGGTAGCGGGAAAGCTGGTGGGGAAGGAAGAATGCTTCTACTGTCACAAAAGTGTCACTGGAAACAGGATTGCAAGGCTTGGAAGGCCAGAACACAGGATTTGAAGCGAGTTGTGGCTTCAGCTTCAGGTGTGTATGTTATTGAAAACTGTCTATCAATAAACTCTACTTCCTGGGTATTGGATATCGGATCAGGATCTCATATCTGTAATTCTTTGCAGGCGTTGAGAAAGCGTAGAGTTTTGAAGGCAGGTGACATGACCATCAGAGTTGCAAACGGTGCTAGCATGGATACTGAGGCCGTGAGGGACTATCACCTGGGATTGTCGGATGCACACTTTTTGGTTTTGCGTAGTTATTATTATGTACCAAATGCAACCTGTAATATCATTTCTGTATCTTTATTATCTAAAGAAGGTTATGAATTTGCATTTGTAAGTAATGTAGTGAACATTCACCTTAATCAAGTTTTGATTGGGTCAGGTACATTGAACAACGGTATATACGTTTTAAACCAACCACAGATTTTCAATGTCCAGAATACACACAAAAGAAAGTCTCCAGAAATCAATAAAACTTTCTTATGGCATTGTAGACTGGGTCACATCAATGAGAGAAGGTTGATTAAGTTACATGCAGAAGGATATTTGGATCCGTTTGAATATCAATCGTATGCAACTTGTCAATCCTGTCTCAGTGGAAAGATGACAAAGACTCCGTTCACTGGACACGGAGAAAGAGCGAGCGAGCTCTTGGGACTCGTACACAGCGACGTGTGCGGTCCAATGTCTACACATGCATGAAGCGGTTATTCTTACTTCATTACTTTTACGGATGACTTTTCAAGGTACGGTTATGTCTTCTTAATGAAACATAAATCCGAGGCTTTTGAAAAATTCCAGGAATATAAGAATGAAGTAGAAAAACAAACAGGCAAAAGTATCAAGGCACTGAGATCTGATCGAGGTGGTGAATACTTGAGTGCCGAGTTCCTGGGTTACTTAAAAGAGAATGGAATTCTCTCTCAGCTTACTCCTCCATACACTCCGCAACATAACGGTGTATCGGAGAGACGGAACCGAACCCTATTGGATATGGTATGGTCCATGATGAGTAACGCTGAGTTGCCACGATCGTTCTGGGGATATGTGCTAGAAACAGCTTTATACCTTTTGAACCGAGTTCCCACTAAGACTGTGCCTACCACACCATATGAGTTATGGAGTGGGAAGAAACCCTATCTTCAATACCTGAAGATTTGGGGATGTCCAGCTTATGTCAAAAAGCAACATGCGGACAAACTAGAGGCACGCTCAGTACTGTGCAAGTTTGTGGGATACCCAAAGAACTCTAGGGGGTATCTTTTCTATTACGCAGAGGAACAAAAAGTCCTTGTTTCTCGTAATGCCCATGTTCTGGAACATCAGTTCTTAGAAAAAGAAATAAGTGGGAGCACAATAGAAATGGAAGAAATTCCTGAACCACGAGCTATTACTGAAAGCTTAGTAGAACCAGAGGGTTCGAAAGATCAGGACATTCCCACGTCACTCCGCAGGAGTAGTAGGCAGTCTCATCCGCCTGAGAGATACTACGGTTTTCTCATTGACGGGGATAGAGAGGATTGCATCATAGATTGTGATGAGCCTACTAGCTTCCAGCAAGCCATTCAGAGCGTCGACTCGGTAAAATGACTGGATGCAATGCGGACCGAAATGGAGTCCATGTACACCAACAAAGTATGGACGTTGGACATTGCTCCTGTAGCGTCTTGAAAAGTCGTTTTGGTGTTTTTCTGAAATTCGGTGAAAATTCGGTATTTTTCCGAAAACCGTCTTTCTCGTTATTTTGCAGTTTAGGGCTAATTATACCTAAAATGGATAGGTAATTGCTTGTTTTTAGTATCTAATGAGTTACTTATGAAATTCTGGTCGCTTAAAATTTTTTCCCTATTTTTCAATTTTTTAATATTATTTTAAACCGGTAAGAAAATACATTAAATTAGCGATAAATACAAATTTTTCCGGGCTAATTTTAATATTTAAAATTATGATAATTAAAATCTAGTTGTAACATAAATTTTTAGTATTTTATATTGATTTTTAACAAATTTTTATGATAGGAAACGAATTTATTGAATTTTAAGCTAAAACTTGCAATTTTTGACTTGTAGGGGGTCTTTTTGCATAAAATTTATTTTGTAAAACCCCATTCACCCTCCCCTAACCCCTAGGCCGGCCCTACCTCAGTATCAAGCCCACAAAATTTTTTCCCATCTCATTTGAACAAAATGATATGATAAAGGGTTATTTATATATTTATTTGAGGTAAGGGTATTATGGTAATATAAGAGAGTTGACTTGGACTTTTTTTCCCCACTTCCCCACACTTCTCCCCACTCCCTCACTGCTGAATTCCAGCAGAAAAAACAGCCCCAAAAATCTCCACTCTTCTTCCATCAAAGTTCATCCAAAATTTGCTCCAAAAATCCACAATTTATTCAAAATTCAAACCAAATCCTTCATCCATTCTTCTTAATCTTTCTTGCATGGATCTTGGATGCTAGGAGACCATGTTTGGAGTCAAAATTTCTTGCTAGATCTCTAGATCTAGAGGTATAATCCTTACCCATTTAAATTCTTTTGGTTAGATTTCTTTAATTGGGTTGTTTTAGTGTAAATATTAGTGTTAATTTCTAGTCTAGGTTTTAAAAGTTCATGGCTTGAAATTTTAATTAGGGTTTAGAAAACCATTAATTAGTTAATTAAGTTATTTTGTTATCTAATTTTATGCAAACTTAATTTAAGAGATTACCTTGCTTAAGTGGACATCGATATGTGTTAAATTATGTTGTTCAAGTGTGAAATTGGATTTAATTGATGGTTATAAAAATCAAGAGAGGGTTGTTTATGGAAAAATATGATTTGAAGCATTGTAATGTGTTATAATTAATGTGATTGTGGTTAACTAGTTATGCGGTTACATGTTATACTAGGTTGTAATCCTTTTTGTCGCAAAACGGCGATGTTGCGCCGATTTTTGGAATGTTTGTGCTTACTAGTTTTGTTATAAAATTATGTGATGAATTATTTTGGATATCTTGATGATTGTGTTGGCTTATCCTATGACATTTAGGATGTGTGAGTGCGGTTTCTTTGAGTGGTCAGGTTTTAGTTTAGCCGGGCGACCAAATCGGCGATTTTTGGCAGTTTTTGCGATTTTCACGTATGTTCCGCGCACCTTGTGCACGTTGTACCTAGCTTGTGAACTATGGTATTTCCATTAGGGAATTGCGTCGTTCTTGATATGTAACGTTATGTCTTGTATTGATGTAAATTCCAGGTTCGGTCGCGGAGGCTTCGGACGCGGCACGAAAAGGGGAAGCGGTGATCGGACGTAGCTAGCTGAGGATTTCTGTGAGTAGATGTAACATCTACGGGGGACTATCGTTGGATGGCGCAAGCCGCCCGATAGTTTTAGTAACTTAAAAGATTCTTAGTAATGTTAGTAATTAGGGGTGTAATACTTGTATGATTATTTGCTGCATCCATGCATTATATTGACATACCTATGCGAAACCATTTTATAGGACACCTGCACCATTGCCAGGGTTTTTATATGCAGCACGAGCACTATTCATGCTTACACACACACCCTGGTAATTGCCATGCCACCACACTAGATAAGCTTTAAATTTAAACCTTTTACTAATTGATATTTAAACTTGTGCTATTGCCTTTAATTCCTTAAAATGAAACCGTAGGATTGCTATTCATGTGCATGTACTTCATCATATTAATTGTTCATGCCTAATCTATTAATCACATATCGCAACTTGATTATTGATACCATATGCATTCATTATCATTGACATATGCACTTATGAGGATTTCTTGAGATTTTATGATATTTCTGGATTTCGGGGGAAAGCCGCAAAATTTCTAAACTTATTATATTTTTACAATATGTAAATTGCGGTTTTCTAGTGATGTAAGTGTCGTCCACCATGAGTTTGCTGTGGTTTTGGAAATCCGTGTCGAGGAGTGGAGGAACCGTCACGGGTACATGGTGGGCCCGGTAAGGTACCCCGGGGCAAGAGGAATGTGGTGTTGACGTTGAGCCTGGCAGGGGACGGATTACCTACCGGTGACTGTTTGGGACGGCGGATATCCAGAGGATACCGACCGTGGCCGCAAGATGATGAGATATTGATATTTGAGATGGGTCAGCCGGACAGCTGAGGCCAGAGATACATTTATGAGATTTGAGACAGCTTTTGGGTGTCGTTGCTGGACACCGGTTCTCGTCGATTCTTTGAGTATTATGCTGGCATTCTAAAAGAGTTTCAAAAACAAAAAGAGATAAATGTTTCTTATATATACCTATTGAGACCTCAGATATTCATGTTGCATACATATTCGTACACTGATGTTGTATACACACCTGCTAGTGCACCCATTCATACCTGTATTTTAGATGCTAGGATGCTTGTGTGCATGCATACGATAGCCTTTGTAGGTGTTATTTATTACTCACGAGTTGGCAACTCACCCCCGTTGTGCCACAGTCTTTTGCAGGTCCGCTCCGTCAGTTCAGTAGCGGCGGGCGCACTTGTTCTTTTTCCTCCTTTGCCTGGACTCGAGGCTTTGCTCTTAGGTGGGTTATGTTACTATTTTTGTACCACCTTGTATACTCTTTGTATCTAGTGCACTCCATCTACTGTATCTACCAGTATTGTTGTATATTGACTTAGAGATGAGACTGTGAGGTTTGTGGACTTTTATGCTGTATTTTGGGGTCGAGCTCACTTGAGTCGACATGCTGTTTTTCTTATGCTTCATTATGATTATTTTGCATGCTGTCGTTTTATATTGCGTGGGATTTGTGACCGCCTTGTGGCGAAGAGCTAGCTCCCGCTTGGGGATGCCCTATTTTGTTGGATTCATATATATTTTGTTGTACCCATTTTGGGGGCCAGTATTTACAAAGGAGACTCTGCCGAAATTTTCGGAAAAATTGGTATTGTTTTTAAAAAGGGTTTTACATGACTTATTTGATAAACTCGCTTTCAATTGAATGGGTTTTCTTCACTCTTTTGCTTAATTGGTTTTGTTTTCTGGGCTTTGGCTTACTTATTTTACGGACGTCTTTAGACGTTTCGTAAACTTAAGTGCCAGTCACGTTCCGTACCCTGCGGGTCGTGACAAAGTTGGTATCAGAGCGATAGGTTTTACCTTTTTGAGTGTAGGATGACCCTTGGTAGATGGAGTAAGTGACTTAAGCAGGGTAACGTAGCGTGCGTATGTCCGCGGCATACTTGCGATACGGTACTCTGCCTAAGTGACTTTAGGATATACTTGCTTGAAATTCCTTCTTCAATTCCGTGTATCCTATGGTTCTATTGCACTGTTCTTATCATCCTGTTCTCAGAACAACCACTTGGCCACCGAAGGCTATGAGAGCGCAGAGAGCTGCCGCCAGAGACGAGATTCGAGCTGGCTCGTCCGAGACTAGGACTGAGCAGGGTGGTATGCCTACACCGCAGGGACAGACCGATCCACCTTCCCCAGGCCGTATGGATAGGCTCGAGACTGGTATGGAGGAGTTGCGACAGATGATGGGAGGCATGCAGGAGCTACGTCAGATGGTAGGATCCCTAGTTGCAGCCAGTCGTACACCGAGGCCGGATGACGTACCTACTACATCACAGACGACCATGATACCTGCTCCTACTACTACCACCGTGGCCATTCCGGTTTCGCTACAGGATTTCATGAGGCTGAGACCTCCAGTATTCACCGGCACCGAGGCAGCGGAGGACCCACAGACGTTCCTTGACAGTTTAGCCAGGATCTGCCGTTCGCTGAGATGTTCAGATGATCGATGGGTAGAGCTTGCGAGTTTCCGACTAGAGGGTCTCGCGCAGACATGGTGGGAGTCAGTCTTGAGAGGTCGAGCTGCAAGTCTGCCGCCTATGACTTGGGTCGAGTTTACAGTGGTCTTTCTAGCCCGTTTCCTCCCAGAGAGCGTTCGTGACGCCAGAGCTCGCAGCTTCGAGGCCTTAGTCAAGACACCTGGGATGACGGTGTCTGAGTATGACATCCAGTTTACGCAGTTATCCTGATATGCTCCGTATTTGGTGGATACCGAAGAGAAGATGGTGAAGAGGTTCGTACAGGGACTTGATGCCCAGCTATATCTTGCCATTGGCGCCCAGCACTACGACACTTATTCAGCTGCTATGGATACGGCATTACGGATGGAAGCACGCATATCACAGACTTCGGCCGTTTCTGGGCCGAAGAGGATTCGCACCGATGTACCGTCTCAGAGGCAGCGCGCCAGATTCTTCCCGAGAGATAGGCCTGGCAGAGGATTTGGACGGGGACAGTTATATGGTTCTTATCCCCAGGGACAGCAGCCGTCGCCAGGGTGTTTTGGGTGCGGGAGTCCGCATCATCTTGTCAGAGACTGTCCGGCGAGACGACAGGGAGCAGCGACAGTTCCGCATGTGACCCTACCACCATCACCACCCCCTCCTCAGAGAGCCCTACTTCCTACCACCGGCGATGCTCCACGCCAGTTAGGTGCACCCAGAGGCCGTGGACGCGGCGGTCCTGTTCAGAGAGGACGAGGAGGCAGAGGCCGAGGTCGAGGTCAGCCCGCTATCGGTGGAGGACAGGCCCGAGTTTTTGCTTTGACACCGCAGGATGCGCAGGCATCCAATGCCGTTGTGACAGGTACCTTGCCAGTTTGTTCTTTCGACGCACGGGTATTATTCGACCCAGGTTCCACACATTCGTACGTATCTACACACTTTGCACCGATGTTGGGCCGTGAGTCGTCGTCGTTAGATCAGCCGCTTGTTGTTGTTACTCCGGTAGGCGAGTCGTTTGTCGCTCGTTTTGTTTTTCGTTTGTGTTCCGTTCATATTGGGGAGAGGGATTCATCAGTTGATTTGATACTCCTCGATATGTTGGACTTTGATGTGCTTCTGGGCATGGATTGGCTAGCCACTTGTTATGCTTCGGTGGACTGCCGTGAGAAGGCAGTCAAATTTAGCTTTCCGGGAGAGCCAGTCCTTGTTATTCGGGGAGACCGCAGTGTCACCCTTCCCAGCTTAATTTCGTCTCTTCGCGCTGGTCAGCTCTTGCGGAAAGGATGTCAGGGATTCTTAGCGTGTATTTATGATACTCGAGCTGCAGAGGTTCCGTTAGACCGGGTCCCGGTAGTTTGTGAGTTCCCTGATGTTTTCCCTGATGAGCTACCTGGGCTACCGCCTGAGCGCGATGTTGAGTTCTGCATTGATTTGATTCCCGGTTCGGGGCCTATTTCTATACCGCCTTATCGGATGGCCCCGGCAGAGCTTCGAGAGCTGAAGGATCAGTTGCAGGATTTGTTAGATAAGGGGCTTATTCGACCGAGTGTTTCTTCGTGGGGTGCTCCGGTCCTGTTTGTCAAGAAGAAGGATGGAAGTTTGCGCTTATGTATCGACTACCGCCAGCTGAACAAAGTTACCGTTCGGAACAAATATCCGTTGCCGCGCATTGATGATTTGTTCGACCAGCTTCAGGTTGCGGGGTATTTTTCGAGGATCGACTTGCGATCAGGATACCATCAGCTGCGAGTTCGACAGGAGGATATACCGAAGACAGCTTTCCGCACGCGCTACGGCCACTACGAGTTTTTGGTGATGTCGTTCGGACTCACCAACGCCCCAGCAGCATTCATGGATTTGATGAACCGTACATTCAGGCCGTATCTTGACTTGTTCATCATCGTGTTTATCGACGATATCTTGGTGTACTCCCGGAGCAGAGAGGAGCACGAGCAGCACTTGCGGATTACGTTACAGACTCTGAGGGAGCACCAGCTGTTCGCGAAGTTCTCCAAGTGTGCATTCTGGCTGGACAGCGTCGGATTCTTGGGTCACGTGGTTACGAGAGACGGCATTTGTGTGGACCCGAAGAAGATTGAGGCTGTTCAGCAGTGGCCCCGACCTACATCGGTTACTGAGATCCGTAGTTTTCTAGGCTTGGCGGGCTACTACAGGCGTTTTGTTCAGGACTTCTCCCGTATAGCTGCACCGTTGACCGGTTTGACCCGGAAGGGAGTTCCTTTCGTTTGGACAGAGGAGTGCGAGCACAGTTTTCAGCAGCTACGGACTTGTTTGACTACGGCGCCGGTATCATCTTTGCCTTCGGGATCAGGCAGATTTGTTGTCTACTGTGATGCTTCGCGAGTGGGATTAGGATGCGTATTGATGCAGCATGGCCGGGTGATCGCTTATGCTTCTCGGCAGTTGAAGAAGCATGAACAGAACTACCCCACTCATGATTTGGAGATGGCTGCAGTGGTCTTTGCACTGAAGATTTGGCGACATTACCTGTACGGCGAGTCGTGTCAGATATTCACCGATCACAAGAGCTTAAAGTACATATTTCAGCAGCGAGACCTGAACCTCAGACAGCGTCTTTGGATGGAGTTGGTGAAAGACTACGACTGCGAGATCTTATATCACCCCGGCAAGGCAAATGTGGTGGCAGATGCGTTGAGTAGGAGGCCCGGGGGTAGTCTATCCTTTTTGCGCGCAGTGCAGAGGCAGTCGTCAGCAGATTGGCAGATGTTATGCGACAGCCGAGTTGAGTTTGAGTTCACTCAGACAGGGGGACAGCTCGCGCATGTTCGTGCATGCCCACAGTTGCTTGACCGTATATGTGAGGCACAGCGCAGTGACGACCGTTGCTCAGAGATCATGGCACAGATGGGACAGGGCAGATTTTCCGAGTTCGTGGTTGACGATCAGGGGATTTTACGATATGGATCTAGACTGTGCGTACCAGATGCTGATGGATTGCGGCGCGACATTCTTGAGGAGGCACACCGATCAGTGTATAGTGTCCACCCCGGTTCCACCAAGATGTACCATGATATGAGAGAGACCTACTGGTGGGACGGGATGAAGAGGGACATTGCGGAGTTCGTTTCGAGATGCCTGACTTGTCAGCAAGTCAAGGCCGAGCACCAGAGGCCCGCAGAAGAGCTACAGCCGTTACCCATTCCAGAGTGGAAATGGGAACAGATTTCGATGGACTTCGTTGTGGGTCTACCCAGGACCAGTCGAGGGTACGACTCCATCTGGGTGATCGTGGATAGATTGACGAAAGCGGCTCACTTCCTGCCAGTGAAGACGACTTTCAGCTTCGCTCAGTATGCTCAGCTCTATATTGACGAGATCGTGCGACTACATGGCGTACCGACTTGTATCGTGTCAGATCGAGGCACTCAGTTTACCAGCCGACTTTGGCAGAGACTTCAGGAGGCTTTGGGCACTCGTTTGAGCTTCAGCACAGCGTTTCATCCGCAGACAGACGGACAGTCAGAGTGGACCATTCAGACTCTCGAGGACATGCTCAGAGCGTGCGTTTTAGACTTTGGTGGTAGCTGGGATCGTCATTTACCTCTAGTGGAGTTCTCCTACAACAACAGCTTCCAGGATACTATTCAGATGGCACCTTTCGAGGCATTGTATGGGAGGAGATGCAGATCGCCTGTCTGTTGAACAGAGCTCAGCGAGAGCAGCATTTTGGGGACGCAGCTTGTTGAGGAGATGACAGCGAAGATACAGTTGATTCGAGACCGGATGAGGGCAGCTCAGAGAAGACAGAAATCCTATGCAGACAGGCGCCGTCGCAGATTAGAGTTCGCAGTTGGCGACCATGTTTTTCTGAAAGTCTCTCCGATGAAGGGCGTGATGCGTTTTGGGCAAAAGGGGAAGCTTAGCCCTAGATTCGTAGGTCCCTTCGAGATCCTCGAGCGGGTTGGCGCTGTTGCATATCGTTTGGCTCTTCCTCCCAGCTTTCCCGATGTTCACCCCGTCTTCCATGTTTCGATGCTCCGCAAGTACCTTCACGACCCTTCGCATGCGATTCAGCACCCGACAGTCTAGCTAGAGCGCGACCTTTCTTTTGCAGAGCAGCCGGTGGCCATACTGGATCGGCAGGTGAAGAAGTTGAGGTCGAAGATTATACCAACCGTCAAGGTCCTTTGGAGTAGCCCGAGCAGCGAGGAGGTTACCTGGGAGACCGAGGGCGAGATGAGGAAGAAATATCCCCATCTCTTTGAAGGTACGCGTAGTTATATTTTTTTTAAATTCGGGGAACGAATTTCTTTAAGGGGGGAAGATTGTAGCGTCTTGAAAAGTCGTTTTGGTGTTTTTCTGAAATTCGGTGAAAATTCGGTATTTTTCCGAAAACCGTCTTTCTCGTTATTTTGCAGTTTAGGGCTAATTATACCTAAAATGGATAGGTAATTGCTTGTTTTTAGTAGCTAATGAGTTACTTATGAAATTCTGGTCGCTTAAAAATTTTTCCCTATTTTTCAATTTTTTAATATTATTTTAAACCGGTAAGAAAATACATTAAATTAGCGATAAATACAAATTTTTCCGGGCAAATTTTAATCTTTAAAATTATGATAATTAAAATCTAGTTGTAACATAAATTTTTAGTATTTTATTTTGATTTTTAACCAATTTTTATGATAGGAAACGAATTTATTGAATTTTAAGCTAAAACTTGCAATTTTTGACTTGTAGGGGGTCTTTTTGCATAAAATATCTTTTGTAAAACCCCATTCACCCTCCCCTCACCCCTAGGCCGGCCCTACCTCAGTATCAAGCCCACAAAATTTTTTCCCATCTCATTTGAACAAAATGATATGATAAAGGGTTATTTATATATTTATTTGAGGTAAGGGTATTATGGTAATATAAGAGAGTTGACTTGGACTTTTTTTCCCCACTTCCCCACACTTCTCCCCACTCCCTCACTGCTGAATTCCAGCAGAAAAAACAGCCCCAAAAATCTCCACTCTTCTTCCATCAAAGTTCATCCAAAATTTGCTCCAAAAATCCACAATTTATTCAAAATTCAAACCAAATCCTTCATCCATTCTTCTTAATCTTTCTTGCATGGATCTTGGATGCTAGGAGACCATGTTTGGAGTCAAAATTTCTTGCTAGATCTCTAGATCTAGAGGTATAATCCTTACCCATTTAAATTCTTTTGGTTAGATTTCTTTAATTGGGTTGTTTTAGTGTAAATATTAGTGTTAATTTCTAGTCTAGGTTTTAAAAGTTCATGGCTTGAAATTTTAATTAGGGTTTAGAAAACCATTAATTAGTTAATTAAGTTATTTTGTTATCTAATTTTATGCAAACTTAATTTAAGAGATTACCTTGCTTAAGTGGACATCGATATGTGTTAAATTATGTTGTTCAAGTGTGAAATTGGATTTAATTGATGGTTATAAAAATCAAGAGAGGGTTGTTTATAGAAAAATATGATTTGAAGCATTGTAATGTGTTATAATTAATGTGATTGTGGTTAACTAGTTATGCGGTTACATGTTATACTAGGTTGTAATCCTTTTTGTCGCAAAACGGCGATGTTGCGCCGATTTTTGGAATGTTTGTGCTTACTAGTTTTGTTATAAAATTATGTGATGAATTATTTTGGATATCTTGATGATTGTGTTGGCTTATCCTATGACATTTAGGATGTGTGAGTGCGGTTTCTTTGAGTGGTCAGGTTTTAGTTTAGCCGGGCGACCAAATCGGCGATTTTTGGCAGTTTTTGCGATTTTCACGTATGTTCCGCGCACCTTGTGCACGTTGTACCTAGCTTGTGAACTATGGTATTTCCATTAGGGAATTGCGTCGTTCTTGATATGTAACGTTATGTCTTGTATTGATGTAAATTCCAGGTTCGGTCGCGGAGGCTTCGGATGCGGCACGAAAAGGGGAAGCGGTGATCGGACGTAGCTAGCTGAGGATTTCTGTGAGTAGATGTAACATCTACGGGGGACTATCGTTGGATGGCGCAAGCCGCCCGATAGTTTTAGTAACTTAAAAGATTCTTAGTAATGTTAGTAATTAGGGGTGTAATACTTGTATGATTATTTGCTGCATCCATGCATTATATTGACATACCTATGCGAAACCATTTTATAGGACACCTGCACCATTGCCAGGGTTTTTATATGCAGCACGAGCACTATTCATGCTTACACACACACCCTGGTAATTGCCATGCCACCACACTAGATAAGCTTTCAATTTAAACATTTTACTAATTGATATTTAAACTTGTGCTATTGCCTTTAATTCCTTAAAATGAAACCGTAGGATTGCTATTCATGTGCATGTACTTCATCATATTAATTGTTCATGCCTAATCTATTAATCACATATCGCAACTTGATTATTGATACCATATGCATTCATTATCATTGACATATGCACTTATGAGGATTTCTTGAGATTTTATGATATTTCTGGATTTCGGGGGAAAGCCGCAAAATTTCTAAACTTATTATATTTTTACAATATGTAAATTGCGGTTTTCTAGTGATGTAAGTGTCGTCCACCATGAGTTTGCTGTGGTTTTGGAAATCCGTGTCGAGGAGTGGAGGAACCGTCACGGGTACATGGTGGGCCCGGTAAGGTACCCCGGGGCAAGAGGAATGTGGTGTTGACGTTGAGCCTGGCAGGGGACGGATTACCTACCGGTGACTGTTTGGGACGGCGGATATCCAGAGGATACCGACCGTGGCCGCTAGATGATGAGATATTGATATTTGAGATGGGTCAGCCGGACGGCTGAGGCCAGAGATACATTTATGAGATTTGAGACAGCTTTTGGGTGTCGTTGCTGGACACCGGTTCTCGTCGATTCTTTGAGTATTATGCTGGCATTCTAAAAGAGTTTCAAAAACAAAAAGAGATAAATGTTTCTTATATATACCTATTGAGACCTCAGATATTCATGTTGCATACATATTCGTACACTGATGTTGTATACACACCTGCTAGTGCACCCATTCATACCTGTATTTTAGATGCTAGGATGCTTGTGTGCATGCATACGATAGCCTTTGTAGGTGTTATTTATTACTCACGAGTTGGCAACTCACCCCCGTTGTGCCACAGTCTTTTGCAGGTCCGCTCCGTCAGTTCAGTAGCGGCGGGCGCACTTGTTCTTTTTCCTCCTTTGCCTGGACTCGAGGTTTTGCTCTTAGGTGGGTTATGTTACTATTTTTGTACCACCTTGTATACTCTTTGTATCTAGTGCACTCCATCTACTGTATCTACCAGTATTGTTGTATATTGACTTAGAGATGAGACTGTGAGGTTTGTGGACTTTTATGCTGTATTTTGGGGTCGAGCTCACTTGAGTCGACATGCTGTTTTTCTTATGCTTCATTATGATTATTTTGCATGCTGTCATTTTATATTGCGTGGGATTTGTGACCGCCTTGTGGCGAAGAGCTAGCTCCCGCTTGGGGATGCCCTATTTTGTTGGATTCATATATATTTTGTTGTACCCATTTTGGGGGCCAGTATTTACAAAGGAGACTCTGCCGAAATTTTCGGAAAAATTGGTATTGTTTTTAAAAAGGGTTTTACATGACTTATTTGATAAACTCGCTTTCAATTGAATGGGTTTTCTTCACTCTTTTGCTTAATTGGTTTTGTTTTCTGGGCTTTGGCTTACTTATTTTACGGACGACTTTAGACGTTTCGTAAACTTAAGTGCCAGTCACGTTCCGTACCCTGCGGGTCGTGACAAAGTTGGTATCAGAGCGATAGGTTTTACCTTTTTGAGTGTAGGATGACCCTTGGTAGATGGAGTAAGTGACTTAAGCAGGGTAACGTAGCGTGCGTATGTCCGCGGCATACTTGCGATACGGTACTCTGCCTAAGTGACTTTAGGATATACTTGCTTGAAATTCCTTCTTCAATTCCGTGTATCCTATGGTTCTATTGCACTGTTCTTATCATCCTGTTCTCAGAACAACCACTTGGCCACCGAAGGCTATGAGAGCGCAGAGAGCTGCCGCCAGAGACGAGATTCGAGCTGGCTCGTCCGAGACTAGGACTGAGCAGGGTGGTATGCCTACGCCGCAGGGACAGACCGATCCACCTTCCCCAGGCCGTATGGATAGGCTCGAGACTGGTATGGAGGAGTTGCGACAGATGATGGGAGGCATGCAGGAGCTACGTCAGATGGTAGGATCCCTAGTTGCAGCCAGTCGTACACCGAGGCCGGATGACGTACCTACTACATCACAGACGACCATGATACCTGCTCCTACTACTACCACCGTGGCCATTCCGGTTTCGCTACAGGATTTCATGAGGCTGAGACCTCCAGTATTCACCGGCACCGAGGCAGCGGAGGACCCACAGACGTTCCTTGACAGTTTAGCCAGGATCTGCCGTTCGCTGAGATGTTCAGATGATCGATGGGTAGAGCTTGCGAGTTTCCGACTAGAGGGTCTCGCGCAGACATGGTGGGAGTCAGTCTTGAGAGGTCGAGCTGCAAGTCTGCCGCCTATGACTTGGGTCGAGTTTACAGTGGTCTTTCTAGCCCGTTTCCTCCCAGAGAGCGTTCGTGACGCCAGAGCTCGCAGCTTCGAGGCCTTAGTCAAGACACCTGGGATGACGGTGTCTGAGTATGACATCCAGTTTACGCAGTTATCCTGATATGCTCCGTATTTGGTGGATACCGAAGAGAAGATGGTGAAGAGGTTCGTACAGGGACTTGATGCCCAGCTATATCTTGCCATTGGCGCCCAGCACTACGACACTTATTCAGCTGCTATGGATACGGCATTACGGATGGAGGCACGCATATCACAGACTTCGGCCGTTTCTGGGCCGAAGAGGATTCGCACCGATGTACCGTCTCAGAGGCAGCGCGCCAGATTCTTCCCGAGAGATAGGCCTGGCAGAGGATTTGGACGGGGACAGTTATATGGTTCTTATCCCCAGGGACAGCAGCCGTCGCCAGGGTGTTTTGGGTGCGGGAGTCCGCATCATCTTGTCAGAGACTGTCCGGCGAGACGACAGGGAGTAGCGACAGTTCCGCATGTGACCCTACCACCATCACCACCCCCTCCTCAGAGAGCCCTACTTCCTACCACCGGCGATGCTCCACGCCAGTTAGGTGCACCCAGAGGCCGTGGACGCGGCGGTCCTGTTCAGAGAGGACGAGGAGGCAGAGGCCGAGGTCGAGGTCAGCCCGCTATCGGTGGAGGACAGGCCCGAGTTTTTGCTTTGACACCGCAGGATGCGCAGGCATCCAATGCCGTTGTGACAGGTACCTTGCCAGTTTGTTCTTTCGACGCACGGGTATTATTCGACCCAGGTTCCACACATTCGTACGTATCTACACACTTTGCACCGATGTTGGGCCGTGAGTCGTCGTCGTTAGATCAGCCGCTTGTTGTTGTTACTCCGGTAGGCGAGTCGTTTGTCGCTCGTTTTGTTTTTCGTTTGTGTTCCGTTCATATCGGGGAGAGGGATTCATCAGTTGATTTGATACTCCTCGATATGTTGGACTTTGATGTGCTTCTGGGCATGGATTGGCTAGCCACTTGTTATGCTTCGGTGGACTGCCGTGAGAAGGCAGTCAAATTTAGCTTTCCGGGAGAGCCAGTCCTTGTTATTCGGGGAGACCGCAGTGTCACCCTTCCCAGCTTAATTTCGTCTCTTCGCGCTGGTCAGCTCTTGCGGAAAGGATGTCAGGGATTCTTAGCGTGTATTTATGATTCTCGAGCTGCAGAGGTTCCGTTAGACCGGGTCCCGGTAGTTTGTGAGTTCCCTGATGTTTTCCCTGATGAGCTACCTGGGCTACCGCCTGAGCGCGATGTTGAGTTCTGCATTGATTTGATTCCCGGTTCGGGGCCTATTTCTATACCGCCTTATCGGATGGCCCCGGCAGAGCTTCGAGAGCTGAAGGATCAGTTGCAGGATTTGTTAGATAAGGGGCTTATTCGACCGAGTGTTTCTCCGTGGGGTGCTCCGGTCCTGTTTGTCAAGAAGAAGGATGGAAGTTTGCGCTTATGTATCGACTACCGCCAGCTGAACAAAGTTACCGTTCGGAACAGATATCCGTTGCCGCGCATTGATGATTTGTTCGACCAGCTTCAGGGTGCGGGGTATTTTTCGAGGATCGACTTGCGATCAGGATACCATCAGCTGCGAGTTCGACAGGAGGATATACCGAAGACAGCTTTCCGCACGCGCTACGGCCACTACGAGTTTTTGGTGATGTCGTTCGGACTCACCAACGCCCCAGCAGCATTCATGGATTTGATGAACCGTACATTCAGGCCGTATCTTGACTTGTTCATCATCGTGTTTATCGACGATATCTTGGTGTACTCCCGGAGCAGAGAGGAGCACGAGCAGCACTTGCGGATTACGTTACAGACTCTGAGGGAGCACCAGCTGTTCGCGAAGTTCTCCAAGTGTGCATTCTGGCTGGACAGCGTCGGATTCTTGGGTCACGTGGTTACGAGAGACGGCATTTGTGTGGACCCGAAGAAGATTGAGGCTGTTCAGCAGTGGCCCCGACCTACATCGGTTACTGAGATCCGTAGTTTTCTAGGCTTGGCGGGCTACTACAGGCGTTTTGTTCAGGACTTCTCCCGTATAGCTGCACCGTTGACCGGTTTGACCCGGAAGGGAGTTCCTTTCGTTTGGACAGAGGAGTGCGAGCACCGTTTTCAGCAGCTACGGACTTGTTTGACTACGGCGCCGGTATTGTCTTTACCTTCGGGATCAGGCAGATTTGTTGTCTACTGTGATGCTTCGCGAGTGGGATTAGGATGCGTATTGATGCAGCATGGCCGGGTGATCGCTTATGCTTCTCGGCAGTTGAAGAAGCATGAACAGAACTACCCCACTCATGATTTGGAGATGGCTGCAGTGGTCTTTGCACTGAAGATTTGGCGACATTACCTGTACGGCGAGTCGTGTCAGATATTCACCGATCACAAGAGCTTAAAGTACATATTTCAGCAGCGAGACCTGAACCTCAGACAGCGTCGTTGGATGGAGTTGGTGAAAGACTACAACTGCGAGATCTTATATCACCCCGGCAAGGCAAATGTGGTGGCAGATGCGTTGAGTAGGAGGCCCGGGGGTAGTCTATCCTTTTTGCGCGCAGTGCAGAGGCAGTCGTCAGCAGATTGGCAGATGTTATGCGACAGCCGAGTTGAGTTTGAGTTCACTCAGACAGGGGGACAGCTCGCGCATGTTCGTGCATGCCCACAGTTGCTTGACCGTATATGTGAGGCACAGCGCAGTGACGACCGTTGCTCAGAGATCATGGCACAGATGGGACAGGGCAGATTTTCCGAGTTCGTGGTTGACGATCAGGGGATTTTACGATATGGATCTAGACTGTGCGTACCAGATGCTGATGGATTGCGGCGCGACATTCTTGAGGAGGCACACCGATCAGTGTATAGTGTCCACCCCGGTTCCACCAAGATGTACCATGATATGAGAGAGACCTACTGGTGGGACGGGATGAAGAGGACATTGCGGAGTTCGTTTCGAGATGCCTGACTTGTCAGCAAGTCAAGGCCGAGCACCAAAGGCCCGCAGAAGAGCTACAGCCGTTACCCATTCCAGAGTGGAAATGGGAACAGATTTCGATGGACTTCGTTGTGGGTCTACCCAGGACCAGTCGAGGGTACGACTCCATCTGGGTGATCGTGGATAGATTGACGAAAGCGGCTCACTTCCTGCCAGTGAAGACGACTTTCAGCTTCGCTCAGTATGCTCAGCTCTATATTGACGAGATCGTGCGACTACATGGCGTACCGACTTGTATCGTGTCAGATCGAGGCACTCAGTTCACCAGCCGACTTTGGCAGAGACTTCAGGAGGCTTTGGGCACTCGTTTGAGCTTCAGCACAGCGTTTCATCCGCAGACAGACGGACAGTCAGAGCGGACCATTCAGACTCTCGAGGACATGCTCAGAGCGTGCGTTTTAGACTTTGGTGGTAGCTGGGATCGTCATTTACCTCTAGTGGAGTTCTCCTACAACAACAGCTTCCAGGATACTATTCAGATGGCACCTTTCGAGGCATTGTATGGGAGGAGATGCAGATCGCCCGTCTGTTGAACAGAGCTCAGCGAGAGCAGCATTTTGGGGCCGCAGCTTGTTGAGGAGATGACAGCGAAGATACAGTTGATTCGAGACCGGATGAGGGCAGCTCAGAGCAGACAGAAATCCTATGCAGACAGGCGCCGTCGCAGATTAGAGTTCGCAGTTGGCGACCATGTTTTTCTGAAAGTCTCTCCGATGAAGGGCGTGATGCGTTTTGGGCAAAAGGGGAAGCTTAGCCCTAGATTCGTAGGTCCCTTCGAGATCCTCGAGCGGGTTGGCGCTGTTGCATATCATTTGGCTCTTCCTCCCAGCTTTCCCGATGTTCACCCCGTCTTCCATGTTTCGATGCTCCGCAAGTACCTTCACGACCCTTCGCATGCGATTCAGCACCCGACAGTCTAGCTAGAGCGCGACCTTTCTTTTGCAGAGCAGCCGGTGGCCATACTGGATCGGCAGGTGAAGAAGTTGAGGTCGAAGATTATACCAACCGTCAAGGTCCTTTGGAGTAGCCCGAGCAGCGAGGAGGTTACCTGGGAGACCGAGGGCGAGATGAGGAAGAAATATCCCCATCCCTTTGAAGGTACGCGTAGTTATATTTTTTTTAAATTCGGGGAACGAATTTCTTTAAGGGGGGAAGATTGTAGCGTCTTGAAAAGTCGTTTTGGTGTTTTTTCTGAAATTCGGTGAAAATTCAGTATTTTTCCGAAAACCGTCTTTCTCGTTATTTTGCAGTTTAGGGCTAATTATACCTAAAATGGATAGGTAATTGCTTGTTTTTAGTAGCTAATGAGTTACTTATGAAATTCTGGTCGCTTAAAAAATTTTCCCTATTTTTCAATTTTTTTATATTATTTTAAACCGGTAAGAAAATATATTAAATTAGCGATAAATACAAATTTTTCCGGGCTAATTTTAATCTTTAAAATTATGATAATTAAAATCTAGTTGTAACATAAATTTTTAGTATTTTATTTTGATTTTTAACAAATTTTTATGATAGGAAACGAATTTATTGAATTTTAAGCTAAAACTTGCAATTTTTGACTTGTAGGGGATCTTTTTGCATAAAATTTCTTTTGTAAAACCCCATTCACCCTCCCCTCACCCCTAGGCCGGCCCTACCTCAGTATCAAGCCCACAAAATTTTTTCCCATCTCATTTGAACAAAATGATATGATAAAGGGTTATTTATATATTTATTTGAGGTAAGGGTATTATGGTAATATAAGAGAGTTGACTTGGACTTTTTTTCCCCACTTCCCCACACTTCTCCCCACTCCCTCACTGCTGAATTCCAGCAGAAAAAACAGCCCCAAAAATCTCCACTCTTCTTCCATCAAAGTTCATCCAAAATTTGCTCCAAAAATCCACAATTTATTCAAAATTCAAACCAAATCCTTCATCCATTCTTCTTAATCTTTCTTGCATGGATCTTGGATGCTAGGAGACCATGTTTGGAGTCAAAATTTCTTGCTAGATCTCTAGATCTAGAGGTATAATCCTTACCCATTTAAATTCTTTTGGTTAGATTTCTTTAATTGGGTTGTTTTAGTGTAAATATTAGTGTGAATTTCTAGTCTAGGTTTTAAAAGTTCATGGTTTGAAATTTTAATTAGGGTTTAGAAAACCATTAATTAGTTAATTAAGTTATTTTGTTATCTAATTTTATGCAAACTTAATTTAAGAGATTACCTTGCTTAAGTGGACATCGATATGTGTTAAATTATGTTGTTCAAGTGTGAAATTGGATTTAATTGATGGTTATAAAAATCAAGAGAGGGTTGTTTATGGAAAAATATGATTTGAAGCATTGTAATGTGTTATAATTAATGTGATTGTGGTTAACTAGTTATGCGGTTACATGTTATACTAGGTTGTAATCCTTTTTGTCGCAAAACGGCGATGTTGCGCCGATTTTTGGAATGTTTGTGCTTACTAGTTTTGTTATAAAATTATGTGATGAATTATTTTGGATATCTTGATGATTGTGTTGGCTTATCCTATGACATTTAGGATGTGTGAGTGTGGTTTCTTTGAGTGGTCAGGTTTTAGTTTAGCCGGGCGACCAAATCGGCGATTTTTGGCAGTTTTTGCGATTTTCACGTATGTTCCGCGCACCTTGTGCACGTTGTACCTAGCTTGTGAACTATGGTATTTCCATTAGGGAATTGCGTCGTTCTTGATATGTAACCTTATGTCTTGTATTGATGTAAATTCCAGGTTCGGTCGCGGAGGCTTCGGATGCGGCACGAAAAGGGGAAGCGGTGATCGGACGTAGCTAGCTGAGGATTTCTGTGAGTAGATGTAACATCTACGGGGGACTATCGTTGGATGGCGCAAGCCGCCCGATAGTTTTAGTAACTTAAAAGATTCTTAGTAATGTTAGTAATTAGGGGTGTAATACTTGTATGATTATTTGCTGCATCCATGCATTATATTGACATACCTATGCGAAACCATTTTATAGGACACCTGCACCATTGCCAGGGTTTTTATATGCAGCACGAGCACTATTCATGCTTACACACACACCCTGGTAATTGCCATGCCACCACACTAGATAACCTTTAAATTTAAACATTTTACTAATTGATATTTAAACTTGTGCTATTGCCTTTAATTCCTTAAAATGAAACCGTAGGATTGCTATTCATGTGCATGTACTTCATCATATTAATTGTTCATGCCTAATCTATTAATCACATATCGCAACTTGATTATTGAAACCATATGCATTCATTATCATTGACATATGCACTTATGAGGATTTCTTGAGATTTTATGATATTTCTGGATTTCGGGGGAAAGCCGCAAAATTTCTAAACTTATTATATTTTTACAATATGTAAATTGCGGTTTTCTAGTGATGTAAGTGTCGTCCACCATGAGTTTGCTGTGGTTTTGGAAATCCGTGTCGAGGAGTGGAGGAACCGTCACGGGTACATGGTGGGCCCGGTAAGGTACCCCGGGGCAAGAGGAATGTGGTGTTGACGTTAAGCCTGGCAGGGGACGGATTACCTACCGGTGACTGTTTGGGACGGCGGATATCCAGAGGATACCGACCGTGGCCGCTAGATGATGAGATATTGATATTTGAGATGGGTCAGCCGGACGGCTGAGGCCAGAGATACATTTATGAGATTTGAGACAGCTTTTGGGTGTCGTTGCTGGACACCGGTTCTCGTCGATTCTTTGAGTATTATGCTGGCATTCTAAAAGAGTTTCAAAAACAAAAAGAGATAAATGTTTCTTATATATACCTATTGAGACCTCAGATATTCATGTTGCATACATATTCGTACACTGATGTTGTATACACACCTGCTAGTGCACCCATTCATACCTGTATTTTAGATGCTAGGATGCTTGTGTGCATGCATACGATAGCCTTTGTAGGTGTTATTTATTACTCACGAGTTGGCAACTCACCCCCGTTGTGCCACAGTCTTTTGCAGGTCCGCTCCGTCAGTTCAGTAGCGGCGGGCGCACTTGTTCTTTTTCCTCCTTTGCCTGGACTCGAGGTTTTTCTCTTAGGTGGGTTATGTTACTATTTTTGTACCACCTTGTATACTCTTTGTATCTAGTGCACTCCATCTACTGTATCTACCAGTATTGTTGTATATTGACTTAGAGATGAGACTGTGAGGTTTGTGGACTTTTATGCTGTATTTTGGGGTCGAGCTCACTTGAGTCGACATGCTGTTTTTCTTATGCTTCATTATGATTATTTTGCATGCTGTCGTTTTATATTGCGTGGGATTTGTGACCGCCTTGTGGCGAAGAGCTAGCTCCCGCTTGGGGATGCCCTATTTTGTTGGATTCATATATATTTTGTTGTACCCATTTTGGGGGCCAGTATTTACAAAGGAGACTCTGCCGAAATTTTCGGAAAAATTGGTATTGTTTTTAAAAAGGGTTTTACATGACTTATTTGATAAACTCGCTTTCAATTGATTGGGTTTTCTTCACTCTTTTGCTTAATTGGTTTTGTTTTCTGGGCTTTGGCTTACTTATTTTACGGACGTCTTTAGACGTTTCGTAAACTTAAGTGCCAGTCACGTTCCGTACCCTGCGGGTCGTGACAGCTCCAGATGGGGTAAAACCCGTAGGATGCAAGTGGATCTTCAAAAGGAAGATTGGTGTAGATGGACAGGTTGAGACCTATAAAGCTAGACTGGTTGCAAAGGGTTTTCGTCAAAGATCTGGTTTGGACTATGACGAAACCTTTTCTCCAGTAGCTATGCTGAAATCCATTCGGATCCTTCTTGCCATTGCTGCCTTCCACGATTATGAGATTTGGCAGATGGACGTAAAGACAGCTTTTCTAAATGGACATTTAGAGGAGTGTGTCTATATGGACCAGCCAGAGGGTTTCATTCAGAGTGGGAGCAGCGGAAAGGTGTGCAAGTTGCTTAAGTCCATTTATGGACTAAAGCAGGCATCGCGGAGTTGGAACATCTGTTTTGATGAGACGGTCAAGGAATTTGGCTTTATCAAAAATCCAGATGAACCATGTATCTATTGTAGATTTGTAGCGAGAACTGTAGTATTCCTCGTTTTATACGTGGATGACATTCTCTTAATAGGAAATGACATTCCTATGCTACAATATGTCAAGGGGTTCTTGTCACACAGGTTCTCCATGAAAGACCTGGTTGATGCCTCATATATTCTGGGTATCCG
Organism: Agapanthus africanus; assembly: GCA_030015575.1. Taxonomy (NCBI): domain Eukaryota; kingdom Viridiplantae; phylum Streptophyta; class Magnoliopsida; order Asparagales; family Amaryllidaceae; genus Agapanthus; species Agapanthus africanus. Next base: position 247,992,816 of record JASDDO010000031.1, on the reverse strand, counting down.
GATCTACCATGACAGATCCAAGAGGATATTAGGATTTTCACAGTCCAGGTACATCGACACCATACTGAAGAGATTCAGTATGGAAGATTCCAAGCACGGTAATCTACCGGCTTGTCACGGGATCACCCTCTCCAAAGAGATGTCTCCCAAGACTGATTTGGAGAGGGATCGCATGTCTATTATACCCTACGCTTCTACGGTAGGCTCTATAATGTATGCGATGTTGTGTACCAGACCGGATGTGGCTTATGCACTGAGTGTGGTAAGCAGGTATCAGTCAAACCCTGGGGAGAAATATTGGATAGCGGTAAAGAACATTCTCAAGTACCTGAGAAGGACTAAGGAGATGTTCTTGGTGTATGGCGGAAAAGACCTCCAGATTGAGGCCTTTGCTGACTCCAGCTTCCAGAGTGACAAGGATGATTCCAAGTCCATGTCGGGTTTTGTCTTCACCCTCAATGGAGGGGCGGTGTGTTGGAAGAGCTCCAAACAGGAAACCGTTGCTGACTCGACTATGAAGCGGAATACATCGCTGCATCTGATTCCACAAAAGAAGCTGTCTGGATGAGGAAGTTCTTGAAAGAACTTCAGGTGGTTCCGTCCATTGTTGACCCAATACCTCTGTATTGCGACAACAACGGGGCTATAGCTTTAGCGAAGGAACCCAGGTCCCATCAGAAATCCAGACACATCTTGAGGCGGTATCACCTGATCAGGGAGATCGTGGATCGCCAGGAGATCGAGGTTCGGAGGGTTTCTTCAGAAGATAACACAGCAGATCCATTCACCAAGGCCATGCCCCAGACTCAGTTCGAGCGGCTGAACGAGATCGTAGGTCTTCGATACGCAGTACATGGCCTTAGTGCAAGTGGGAGATTGTTAGTGTATATGCCCTAGAGGCCATTATTGTATCATACTAGTTTGTATATTACTTGATGGAAGCTTGGGATATTCACAGTTGTATATACAATCTTGCTCGAAATGGTAGTATGCTACTTGGTTTGTCTCTACTTCAATATGTGCATGTGTTTCTTTTAGCATATCGCTTATATACATATTAGTAGAGCCCTTAGGATCTTTGCTTGATTACCAGCGTTGTGATGGCGCTCACACTCGTGGGGGCTGGGTAATCCATAAGCATATCCTTATACCGGTCCCTAGTCGTTGGACTATCGAGACAGGGCATCGATACTCCGGAGTAGACTAGCGTATGCTTCTCATCCCAGTGTGGGAGACGGTCTGTCCCACAGCCGTCAGTACGTCGTACTTGAGATAGTATACGGGTGCTCGTTAGGTTATGAGTACACTGGACAGGACTCGTCGGGAACTGTTAGTTGGTATTATACCTATCGTCAGTTATCAGTTCCCAGGTGACATGAGTACAGCTTAGTCCACTGACTTGACACTGTCACTTCGCCTCGAGTGTGTTCCCACTGCACTTTGATTACTACCCTACTACGGCTCAAAGGAGTCGTGCAAACAGGTAGTTTTTTGGTGCAGTCCCGAAGCACTTGGAGGTAGTGACAGTTAGACAGGATTCGTCTCTCCCGGTATTGGGGGTTGACATCACGCTGTGTCCAGGAGAGCCATTACACAAGTAGTCCCTGGCCAGGGCAAGCGAGATATACTGGTAGGTTTCCAGTGTTATCTCAGGGTGTTCTGGGCTACACTCCGAAACGACTTGTACCGCTATTAGGGGACTGACGTTCGCCGCCCCCCTAGGCCCGCCATGCGATGTATCAGACGAACAGACTGGACTGTACGGAGACTGTCACATACAGGCTCAGTAGGTGTTCAGATGGGGTCACCTCGTCGGTCTTCTTATCGGCATCTACCTGGGGACCGTTACGTACAGCTAGTGCCGCTTGCGGTCTGTGGTTAAACCCACTGCCAGCGTAGTGTCGAGTCTTTAGAGTCCCACACAGAGAGCTATTCGCCTTTAGGCAAAATGAGTAGAGGTCGCATGGTTTTGCGACAGGGTTCGTTCACATCCGCGCACTTATGCACGTTTGCTGTCCGGACAGCTTATACTAGCGGGCTTTGGTTTAAGCCGGATCCTAGTATATGATTTAGGATTGGTTTTATCTCATTGTATTCGTGTTCCTCGGATCACGAATACGGGTGCGTATGCACAGTTGCTTGAGACAGAGGGAGAGGACTTTGATTAGGGTTAATGACCATTGTCATTTTATTAACCCTAATGCTTATGTGTGTATTATGGTTAATTGATATTAGTTTAATATAATTGTGCATGGTTATGGTTGTTGACCATTTGACATTCTTGACTTGTTGACCTAGGTTGACACTTTGACCATCATCATTTCATTTGGAAGATGCTCTTTGATCCTTGCAATTTTCATTAAAAATGAAATGATAATGGTCATGTCTTGATTAAGCCATGACAGTTATCTTACTAATTATCAATTTATAATAATTCTCACATATATGTGAGAATGCTTCATATTTTCTCTCATTCTATCATTTACTTTCTCTCTCTTGCTCTTCCTCTTCCTCTTCCTCAAGCTCTCCCCTCTCATGTGTTGAGAAACACTTGAGCTTGAGAAAAACCTCTTCTTGATAATCTCTACTCGCATCTAGGGTTCTAGGATTAGAACTTCTAGCACCCTAGTTACTTCTAGCTTGGAGTTGAAGCCAAAGGTTGAGGCTTTCGGGTGGATCCTTCTTCGACTTGAGAAGACGACAAAGGTGATCCCTTTCTACTACTCTAAGGAGCAAGAAGAGAAGGACATAAAGCCCTAGGTATAACCATTCTACCCTTTAGCTAGTTTCTAGTTAGCTTTAGCTTGTTTTTGTTTAGCAAAGATCCTTCTTTGTCTAGTCCATGTTGCCTAAAGTAGTAAAAATCCGATTTTTATTCCGTTTTCCGCCTCCCCGCAAGCACCGGGGTGGGAAACGTGGACTTACAACTCTAACCTAGATCAGAATGGTTATCACTTTATCTAATCCGGAAACCTCCCACTGTCCTGTCAAATTCTCCTCCAAACCTGAAAGAAGAATCAATCGGGATCACCCGAAGAGTAAACCAACTCATCAGTGGGAATCGGGATCCAACTCTCATCGCATGATAACGTGATGGAATGCATCCACGTTAATCATACTCCAGAAGGTATGCGCATACTTGGCAAGTTTCAGTTTCTTTAGAAACTCCAGATAAGATTTTTGCCCCATGCTCTTATAACCTTGGCTTTGGTCAAAATGTCATAAGTCACATGCCAAGTTCTACCCGTCACTATCTTTTCAATTTGAACCCACCCGCAGATGCCCCTGGCTTTGGCCAAATGGCAGAACGACTGTCCCAAACCAACTCATCTATCTATGCAACAAATGAATACCCAGCAGCTACCAAACACTATGCCTTAACTTTGGCTAAAGTGCATAGCTTGAATACTACTGAATACCCAAAAGAAGTGACGGAGGGCTACAGCTGGTTTTTGGAGAAAAAACTTTAACGTAACGAACTTGATATCGCTGAAGGAACCTGATAGCTTTTTAAAATATAGTGGCGAAAACCTTTCGCTAAAGAGGTCACTCCCGGTGAAGGGATCTCAGCTCTTTCCTCGTGGAATGAGGTGCAGGATATTCTACTGAATACCTCGATGCAAAGCAACTTGTAATCGACTATAGTGAAGTTATTACCCTGACGCAAACTTCTGCCTAAGGGGCCAGTCCCGGTGAAGGGATATCGGCCCTTGCCCCGTCGAATGAGGTGCAGGATATTCCACTGAATGCCGCTATGCAAAACAAAAGGAAATGTCTTGCAATAACACCTTTTAAATTTGTTCCAACAACTGTAAACAGGTTTGCTTTACTTTGCATTGATCAGAATCAACGCAGTCCCATCAATCGATCACACCAGAAAAGAACGAAAATAAAATGTACGTATATGCCATCCGCATTCGTCACTGGGTCCTGTCATAACCCGTTAGGTTACTTAACTAACGACAGAGCGGGGACTGGACTAGCACGGGTGTAAAACATATACAACATCTAATAGTATATAAGCCAATATACAATAATCGCTCCAGGCGTGATAATATGCAACATTACAGAAAAGTAATAAGCATCACAGAACAATACAGATAATCTGGGATCCCCGAGTTTCACAGAGCCGCTGCTGAAACTCGACGTTCCCCTGGTCGTGTGGATAGCCTGTGCAATGAAACCTATACCCCTACGGGTGCGGCAAGTTACCCGCCAAAACTTGAAGCGAGGTAGCCCCCTACAGCAAAGTGAATGGACCACCCTGCACTTCACGGAATCCGGTAGCTTGAGCACCCCTCCTTGGGTCAACCTGTACCCCCTACGAGTGCGGCGAATAGTCTGCCAATTTTAGAGTGAGGCCCCTCTGCCTCTCAAAGCCATGAGATGCGGACCCGTTGCCCTCCAGAACCCGGCTATCCGTGCACTCCGTCGCGGGGTAAAACTAGTACTGAAATGAAAAATATGTACAATGGGTACATCGACCTCGACCCGGTCGTGTCCCAAAAGAATATTATACAACAGGCAGTGACGGCAGTCCACATGTTGGACGCTCGCCCCGCAATATCAAATGTACAAATAAATCCAAACCGCACTACCATTGCACACTGCTATCCACCACGACAAATCCGCAACATCACAGCACAACACAGAACATCAACACGAATGTCACGTTCGCAAACCCGTCTAAAAGAACTATAGCAATCAGACGCGGTTTACCGATCAAATGACATTCCCGGTCGGAGATATAATGTATGCACTGTAAACTAACATGTTTAAATTTCGACCGACTAAATATCACGAAGTCGGCCCCACGAACATCTGTTGAACAGTAAAAAAATCTGGGCCCAAAAGATATATACCAAAAACCTCAAATTCCAGACAAGAACCCACTGTACAAATTTGGGGCCACGATCTCACAGAATGGCCGCGGATGCGCGGTCAAACCATAGGTTTGACCGCGATTCCGCGGCGTTCTTGTCGAATCACGTGCCCAAATTTGTACGGTGTGCTTCTAAAACCATGCACAACTTTCTGTGATATGTAGAATAATTTTTGGAACCCTTTAAAAATCAACAGAAACTGTGAACTTGAAATTTTGCAGTTTTTGATATTCGGTACAATCGATGTTTTAAACGCGTTAGCAAAAGTTAGTAAAGCAAAATGGTGAGGCTCTGATACCACTGAAAGTCTACGGTAGCGTCCCGGCCGTCTACAGACGCCAAATGCGGAACAAAAACTTTTTAACTGGCGCTATCGTATACTTTAACCCGGATCTGCCATTATTGCTAAACTAACAAACTGTAAAGAGAGTAGAAAGGTTATACCGAACGATCCGAGTCCTTCGTTCTTTAACCATCATCCCACGCTCCGTTGCGGCTGCTCCGATCTCGTCGATCTCCGATCTGCTCGTCCAGGTGGCACCACGTCAACGATTCTTTAAACGGGCTCCCGCCTCTGACTCGAGGCAACTCGGTCGTCAAGTTTGCTAAAAGAGACGACCAAGATTGATGTACAGATTGAGTATAAGACATTGTCTCGTTCCGTCCAAAGCTATGGACGGACGGTTAATGAAGTTGCCAATTGATTCGGGTGATGGAATGAAATGAGCAATGAAATTTCCATACACCCCAAAACTATCATAATCTTTTCACCAAATGAAAAACCAAGTGTAGGAGAGAGAGGGGAGGGGGCCGGCCATCTTATAGAAGGTGGGGGGGTGAGTGTAGGAGGAGGGAGGTGACCACAAGAACAAATATCATGTGTGAACACAAAGTGTGAACACAAAAAAAGCAACCAATGAAACATCAACACCATTCAACCTAGTCACCTCTTCTAGAAACTTCTAGAACCTTCCACACTCATCTCAAGAAAAGATAAAACCATTTTTAACCGAATGTTAAAAGACGGCTGATAGAAAACTGGAAACTTCCAAAAGCGATCCCGAAACGAATTTCAGGATAACCCCGTAACCGTATAAATATACCTGCATTTGTATTACGACCGAATACAAATGCAATTGAGACAAAGATATTATATCTACTCAATATAATACTCGAATCCGGCTTAAACCAAAGCCGACCAGTATCATCTGCCTGAAATCTGACACGTGCGTAAACGCACGTGCATTTTCCGAACCCTGCCATAAAACCATACAGCCTCTACAACGTTTCGGCCGAACTTGGGAAACTGTCTGTCGGGGACTCTAATGACTTGTCAGTACCCTGGCAGTGGGTTTAACCACAAACCGTCAGCGGCACTAGCTATGCGTAACGGCTGCCCGTGGACTGACCTCAAGGGAGGCCGATGAGCGAACTCATCCGGAAACCCTACTGAGCCTAACAGTGACAATGTATATACAGTCCGGTCCGTTCGTCAATGAGTATCGCATATCTTCCTTGGGGGCTAGTAACGTCAGACCCCCAATAGCAGTATAAGTCGTGTTGGAGTGTAGCCCAATAACACCCTGCGATACTACCGGAGTACGTACCAGTAAATCTCCTGCCACGGCCGTGGGCTTTGTGTAATGGCTCTCCTAGACACAGCACGATCTCGCCCCCAATACCGGAAGAGACGAATCCCCTGCCGATCCGCTCACGTGCCTCCATGTGGCTCGGGACTGTACCCAAAAACTACATGTTTGCACGACCTCTTTGAGCCGTGGTAGGGTAGAAATCAAAGCACAGTGGGAACTCACACGAGACAAATAACGACCTCAGGTCGATGAACTAACCAGTACACATGTCACCAGGGAATTGCTATCTGACGATATGTATAATACCAATTAGCAGATTCCCGGCGAGTCCTGTCCGGTGTACTCATAACCCAATGAGCACCTGTATACATCTTAGGTGATCCAACTGACACCAGTGGCTTGTGAGACCGGCCACCGCCCCTCGTCGGGGTCTCGACTGTATACACTAGTCTACTCCGGAGTATCGATGCCCTTTCTCGAAACTCCCACGACTAGGGACCACAATTAAGGATATGCGTATAAACCACCCAACTCTCACGTATATGATCGCCATCATACTGTTGGTAGTAAAGCAAGATCCTAAGGGCTCTATCAAAGTGTAACATGTAATCAGTCACCTGAACATGTACACGACTGATAAAGGAAAACCAGATAGCATACTGTCATCTCGAGTAAGACTGTCTTACCGGTATAGGTCCTCCGCAATCATTGCAATCACGTACCTGCGATCCAATAATTAACTCTGAGGGCACTATCTCCAACACGTACTAATTGTTGTCGGTAGTTAGGATCATCACTTGCCATTGTTCGGACTCTCCTTCGATAGCAGTTATCAGTAGACATTCCAATTGGCAACCTTTAAGTTTTGTTTGTTAGGTGGTGTCGATCTCCAGTCTATTTTTCTGACTCTGCGTAGTACGATTTTTGGACCCCAGCTAGTCTAGAGATTTCGGAAATGATCCAGCTATTTCAGGTGAGGATGATGACAGTCCTGTGCGGACAGAGGTCTTATGCCGACCATGGTGATCGCAGGTTCGAGTTCGCAGTGGGAGATCATGTATTCCAACTAATTTTTCCGATGAAGGACGTGTTGAGTTTTGGTAAGATTACCCAGAATTGTAGGTCATTTCGATATCCTTAAAGTGAGTTAGTTCCGTTGCCTTTAATTTGGCACTTCCGCCCAGATTATTGAGTATTCACCCCGTATTCCTTGTGTCGATACTTTGCAATTACCTTCTTGACCTTTCACACATGATTCAGCACCAGACCATTTAGCTTGGACGCGATCTTTCGTTCACCAGCAGCCAATTGTGTTAAAGGCTAGGCGGGTGGAGAAACTTCGGTCAAGGGTCTTGCCATCTTTGAAGGGTTTTTCTTGGACGTAGCCGTATAGTGAGGTAATCACTTGGGAGGCTGCGAACGTGATATGAGAGTTTAGTAATCCTCTCTTTGAAGGTACGCTTAGTAAAAAAATTTAATTCGGGGACGAATTTTTATAAGGGGTGGGGGAGATTGTAACGTTTCAGAAATCGTTTTGCGAATTTTCCCGTTTTAGGGAAAAATTGTCGGTTTTTCCCGTTTTAACCCGATTTCGATCAAACGTCCGTATAAGCTTACTGGCACCTTTTTTTTATCTAAAATAAAGCTTGTGCACGAACTTTAGGGGTATTTGGGACGTTTTGGTTCAGGTAGATTTTTTCCCAAATAAAATATTATTTTAAGCGATATTTTGTGCACGTAAATCGGAAAAAATTTCTCTCTTGAATAAATTTATTTTTTTTGTCACTCAAATTATTTTAGAATCTTCTTTTCAAATATCTAGATTTTTCTTTGTGCAAAAGGATTTGGATTAAAAAAGAAAAGAAAAGAGTGAAAGGTGGCAAAATTGCTTTAATTAGCATTTATTACTCTTTTTCCTCGCAATTTCTTCACAAAAAATTCACAAAAATACCCCCTCACCCCCTTGACCGTCCCTTCCGTTCCCCTTGCTACCCCTTATCATTTCCACCCATTTTCAACTCTTATTAAATCAAATAAATCATGAAAAATCCAAATAAAATCACAAAAAACTCAAATATATTCATTTTCCTTCATTCTTCTTCACAAAAGTAGCTTGGATCTTCATTCAAAACATCATTTTGGAGGAAAAGATGATGATTTTGGTTTCTTGGTCTTGATCTTTTGTGGAGGTATAAAACCCTAACCCTAATCCTTTTTGTTGTTTCTAAATTTCTAATTAGTATATTAATTGTTTATTTAAGCTTTTAATTTCATGTTTGAAATTCAAGACTTTATTTTTATGATAATCTAGTTAGGGTAAAACTTGATTTATGTGTTTAATGTTTATTTGAAGTGTTAATTTGTGTTTTGGAGAAGATTAACCTAGTAGAAAATGTTAATTTTTGCTAATGAACACTTTGTTTAATTATGCAATTTTGCTTACTAGGTTTTTGCTAAAATTTATTTAGCAAGTGTTAAAAATATAGAAATGGTTTTTATAGCTTAGTTAAGCTATTTTAAGGTGTTTATAATCGCTAGATATGCGTTAGCTTGAAACTAGTGCGAAATATTGCGATATGTTGTTACTAGATTTCGGGGTTAATCCGACTTGGGTTCGACTGGTCGTTGCGAGGTTATATCTATTGTATTCCTCGTAATTTTTGTGTTGTGTTGCGCGATCGGGACGATCGGGGTCTAGACTTGTGTTTTGTAGTTTAGCGACCCCAATTAGGGTTTTTGTCCGATGTCGTACGCGATCGATGCGCTTAGCACGCAGTGTAATTTTCAGGGCGTCATTCTTGCGTTTCGATGTCTTTTCGTCGATGTAGGATATTTGCTTATGTGTTGTGTTTGTGAAATTTTACGTTCGCAAGCGGGGACTTCGGATGCTACGACAAGGGAAAACAGGTGGTAGGCTTCAATTAGCCAGGAGTGTTCGTGAGTAGATTTAACATCTACAGGGGAATCGCCCGCATGGCGTTATGCGTCTGGGCTAGAGATGTTATTTCTGTCGCATATTCTATGTAATATTTAGAATTGCGCATTTACCCTATTACTTAGATATTTTTGTGCTTGGACTAGTATCCTTAGGACACTGCACATATTATTGACGATTCATTTTGCACGAGCACTGATTGTATGCTACACACACCGTCAATAATTGCCATATCACACACAACCCACTTATAGATATGATATTGCTTGGTTAGGGACATTGAGACTTTGATTCATATTTCTTTACGCATTGACTTATAGCATACCTGTATACCAACATGCTTACACATATGTTCTGACATACTTACATGCTAGTTACCTGTATACCTATAGAGTATTGTACCATTAGTGATAGGTACATGCACACTTTATGACATAGCTACAGGTATACCTTGCACACCTATTTCACTTATACCCAGGGGGTATACTATATCATTACTTATAGGTAGATACATATATCTTGCTATACCTTTATGTTGCAGATATATCTGGTTATAGCTTCATGTTTACCTTTACTTGATGTTATTTTAGAATTGGAAATATTAGGAACCGTACGATATTATATTAACTTGTTACAGTTAATTGCTGCTTTTCCTCTATATGCTCGCATTTCAGATTTATGATGCGTATACTTTTTTCATGGATTTTCGCATTGAGATATGGATTTTTCATGATATTTTCTGGATTTGAGAACCGTGGTAGTTCATGAAATTATGCATTATTTGAAAAAACCGGTTTCCCTTGATATGATATTTCAGCAGCCACCATGAGATTTGTCGTTTACGATGTGTATACCCCACGCGAGGAAAGGAGGGGTCCGTGTGCGGGTACATGGTGGGGCCCGGAGGTACCCCGAAGCAAGAACGATGTCGTGGTGTCAGGCGATGGGGCTTAGAGGAACCATACTATCCGGTGACAGGACCAATGACTCAGCGGCTATCATGTGGATACCGACGGGAGTCATGTACGTATGGATACGTCTAGAGGCGAAGGTCAGAAATAGGCACTCGAGCTTTCGGGATAGCGTATGATACGTACCTATCAGGATGTTTGTCTGGGAGACGGCATATGATAGATCAGTATTTCTGTGTCGATGCTTGGCACATTGGTTTCATGATATTTCTAATTACTCCTTGTATATATAACAGGGGATTTATCCACTGTTATATACCCTTACACCAATATTATTGGAATGGGACGCTAATATATGTGTATTGACCTCATCATACTTATTTATGTTATTATATTTAGGATGTTAGAATTTTGCTGGAGATTTGATTCGGGATATAAGAGATTCATTTGAGATTGGATACTGGATAGATATGTGAGATCCACTTGATGTTGTACATTCGATATATATGAGATATACTTGATGATTGTACATTCGATTATGTGAGATATACTTGATATTGTACATACGAGATGTGTGAGATATACTTGATGTTGTGCATTCGATATATGTGAGATATACTTGATGTTGTACATTCGAGATATACGAGATATACTTGATATTGTGCAATTGAGGAGGTGTGATACATAGATGATATGAGAGCCAATTTGGGGGCTGATTTGAGGAATTGGGATTTGAATTGTCTTGCTGGATTGTGATCCTACCACGATGTCAGGATTCCGTGGAAATGACATACTTCACTCCATACCTCACTTTTATCTGTTTGTGCACTTCTTCATGTATTAGTAGTACCTGTTAGTGTACCTTTCATGATTTTTGCACATTTACTTTCTCATATCCCTATCGCATGATTATTGCATACTGTTGTCATATCATTATTGCTTTATATATATTGGTTGTACCTGCTAGTGTACTTTCCATTATTCTGCATTCATATGACATGTTATTACTGTTAATTGCATATCTTAGATTCACGCTTTACGTGCATACTTGCGATTACCTGCATTTGTTATTTATTATTCATGAGTTGGCAACACACCCCCGTTGTGCCACAGATGTTACAGAGTGTTCCCCAGAGTAGTCGAGGCTGGCTATTCATCTATCATCTTTTGCTACAGATACCGCATCGGCTCACAGTGTGTTATTTTGTTCAGGTGGGTTTTGGTGGTGATCTGTATTTGTATTGTATATTCATTGTATCTGTACTCTCCATCTACTATTTTCATATTGACTTAGAGACTTGGTGAGGACGATGTTGTATATTATGTTGGATTTGTTGTCTTTTATACAATTTCCTTTCTATCGTCTTCTATTTCTTCGCTACGGCGTCGTATATTTGTTGTGGTGGTTGTTTTCCGCCTTTGGGCGTGGATTTGCTCCCGTTGGGGATGCTTTACTTTTTTTTTTATGTTGTATCCACTTTTGGGGTTGGTTTTTATAAAGGAGGTGTTGCCAAAATTTGAAAGGAAATAAAGTTGGACTTTTAAAGAATTTGGGTTGTGATTTCAAAGACTTTTAAACAATATTTCTTATCTTTTCTTGTCTTTTACTGGTTTAGATTTCTGGGTTTTGGCTTTCTTTTACTGCGTTACGCCTGTAGACATTGCGTAGTATTAGGGCCGTCACGTGCCAATTTCGGGTCGTGACAATCATCCATCGCCCATCTCATGGGTCGAGAAGCGTATACGCTCGTCTACTCTGGTATATCGATGCCCCGTCTCGATACACCCACGACTAGGGACCTTGAAGGATGTACTTATGGACTACCATGTCACCACTAGTATGATCCGCATCATAGTCCAGGTAGTCAAGTACACATCCTAAGGGCTTTACCAACATGTAACGATAAGACAGTATAAAGAGACTAGTATACATGTTGAAGTAAAGAGCAACCAGATAGCATACTATCATATCGAGCAAGAAAGTCCTCTTTATATATGTCTAAGCATCCAATATAATATACATCATCTGTACAATACTGGCCTCTAGGGCATACATACAACTAACAATAATATGTCCACTCGTCAATCCAAGGTTATAATTCCCTACGGACACAGCACCCACGCTAGCTCCGTTAGCAACCTGGAGGGTCATATCACCAACCTTCAACACTCTACGGTTTCTCAGTGCCTGCAATGAATTGCATATATGAGATCCCGATCCGGTATCCAATACCCAGGAAGTAGAGTTGATTGAAAGACAATTTTCAATTACAAACACACCTGAAGTCGAAGCCACAGCTTGCTTCGGTTCCTTGTTTTCGGCAATCCAAGCTTTGCAATCTTTCTTCCAATGACCTTTTCTATGACAGTGGAAGCACTCGTATTTTGCCACTACTGGCACGCAACATTTGCCTTTCCCTTAGCTCCCACCTTACCAACACCTCCTCTTGGTTTGGTAGCGGCCTTCTTCTTCCTTCCTTTGGCCCTATCCTTGGACCCGGAAGAGGAAGCACCGCGAACAAACATAGTGGGTGTTTCCTTTGCTTTCTGCAAGGTGCCTTCTGCACTCCTCAACATGTTAAGGAGTTCTGGAAGTTCAACTTCTTTTCCTTGAATGTTGAAATTCAGAATAAACTGGGCGTAGGTGGAAGGAAGGGACTGAAGAACCAAGTCTGTATACAGCTCGTTCTCTAAAGTCGTCCCGAGGTCCGCGAGCTCTTCTATTTAGCCAATTATTTTAAGGACATGTTCTCCTACAGATGATCTGACGGCTAGCCTCGACTGAAACAAGTTTTTCGAGGTCTCGTATCTAGCTATACGAGATTGATCTCCATACACTTCCTTGGTGTGGAGAAATATGGATTCAAGATCCATATTCTCGTGCCTCCTCTGATGTTCATTATTCATAGAGGCAAGCACGATGCATTTGGCTTTCGTGCAATCTAACTCCCAGGTCTTGTGGATTTCCTTATCCGCAATACTGGATTCTGTACCAGGGACAGCAGGTGCCTTAGCAGTAAGTACATACCCCAATTTGTCATAAGTCAAAGCCATCTTAACATTCCGGAACCAATCTTTATAATTTGGCCCTGTCAAAATATTTTTATCTAATAGTAACTTAAGGCCTGTCATGTTCTGGGTCGCTGCAATTGAGAGAGAGAGAGGGAACACTTTAGCATGATGCTCATGCAAGTTTAGAGTGGTTTTTAGTTTATCTAAACTGGATGGCTCCAACTATTTCTCGAATCCCTCCTCAAACCAAAAAGGAAGAACTAATCAGGACTATTCTCACAGAACTATACATGCTTAACCGTTCATCCAGGCCGGTTTCGGTACTTCGAGGGAGGTTTTACAACGCTTTCGCGAAGTTCCTTAATTAAATAACCTCTTTTCTCTGGGGGCATAACCCCGCCGACACCTTTCTCGACACATACTTGGTTTATAGCATTGATCGTTATGTGACGAATCTCCTGATGAGTAGCGGATACTCACAGTAGGATCGGGATCCAAATATCATCGTGTGATAAAGCTGAAGGAATCCTACCGAAATTATCACACTCCAAATGTTATGCAACTCTTTGCAAATTTATGTTTCTTTAGAAATTCTCGATATCAATTTTTGCCCCATGCTCATATGACCTTGGCGTTGGTCAAAATGTCATAAGTCACATGTCAAGTTCTACCCATCATTATCTAATTAATTTGAACCCATCCGTACATACCCCTGACGTTGGCCAAATGATAATACGACTGTCCTAAACTAACTTATCTATCTATGCAACAAATTAATACCCAGCAGCTACCAAACACTATGCCTTGGCGTTGGTCAAAATACAAAGCTTGAATACTACTGAATACCCAAATGAAATGACGGAGTGCTACGAATGGTTTTGGAGAAACCGTGAACGTAGTGAACTTGATATGACCGAAGGAACCTGATAGCTTTTAAAAGGAGTGGTTAAGCTCCGCAATTAAAAATATCTTCTGTTTTAAAAATAACCGAGTGGTTTCTTTTAAACTGTTCCAACGATTCAACTTTGGTTTATTTTCTTTGCATTAATATAATGCGTCCCATCATTAACCTATCATTGCAGAAAACAACGAAAATACAACGTCCTCTTATGCCATCCGCATTCGCCACTGGGCCCCGTCATTCACCCGTTAGGTTACTTAACTAACGACAGAGCGGAGGCTGGGCTAGCGCGGGTGCAAAACATAAGTGATGCCTAATAGATATCATATATAGATATTGTACATTCGTCAGACGCAATAATAGTAATTCCAGATCATAGATGAATGATTGAAAGAATTAAAGTTAACCGCAATCAAGACGGTGTCGCAATGCAGCTAGCCGGTTGAGCACGGGTCGATCCACAGGGAGATGGTTGTATGTCCTTTCTTGTTTTAGACGAGTCAATAAAAAATTTGTATGAGTTTGTTCAATCTAACCTATGTGTATTATTTGCAAGTATAAAGTTGTTAAGAAAAAGATACGAAATTGTAAGCTAAAAAAATCCGTACTCAAAACCTTTGAGCCGAGTCTTGACCAATTGAAGCTAGAGCAATCGGCAACAACGTGGATCAGGGGATTTAAGCGCGGTATTCGTGGAATACGGCTTATTTACCCTTGTCCTTCCGTTCTTGTCTCTTTCTTTCGCCTCCGGCCAAACCGAATGCAACCGGTCGCGGTTAGGAATCACCGTTACCTTGGTAGGGTAGGGTGCCTAACGGAGCGCTTGCGTATCGTTTGAGCGGAGTTCAATGGAAAATAACGGGAAAAGGAAATGAGCAAGGAGATATTAACTTACAATACCGTATTTATTCTTAACAACGGTAATTACATTCATTCACAAAAAGAACCAAAAAGAGAGAACAAAAAGAACAAAGAAAAGAAAAGATTACAAGCAAGTAATTAAAGTGCATGGTAATAAATTGCAAGTAATTAAAGACAAGAATGAAAAATGCAAGAAAGTAATTACAAGAACCATAGAACTCAAAACAAGCATGGGATCAATAGCCAACCCTTAAACTTGCAAGCTCAATCAAGAGGTTGCAAGATCAAGAGAAGGGTAAAGAACTCATGTGAAATGAAGCACTAAAGAGAGAACAAAATGATACAACCCCTTGAGACCCATGACCAAAGCTTAAACTTGCAAGCTCACTTAAGAGGTTGCAAGATCAAGTTAAGGTAGAGAGCTCAAGGGGGAAGCTAAACAAAAAGAATAATACAAAAACCCTCATCTTTATTCACATCCACTCAATGCTCTCACTACATTTCCATGGAGGAAGAATGAAGAAGAAGAAGAAGAAGAAGAAGAACTAAAACTACACTAAAGTGGCTAAAAGAATGGACACACTTGGTTTGATCAGAACTGGGGTATTTATAGGAGGGGAATGGGAAACCCAGGGCAACAATCTGCCCCTGAATGAAGTGACCAAACTGCCCATGAAAACTCATCAGATGAGGCGCCCACATGGCCGCGGTTCCGCGGCCAATACCCCCTATTGGCCGCCGATCCGCGGCCGTATAGAGGAGTTGGGTCCTCGAAATTTGTGTGCTTCCCTGGTTCCATTTTTCCTTGTGTTTGAAAACTTCACACTGCACAAAGTCTTCCAGAATATCTTCAGATTTCTTAGTCCAAGATTGCACTCTTTTCTTTACTTTTGACTTTATCTCCCTCGAGCTCCGCGCACCAATTGATTCTTGTGCAGCCCCCCTCGTGCTCTGTGCATGTCCGAGACACGAATGACCACTGTCATATGTCTTGTCTCTGGAACTGGTACTCGGCACTGGACGGATATGGATGGCCGGAACCCGGCTTTTATCTACTGTCGACAGATGTTCTGTACTTGGCGTAACTGTGGGGATTTTGTCTTGATTTGCAATATTTGTACGGGAAACCTGTAATCTGTAAATATGTAACAAACACGGATTAAAAGCACCTACCTATAAACAACCGAGCGTAAGAATGGGCGGTATAAAATGCAATATTCTGGTATGAACAACTACCCCCAAACTTAACTTTTGCTCGTCCCGAGCATAACCAATTATTCATAAAAATAAAATCCTAACCGCACTTTCGCAGGGAACGCGATTGCACTGAGCGCGTGCAACAAGCCGTTAAACCTCTAGGTGTCCCTAGTAGGAGGAGTGTTGTCTCCTGAGGGTTTTCAGCGGATACTACCCACAAAATCCCGTCAAGCTAGTGTCATAAGTTAACAATGATTCTACTCCTACAGTTTAGTATTTACATTAGAAATTCTATCATCCTAAATTAGAAATATCCAACCCTTATTTTTCACACCTCCTATCTATTTAACCTTAGGTCCTATACGTTCCAAAAAAAGTTTAGAAAGATGTTGGTTCTCCTGAGTTTTCCTTCAAAAGTGCGGCCTCAAATCAGGGATTTTTATCAACTTTACAGAAAACACAAGTCTTATTCTTTATTTCTATCTTTTATTCAAACATCGATTGTATACCCCTACGTGTGTGTATATTTGCACCCCTACACTTGAGAATTCAATTCAAGCTATAATACCCTTGTCTTAATACCTAATACTACTTCTTTTCATTAAGGATGGACGGATCTGCTCACACACCTTTCATGCGACTATTAATGCTTCTTGAGGCACTAACGGCCGATTTACTGAATGTGTGAAATTTAAAGCGTAAATAGCAGTTTCCAGGTCTTGACATTATTCTATTTTTCTTTTTCTTTTTCAAGACCGGATATATTTTTCAATATGCTCTTTTTGGTGTTTAGCTTTAAATACCGTTTTTTCTTTCATACTAGGCTTTCAGGCAAGAGTATTTCTAGGTATCTTCTACTATCTCAAGTTTCAAGGTGCGTGTAAGTGCAGTTTGTAGGGTATATACTTTCTAAATTTAAACTCAAGAAAAGAAACTATTTTTCAGACTTATCCTCCAGTAAAGCTTCAATACTTTCCCTTCATCTTGACTTAACTCAAGAACTGAACTCAAGATTACCTATTTCTCAAAAAAAACTGTAAGGACGTATACTTACCAAAGTTAGACAGAATGAGGGTTATTTTTTGGGTTTTCAATTCCTAAGCCTAGAATTTAGTTATTTCGAACATATCAACTAAACTTTCAGAATAAAAATCAAAGTTACCCTATTTAGCTAACTTGACGACAAAGTTTTTATATTTTTTTGGAAAATTTTCGATTTTTGTGGGTTTTTAATAAGGTATGCAAATGCAAAATATACAAATGAATGCGAAGGAAGAAAGCTTACCGAGCATACCCCCAAACTTAAACTTGACAGTGCCCTCACTGTCAGGCTATACCAAGAGGGTCAAAATTGCCGGCGCTCCCTAAAAACAAATTATATACAACAAAAAATATATACAAAAATGGTGTCCCCCCCAAACTTAAGTAAAACAGTGTTTCCACTGTTAAGCGTTGAAGTTCGGGATTAGGGGGGAAAGAAAAGTATCAATCTATACAAGGCCTTACACAAGCCAAAAGTGAGCACCAACCATTCAAAGATTTTGTCTCTATAATGTGCTGGTTGGTGAAAGAATGCGGAGAGGTAAGAAATAGAGAATACGCGAGACCGTATGGAGATAGAAGCGGGATACGGTCTCGGTATATGGGAAGAAGAATGGTGGAAGGGAGAAAGAAATGGAATACGAACTTGAGGGTGGAAATGGATTGCATAAATTAGTACAATCTGTAATGATCGATGTGAAAAGATGGATTGTACTAATCTATCAATATGGCGAGAAATTGGTTCAAATCCCTCAAGATTCGTAAGAAACCATGGGTACGCCGAAATTGGTAAACCAAACATATGAAATGAGAGCGAGACGGGTTCTTGCAAGGTCGGAACGATGGAAAGGATGGAGGGAAGTGGTTGAGGAAGGTTATCGGTTAAAGGTTCAGGAGGGTGTACACAGTCAGTGGAACGGATAGGATGAATTGGAAAATCCGACTCATCAATTATAACTGGTTCATCCTCAAAACTATCCTCAGAATTCTCCTCAAAGTTAAGCTCATACATGCCTTTATCATCAATATCAAGACGCATATGAAGTTCGGGAAAAACATTTAATGACTCGGGATGATGATTTGAAGAGAAAAACTCAGCCAAATCTATGGGTTCATCATCCAAAATATTCCCATCGTCAATATCCTCAATCAAGTGAAAATCAATATTCTCAGACACCTCATCAAAAGCATGGATTTCAATCAATTCTGGTTCTAAGATGGAGGTGTAGAGGTCAAAAGGATTGGGTGTGGTTTCACTTGGCAAGGTCCCTTCACAATCTGGCAAATCAAACACTACAAAGTCGCACAACTCATTAAACATTCTATCTTCAACTGATAATTCATTTGGGACACTTGATAGATTTTCAACACAGGAGTTGTGGGATTCAATTTGAGACGGGTAAGTTTGATTTGGAACGGTATACAGCTCACTTTCTCCACTCAAATTCTCAGCCTGTCCCACCGCCTCATCATACATTGGAAAATTTGGAGCTAGCTGGAAACTAGCTACCGGGTCAGTAGGTTGTATGAGAGCGGCCATGGACGCATTCAAATCCATCATCTGTTGGCTTGACGCTACCCTAAAGTCTTCCAACGACTGTTCCAGACTAGACATGGGTTGTGAAGGGGTTTCAGTAAAAGATTCAAAGTTGTTTGGATACTGAAAACTCCCAAATGGCGGTTCTGAAGTAATGTCTAGGGAAGGTGCAAAAGTAGGGTAGGATTGGTAGGAATTGAATGGCTGGACAGGAGCAGGATCAACATTTGCATAGGAAGGTGAATGGAATTGTTGATCCCAAGAACTTGAAGTGGTTAAAGGAGTGAAAGATCGGCTACGGGATTGTTCAATACGTTCAGCGATGGACAAAGGACGACTTACAAAAGGGGTATCAACATAAACGGGTGCGGGAGGTTGACAAGGTTGATACAAAGTGGAATGAGGAGTGCAAGTGTTTGTCCTAGCCGCTGCTATGCGATCTTTCAGTGAAACTTTGGGCATGGAGGGGTCGTTCGACGTTCGGCCAAAACAAGAACCGTAAGAAGTAATGTCTGGTTGTGGGTAACAAAGTTCGGCAAGAG
This sequence comes from Agapanthus africanus, assembly GCA_030015575.1. Classification (NCBI taxonomy): domain Eukaryota; kingdom Viridiplantae; phylum Streptophyta; class Magnoliopsida; order Asparagales; family Amaryllidaceae; genus Agapanthus; species Agapanthus africanus. Next base: position 247,973,404 of record JASDDO010000031.1, on the reverse strand, counting down.
TTTTGCGAGGTGGAGTACCCATGATATGAAGAGAGAAGGAAAGAAAGGAAGAGAAAAGGAGGGGAAAATGAATGTGATTTTTTTTATAGCTAGTTATTAACAAAAGAATGAAATATACACACAAAAAGAATATGGACAAAAATAATCACGACACAAAAATACCACACACCTAATCGTTCTAGGGTTCACCTAGGTCAACTAGACCTGCTCCAGAACATAATTGTCGAAGTAAAACTGTGTCGAGAAACGGGCTCAAGATACACTGATCACGAGGCCAGGTAAGTGCAGAGATAAGGGGAGGTTTTCCAACGCTTTCGCGAAGTTCCTTAATTAAATAACCCTTTCTCTTTTGGCGGTTTCGCCGTTAACACTATCCTAGACACCCCGTAAACAATATACCGTTAAGCGAGGTTCTAAACACAGTTAACTTCTCTTAGTGAGCGCGAAGTCCTTAAGGCTTAAAGTCTAGTTTCTTTTAAATTTTGTGCGGGTAAACGTTATGCTCAAGTTCGTGATTTGTGGGCCACGGAAAAGGTGATGAAATCCTTTACCGTATGTTGTGGGGTTCGCTTGCCCTTAAGTCCGTATTAATGTATGCAATGCGCAATTCAATAAAAATTCTATAAAGAATCAAACAATCATTTTTTAGTTTAAGCACGGCACTGCAACAAATACGGGTTAGTCAATTTTTAGCGTTTGCTAGCGAACTTGCAAAGAATCCTGCAAAGAATCCTGCAAAGAATAGTATATTGGATGCGTCGGATTTGAGAAGAAGGTGTTAGTAAAGTACGTACCGTTAAGTTTTTGGGTTAGGAAACCGCCATTGAATCAAATCCGGTAAGCTTGGAAAGTTCTCTTGCGCGGGTCAAACTACCCGGATCTTTGGCACTGTACTTCGTAATCACCTTAACTTTGAACGTACACTTTGCTCCCACAATCCCAGTTTGCAAATCCGCAAAAATCTGCACTCTTGCCCACAAAAATGATCAAAAATAACAAAAAGATATATATATATATTTTTAAATATATACAAAAAGAATATTAACCCGAATAACAAGAAAGAAAATACGCTACCGTCTCCCCGGCAACGGCGCCATTTGATTAAAAGAATTAAAGTTAACCGCAATCAAGACGGTGTCGCTATGCAGCTAGCCGGTTGAGCACGGGTCGATCCACATGGAGATGGTTGTATGTCCTTTCTTGTTTTAGACGAGTCAATAAAGAATTTGTATGAGTTTGTTCAATCTAACCTATGTGTATTATTTGCAAGTATAAAGTTGTTAAGAAAAAGATACGAAATTGTAAGCTAAAGAAATCCGTACTCAAAACCTTTGAGCCGAGTCTTGACCAATTGAAGCTAGAGCAATCGGCAACAACGTGGATTAGGGGATTTAAGCGCGGTATTCGTGGAATACGGCTTATTTACCCTTGTCCTTCCGTTCTTGTCTCTTGCTTTCGCCTCCGGCCAAACCGAACGCAACCGGTCGCGGTTAGGAATCACCGTTACCTTGGTAGGGTAGGGTGCCTAACGGAGCGCTTGCGTATCGTTTGGGCGGAGTTCAATGGAAAATAACGGGAAAAGGAAATGAGCAAGGAGATATTAACTTACAATACCGTATTTATTCTTAACAATGGTAATTACATTCATTCACAAAAAGAACCAAAAAGAGAGAACAAAAAGAACAAAGAAAAGAAAAGATTACAAGCAAGTAATTAAAGTGCATGGTAATAAATTGCAAGGAATTAAAGACAAAATGAAAAATGCAAGAAAGTAATTACAAGAACCATAGAACTCAAAACAAGCATGGGATCAATAGCCAACCCTTAAACTTGCAAGCTCAATCAAGAGGTTGCAAGATCAAGAGAAGGGTAAAGAACTCATGTGAAATGAAGCACTAAAGAGAGAACAAAATGATACAACCCCTTGAGACCAATGACCAAAGCTTAAACTTGCAATCTCACTTAAGAGGTTGCAAGATCAAGTTAAGGTAGAGAGCTCAAGGGGGAAGCTAAACAAAAAGAATAATACAAAAACCCTCATCTTTATTCATATCCACTCAATGCTCTCACTACATTTCCATGGAGGAAGAATGAAGAAGAAGAAGAAGAACTAAAACTACACTAAAGTGGCTAAAAGAATGGACACACTTGGTTTGATCAGAACTGGGGTATTTATAGGAGGGGAATGGGAAACCTAGGGCAACAATCTGCCCCTGAATGAAGTGACCAAACTGCCCATGAAAACTCATCAGATGAGGCGTCCACATGGCCGCGGTTCCGCGGCCAATACCCCCTATTGGCCGCGGATCCGCGGCCGTATAGGGGAGTTGGGTCCTCGAAATTTGTGTGCTTCCCAGGTTCCATTTTTCCTTGGGTTTGAAAACTTCACACTGCACAAAGTCTTCCAGAATATCTTCAGATTTCTTAGTCCAAGATTGCACTCTTTTCTTTACTTTTGACTTTATCTCCCTCGAGCTCCGCGCACCCATTGATTCTTGTGCATCCCCCCTCGTGCTCTGTGCATGTCCGAGACACGAATGACCACTGTTATATGTCTTGTCTCTGGAACTGGTACTCGGCATTGGACGGATATGGATGGCCGGAACCCGGCTTTTATCTGCTGTCGATAGATGTTCTGTACTTGGCGTAACTGTGGGGATTTTGTCTTGATATGCAATATTTGTACGGGAAACCCGTAATCTGTAAATATGTAACAAACACGGATTAAAAGCACCTACCTATAAACAACCGAGCGTAAGAATGGGCGGTATAAAATGCAATATTCTGGTATGAACAATGAACGAATTGGATTTTCTACGAATCCGCATTCCTTTTGAGCTTGCAAAGAAAGACGGATTACACAGTCGCGATGAATAGCAAAAACCCCACCCTAGACCCCTATGGGTACGGCAAACTACCCGTCAAGTACTCGAAGTGAAGCGGTCTCCCTCAACTACGTGAGTAGGCCACTAAGCACTTCAAAGTACCCGGTAGTTTGTGCACCTCATCTTGGGCCTATCCTAGGAGAAGAAAACAGTAAATGAAATAATACAACGGTAGCTACAACCTCAACCCGGATGTGACCAACAAAAGAATATTACAACAATTTACAAATTACATTTGAATGAAAGAAACACTCGTCTCACATCCCCCGGTATCCATTCACGATAATCGAACAAGTCCACATTCACAAACCAGTAAAAACCATTACAGAAATGTGCAACCCCCTGCTAACCGACATACTAGCTGTTAGGGGAGGTTTACGAACACATTAAACACATCACAGATATAATCAAATTAGCCAAATATCTTAGAATTTCGATCAAGCAAACACAAATGAATCTACTCCAAATAATTCTCTGTGCACATGAAACCTGAGCAGAAACAAAACATCCCTGAAAATACAACATCAACACGGAAGAGTTACTGGGCAAATTTGGGCTGACTCGGCTTCAACTCGGCCGCGGATCCACGGCGGATAGCTTGGATTGGCCGCGGTTCAGCGGCGGTTTGGCTGAGTCACGATCCCAAATTTCTCCAGTAATCTTATAATTCCCTACTTGTATTTTAAGGGTCCCTGAAAAAAAATTTTAGACCCCGTTTTAAAATCGGCAGAAACATGGTGAAAATGATGTTTTTTCGGGTTCGTTTTGCGATCGAATTTCTAATGACTTTGCTAAAAAGTTAGTTATGGTTTAGCGAGGCTCTGATACCACTGCAAGTCGACGTTAGACACCCCACATGTTGCGGGGAGGCGGAATAGGTAAAACAATCATTTTGTTTAAACTAACATCGACTAACTTTACGGATCTTTGCTAAACCCTAACCAACAACAACATAGAAATGATTAGCTACTATGAAAGATGATTATACCTAATGAATCAAGTCCTTCTTTTTCTCGTTGATCACCTCCTCGTCGTCCTCCTCGATATGATAGAAGATCCACCCGGGAGCTACTTCTCCAAGCTTTAACCTCACACCTTAGGTAACTAGGTGGTTATGAGTGTAAATCAAAGAAACCTAGAGGATATAGAAGAGGATTAGTGATCCATTAGTCTTGCTAACCCTTTGATCTCAACACATGAGCGGTTAGGGTTAGTTCTTGAAGAGAGAGAGCTTGAGGAGAGAGAAGGTGTGAGTGAGAATCATAATGAAATAATATCTCATTTGTGAATATATGAAGCATAATAATTATTAAATGAATAACAAATAATATTATCAACCATGCTTCGTTAACTCACTTTGTGTGATTCATCTCATGAGTCATTAAGCAATAAATGCATTATTAACTCCTTTGGATGAATCACACCATGAGTCATTAATCCATTTAATGCAAATTCCACCTAAACCTCCAACTCATCAATCTTCTAGAAACTTCTCGACAAATTAAGAGAATGCCCCTCCTATCCATGAAAACACGGAAATACACAGACTGTATAAATCCAATAATCCAATACTAGAATCTGGCTTAAACCAAAGTCTGCTAGTATAAACTGTCCGAACATCGTACGTGCGTAAAAACACGTATGTGTCCGAACCCTGTCGTACAACCATACGACCACTATATCGTTTCACCTGAAGCAGGGAAACTCTCTGTGTGGGACTCTAAAGACTTGACACTTATGCTGGCAGTGGGTTTAACCACAGGCCGCAAGCGGTACTAGCTATACGTAACGGTCCCCAGGTAGATGTCGATAAGAAGGCCGATGAAGAAACCCATCCGAACTCCTACTGAGCCTGATGTGGCAATCTCCATACAGTCCGGTCTGTTCGTCTACGACTATCGCATATCGTTCCTAGGGGGCGGCAAGCATCAGTCCCCTAAAAGCGGTATAAGTCATGTCGGAGCGAAGCCCATTACACCTTGAGAAGCTACTGAAAATCCTACTACTAAATCTCGTTTGCCCTAGCCAGGGACTTTACGTAATGGCTCTCTAAACACTGTGCGATATCAACTCCCAATACTGGGAGAGACGAATCCTATCTAACCGCCACTGCCTCCAAGTGCTTCAGGACCGCACTGTAAGTCCACGTTGCTCACCCCGGTTCTTACGGGGAGGCGGAAACGGCGAAAACAATAATTTGGCGCAATGAAAACATGGACTTAAAAGCCGGATCTTAGCTAAACTAGAAACTAGCAAACAAGTAGAGGCTTTAACTACTATGCTGTAGAAAATATACCTCACGAAACCGGTCCTTCGGGTCTTCTCTCCGCTGTCCGGCTCGTCCATCCACGCTCCGAGGGTCGATCCGGATCTAGGTCACCTCCGCGGCCTTCTTGAGTCAAAGACGATCCATCCGAGAGTTGTACACCGAGCTCCACCTCATGCCGAGGCAACTAGGGCAACGAGATCGCTAATCTAGATACCCTAGGTTGTGTAGAAGAGAAAAATGGAAGTGTTTGTTTATGTGGATTCTTTTTCTCTCAACCCATGAGATCAAAAGAATTTTCAAGTGGAGGAAGATGAAGGAGAAACTCTAGCAACAATGGATCTTTTCTTTTCTTCTTACTTCAAGAGAGAGAATGAGAAGAGAATAATGAAAAAGATTAATAAAAGAAAATGAACCATGGTTGCAATAATACACCCAAAACCATAATTACTAATCCTATCATGATAAAGTTGATGCTACATTGAATTGACCATTTTCATAATCAAAAATTAAAATGAAAATCAAAGAAGAGTGTAGACCTCTCTTGAAGGTCAATGGTCAACACGGTCAACGGGTCAACAAAGTCAAGAGAGGTCAAGGTGGTCAAATGGCCAATGCAATTAGCCATCACTAAACTATCACTAAAAGGATTAGTAAACAATGTCTCCGTCTCATAATGGTTTTGACCAAACGAATTGTCAAAACCCTAATGAGCCTGCCACATTACGGTTTTGGCCGAACCAACTGCCAAAACCTTAATGGGATACCCCCTCCTTTATCGCTCCTCAAAACTGTGCATACACACCCGCATCCGCATTCCGTAGAATGCGAATGCACAGAAAACAAAACAAATCGATCTGTGAAATACTAGGATCTGGCTTAAACCAAAGCCCACTAGTATTGCCTGCCCGAACAGCATACGCACACAAGTGCACGTAAGTGATCGTAGCCCTACCGTAAAACCATACAACCTCTACACGTTTCGTTCAGTGCAGGGAAACTCTCTGTGTGGGACTCTAAAGACTCGACACTACGCTGGCAGTGGGTTTAACCACAGACCGCAAGCAGCACTAGCTGTACGTAACGGTCCCCAGGTAGATGTCGATAAGAAGGCCGATGAGGTAAACCCATCCGAACTCCTACTTAGCCTGTATGTGACAATCTCCGTACAGTCCGGTCTATTCGTCTGATACATCGCATGGCGGTCCTAGGGGGCGGCAAACGTCAGTCCCCTAATAGCGGTACAAGTCGTGTCGGAGTGTAGCCCAGAACACCCTGAGATAACACTGGAAACCTACCTGTATATGTCGCTTGCCCTGGCCAGGGACTACTTATGTAATGGCTCTCCTAGACACAGCGCTATGTCAACCCCCAATACCGGGAGAGACGAATCCTGTCTAACCGACACTGCCTCCAAGTGCTTCGGGACTGCACCCAACTACTACCTGTTTGCACGACTCCTTTGAGCCGTGGTAGGGTAGTAATCTAAGTACAGTGGGAACACACTCGAGGAGAAGTGACAGTGTCAAGTTAGCGGACTAAGCTGTACTCATGTCACCTGGGAACTGATAACTGACGATAGGTATAATACCAACTAATAGTTCCCGACGAGTCCTGTCCAGTGTACTCGTAACCTAACGAGCACCCGCATACTATCTCAAGTATGACGTACTGACGGCTGTGGGACAGACCGTCTCCCCCGCTGGGATGAGAAGCGCATACGCTAGTCTACTCCGGAGTATCGATGCCCTGTCTCGATAGTCCTACGACTAGGGACCTGTATAAGGATGTGCTTATGGATTACCCAGCCCCCACGAGTATGACTTCCATCACAATGCTAGTAATCAAGCAAAGATCCTAAGGGCTCTACTAATATGTATATAAGCGATATGCTAAAAGAAACACATGCACATATTGAAGTAGAGACAAACCAAGTAGCATACTACCATTTTGAGCAAGATTGTCTATACAACTGTGAATATCCCAAGCTTCCATTAAGTAATATACAAGCTAGTATGATACAGTAATGGCCTCTAAGGCATATACACTAACAATCACCCACTTGCACTAAGTCCATGAACTGGCGTATCGAAGACCTATCATCTCGATCGGCCGCTCGAACTGAGTCTGGGGTAGGGCCTTCGTGAGTGGATCTGCAGTGTTGTTCTTCGTATTTACTCTCTTCACCTCGATCTCCCGACGATCTATGATCTCCCTGATCAGGTGGTACCGCCTCAAAATGTGCCTGGACTTCTGATGGGACCTGGGTTCCTTCGCTAAAGCTATAGCGCCGTTGTTGTCGCAATACAGTGGTATTGGATCAACAATGGTAGGAACCACTTGAAGCTCCGTGAGGAACTTCTTCATCCAGACAGCTTCCTTTGCGGCATCGCAAGCAGCTATGTACTCGGCTTCCATAGTCGAGTCTTCAACGGTCTCCTGCTTGGAACTCTTCCAGCAAACCACCCCTCCATTGAGGGTAAAGACATAACCCGACATGGACTTGGAGTCATCCTTGTCGCTCTGGAAGCTGGAGTCAGCAAAGGCCTCGAGCTGGAGGTCTTTTCCGCCATACACCAAGAACATCTCATTAGTCCTTCTCAGGTACTTGAGAATGTTCTTTACCGCTATCCAGTGTTTCTCCCATGGGTTCGACTGATACCGGCTTACAACGCTCAATCCGTATGCTACATCTGGTCTTGTACATAACATCGCATACATTATAGAGCCTACCGCAGAAGCGTAGGGTATAATAAACATGCGATCCCTTTCCAAATCAGTTTTGGGAGACATCTCTTTGGAGAGGGTGATCCCGTGACAAGCCGGTAGATTACCGCGCTTGGAATCTTCCATACTGAATCTTTTCAGTATGGTGTCAATGTACCTTGACTGTGAAAGTCCCAACATCCTCTTAGATCTATCACGATAGATCTGGATCCCCAGAATGTAGTTGGCATCGCCCAGGTCCTTCATAGAGAACCTCTGCGACAAGAATCCTTTGACTGACTGTAGTATAGGAATATCATTTCCTATTAGGAGAATGTCATCCACGTACAAGACGAGGAATACTACAGTTCTCCCTACAATCTTACTGTAAATGCATGGTTCATCTGGGTTTTTGATAAAGTCGAATTCTTTGACAGTATCATCATAGCAGATGTTCCAACTCCGCGATGCCTGATTAAGTCCATAGATGGACTTGAGCAACTTGCACACTTTACCGCTGCTCCAACTCTGAATGAATCCCTCCGGCTGATCCATATAGACGCACTCTTCCAAATTTCCATTTAGGAAAGCCGTCTTTACGTCCATCTTCCAGATTTCATAATCGTGGAAGGCAGGAATGGCAAGAAGGATCCGAATGGATTTCAGCATAGACACTGTAGAAAAGGTCTCGTCATAGTCCATACCAGGTCTTTGACGAAAACCCTTTGCAACAAGTCTAGCTTTATAGGTCTCAACCTGCCCATCTACACCAATCTTCTTTCTGAAGATCCATTTGCAGCCTACGGGTTTTACCCCTTCTGGAGCAAAGTCCAAAGTCCAAACTTTGTTGGTGTACATGGACTCCATCTCGGCCCGCATTGCATCCAGCCATTTTACCGAGTCGCCTCTCTGAATGGCTTGCTGGAAGCTAGTAGGCTCACCATAATCCATAGTGCAATCCTCTCAATCACCGTCTATGAGAAAACCGTAGTATCTCTCGGGCGGATGAGACTGCCTACTACTCCTGCGGAGTGGCGCTGGGATGTCCTGTTCTTTCGAACCCTCTGCTTCTACTAAGCTTTAAGTAATAGTTCATGGTTCTGGAATTTCTTCCAGTTCTATTGTGCTCCCACTTATCTGGTTTTCCAAAAACTCAGTTTCCAAGAAGCGGGCATGCCGAGAAACAAAAACCTTTTGTTCCTCTGCGTAATAGAAAAGATACCCCTTGGAGTTCTTTGGGTATCCAACAAACTTACACTGTACTGAACGTACCTCGAGCTTGTCCGCATGCTGCTTTTTTACAAAAGCTGGACATCCTCATGTTTTAATGTGATTAAGATAGGGTTTCTTCCCACACCACTTCTGATATGGTGTAGTAGGCACAGTCTTAGTTGGAACTCGGTTCAAAAGGTATGCAGCTGATTCTAGTGCATAACCCCAGAAGGATCGCGGCAACCTAGCCTTACTCATCATGGAACGAACCATATCCAATATGGTTCGATTCCTCCTTTCCGATACACCGTTGTGTTGTGGTGTGTATGGAGGAGTAAGCTGAGAGAGAATTCCATTCTCTTTTAAGAAGCCCAGAAACTCGGCCCTCATGTATTCACCACCTCGATCAGATCTCAGTGTCTTGATACTTTTGCATGTTTGTTTTTCAACTTCATTCTTGTATTCCTGAAATTTCTCAAAGGCCTCGGATTTGTGCTTCATCAAGAAGACATATCCATACCTAGAGAAATCGTCTGTGAAAGTAATGAAGTATGAATAACCACTTCGCGCATGTGTAGACATTGGACCACACACGTCACTGTGTATGAGTTCCAAGAGCTCGCTCGCACTTTCTCTGTGTCCAGTAAACGGAGTCTTTGTCATCTTTCCCATGAGACAAGATTCACAAGTGGCATAAGACTGATACTCGAACGGATCCAAGTATCCTTCTTTATGTAACTTTGTTAACCGTGTCTCATTAATGTGACCCAGTCTACAATGCCATAAGAAAGCCTGATTTAATTCCGGAGACGTTCTTTTAAGTGTGTTCTGGACACTGAAGACCTGAGCTTGATTCAAAACGTATATACTGTTTTTCAATGTACCTGAACCAATCAGTACTTGATTTAGGTGGATGTTTACTATATCGCTTACAAAAGTAAAATCATATCCTTCCTTAGAAAGTAAGGATACAAATATGATGTTACAAGTCGCACCTGGTACATAAAAACAGTCACGCAGAATCAATATCTGCCCAGTTGTCAGTCCTAGATGATATTCCCCTACGGATTCAGCATACATGCTCACTCCGTTAGCAACCCTGAGAGTCATATCACCTTTCTTGATAACCCTACGGTTTCTCAGATCCTGTAACGAATTACAGATATGAGATCCTAATCCGGTACCTAATACCCAGGAAGTAGGGTTAACTGACACACAGTTCTCTATTACAATCACAACCGAAGCCGAAGCCACAATATGCTTCGAATACTGGCTACTGGCTTTGAAAGCCCTGCAATCCTTCTGCCCATGTTCATTCCCGTAACAATAGGAACATCCCTCTTTTACTACATCCATTCCCGAAACTTCTGCCCTTCCCTTTCTTTCTACTTCCCTGGTTTCCTTCAGGGTAGTAGGTAGAGACTGTTGAACTAAGTCAGTATCTGACCCGTTCTTCAACGTGGTCTTCAGGTCCGAGAGCTCAAAAGAGCTGGTCTCTGTAAGGACGTTGCCCCCTACAGATGACCCGATAGCCAACCTCGCTGGAAGCAATTCATTCGAGGTCTCATATCTTGCGATACGAGATTGCTCTACATATAAATCTTTGTTATGGAGGAAGATAGAAACTGAGTCCATCTTCTCGTGCTGCCTCTGGTATGTACCATCAACTGAGGCTAAAACGAGGCACTTGGCTTTCGCACAGTCTTCTTCCGATGTCTTACGGATATCAATATCCGTGACAGGGGAAACTTGACCTGAGACGGCAGGGGTTGGATCAGTCATGAGGTGTCCCAGCTTGTCATGGGCAATGGACATCTGGACAGACCTTTGCCAGTCATAACAGTTAGATTCATTCATTTTATTATCTAGATATAACCTAGGTGCGGTCACTGGGTCGCTGCAATTAAGAGAGAGAGAAGAAAAAAATTAGCATGATGCTCTTGCAAGTTTAGATTGGTTTTTAATTTATCTAAACAGGATGGCTCCCACTGTCTCTCGAATCCCTCCTCAAACCATAAAGGAAGACTTAGTCGGGATCATTCTCACCATACAATACTTGCTTAACCGTTCAGCCAGGCCAGTGTCGGTACTTCGAGGGAGGTTTTCCAACGCTTTCACGAAGTTCCTTAATTAAGTAACCTCTTTTCCCTGGGGGTGTAGCCCCGTTGACACCTTTCTAGACACCTACTTGGTTTATAGCTTTGATCGTTAAGTGAGAAAGTTCCCGAGGAGTAGCATATACTCACGGTAGGATCGGGATCCAAATATCATCGCGTGACAAAACTGAAGGAATCCTACCAGAATCATCACACACCAAATGGTATGCAGCGCTAGCAAGTTTCAGTTCTTTTGAAACTCCCGATGTGGATTTTTGCCCCATGCTCTTATGACCTTGACTTTGGCCAACAAATCATAAGTCACATGTCAAGTTCTACCCGTCATTATCCAGGTTAATTTGAACCCACCCACACATACCCTTGACTTTGGCCAACAAGGCAGTAGGACTGTCCCAAACCAACGCATCTATCTATGCTACATATGAATACCCAATAGTTACCAAACACTGTGCCTTGACTTTGGCCAACAAACACAGCTTGAATACTATTGACTATCCATACGAAACGACGGAAGGCTACGGATGGTTTTGGCGAAACCGTGAACGTAGCGAACTTGATAAAATCGATCGAACGAGATAGCTTTTAAAAGGAGTGGTTCAAGCTCCGCGTTTAAAATGCCGGTTTTTGAAAAGAACCGAGTGGTTTTCAAAGTGTTCCAACGACTTTTACTTGGTTTATTTTCTTGCATTAATTCCAATGCGTCCCATCATTTAATCCTACCATTGCAGAAAACAACCAAAATATGGTGTACGCTTATGCCATCCGCATTCGCCATGGGGTCCCGTCATCACCCGTTAGGTTACTTAACTAACGACAGAGCGGGGGCTAGACTAGCGCGGATGCAAAACATAAGCAACACCTAAATAGATATCATATATAGATATATAGCAATGATAGCCAATACAGATCACAGATGAACACTTTGGATATACTAGGAATCCGCGATTCGTTCGAGCCTGCAACGAAAAGCGGATTACACGGTCGCGATGAATAGCCAAACCCCACCCTAGACCCCTACGGGTGCGGCAAACTACCAGCCAAGTACCCGAAGCGAAGCAACCTCCCTCATCACCGTGAGTAGGCCACTCGGCACTTCGAGATACCCGGTAGTTTTTGCACCCCACCTTGGGTCTATCCTAGGAGAAAAAATAGTAAAAAGAAATTATACAATGACGGCTACAACCCCGACCCGGTTGTGAGGCCATACAAATAATATTACATCAATTTACAAATGAATGAAAGAAAAAGAAACTCTCATCTCACACCCATTACCGGCTATTCATCCGTGACAATCCAACGAGTTCATATACACAAACCATCAACATTACAGATCACAGATATGTATAACCCCCACTAATCGACGTATAGCGATTAGCGGAAGTTCAATACATATATCACATCACAGATAATATCCATTAGCCAAAGTCTACGGAATATCGATCAAAATACGGATTTGAAACCACCCCAAAAAATCAATTTCTTTTCTGGAAAATCTGGGCAGAAACAACATGTACTAAAAATCCCAAAACAGTCAAATAAAAACACTGCAAAAAACCCGGTCCACGACCGAGTCAAATCGGCCGCGGAACCGCGGCAAGAAGTATGTTCTTGCCGCGGAACCGCGGCAGTTTGAACGGTTCAGTGGACTGTTTTTCTGCTGTGGTTTTTGAAAACCCTGAGCCGAATTTTCATGTATGTTAAATTATTTTTTGAACAGTATAAAAATTCGACAGATACATGGTTTTTTTCCGGCGTTGTTTTGAGACCTTTTTCGATCGATATTCTTAACACTTTGCTAACTTGCTAGTTTATGTTTAGCTAGGCTCTGATACCACTGTAAGTCCACGTTGCTCACCCCGGTTCTTACGGGGAGGCGGAAACGGCGAAAAACAATAATTTGGCGCAAGGACAACATGGACTTAAAAGCTGGATCTTGGCTAAACTAGAAACAAGCAAACAAGTAGAGGCTTTAACTACTTTGCTGTAGAAAATATACCTCACGAAACCGGTCCTTCGGGTCTTCTCTCCGCTGTCCGGCTCGTCCATCCACGCTCCGAGGGTCGATCCGGATCTAGGTCACCTCCGCGGCCTTCTTGAGTCGAAGACGATCCACCCGAGAGTTGTACACCGAGCTCCACCTCAAGCCGAGGCACCTAGGGCAACGAGATCGCTAATCTAGATACCCTAGGTTGTGTAAAAGAGAAAAATGGAAGTGTTTGTCTATGTGGATTCTTTTTCTCTGAACACATTAGATCAAAAGAATTTTCAAGAGGAGGAAGATGAAGGAGAAACTCTAGCAACCATGGAGCTTTTCTTTTCTTCTCACTTCAAGAGAGAGAATGAGAAGAGAATAATGAAAAGATTAACAAAAGAAAATGAACCATGGTTGCAATAATACACCCAAAACCATCATTACAAATCCTATCATGATAAAGTTGATGCTACATTGAATTGACCATTTTCATAATCAAAAATTGAAATGAAAATCAAAGAAGAGTGTAGACCTCTCTTGAAGGTCAATGGTCAACACGGTCAATGGGTCAAAAAGTCAAGAGAGATGAAGGTGGTCAAATGGTCAATGCAATTAGCCATCACTAAACTATCACTAAAAGGATTAGTAAACAATGTCTCCGGCTCATAATGGTTTTGACCAAACGAATTGTCAAAACCCTAATGAGCCTGCCGCATTACGGTTTTGGCCGAACCAACTGCCAAAACCCTAATGGGGAACCTCCTCCTTTATCGCTCCTCAAAACTGTGCATACACACCCGCATCTGCATTCCGTAGAATGCGAATGCACAGAAGACAAAACAAATCCATCTGTGCAATACAAGGATCTGGCTTAAACCAAAGCCCACTAGTATTGCCTGCCCGAACAGCATACGCACACAAGTGCATGTAAGTGATCGTAGCCCTGCTGTAAAACCATACGGCCTCTACACGTTTCGCTCAGTGCAGGGAAACTCTCTGTGTGGGACTCTAAAGACTCGACACTACGCTGGCAGTGGGTTTAACTACAGACCGCAAGCGGCACTAGCTGTACGTAACGGTCCCCAGGTAGATGTCGATAAGAAGGCCGATGAGGTAAACCCACCCGAACTCCTACTGAGCCTGTATGTGACAATCTCCGTACAGTCCGGTCTGTTCGTCTGATACATCGCATGGCGAGCCTAGGGGGTGGCGAACGTCAGTCCCCTAATAGTAGTACAAGTCGTGTCGGAGTGTAGCCCATAACACCCTGAGATAACACTGGAAACCTACCAGTATATCTCGCTTGCCCTGGCCATGGACTACTTGTGTAATGGCTCTCCTACACACAGCGCCATGTCAACCCCCAATACCGGGAGAGACGAATCCTGTGTAACCGTCACTGCACCCTACTACTACCTATTTGCACGACTCCTTTGAGCTGTGGTAGGGTAGTAATCTAAGTACAGTGGGAACACACTCGAGGCGAAGTGACAGTGTCAAGTCAGCAGACTAAGCCGTACTCATGTCACCTGGGAACTGATAACTGACGATAGGTATAATACCAACCAACAGTTCTCGACGAGTCATGTCCAGTGTACTCGTAACCTAACGAGCACCCGCATACTATCTCAAGTACGACGTACTGACGGCTGTGGGACAGACCGTCTCCCCCGCTGGGATGAGAAGCGCATACGCTAGTCTACTCCGGAGTATCGATTCCCTGTCTTGATAGTCCTACGACTAGGGACCTGTATAAGGATGTGCTTATGGATTACCCAGCCCCCACGAGTATGACTGCCATCACAACGCTGGTAATCAAGCAAAGATCCTAAGGGCTCTACTAATATGTATATAAGCGATATGTTAAAAGAAACACATGCATATATTGAAGTAGAGACAAACCAAGTAGCATACTACCATTTTGAGCAAGATTGTCTATACAACTGTGAATATCCCAAGCTTCCATTAAGTAATATACAAGCTTGTATGATACAGTAATGGCCTCTAGGGCATATACACTAACACGCACCCAACCGCTACCTGTTTGCACGACTCCTTTGAGCCGTGGTAGAGTAGCAATCTAAGAATAGTGGGAACACGCTCGAGACGAAGCAGCAGTGTCAAGTCTGCGGACTAGGCTGTACTCATGTCTCCTGGGAACTATTAACTGATGACGGGTATAATACCAACCAATAGTTCCCTGCGAGTTCTGTCCGGTGTACCCGTAACCCAACGAGCACCTATGTACTAACTCCAGTACAACGTACTAATGGCTGTGGGACAGACCAATTCCCAACTGGGTTGAGAAGCGTACACACTAGTCTACTCCGGAGTATCGATGCCCTGTCTCGATAATCCTACGACTAGGGACCTGAAAAAGGATGTGCTTGTAGACTACCCAGCCCCCACTAGTGTGACTGCCATCACAACGCTGGTATTCAAGCAAGACCCTAAGGGCTCTATCAATATGTATTGGCGATATGCTAACATATACACATATTAAGATAGACATAAACCAAGTAGCATACTACCATGTTTAGCAAGACTGTTAATATAACTGTGAATATCCCAGTCTTCCATTAAGTAATATGCAAGCTAGTATGATATAATAAAGGCTCCTAAGGCATATACACTAACAGTTGCGCTGTGCTCGATAGGCTATAACAGGAAGTCCCTGGCCAGGGCTGCTTTAGGGATATACTGGTAAGTGTTATCAATAGTTTCTCGACCCGTTATGAGCCTCATATCGATACAACTTATCAAGTTACTGGGGTCTGACGTTTACCACCCCTAGATGAGATATGCGACATATCAGACGAAGAGACCGGACTGCAAGGTAGTGTTACTGATTGGATTCGCAGGAGTACGAGCAGTCTTTCTTGTTGATCTTCCGATCGCTCAATACCCGAGTGGCCGTTACGTTTAGCAGACCGCTTGCGGCATGTGGGTGTTTGATATGATCATCACCTACTGCCAGCGAATTGACGAGTCTTTAGATTCCTACACAAGGGTTTCTTGGCTCAAGGGAAACAGAGTAGGAGCACATATGTGATATGTGCGGGACCGAGATTAATACGATATGAGATACCGTATTCTATTCTCGCAATGTCTGACATGATTGGTTATCTGTGATATTGCCAGGTTATCCGATCAAGTGTTGATTCGATAAGATGTTACATTTGATATTAGTCGGTTATATGTGATATAGCCGGATTATTAAATCAAGTGTTGATTTAATAATTTAATGTATAATTATATATTTGATATATTACATTACATTAACTAGTATTAGCTCACTTATGATTTCTTTTCTCACATATGATATACTTTACATATAAGTGATATATGTATTGTTTTCTTTTTGGCACAAAATATATATGTGATATATATAAGTGTGTCATGCTAGGTTACACTTGCAACATAGTTAGTATGAGACTTAAACCATGCTAGGTTAAGATAGGGTTTTATTTTTCTTAAGGATTTTAAACATTTGGATAATGAGTCGTGCTTCAAAGCTTGTAGAAGCTTGTAGGTTTTATTGACTAAGTCCACTTGTTTGTCAACCTTAAGATATTTGTTAACCCAACCCTTAACTCATAGCTATTGTTTATTCTCTACATGTGTTAGGCATGACACTAACTCACCATGGTTGCAATTCTAACCTCACACAATAATTCATTTTCATCACCTGTTCTTCTTCTTCTTCTTCTTCTTCTTCACAAAAGCTTTCTAGCTTTTTCAAAGGTGATGATTTTTAGTGAGAAAATGAAATCTAAAGTGAACAAAATTCCTACTTCATCATCTTCTAATACTTGCCATTTAGTATAGGGTGTTTGCTTCACTAATTCCATGATTAGTGAAGAGATGGCTTGGGTTAGTGTCTTTTCAACATAGATCATATTCGGCCTCGAAGTCTTCGAAGCAACCGTGTTCGTTTCTTCAAGGAAGCCTCTCTAGAGTCCGAGACTTCATGATCGCAGCGAAGGGACTACTACACGGAGCTAATGAAGTGAAGGACCGGTCTAAAATGGTTGTATTCCTTGCTCTTCTTATGCGAAGTTGTTTTCATAATATTCCGTCGATTTCTAGTTAACGATTCTATGTTTAGGGTTAGCTAGTACGGAAAAATTTTAATATGGCATGAGAGAAGCCTCCTCAAACCTTTCTGCCGTGCTAGGCAACCCTGCAGGGGTATCAGACCCATGCTAGAAATTTATACGGATTTTGTTAAGATTACGAAACCGGAATACTTTGAAACTTGAAACGCGAAAATCATGTTTCTGTAGATTTTAAATATTTGTCAAAATTTTTTTTAAACAAGTACAGAGTGATAAATGGGATATAACATGAACACTGTGAAAATTTAAGGGGGTTTCATGTTTTTTTGGCCGGCCACCATACCCTAGATCTCGGCCAAATCCGAGCCCCTCCCCCTGAAATTTTTTTTGTGTTCCAGTAAATTGGTTTTGATGTTGCAGGTGTTGTTTGTTTTTGCTAATTTTGCATGTGATGTAATCTTACACTATAAATAATTCGGAGTGTTTCGTATTCATAGTTTTAACATTGTTTCGGGTTATTCACATATTGTCTAGGTGAAGTTAAAAGGTTCGATCGAATGTCAAAAACCCATTTTCCCAAGTTTAACGTATTCGGAAAAACATGCAAGTGATTCTATTTACCCTCTAGAAGAATGAAACCCTAACTCAACTTTTTGGATCGTGGAACCGCGGTCAAACCCTAGGGTTTGCCGTAGTTCTGTGGCGACTTGAGTGAGGCTTGGGTTTACCCTTCTACGGCTGGTGCATAGGTACTGTGGCATATTCTGGGTATTATTAAAACTGTGCTCAAGTGTTGAGTCATCGGGAAATTGTGGGACTTTGATGAATCGATCGAAAAGTTTAACATCTCCTGGATATTATGTGATGGGATACAATATTTGGAATCCACAAAAGTAGTTATGAGATAACTAGTTTGAATGTTATAAATCTAGCAGTTTAGTCTCAGATGATCGGTTGCCACGGGATTTTGATGAGATCAAAAGCCCGTCGCAATCACGTAGCGTACGCGGATACTCGCCGGGTAAACTTAATAGATAGCCACGCCCCATAGCCCTGACCAAGTGACTGTAAGAGAACCCCGTGGCCAAAAGCATCCGTTCGGGTGCTCGCTGCAGCGGTGTTCCGCCTTAGTGCACTTCGTCGACGGTATCGGGGGGTGCAGCCGTCTACTAAAGTTTCTGACGAGCATTCGATCAGTATGTCGGGAATCTTGTTGAATTTCCCAACTTGTTATTGAAAAGTGTTTTCGGTATCAAGACTAAAATGCAGGGTTTATAATTGTTAGGCATGTGATGTCTAAGGAATTCATTTTGTTAGGCATGAAATCCAAAGTATGTGATACGCTGGGTTTATGATGTCTAAGGTGGTTGCGGATTCCAACTGTTGTAGTTTTTCACTTTCTTTTCTGCGATTGTAAGTGTAATATGTGGTGTATCGCCGGTTTCGTTGCTATATGTTAACGACAACTGGGATACGCATATTCACTTACGTTGATAACATGTGATGTTATGTGTTGCTGTGATATATTATATTGGATCGTTGTGATTGAATAGCCGGGGGTTTTATGTAAGATGAGATTTTTTCATTTTCATTCAGGTAAAATTCATTGTATGTAATATTCTTTTATTGGGGCACTTCCGGGTTGAGGATGATGTCACCATTGCATATTATTTACTTTTCCGCATTAGGATAGACCCAAGGCAGGGAGCACAAGTAACCGGGTTCTAGGGTCCAGTGGGAGACCATCTCGAGGAGTCGAGACCGGGTATCCTAACACTAGAATTGGTATGGTTGCTTGTGTTAGTGTATATGCCCTAGAGGCCATTACTTTATCATACTAGTTTGTATATTACTTAATGGAAACTTGTGATATTCACCTTGTATTGACATTCTTGCTCAAAATAGTAGTATGCTACTTGGTTTGTTTCTGCTTTAATGTGTGCATGTGTTTCTTATAGCATATCGCCTTTGCACATTAGTGGAGCCCTTAGGATCTTTGCTTGATTACCAGCGTTGTGATGGCAGTCACACTCGTGGGGGCTGGGTAATCCACAAGCACATCCTTATGCAGGTCCCTAGTCGTAGCACTATCGAGACAGGGCATCGATACTCTGGAATAGACTAGTGTATGCGCTTCTCATCACATCTTGGGAGACGGTCTGTCCCACAGTCGTCAGTACGTCGTACTTGAGATAGTATGCGGGTGCTCGTTGGGTTACGAGTACACTGGACAAGACTCGTCGAGAACTGTTGGTTGGTATTATACCTATCGTCAGTTATCAATTCCCAGGTGACATTAGTACAGCTTAGTCCGTTGACTTGACACTGTCACTTTGCCTTGAGTGTGTTCCCATTGTTATTAGATTGCTACCCTACCACGGCTTAAAGGAGTCATGCAAACAGGTAGCAGTTGGGTGCAGTCCCGAAGCACTTGGAGGCAGTGACGGTTAGACAGGATTCGTCTCTCCCGGTATTGGGGGTTGATATCGCGCTGTGTCTAGGAGAGACATTACACAAAGTCCCTGGCCAGGGAAAGCGAGATATACTGGTAGGTTTCCAGTGTTATCTCTGGGTGTTCTGGGCTACACTCCGACACGACTTGTACCGCTATTAGGGGATTGACGTTTACCGCCCCCTAGGCCCGCCATGCGATACTCTTAGACGAACAGACCGGACTGTACGGAGATTGTCACATTCAGGCTCAGTAGGAGTTCAGATGGGTTTACCTCGTCAGTATTCTTATCGGCATCTACCTGGGGACCGTTACGTACAGCTAGTGCCGCTTGCGGTCTGTGGTTAAACCCACTGCCAGCATAGTGTCGAGTCTTTAGAGTCCCACATAGAGGGTTATTCTCCTTTAGGCAAAACGAGTAGAGGTCGCATGGTTTTGCGACGGGGTTCGTTCACATCTGCGCACTTGTGCATGTTTGGTGTCCGGACAACTTATACTAGCGGGCTTTGATTTAAGCCAGATCCTAGTATAGGTTTTGGGGATTGTTTTTATCTCATTGTATTCGTGTTCCTAGGAACACGGATACGGGTGTGTATGCACAGTTGACTGAGGCAGAGGCAGAGGACTTTCATTAGGGTTGATGACCGTTGTCTTTTTTTTAACCCTAATGTTTATATGTGAAATATGATTATTAATATTAATTAATTATAATTGTGTTATGGTTAGGGTTGTTGACCATTTGACTATGGTTGACTTGTTGACCTATGTTGACATATTGACCATCATCATTTCATATGAAAGAAGCTCTTTGATTCTTGCAAAAGTACTTAACGTGAAATGATAATAGTCATTTCAAGATTAACCATGACAATTATCTTTAGTTAATTATTTAATTATCATAATTCACATATATGTGAGAAGGTTGGCTTTATCTTCTCATTCTATCATTCTCATTCTCTCTCATCCTCTTCCTCTCTCTCAAAGCTCCCCCTCTCATGAGTTGAGAACCATTAAGCTTTGAGATAAAACCTTCAAAATTACTCTCTACTCTTTCTAAGGTTCTAGGTTTAGCACATCAAGCACCTTAGTTACTTCTAGTTTGAGGTAGGAGCCAAAGGTAGAGACCCTCGCGTGGATCTTTCTTCGGCAAAGGAAGGCTACGAGGACGACCCGTTCATCCCAGTCCAAGGAGCAAGAAGAGAAGGACTTCAAGACTTAGGTATAACCCTTTAACCGAGTAGCTAACCCTTTTAGCATGGTTGTTAGTTTATGTTTAGCAAAGATCCTCCTTTAGTTAGTCCATGTTGCCTAGAGTTGTAAAAATCCGTTTTTTATAACGTTTCCGCCTCCCCGTAAGCACCGGGGTGGGCAACATGGACTTACAGCTTGCCGCTCTCGTAGGGGTCTAGGGGTGTAGGATTGGCTATTCATCATGACCGTGGAATCCGTGATTTATACAGGCTTAATCTAAAACACGGAAATCCTAGTATATCCAATATTTCATATGTTTTATTCTGCTACGATATCTGTGATGTGATCATTTGATATATTGATGAGTTGAATACAGGATATATTATATGTGATATATTATATAGACGTGGCTTATTTTTTACACCCGCGCTAGCCATGCCCCGCTCTGCCGTTAGTTACCTTACCTAACGGTGCACGTGGGAACATCGAGGCGAATGCGGATAGAATAAGCGTACGTTGTATTTATCTGTGATGTTTTGGTAACTTAAAATGATGGGACTTCATTAATGAGATTAATGAAATAAAAGAAACCTAAAGATGTTGTAGAAACTTGTCTTAAAAACTGGTAGCTCTAATTCTTTCTTTGCATAGCGGTATTCCTTGTAGAATATCCAACACCTTATTCGATAAGGAAAGAGCCGAGATCCCTTCACCGGGACTGACCTCTTTAGCAAAACTAGTAAAAGTCTCAAAAACACTTCTGTTCAAAATAATTCGATTCTACAATGATATCAAGTTCATTACGCAAAGTATTTTCTTAAAAACCTGTCGTAGCCCTCCGTCATTTCAGATAAGTAATAGTTAGTATTCGTTATGCGTTTGTTGACCTTTGTTAAGGCGTAGTGTGCGGTAGCTGATTAGTGCTTATCTGCATAGCATATGATGTGATTGATTTAGGGTAGTCGTGAGACCTTTTTGACCTCTGTCAAGGATCGTGCTGGTGGGTTTACTTCAATCAGGAAATGACGGGTTGAACTGGACTAGCAGCCTATGGTTTGTTGACCTCTGTCAAGGTCATAGGACGCTTGGGGTAAAATATTATCGGGAATTTCAAGTTTTTAAATTTGCAATGAGATTGCATGCCTCCTATGAGATAGTTGGATCCCGATACCCACTGGGAGTAAGAGTTACTCCTGGAAGAGTTTTACACATTACAATTAGCCGATCAAGTAGGTGTCTAGAAAGGTGTCAACGGGGTTGCGCCCTTGAGAAAAGGAGGTTTATTTTAATTAGGTCCGTGCGAAAGCACGGTGAACCTCCCTCAAAGTACCTTCACTGGCCTGGCTGAAAGATTGGCGAACTTGTAAGGTGGAATTAATCCCGGCTAGTCTTTCCTTTTAAGGTTCGAAGGAAGATTTGACTAAAACAGTGGGAGCCATCCTGATTAGATATATTAATAACTAATCTAATCTTGCAAGAGCATACGCTGAGTGTTTTCTTCTCTCTCCCCCTCTTTCCAGGTAGAGACCATGTCACGCGTTAATCAAGATAAAAATACGGATGTATTGACCGAACCCACTTTTTATACTAAGTTAAGGAACATTGGTCCCGCTCCAAACTATAATTGTTATAAGACCAAGCTGGAAATAGGGGATTACCAGGATTCCCGTGCCGCCCAAACGAAGAAGTGCATGATGATGCATATTCTTCGGGTGTGTTCATTACAGAGAACTGTTTCTCAGTATCCATTACGTCCTGGGTATGAGACACCGGATCAGGATCCCGCAAATGTAATATGTTACATGGGCTACAGTTAGGTAGAGAACTGAGAAAGGGTGATAAGTTTTAAGAGTTAAAAATGGTGCAAGTGCTGCAGCCAAGTCTGTTGGCAGTTATCACCCTGTATTACCAAATACATTGATTTTGAACGAATGATATTAGATACCGAACCTGATATACAATATCATATCAGTCTCTTTATTTAGTAAAGAAGGATATAATTTTGTATTGTTGGATAATGTTTTGAACATATCCTATATCAAGAGTTTATCGGTTCAGGCATGTTATCTAAATGAGAATACGTTCTAAATCAAACTACAGTTCTTAACGTACAGAACACACACAAGGGGAAGAGTTCAGAAATGAACGAATCCTTTTGAGGTATTGTAGACTAGGTCATATCAATGCGACCCGACTAGCTGAAGTTGCATAAAGATGCATATTTAAATCAGTTTGAATTTACATCTTGTGAAACTTGCCAGTCTTGTCTCAAAGATAAACATGGCAATAACTCCGTTTATTGGAAACAGAGAAAGAGTTAATGAACTCTTGGGATTTATACATGATGATGTATGTAGGTCCCTTGTATACCCATGCCAGGACTGGTTCTTTGTACTTCATTAAATTCACTGATGATCTCTCAAGATTCGCACATGTGTTCCTGTTGAAACACAATTCTGAAGATTTTGAGAAATTCAAAGAATATAAGTTAGAAGTAGAGAACCAAAACGGGTATAAGTATTATGTCATTTGATGTGATCAGGGAGGAGAATACTTGAGCACGGAATTCCTGGACTATTCTGAAGGAGAATGGGATTCTCTCTCTGCATTACTCCTCCGTATACACCACAGCACATTGGTATATCGGGGCGGAGCAATCACACCCTATGTGATATGGTGTGCTCTATGATGAGTACTCTTGAGTTACCTATTTCCTTTTGGGGGTTATACACTAGTGAAGCTGCATACCTATTGAATAGGGTTCCAACTAAATCAGTTGCCTACCATTCCATATATGATATGGTAGGGGAAGAACCCATCTCTTAAGGATGTTAAGATTTGTGGTTGTCCGGCCTATGTCAAAAGCAAAATCCGGACAAACCCGAGGCAAGATCAGTTTTGTGGAAGTTTGTTAGATATCCCAAGCATTCGCAAGGGAATATCTTCTACCACACCGAGGAACAAAAGGTGTTTTATTTCTCGGCATGCCACCTTTTTAGAAAAGGAATTTCTTGTGAAGAAATTAGTGGTCATGAGGTAGAACTGGAAGGAGTTCCAGCTATACAAACTATAGCTAAATATTTGGTAGAACCGGAGCATTCAATAGTTCCCGACGAACCTCAGCCTCTTCGCCGATCTGGTAGGGTTCGTCACCCACCTGAGAGATGCTTCGGTTTTCTCTATGACAGTGGGAACGAGGATTGCATCATGAGATGATGACCCAACTAGTTTCGAGCAGGCCATCAGGAGTGGGAACTCTTTGAGAATGGCTGGATGCTAAGCGATCTGAGATGGAATCTATATACACCAACAAAGTATGGACTTTGGTTGCTTTATTTGAAGGGTTAAATCCCCATCAGGGGCAAGTATATCTTGAGAAGATTACTTTGTGTACATGGAAAAGTTGAGACTTTCAAAGCTAAGGCTTGTTGCAAAAGGTTCTCGTAATCTACCAGGTGTGGATAATGATGAAACCTTTTCTAGACCCTGTGCTTAAGTCCATCCAGATCCTACTTACCATTGCTACATACCATGAATACGATATCTGGCGGTTGGGTGTCATGACTGCATTTCTAAATAGTGATTTAGAAGAGGCCATCTATAAGTACACAGCCAGATGGCTTCATAGACAGTGGGAGCGGCAGAAACGTGTGCAAATTGCTTTATGTGATAAAGCAGGTATCGCGGAGTTGGAACATCTGTTTTGATATGGTAGTCAAAGAGTTCGACTTCATCAAAAGGGTAGAGGAACCTTGTATATACAAAAAGGGTAGTAGGGAGTATGGTGGTGATCCTCGTATTGTACGTGAAAGACATATTCTTGATAGGAAAGGAGTTTCCTATGCTACGCTCGGTCAATCTCCGTTTATCACATAGATTCTCCATATAGGATCAAGGTGATACCTCCTAAATCCTGGATTTTGGATCAATGAGATAGATATAATTGAATGCTAGGATTCTCACTAGGTGTAGTGAGATGGTATCAATCGATCATGGGAAGAATCACTGGATAGCTTCCAGAGTAATAAGGTCGACTGAATGTCAGTCACAGGCATTGTCTTTACCCTCAATGGAGGGACGTTATGTTGGAAGTGTTCCAAGCTAAATACCGTGGCAAACTAGACGATAAAGGCTAGATACATTGCTACCAAGGATACTACCAAAGTGATAGTCGGATGTACACTAGTTCATGAGATGAACTCCGTTCCTACCATTGTATGACAATGGAGTTGTGGCTTAGGCCTAGAACCCCCGTCCCATCAGAGATCCAGACATATTCTTAGGCAGTATCAGATGATCATGGAGATGGATGATCTCCAGGGAGATCGAGGACAGGAGAGTAGACACAGAGGACAACAACGTATATCCACACACAAAGGCCTATTCCCAGGAAAGACTTTTATGGAATTGTTGAGTATGAGATACTTTAACCACTGCTGATTGTTGGGTATGGGTTACTACAACAAATGGACCTAGTGCAAGTGGGAGATTGTTAGTTATATGTATGCCCTAGAGGCCATTACTCTACATACAATGTATATTGTAGTGGATGCTGGGACATATATATGGAGGACTTTCGTACTCGACTTGATAGTATGCTATCTGGTTGCTCTTTATCCTAACATGTACTCTTATTGTCTTTATGTTACATGTTGATGAAGCCCTTAGGATGAGTACTTGACTACCGGGATTATGATGCAGATCATACTAGTGGGGATAGTGTAGTCGCTAAGTACATCCTTCAAATGTTCCTAGTCGAGGGTGTATCGAGATAGGGCATCGATATACCAGAGTAGACTAGCGTATAGCTTCTCGACCCATGTAGATGGGCGATGGATGATCCTATATCCATTGGTGTTTGACATCAGAGATAGTATACGGGTGCTCATTGGATACTGGGTACACTGGACGGACTCGCCGAGAACTCCAAGATGGTATTATACCTCACGTCAGATGGCAGTTCTCTGGTGACACTGGTACAGGTTAGTCTGTAGACCCGAGATCGTCAGAGAGTCTTGCGTGATTCCCACTGTGCTTTGATTTCCACCTTACCACGTTCAAGAGAACGTTCAAAACGGTGGCTTTTGGGTACAGTCACGAATAACATGGAGGCAGTGAGCGATATGAGGGGTTTTGTCTCTCCAGGTATTGGGAGTTGATGTTGCGCTGTGCTCGATTGGCTATAACAGGAAGTCCCTGTCCAGGGCTGCTTTAGAGATATACTGCTAAGTGTTATCAGTAGTTTCTCGACCCATTATGAGCCTCATATCGACACGACTTATCATGTTACTAGGGTCTGACGTTTACCACCCCTAGACGAGATATGCGACATATCAGACGAAGAGACCGGACCGTACGGTAGTGTTACTGATTGGATTCTGATAGGTTTACCTAGCACTGCATGAAGGGTTTGGAAGCATCACATGTACCAAAGATTAAAATTTCAGGGTGCTAAGTAAGCATACAAAGAATCATTCCTAGAAAAATTAGGATTTCATAAACTACACTTCATCACAAGTAAGAAAAGCTAGGGTTTTGAGAGTACAACCTTTGTAGCTCCCTACACTAGACTCCTCGGCCACTTGGGGTTTGGAAAAAGTCCGCTTGATCTCCTCTAGGTCCACGATGATCCATCCGGAGTCCGCTTTGTCCAAGCTTGCAACTTCACTTTATCAAGAAAATGAAATGAAGCTAACACTCTAAACAAGTGGGCTAGACTTGTGTAGAATGGTGTTGTGGTTCTCTTTCTCACCTCAAAATCCTATCTTTTTGAGTATTTTGCTCGCTTGAAAAGTCTAGAGAGTAGGAGCTCAAGGTTGAAGAAGATGATGGCTTTTTAAGAAGAGTACAAAAAGATAAACCTTGATGAGAAAATAAAAATATATCTATATATATTTTTCTTCTCTCATCTCAAACCATGGTTAAACAATAAATATATTATTTAACTTGAGTTAAAACCCAAAAGGAAAGTTAATCCATGGTTAAATGGTGGGTGAGCATGGTTAGGTCAAAGAAGAGTGTAGAAAGAAACCATGAATTATCCTTTCCTTTTTTCCTTTTGTTTTAAAACAAATGCAATAATAATTCATATAAATAAAACCATGGTGTGAGTCTTATATTGCCACCATTTTCTTTGTATAAGCAACCATGATAGAATGATGTATGTATGCATGTGTGCATGCACATCCATATGTGCATGAACAAGAATGAATGCATACATGCATGCATACATCCAAAAGAAACAAGATAGGATTCTTAGTGAGAAGCTAATGGTTAAATGATAACTCAACACATGATTTATCAGTCTGCCCATATCACATACGACCCAACCAAAAGCAAGCCGCCCGATTAATATATGGTATCTCATACGCGCATTTTAACCAGGTCCATGCGCATATCGCATACGCGCACCACAACGTTTCTCCTGGACTAGGTAACTCCTTTGTGGGACTCTAAGACTCGTCAATACGCCGGCAGTGGGTGATGATCATATCAAACACCCCCAAGCCGCAAGCGGTCAGCTAAACGTAACGGCCACCCGGGTTTTGAGCGATCAGAAGAAAACAAGCGAACCTGCTACAACTCCCGTCGAGCCAACCGGCAACACTACCCGCGCAGTCCGGTCTCCTCGTCTGATATGTCGCATATCAAGTCTAGGGGTGGTAAACGTCAAACCCCAATAACCGATAAGTCGTGCCGATGTGAGGCTCATAATGGGTCGAGAAACTACTGGTAACACTTACCAGTAAATCTCTAATCAACCCTGGCCAGGGACTTCCCTGTTATGGCCAATCGAGCACAGTGCAACATCAACCCCCAATACCGGGAGAGACGAAACCCCTCCTTTCGCTCATTGCCTCCATGTGACTCGGGACTGTACCCAAAAACCACCGTTTTGCACGCCTCATGGACGTGGTAAGGTGGAAATCAAAGCACAGTGGGAATCACACAAGACTCTATGACGATCTCGGGTCTACAAGCTAACCTGCACCAGGGTCACCTGAGAACTGCCATCTGACGTGAGGTATAATACCATCTGGGAGTTCTCGGCGAGTCCGTCCAGTGTACCCAGTCTCCACTGAGCACCCGTATACCATCTCTGATGTCAAACACCAATGGATATGGGATCATTCTGTTGGAGATAGTGCCCTCATAGTCAATTATTGGATCACAGGTACGTGATTGCAATGATTGCGGAGGACCTATACCGGTAGGACAGTCTTACTCGAGATGATAGTATGCTATCTGGTTTGCCTTTATCAGTCGTATACATGATCAGGTGACTGATTACATGTTACACTTTGATAGAGCCCTTAGGATCTTGCTTTACCACCAACAGTATGATGGCGATCATATACGTGAGAGTTGGGTGGTTTATACGCATATCCTTAATTGTGGTCCCTAGTCGTGGGAGTTTCGAGACAGGGCATCGATACTCCGGAGTAGACTAGTGTATACAGTCGAGACCCCGACGAGGGGCGGTGACCGGTCTCACAAGCCACTGGTGTCAGTTGGATCACCTAAGATGTATACAGGTGCTCATTGGGTTATGAGTACACCGGACAGGACTCGCCGGGAATCTGCTAGTTAGTATTATATCTATCGTCAAATAGCAGTTCCCTGGTGACATGTGTACAGGTTAGTTCATCGACCTGAGGTCGTCATTTGTCTCGTGTGAGTTCCCACTGTGCTTTGATTTCTACCCTACCACGGCTCAAAGGAGTCGTGCAAACAGGTAGTTTTTGGGTACAGTCCCGAGCCATATGGAGGCACGTGAGTGGATCGGCAGGGGATTCGTCTCTCCCGGTATTGGGGGCGAGATCGTGCTGTGTCTAGGAGAGCCATTACACAAAGCCCACGGCCGTGGCAGGAGATTTACTGGTAGGTACTCCAGTAGTATCTCAGGGTGTTATTGGGCTTCACTCCGACACGACTTATACTGCTATTGGGGGTCTGACGTTTCTAGCCCCCTAGGCAGATATGCGATACTCATAGACGAACGGACCGGACTGTATATACATTGTCACTGTTAGGCTCAGTAGGGTTTTCCGGATGAGTGCGCTCATCGGCATCCCTTGAGGTCAGTCCATGGGCAGCCGTTACGCATTGCTAGTGCCGCTGACGGTTTGTGGTTAAACCCACTGCCAGGGTACTGACGAGTCATTAGAGTCCCCCACAGACAGTTTCCCAAGTTCGGACGAAACGTTGTAGAGGCCGTATGGTTTTATGGCAGGGTTCGGAAGATGCACGTGCGTTTACGCACGTGTTATTTTTCGGGCAGATGATACTGGTCGGCTTTGGTTTAAGCCGGATCCGAGTATTATATTGAGTAGGTATAATATCTTTGTCTCAGTTGCATTTGTATTCGGTCGTAATACAAATGCGGGTATATTTAAACAGTTTCGGGGTTGTCCTGAAATTCGTTTCAGGATCACTTTTGGAAGTTGCCAGTTTCCAGTTTTCTATCCGCCGTCTTTTAACATTCGGTTAAAGATGGATTTATCTTTTCTTCAGATAAGAGTGAGTCATCATTCTAGAAGGTTCTAGAAGTGATGAAGTGGCTAATGAGTCATCTTGACATTAATGGTTGCATTAATGACTTGATAAGGTGTTTATGTGAGTCATGCTTTGTTTTAATGATTCTTGTTTTGGTTAAGATATTTTGAGTGAGGAGCTTTCTCTTGTGGTCACCCCCCCTCTCCTACGGTCACCTCCCTCTTGCTTTATATGGCCGGCCCTCTCTCTCCTCTCTCTCTCTCTCACTTATTGTTTCACTTGAAAAGATATGATAGTATTTGGGGTGCATGGAATTTTACAGTTCATTTCATTCCATCACTGGATAAAATTGGCAGCTTCATTTACCGATCGTCCACGGACTTGGACGAAGTGAGACAAAGTCATCTACTCATTCTCTACATCATTCTTGGTCGTCTCTTTTAGCAAACTTGACGATCGAGTTGCCTCAAGTCAGAGGCGGGAGCCCGTTTAAAGAATCGTCGATGTGGTGCCACCTCGACGAGGATATCGGAGATCGACGAGATCGGAGCAGCCGCAACGGAGCGTGGGATGATGGTTAAAGAACGAAGGACTCGGATCGTTCGGTATAACCTTTCTACACTCTTTACAGTTTGTTAGTTTAGCAATAATGGCAGATCCGGGTTAAAGTATACGATAGCGCCGGTTAAAAGTTTTTGTTCCGCATTTTGGCGTCTGTAGACTGCCGGTGCGCTA